>CM038215.1:116295289-118695289 GCA_021442155.1 Cymbidium sinense
TTCAATTTGGATATGTTAGGTATGTGGAGAAAATAGGTTTGGCCAAGTTTCATGAGATTTGGAGTTCATTTGATATGGTTTGGCTCATGTTCACCCATTTAGGTCAAAATGGGTCAACTTGGGTCAAGTTGACCAATTAGTCAAATTGGGTCAATCCAATGGTTGGGTCAAGTTCATATGACCATTTGAAATATTTTGATAGCTTTAGTTTGATTCAATTTGGTTTATTTTTGAATTTGGCTCATATGACTTCATTTAGGTCAAATGGGTCAAGTTGACTAATTTGACCCATTTGACCTATTTGAATTAGGGCAAGGGTAGTTTAGGTTTGTTTAGTCATATGGAGTGGATTGGTATCTTTATTTCCAATCAATTTTGGTTAAGTTTGAATTTCAACATGATCCATTTAGGTCAAGTTGGGTTCAAGGTCAATCAGGCTAGGTTAGGTCTAGTTGGCCAATTGAGACTTTGGTCAAGTTCAACAAGTGATTTGGAAAGAACTTGACCCATTGGTTTGAGTCAATTTGGCTTAGATCAAGTTTTGACACATTTTGACTTTTTAGTTCAAGTTGGGTCAACTTGGGTGAAGTGGCCAATTGGGCTAAGTTAGGCTCAAATGTTGACTTGGTCAAGTTCAAACATAGTTCATGAATTAACTTAGATCAATGGTTTCAGTCAATTTGGCCTATGGTGGATTTTGGCTTTGTTAAGTTTCATTTTGGGCTAAGTATTGACTTGGTCAACCCTTAGGTTTGACTTAGTTTGACCCAATTTGATTGATTGATCATCCCATGATGATTGTTGATCATGATGAGAGGCAAAGATGAGTTTTGTTCAATCCGATTTGGTTAGGATTGTAATTTGGCTCATAAGGGTACTTTAGGTCACTTTGGGTCAAGTGAGCCTAAGTGGGTAAAATAGCTTGGTCAAGCTTGATTTGAGCTTGATTGAACTTGTATATGGACTTATGATTGAAATATAAATCCATTTACAAGTGGTTTGAAATCAAATGGATTTTGATTCATTTGATAATTTCATAATCAAAGGAAGAATATGTAAGGATTTGGAGTTTAATTTTTGAATTGGATTTTGATTTGGTGATTAAAGTTTGTATTTAGATTTGGATTCATGGTTGTAGGGTTGATTGAATCATGAAGGAAAATTAAGATTTTGGCTTGATTTGAAGTTGATTTGGCTAAGTTCAAGATCTTGACTTGAAAGGCTTAGGTTGGATTCTAAGTAGATTTGAGTTTGGATTTTGGAGTTGGTTTTGATTGTTTGAATTTATATTTCATTTATATATGTGAATATAAATGATAATATAAATGTATCATGAGAAAATTTCAATGATTTGAAATGATTTGATCATGATTTAGGTTAAGTCCATTGAAGAGGAATTTTTAAAGGACTTAGGAAATTTCAAGAATTGAAGTTTGAATTTTTGAATTTGGTTTGATTTAATTATATTTATATTTCATTTATGTGAATATAAATGAGAATATAAATGAGTTATGAGAAAACCCCATGAATTTGAATTGATTTGATGATGATTTTGAATTTTGAATTTAGTTTGATTGGTTTGGATTTATATTTCATTTATATATGTGAATATAAATGAATTATGAGAAAATCTCAAGAGTTTGAACGAGTTTGATCATGATTTTGGCTAGTCCTTAGAAGAGATTAAGGACTTAAGAAATTTTTTTTCAAGCTTGGGATTTCAATCACGAATTTTGAATTTGGAGAAAATCATGAATTTGGAGTTGATTTGAATTTGGAGAAAATCAAATAAGATTGATTTGGAGTTTGACTTGAAGGAAGGAAGGTGAAGTGTGGTTCAAGCTAAGGGTAGGCAAATTTTCCTAACACTCCTAAGGCATGACCTATTCCTATGGCTAACCCTTCTAAGTCTCTAGGGCTAGTTTGAGTGTCCACCTAATCACTAGATGTGTCTTAAGACTAAAGATCTCTTAGTGTCTAAGAGGAATCCTAAAAATGAGGTCAACAACTAGGAAGAAAGCATAGTAGACTTATATCCTCCAAAGTAGGGATCAGTCACTGGGGTGATCTGTTGGCGAGGCAACGGATTGAACCCAACCTTAGGCTGACTACTGAGTGAATGCCACTAGGGGACTTAAATCAGCTCAAAGATAGTCAAAATTAATGTCAATTTTTAATTATATTTGATGGATTCCCATCGGTTTACAATGGACTGCACTGAGTATGGGCCATGTTAGTCTTGACCTGAATTTAGATTTATCGATCCAAAGGGAGTAGCTTCCTGACCGAGAGGAGAACTATCCAACAAAAGGGCTACCTTTTGGTTTGCAGTGGTCAATTCAGGGAAGAAAGCATGGGGACTCACATCTTTCTTGAATGAAAGACCATTGGGGTGACACATTAGCAATGTAACATGCCAACCTGACCTAGGGTTGCCCATCAATTTGTGAAAGTCATGCTAGAAAAAATGTGTAGTAGACTAACATCTTTCAGAATGAAATGACTGTCGGGGTAACCTGTTTATGGAAAAATAGATTGAACCTAACCTAAGGGCGAGAACAAAGAGAGTGCTGACCCGGGGACTTACCTCAACTCAAGCATAGTCAGGCAATTCCTATAGGGAGTTTTGTTGACACTGCCCTAAAGATAGGATGCCTACTTGGAAAAGGGGTCACTAGGGGCTTGAATTCTTAAAGCACAAGTGAATAAATATGTTTGTTTGTTTATTTATCTTGGACCCTATTGGTTTATGAGGGATCATATTAAGAAGGAGCTTATATCAGCCTAGACCTACATTCAAATTTATTGAACCAAGGGAGAATCTATGCATCCGCTGAGCAAATTCTCCAACCACAGGGGTGGCTACTAGGAAATGAGAACTGTCCAATCCAAGAGTAACCCAAGTAGTGTCTAAATGGGGTCGTAAAGGATGTGATTCAAGTAGAGTGCTCGCGGGAGAGGGGCCACTAAGGGCTTTATCCAAATCCCTGGAGAAGATATTATCTATAGGTATTCGGTGGCCAACTCAAGGAGAAAGCGCGGGGACTCATATCTATCAAGAGTGGTGTATCCACTGGGTAGTCATTGTTAGCATAGCGAACATCAACCAACCTAAGGTGCCCGTCAGTTTGCGATAATTAGCCTAGGAAGAAAGTATCGAGGACTCACATTCTCCTACAACGGAATTGATTACCGGGATAGTTTATCTTCGACTCGACAAGTACTATTTGACCTAAGGCGACTACTAAGTGAATGCCACTAGGGGATTTATATCAGCTTAAAAGTAGTCGAGAGGAATGGAGTCACTGGGGGACTTATCCAAAATCTCAGATATATTCGACCTAGTCAAATCATGATGGCTAGTCCAAGATGAAAGCGTATAGACTTGCATCTTATTAAATAAAGTTGACATAAGATAGCTTACTGGCTAGGCAGCAAGTCCTATCAAACTAAAAAGGAGCTCATTGGTTTGCAATAGTCAAATCAGGAAGAAAGCTCGAAGACTCACATCTTCCAAATAGGTGACCACTTGGGTGACACACTAGCAAGGTAGCATGTCGGCCCTACCCGGAGCACCTAATGAGTGAGTGCCACGGAGGCTTGCTCCCACATTAAAATAGCCCAAGATGAAAGATATGATTTTATGTTTGTGTTTATGTTCATGTTTGTGTTTGAAGAGGCTAGGATGTCACTTGGGTTATCTCACACCTATCATAAAAAATGTTTAAAAGTTGATGAAATGGTGCCACGAATGGTAGTTGTGATCCCACTAAGCGAGGATGCCACTTGGGTTCTCATATACCTAACTTAATTATGCTAGTCAACATAAGATGCCTCTCGAGTTCTCTTACACTTATTCCAGTAGTGCTAGGGAATTATGTTTAATTTATGTTCATGTTGTGAAAGAGGGATAGGATGCCTCTTGGGTTCTCTTACACCTACCCTAAACACGTCGTGGTTGATTCACAAACAAGCAAACAATGCTTTGAATGAAGAGAATATTTTGATGAATATGAATAAAAGTTTGATGATAATTATTTTCAAACATGATTTTATGGGTAATATTTCTTCAAATAGAGCCTATTAATTGAAAGCATTGGGTGTTCCCCTTTACAATCAATAAGTTGATAGGATCCTCCTTGGTAGGCCTTCTCTATAATAAAAGGGCCTTCCCAAGTGGGTTCAAACTTGCCTCTCATCTTTGATGAAATAATTGGTCTCTTAGAACTAAAATAAGCACTCCTACTTGAAAAGCTTTAGGGCAGAACAGCTTATTGTGAGCTTGAATCATCTTAGCTTTGTAAAACTTGAGGTTTTGGCATGCCCGTAGGAATCTCTCCTCCAAACTTTCAAGCTCTTCTAACTACAGCCTGGCATTTGCTCCGTAGTTATTTTACTACCCATTGCTATCCTTAGTGATGGGAGTTGAACTTCTAAGGTTAGAACGGCTTCGGATCCATACACTAAGGAGAATGGGTAGATTGAGTTGGAGTTCTGTATGTGGTGCGGTATGCCCACAAAGCTTCAACTAGTTGCTGATGCCACTATCGCTTGTTGTCATTGAGTGTGTTCTTTTATATATGGATGAGAGTTTTGTTGAATGCGCAGGCCATTTTCCGATAGTAGATGGTGGAGATCTCCAATCTATATCATGTCTCTAGCAAAGCTATTGATCTTGGTGCTCTTGAATGCATTATCGGATATAATTGGAAGCACCCGAACCTATATGATATGATTCTAAAAATTGGAGCATCTTGTTTTGACCTCTCTGAGTAAGATTGACTTTGCACCCTTGAGAAAGTAGTCAGTGGTAGCTAAGAAGAAAGATGATCGATGGGACCCACAATGTCAGTACCCCCAACACTCAAATGACCATGAGGCCAATGTAGGGTGTAGAATGTTGGGTGGTTGATGTAGGACCACCTGTACGACACGATGACATCTCTAGCTACATCCATGCGATGTAATCATCGAAGGCCAATAGTATCCTTATCTCCTGATCTTCACCTTCATCTTCAGACTGGATTGGTATGCTCTGCATAGACCTGAATGTACCTTGATTATAATGCCATAGGCTTCGCGTTTGTCTAAACAGTGTAACCATATTTGATCAAAAGACCATCAATATAAGGTGCCATCCACGAGAGCATAAGAGAGAGCTCTCTACTTCATCTAATGCTCTTGTGATTTCTCTTGAGATAGTTTTCTTGTGTTCAGGTAATCTATGAATGGTTACCTCTAATCCAGCTGCTTGTCTTTATTGGCAATGACAACCTCTCCTTTAAGAGAAAGTCTCTCGGTGAGTTCAACATCAATAAGGGATAGGACTTGTTTATTTTGGACCCTTATTGGAATGGACTCATCTTCCAGACATGCCAATTCCTTGGCGAGTTTGGCCAAAGCATCTACTACTGCATTCTCTCCTCGAGGAACCTTGTAGATGGTGACCTCTGGGATTTGGGCCAACAACTTCATGGTGTACTCATGGTAGTGATGAAGCTTAGGTTTTAGAACCTTATAGGACCCAACAATCTGGTTGATGACCAGCTACGAATCCCCATAGATGTTGATACTTTTGAAACACACTATTGTAGCTAACTCCAGACCGACAATCAAAGCCTTATACTTGGCTTCATTGTTGGTGCATAGATTAGAGAGATGGTATGAGAATCTTATCACATCGTGGTCTGGAGTTAAGAGAATGATTCCTACTGCCTTTCGAAGAGTAGATCAGTTCTTCTCCTTTTTGAAAGAAGCGCACCATGAAAATACATCTCCTAACAACGATTGTCGATCTCCCCTAAGTTCATGATTTGTTCATCGAGGAGATCATCACTAAGGAGAGTCGGTGTATGGGTATATAAGAGAATTCATTAGTTTCTCCTTTCACCACCGGAGGGTATGAATGTAATATTGAACTAGAGAAACATGGGAACGTGCCAACCGTCCAGATAACATCGGTCATGTAATGGGATACTACAGTGGATTGATTCTTGAAATCAAGTTCACCTTATAAGAAAGCATATAGTGTCGTAGCTTTTGGGATGCAAAGATTAAAGCTAGGTAATGTTTCTCAATAGGTGGGTAGTTTGCTTTAGCTGGGATTAGATGATGGCTGAGATAGTAGAGGGCATTTTTCTTCCCTTCATCGTTGGTTTAAGCCAACAACGTGCCAAGTGAGTCATCCAATGCAACAATGTAAAGGGTAAGTGGCTTGCCCGGGATAGGGGCTGCTAGAATTGATAGCTTCACCAAATTTTGTTTGATGTCTTCAAAAGCATCCTGACACTTATCATCCCACTTAAAGTTAACATCCTTTTTGACAAGTGCTAAAAATGGCTTGCATCCCCCCGATAGATTGGGGATAAAGCATGTTAGATACGCCAACTGCCCTTGGAACGATCTGAGTTGATTTAAACTTTTAATGGGTGGCATTTCTAAGATATCTTTGATTTTTTTTGGGTCTATCTCTATTCCCCGATGTCGGATAACAAACCCAAGGAACTTCCCTGAAGCTACTCCAAATGCACACTTCAAGGGGTTCATTTTGAGGTTGTACTGTCTTAACCGTTCGAAAACTACTCTCAAGGCAAAGAGATGGTCTTCCTTTTCTTTGCTTTTGACTACTAGATCAACAACATAACATCAACTTGATGATGAATGAGTTCATTGAAGATCTGAGTCATGGCCCGCTAGTATGTAGCACCGGTATTTTTAAGGCTGAAAGGCATAACCTTATAACAGATTGATGGTTCAAAAGTAGTGTTTCTTTCATCCTTGGGGGCCATCTTACTTTAGTTGTAGCCAGATGACCCATCCACAAAGGAGAAAATTGCATGAGATGAGCCGATGTCCACCATTAATTGTAGTATATAAAGTGAAAATTCATCCTTAGGACATGCATTATTTAAGTCCTTGAAATCAACGCATATGCAAATTTGGCCATTCTTTTTCTTAACTAGCACGACACTGGCTAATTAGTTAGAATTTTTCTTTCCTGATGAAACCAGCATCGATCAATTTCTTGACTTTAGAAATGACCAATTATTCTATTTCTAATCGCATGAGTCTAGGAGCTTGTTTGATAGGGTTAACATTAGGGTCTATTGCTAGTTTGTGGACTACTACATCAAGAGATAATTCAAGCATCTCTTCATAGCTTCATGCAAAGCAATCCTTAAACTCAGTTAATAGCCTAACTAAGTCATTGGTTTCTTTTTCGTTCAGTGGAGAATTAATATATGTGAGGCGTGAATTTTCTTCTATCCCGAGGTTGATTTTTTGAGTTTGTTGATGGTTGAATAGATTTCCTCTTCAAATTCTGGATGTGCATCTTTGATTTGAAGATCATTTGGATCATCAAGTTTCTAAACACACATCCTCATAAGAGTGTGGTTTGAGAAAAACCTATCAGACTCTAGATGATTGGTGACAACTGAGCAGTAATCATCATCGTCAATTGGACCCACTATACCGAATCCTAGTCCTGGGCTCGATTGTTCATCCCTGCCTTTGTTGTTCCACAGCTTATCAAAATACTCTGACCTATGCTTGGATCATGTATAAGGAATCAAACCTTTCTTTGCAAGATTATGAACACAAGGCGAGTATCAATTAAAAGGTAATACCATTAAATCTTTATATGAATTATCCTCAAGTTCTACATCTACTTCTGGACTTGAGGATGATGGTCCCAATAGGAATCTCTTTGGCTTGACATCTATGGAAGATCTAGGGGCTTTCTTAACTACTAAACTTTCAACTTTTTAAGAATAAAGTGAGGTTAGAGCTAAAGTTCTCAACTACTGCCAAGCAGTTTTTCATAAACCTGATTCGAATACATTCATGCTTTGCTTGGAGGCCTAGTCTTCATCACTGTATGACTCGAGTGCCACCTCTAATTAAACTCATTGAGAAGGGTTGGCTGATGTGCTAATCATATGAGACTCATTATCTAAGCTGGATTCTAAGTCTATTTGAATTAGGTACTCCTGAACTAGAACATGGCCCCTATTGGTGCCAACCTTCCATCTCTGAACCCTTCTATATCTCCTCTGCTAATGGAGGTCGAGTCATTCTACTCATATGTTTATATGGTGGAACGAACTGTGGGTGGAACGTAACATGCAGCTCTACCTCTTCCTCAGTGTCCCTTTGTCGCTCATTTGTACCTTCTTTCTTCTTTTCTTTTTCTTTTTCTTTTTCTTCTTTTTCTTTTTCTTTTGTATTTGAATTTTGGCAAATTTGTGAGAATAAATGTTTTGATTTTGAGGAAGATAGTAGGTCACATCTTCGTATATCTCGACCTCTCTAACTGAAAATGGCTTTTTATCTCCTTTGACACAGTATTCGATTCCATCTCTTTGAAACTTGATGCACTGATGAAGAGAGGATATAACCATTTTATTCTAGTGTATCCAAGGCCTACCGAGCAAAGTAGTGAATGATGTATTCAAATTAATTATATAGAACTTGGCTTCAGTCTTCTAGTTGCCTATTTCCAAAGGTAACACTATGGAGCCTAAATCCCTCTCGCCTTGTTCATTGAATCCTTTCAACATCATCTGATCTCCTCAGAGCTTAGAGATGTCAATCCTCAAGTAGGCAAGGGCTTTTAGGGCTCATAATGTTCACTGATGCACCTAGATTGACCAACACTGTAGAAAGTCTAAATCTACACATATCCACTATAATATAGAGGGGACGATTATACTCTATATGTCCTAGAAGAAGGTTTTCATTAGTGAATGTGACTCCTTGGGCTTCTCTTGAATAATGTGCCTCATCTCCAATAGTGGTCAGCTGAGCTAAGCATATCTCTAGATCAAGAAGGGCCTTAATTAATGATTCTCTCATCTCTATGGATAAGACAAGAGCATCACATATGCTTAGTATAGCTAGCAACTTTCTTAGGTGAGTGAGGACATTATAATCAACTCTGGACTGATCCTCTCCAAGCATATCCATGGGTTGAGCATCCTATGGAGGGGCTTTTTGCTTGTTGGTACCAATGATTTGTTTACCCTTATCTTGAGGTGCTACCATAGGAGGTAGAATCTTGCCACTACTGAGGTTAACTTCGATGACTTCTTATGGCGGGTTAGTGGAAGATTCTACCTGCTTGTCAGGCATACCTACAGCTTCTCCTATAGGACCCTCGAATCAGATGATTCCAAGTCTATCTCAAGAGGTGAACCCTAGTATTCAGAAAAAGAAAGTCCATTTCTGAATCAGAAAGAGGATGATCGAAGTTGTTATAATTATTAAGAAATGAAGAGTTTTCTAATGGAGTAGAATCAGATAATCCATCAGAAGTGACACAAATGTAATTCGAACTAGCTTTATTCTTCAAGTGCTTGGATTTAAAAGGAGGTACATAGTAGAAATCTATTAAAGTAAGTGGGGTGAGGGACTTGATGCCCTTATCCATCGATACAAGATGTCTATTAGAAGAAGAGCTAGCTGAAGTAGAAGTGTCGGCTGAAGTAGTAGTTGCAATGGTGGAATGGAGGTTGAGCTCGGTTGGTGGTTGTGCTACTTGGCTATCGCAGGGAAGTATGGGCTGTTGTTGCTGCTGTTGAGATCCCACTTTCCCCAAGTTGCCTTTGGCAACTTGCAAACCTTCCTTAATGTTAGAGGTTTGAGCTACCTCATGCACCTGCAAGGAAAGTTTCTTGATTTTTGAAACAATCTTTTTAGAGGTTCAGTATAGAGAGATATCCCAACCTTCTTTTATTTTGAGAGAATCACATGTATCCCCAAGGATAATCTTAGTAGAACTGGATAGTTGTTCCACTAGATATTTCTCAGGGATAACTATATCGCCTGACTTGTAACTATACTCAAGCCAGTCCTTAAATACAAAGCAATCCTCCAAAACATGGCCTATCATGCAGTGGTAGGGGAAAAGGTTAGGATCATTGCTCTTGCCCACTTCCTTCGGCTTTCTAGGCTAAGGTAGCTAAAAATTAGGTTTCTTTAAGAGGTTCTAAAGATTTTCCTGACTACCTCCCTCTTAAATGAATAAGGCTTGTTTAGTTTATCCAAAAGAGTAGGTGGATGATAGCTACCTAGGGGCAAGTATGTGTGCTTGTGAGTATATGGGCGAGGGAGAAGGCCATGGAGGCTATTGTGGCAGTCGATAAGATGGCCTAGGTTATGGTAAAGGAGGTGGAAGCGACAGTTATTGAGCTCGAGGTCTCTCATGCTGATTCTGGCCGATTTCTTCCTTTTGTCCAATACTGCTACTGCCTATGGATTCTTTTCTTAGACCTTCTAGGGCTTTGGCTTTGATGACTGATCTTGAAAAGGTAACTATTTGGCCTCTTCTTGTAGGCTACTCATCTTGTTGATTAGCTTCTCAAATATCTTGATGGTAAAACCTTTTAGCATGAAAGCAATCGGGCCATGAATATTCTTTAGTAGAATTTTAATAACATGCTGTTCAAATAGCTACGGTTCAGATTTTTTGCTTAAATCCACCTAAGACTATAATCAATGAGGGACTCATCGGGGTGTTATTGAGCCACAATGAGATAATCCACAATCACCCTTTGCTAAGCTCTAACAAACCTCTTAATAAATAGTTTCTCCAACTCAACAAAAGTCTTCACTAAATCATTAGGGAGTCTAGCATACCACTCAAAGGATATACCCACTAGGCTGCTGACAAAGAGATGGAACAACAGTACATCGCTACAACCAGTGTTGCAACAGCTGGTCCTGAAGTGCGCTATATGCTGGCATGAGTTTTCACTGCCATCAAAACTCTTGAAAGAAGGAGGCACACAACCCTTAGGATATCGGATAACATCAAATTCCTCTAGGTAGGGTCTACCCTTTAGAATTGATGAACCACCTCAAGCTTGTGCCGATGCCTCTCTCACTTGTTGTTCAACCATGAGCTTGATATCTTTTTTATGTATGGAGGGAGTGTCCACTACCTTCCTGTATAAGCTAGTGCTGCCCTACTCTACTGAAGGTGAACTCTTGGGTTGATCTAAGACATGTAATAATTGAGGTTGGCTAGTTTTCATAATAGTAGGATGTGCTACTGGAGCTTGATTCTTAAGTGCTAGAATAGCTGCTAACAAATCCTCAAGTCTCTTCCCCATCCTATCAATCTGCTCATCCTTCTGTTTGAGTTGTTGAAGGAGGTGTTGGGTCGAGTAGGCTGTATCATCCTGTTCGACCACAACACCTTCCAAACTCTGGTGATCCCGAAGGAGGGAACCCCTGGTATCAACCATATGCACCTCGCCTGAGTATTCCAATAAATCATCTTCATTGGGATCAAATCTAACCTAATCTTCCTCTAGGTCAGACTAGTCATACCCTAGGATTTCCTTCTTCTCAATGAGATACTTATATATCATCCGGGGCGTTCAACTGCACAAATGCTTATGGTTGGGTGGTGGGATCATGCTCATGACGGAGATACATCGACCTCCCTTGATCTTGGAGCTAACCACTACACTCACTAGAAGAAATGTGCTCATGGTTATCAACTACTTTAGGTGGAGTACTTCCCCTGGGGGGATCTATTGCCATGGAGACAATGGAACTATCTCCTTCTCCCTCAGATGTTGCTACATCCATTATCTGCTGAGGTGGTCATGGTGATGGCACACTATGATTTCGGTCGCCACTCCTCTTCACCACAAGGAGTAGAGGTCGCGGAGAGAGCTCGGACTTCATTGGCATAGATGGAGGGGATCCCCAGCCATAGATCACCGTGGGCTATTTTCCCATGCTACCTTCATAGCTTTACATAGAACTGTGAAAGATGGAACCTATGTTGGCGATGATGGACATGGAGCAAAGCGGTGTGCCAGAGATATCACTGACTCTTTATATACAGGAGCTCTCTTCTTGTGATGTGTGATGTGTGATGCCAGTCAATAGATTATGTCGGTGTGTGACAGGTAGCTTGTCGAGAATTCTACAAGTGTGGAGGCTGTCGACTACCTGGCGTACCTTCGCCTCTCTCTGCTAGTATTAAGAACTGATATGTGGCCCTCTCTGGCCCTCTCCTATCGAATATGCTCTCCCACACTACGAGGAATAACTTACCATAGATTGAACTAAGTACTAGACTCTGACCATCTATAAGCCCCGCACGCAGAACTACCACGACCATATCGACCTCCTCCCATCTCCGGTAGGTGCCTATCTTGACTGCAGTGGAGGTGACATTGGAAACCTCCTAACATCTTCCTCTCCATTAGATCTGGGAAGAGAATGGAACTTATTTTATGTAATCAGAGGAGAAACTACCCTGGGTGACTCCTCTACTACAACCTGAGAGACTGCCTCCATCTCTGCGCATGATGCCACTTGATCTTGCGGCTCTTATTGTGGTGCTGAGTCCTACTGGGTGGAGCAGTGCGGGAACTAGATCTTATCTCAAAGGTAGGGGAGACTATCCTTGAAGCTAGGGTAACCCTCTCCTTGGAGGAATCCAGTGAGTGGTTAATATACCTTACTGGGGTAGTAATAAGAACAATTGAATGTATTGGCACTAGAGCTGTGGCTACTGCGAGAACGTCCACTATCTTTCTCTTAAGTGAGGGAAATTCAGAGTCTGAAGGCATCTCAACATGGTTGGCTAGCTTCTGCTCAGTCACCACATTCCTACTGACGGTGGTGAGGGTTGCCCCCTTACAAGTGATCCAAACCCCCTTGAATCCTTGGCCAAAGTGTATCAGATGAGAGAAATCAATCTGTGGGAGGCTGGCCCGTTCCAAGGCCAAATCTATCCTAAAGAGGAAAGTAAACACATACTTCTAAGCATCCATTTACTATACTTAACTTGAAAAAAAGCTGACTGAGATTGAATTGGAACTTTGCAATTGTTGGAAACAAACCTAAATCAGATTTTTTTTTATTTTTGATACTCTGTTGATTTTTTGAATTTGATTTAGAATTTGAACCCACACTCAACAATTTAAATATGTTAAGTAGGGTTCTTTGGATTTAGGAGAGAGATTTTCAATGAATTGGAGAAGAGATTTTGAATTTAGAATCCATTTTCAATAAAATTTTGTATGTTAAAAATGGGTTCAAATATTTTGAATAAATTTTTGATGCTTCCATTGGTTCATATTTGAATTTGATATTTATGTTTGGGGACCCTTTATTTAACAAATTTGAGTATGTTAAATAGAGGGTCAATTGATTTTGTTTAGAATTGCTCACTTAGCAAATTTGGGTATGCTAAATGAGTTGTTTGAAAATAATTTTTTTTCTAGAAAATTTGTGAATCATGTGTGAATTTGGGAATGGAATCTTTACCTAGCAAATTTGTGTATGCTAAATAAAGTCCAAATGTTTTTGTTTTGATTTTTTGAAAATGGGACCATTAGTTAGCAAATTTGGTTATGTTAAATAAAGTCCAAATGTGTTTAATTTTGGTGTTTTGATTTTGGAGAATGAGATCTTTACATAGTAAATTTGGGTATGCTAAATAAAATTCAAATGTGTTTTTTTTTTTTTTTTTTAAATGAGGTATTGACGTAGCAAATTTGGATATGCTAAGTAAAGTTCAAATGTGTTTTGGTTTTGATTTTTTGAAAATAAGATCTTTACTTAGCAAATTTGGGTATGCTAAATAAAGTTCAAATGTGTTTGATTTTTGTTTTGGTTTTGATTTTTTAAAATGATATCTTTGCTTAGCAAATTTGGGTATGCTAAATAAAGTTCATATGTGTTTTGGTATTGACTTTTTTTTTTTTTTGAAAATGAGATCTTTACTTAAAAAATTTGGGTATGCTAAATAAAGTTCAAATGTGTTTGAATTTGATGTTTTGAAAAATGAAACCTTTACTTACCAAATTTGGGTATGCTAAGTAAAGAATCCAAATGTGTTTGATTTTTGTGATTTTGAAAGGAGGATCTTTACTTAGCAAATTTGGGTATGCTAAATAAAGAATCCAAAGGTGTTTGATTTTTATTTTGATTTTTTTGAAAATAAGAACTCTACTTAGCAAATTTGTGTATGCTAAATAAAGTTCAAATGTGTTTAATTTTGATATTTTGATTTTGAAAAGAGGGATCTTTGCTTAGCAAATTTGGGTATGCTAAATAAAAGATCAAAATGTATTTTTGGTTTTGATGTTGATTTTTGAAAATGAGAACTTTACTTAACAAATTTGAGCATGCTAAATAAGGTTCAAATGTGTTTGATTTTGATGTTTTGATTTTGAAAAGAGGGATCTTTGCTTATCAAATTTGGGTATGCTAAATAAAAGATCCAAATTTATTTTGAAAAAAATGAAACTCTCATTTGACAAATTTGGGCATGTCAAATGAGAGTCAATCATGTTTTATTTTCAAAGATAAAATTTTTGTGTGTGATTATTGCTTTTTTGAAAAGAAGGGAATTCCAACTTAACACATGGGGAATGTATTGAGTGGAATTTCAAATAGTATGATTTTATTTGAAAATGGAACCTCCATCCAACACATTTGTATATATTGAATGAAGAGTCTTACCTTCAAATTTGTAATTTTTTTGAGAGAAAAGAAACTCCAACTTTAACATATGTGAGATATATTGAAATGGAATTTAAATTATATGATATGATTCTATTTGAAATGAAATCTTCATTCAATAAATTTGTATACTGAATGAGGATGTTCATTTTCAAATATGTGCTTTTTGAAAGATAATTTTGATTTTATTTGAAAATGAAATCTTCATTCAATAAATTTAGGTATATTGAATGAGGATGTTCATATGTGTTTTTTAAAAGATGATTTTGATTTTATTTGGTGAAATCTTCATTCAATAAATTTGAGTATATTGAATGAGGATGTTTTTAAAAGATGATTTTGATCTTATTTGAAATGAAATCTTCATTCAATAAATTGAGTATATTGAATGAGGATGTTTATATGTGCTTTTTAAAAGATGATTTTGATTTTATTTGGAAATGAAATCTTTACTCAATAAATTTGGGTATATTGAATGAGGATGTTCATTTTAAATATGTGCTTTTTGAAAGATGCTTTTGATTTTGTTTTTGAAATGTAATCTTCATTCAATAAATTTGGGTAAACTAATTAAGGATATTCATATGTGCTTTTTGAAAGATAAGTTTGATTTTATTTAGAAATGAAATCTTTATTCAATAAATTTGGGTATATTGAATAAGGATATTCATTTTTAAATATGTGCTTTTTGAAAGATGATTTTGATTTTATTTGGAAATGAAATCTTCATTCAATAAATTTTGGAATATTGAATGAGGATGTTCATATGTTTTGAAAGATTATTTTTAATTTTGATTTTTAAAATGATCCTACATATAATAATCTTGAAGATTGTTAGATTAGGTTGAGTTATGATAATTTTTTTGCAAGTATTGAACTTTTTGGAAAGTGCTTTTGAAAAGTGAATTTTTTTATGAAGGATTTATTTTTCTTATTTGTATAATGAACCTTACATTACCATAGAAATGGTAAGGGAAGTTCAACAAAATTTTTAGACATTTCTTTTGTTTAAATTTTATTTTCATCTATTGGGGGACTCAACAGGGGTTTTAAGACCTACACGGGTGAGGTCCTAAAACCTAAAGGATGTTAGCTAGCTTAGCTTAAGCATGAAATGAGCTAAGTGCCAACGGAAAAGAAGGATAGTCTCAGACTCATATGATATGCAAATCCACTATCGATACTTGGAGACAATGGTCATTTACCAAAGATGGAGAGAGGAACCATCCCCAGTGGAGTCGCCAAAACAAATCTATGGTGTTTATTATTTTTTTAATTTCAACATTTGCGAATGCTGAAATTTATAGTTGGGACACCACTTAGATCCGCAGTTGGAACTATCCTATGATTGGGTTTTATATTTTTGAAATTTAAGGAGAGTTAATTATTTGAGTTGAATTTTTATTAGAAACCTAAGGCTTATAGTTCCACACAAGATAAGTGGAAATGCCTAAGAGGGAGAATTTATGCTTGTAGCCAAAGAAAAATAACCTCATAATCTAAATCTAGGGAGCTTTGGCAAGGGTCAAGGCACAATCTAAATCTAAGGTGAAAATGGGTATGTGGTTTACTTCTAAGAGAGGACAAATCACTTTCATTTGTTGGCTTACAACCACCTAGGGGTGGCGGCCAACTAACTCCTCCTATGATTTTAAATACATGTAGGCAAGTTTTATGCTTTGTAAGATGGTTAGGCTGTTGTTTGTTTAGAAAGAAGACTAAGTCCTTAAACACACTCCCTAAGAGACTAGATCATGAAGGGCAAGAATAATGACTTAATCTAATGCAAATTTTGTTAAATTTTACTTTAATTTTTAAACATTTTTATTTGACACAGGCTATGGGATTTTATATGTCTAATGCATGAGAAATTAGTTATGGGCCAAAATTAGAAAAAAAAAAAGAGGTGTATTTTCACCATGACTCTCAAAGTTTAACCCATTTTCTCTACATGGGAAGCCCTCCATTAGCAAGAGTGAAGCAATATTATTTATGTGAGACATACCACATCCAATAAGGGTGGCTAAATTTTTATTATCTTGATTTATGTCCTAGGCTTTTGAGGTTATGAGTTATTTAATTTTAATTTTTTGAGTTGATTAATTAGATAGAAAATTTATTTTTTCTTAAGAGTATAATCGCATCTAGGCCATTCAACAACCATCAAGTAATTAAGAAACTAGGAAAAGCATGCCATCTTAATTATGCAATCATAAACAAAACATCAATTAATTTATAAAATTAGCTCAAAAGAATAAGAGGCTGATGTGGTCGGGCTCCATCACAAACCCAAAAAAGAAAATGGGTAGCCGAGCTCTACTTTTATATAACTCAGATTACAAATGAATAATTACAATTTAGAAGGAATTCAAGTTATGGGGTCTTCATTCTTCATTTATTCCTTTCTTCATTTCTTTCATTCTTCATTTTGACTTGGGATATAGTTTGCTCCAAGGCTTCACATGGTATATAAGACATGATCTTATGACCAATGTTCATCCTAATTCTCCTATAACATTCATTCCAAATCTTAATTGCAAAATTACATGAAAATGGGAAAGATAAATCTAATTAAACCTGCAAAAAATATATTAGCTAAACATACCACACAACCCAAATAGTTATATAAATAATTTGGACTTAGTACCCCACACATGGGTAACCAAGTCCACCTGTCTAATTTGGGTTATGCTTAGGGGTATAAGAAACCTACACAATAAAAGTATTTATATTTTTATTATAGTGCCACTTAAGCACAATCCCAGAAAACATGATTAGGCTAAGATCACCCTATCATCCAGTCTAAGAACATTACATGACAAAACAAAATTAGACATCAAACCTAACATAGAGCTAGAAATGGTGACTTAGCCTAATGTGTGTGTCATTTAAGGCTTGTGTGGCATGTCTTAGCAAGGCTTTAAGGTTGAAATTTTCTAAGTGTGAAAGATTTAAGTTAGAGGGTGGTTTCATTTTAAGGGTTTTAATTGATTTGTCAATTTGAGTTAGTGATTTGATTTTGTTTGAATGAACCTACACTTAGTTACTAAATATTATAAAGAGAATAAAAGAAGAGGACTTCTCTTTCATCCCTATCTTAAGTAATTTCTAAGGTAGCTTCATTAATGATTTTTCTTTAGTGGATGTCTTATTATGTGTTTTAATTAATCTTAAGTTTAGATTTGCTCTAAATAGTCCTATTCAATAAGAAAGACATCTTAAGATTAACTGAGGTGTATTACTACCACATGACACACAATATTTTATTTCTTTCTACCATGTATACCATGCATATGAATGAACCTAAGCATAGTTATACATGCGATGCAAATTTTAGCACACTTTGATGATGAATGATAAAAGATAGGATTTGAAAATTTGGATGTTCCATTGATGCATGCTTTTTATTTTGTATAAAGGAGGGATTCTTTATCCATTAACATAATGCACATTCGCATGTCTAAAAGACATAATTGTATGCAGCCATTGTTTCTTACACTAGGGGCATAAGGTAAGACCTACATAGGGCTACTTAAAGCCTCACAATCCTGGGATGTTCAGAATAATATACCACTTTTCTTAAATACATGTAAATATTCAAAAAGAAATAAATGGATGAAGAATCATGCAAAAGATTTTTGTATTTGATTTGGTTGTATAATTTACATTTGTGAGGATACTTCTTAAGTCATAACATAGAAATTCATAGGAATAAATTTAAGCAAGTGTTGTGTTCTTTTCAAATGAACTATATACTTTACAAATCCTATTCAAATCCAGGTTAAGAAAAGAAAAGAAAATAACATAAAATACATCTCATGCTATAATCACATGCAAGCTTATAGGTATTTATAAGTAACATCACTTCATTCATAATTTTTGATTTATAGGTTTTGAAAATCATTTTTGGTTTGAGAGGGATTATATCCATTCATATTCTTACTTTAGCCAAAAGATGCAATTTGACAAAAAAAGAAATATTTTATTTAATTAATTTTTCAAATAGATATGCATGATTTCATATAGAAAACACCATTTAGCATGCTTAGAAAGAAATAAAGGAATGTAAGCATATGACTTCATTCACCCTAATTAATTCCTAAGGACAATCCTATAAGATAAGATTATTCAAAGTGAATCAAAATTCTTTAAAGAGATTTTTATTTTTGAATTTGATTTGACTTATGAAATGTTAAAAGAGTTTGCTTGACCTAACCCATTTCCCCCATGTGTGAATTGGTTTAGTTTAATTTTTAGAACAATTAGGTAGATTTTATGTTTTGTTTAAGTTAAGATGTGAATTAAATCCATTAATTACCCCTTACCTACACCACTTTAACATAATTAACCAAATAATTATGAGCAAACATATGAAATGCAACCACATGGAATTTAAATTAGTAATGCACCTAAGAAATAAAGGGGCCTAATGCAATTTGTTCACAATTATTGATTAATTAAGCTAAATGGTTTAATTATGTACTTTCATGACCATCCTACACATGTAGTTTGATTACAATTTCCTTTGAACTCTCTTAGGTTATTGAACACCTAAGAATCTAGCCAAGATTAAGTGATTAAGTTCTAGAATAATTTTATTTTGAGTTTGGTTAATTAATGAAGTGATTAAGTCATTAATTAATTTGCAAATTAATTAAGTATTTATCCAAATGAAATAAACTTTGGGGAAAATGATTGAAAAAGAAATCCTAATCTCATTCCCTAAGTCCATTCACTATTTTATGATGATTAACAAGCTTAATTAATGAATTTATCACCATTTAATAGATTAATTAATCATTTATTTAGTTAAGAGAGGGATTAAGGATGAAATGATCAATTGCCTAATTAATCCAACAATAAATTTCAAAAAAAAATCATGGGAGGCAGGTCATCCCACTAATTAACCCTAAGAAGTTTGAAATTAATTACTAAAGTAATTAAAATTAGCTTAATTATATTTTCAATAAAACCCACATTGAATGAAAGTCACTTTTCAAAATCAATTGATTTTAATTTTATATTAATCTCCTTTGAATTATCTTTATAATGAACTTGAGTTTATAATTTTTAGATTTCTATAATTAGTTATAAATTTTGGAAGTTCCATGATTAAAATTAGATTAAGCTAATTAAATCCCTTAATCTCATCAGCCATGTGGTGGCCGCTTTCCGCATGTACGGGATAGGTTATTTAAGTTGTCACATCCATTGCTAAGTTAGCTGGCGGCGGACGCGCTTTCTATACGGGTCATCTGATCTAAGATCAGATGACTATGATTAATCTCATGATTTAGGATTAAATCAGACAGAGATCTATCATAATTTAATTACAATTGTCCATTCCAATCACACGGAACAGACGGTGTGTGATATGTCTCCTCCCGAGCGGTGAGAGATGGATGTGTCGCCATCGTCGCTCGATTTGAGCTCACGAGCTCGATGGAGTTTAAACTCACCCCACACCTTCTGGAAGCACAAGAAATCTAACAACCAAGATCTAATGGGATTACAATTTCTTTCAAAAGATCAAGCAATTTTATCCTAAGATCAGTTTTGAGCAATACCTCATCGGAGGCTATCACCAGGGCTTCCAACAGAGGAGGTAGCTTCGTCTAGTAGAGATGAAGCCCTGAAGGTATCTAGTCTTGATTTGGGGTGGATGGCTCTGTCCAAGCTCCCCTTCAATGGAAATCACATCAAAGTTCTTCTCGTGGCTTGGTGACTTGGGAAACAACTTGATTGAGCTCGATGAGGTCCCTTGATGGTGCTTGCAAGATTAATTTTGGTTTGGTGGAGAATTGGATGAGTTGGATCTTCACTTCACCTCCCCTTGGCTTTAAGGAGGAGGAGAAATGGAAGCTTGGAAACGGCTTTGGGGAGCTTGGAGAAGCTTGGTTTCGATTCCTAGAGCTCAATCGAATTCAATGCTTCTCATTTGAGTGGGAATGAGGGGGAGTATATCTCCCCCTCCTTGGATCAGATGGTGAAGACTAGAACCATTTTTTATCAATGGAGGAGATTGGTTCATCGGTTTAGATTGTTAAATACTCCATGTGATTTGTTTTAAGTAGTGGAGGGAAGGAGAGTAAGTGCCCATGTGCTAGGTGAGTGTATTGGGTGATCCAAGTGCTTAATTCACATTGGAGGGGTCTATTTGGCCTTGGGTTGGGTCATAACCCAAGGTGATTGGGTCATGTTCACCACCTCCATTGGTGCCCATGTGGACCACTAAGAGAATGCCAAGTGGCTTTAAGAAAGAAATGACAAAAAATTGAGTGAATTGGTCATAGGATACCCTTTGACCTAAGGGTAAAATGGTTATTTGGCCTTGATTTTGATTTGGACATATTTGAAATGATTCAAAAATGGGTTGGGCCAAATTTCACCTGGTTTGGAGTTAATTTGGTTTGAACTAGTTAAACCTGACCCATTTATGTCAAGTTGGGTCAAATTGGGTTAGGTTGACTAATTAGTCAAATTGGGTCAAACCATGGGTTAAGTCAAGTTCAAATGATTATTTGGAGCCTATGGGTATCATTGGTTTGGTTCAATTTATTTTATATTTGGTTTTGGTTCCTTTAGGTTAATTTAAGTCAAATCGGTCAAGTTGACCAATTTAACCCATTTGACCTTTCGGGTTAGGTCAATGGTTGGTTTAGGCTTGGTTTATCATTTGAAATATCTTGTAAGCTTTGGTTTCAATCAATTTTGGTTTGGTTTGATTTCAAGTTGATTTGCCATTTTAGATCAAGTTGGGTTCATGGTCAATCGGGCTAGGTTGGGTCTAGTTGGCCAGTTGAAGCTTTGGTTAAGTTCAACAATAAATTTAGAATGAATTTGACCTATTGGCTGCAATCAATTTTTCTTAGATCAAGATTTGACCAATTTTAACTTTTTAGGATAATTTGGGTCAACTTAGGTCAAGTGGTCAATTAGGCTAGGTTTAGCTCAATTGATGGCTTAGTCAAGTTCAATCATTGATTATGGGTTGGCTTAGATCAATGGTTTTCAATTTGTCTTATAGTGAATTTTGGCTTATTTGAGTTTCATTTGGGCTAAATGTTGACTTGATCAAAGGCTAGGTTTGACTTGGTTTGACCTAATTTGAGTGATTGATCATCCTAAGATGATTGTTTCTCACAATGTGAGGCTTACATGGGCTTAGTTCAATCTTATTTTGGGTTGGATTAAAACTTGGCTCAAAAAGGTGCTTTAGGTCACTTTGGGTCAACTGAGCCTAAGTGGGTTAATTGACTTGATCAAGGCTTGATTCAAGTTTGATAAAACTCACATATGGACTTATGATTGAAATATAAATCCAATTGTAAGTGATTTGGAGTCAAATGGGTTTTCGTTCATTTCATAATTTCAAGTCAAAAGGGTGAACATAGGTTTGATTTGGGTTAGTTTGATTTTGATTTGATGATTGAAGTTTATGTTTATATTTGGGCATGTGATTAAAGGAATGATTGTTTAAAGAAAATCCAAATGTTTGGATTGATTAGAGAATGATTTGGCTAAGTTCAAGGATTTGACTTGAAAGAGTACAAGTTAGATTTAAGTTGAATTTGGATTTGAGTTTTGAATTTAGTTTTGGTTATTTAAATTTATATTTCAATTATATTTGTGAATATAAATGAGAATATAAATGGTTATTAGAAAATCTTTTGAGTTTGGGGTGATTTGGATTTGATTTGAGCTAAGTCAATAAGATGAAATCAAAAGGGCTTAGGAAATATTTTGGATTTGGAATTGATTTTGGGTTTCAATTATTTGGAATTGATTCATGATTTAACTGTTGGAACTGATTTATGATTTGAGAAAGTCAATTAAGTTGGAATTGATTTAAGATTTGAGTTTGAAGTTTGGTTTGAAAGAAGGAAGCAAGGATTGGGTTCAAGCTATAGGGTAGGCAAGTCCTCCTAATATCCCTAAGGCATAACCAATTCCTATGGGTAACTCTTCTAAGTCTCTAGGGTTAGGTTAAGTGTTCACCTAATCACTAGAAGTGTCATAAGACTAAGGAATTCTTAGGACTAGAGGAGTCTTATATAAGATAAAGAAGTTGAAAGCTTACTCTAAAATTGAGGTCAACACTAACCAATTTGAAGAGATGGAATTTGAGATGAAGAGAATTTTTATTGATAGTTATTTTCAAACAAGATTTATAGATAATATTTCTTCAGGTAGAGGCTGTTGATTGGAAGCATAGGGTGCTCTCCTTTACAATTTATAAGCTGATAGGATCCTCCATGGTAGGCTTTTTTATGGAGAAAGAGCCTTCCCGAGTGGATTCAAACTTGCCTCCTATCTTTTGATAGGCAATAATTGGTCTCCTTAGAACTTAAACAAGCTCTCTTACTTGAAAATCTCTAGGGCGGACCAACTTGTTATGAGCTTGAATCATTTTGGCTTTATACAACTCGAGGTTCTGGCTGACCAAACCTTCAAGCTCTTCTAACCATAACTTGGAGTTATGCCCCATTGTGATTTACTACCCACAATTATCCTTAATGATGGGAGTTAGACTTCTAAAGGTAGAACTGCTTCAGACCCATACACTAAGGAGAGTGGGTAGATTGAGTTGGAGTCTTGTATGTGGTGCGGTAAGCCCATAAGGCTTCAACTAACTACTCATGCCACTATTGCTTATTGTCATCGAGTGTCTTCTTTAATATTTGGATGAGAGTTTTGTTGAAGGCTTTTTCCAAGCCATTTTCCATCGAGTAATAGATGGTAGAATATCTCTAATCTATGTTATGTCTCCAGATAAAGCTATTGATTTTAGTGCTCTTGAATTCAGTACTATTATAAGATATAATTCATCGAGACACCCCGAACCTATAAATGATATGGTTCTTGAAGAATTGGAGCACATGCTGAGTTGTGACCTCTTTGAGTGGGATCGCCTCTGCCCACTTAGAAAAGTAGTCGGTGGCAACTAGAATGAATCGATGACCCTTGGAAAAAGGAGGATTGATCGGTCCCACTATGTCAGTACCCCAACACTCGAATGGCCATGAGGCCAATATATGATGTAGAATATTGGTGGTTGGTGTAAGACCACACCATGCACTTGACATTGGTGGCATCTCCTAGCTATATCCATGCGTACGATCATCAAGGTAATAGTATCAAAGTCTCTTGATCTTGGCTTTCATTTTAGGACTAGATTGGTGACCTCCGCATAAACCTGAGTGTACCTCGATCATGATCTTACAGGCTTCGTGTTTGTCTTAACCACATAACCACATGTGATTGAAAGACTGTCGGTATAAGGTGTCATCCATAATAGCATATGAGAGAGCTCTCTGCATCATCTGATGGCTAATGGCTTCTCTTAAGGTAGTTTGTCTGTATTTAGATAATCCATGAATGGTTGCCTCCAATCTAACTAGTCATCCTTTTGAAAATGACAACCACCCCTTCCAGAGAGAGTCTCTTGATGAGTTCAGTATCAATAAGGGATATGACTTGTCTATTTTGAACCCTTTTTGGTATGAACTCATCTTCTGGATAAGCCACCTCTTTGGAAAGCTTGGCCAATGCATCTGCTTCTGCATTTTCTCCTCGAGGGATCTTGTAGATGGTATCCTATATGATTTGGGCCAACAAATCCATGGTATACTTGTGGTAATGATAGAGCTTAGTCTTCAGGACTTTATAGGACCCAACAATTTGGTTGATAATTAATTAAAATTCCCCAAAAATGTTGATGCTCTGGATGCATAGTGTAATGGCTAACTCCAGACCAACAATCAGAGCCTCATATTTAGCTTCGTTGTTGATGCATGGATTGGACAGATGATATGAGAATCTCATCACATCCTGAGTTAGAAGGATAATTCCGCCATTCTCGGAAGAGTAGATTATGGTTATTCTCTTTTTAAAAGGCTACACCATCAAAATACATCTCCCAACGGTGAATACTAGTGTCCCCTAAGTTCATGATTTGTTCATCAGAGAGGTCATCACTAAGCGGAGAATCAACAGGAAGTGAGTGTGCTGCTAAGAAGTCCACTAGTGCCTATCCTTTCACTGCATGGATGCATACAAATGTGATATTCAATTACAAAAATATCATGGACCAACGTGCCAACTGTCCGAATAGTGTTGACCGTGTCATGAGATATTGAAGTGGATTGATCTTAGATATCAAATTCACCTTATGAGAAAGCATGTAATACTGTAGCTTTTGGGATGCAAAGATTAAAGTTAAACAGTGCTTTTCAATAGGTGAGTAGTTTTCCTCAGTAGAGATTAGATGATGATTGAGATAATAGAGTGCATTCTCTTTCCCCCGTCATTGGTTTGAGCCAACAAAGCACCAAGGGAGTAGTATAATGCAGCAGTATATAATATCAATGGCTTGCCTTGGATAAAAGCTACCAGAATTGGCAGCATCATCAGGTAGTGCTTGATGTCTTTGAAAGTATGCTAGTACATGTTATCCTACTTGAACTTTGCATCTTTTTTTACCAGTGCTAAGAATGGATGATATCTTCCTGATAGATTGGAAATGAAGCATCTTAAATACGCTAACCACCCTTGAAATGATTTGAGTTGGGTTAGTCTTTTAGGGTGGCATTTCTAAGATAATTGATCTTCTTGGTCAATTTCTATTCCACAGTTCTGGACAACAAACCCAAGGAATTTTCCTGAAGCTACTCTGAATGCACACTTCAGGGGATTCATTTTAAGGTTAAATTGTCTTAACCATTCGAAAACTACTCTCAAGTTGAAGAGATGGTCTTCCTTTTCTTTACTTTTGACTACAAGATCATCAATGTAACCTTATGATGAATGAGTTCATTAAAAATTTGATTCATGGCCCACCGTGTATGTAGATATTTTTAAGCCCAAAGGCATGACCTTATAACAATTGATTCTGGGGTTCAAAAGTAGTATTTTCTCATCCTGCCATCTTAATTTGGTTGATGACCATCCACGAAGAGAAGACTACATGAGATGAGTCAATATCCACCATCAACTCTAGTATAAGAAGTGAAAATTCATCCTTAGAACATGTCTTATTTAGAACCCTAAAATTGACACATATGTGAATTTGACCATTCTTTTTCTTAACTAGAATGACACTGACCAACCAGGTGAGATATTTTTCTTCCCTAATAAATCAGCATCAATTAGTTTCTTGATTTGAAATGACCCCTCAATGTCTAATTACATGCGTCTATGAGCTTGCTTGATAGGGTTAGCATTAGGATCTATTGGTAGTTTGTGGACTGCTACGTCTTGAGATAAACGAGGCATTTCTTCATAACTCCATGCAAAGCAATCCTTAAAATTAGTCAATAGCCTAACTAATTCATTAGTTTCTTCTTCATTCAACATGGAACTGATGTATATCAGGCATGGATCTTCTTTTGTTCCTAAGTTGATTTCTTTGAGTTCATCGATGGTTGATCTGATTTCTTCTTCAAACTATGGCAGTGCATCTTTGACTTCAAGATCATTTGGATCGTCTGAAGTGTTTAAACACACCTCCTCACATGAGTTAGCATGATTCAAAAAGAACCTATCATACTCTAAATGATTAGTGATGATTAGGCAATGGTTGTCATCATCAATTGGGCGCACTATGCTGAATCCTAATCCTGGTCTTGATTGAGAATATCTTCTTTGGTTGTCCCATAACCTTTCAAAGTAATCCGACCTGTGTTTAGACCAAGTATGTGGGATTAATCCCTTCTTTGCCAAGTTAAGAACATAAGGCGAATACCAATCAGAAGGCAATTATATTACATCTTTATATGAATCATCCTCAAATTCTGCATCAACTTCTTGACTTGAGGATGATGCTCCCAAAAAAAACCTCTTTGGCTTAACATCTATGGATGACTTGGGGGCCTCCTTAACTACCAAACCCTCAACTTTTTGAGAAGAAAGTGGAGTTAAAGCAAAGGTTCCCAACTACTGCCTGACTGTTCTATATAATACTAATTAAAATACATTCATGCTTTGCTTGGATGCCTGGTCTTCATTGATATCTTGCTCGAATGTCACCTCCAAAGGTACCTATTGAGAGGGGTTGGTTAGCATGCTAACCACATGAGACTCATCCTCTAAACTAGACTCTAAGTCTATGTGGATAGCGGGGGAACTCCTATGAGCTAGAACATAGCTTCTACTGGCTGGCCACCAGCAAGGTGGTCTTCCACCTTTAGAACTGCCTCTGGATATGCCTCTTTCTCTACCTGGTGGGGGCTGAGTCATCCTACCTTTGTGTTCATATGGAGGAACAAATTGTGGGTGGAATCTAACTTCAGGCTCCACTTCTTTCTCAATGTCTGATTCTCACTCACTTGTATTTTTATTTTCTTTTTTTCATTTGCTTTTTCATTTTATTTTCTTTTTCCTTTTCTTCTTCTTCTTTTTCTTTTATTTTTGAACATTAACCAAGTTCATGAGAATAGATTTTTTTTATTTTGAGGAAGGTAGTAGCCACTTCCTCATGTATCTTAACCTCTCAAACTAAAAATGGCTTCAAGATTCCTTAGATACAATACTCAATTCCACCTCTTCAGAATTTGATGCATTGATGTAAAGAGTATGGAACCGTGTAATTTCTATGTATCTAAGGCCTATCGAGCAAAGCAATGAAGGATGTATATGTATCAATTATGTAGAACTTGGCTTCTATCTTCTAGTCATCTATCTCTAATGGCAACACTATAGAGCCTAAAGCCCTTTATCCTTGCTCATTGAGTCCTCTCAAAATCATTCGATCTGCTCAGAGTTTAGAGATGTCAATCCTCAGGTAAGCAAGGGTCTTTAGACTCATAATGTTCACTGATGCACCTGGATCAACTAACACTCTAGAGAGTTTGAATTTTCCTATGTCCACTATCATGTAAAGGGGATGATTGTGCTTAGTTGTCCCCAAAAGAAGGTCTTCATCGGTGAATATAACTCCACGGGCTTCTCTTAAATAACATGCCTCCTCTCCAATAGCGGTCAGCTGAGCTAAGCATATTTCTGGATCGAGAAGGGCTTTGACCAATGACTCCCTCATCTCTTTAGATAAGACAAAGGTATCACATATGCTTAGATTAGTTGGCAACTTTCTCATGGGAGCGAGGACATTGTATTCAACTCTGGGCTGGTCCTCCACAAGCATATCCGTAGGCGGAGCATCCTATAGAGGGGTTACTTGATTGCTAGACTTAATGACTTTCTTACCCATATCCTGAGGTGCTACCCTAAGAGGTAGAACTTTGCCACTACAAAGGTTAACTTCAATGACTTCATGAAATGGTTTAGTGGAAAGTTCTACCTGGTCATCAGGTTCACTTACAGCTTCTCTTATAGGATCATCAGAGTTAGATGACTCCAAATAAATCTCAATGGGTGAACCTGAGTGATTCAGGAATAGATAATCTATTTCCAAATCAGAAGAAGAAGAAGAAGAGTGATCAGAATTAGAGTTATTTCTATCTATAATAAACTCAGGCAGATCATCAGAAGTGACACAAATGTAAGTGAAATCAGCTTTCATCATTGATTTCTTAGATTTGGATGGAGGTATAAAATAGAAATCAAGTAAAGTAAGCAGAGTGATGGATTTGGCACCCCTTCTACTGATACAATATGGCTACTAAAAGAAGAGCTCACTAGAGTAATTATAGCTGTAACTATGGAAGGAGTGTTGGAACTGGTCGATGGTTGTGCTACTATACTATCCCGGGCAAGTGGAGGTTGTCGCTACTATTGTTGGGCTTCTACCTCCCTCAAGTTGTCTTCAACTTGCAAACCTTAGTTGAAGGTTTGATTTGCCTGCAAGGTAATTTCTTGATCTTAGAAATAATTTTCTTAGAGGTTCGTGATAAGGCGATATCCCAACTTTCCTTTATCTTAAGAGGATCGCATGTTTCCCCAAGGTTTACTCTAACAGAACTAGAAGGTTGTTCAAATAGGTATTCCTTAGGGATGACAATGGCACTCAACTTGAAGCTATGCTCAAGCCAGTCCTTAAAGGTAATGCAATCTTTTAAGACATGACCTAACATGCGGTGGTAGGGGAAATAGTTTGGATTATGACTCTTGCCCATTTCCCCCGGCCTCTTAGGCTCCGATAACTAGAAATCAGGCTTCTTTAAGAGGTTCTTAAAGATCTTCCTGACTACCTTCCTCTTGAATAAATAAGGTTTATTCAATCTGTTAGCAAGAGTAGGTAAGTTATAGCTACCTAGTGGCGGGTAGGAATATTGTTGTTGATGATGCTAATAAGGAGGCGGCGGTGGTGCTACGACCACTACACTGCGAGGTCACCACTCCTTCTTTACCAAGACTGAAGTAGGAGGTCAAGTAGGGGAACTCACCCTCACCTCAGTCGGTAGAGTAGATGGACTGGGATCCTATGGCCATAGCCAAACCACCAAAGGGAACTTCTTCTCTTCAAAAGTTGACTTCATGACTTTTATGGGAACGGTGGATGATGGGACCTGAACTGGCGATGGCAGGTGAGAAGTGAATCATTGTGGTGGAGATGACACCAGCCCCACCCTTGTCGTGGCTTTCCTCCTGTGATTGGTGGTACCCATCAATACTATGTTGTCATTATCATCTAGTGACCAAGGTTGAAATCCAGAAGTATTTGCCTTGCAAACCTTTATCTCTCCCTACTCCCTAACTAAGCTACTACTCTAGCCTCTGAGGCTCTATCCCTGTAGATCTACCAGATAACACTCATGGGGATGATCATCCTCAAATCAAACATTGTGCCAGACTCTGAGCATCCATGGGCTCTACCAACCTTACATAGTATCATCCATAGGCTGACATAAGACTTCCTCTTATCCCTAGCCAGAACTTCATAGTATGCGGGTGGTAGAGGCAATGCAGCTATCATCATGTAATCTTCCTCTCCATTTGATGTTGTGAGGGGGTCAAACCTACTGCCACTAAGAAGTGGAGAGGTCTCACGAGGAGTTCCCTCCTCAGTAACATGGGATGATGCAGCTATCTCTCAGGCTGCATGCTCATGATGTCGCTTGATCTTGTAGCTTCTATTGCGGCACTATGTGCAGCTAAGTAGGGTAGTGTGAGAATTAGATCTCACCTTGAAGGTAGGGTAAACTATCTCTAAAGTCAAGATAGCATTCCCCTTAAAGGGGACCAATGAGGAGGTGCTAGTACACACTTGAGTGGCTGTAGGAGCAAAAAATTGCATGGGAACTAAACTAATTGGTGGAATCTCGAGCACCTTCCTCTTTAAGGAAGGATACTGATAAAGGTAGGTCAATCCAGTCAACACCTCATCCAACTGTGGTGAGGTCGCCTCTCACAGTAATGTGAGCTCCCTCAAATCCTCGGCCAAAAAAAACTAAGTAGGTGGAGTCAGTCTCAGGGAGGCTGGCCTGATCAAAGGCCAAATCCATCCCAAATGGAAAGGTAAAGATGAACTTTTGGGAGGCCATATATACTGACTATGAAAATAAACTGCACTGATTGGTTTGAACTGTATCTTTGCATGTGTTGAAATATAACTTGAGTTAGATTTCTGCTTTAATACTTGTCCCAAGGGAGTAATAGAGATTTGGAGTTTTGAACCCACACTCAATAATTCAAATATGTTATGTGGGGTTCATTGGAGAGATTTTGATATGTGGAGAGTCTTTGCCATTTGACTTTGATTTAGAACTCATACTCAACCAATTTAAGTAGGTTGGGCGGGGTTCAGATATTTGAAGATGTTTGTGTTGTTATCTTGTTTGAAAGTTTTTGATTTTAAAAGACTTAGCAAATTTAAGTATGCTAAGAAAAGATTGTGATTGTATGTTTTGGAATTTTTGTGAAAAAGTTTTGCTTGTGATGATTGATTATGTGTGAATATGTGTTGATTTGATTTGAAAGTGGGGCTTCTTTCTTAACAAATTTGGTATGTTAAGTAAGAACCAAATGTGATTGATATGTATTTATTTGATTTGAAAATGAGGCTCTCTACTTAACAAATTTGGTATGTTAAGTAAGAACCAAATGTGATATGATTTGAAAATATGATTCTCACTTAACAAATTTGGTATGTTAAGTCGAACCAAATGTAAATATGATTTGAGAATGGGATTCTCACTTAACAAATTTGGTATGTTAAGTGTGAATCAAATATGACATGATTATGTGATTCTTACTTAACAAATTTTGTATGTTGTGGAACCAAATGTAATATGATGTGAAAATATGATCCCCACTTAACGAATTTGGTATGTTAAGTGGAGCCAAATGTAATATGATTTGAAAATATGATTCTCACTTAACAATTTTGGTATGTTAAGTGGAACCAAATGTGATATGGTTTGAAAATGAGATTCTCACCTAACAATTTTGGTATGTTAAGTGGGAATCAAATATGGCATGATTATGTGATTCTCACTTAACAAATTTGGTATGTGAAGTGTAACCAAATATAATATGATTTGAGAATGGGACTCTCACTTAACAAATTTGGTGTGTTAAGTCGGAATCAAATGTAATATAATTTAAAAATATGATCCTCACTTAACAAATTTGGTATGTTAAGTAGAACCAAATGTGATATGATTTAAAAATAAGATTCTCAGTTAACAAATTTTGTATGTTAAGTGAGAATCAAATATGGCATGATTATGTGATTCTCAATTAAAAAATTTGGTATGTTAAGTGAAACTAAATATAATATGATTTAAAAATGAGATTCTCATTTAACAACTTTGATATGTTAAGTGGGAATTAAATATGACATGATTATGTGATTCCCACTTAACAAATTTGGTATGTTAAGAACCAAGTGTGACATGATTTAAAAATGAGGTTCTCACTTAACAAATTTGGTATGTTAAGTGGGAATCAAATATGGCATGATTTGCTTTTGAAAAGATGGAAGCTTCAATTCTAACATATGTGGAATATGTTAAGTGAAGTTTTAATTTTATGCTATGATTTTATTTGAAAATAGACTCCTCATTAACAATTTTGAGTATGTTGAATGAATATGATCATTTTCAAGAATGTGTTTTTAAAATGATGGAAACCCTAATTCTAACATATGCGAATTATGTTAAGTGAAGTTTCAATTTTATGCTATGATTTTAATTGAAAATAGACTCCTCATTCAACAATTTTGAATATGTTCATGGTCATTTTAAAAAATGTACTTTTGAAAAGATGGAAACTCTAACTCTAACATATGTGAAATGTTAAGTGAAGTTTTAATTTTATGCTATGATTTTATTTGAAAATAGACTCCTAATTCAACAATTTTGAATATCTTGAATGAATATGGTCATTTTCAAAAATGTGCTTTTGAAAAGATGGAAACTCTAACTTTAGCATATGTGATATATGTTAAGTATAGTTTCAATTTTATGCTATGATTTTATTTGAAAGTAGCATCCTCATTTGACATGTTGAATGAATATGGTCATTTTCAAAATGTGCTTTTGAAAAATGGAAACTCTAACTTTAGCATATGTGAAATATGTTAAGTGGAGTTTCAATTTTATGTTATGATTTTATTTGAAAGTAGCATCCTCATTCAACAATTTTGAGTATGTTGAATGAATATGGTCATTTTCAAGAATGTGCTTTTGAAAAGATGGAAACCCAACACTAACATATGTGAAATATATTAAGTGAAATTTCAATTTTATGTTAAAATTTTATTTGAAAATAGGCTCCTCATTCAATAATTTTGAGTGTGTTGAATGAATGTGGTCATTTTAAAAAATGTGCTTTTAAAATGATGATTTTGATCTTGATTTTGAAAAGAACCTCCATGTAACAATCATGGGGATTGTTAGGTGAGGTTTGGTTATATAAGTTTTGTGCTTTTTGAAAATTTTGTGCAAAATTATTTATTATGTGAGTTTTGAAAGAGTGCTTTTGGAAAGTGGCACTTTGCAAAGAGTTTATTTTCTTAATCATTAAAATGAATATTGCCTCACTAAGTTAGTGATAAGGAGGTTTTAAATTTTTGTCTCCTCCTTTCATTTTTCACCTATTGGGAAACCCAATAGGAGTTCTAGGACCTACAAGGAGGTTCTACAAGCTAGAGGATGTTGGCTAGCTTTGCTTAAGAATGAAATAAGCTAAGTTCCAGTGGAAAGAAAGATAGTCTTAGACTCATATGAAATACAAGTCCACTATCGATGCTTGGAGACAATAATTGTCTACTATAGCTGGAGAGAGGAACCATCCCTAGTAGAGTCGCCAGAAAAATCTGTGGTGTTTATTTTTAGTTATGTGGGTGGGTGTGTGTATATGGGGGGGGGACACCACACAGATCTGAGAATGTACTTATTGAGGTGATCTAGTACGACATCAAAGAATAGTGTACTATCTTGAAAGATAGATATCACTATCCTACGATGGACCTAATCACCTAATAAGGACTCCTAAGGCATGATGGGTCTTTGAATGTATGAGAGTTTTTTCCTCTACTTTACATTGATGAATAAAGTAGGGTTTATTTAAACCAGGTTCTAAAGTTCTCTATGGGGGCAAGCCCCACTAGTTAATTACATCCTAAGGAAGGCGAGTTCCTTGAGAATACTCTCGATTAAAGTAGGTAATTATTGTCTCTAAAGAATTCAAAGATAGGACTATCAAAAAAATTGGTTCTATTTAGAAGATCAAATGGGATAGATCGAAAGGAGAGATTTATTATCGATACCAAAAGGAGATGGGTAGGGGATGCTCATGATACTAGAAAACCTAGTGAGCATCCCAAACTATCATATAGTTGGGCTTTATATGTTTGAAATTGAGGAGAATTATATATTTGAGTTTAAATTTTATTACAAATCTAGGACTTATAATTCTACAATATAAGATTATGGAAATGCCTAAGAGGTGAGAATTTATGCACAGCCCAAAGGAAACATCAACCTCGAATCCTAAATCTAAGAAGCTTTAGTAAGGGCCAAAGCATGACTTATATCTAAGGCAAAAGTGGGTACATTATTTTCCTCCATAAGAGAGGGTAAACTACCCGACTAGTGTACTTACAACTACCTAGAGTGGCAGCCAGCTAACTCTTCCTATAATTGAAAACCATGTGGTCAAGTTATATGTTTTGCATGATGGCTGGGTTATTATTATTTAGAAAGAAACTAATTAGAGTATGAGTGGTATGAATAATGACTTATTCTAATACAAATCTTATTAAATTTTATCTGATTTTGACTCTTTATTTTGACACAGGCTATAGGATTTAATAAGTCTAAATGCATGATGAAATGGATTATGGGCTTAATTAAAAGAGAAAGAGGGGTTTTCCATCACAAAGATGAAAACATCACATCGACTAAGGGGTTGCTAAATTTTTTCTTATCTTGATTTAATGTCTAGACATTATTTGAGGTTATGAGTTATTTTAAAATTTTAATTATGAGTTATAGTTGGGGTAGAAAATTTATTTTTCCCTAAAAGCCTACGCATCCAGGCTACACATTAAATCATCATACATGAAGAAACTAGAAAAAATACATGTCATTTCTATTACATAGTGTAAAGAAATCATCAAACAATTTATAACCTCAACGTGAAAGAATAACAATTGTGCGCAGACGCATTCTTAAAAAAAGAAATTAGTAGTCGAGCTCTACCCTTATACAACCCGGTAATGTAAAAGAATAATTATAATTACAAAATGATAAGTGCTATGGGGGATGTTCATGTCTTCATGCTTTCTCCATTTCTCCATTTAATTTGCTCTATTTGATTTGGTAGGCTTCTAGGCATCACATGACACCCCAGGATTAAACCCTCTGGCCAATGTTCATCCTTAATCCCCATAACGGTTACCCAAATTCCTAATGCACAATTATATTAAAAAAATAAAAAAGTAAATCTAACTACTCCTGCCAAATAAGTGTTAGCTAAACACACTATTCAACCCAAACAGTTATATGAATAATTTGGACTTAGCACCCTACACATGGGTAACCAAGTCCACCTGTCCTAATGTTGATTATGCTTAGGAGTTAAGCAACTTGAAAAAGAGAGCATTTATATTTTTTAAGCACCCCTTAAGCATAATCTCCTATAGAAAATATGATCAAACCCTCTGGCCAATGTTCATCCTTAATCCCATACGAAATTCCCAATGCACAATTATATTAAAGAATGGAAAAGTAAATCTAACTACACCTACAAAATAAGTGTTAGCTCACCATACAACCCAAATAATTATATGAATAATTTGGACTTAGCACCTACACATGGGTAACCAAGTTGTCTAATGTTATGCTTAGAGTTAAGCAACTTGAAAAGAGAGCATTTATATTTTTTAAGCGTATAAGCATAATCTTAAAAACATGATTAGACTAATCAAGGTAACATCTAGTCTAACATACACCCTAATATCCAATCTATAATGGTACATCACAAAACAAACATACATCAACCATACACCACCCTAACATAAACCTAGAAGTAGTGATTTAATCTAATGTGTGTATTAGGGCTTGTGTGGTATGTCCTAACTACTTTAGAGTTAATAAAAGTATGAAGGATATTTAATGTGAAGGGTTGTTTCACTTTAAGTGGTTTAATTAATTTACAAATTTTACTTAATGTTTTCTTTTATTTCACTTAATAAACTAAGTGTTATGAAGAGAAAAAAAAGAGGATCACTCTCTTTTATCCCTACCTTAAGTCACATCTTAAGCAAGTTAAATAATCAATTCCCTTTAGTGAATGACTTATTACATGTTTTAATTATTCCTAGGTTTATGTTCACTTTAAATAAACTCATTCAATAAGAAAGGCATCTTAAGATTAGTTGGAATGAATTACTATCACATAACACATATTTGTTCATTTCTTTCCATCATATATATCATGCATATGATTAAATCCTAAGCATAGTTATGCATACAATTTATATCTTAACACACTTAAATGATGAATGTGAGTAAATGTATTTGGAATTAATATTTCATTTGGTTGAATGATTTTGTCATATTAATTTAAAGCTCTATCTAAATTCTTATGCAAAAGCATAAGGAAAGAACCTTAAATCACATGACTAATCAATTCAACCAATTAAACAAAGCATGAAGGCATATCTTTTTAATAAAAAGGGGGTTTTCATTCATTAGTTAAGTACATATTCACATGTATAAAAGTTTTAAGCAAGTTCGCCATATTGTTCTACTCAAGGGCGAGGTAGGAACCTCCTTAGGGCTACTTAAAGTTGTGCGTCCCTAGGATGTCCAGACTAATATACCTGCTATCCTTAGATAAATATGGATGTATAAACAACTACAATAATAGAAAGCCATGCAAAAATTGTATTTTATTTGATTGATTTATTTTGTGTAAATGAATTTAAGTTTTTTTAATAAATTTTGATGTTAAAATGCATAAGAATGAAATCAAGAAGGCCGCGTTGCCATTGTTTTACCAAGGGAACAAGATAGAAACCTCCTTTGGGCTGCTTAAAGTCATGCATCCCTAGGATGTCCAGACTAATATACCCACTAACATTCTTACTTATACAAATTAAACACATGAATATAAGAAAGAAACTTTATTTCATACACTAAATTTATGTTCACTTGCATTTTCTATGTATATATAACTAAAATTACAATATATATGTATATTCATTCATTAATAAACTTTTGAAAATATATTTGAGATTTAATAGTGATACTAATACACATATTTTTACTTAAGCCAACACATGCAAATTAACATAAAGAAAATCATTTTTTATTTGAGTAATTTGAAAGACATGAATGCATGAATACAAGTGCATACAATATTTTAGAATGATCGAAAGAAATAAGAAACACAAGCATGTGATTTCATTCAATCCAACTAAGCCTCATCATGTTAAATAAATTCCTTTAAGATAAACCAAAGGTTCTTAAAACCATTTTTTATCTTTATGTTTGATTTGATTTAGAAATGTGAAGAGAGGATTGCTAATTGTTGACCTTAATTTTAGAGTGAACTCAACTTCCTCATCATAGGTATAAGATTCTTATAGGAACTAAAAAGTTCCTTAGTCTTAAGACACTTCTAGTGATTAGGTGAACACTCAACCTAATCCTTGAGACTTAAAAGAGTTAGCCATAGGAATAGCTTGTGCCTTAGGGATTTAGCTCAATTCTTTCTTCCTTCTTTACAAACCAAACCTCAAATTCAAATTTAAATTTTAAAATCAAATCCAACTATCCAATGATTAAAATCCATCACCAAATTCAAACTCCAAATTCCTTCCTAAGCCCATTGATCTTATCTTATGGACTTAGCCTTAACTAAATCCAAATCAACCCCAACCCAATTTATTTTCTCCGCTATCAAATTCAATCTCAAATCACATTTTAAATTATAGATCAATTCCAAATGATTGATATCCATGACCAACTCCAAATTCAAAATTCCAAAAATCTCTCCCTAAGCCATATGAACCACCTTCATGTGTTTAGCCAAAATTCCTTTAAATCAAATCAAACTTGGTTGATTTCTTTATGAATCAATCATTCCTTCGTTTATACTCATAAACATAAATGAATCCCACCCTCCAATGACTAAGATAAATCAAACCAAATTAAAACCCAAATTAGCCCTTTCAATCTACATCCGTAAGCTTAATCAAATTTTCTTCCAAATCACTCCAAACTCAAGTAATTTTCTCATAACCCATTTATATCTTCATTTATATTCACAAATATAAATAAAATATAAATTCAAATGGTCCAAACCAAATCTAAATCAAATCAAATTCCCAAATTTAGCCCTTTTAGCCAAACTTTTGAACTTGACTAAATGAAATCCAAATCAACGCAAAACTCATTGATTTCTTCATGATTCAATCATTCCTTCAATTGATCCAAATATAAACATAAACCACTATTATCAAACCAAATCCAAATCCAAATCAAACCCAAGTTAACCCTTATGACTTGAAATTTTTATATGAACTAAAACCCATTTTGCTCAAAATCAAATGCGATTGGATTTATATTTCAATCCTAAGCTATAGGTTCAACCAAACTTCAATCAAACCTTGATCAAGCCAATTGACCCATTTAGGCTCACATGACCAAAAGGGGCCTAAAGGACCTTGTTGAGCCAAGTTCTAAGCCAAATTGGATTGAACCAAGCCCACCTAAACCTTCAATCATGATCAACAATCATCATGGGGTGATCAACCATCTTGAATTGGGTCAAACCAAATTAAGTCAACCTAGCCTTTGACCAAGTCAACATTTAGCCCAAATGAAACCCAAACTAGAAACCCACCATATGCCAAATTGATTGAAACCATTGGCCAAAACTCATTCATAATCAGTGATTGAACATGACCCCATCAATTGAGCCAACCAAGCCTAATTGACCACTTGACCTAAGTTTACCCAAATTGGAAAGTCAAAATGAGTCAAACCATGATGTAATCCAAATTGATTGTAACCAATGGCTCAAGTTTTTTCAAATCACTTGTTGAACTTGACCAAATCCATGATTGAGCCCAAGTTGACCAATTGGTCAACTTGACACCAGCCCAAATTGACCTAAAAGATCAAATTGACCAAAATCCAAATTTATTCCAAAGCCAAAGCCTACAATCATTTTTTTCAACCAATTGAACTTAACTCAACACCTAACCCAATTTGGTCAATTGGGTCAAATGGGTAAAACAAATTGGTCAACTTGACCCAAATGAGTCAAAACCAAATATAAGTCAAACCATATCAAATTAGTACCAAACATTCCAAATCATGATTTAGACATAGCAAGCCTTGACCTAATTTGGACCAATTGATCAACCCAACCCATACATGAACCTACATGAACCCATTTGACCAAAAAATCTCATGTCACCCAAAACTAAGTCATGGAACCCTATTGGCCAGCCATGCACACCCTAAACCAGTCTTAGGCCACTCCCAAGTTAGCCAAAAAGCCAAACAAGCTCACCTCAAGTTGACTACTCAATGGATAAAGCCCCCACCTTGGATTCCAACTCTAAGTAGCAAAATTCACTTTGCACTCCCCATGGCGACCCTATCAAATGAGGTATTCTTAGTTCACTAGCCCACTCTAAGCACTAGAACTTACCTTCAATCAGAGGGGACTCACCAAGTCGAGCTCACTCTCCCCTATCCATGGCTGAACCCAATGGGTGCAAGGAGAACCAAATCCCCTCCCACTTGCCCATATCAAGCCTTGGGACCACTGGCATGGCTTTAGCCACTCATGGCATGCCACCTCGGATTGATGGTGACCCCTCTGACGACTTAACGATGGTGGATTAGTGGAATTCATAGGAGTGATCCTGTCCGTCCTCCTATCTCAATTGAGGGATATACTCCCTCAATTCAACCAGTTTTGGATTTGATTCGATCTGATTCGGCTCAAGAGAGGATTTTGAAACTCCCCATAGCATCCCCAACTTCTCCCGAGCACCCTCTTCCTCAGCCTTCCCCTTTGTGTGTAGAACTGAAATAGGACACCTCCATTTCGGTCCTAACTTCCTCCCCGTGCAAGTAAACTCCAATTTCTTGTGCATACACCATCCTCATACTCAATCGAAGCTGATTGAATCACTTTCCGAGCTTCCCAAGCACTGGACATTGGAGTTCAATCGAAGTCGAGGTATGCGCGTGCGTGGTTTGGTCGATCGAACACCCTAAGACAAATTGAGCTCGGATTCCTTCAACAAGGCTTCACCTCTACTAGATGAAGCTACCTCTATTGATCCCGACCGCCGGTCTTAGCTTTGGCAAGGTAATTTCTCAAAATTGTAGCTTTATGCTCTCATGTGTTGGTCTTTTGTGAAGAAAATCTCCATGTCGAGGGATTTCAACCATTGGATGTGATTGTATGCTCCTTTAGATGGTGTAGGATCCATTTGATCCCAAACCAAGCTCGTGAGCTTCGGATGAAGAAAGCTACTCACCTTTGTCTCTTGCAAATGGGATAGATCATACACCATCCATTCGCATGATCAGGAATGACTATGATTAAATCACATGGGTCATTTGATTTCTCCCTTAACCCGCAGATTGAATCTTGGCCATCCAATCTTACATCGGATGACCAGGAAAGCATCCATGCGAGTTAGCGGCGGATGTGACTATAAATAACCAATCCGTCCGCCATATGGAAAGCGCATGTCGTCATTTGCGTGGCCCGGGGGATTAGGGGCTTTGATTAATCCAATTTTTAATCCTGAAACTTCTAAAAATCATAACTAATTGTAAAAAAACTAGAAAAATACAAACTTAAGCTCATTTTGAAGATATTTTAGGAAGAAATTTAAGAAAATTATAATTAATTGATTTTAAATAATGAATTTGGCTTAATTATGATTTTATAAAAAGTTTAATTAGCTCAATTATACCTTAATTAAGCACTCAATTAATCTTAAATTTTCTGTGAATTTTTACGGGGATGACCTCTGCCTCCCCTATTTTTCTACAATTTTATTGATTGCTTAATTTGTGAAATCATTTGAGTAAGCCCTGATCACTCTTTTAATCTAATTAATCTAATTAATAAATAAATAGTAACTTAATTAATCATTTAAGCATGGTCACCTCTATTGAACAACAAGATCGCTTAGGGAATGAATTAGGAATGCTTTTTTTAATTCATTACCTAAGTCTTCTTTACCTTTAAAACCCAAATTAATGAATGGCTAATGAAATGATTAATTGATTAAGTGATTAATCTTCAAAAATGAGATATCAAAATTTAATTGAACGCTTAAATGATTTAGGGATTAGGATTAGGGCCTTGACCTTGATCCCCTCCCCTAAGTTAATTTTATCATTCAAATTAAAATATAACCAAAACATTTAATCAATTCATTAAAAGCTTAATGAAATTAAAAATCAAAAATCAATTCATCCACACCTAAACACACCCTCAATTGATCTTGGGTAGCTCGTGTTCAATAACCCAAGGTGAGAGATAATAAAATTATGATTGGCTCACATGTGTGAGAAAATCATAAGAGTAATTAAATGAGATCCCTTAAGCCTAATTAACTATTAATCATAAGCCAATTGCATTAGACCCCTTTCATTTCTTAGGAGCATTGCAAATTTACTTTTCATGTGATTGCATATCATATTTGCTTATTATTGATTAGTTAGTTAACTTAAGGTGATATAGGTAAGGGATAATTAATTCATTTAATTCATATCTTAACCTAATCAAAACATAAAATCAACTTAAATATTTTTCATTAAACTAAACTAATTCACACATGGGGAAATGGGTTAGGGTTAGCAAACCCTTCTCATATTTCCTAAGTCAAATCAATTTCAAAGATAAAAATGTCTTTAAAGATTTTTGATTCATTTTAATTAACTTTATTTGATATGATTGTCCTTAGAAAATAATTTGGGTGAATGAAATCATGTGTTTGCATTCTTTTATTTCTTTCCAATCATGTTAAATATTGTTTGCCATATGAAATCATGCATTCATTTCTTTTGAAAATTAATTAAATAAAATATTTCTTTTTATGTCAAATTGCATGTGTTGGCTAAAATTAAGAATATGAGTGGCTATTATCAATATTAAACCAAAAAAACTACTTTTAAAACCTATGACTCAATTATTATAAATGAAGTAATGCTAATTATAAATATTTATAAGCTTGCATGTGATGATAGTATAATATGTGTAATGTGAAGTTCTCTTTCCCTATTTTAGTATGGATTCACATTTGATTTGCAAGTGTACAGTTCATTTGAAAAGAACATAACACTTGCTTAAATCTATTCCTATGCATTTCCATGTTAAGACCTAAGAAGAATTTCACATTGCACATGTAAATCATACAGTCAAACCAAACATAATTTCTTGCATGAATTCTTATCTATTTGGTTCTTTTTGTGCATTCATATGTATTTGAGAAAAATAGCATATTAATCTGGACATCCCGGTGCTGCGAGGCTTTAACTAACCCTAAGTAGGTCCTGTACCTTACGCCCCTGGTGTAGAAAATAATGGTGTTGTATTCACTTAAAACTCTTATACACATGCATGTGTGATGTGGCCAGTGAATAAAGAATCAAATAAACCAAATAAATAAAACATAATTTTTGCATGGATTTTATTATCCTTGTAATTATTCATACATTGACATGTATCTAAGAAAAGTGGTATATTAGTCTGGACATCCCGGGATTGTGAGGCTTTAAGTAGCCCTAAGTAGGTCTTGTACCTTACACCCCTGGTGTAAAAAATAATGGTGACATACTCACTTATAACTTTTATACATGTGGATGTGTATTTAGCTAACGGATGAAAAATCTCTCTTTTCTACATAACAAAGACATGCATTCATGTTCCAATTAACAAATGAAATATTTAAATTTCAAAATACATCTCTTTGCATTCGTCACCAAAGTATGCTAAGATTTGCATTGTATGTATAGGTATGCTTAAGATTATTCATATGTATGGTATACATGATAGAAATAAATGAATGGGTGTGTGTTATGTGATAGTAATCTACCCAAATTAAGCCTAAGATGCCTTTCTTATTGAATAGGGCTATTTAGAATGACTCTAAACTTAGGGTTAATTAAAACACATAATAAACCATTCACAAAAAGAAACTCATTAATCAATTTATCTTAGAAATTACTTAAGGTAGAGATAAAAGAGAGACTCTCCCTCTCTTTCTTCTCTTTATAACACTTCGTTGCCAAGTGTAGGCTATACAAAATAAAAGAAAACATTAAGTAAAATTCTCAAATCAACTAAAATACTTAAAGAGAAATCAACCCTTTATAAATTAAACCTCTCACACTTAGCAAATCATAACTCTAAAGCCTAATTAAGATATGTCACACAAACCTTAACACATGAACATTATGCTAAATCACCATCTCTAGCTTTATGTTAGAGCAGTGCATAATTTGATGAATATTTTAGTTTTGTGATGTATTATTTTAGATTGAAAGTTAGGGTGTATGTGCATAGTCTGGATGTTAGGCCGATATTAGCCTAATCATGCTTTCTGCAAGGGGGTTGTGCTTAAGGGGTGCTGTAATAAAAATATAAATATATTTTTTTTGCTGTGCAGGCTGCTTATACCTCTAAGCATAACTAAAATTAGGACACATGGACTTAGTTACCCATGTGTGGGGTACTAAGTCCAAATTATTCCTATAACTGCTTGGGTTGTATGGTGTGTTTGGCTAACATTTGTTTTGTAGGTGTAGCTAGATTTACTTTCCTTCTCTCTTAATTTAATTTTGCATGAGGATTAGGATAAGTGTTATTGGGATTAAGATGAATATTGGTTATAAGACCATGTATTATATACCATGTGATGCCTTGGAGCAAACTACATCCCAAAGAAAAACCAAAAGAAAGAAACAAATGGAGCAAATTAAGATGAAGGGATAAAGGACAAGGAGTGAAGAATGGAGGATGAAGAATGAAGACCCCCATAACACTTTTCACTTCATAATTGTAATTTATTCTTTCATTATACTGAGATGTATAAGGGTAGAGCTCGGCTACCCACATTTCTTTTTGGGTTGTACGGCGGTACCTGACCGCACTGGCCTCTTATTATTTTGAGATAATTTTATAAAATTATATGATGCTTTTTTTAGCTTGGGCATTAGAAATAGCATGCCTTTTCATAGTTTATTTATGATTGGTGATTGCTGTGTGGCCTAGATCCGCTTAGGCTCCTAGGATAAAAATAAATTTTCTATCTCACTAACAACTCATAACTAAAATTTTAAAATAATTCATAACCTCGCATAAAAGCTTAGGAATTAAATCAAATAATAAAAAAATGTTTAGCAATCCCTTAGCTGGATGATTATATGTATAACATCATGCATGTCTTATTCTACCACTCTTGTTAAGAGAGGGCTTCCATCTGTGCCAAAGAATAAAGACTTAACCTGTAAGAGCCTTTAATGGAAAGACACCTCTTTTACTCCTGATTCAGCCTGCAATCAATTTCTCATGCATTTAGGCATACAAAATCCTATAGCCCGTGTCAAAATAAAAGTCCAAAAAATCAAATAAAACTTGACAAAATTTGCATTAGATTAAGTCATTACTCATGTCTTTCATGATCTAGTCTCTTAGAGAGTAAGTTTAAGGACTTAGTTTCTTTTCTAAGTAAATAACAACCTAACCATCTTGCAAAGCATAAGACTTGCCTACATGGATTTAAAGCATATGAGGAGTTAGCTGGTTTCCACTCCAGGAAGTAATAAACCCAGGACCCGGGTGATTTATCCACTCTTGTGGAGGCAAACCATATACCCATTTTCACCTTAGATTTAGGTCATGCTTTGGCCCTCGCCAAAGCTCTCAAGATTTAGGATCTGAGGTTGTTGTTTTTCTTTGTGATCTATAAGAAAAAATCCACACCTCTTAGGCATTTATATAATCTTGTATTGTAGAATTATAAGTCATAGATTTCTAATAAAAATTCAACTCAAATAAATAAATCTTCTCAAATTCAAATGTATAAAGCCCAACCATATGATATATTGGAGTGCTCATTATGCTTCCTAGTATCATGAGCACTCCCCACTCATCTCCTTGGTTTGATAAGAACTCTTCCCTTTGATCTCCCCGCTTGATTTTCAAACATACAACTAATTCTTTGATGGTCCTATCTTTGAATTCTTTGAATTCTACTAATAGAGTATTCTTAAGGGATTCATTTTCATTAGGATGTAATTAACTATGGAGGCTTACCTCCATAAGGAACTTAACGAACCTGATTTAAATAAACCCTTCTTTACTTTTCCATGTAAAGTATGGGAAAAACTCTGTATATCAAGACCCATCATCATACCTTAGAAGTCCTCATTAGGTGATTAGGTCCATTATAGGGTGGTTACTTCTATCTCTCGAGATAGTACACTATTTCTTAATATCATACCTGATCACCCTAATGAGTACATCTGCAGATTTGCGTGGTGTCCCCTCACACAAACACACCCAAAAATAAACACCACACTAATCCTAATCTCATCCCTCAATTTGATTTAATGAAGAAAAATTAGGTTGATTTTGTCTTAATTAGGTTGAGGTATGAATTAAGTCCATTAATTAACCCTTACCTGTATCTCCTTAAGATAATTAACTAAATAATGATGAGCCAATATAATATGCAACCACATAAAAAGTAAAATTGATAATGCTCCAGAAATGAAATGGGTAATGCAATTGGCTCATAATTAGTAGTTAATTAAGTCTAAGGACCTCACTTAAACTACTTTTATGGTTTTCTCACACTTGTGAGCTAACCATAATTTCATTAGCTCTCTCTTTAAGTTATTGAACACCCAAAGAGCTACCCAAGATTGATTAAACAAAGTTAGGTTATAAATTGCATCTTAGATTGAGTTAATTAAGCTCATTAATCCATTTGGTTAAACATTAAGTAGGTTTAATTAATGAAATAAAATTAACTTAAGTAAAGAGATCAAGAAAGAGGCCTTAATCTCAATCCCTAAGTCCTATATTTGATCACTTAAGCCCTAATTTTATCTTGAAGATTAATTAATAAATTAAGCCATTAATTACTTCATTGATTACTAATTAATTTGATTCCAAAAAGTAAAGAAAACTTAGGAAATGAATTAGAAAAAATATCACAATCACATTCCCTAAGCTCTCTTACTTTTCAACAAAAGTACTTATGCTTAAATAATTAATTAAGTCACTTTTCATTCACTAATTATCACTAATTAAATTAAGTGAGTGATTTAGGTTTAATTAATTAATTTTCCTAATTAAGTAACTAATAAAATCCTAGAAACATAGGGGAGGCAGAGGTCATCCCCTAAACATCCACAGAAAATTTGAGATTAATTAGGAGATTAATTATGAATAATTAAGCTAATTAAATTTTTAATTGAATTTTAATTAAGCCAAAATCATTATTTAAAATTAATTAATAATAATTTTCCTATATTCTACTCTAAGATATCTTCAAAATGAGCCATAGTTTATATTTTTTGGATTTTTATACAATTAGTTATGATTTTTAGGAGTTTCAAGATTAAAAATAAATAAATTAAACCTAATTAAAGCCTTAATCCCATGTGACAGATGACGTGGTGTGCTTTCCACGTAGTACGATGGGGTTGGCTATTTAAGTTATCACCTCGCTATGCTAACTCAGATGGCAACGGATGCGCTTTCCCATGGACCGTCCAATCTTAGATCGGACGGCCATGATTCAATCTGTGGTTTAGAGGAGAAATCAGAGGATCTAACGCACGATTAAATCACAACCATCCATTCTAATTACGTGAAATGGGATTCTGATCCATCCCATTCACGCGGCGGTGAAAGATGGATATCTATCTTTCCCCATTGATCTAGCTGGATTATCCAAATTCATCCCACACATTCAGGTAAGGAAGACGCACACATCCAACAGCCAAGTTTCATTCAAATTCATATTCACTTCAAAAAGGACCAACCTATTTCACTAGGGAGCTCGATCTTGCAAAATTATCTCACCAGAGATAATGTCCAGTGGTGGGATCGATGGAGGTAGCTTCGTCTAGTAGAGATGAATCCCTATTGAGAAGATTCGAACTTGATTTGATGTAGAGCTCTCGGTCGACCAAGCCACGCACGTAGGAGCCTTGGCTTCGATCGAACTTAGGTCTCCGGTGGTCAAGAAGGCTCAAGGATGATTCGGTTGGCTTCGACGAAGTATGTGCATGGTGTGGGTGTGAGGAATTGGTATTTGATCAAGTGGAGAGGGATTATTGATCGAAAGAAGGCGGCTTTATTTTGGTTTCGCACACAGAGAGGAAATCCGATCGAGGAAGGCTACAAAAATGCTTGGAATTACTCTGGGGGATGTCAAAATGACTTAGGAAACTCATAGAATGTCGAATATGTCGATTATAGCTGGAATTGAGGGGGTATACCCCTCAATTTCATTTGATGGATGAATGGAATCATTTCTAAAAATTCATCCAATTTGACGTTGTCGGCCTACCGAAGTCATCGCCTTCAGTGCCACATGGCTCGCCATGAGTGGTCGAAGCTATGTCAGGCCACCCAATGGAGGATTTGGGAAGATTGTGTGGGATTGCTCCTTCTTTGTGTCCATGGTGGGTTCGGCCATGAGAGGGGGAAAGGGAGAGATTACCTTTGGTCCATGGCAAGTGCTAGGTGGTTTAGAGTGGGCTAAGGTTCCTTAAGAATGCCTCATTAGGCAAGTGGAGGGCTACTATGGGAAAGGCAAACTGGACTTTGCCACTTATGGCAAGAATCCTATGCAAAGAGCTTTACACAGTGGTCAATTCCCTTGGATTGGGTCCCACTTAGATTTAGGCTAGCTTGGGGCTGACCTAGGGTCAGTTTGGGTTGGGTTAGGTTAGCCACCAAGGTTCCATAAGGTGGCTTTGGGTGATTTGCTTCATATGGTCAAAATAGGATCATTTGGGTTAGGTTAGGTTGGGTTGACCAATTGGTCAAATTGGGTCAAACCAAGGCTTGGGTTAGATTCATATGATGATTTGGGATATTTTGGTTCAATTGGTTTTAATTAATTTGACTTAGGTTTGAATTTGACTCATTTGGATTCAAAATGGTCACATGGGTCAAGTTGATTTGACCAATTTGACTAATTGGGTTGGGTTAGGTGTTGAGTCAAGTTCAATTGGTTGATTGAAAGTAATTGTAGGCTTTGTTTGGTGATTTGGATTTAATTTTGATTTTGACCTTTTAGGCCAATTTGAGCTAGGTTGGCTCAAGTTGACCAATTGGTCAAATTGAGCTCAATTATGGCTTTTTTTCAAGTTCAATAAGTGATTTGGAATGAACTTGAGCCATTTATTGCAATCAATTTGGATCAAATCATGATTTGACCCATTTTAGCTTTTAGGTCAATTTGGGTCAACTTAGGTCAAATGATAAATTGAACTTGGTTTGGCTTAATTAATATTTTTTTCATGTTCAATCATTGATCATGAGTGAGTTTGAGTCAATGGTTTCAATCACTTTGGCATATGGTGGATTTTGGCTTGTTTAAGTTTCATTTAGGCTAAAGATTGACTTGGTCAAAGGACCAAGTTGACTTGGTTTGACCCAATTCAAGGTAGTTGGTCACCTTAGGATGATTGTTGGTCATGATATGAAGCTTAGGTGGGCTTAGTTCTATCCAATTTGGGTTGGATTAGAACTTGGCTCAAAAATTTTCTTTAGATCACTTTGAGTCAAGTGGACCTACATGGGTCAATTGGGTTGATCATGGCTTGACTGAAGTTTAGTTGTACTGGTAAATGGTTTTGAGATGGAAATATAAATCCAATTGCAAGTGGTTTGAATGGATTTTGGTTCATATGATAATTCCATGTCAAAAAGGGCTAAGTTGGGTTGGATTTGGTTAGATAATTGTAGTTTATGTTTATACTTGGAACAATGGTTGAAGGAATGATTGAATCATGAAGAAATTCATGAGTTTTTGAATTGATTTGGGTATCATTTAACCAAGTTCAAGAATTTGGCTAAAAAGGTTAAAATTGAGAATTTGATTTGATTTGGGTTTGGTTTTAGCCACTTGGATTTATATTTAATTTATATTTATGAATATAAATGAAGATATAAATAGTTCATGAGAAAATCACTTGGGTTTGGAGTGATTTGGAAGAAAATTTGACCAAGTTGAGGGATGTAGGTCAAAATAGCTTAAGTACAGAATTAATTTAGTTTGATTTAGTTTGATTTTATTTGAATGATTTGAATTTATATTAATTTATATTTTTGAATATAAATGAAGGAATGATTGATTTATAAGGAAATAAATTGAGTTTGGGTTGATTTGGATTAAGATTTGGTTAAGCGTACGGAGGTGGGTCCATATAGCTTAAGAAAGGTCATCATTTTGTTTGATTTAGTTTGATTTGATTTGAATGGTTTGAATTTAGATTTTATTTATATTTGTGAATATAAATAAAGGAATGATTGATTAATAAAGAAATCAACTAAATTTAATTTGGTTTGAAGGGAGTTTTAGCTAAGCATATGAAGGTGGTTCATATGGCTTAGGAAGGGATTTTAGGGTTTGAATTTAATCATGGGTTTCAATCATTCGGAGTTAGTTTTGATTTAAAATTTGGGTTAGGAATTGATTTTACATTGAAATTGATATTTGAGAATGTCAATTGATTTGGGATTGATTTGAATTTGGTTAAGGCTAAGTCCATAAGATCAAATCAAAGGTCTTTTGAAGGGATTCCGAATTTGAATTTAATCGTGGGTTTCAATCATTTGATTTGGGATTGGATTTATGATCTTGGATTTGAATTTGAGATTTGGTTTGAGGAAGGAAGCAAGGATTGGGTTTAAGGCTACAAGGTAAGCAGGTCTTCCTAAATACCTAACGCATGACCTATTCCCATGGCTAATTCTTCTAAGTCTCTAGGCTTAGATTAAGTGTTCACCTAATCTCTAGAAGTGTCTTAAGACTAAGGAGCTCTTAGTGTCTACAAGAGTCCAAGATCTATGATGGGAAAGTTGATAACTCACTCCAAAAGTGAGGTCAACAAAAACCTCTGCATTCTTCATTGTATTTAGTCCTAATATGAATATAGAAGTCTTCCAGTGTGAATCAATGCGAAAATGAGTCCATTCGAACAAAATTTCACTTAGATTTTGCAAAGAAAAAACCCCAAAGCCCTCGGATTACTGTTTGGCTCTGCCACGGTATCCGATCCGATTTGATTCTTGGATCATGGCTCATCGGCGTGCCAATCGAGCATTTCGCGCCTTGATCGGTCGGTCGATCAAGTCCCTTTCCAATTCATCATGCTTTCCTGCTCATGTGCCGTGTCACTCCTGGCCAGTTGCTTCGCACGTTACCCGTCGTAGGTTAAGTCAGAAATTAGGGTATTGTGTGATTTTAAAAAATTATTTAAACCACTTGAAACTTCAAAAATTTATAGAAAATAAAATACTTAACTAAAAATTGCAAACAATAGCTCGTTGGATTCAAATTTCTAAGAGAAATCCAACAAAACTAAAATCCCCAAATTTGACTAAATATTTTGGGCATAATTTGAGTTTTAATAAAAATCAAATTTCATTAATTACACTAAAAATACAAATCAAATTAAGCTGAAATTTTCAACCATTGAAACTAAAGTTAAAAATCTACCTACCAAAAAATTTCTAGTCAAAAGGATTTCTATATTGGAAGATATTACATTCTGAAGCTCAAATGATCTATTTTAAGAAAAATAAATTAATGGACTTTATAAAAATCATGAAAAATCACTTAAATCAACTGAATTTTTGAAAAATCATAAAACATCATAGAAAAATCATAAAAATACAAATAAATACTCATTTTAAAGGTATTTTAGAGGAAAATTTAATAAAATTAATTTGAGTTGATCTTCAATAGTAATTAAGGCTTAATTTGGGTTTAATTGAAAACTTAATTAACTTAATTACTCCCTAATTACCCAAATAATTAATCTCAAACTTTCTAAGGTTGATTAATGGGATGATCCCTGACTCCCATAATTTTTTTGAGATTTATTGCTTGGTTAATTAGAGAAATGGCTTATCTTAGCCCTTATTAATTTCTTAATTAATTTGGTGATTAATTAACATTCTAAATAGCAAGAAAACCATTAATTAATCTTGCTAATAATTATGTAACAGTGAATGGGAATGGGGAATGAGATTGGGTCCTCTTTCCCATTCTTTTTCCTAAGCTCATTTCACTTGACTTGAAACTAATTAATTTAAGACTAATTAATGGTTTAATTCATTAATTAAAATGACTTAATTAATAAAATTAAAATCATAATCATTCTAGATTTCATCTAATTAAGTTTCTTGGGTAGATCTTTAGGTGTTTAATAACCTAAAGCTATTTAAGGAAATTATGGCTAACCTACATGTGTGGAAAAGTCATAAAAGTACTTAATTAAGTTCCTCAACCTAATTAATTATTAATTATGAGCTAATTGTATTAGCCCCTTTCATTTCTTAGGATCATTGCAAGTTATTTTCCATGCATATCATGTTAGCTCATAATTATTTAATTAATTACTTTAAGGTAGCATAGGCAAGGGTTTAATAAATTGATTTAATCAATGCTGAACTCAATCAATCCATAAAATCAATCTAATTGCTTCTTATTAAATCAAATTAACTCACACATATGGATGATGGGATTAAGATTAGAAAATCTTTCTCACATCTCTTCAATCAATCAAACATGAAATAACAATGGCATTAATGAACTTTGGTTTGTTTTAAATAATCTTATTTAATATGATCGTCCTTAGGAATTAATTGGATTGAATGCAATTATGTGCTTATGTTCTTTTATTTCTCTCAAATTGTATTAAATGGTGTATACCACTTGTAATCATGCATAAATCCCTTTCAAAAATTAATTAAATGAAATTATTTCCTTTATGTCAAGTTGGATGTGTTTGCTTAAATTAAAAATATGTGCGACTATTATCATTATTAAATAGAAAATTATTTTAAAAGTATATAAATCAACTATAACACATAGAGTAATGATAATTATGAGTATTTATAAGCTTGTATGTGCTTATAACTTATAATATGTTATATGAAGTTCTCTTTTTTTTAATCTTCATGAATTTACATAAGGATATGAATATTAATAAGTGTATAGTTCATTTGAAAAGGACACAACACTTGCTTAGGTTTATTCATATGCATGCTACATATGATGGAAAAAAAATGAACAAACATGTGTTTTGTGATAGTAATTAACTCCAATTAATCTTAAGATATCTTTCTTATTGAATGAAATTATTTAAAGTAAACCTAAACTTAAGATTAATTAAAATATATAATGAGCTATTCATTAAAGAGAATTGACTAATTAATATGCTTTAGAAGTGGCTTAAGGTAGGGATAAAGGAGGGTGATCCTCTCATTTTTTTTTCTTTTTATAACACTCAGTTGTTAAGTGTAAACCAAGTGAAACAAAAGAAAATATTGAGTAAAACTTACAAATTAACTAAGGCACTTAAAGTGAAACAATCACTTATAATTAAATCATTTCTTGCTTAGAAAATTATAACAAAGCCTAGTTAAAGCATACCACACAAACCTTAATACACACACCTTAGATTAAGTCACCACTTTTATCCTTATGTTAGGGTGGTGCATGGTTTGATGATGTATTGTTGTAGACTAGATGTTAGGGTGTATGCTTCATAGACTGAATGTTAGGCTATGATTAGCTTAATTATATTTTCTGCAAGAGATTGTGGTTAAGAGGTGCTTAAAATAAATATAAATGCTCTCTTTTCATGTTTCTTAACCCCTAAGCATAATCTAAATTAGGGCAGGTCGACTTGGTTACCCATGTGCAGGGTGCTAAGTCCAAATCATACATATAACTTCTTGGGTTATATGGCGTGTTTAGCTAACACTTATTTTTTAAGTATAGTTAGATTTACTTTTCCTATTTTTAATGTAATTGTGCATTAGGAATTAGGATTAGTGTTATGGGGAGATTAGGATGAGCGGAGGCTAGAAGACTTTGTCCTAGAAGGCCTTCGTGATGCCTTTGGAGCAAGCAAATCTAAATGAAGAAATGGATGAGATATGAAGAAAGATGATAAGAAGACCCCCATAGCAATTATTTATTTATAATTTTAATTATTCTTTTATAATTCGGGTTGTATAAGAGTAGAGCTTGGCTACCCATTTTTCTTTTCGGGTTGTACGACAGTATTCAACCTCATCATCCTTTTATTCTTTTGCATTAACTATAAAATATTTGATGTTTTGTTTAGCTTGTACATTAAAAATTACATGCTTTTTCATAATTTTTCCATATATGGACATTTAATGTGTGGCCTGGATCCGATTAGGCTTTTAGGGAAAAATAAACTTTCTACCCCAACTATAACTCATAACTAAATTTTATAAATAACTCATAACCTCACATAAAGCCTAGGCATTAAATCAAGATAATTGAAAGATTTTAGCAACTCCTTAGTTGGATGTTGTATGCTTAATATTATGCATATCATCTTGAATCACTCTTGTAAAAATGAGGGCCTTTGTTCTTGCACATATGGGAATCGCTTGACCTATGAGAGAAACTCCTACTAACGGAGCTTCACCCTCTTCTCTCTCTCTTGATTTGACCCATAACTCATTTCAACATGCATTTATGCATATAAAAATCCTATAGCCATTATCAAAAATAAAGAGTACAAAATCTAATAAAAATTAAAAAGATTTGCATTAGATTAAGTCATTGTTAATACCACTTATACTCTAGTCTCTTTAGGGAGTGGGTTTAAGGATTTTAATCTCTTTCTAAATAATAACAACTTAACTATCTTGAAAAATCATATGACTTGCCTACATAGTTTTGAAGCATAGCATGAGTTAGCTGGCTGCCACTCTAGGCGATTATAAGTCCAACAGTTGGGTAGTTTACCCTCTCTTATGGAGATAAATCATATACCCATCTTCGTTTAGATTTTAGATGTGTTTTGGCCCTCACTAAAGCTCCCTAGATTTAGGATCTAAGGTTGCTATTTCTCCTTGGGCTACAAGCATAAGTCCTCACCTCTTAAGCATTTTCACAACCTTATGTTGTGAGATTGTAAGTCCTAACTTTCTAATAAAATTCTAATTTAAATATATAATTCTCCTCAACTTCAAACATATAAAGCCTAGCCATAGGATATATTGAAATGCTCACTAAGTTTTCTAGTATCATGAGCATTCCCTACTCAACTCCCTTTGGCTTCGATAATAAGTCTCTTCTTTTTATCTATTCTAATTGATTTTCTAAATATAGATAATTTATTGATAGTCCTATCTTTGAAATCTTTGGAGATAATAATTTCCTACTTTAATCGAGAGTATGCCTAAAAAACTCACCTTCCTTAGGATGTAATTAACTATGTGGGCTTGCCCCCATAGGAAACTTTAGAACTTGATTTAAATAAATCCTGCTTTATTCATCTATATAAAGTAGCGAAAAAATTTCTAGTATATTCGAAGATCCATCATACCTTAGGAGTCCTTATTACATGATTAGGTCCATTGTAGGGTGCTGATCTTTATCTTTCAAGATAGTGCACTATTCCTTGATGCGTACATGCTCACCTCAATAAATATACCCTCAGATCTGTGTGGTGTCCTCCATACACATAATTGAAAATAAACACCACATCTACGTCATCCAATCTCGGATCGGATGGCATAAATCAATCCCACAGTTAATAGCAGATTGAATCAGATGGATCTATTATGATATAATCATGGTCATTCATTTCAATCATGCAAAATGAATGGTGCATGATCTATCAGCTCATGAGTGATGAAAGATGGAGATCGTCGGCCATTACTCGTTCGATCCGAGCTCACCTGAGCTCAAATTAGCTCTAAATGGAACCCACACCATCACGCGAGGGATCTATGAAGATTCAACGGCTAAGAATGGCTCAAATGCATAGTTTCTTCATAAAATACCAACACATTTTAAGCTAGAAGTCAATTTTCTTGGAATTACCTCATAGAAGCTAAGACCGATGGTTCGTATGCTTAAGGTAGCTTCATCTAGTACAGACGAGGCCCTATTGAGCAGCAATTGGATTGATTCCAAGTGGATTTCTTGAGAGGCCAAGATCTATGCTTTGGATGCTCAACTTCAATCGAACGCCAACCTCCGATGGGTTTAGAGCTTGAGGGAAACTTCGGGTAGTCTCGATGAGGTGTATGGAAGGTGTAGGAACGAGCAATTTAGTTTTGGTTGAGAAATGAGAGAATGAGAATCGGAGGATAGGTGTCCTATTTTGGGGTCACTCAGGAGTGAGGAATCTGAAGAGGGGAGGCCTTGGGAATGTTCGAGAGCTTGCTAGGGAGTTCAAAATCACCTTAGGAAGCTTGGATGATGATAAATCATTGTGTTTCTCATGTGAATTGAGGGGGTATATCCCTCGATCGACTGAGATGAACTAACGGGATTGTCTCTCATTATTTAGCAGACCCACCTCCATCATGGCGCTGAAGTTGTCTCCATCAAGTCCACATGGCTCATTTTGGTTGTAGGAAGGAGTGGTAGGGAGCTCATTGTGGGATATGGTTGGATTGCTCCTCCCTTGATCCCTTGGTTCTCAATTGGTCCAAGGCAAGTCCTATCCCACTTAGGGTGGGCTAGGTGGGCAGGTGATACCCCATTTGGGGTGAGTGAGGGTTGCCAAGTGATGGGAGAGTGGACTTTGCCAAAAAAAAAAGGGTGGAATCATATGTAAAGAAGTTTAGCCAATAGGTAATCATGTTGGATTGGACTCATTTGGGTTTTGGGCTGATTTTGGACTGACCCAAGATGGGTTTGGGTCAGGTTTGTTCAGGTTCCAAGTGGCCATGGGTTGGTTTCAAGGCGTTTAGCTCAATTTGACCCTTATAGGTCAAATTGGGCTAGGTTGGGTTAGGTTACCAATTGATCAAATTGGGCTAAACTAAAGCTTGTATTATGTTCAAATGATGACTTGAAGTATTTTGGTTCAAGTGGTTTCAATCAATTTGTCCTATGCTTGATTTTTGTCTCGATCTGGATCACATAGGTCAAATGGATCAAGTTACCCAATTTGACCAAATTGGTCAATTTTGCTTGGGTTGGGTGTTATTTCAAGCTCAATTGGTTAATTGAAGATGATTCTAGGCTTTGGTTTGAATTAATTTGGATTTATTTTGGATTTTAGGAAATTTGACCCTTCAGGTAAATTTGGGCAAAGTTGGTCAAATGGGTTCAATTGGCCAAATTGGGTTCAATTATGAGTTTGGTCAAGTTCAATAATTAATTTAGAATGAACTTGAGTCATTGGTTGCAATCAATTTGAGTTGGATCATGATTTGACCCATTTTGACCTTTTAAGTCAATTTGGGTCAACTTCGGTCAAATGGCCAATTGGGTTTGGTTTGACTCAATTGATGGTCAAGTCACATTCAATCATTGATTATGAGTTAGTGTGAATCATTGGTTTCAATTGATTTGGTGTAGGATGAGTTTTGGCTAGTTTGGGTTTCATATGGGCTAAGGGTTGACTTGGTCAAATGGCCAAGTTGACTTGATTTGACCCAATTTAAGATAATTGATCATCCTAGGGTAATTAATGATCATGGTATGAGGTTTGGATGGGCTTGGTTCAATCCAATTTGAAGTGGATTAGTATTCCGTTCATATGGGTTCTATAGGCCACTTTGAGTTAAGTTGACCTAAATAGGTCAATTGACTTGGTTTTGGTTTAATTAAGATTTAGTTGAATTTATATAAGAATTTAGAATCGAAATATAAATCCAACTACAATCAATTTGGGTTATTATGGGTTTTGGTTCATTTGAAATTTTCAAGTCAAAAGAGCTAAGTTGGATTTGACTTGGTTGATTTTAATTTGGCTTGATGATTGTAGATTTTATTTATATTTGGATAGATGATTGAATGAATGGTTGATTCAAGAAAAAAATCCATTGATTTTGGTTTGATTTAGGTGGGTTTTGGTTAAGTCCAAGGAATTGGATTAAAGGGTTCGAATTGGGTTTTGATTTAATTTTGGATTTGGTTTTGGCTATTTGAGTTTATATTTTATTTATATTTATGAATATAAATGAAGATATAAATGACCTATGAGAAAATTAGTTGATTTTGGAGTGGTTTGAAGGCAAATTGGCTAAGCTCATGAAGGTAGGTCTATATGGCTTAGAAGGGATATTGATTTAGTTTGATTTAGTTTTGATCATTAGAATGTGGATTTCAATTATATTTGTAAAGATAATTGATGAAATAATTTATTTATAAGAAAATCGATTGAGTTTGACTTCATTTGAATAGGCTTTCTCTAAGCTCATGGTGGTAGCGTATGGCTTTGCTTAGGATTTGGGAGTTTAAATTTGATATTGGGTTTCAATCATTTAGAATTGAGTTTGAACTTGAATTTGATAAATGATTGAGGAATTGAATTGATCTTGGAGAAAATAAATTGAATTTAGATTGATTTGAGTTTAGTTAGGGCTAAGTCCATGAGATAAAATCATAAGGCTTAGGCAGGATTTTGATTTTGGATTAGGTTATGGCTTTCAATTATTTGATTTAGAATTTGGTTTTGGAATTGGTATTTGAATTGAATTTGTGGTTTGGTTTGAGAAGATGATCATGGGTTGGGTTTAGGCCATAGGGTAAGTGATTTCCCTAAGGCATAGCCTAATCCTATGATTAACCCTTCTAAGTCTCTAGGCTTAGGTTAAGTGTTCATCTAATCATTAGAAGTGTCTAAAGACTAAGGAACTCTTAATGTCTATAAGAGTCTAAAAGAGTCATAGACCTATGATGAGGAGGTTGAGAACTCACTTCAAAAGTGAGGTCAACATGCGTGATCTTGACCGTTGGATTCCCTTCGATCATTGTCGTGAATGTTTAGGATCCATTTGGAGTGGATCCGAGCTCGGGTGAGCTCGGATCGTGCGGGCAATGGCGGATGACTTCCGTCCTTCATCGCCCGTGTGATGATAGATCACGTCTGTCCATTTCGTATGATCGAAACGGATGACCGTGATTAGATCCATTAGATCAAGTCATTTTAATCTTTTATTAACCACGGGATCAATCTGTGTCATCCGATCTGAGATCGGATAGCGGAGATCTAAAGTGCATCGCCGACCACGTCGTTACTCACGGATCGCTTTAATAGCAATCCCACATGTAAACACGCCTCGTGGCCTACCATGTGATTAGAGGGTTAAGTAGGCTTAAATAATCAATATTAATGGCTAAAACTTCAAATATTTATAACAAATCATAGAAAAATCCAAAAAATAAATAAATACTCATTTTAAAGGTATTTCAAAGAGGAATTTACTAAAAATATCTTTAATTGATTTTGAATAGTAATTAGAGCTTAATTAAGACTTAATTAATTTTCAATTAGCTTAATTACTCCCTAATTAATTAGTTAATTAATCCCAAACTTTTTGAGATTATTTAAAGGGATGACCTCTGCCTCCCCTAAATTTCTTGGGATTTATTGGTTAATTAATTAGAAAAATTAGCTAATTAATGTCTAATTACTTTCTTAATTTAATTAGTGGCTAATTAATCACATGAACAATAACTAATCAATTAATTGGGATCATTAATCACTGTCTAACTGTGAGGGGACTTATGAAAATGGATTAGGACCTCTTTCTAAATCTCTTTTCCTAAGTTCTCTTCACTTTTCAAAAAAAATTAATTAGGAATTAATTGGTTATTTAATTACTTAATTAGTTAAATTAAATTTAAACGAGATCATATCTTGATTAATTAATTGAGGGGTAGATATTTAGGTGTTTAATAACTTAAAGAAAATTAAGGAAATTATGGTTAATCTATATGTGTAGGAAAACCATAAAAGTACTTAATTAAGTTCCTTAATCTAATTAATCATTAATTATAAGCTAATTGCATTAGGACCTTTCATTCCCTAGGACCATTGCTAATTTACTTTTTAATTCATTTGCATATCATGTTGGTTCACAATTATTTGCATAATTATGTTAAGGTAACATAGGTAAGGGTTAATTAATGGACTTAACACATATTATAACCTAATTAATCCATAAAATCAACTTAATCACATTTCATTAAACCAAATTAATTTACAAACATGGGAATGGGTAATGATCACATTTATTATCACATCTCTTAACTCAAATCAAACATGAAGCTAAAGATAACATTAAAGAAATTTTAGTTTATTTTAAATAATTTTATTTGACATGATTGTCCTTAGGAATTAATTTGATTGAATGAAATCATGTGTTTATATTTATTTATTCCTTTCCAATCATGCTAAATGTTGTATGTCATTTGAAATCATGCATTCATCATGTAGCTTGCATGTGTAGGATTAATTTACAATATATGTGGCTATTATCACTAGTAAATTAAAATTATTTTTCCAAAATTTATGAATCAATTACATTGAGTAGAGTGATAGTAGTTATGAACATATGCATAGGTTTGCATGTGCTTATAGCCTAGACATGTAAAGTAAAGCTTTCTTTTCCTTAATTTATATATAGTTTTACATGTATTTGAATGTTAATGTATATTTAGGTTACATCTTACCAGATTTACATTACATTCATATTATTTGGAAAACTATTTTTCACATCCAAATTATATACAACATTTGATTATCTCACTTACACATTAACAATAATGGAATGTACTAGCTTATGTCTCTTATACATGAGTGTGTGTATTTAATTATGGAATTAGAAACCCTTTTATTTTATCAAGAACACATGCATTCATAATTGACAAAGTGATTGAATTAGTTGGTTATGAGATTTGGATATTTCCTTCTTACATTCATGCATACAAATTTACATATGTTTGAATGCAAATGGGTATATAGTCTAGACATCCAGAATTCTGAGGCTTTAAGTAGCTAAGAGATCATTTGATTACCTTCAGTTTAATTTGCGTGCTATTTAATTTCATCCCTATATATTTTTGTATAAAAATTTAGATAGAACTTTAAACTAATATGATTAAATAATTCAATCACACTAAATGATATAAACTTCACATACATATCTACATCCATCATTTAAGTGTGTTAAAACATGTTCAATGTATAAATACACTTAGGATTTAATCACATGCATGTTATGTGTGAGGGAAAGGAATGGTTTAATATATGTCATATGGTAGTAATTTAATTAGATTATCTTAAGACTCCTTTCATATTGGATAAAATTATTTAAAGTGAACATAAACTTAGGATTAATTTAAAAATGTGTAATAAGCAATTCACTAAAGAGAACCAAATCAAATTAATGTACTTTTGAAGAGGCTTAAATTAGGGATGAAAGAGGGAAATCCTCTTTTCTTCTCTTTATAATACTTAGTTGTTATGTGTAATCATGTGAAATAAAAGAAAACACAAATTAAAATTCTCAAATCAATTAAATAACTTCAAGTGAAACCAACCTTTCATGTTAAATTGAACCTTTCCAAACTTAGAAAATCAACACTAATGCTTAGTTGAAACATACCACACAAGCCTTAACATCCACATTAGAATTAAGTCACCACTTTAGTCTTAAGATAGGATGGTGCATGGTGTGATGTATGTTTTATTTTGTGATGTATTATTTTAGGTTGGATGTTAGGGTGTATGTTTCGTAGACTGGATGTTAGGCCGATATTAGCTTAATCATATTTTTATAGGAGATTGTGTTTAATGGGCACTTAAAAATAAATATCAATGTCTCTTTGCAGGTTGCTTAAACCCCTAAGCATAATCCAAGTTAGGACAGGCGGGCTTGGTTACCCATGTGTAGGGTGTTAAGTCCCAAATCAAATACATAATTGCTTAGGATTATATATATGTTTAGCTAACCTCTATTTTGTAAGTGTAGTTAGATTTACTTTTCCTATTTTTAATATAATTTTAAATTAGGAATTATGATTAGTGCTATGGGGGCTTACAATGAGCATTGACCAAAAGGCTTTGTCCTGGGGTGCCATGTGATGCCTTGAAACCTACCAAATCAAAGAAGCAAGGAGGAAAGAAATGAAGATATGAAGAATGAAGAATGAAGATCCCTTATAGCATTTATTTATTATAAATTGTATTTATTATTTTATAATTCTAGGTTGTATAAGGGTAGAGCTCATACATCTTTTCTTTTAGTTTATGCGGTGGTACCAAACACAACTGTTATTCTTTTGTGGTTTCTATAAAAATATTTTTTGCAATGTTTAAATTGCACATTATAAATGGCATATTTTTCATAGTTTCTTATAATTGATGCTTTAATGTGTGGCCTGAATGCGATTAGGCTCTTAGGATAAAAATAAATCTTTTATCCAACTATAACTTATAATTATATATATATAACTCATAACCTCGCCATAAAGCATAGGCATTAAATAAGATAATTAAAAGATTTAGCAACCCCTTAGCTAAATAGTTGAATGTTTCACAACATGCATATCATATTATTTCACTCTTGAAAATAGAGGATTTTCAACCTTGCACGATAGGAGAATGCTTGACCTGTGAGGGCATCCCTTGTGGCAGAAAACTCCCCTTTTCTCATTGATTTAGCCAAATCTTATTTCATCATGCATATAGGCATCAAAATCCTAAAGCCTTCTGTTCAAAATTAAGTGTTACAATTGGAATAAAATTTGAAAAGATTTTGTCATTAGATTAAGTCATTATTCATACCACTCATACTCGAGTCTCTTAGGGTGTGGGTCTAAGGATTTTAGTCTCTTTCTAATTAATAGTAGCCCAACTATCTTGCAATTTTATAAGACCAGAATACATGATTTTAAAATCGTAGGAGGAGTTAACTAGTGGCCACTCTAGGCGATTATAAGCCCAGCAGTCGGGTGGTTATCCTTTCTTATGAAGGTAAACCTCATGATCATCTTCGCTTAGAATTAGGTCATGTTTTAGCTTATGTTAAAGCTCCCTAGATTTAAGATTTGAGGTTGATGTTTCCATCGAGCTACAAGCATAAATACTCACCTATCAGACCATAACCTTGTGTTAATGGATTAGAAGCCCTAGCAATCTAATAAAATTTCAACTCAAAACATATAAGTCTCTTCACCTTCAAACATATAAAGCCCAATTATAGGGGAGATTAAAATGCTCACTAGGCTTCTTAGTATCATGAGTATTCCCTACTCATCTCTTTTGGCGTCCAAAATAAGTCTCTCCATTTGATCCATCTCGACTGATTTTCCAAATAAAACTAATCCTTTGATAATCTAACCATGAAATCTTTGAAGACCCTAATTATCTACTTCAATCGAGAGTATTCCTAAGGAATTTACCTTCATTATGATGTGATTAACTTTGGAGGCTTACCTCCATAAGGAACTTTAAAACCTGGTTTAATATAAATCCTATTTTATTCATCCATGAAAAGTAGAGAAAAAATCTCTGGTATATTTGAAAACCCATCATGCATTAGGAGTCCTTATTAGGTGATTAGGTCCATTAAAGGGTGATGCATCTATCTTTAGAGATAGTATATCATACCTCAATATCATACTCGTTCACTTCAATAAGTTCCCCCTACGATCTGTATGGTGTCCCCCCATATACATCCAAAAATAAACATCATAGTCATGTCTAAGTTAACTGGAACACACGTAAAGTTACTACGAGTGGGGAATTCATATGAGAAGCCATCACTTGGCTATATTTATGATGACATGTATAGAGTCAGAAAAATAATTAAGGGCATGTTTAGAAAAGTTAAGAGATTATATAAGCCATACACTTGCATTAATAAGCAAAGATGGGATGAATAACTCCATCAAGACATTCATTCAGATTTTTTTTAAATCCACAGTTTCAATATGATCATGATAATTATTGTTAGAAGCCTGAGGTGATGCAAGGGTTGATTGAACTTATTGGCAATAAAGATGTATATTTGAAGCCAAAACTTGTAATGAATGAAGTTAGAATTTATCGGGATAGTATAGAAAGTTTTGGAAAGCCAATTGCTCTCATAATGATAAAAGAAATACAACCTGGTAAGTAATTAATAATTTATGACTAATGTTATTTATGTGTTTCTTTTTCTTGACTATGTAAGCATTGTTATTTAGATTTAAACTAAATTTATTAGTGGTGATGAATGGTGGAAAATGTTTGGCTAGTGCTAAATTTACAAAATTAGTTATTTGTATTCTAAGTTAGACTTCTTCTTCATCCAGATGTGAGAGAAATTGGTGTGTATTTAAACAAATTCACACGTAAAGAAGAAATCATTTGGAGTACCAAAGATTAAATGATCTCATGTATGTTCGAGACAACCTTAATTTAAGAAATAGGTATGCTCTTTTAAAAAAATATTTATATTTGCTCTTAGCATTTGAAATATTGTTCTTTAGTGTAATGATAATCATATTATTTTGTAGGTTAAGTGGAAAAAAAAGAAGTTATGATCTGTTGGATTATGCGAGCATTGAGACAATAGCTTTCTGGATACTTGAAGATGACTGTACTCCTGAATTAAATTATGAAGAATTAGAGAGTGAAATTTATAAAGAGGTTGTTTTTTCCATTACTGATGAATCAAATTTAATACCCAATGATCAAATCATCAGTAAGTTTGTAATCACATTTAAATTGCTTATTATGTTGATAATGTTATTTATTTTATAAATTTGAATTGTAGGTGTGGATGAATGTATTAACATTACAAATGAAATACGTGAACAAGATAATTTGAAAACTTTTAGTGATGCAGACTTTGGGCAAACAGTTTTCAGAGAGAGAACTTTGGGGAAGCAACATTTAGAGATGAATTTTAATATGCTTGGCTTTCTTGCATAGTTGCATTATATTTTTATCATGTTTGATATTTGCTTTATGCTTCTACAAAAATAACTATTTAAGTATAACTTCAAATATCATGATTGTATTATGTGACTTTGGGATGGCTTTGATGAGTTTACTCCTTGTTTTGTCTTTGCAACCTTCTCTCAGGATGTGGAGAGTTTGATGTCTTTCATCCCATGGGAGTTGGGGAAATTATTGAGTTTTCTTTAGACTTATCTTGTTGATTTTAGTTACAATTTTCTTTTCTATTCTTAAACTTAAACCTAAACCTTCTTCTATTATATGTCTTTTTCTTTATGTTCCCTTTGAGCCTGAGCTTGTTTTGGTGCTACGTTTACGTGGGCCTGGGTTCTGTTTTGGTCTTGGGGTTTTTTCTACCTTCTTGGTTTTGTTTGTCTTCTTCGGTTGGGGTTTTGTCTGGTGCTTCTTATGTTGAGGTTTGGGGTTTTATTGACCCTCTAGGTTCTCTATTTTGGTGTTGATTGGTTTGTGCTTGTTTCTGGGATGGTTTTGAATGGTTTTGTTGGCCTTATTTGTCCTGTTGAGGTTCCTTTGGTGGTGGCTGTTAGGTTTTGGAAGAGCTTGTCTATGGCCTCTTTCTTCTAGTTTGCCTTGGTTTTTTTTTGTTTCTTTTGTTAGTTGGGTTGCTTTGTTATCCTGATGCTTTCATTCTATTCTTTCAGGTCTTGGCTTGATTGGCTGCTTCTATGTGGTAGGGTGTTTTTGCGAGACTGTGATAACTTTGATATTTTTTTTCTCTTTGGTTGGTAGCATTATATGTCATTGTAACCCTTCTTTTAAAGTTTGGGTGCTCGCATATGTTATTGCTCCAGAAAAATTTTGACTGAGCTTGAGCTTATTTTCTTTTTTTTTCTTTATTATTATGATCATTAGCTTTTTTTTCTCATTTCCCTTTGAGCATTTTGCAGGTTTGAGTATTGGTGCTACTTTAAGCTGTTTTATTTTTTCTTATTTTACTATTTTATATTAGTTATGGAAATTTCTCTTTAAGTGATATGTTGCTCTTTTGAGCATTAGCTTTAAGAATTTCTCTTAAGGACTTTGTATTCTTTTTTTATTGTAATAAAATTTCTCCTCCTTTGTTTAAAAAAATTTAATAATTGAGGGTACTTTTTTTAAAATTTTATTTATTTTTTGTTATATATTACATCATTGTTGCATCATTCTAATAATATTTAAATAATTTTATTATTTATTACATCATTCAGTTCAACTTCTGGTTCAACCTCCGATTTAACCCCGGTCAGATCATAGAACCTTGAACCTTTTCTTTTCCAGGTTCAATATTCGGTCCGATTTTAACAACCTTGGTTTAAATGAATGCGATAAAAGAGTTTTGAGTTAATTTACTTCTCACTTCTCATCCTAAAAATTCAAATCTATTAGAATCTCGTTAAATAGTTATACGTACTGATATGTCACTGAAAACTCTACTAATTGAAGCACGGATCTTGATATCGAAAATCGATTACAGTGAGAGCGAGATCAACACAAAATATAATTAAAAATTTTGGGATATCGGTGAATCCTTAAATAGTTCATAAATATGGAGTGTTTATAATAAAATCGAGCGTCTTGACGAGCTGGATCTAACAAGCCTAAGTTCTCTTAATTCTGACATCATTTGAGTATTCAAATACTTAAAATACATCAAATGATCGAAGGAATCATTTTGAGCCGTCCGATAGAATGGTTTGAGTTTTACTTATATTTATAGAAATGTCACACTCATAATTTATAATCATTCTTTCACATGAGGGGGACCAAAGCTAAAGAAAGAAGATAGCTCTAAGACTTGAAGAATCTCAAAGAATAATTAGGTTACAACGGACTGCCGGATTATCGGACACCATCGGCGTCCGTCATCTGCCACGGCCGTGGTCGCCGTCAGCGGCCGCCCGCGCCGCCGCCAGTCATCAATCACCACCACCCGATCCGCCGGATCAGCGCGCCAATCAGCGTCGGCGCCGCCATTTGGTCACCTGCCACCACCCAGCCGCCGGTTATCGCCCGTCATGCGTAGCTTCGATCATCGCCGCTTCCCTGCCGTCGTCACCACCACCGGTTGTCCGCCCGACGGTCGATTCGTGTCATCACTGTGATCACCGTCATTCGCATCAATCTACCGTCGCAACCGTCTTTCAATAGTTTTGTGGATAAGCAGACCACCATCTCAAGAAATGCGTTCGTCGTTAATCCAGTGAAGCTTGTCAGAAAATTTATTCTTGTAAATTATTCTTTTCCAACTTTGGAGAAAGTATAATAATTATAACAAAAACTAATATAATGAAATTATTTCTAAATGGATTAGACTCCGTGATTTTTTTTCCTTTTTAAATTTTCTACATAAAAATTGTGAAGTCTTTCAAACTCTTTTGCTGTATATGTAGAACTTTTATATAAAACTAAAACATCAAATTCTCTTACTCTATAAATTTAAATCTTAGTGCATGCAACACTTTGAAATACTAATAAGCTTTAAATCGAGTTCTTAAATTATGAGCATGTTCAAACAGCCTTACAGCTTGTAGACTTTATCATCCATTAATATAACATATAAACGTTCGCAATAGCACTCGGACTTTCATGGAAACCATACAAGCACAATACAGCATTACCATATCAAATTTGCAGAGAAATTACGTAGAACACCAATACACAAACAAGTAACAAGATAGGCACAAACATATTAGAAAAACCCACGGAAAACAATTTGGAATTTGCAGGGGATGCATCAAGGCTCTCAGCCGGAGATCTCAATGGACTTCACCTCTGGCTTTTTGACCTCCACCTTCGGTACTGTGACGGTGAGAACGCCGTTGTCCATGGCAGCACTAACGCCGTCGATCTTCGCATTTTCCGGGAGGCGGAAGCGTCGGAGGAAGCTGCCGCTACTGCGCTCGACACGGTGCCAGGTATCGTTCTTCTCCTCCTTCTCCCGCTTCCGCTCCCCGCTGATTTTAAGCACGCTTCCTTCCTCCAGCTCCACCTTCACCTCTTCCTTCTGCAGCCCTGGGAGGTCGGCCTTGAACACGTGCGCCTCCGGCGTCTCCTTCCAGTCGCGCGGCAAAGGCTGTGGTCTCGCCAGAGAAACTAGATCGGGGGAAGGAGAGGCTGGATCCAAAGGGAAAACCCTCGAAAGGGTCCCAAAGGTCGACGGAGAAGGGGTCGAAAATGTTGCTCCGGCGAATGATCGACATTTCTGCTTCTCTTCTCGGTGAAACTAACGAAGCTTGAACGACTGTAGATTGCCTGTCTGCGATACTTCAAGGATTTTATTTGCAGAAATCGACTCGGAGGGGGAAACTTATATATAGGGAACAGAGGATTTCTGATTGGAATTTTCCAGAAAGTCCTATTTCTCGAGGATTCCAGTATAGTCGCGACAAGTTGCATTTTCTACGGCCTTCTGGACTTCAAAGCTTCTTAGATGGCCAGTCAACCCGAATATTATTTAAAATAATAATTTTTATAAAAGTTTTAGTGAGAAAATAAATAAATTATAAGGTATTTATTAAAAAATGTAAAATATTAAACCTATTAATATAAGTATAAGATACATAATTATATATGTTGAACATAGAATAAAAAATAAATAATTTTTATGAGTGTGTAATAGTTGATTTAAATTCAAAAATAGTGAGAACACAGCAAATTTAATTGATTTGGTTCACTTTATTTTAAAAATGATTTGATTTTAGATTAGGAGAACGTATTATTTAGATTATTGTTAATAATTTGGTTTTAAAATAAATATAATTAAATCACTTTCATTATAAGGTCACTTTTTATTTTTTGAACTTATCTCATTCACTATATAACCTTATACAAACATTGTAAACGAATTTAAAAGCTATTTTCTCTACAATTTTGTTTTATCATGATAACTATGGAGGAGTTGTGAAGTCATCTTGTAAATCTTCTCTTTGCTTCGATTCTCATTGTTATTTTCGAAAAAAAAATGTTTTATGAAGAATTAGAATGAATACAATAAGGTGTAAGTTTCATATTTTTTGCGAAAAATGAGTATAGAGTTCAACATTTGGATAGAATTTTTATCAATATAAAAGGATCACATTTAACATAATTCATATCATATAATTTAATTTGTATCAATCTTTATGGTATGATGATATCATTGTTATATTACATGTATGGCAAAGCAGCACATATGCTAGAGAATAGGTATCCAATACAATAACTTCAAAATATTTTGTTTGAGAAGTGCAAATGAAATTATCATAGATTTGATTGTTGAAGCGTTCCCTTGAGTTGAATATTATCATGTGGAACTAATCTTTGTATGAATTATGTGATATATGTATAAATAATTTTTATCGACCAAAGATGAATAGTTTCTATTTAAACAATAGAGATTGAATAAAAAATAGTTTATGATATTCCAATTTAATTTATGATTAAAATGAGTATGAAATTACTACTTTTTTTAAATGAATAAAATATAAATTCAAATTGTTTTTCTTGATATGACCCTAAAAATTCCTCTAGTGAGCCGAATTTTGATAAAGCAAGTGATCGAATTGGCCGAGAATCGAGATCAAGACTTAAAATATCATTGGAAACTTTGAGACATCAGTTAAATTCCTAAAAAGCTCTCAAATATAGAGTGTTTATAGTCAAATTGAGCGTCTCGACGAGCCGGTTCCAACAAGACAAAGATCTTACAATTCCAACTTCATTTGAGCATTCAAATATTTAAAATACATCAAATGATCAAAGGGGTCATTGTGTGCCGTCCGATGAAGTGGAGTGGTACGAGTTTTGCATGTATTTATAGAGGCGGCAAACTCTCCAGTGATATATAAATAGCCGCCATTTCTCCCACGAGGAGGCGGAAGCAAGAGAGGAGCTCTAAAGATCCTCCAAGCACAAGCTCGCGTATCGACCACTGCGTCATCATCGCGGTATCGTCGGTCATCATCATCGCATATCGTCAACATCGCCGTCAACATCGTCGTCAACATCGCAACATCGTCAACATCGTCTAATACTGCTTGTTGTCCCTTTCTCATATCTGATTCGTAATCCCGATCGGAAGATCTTGTACTCAAACATACATATTGGAAACTTTTCGCGTGATTTTTCCCTCTTTTGAGATTTTTCACGTAAAATTTAGTTTTATTGTTCACACTTTTATACCGTGTGTCTTTGGATTTCACAATAAGCGAAAATTTTTTTACCGCAGTTTTCTAACAGCAATGTTTGCCATCGTGGGATTCGAACCCACGACCACATAGTTAAAAGCCATAGGAGGTCAAAATGCTAATCTCCTTGACACTGAAGTTCCTCCGCGTAGAGACCGTGATGCGATATCGACCTTTAGTTCACTCATCCATCGCGTAGCCAATGACCGCTAATCCACCAATTATTGATGGTAGCTTGACACATTCTCGTCCCGTTGACCCCACTCGTCATGTTATACGTGCAGAATTATGACGCTTAATGCAAGATGAATTTCACCTTCAAGATAGAAATCATCCTTCCCCTCACCGCGGCTATGAGGAGTCCTCACCTTTAGGCAAGCTATTCTTCATCCTATTCTCGTAGGTTTCAAGCTTCCAAGCATTGATTCATATGATGGGGCAACTGACCCATATGAACACATCGACCATTACAGGACCATCATACATATCCAACGAGCTCCTGACACACTGCTTTGTCAAGTCTTTCCCGTTACCCTTAAGGGGCAAGATCGCACTTGGTTCTACTCCCTTCCAAAGGGATCCATCCATACCTTTTACAAACTCGCTAAAGTTTTCGTAGAACAGTTCATTGCAAACCGGAGGATCATTAAAGATTCCTCCCATCTCTCTGGCATTCATCAAAATGATGGTGAATCACTTAAAGATTACTTCCAGATTCTCCTCGGCTTCAAATATCTCGGGGGACCACGAATTACTAAGAGAAGTTTTCCTTAGAGGGCTCCGCCCTAGACCTTTCTACTCATCACTAATACGAGATACGGTCCGCTCATACGCCGACTTGGTTCATCGTGTGGAAGCACAAGTTTTTGCTGATGATGTTATTAATGCCCACCGAAAATAATTTGAGCAATCCACAAGAAAATGTAAGAGTGCTCTAGGAAACACAGATCAGCATTCTCATCAGAAGAAGCAACAAGGCAGTTGTGATCTCCCTCCACGGCCCTCACATCAACGGGAAGACCATGCAACATCTCGTTAACGTCTTGATGGCGGATGAAGAGACCATTAAGTGGCCACATCCAGAAACCAACTTGAAATCAAGAGCAATATTGTCACTTCCAATCGTAGACATACTGATGTAAACAACTTAAAGAAGAGATTGAGAGGCTTATTCAACAGGAATATCTGCATCAATTTGTGCAAAACCAACCAACTTACGCAAACATAGCTCCAACTGGGGGGCAACTGGGACAATCATCACAGAAATAATATAATAGTCACCAAATAATTGGAGAAATTGAAACGATTGCAAGTGGGCCACTACTCTCTAATCAAGTCTTCATCGCCATCTTTGAAGAGCCGGAGTTAAAAAAATCTAGTATTAATCATCCCATCACTTTTAATAACTTGGAAGGAGTCGTTTTACATCAAGATCCTCTTATCATCGTGGATTGGTGACCCTGTTATATTGAATTTTGATTGATAATGGGAGTTCCGTTGATGTTTTATTTTACTCCACCTTTCTTAGCATGGGTGCAGTTGGAAAAACTTCAACCCGTTGCGGTGTTATATGGGTTTGATCGCCATGTACAAGTGGAGGGGACAATCACCCTTCCCGTTATTCTCGGAGAATTTCCTCAACAAGTCACTCACTCAATCCAATTCATAGTGGTCAAGTCAAATTCAGCATACAATGTTATATTTGGAAGACCCCTCCAATCAATCTTCGGTGTTGTCACTTCGGTACCTCATCTTAAGATAAAATTTCAAACTCCCATTAGAGTTGGAGTGGTCTTGGGAAATCAACAAATAGAACAATCATGTTACCTCAAACAAGCTCAACCACGTCCTTCGGTGACCTTCAACATCGAGAATTTTAATCTTCAAGATAAAGAAGTACCTCAGAGAGTTTTGCCTGTAAAAGACCTGCTCCCCACTTTGTTATCAGATGACCAACCGTCAAGCTATAACTAATGATCCAGAGGAAAAAATCATCCCTAGAACTTGGAATATGGAAGGTCTCTAAAAAGTGTTATATGTAATCCTTGGTGTATAAATATTATAATCTTTAATTTATCTCGTTTATCTTTTTCTCTCCACCTCTTGTCTTTTGTTAACTCTTTCTAAAAATGTATCTCGTCCCTTTTGTTAAGTTATCTTGTGACAATATTATATCACCAACATTATTAAAGTAATGAGTTTATGGTTTTTTCTCACAAGCTTGTTTCTTCTTCATTTAATCCTCCCACTTGAGAAATATACAACTCACGTTGTATCTGTCGCATGATCAATCCCAAGGGGACTTGATCGGACATCTTCCATACAAGTTAACGTCATCGAGCAAAGACTCTGACAAACAACCTAGGATAGGTCAAAAGGTCCATGGTGGACTTCCCACGACCTCTTCCATACAGGTTAACATCATTGGGTAACACTCTGACAAACAACTGATAAGTCAAAATTCTTGGCAGTTTCGACCTCTTCCATACAGGTTAATGTTATCGGGTAACACCCTGACAAACAACCTCGGATATGTCAAAAATCCTTAGCGGATTCAATTCAACCTCTTCCATACAGGTCAACGTCATCGGGTAACACCCTGACAAATAACCTCAAATAGGTCAAAAATCTTCAGCGGATTCAATTCGACCTCTTCCATACAGGTTAATGTCATTGGGTAACACCCTGACAAACAACCTCGGATAGGTCAAAACCCTTAGCGGATTCAATTCGACCTCTTCCATACAGGTTAATGTCATCGGGTAACACCCTGACAAACAACCTCAAATAGGTCAAAAATCTTCAGCGGATTCAATTCGACCTCTTCCATACAGGTTAACGTCATCGAGTCACACTCTAATAAACAACCTCGGATAGGTCAAAGATCCTCGTCGGCTTCCAACCATCGCCCGGTCTGCCGACAATCATCGTTGGTCCACACCACGCATAGCCGGTCACCGAACCATCGCTGGCAATTTTCGGTCACCACCATCGTCGCCGGTCATCCCCGCTTTACGCGCGCGTCGATCACTCTGCCGATTCTGCATTGCCGACCACCCCGTTGGCCAACTACCATCGCTGGTCACCGCCGCTTACCATCGCCGGCAATCTTTTTGGTCCTACCATCGTCGCTCATCCGAAGCGCTGTATACCGTCGACTACCTCATTTAACTACAGACCACCCCATCGGTGCGCCAACCATGGCCGGTCACGTGCCGACTACTCATCGCCGACCATCGCCGGTAATCTCGCGGTCACCACCATGCGTTGATTATCTCGGCGACCACCATCGCAGGTCACCGCATCATTGGCCACCATCGCCATCGCCGTCAACCCCGCTCGTTGCCTCTTGATCGCCTCAAACACAGACGGTCCGACGGTTGGCCTCTTCGAGGAAAAGCGAAACAACGTAAACGCGTATCTCTCAAACCGGATGGTCAAACGAGGTTGGCGCTCTTTCAAGGAAAATTGGAACAACGGCGTAGCTGCGTAGCCTTGATCGCCTCAATCCGGATGGACGAGGCGGTTGACATCTCCTTCGAGGAAAATCGAACAATGGCGTATCGTGGGCCTTGATCGCCTCAAACCCGGACGGTCGAGCCGGTTGGCCTTCTTCGAGGAACAACGGCGTAAATCTGGGCCATGATCCTCAAACCAGACGGTCGACGATTGACACCTCTTTCGGGGAACAACGGCGTAATCGCAGCCTTGATTGACTCAAACGAACCTCACTCAAGAAGAAGAGAAGCATTGAAAAGTGTGCCTTCTCCTTGGCCTGGGGTTTATAATCTCAGGGGCAAAGGGTAAAAATTGTCAGCCAAAATCGTCAAAACCACCGTCAAAATCATCATTTGATGAGCGTGTATTAGCAACCCCATGCCCGTTCTGCATCTGCGTCGCCCGCGTGCTCGACCATCGGCGTAGCGTCCGTTCCACGACTTCAGCGAGGCCGCATTGCCAGCGACCCGTGAGCCATATGCGCCTCGCCCAGCGTCAGTTTTTGACCACAGGCCTACGCCTGCTCCTATGCGCGCCTAGACATCCCTCTCGGCGGCGTGTGTCGGAGTTTAGGTGTTAGATATGTAAATATGCATGTTTGACATGGTATGTATGTAAATCCCCCATTTTAAAATTTAATTAACAGATTAAATATCGATAAAAAAAATTTAAATATAGGTACAGTCATCCAATAAGTGAATCTTGGTACCACCTCCGAGGGTGGTAGCACGATCACTTCGGCGGTTACATAAGCTAGTCGATAATCGGTCGGCACTATAAACTCGACCGTTATCACGGTTTATGTAAGTCGCCCGATAAAAGCGACTTTAATGCCTCAATTTTTAAAAAAATAAGTTGTCTTTTTTTAAGATGTACGGGAAATGCAAATAGATGTAACATGAACTTGTAATATCAGTGAACAAATGATACCAGAAAATACAAATAGATCAAACAACTACAAATATACTAGTAATCAAACGATACAAAAAAATTTCATCCATAAGCCAAAAATAAACTCAAGTACAGATGCGGATAAAAGTGAACAATAAAAATATCCAGCAACAATTATACAAAATAAGTACACATCTTGCTTACGCTATAGCGTGCCATTGGCAAAGTCTGTACTGCGATCTGCGCCGCATATAATAGTGAAATTCTTCTGATTAGATGTCACGGTATCGACATTATTATGAATGGACCGACCGCATGACTGAAAACTCCTTCTTATTTGAGAAACACATACATTCATATAACTCTAGGGCGTGACATCATCGAAAAACACGAGATATCGGATGGACCATCAAACACAATATCCGCATCCCAGTCTTTCGTGGTCTGACATAGCCGAACGTACTCATTAGTGGAATTCATTACAGCGTGATCCGCCGAATTCCAGATAGAATGACTCCGAAGAAGATCATGACCGATAATGTTGTCGCATAAATGGGCATTACCAAGCAAAGACTCATCAGCAGCATCGCTATCATCAGATGCAGTGTTTGATTCACTATTCATCATTTCATACTCATCATCAGGTAGTTATCTAGATGAACTAGGTTGATCATGCAGTTGCGCTTGAATAAGCATCTCGGTTCTACGTTTAAACATATATCATCTTCCAAAAAAACAAGATCGATGCAAACAAAATAAAAAAACACCAACGGTGATGTCGAGATGAAAGCTTACACTATCTCGCTCATTGAGATGCATTGCGATTCGGCTTGTTGGCCCGAACTTCGTGAACCGAGTGTACATTCGGCATAATATCGATGTCGGTTGGTGCGGTACATTGTGATTTTATTTCCATGTAAAAAATCAATATTTGGCGGGAAGCTTCATCCAATACTGATCTACTCATCATCATCATCATCATAATTATAAGCGTATCCGCTTCTAAAATGACATGTAATCTCCACGCAAAGTTATCAACGCCATAGACGCGGCACTTTTAGTTTTAAATCTCCAAAACTTGTATGAGCGACACTCGCGTGGGCGATTTTTCCACCATCATAACTTGGAATGAACGACCATCAACGATCGGTTGTCATAAGAATTAAGCGAGATCCGACTCATTCTACTATTAGCTCGGCAAAATGTTGTAAAACCTAACAATACACTCAAAATCCGTTACAAAATGCATATTGTTCACTTAACAATTAAGCAACGCAAAAATGACCTACCAAATTACCTAATCCCGGATATCATACCCACGACAAATTTAGAGAATTATTATGAAAAACATGAAAAACTTCCCTACATTATTGCTAATTCAAATAAGCAAAGAATCAAAAAAAAATCAAACTTGAAATCTACGATCTCGACGTGACCACGGCGAAAGTCCTTTGGTGGAGCCGGTGAAAGTTACGAATGCCAATGGTGGAGCCGGCGGCGACGGGTCTCGTGCGTACGGTGGAGAACGGAGGAGGACCGAGCAAAACGAAGTTATCGGTCGGGTCCGATTTAGAATCGTCGGTCGCCACTTATCGGGCGAATGGTCGAACTTACACTCGCCGATAAGTTATGGCTTAGTGAAGCCGTCGTTAACTAATCGTGGTAGCTGTTTAATCGCTCGATAAGTAAGCGATCGATCTCACAATGATGGTGGGTGAATCGTCGACTTATCGGACGACTGTACCTAAAGTTAAAATTTTTTTTTATGAATGCTTAATCTATTAATTATTAATTAAAACATACTTCTCTCTCGACCTTTGGGACCACTTCCATGCTTTTCCCTTCCGCTCCAGCCTCTCCTTTCCCCGATCTGATCTCTCCGCCGAGGTCTCAGCCTTCGCCGGCGCACGATTCGACTGGAAAGAGACCCCAGAGGCGCACGTATTCACGGCCGATCTCCCAGGACTGAGGAAGGAGGAGGTGAAGGTGCAGGTGGAGGAAGAGCAGGTGCTTCAGATCAGCGGGGAGCGGAAGAGGGAGAATGAGGAGAAGACCGATGCCTGGCATCGCATCGAGCGCGGCAGCGGCAGCTTCCTCCGCCGCTTCCGCCTCCCGGAAAATGCGAAGGTCGACGGCGTAAATGCGGCAATGGAGAAAGGCGTGCTCACCGTCACAGTGCCTGAGGAAGAGGTTAAGAAGCCGGAGGTGCAGTCCATCGAGATCTCTGACTGAGGAAATTCGAAGTTGCTTCATGGGGGTTTGGAAATCTGTTATCTATTTACGCTTTTTTGGTGTATTGATATTCGTTTGCTAATCTGTGAATGTAATGTGGAAAAGCTGTGTAATTCTTTCATATTTTCAAGGCAAAATTTTTAAACTAAGCATGATTAAAACCTTAATTAACAGAATAAGTACCTTTTTAAAAAAATTTCAAAATAAAGTCGTTTCTGGTTGACTATTACAGTCAGCGTCCCCTTAAACGACTACTAAAAAAAATTTTTTTTAAAGAGAAATTTACATACAGATCACACAATTCTTATATATTTACATATCTATCCTAAAATGGCACGTCTTTCTCTCTCTCTCTCTCTCTCTCTCTCTCTCTCTTTGTTATTTTCTCCTCAATTTTATTATATATAATTTAAAATTATTTAAAATATATAAATAAATAATTTTAGTAAATAAATAAATTATATAAATAAAGTATATATATATAAATTTATTTAGTTATTTATATATTTAAATTATATAAATATTTTTAAGTTATATAAATAAGTTAAAAATATTTAAAATATATAAATAAATAAATAGTTATTTATATATATATATTTAATTAGTTATTTATTTATTTAAAATATATAATTAGTTAAATAAATAAATAAAAAATTTTAAATTATATAAATATTTAGTTATTTTATATATTTAGAAAATATTTAGTTATTTATATATATATATATATATATATATGTATATATATATATATATATATATATATATATATATATATATATATATATATATATATATATATATATATATTTATTATATTTATTCCTTTCTTTATTTATTTATTAAAAAATTATTTATTTATTTATTTTTTATATTTTTATATTTTTTTATATTTTTTATTATTATTATTATAGACTTATATAAAATAAATAAATATATATATATATATATATATATATATATATATATATATATAATTAAAATATTTTATATAAATTATTTTTAAATTATATTTTTAAATATTTTAAATTATTTATATAACTTTAAAATATTTATATAATTTAAATATATAAATAACTAAATATTTTATAAATATATAAATAACAAAATATTTATATAATTTATTATATATTTATTTATTTATTTAACTAATTATATATTTTAAATAAATAAATATTTTAAATACATAGCTAATTAAATAATATATATATAATATATATAATTATTATTTATTTATATATTTTAAATATTTTTTTTATTATTTATATAACTTAAAATATTTATATAATTTAAATATATAAAATAACTATATATATATATATATATATGCTTTTATATAATTTATAAAATATTTATATAATTTATTTATTTACTAAAATTATTTAAATATAAATTATATAAAATATATAAATTTATTTAGTTATCTATATATTTAAATTATATAAATATTTTAAGTTATATAAATAATTTAAAAATATTTAAAAATATAATTTAAAATAATTTTATATATTTTAATTTATTATATATATATATATATATATATATATATATATATATATATATATATATATATATTTATTTATTTATTTATTTATATAGTCTATAATAATAATAATAACAAAAATATATAAAATATAAAAATATAAAAAATAAATAAATAAATAATTTTTTAAATAAATAAATAAAGGAATAAATATATAATAAATAAATATATATATATATAAATAACTAAATATTTTCTAAATATATAAATAACTAAATATTTATATAATTTAAAAATTTTTTATTTTTATTTAACTAATTATATATTTTAAATAAATAAATAACTAATTAAATATATATATAAATAACTATTTATTTATTTATATATTTTAAATATTTTTAACTTATTTATATAACTTAAAAATATTTATATAATTTAAATATATAAATAACTAAATAAATTTATATATATATATACTTTATTTATTTATTATAAATTATTTATTTATATATTTTAAATAATTTTAAATTATATATTAACAAAATAACGAGAAGAGAGAGAGAGAGAGAGAGAAGGATAGATATAAATATATAAGAGTTGTGATCTGTATGTAAATTTCCTCTTTAAAAAAATTGATTTTAGTTTAAAATTGATTTGTTTTAATCATACTTAGTTTAAAAATTTTGCCTATTTTCAATGAGATATACATATATATATATATATATATATATATATATATATATATATATATATATATATGCGCTCCACAAGTTTTGAGAATGAATATAGAATCAATTTAAAAAGTCGTATATAACTTAATAATAAAAAACAATTGTGCAATTTTCTGTAAAGTGAATCAACATAAGCCGCCTTGCTTCCTGATACAAACCACAACTGCTTGTTTGAAGAACAATTCTGAAAAATATAAATATTCAAAAGCAAAAAAAATCACAAAAAAATCACTTCAAATATCAGCAAAAAGATGATAAGTTTTAGAATCGACGGTGACGAGCCTCACTGCAGAAATGGCAGCAAGTACAGCCAAGCAGCTGAAACCTAAAACGTTCAGCCAATGCCAAGCCTTCTTCGGAACCGAAAGTTTCTTCTTCTTTACCATTAGATGCATGTGATTTGCGAGAACGAAGGTGAGTGGGAATGTGCTCAAAGCCCCAGTCAGGCTCATGAAGTCTCCAAGGAAGGGGAGGAGAGCTGACACCAGTGTGTTAATGGTGAGATAACCCCCTCTAACAAAGACCCGAAATAAAATATTACGTAGAGCAAAGGGGTTCCCTTGTCTCCCATACTTAGTGTCCAGGTACTCATACATGGGACTAGCAAAAATCTGCAGAGAAAAATGGCAAATGATCAGGTTGTAAAGTTACGGATGCATAAGATTTTTCCAACACTGAGTGGTGACTACTAACAATCATAATGACTGATTCAGGATTATATTAGTACAAAAAAATTGTGCCTTGGTTTAGTGATTGGTAGATTAGTTCAACACCTAGCATATATGAGTGTGTGTGAGTTTGCGATTACATCTGCATAGAATTCAGAGGAAAAATCGATCCAAAAGGACAACATAAGAGAGAGAGAATGACATGAACAATCTGACCAAACGTAAAGTTCAGCATTCAAAACACTTAAAAATTTGACCTCATACAAGAGTTATTATGACCATTGCTGCATAGTTTACCATTCATATTACAGGTAAATTTGTTGTTAATATGATAAGGTTCAGCATTTTATAAGACTTAAAATTTTGACTTCACATAGAGTGTTGTCATGACCTCTGCTACATATGCTTATTATCCATATTGCAAGTATATTTGTTATCAACTATGTATTTAGTCAAGGTGAGATTTTGCAACAGTTCACAGAATTTACTCACATGTAAAGCAATGACTGTCTGTAGAAAGGATGCAATGTTGGCTACTGTCTTAACCCAAACTGGTCCATGAACACTGTTGAGGAGATAGGTCGACGTTGAGGAGCCATATGCCCAATAGCCCATAAAAGTTACAGCATATAAGGGCAAACCACCTACTGTAAATTGAAACCATAGAGCTTTCTCCATATTTTTTATGGCAGGTTCTCTTATTGTTGCCTGTAGTGGAAAGTATAAAGAAAAGTATAAAGAAAAGTATAAATCAGTAGTTAGTTGATAGAAAAAGACTTGATAGTAATGCTGAAATAGTAACATTGAAGTCTGAATGCATAGAGTCTACCTGTATTTCAGGCAGCATCCCAGTATTATATGCAAAAACTAGATTAGCAACGGCACCAATGGTAGTAAAAATCTTGTCCCAGTGTGATGATGCATGAATGCTGTAATCCCTTTTTTGACTGTTCAATCCTGTACATATAGATTGGGTTAACAATTCAAGCTATATCGCAATATTCAGTTTTTGAATTTGCTGCTAGGATAAAAATTTAATAAGGTTATGTAAAAAAGAAAGCAAACTGGTATGGCATCTTTTATTGATAGGCAGTAGACCGGTAAAAAAAGCATTAAAATACTGAATGTTCACAATATGAAAGCAAGAGGCCAGAGCCTTGAATTGTCTCATAATACATAGTTGCTCCAGCGCCATTAAATTAGTAGCCTTGATGCATTTTATGCTGTCTATGTTTGCTTTTCTATGTCATCCAACAGTAGGTTATTGGAAGATAAGAAGAACAGTAAGCTAATTTGAGTGAAAGGAAATGAATAGATGAGTTGAAAAGCTTAAATCAATGGTTGAAGACTCATACTCAACTTGTGATTTCATTTCATTCCCTTTACTTTTCCTCAATCCAAACAAAGTCTTGTTGACCCTCGGCTCATCCCCAAACCGCACGACCCAAGCCGGATCGCACGCGAGCTCTCTTCGTTCGACGTTCGTTCGATCTCCCACAAACCAACAAGCTCCTTCCGTTCGCTTCTTCGTTCGTTCCTCCCAAAACCGACACACAATCCCTCTCCATTCAATTCCTTCAACCGTTCCCCCAACTTGCTTGGTTCGTTCTCCTTCAATTGCATGCATGCGAGAGTCTCCCTCCCGATCTCTTCGCTTGGCTCTTCCCTCAACCAATCCTGCCTTCTCCCAGCCGAGCAACCATTCCCTCCTACTCTTCCCTCAAAACTGAACGCATCCCTCATGCTCTCATTCTCTTCCTCTCGTTCGAAACTCCAACCACACGCAAGCCGAAACTCCTCCCCTTGTCTCTGCTACAGTCCCAATTCCTTCGATCGAAGCCCCACCCCATCGTTCTTCCCGTCTCCTCAAACCGCAAACCTTCGGCATCCTCACTGGTTCCCTATTGTCTCGTAAGCTCCGATTCCTTCTATTTGGCATTCGCTCGGCTCATCCCCTCACAAAGGCTCGCTCGATCCGAAGGAACGAAGCCTCCCACTCTCTCGATTTCTCCCTCAACCCGCAAGGAAGCCGCACGGGTTCTCCTTCTCCCTTCCCTGGCCTCACTTCTGCACAAACAGCTGCTGCCGAGAGGCAACTCTTCCATTAGGAAGGTTCTTCTTGGTTCCGGTGTTTCCCCCATCTATTCTTCCTCCTTCCTGATATTTTCTCTCGTTCGTCCTAGCCAAGGGAAGGAGCACGCAATTCCCCCTACCGAGCCTACAAACCGAAACTTGACAATCCTTTTCAATTCTTGTTTGGTTGCCAAAACAGCAATTAATCCTTTAATTTCCTGGCCGATAATGATTAATGTGCAGCAAAATGAGTTTAGATGTGTATGAAAATTATCTCTATATGTGTGTTTGCTTCTTTGTGTAAGTTTGAAAATCTCGTCATACTTATTAGGTGTCGAGATAAAATCATATGTTGTCCGAATCACTTCATTAACGTCTGTAAGCCAGCAGATGTGACACTCACTGCGAAATGATAAATTTTGACTAAACCTAGGACTTCGAAAAAAAATGAGGGAGAAAAATATTTGTATATATATTTACTTTTATACAGGTGATTGATGACATTGTTATGCTTTCATTAGAGAGAAATTAAAAGTCGGTAGAATGCTTAATACAAACCGTCCTATTGGGATGTGACGGGTAAAAGATTTTGATATAGCATATCGGATGGTAGGAATATTGTCGAAATTTTGCTAGTTTTTGAATTAAATTTGGGACTTAAGTAAATTTAAATGAAAATCATTTAAATTTAAATTAAACAAAAAATAAATATGAAAATAGACATTAAATTAAAGGAAAAATAGACGGGGAGTACTTAAAAGGAAAATTTTGAAAGAATGAAATACTTACCTAGAATGCAATCAAATATTTTCTCTCCTTTCATATTCTAAAACACTCAAATCCCTCAAACATAAGAAATACCCCACCCACCTAGCACTCCAATTTATAAGGAGGAGGAATGAGCCTTGCAATATTTTATTTGAGTAATCTAAGAGGAAATCTGAGTTAAACAAATGATCAGACCATTTGAGATTTACAACAAACTTAAAATCTAGTTTTGAAATACAAATACAATGCAAATTTATGTCATACTTATAGGAATGTTGAATGAAGCTAGAAGAGTAATTTTCAAATGAGATGAGGTTCAAATTAAACTCTAGAGTGAGATTCACAAAAAAGAACATGCATTCTTATTTAATCCATATACTAGAATGTCGAATTTAAAATGGACTAAAAAAGGTTTCAATTGAACATAAAATCGATACATATGAAATTTGTTGAATGCTATTTTCAAGTTAAAGTGAAAATCAAATGAATTTCAAAAGAGATTTTCATTAAAGATGGGCAACCTGTTGGCAAGCATAACTAAAGCTCATTAATGAATAACTGGATTGTTTTATATCTTTTGCTAACAAGTCAAGAAAATTTGAGCAGATTTATAACAAACCCAGGTATCTCGTCAATAAGCTTAAGTAGGGTGGCTTCCCAATTAACAAGTGAATTATATTCTAGTTCATATTGAATAAATTTGAAATCAAATTGGAGAAATATAAATAAGACTCACAACAAATTGGGAAGCTCGCCAATAAGTTGTCTTATTGAATGCATATATTGTAGTATCTCAATTCAAATGAATTGAAGAAGGCTCCAATTGAATTTAAGGTTATAGCATATGGGATCTACAATATGTATGAATGTCTACTTTCAAGTAAGAGTAGAACCCAAATACAACATTCGCAACACCTAGTTACAAAATTAGGATGTGAATATAGTGGTGGATCGAGCCACTCACACCTCACTTCGTCCTTAGCTTTTGACTTCGCCTCTGCTTCCGTCTTCTAATGCCACCGGATCTACAACTCTTCATAAGCGTGAAATTCGAATGACTTGGATGTATTAATCTTGCATAAATTATGACTATCACAATTATTTGTTTGCAATCATTTGAAAGAAATGAATTATTATGCAATATAAACCAATCTTCAATTCAATTTGAGCTTTCCAAAAATTAGTACAAATATTCTAATCACCAGTATGGGCCCCGACACTACGCTGAATGTTTAAACTTAGTATCTGAGAATACTACGCGGGTTGCTTCCCGGTTTGGTCTTAGGACCGAGCCCGGATTAACAATCCAATTATTATAAGAATCTCAACTTATTAAAATATCTGAGAAGCAAATTCTGTCATATGATAGTAGATCTGATCCTCTATTATTAAACTAATAGAGTCAATAGGATGGAACAATAAATTAAATGACCTGGCAAACTCATAAACCTCGCTGATAGCTGTGTTGAATGGTGATTTCAACTGGAGGGGATATTTCCATCAAAATGTGATTCTAATTTCAAATCAAATTAACTCAAATTAAGTATCAATCTAAATGCAAAATCTAATATATCATTAAGTGTTAAATGCTTAAATGAAATTCAATCCTTAAATACTTAAAAGCAAACTATTGATTCATTATTTGTTTGTTAAATGTCACAAATTAAGAAAACTCTAGAAAAGTCGAGTGTTCAATGTTTCACCGATCAATCTCTAGTAACCGTGGCTTATTATACATTACGTGGGCCAGCAGCGTATAATCACGATTCTAGAATCATCTCCGGTGGTATTTGCCAAATTCTTATTATATTACGATCGCGTTGGCAGTATGCTCGATGGTATGCCCTTTGAGTTGTGAATCATAAAGGTATCTTTCTTGGGCAAAATCCTCTATCAACTAAGGTAGACTTAAGTTTATCTCCTTGACAAACACCCAGTATAAGGATTTCTTGGGACAATGTAACTATGTATTCTTTGAGAACCTTGATTGGTTAGATTCACTACCTCCCACTAAGTGAAGGCAGGGCGACATCTCGGGATGACGGAACCATGGGATCTAGATCGGGCACGTCATCATTCTCCCAACCATTCGCTTTAAGTTAAAATGATGAATTTCATAAATTCTAAGTTCTAAAACTCCACAGCGTGATCTTCTTATCATTGCATTATTGATCTAACGTAGCCTTAATCGAAAGTTCTCGGTGAGAGAGTAGTGCTTATGAGCAAAGAGAAACACTCGGATCTAAAATCCTTACAAAATGAAGATGAAATCTCTGAGTAGTGTCTTATCTACTATTCAATCTGCTTTCTGAAAATTCCACCGACATTTTAATCATACTCTCCTTCAATTCGAGAGGTTGGTGATGAATTTTCGAAGCCCACAAGTCTACATATCCCGTTATCTTAGTTCTGCATATGTAGATGTTGTCTTGGTTCTGCATATGTAGATGTTATGATACAACCTAATATCAACATACATACATAATACTTCTAATAAAATATGAAAATTTTAATAATAATTTGGAAAATGTTTAGAAGATAACAGACTTAAGATCATTAGAATAAAATATGAATATAAAATACGCAATTTCAAAGTGATGTGACATGAATAATTATTAGTTGACATAATTATAAGATAAAGTGATATTTATACATGATAGATTTCAATATCTGAATATATTATATAAAATAATAAGAATATAGATGAAAACATAACTTTTTTCAGTAAAGAATGAACAATTAAAATGCCTCGGAGGTACTATGTATCATCTTCATCAATTATCAAATCATCATTATTCATATACCAATTTGTTAAGGATGATTTAGCTTAATCTTATTCTCCATGCTTCCCTTTTGAGACGAAGTGTTGAATTTATTTTGGATCAATCTTCTTACACACATTCTATCTTATTTAACTTTGAACAACAATTTTCCCTCTAAATCCTTGACATTAATATAATCTACCCATTTATCCCATCTTATTAGTGCACCTTCTACCCTTAGTGACATATAGAAATCATCCAATTCTATTTACCACTCTTATCATAAATAAATGTTACTACCTACATTCATCTAATATAATTAGTACTAGTTTTCTATACATTTATCTTAGCATTCTTAATACTACCATTCTCAACTTATCATTCAATGATTTATTTATCACCTAACAATCAAATCAATAAAATCAGATCAACTATTTCTATTCAAAGGTTATGGTACAAATAGAGAATATCATGTCAACTATCTTATCTAGATTCAAGTGTTTGATAGTAAAGAAGTCATTATATTAAACATGACAAAAAGGAAAACAATAAGATTCATGAATGATAAAACTAAAATGATGGATAAAAAAAAAAAGATCATATTAAAGGTCTGTAGTAGAAAATATATTTAGGTGTCTGTGTATATATGAAATGTAGAAAGAAAAAACACTATATGATGAAGAAAAATTAATGTTGAAGGATTAAGAGGAAAAAAGTAACCAAAGCTAAGGTTTAGGAGAATCGCAAAAAGAAATGTACAAAAAGAACATTAACACTAAATCATGATGATAATAACCAAATTACAATTCAATGTTAAGTCCTTCGATAATATTGTAAATTCACATAGGTAAAAAAAGTCATGTAAAAATGTAATGATAATTACTATAAAGTTTCTTTAAGCACATTACCTCAATTAGCCCTAATTCATAAGATCATTAACAAAAATTTTATTACAGTACTAAGTTGATATAAATCTATAGGAAATATTTCAATTTTGCAAGTAGTATTCTTCCATTTGCATGCAGTTAAGTCTACATGCCTAAACACAAATAACAGCAAAGTAAAATTTTTGAGTGATTTTATATAAACAAAATGATATAAAAGTTCATGTATTGATCAACATAAAATGCTGAGAAAATTAACTCTTTTGATAAGAACTTTGCCAATTGTTATTCCTTATGGCTAAGTTTGTTTTGCAATGCGTTGCTTCGACATTGCTCTTCAAACACTGCAATATGAACATTCTATTGTGTAGAACCCCTACAATGCAAGCACCCTATCCATTTCTTAACTATCGAGAACACATGCAAACCAGCCCTGCCATCTTTGTTAGCGCTGGGGACCTCATTTTGTGACACTACTAAATGAAGCCTAAGCAAAGCCTCCAACACTGGGCTTTAATTACAGAGCTACTATTACAGCTATCAGCAATGAAACTTACATAACTTCGATACTACTACCAAATACAATTCTCAAATTACTTTAAAAAATACAATTATTAAATAATGGCATTATAATATGCGACCTTATTAGGAATTAAGATGGGACATTAAGAATTTTAGTTCAATGGCTAATATTTGGTCTGTTTGAACTTGTGTTTAAAAGAACTTAATCTTTTTTCGGAAAGTTTTGGTAGCCCGGTCTGTTTGAACTTGTGTTTAAAAGACTGGGTGTGATGAACATTACCATCCCTAAGTGAGAGCACAAATGCTATGGCAATATAAACAAAGCTGAAGAACGTAGAGAATCCTAGCCATATCCTTAAAGCAGATAGATGAGGTATTCCAAAAGCAAAAAGAGCACAAACAGCTCCAGCAAATGCTATACAGTATGGCAGCTTCAAAGCACCATCATCCCGATATAGAACATAAATAGCCTGCAAAAAAGAAAGTGGAAGCAAGAACATCATTAGAATGCTACAAAATAATAACAATTGCAAATAAAGTTCAACAGAAAATCATTTTCTTGTGGTCTTGATATCGAAGCTCATTTTCAAAATACCTTGAGCGCTTGCCCAGCCAAAATGATATAACCGGTGTTGATCATAAAAAGATTAACATATTGGAGGGCCCAAGTAAGACGATACATTTTTTTTCCTGTCATTTTGAAACAAAACACCATGAACAAAGCTTCTTAAAACGAAGAAAGAAATCTATAAAAAGACACTACAGAAAGAATTATTTGAAATCACATAAAATTCTGGAAATCTGCCATAAAACAAAAATCAATAAAATGTATTAATGAGCAGTTACAGGTGGATTATTTATGTAATACTTTCATCATATGATTTGTAGAATTTGTTCAGTATTTAAGGGACCGTTTGGGATCATTTATTTTCTTATTTTGTATTTTTTTTTATGTTTTGCTTAAAATAAAACTCATTTGATTATATTGTTTATTTTTAAAAATACTAAAAGATGTTTTGAGTGTTTTTAAAAATAACATTATTTATTTTTAAAGATAAAATAAAATCACATACAAAAATATTCTAAACAAACATATTTTCAAAAACAACATCAAAATAGAAAACAAAATTGATCTCAAACAGCTCCTAAGTGTTTAATATAAGATCGAGAACAATCAGGAATCTTACCATATATGTGACCAGCAAGATCTCTGTATCTGATTTGCCTTTTACCTCCAACATTATGAAGACGAGCAACAAGAAGATTGGCATTCAAGGACATAGCAGCTGCTAACAGTAAACCAACTACACCACCTATCCATCCCAAAGGAACCATAATCGATCCTGAATACCCCAGTACATATGAGCTGTTGATCCCCGTTGTCAGAACGAACCCAACTTGATACCATGGATCTGGAGCAACCGTTTCATAAGCATCATTAAAAGTAAATCCCAACATATAACAATGAATAAAGAAATTATGAGCAAAATTCACAACTTTATCATAAGTTATTCCATTTCAAGGTAAAAAAAGTCACATCTAGAGCAAGAACAAGAAAGTCGATTAGAACTTTTTTTTGCCCACTTTAAAGTTCACAGGTGAGAAAGTTGATTAGTCCACCATAACTACTTCATTCACCTTGTCTGAGCCTTTAGTTTCTGGTCTCCTCTCTTTTGTGAGAAATACCCAATGGTCCAAATGTGATAGCTTGTAACTTGTAAGAGGTTGTTAATGGATGATGTCCAAAAAAATTTTTTTGTGCTCTTCCACCTTCGTGCGAGAAATACTTAAGATATGTGTACTCCCTTGGAGGACTTCCAAAGAAGGGAGACACTACTTAGGCTAAAACATTGCTTAGGTTATCTTCAATATCTTACGCATTCCGAGTTAGTTATGTCTCCACCATAAAGCTACTAATGGATTATCATTTTTCTTTTGTCAACTTCATGCGTTCTTTCCTCTCTCTCTCTCTCTCTCTCTCTCTCTCTCTCTCTCTCTCTCTCTATTTGGCACCATCTACTCCACAAAATACAAAATATAACTTGCAATAAGCTGGCATCTCTCATGTTAATTTTCAACTAGTAAGTACTCATACCGATGCAAGTAACTTTAGCCTAATAATTGAGAGCTTGACTTTCAACCAAGTGGTTGCAGGTTCAAAGCTTACATATGTGGTGTGTATGAGTTTATCATTAAACTAGCTCAAATGTAAAAAAAAAAAAAAAAAAAGGCGTACTCATACCCTCAGTTGGTTTAATTCAAAAAACATGTGCAGATTTATATTTTAAAGCTTCATAATGACGCTTCTCATCTAGTGCTAGGCCGCTTCAAGTCCCTGACTTGGCGTGCGGAATATTTTCCTCGAGAGGCTGCTTAAAAACTACGAGTAATCCCAATAAATTTCACAAAGGGCAGAAGTCATGGGAACAAAAAAATCAAAATGATGTTATCTGGACATCAAGTTTGGGATCAGTTCCATTCAAACCACATCAAACATTTCACCATCCAAAAGCAAAAAAATCTTAAAGAAATTAAACCTTTGTAAGCTAATCAAGCCAAACCAGAGTACCCAAAAATAATTAAGCTTTCACCACAGGAGCTTCAAACTCTCCTCATTTCCTCTTCATCGGGCCGGAGGAAGCCAAGCAGATCCCATGAACACTTGTTTCATCTTACAATAAAAAACAAAATTCACTGGGGATCGAATTATACGAAGTTTACACCAACACAATGAAATGTCGGGAACAAAATTAGAAAACAGAAAGGAAGATCTGAATAACGACAAAAATCAAGAAATCGTCACTCATTGACAATAAGAACCGCGACCAATAATTTTCAACAAAACAACAAGGAAACAAAGAAATTTGGCTGAAATTTCCAAACAATAAATAAATAAACAAAGCGATACGAAAACTTCAAGTGATGAATGCTAATCTCATTCAATTAAACAAAAGAGAACCCCCCCAAAAAAAAGAATTACCGGTGCTAATCTGGTGCGCAGTTTCATCCGACACCTTAATAACAGGCCTCTTCTCATCATTCCTTGACCCATCCTCTCCGACCTCCACCACGGTAGCCATCGTTCAACGCCCCCTCTCTCTCTCGTTCGCGACAATCTGAGGTAAGAGAGCGGCAGTGGCTTCGCTGTCTTCCGCAGCACAATAGAAGAAAGATGAGGCGCAGGAGAGGAAGAGCAGCGACGAGGTGGAGGTAGAAGAGGAGAATCGAAGGGAAGCAGACAGCGTCAAAGGAATCCTTTCCCACGAATGTGCGGCTCCCCTTCATTCCCTCTTGTGGTCCATATATAGTGAAAGAATCCTTAAGAGGACGCCGACAACCGAATTATTCTGATGAATTGCAAAATAAAATCGGCACTGTATCACAAAAAAATAAATAAAATCGGCACTGTATCACAAAAAAATAAAAAAAAAATCAGAAAATTCCTGCGTTAATTTCTAAAGTTTGACCTGCAATACTGAATAAATTCTCATGTTCTACGAAATTATTATTATAAAAATATCTCAAAATAGAAAAAAAAAAATCTTTTTGAAGTTATATTTTATTTATAAGTTATTACATGTCACCTCGATACAATTACCCTAATGATTATATATATATATATCATAATATTTTACTACTTTCATTATTTTATTATAGATTTATTTTAAATGTATTTATCAATTTTATATTATTCAGAAAACAAATTCATATAATTTTATATTTTTTAAATAAATAAAATAATTACTAAAAATTTTAACACATTTTAATAAAAAATTAATTTTTATATTACAAATTATGAAAGCTCCGACTTTTCTGAGCTTGCACAAGTTGACTGCGAGCACGTGTGAATTGGAGCTTTGCTGCTGCTTTGCCACTTCAGTGCAGCACTCTCTGACGCGGCAGCGAAAGATACGAGACGCAGCCAATTATACCACGCAGTCTGGTTGGCTGTGGGTTGGTTGATTGAAACAGAAGCAATTTAATTTATGACGCCACCGTTCCTTTCAAAGCTCTCTCTCTCTCTCTCTCTCTCTCTCTCTCTCTCTCTCTCTCTTTGACTGAATTAATTTATTTATTTATTTTTAGACGTAACCCTTTGAAAGGTAGTTCTATCTAAATTATTATATATTATCCGTCGTATTTTAGCTCAGTTAATCGACGAGTATAATCAAAAATCTCTCAAATAGAGTTTAAATCTTCTCTAGAGTGAAAACACTTATATCTAAGATAGAAAAAATAATTGAGGACCTAATATATATGAGTGATGAATATAGTATTAAACTTCTGTGAGATTAATCATAATAATATTCACATCTATAAGATGAATAAATTGTTGGATGAATACTCATTAAAAAAAAAAAATTATTACAGATTTCAAAGGCCCAAATTAACACTCGAATTTTTTTTTTTAAAGGCTTAGATATTTTCACGAATTCACGATGCGAAGATCAAATTTTAAAATTTTAAAATTTTTTGTTTCAGGCGGATGTAATAAATAAATAATTAATAAGTAATTTTTAAAATTTACTTAGAGGATGTTTGTTTGCCTAAAAAAGAATGTTATATAAAACAAATGCAATATATTTAGATTATTTTATATTATTTGGTTGAGAATTTTATAAATTAATGATTTTATTTTTTTTCTATTTGATAAAAAAAATATAATGTAAAATATTTTGAAAGTTTTGGACTGCACTGGTGAGAGCTTGTAGATAATGATGGAAGTAATGGTAGGTGACGGCCAGCGGCAGGAGGTGGGAGACGAGCGACGGCCGCAATACTTTATATTGGCTGGTATACACCAAAACATAATTATCTGCTAAATTTCAAATGCGTTATATTACTTTAAAATTTTAATTTACATCATGCCAAATGTTAAAAAATCTAAAACCTTTATATTTACTTTATTTTACTTTACTTTTTATTCCAATCAAAGAGCATATTAAATAATTTTCACAATGATATTCTCGCCCACACAACTATATTCCCACCCACAAGATGGGTGGAGTGTTGGATGGATACCCATTACAAAAAGAAAAAAATTATTACCGATTTCAAAGGCCCAAATTAGCACTCGAATTTTTTTTTTTAAAAGGCTTAGATATTTCCACGAATTCACGAGGCGTAGATCAAATTTTAAAATTTTAAAATTTTTGTTTAAGGTGGATGTAATAAATAAATAATTAATCAGCAATTTTTAAAATTTACTTAGAGGGTGTTTGTTTGCCTAAAAAAACGAATGTTATACAAAAGGAATGCAATATATTTAGATTATATTATATTATTTGGTTGAGAATTTTATAAATTAATGAGTTTATTTTTTTTTCTGTTTGATAAAAAAAATATACTATAAAATATTTTAAAAGTTTTGGACGGCACTAGTGACAGCTTGTAGACAATGATGGAAGTAGTGTTAGGTGACATGTGGAAGGAGGGCGGCGATAATATTTTTCACAACACAATTATCTGCTAAATTTTAAATGCATTATATTACTTTGAAGTTTTAATTTACATCATGCCAAATGTTAAAAAAATCTAAAACCCTTATATTTACTTTATTTTTCTTTACTTTTTATTCCAACCAAAGAGCATATTCAATAATTTTAAAACTAATTGAGATATAGATCAAATATTTTTCCCCTCAAATTAGCTTGAATTTGTAAACTTGCAGGTCTTTTGGACTATTCTTTTATTCATTGTTAATTTTATTATTTGTGGGCTCCGAAAATTTGCCACCGACCTCTTCGATGAAATGAGTTTGATTTAAAATGTCGATAAAACTTTCAGAAGGCAAATTGAATAGTAGATAAGACACTACCCAGAGATTTCTCCCTCATTTTGTGAGGGCTTTAGATCTGGTTCCAAGTTTCCTATAGACGCAACACATATAGTTAATTACCCCTCTCAATGCTGAGAGAGAACTTTCGATTAAGGCTAGTCGTTAGGTCGCAAAATGCGTAGCGTATAATAGCAGCATGTGGAGTTTGAGAATTTAGATTTATGAAATTCATTATATTTAACTTAAAGCGGGTGGTTGAGAGGAATGAGTAATGTAGATCTGATCCCAAGTTAGTTATCCGGTATCGCGATCCCAGTCTACTTAGTCGATATCCCGCTATCGCGATCCCTCTACTTGGTCGGAGGAGGTAGTGGACTGACAGAAGGATCATATGACATCGATTCGTCGTCCAAGAAATCTCAGGCACGGGGTGGTGTTTGAAGACAATCTTAAGTCTATCTTAGCTAAGAGAAGGCTTTTTGCCCAATCAAGTAATACCATATGGTTCACAACTCAAAGAGCAGAGCCATTGGAGAGCATACGGGCTACAGTCGTGATCGTAATATGATGAGGTCATTTGGCAACAATCACCCGGTCAGAGGACTCTGGTCATAATTGCATCATGTGGAGCATGTTGGCCAAGCCACGCAATCAAAAGACACAGGCCACGTATTTGCTGGCTTGAGATTGTTTGAGAGTAAACATAGTTGTGCACTTGATTTGACTTTGGATCTTTTGTGAGCTAGAGTTTTCTTAATTTGTCACTTCCAATAAATAGTTGCGGAAGGTAAATTTGGATTTTTAGCTTTAAGTTTTTAATATTGAATTTCACATAAATATTTATAGCTCAATAATATTTTAATTTCTACATTTAGATTGATATTCAATCTAAGTCAATTTGTTTTGAAATTATGATCATATTTTAATTGAAATATCCCCTCTGGTTAAAATTATCATTTAACACAGACATCATCGGGTGGTTTATTGTTTAGCTACTTCAGATCCTATCGACTTTATTAATTTAATAATAAAAGATCAGATCTACTGTCATATGACAGAATTAACTTCTTTGATATTTTGTTAAATTGAAGATATTATAATAACATTATTTGATTTTTTAGGTTTTGTTAACCCAGACCCGGTCCTAAGACCCAACCTAGAATCAACCTGTGCAGCATCCTCAGACACTAAGTTTAAGCATTCAACATAGTATCGGAGATCATGCAGGTGTATTTGATTCATGATTAATTTAAACTTAAGAGATTTATATAATACTACTTATTTTAAATGAATTTCATTGCAAGTATAGATTTTTTTAGATAAAATTTTTGATTTTGGAACCTCCTCTCCCCATATGGGGATACAAGGGTAGCCTACCACCATGCCAAAAAAGATATGTATGGGTGGTCTAAACACCATGGCCAAATGCGCCATCTCACCATGCCAAGAAAGACATATATGGGTCTCAAGTATAAAGCGTATTTCTCAAAAAAAGTGTCTGGTATATATATTTGTAATGTCAAGTTAAAATATTAATTTTAGCTTTATTGTTGAATTTTTATTAAGTAATTTATTAATCATATCAGTGTAAAATTTTGATAATATTTTGGCAGCATCCTGGCGTCGTCCTTGTATATGGGGCTACTTTGGGTATACTGGGTCTACCTACCAAGCTAAAAAAGCGTGTATGTGTGATAAAAACTACGGCCTGAATGCGCCTTCCCATCATGCCAAAAAAAAATATGTATGGGTCTCTGAGGTACCTGCCGAAATAGATTTTTTCGCCACGCCAAGAAAGACATGTATGGGTACTTATAGTCAACAAGCAAACAAAAGTTTTCCTGTTATGTCAAGAAAGATGTGTAATACAGTACTGGTCAAAAAGGTTTGGTGTCTTGCGGGGGGACCGGGGCCTCAGACCCTCGGGAGATCTTGCCATGCCAGGCTCCTTGGTGCAACCTTGGCGCTCCAGTGGCGTGAATAGTGCCGCTCGTGAATAGTAATTTTCACCTTCGGTACTTATAGCATTTCTTGATGCGATCGTTTGAGCGAGAAAACTCTGTAAAGCACAGTGAAGGGGAAAGAGAGGGGAGAGCGGATCTGCGGGAGAGGGAGAGCATCTGGAGAGCTTTGTGGGAGAGGGAGGGAGAATAGAAAAAATTAAGGTTTAGGGTTTTATTAGGGGTATTTATAAGATTTGCATTTTTCTATTATTTTATTTGCCCTAATCTAGATTTTCGTGTCGATATCGTCACATAGATAATCTATATGTTAATTTTTGGTTACATCAATGTTCCGAAGGTGCAGTCCATTTTGTGATCGGAGGCCGCTTAGTTCAAGTCGACATCAAATCGAGATCAATTTCAGTTCAAATTTACACGTCATTGCTTCCGCTCATTTGATATTTGTGCATACTTATACAAATTGAGCGTGAACAGTCTCATTTGATAGGTTTTGATATTTTGACACTAACGGAGTGATCAATTTCACGAACGGAGGTTGTTTGGGCATCAAACCGACCTCAATATGCATGTCGGCATAAACCCTCCTTCTTGATGATTCGTCGAATTATGCAAGATGCCTATTCTAATCAATTTTGATGTTATGAACGGGATGGTGGAGTCTATTCATTGATTAGAGATCATTTTGATTGATTTTTGGTGTCGTCAAGTATATTTTAGCTTCGATTTGCGTGTTGTTATATCTGATTGCTCGATATTCACGCATACTCGTCTAAACTGAGCACGGATAGTCTCATTTGATATGTTTTGATATTTTGATGCTAACGGAGTAATCAATTTTATGAACAAAGATTATTTGGGCAACATCGCAGCTTCCTGACCTTGATATGTATGTTAGCGCATTTGCGACCCTCCTTCTTGATCGGTCGACCATTGAATTATGCAAGATGTCTATTCTGATCAATTATGACATTCTTAGAGAGATGAAGGAGTCTGTTCATCAATCAGAGATCATTTCGATTGATTTTCAATGCTATCGAGTGCATTTTAGCCCTGATTTATGCATTGAAGCTCGTCGAATTCACTTTGCGAGCTCGACTTGACTTATGGTGCATGCATGGAGGTAAACAAATACCCCCCAACAAATATGATTCACACATAGAGTGAGTCATGTTTGTTGAAAACTTGTTGAACCTGGGTCTTGGATTTCAGCTTTGATTTCGGTGGCTTATGGAGTTATAACAAGATTTGGTAATAATATTATGCTTTATTTTGGACATGCTAGATGATGAGATTGATCGATTTGTCAGGATTGACTTGTTGGCTGGATAAGAGCTCTTCTCTATCTACTATATGCTTCAATGGGCTTGCTCAAGACTTCTTTCTCTTGTGTTGTTATAAACTTGAATTTCCTCCAACCCTAGCTTCATGCTTGATCAAGTTTGATGGAGGAATTAGTTTATTTTCTTTGAGATTTAAAATTCCTTCTGCCCTAGCTTTAATCTTGATGGACTTGATGAAGGATTGACCTTATTTATCCATATTGACTTGTCAAGAAGTGTATATACACCCTAAGTACTGTACTTGTTTGATGGACTCATTGAAGGGTGCATACAGTTGACCTAGCCTTCCAACTCATATTAGGCCAATGTTGAGTTATCAGTCTAGCATTGTGTGCTTTAACAGATTGATTAACCATGAAATTCCTTTAGTTCGACCATTGCCTTTGTGTGAACTATAAAATCGCTTCCTCGGTCCTGTGCTTTTTTGCTTTAGTGGACTTGATGAGGAAATTGACTTTATTTTGTGCTTTGTGCTTGATCAGATCATTTGAAAAGAGATTGGAATATCACCTTGTAGACAATATATAAATTGATTTGAGGCAGCGCTGAATTGAGAGTTTTCTCAGGTCTTCTTGGTCCATCGATCGAGTGGAAAGATCTCTTGGATTTTGGTTACTTGTAGTCACTAAACTGGATATGGTTTGAGATTGAATAGCTATCATCATTGAACTGACGAGCAGGGGCTCTTTCACTGCATCATTTTCTTGCGGCTTATTGAGTGAGGAGAGCATCAACAACTCGACCATTTATGGGCTTGTTGAGTCCGACCTTTAGAACCTACTCGAGTTTTTGACTTAAGCTGTGATAGCTTGGCGACCTTGTCATTAAACTGACGAACGAGGGCTCTTTTACTGCGGCCTTTTCTTGTGGCTTATCGAGTGAGGAGAGCGTCAGTAACTCAGCCACCTGTGGCTTATTGAGGACAACCTTTAGAACCCATCCATGTTCTAGACTTGAAAATGTAGAGACTAATGTTTCCCAACTTAGTTGATTGAAGCTTCCAAATTAGGAGTTCTTCTGACTTGATTTTCAATATTTGATGAATCTTGGAGAGAAACTTTTGACATTTAGGATTGTGTTTTCATGCATTGAAGAAGATTCTTTTTATTATTGTAAGCCTGCAACTTTAATAGTAATAGTTATAGATATATTCAGGGATCTCGGCATAAAGCTCGATGTCAACCTGAATGCATGTGCAAGAAGCTCTCCTGCTTGATAGGAAATAATTAAACAACTTTGATTTATAAAAACTAAAAAAATGCTCCTATCTAATAGAGGGATTGTAGACTAGTTCAGAAATGCATTACAGAGTTTAAACTTCTTTAATATAAATAAATGGAGCTCGATTATATATTATATATATTTGATCTCTTGAAGCATGATGTAGACTAAATATATAAAAACCATAACGAGGGAGATGCTTTTATAACTTGAAAATGCATTCTCATTTTATGAGAGAATCTTTAAGTGATATTACATATGTTGTTGAAAGCCTTACTAGTGCAAGATTCATTTAAGTATTTATATACTTATCCATAGTTAGTTATGATATTTCTTGAGATATCGATCGTTGATTGGTGGCATCGGTTGTTGACCATTCTTGTCAATAAGTTAGTAGGCTCCTCCTTCGTACACCTTCTCTATGATGTAAGAACCTTCCCAGTTAGCTTCAAATTTATCACTGATCTTTCAATGAGGGATGATTGGCCTTCTCAACACCATAACCAATTCACCTTTCTGGAATGTCTGAGGACGTATTGAACTATTGAATTATTTGGACATCCTCGCTCAATAAATTTCTAAACTTTGTTGAGCTTGGAGTCTAATTCCGTCAAGCGCATCCAACTCTTCCATTTGTAGGTGAGCATTCTCATCTTGAGGAAAATTCAATTGGACAACTACTCGAAGTGATGGCATCTCAACTTCTAATGGTAGAATAACTTCAACTTCAAATGTTAGAGCATAAAGAGTAGCTTTGGTTGGCATTTTGTAAGTTATTCTATATGCCTAGAGTGCTTCCATCATTTTATTGTGTCACTCTCTTTTATTCTTCATTAGAATCTTTTTGAGCAGCTTTACCAATGTCTTATTGAAAGCTCCTACTAAACCATTGGTCATTGGATTGTAGATTGATGAATACCATTAATTCATTTTGTGCTGATCAGCGAATCTGTATATCTTCACCCTCTTGAAAGCTAGACCATTGTCTGAAATGATTTATCGTGGCACCCCGAATCTATAGACAATATTATTGGTGAAGAAGTCAACAACTCAGTCAGCGGTGACTTCCTTAAACAGAGTGGCCTCAGCCCATTTGGAGAAGTAGTCAGTAGTTGCTAAAATGAATCGACGTTCCGCTGATGATGGAGGGTCAATCGGTCTAATTATTTATGTGCCCAAACTTTTGAACGGCCAGGACGCTATTGTTGGGTGTAGAGAATTTAGAGGTTGATGAATGAGATCCCCGTGGACTTGGCATTCATAACATTTCCTAGCATAATTTATGTCATCTTTCACCATTAAAGGCCAATAATATCTCATTCTCTTAATTTTTATTACCATTTTATGACCTGACTGATGCGCGCCATAGAGTCCTTCATGAATTTTAGACATAACTTTGTTGGCTTCATTCATACCTAAGCATCGCAACCATATTTGTTCAAAGAATCTACAGTACAATATGTCATTGACATAAACATATCGTAGGATTCTTTTTATAATTTGTGTGGCTAGTGATTTATAGCTCAACAATTTGCTTTCCTTAAAATAATCGATGAAGGGTTGTCTCCAATCATCTGACTCTTCCATTATAAAAGCTTCGCATGATTTGTTTGCAGTACTTTTGAGTTTTTCTGTCTCTTGTACTTGTCATTCTTTAGGAAAATGAGGAGCAATTTGAATTATTTCCTATTGGCTTGAGTTTGATGTCCCCTCTACCCGTGAGGAATATAGATTTACTGGTTGCAGAACTCGACGAGTGGACACTTCAATCAACATATCGCACCGTCCGTGTTCGCCATCTCTTTTGCTATCTTGGCCAGACAATCTGCTTTACTATTCTTCGATCGAGAAACTCGAGCTAGTTTGATGTCTAGAATCTGCTTCATAAGCTCAAGCACTCGCCTATGATAATATGTTAATTCAAGCTTGTTAATCTTATAGAGATCCAATACTTGGTTGATCATCAATTAAGAGTCTCTAAAAATTCTTAAATTTTGAATATCGATAATAACAGCTTCTTCGAGACCTGCCACCAATGCCTTGTATTCAACTTCATTGTTGGTTCTTGGCTTAATCAACCTGTATGAATGTCTCATTATGCCACCATCCAGTGTTATAAAGATGAGGCCAACGCTAGCTCGTGCTTTTGGTAGATTTGGGGGCTGAGCATGCTTAATAGATGATGCACCGTTGAAAAACATTTCCCAGATCTGCACCTCCTCCCTTTCGCAAATTAGTATGATCTATTCATCAGGTAAATCATCATTGACTGCTGAATCTGTTGGGATAGGATGCGCAATGAGAAAATCTGCAAGTATTTGTCCCTTAACAGCTTTCTGAGATACATATGTAATATCGAACTGTAACAGGAGTACTGCCCATCATGTCAAACGACCTATCAATGCTGGTCTTATCATCAAGAACTTCAGTGGATCGATCTTTGAGATGAGTGTTATCGTATGTGACAACATGTAATATCGAAGCTTCTGGGCGACGAAGATCACTGCAAGAAAGTACTTCTCGATCTGAGAGTACTTTGCCTCAGCTCCTATCAATCATCAACTGATAGTACATCACATTTTTCTTGCCTTCTTCATTGTGTTGTGTAAGCAATGCTCATAGGGATTCTTCTAATGTAACTGTATATAAAATGAGGGGCTTCCCTAGAATTGGTTCGATCAGGATTGGTGGATTTAACAAGTATCTTTTGATGTTATCGAATGCTTCTTAACACTCATTGTCTCATTTAAATGGTGCATTCTTCTTCATCAATTTAGCAAATAGTTGACATATGCCCAACATATTTGATATGAAGCTCTGGATGAATGGCAAATGTCCCTGCACGGAACGAAGCTGATGAAGATTCTTCGGCGATGGCATATTCACTATCGCTTCAATTTTATTAGGGTCGATCTTAAATCCTCTATGTCGTACCATATAGCCAAGGAACTTTCCAGACGAAACCCCAAATGTATATTTGAGAGGGTTCATCTTGAGATCATACTGCCTAATTCTTTTGAAGACTATCCTCAGGTCACCAAAATGATCTCTTCAATCTATGCTCTTGACGACGAGGACATCCACATCGCATTCTACTTTTTTATGAATCAACTCATCGAAGATGCTTTTCATGACTCTCTGATATGTAGCTCCACCATTCTTCAATCCAAAGGGCATGACTGTGTTGCAGTATATACCAATTGGCATCCTAAATGATGTGTGCTTCTCATCTTCAGAAACCATCTTGATTTGATTATATCCCGATGATCCATTCATAAATGAGAACATATTATAGTTGTAAGTATTGTCAACTAGTAGTTCTGATATTGGAAGCAAAAAATTATCTTTTGGGCATACTTTGTTCAGATCTTGAAAATCAATGCACATACAGATTTGACCATTCTTCTTTCTCACTGGAACAACGTTGGCTATCCAATCTGTATACTCTTCTTCTCGGATAAAGCCTACTTCGATCAAATTCTTATTTTCTACAATTATCTGTTCTTCAATCTACAATCTCATTCTCCTAGGAGCTTGCTTAACAAGCATTGCATCTACCTTGATGGCTAGTTTGTGAACTGCCACATCAGAGGATAAGCCTCGTATTTCAGAGTATGTCTAAGCAAAGTAGTCCCTGAATTTACATAACAGAGCTTTCATTTCTTCAACCTTTTCATCAGGCAGAAGGGCAATGACAAAAGTTGGGAAAAGATCATCCTCTATTCCCAAGTTGATTTCCTTGAAGCTCTTCAGGTGCTGGCTTGGCTTTTACCTCCTCATCGTTGGTTAAGTAAACCTCATAAAGATCATCTTCATTTTCAATATCAGTGTCAATCTTTTCTCCTATTACCGCATAACAAGTTTTTCTTTGATGGTGTTTACGTCGGATGTATCCAAGATCTTTAGATGTATGATTATTTCACGTTCGTAAGGTATGCGGACTTTTTAGACCCTAGAGGGTATCAAAGAAGTGGGCTCTTCATTTGTCTATTACAATATCAACTCCCAATTTGTGTATCATCTTGTGAATTCTTGGAGGATAATATTTTGGCATTCTTATGAGAACTATATCATCAGATTCATCAAATTGCATGAGCCAATCAGAATCCTAGTGATAACACTCCTCAGACTTGTAAAATGAATTTCCACGTTCATTACTTCTAGGCAAAGGAGGCACATAAAAAGTCTTTAACTCTTCAACAATGTGGACTTCACGTGGAGTGATTTTTTTGAAGTGTTGAAAAAGAATCGGCACGATCACTAATGATTCTTCTGATATCAACAGGTCTACCATCCTTCTTGAAGAGATACACTAAACTTCACTTTCATAGATAGGTTCAGAATCATACTCAGAATCTAAGTATTCCATAATTTTCTTTCCTTTCACCAGAGACTTGTTTACTCCCTTGAGTTTGATAGAAGGATCATCATCTTCTTCTTCTATGTCACTGCCTAGATGAGGGACTAGCCTTTTCAACTTATGTGATGTGCTAGCTGCTTTAGGAAGAGTCGGCATCACATTCTTTCTTCCTTTTTTTTTCTTCACTTCTTTGTGTTGTTTTGTAGCCTTTCAGGTAGAAGCTTTGGATTGTTGAGGCTTGAGCTGCTTCAATAAATAGTATTTTACATCTTCATAGATTTTAGTTTCGTGTACTGTAAATAGTTGAAAGTTGCTAAAAATTCTATATTCTTCTTTGCCTCATACGTATTTCATGCATTGGTGCAAAGTAGACAGGACTATTCCGTACTCATGTAACCAAGGGCTTCCCAACAAGGCCATGAACGAGGTGTCAGCATCAATGACATGGAATTTGGCTTCTGTGTGAAGTTCTTTGAATCTTAGTGGAAAGGTAAAAGATCCGAGCATCTTTTTCCCTTTTTCATTGAAGCCGTGGATCATTAATTTGTCCGTCTAGATCTTTGAACATCAGGGACAATTCTCTTAATATTTTTTAGACTCATGAGATTAACGGATGAACTGGATCAATTAGAATTGATTGATTATGACACCATCTCGGAAAGAGCGTCAATTGTGTTCGATATCCAGCATAAGATCTTCCTTAGAGAAAGTGTGATCAAATACTTTCGGTGAAATGCTTCATATTTTTTTAGATTCTTAAGATCCTGAATTAAGGTTTCATAGAAATTCTATGACATTAGGAGGGCCTCATACACACTCAATTGTGCAAGGATCTTTCTCAAGTGCGACAAGATATTGTAATCAATTCATTTATCTATGTTAGACTTCCTCTTTGGATCTTCGGGAATGATATTTCATTGACTTCTATGTTCTTATTGTTGCCTTTATTGGCGTTCCTTTCTTTTATGATGACGGCATCACCTTGCCACTTCTTAAATGTATTAGGGCTGCTCTATCTGGTTCAGATTATTCTAAAGAAGTCTCCTCTTCAGAACCACTGTTTATGCCTAAAAATCGGATGGAGCCTCTAGAATCACTTCTCAGTTTTATGCCCTTCATTAATGGTGATATTGAAGACTCTAACTCATCTTCCTCTGGAATGCACAAGTCTTCTTCTGTGTTATCTTCAGTTTGCTTCACCATCAGACAAGGCTTGAATGCCACATCATTGGTGATTTTTCTTCTTGGATTATCTCGAAGAAGTAGATTCTATCGGGGAGTATCCAAGGACGTTGAGATAACCCGACAGACTTCTCTAAATATATATTCTTTGTCATCATCTCCTTGATCATTTGTTTCAATGATTTGGAGTCCTAACATGAAATCAACAAGCTTAACTGGTTATCTTGCTGGTTGTTGATATTCTTCGAGATTATTAATAATCTTTTAGGTGGTAGATTTCTTCTTTATCTTCTTTTATTTGGCTGACCTTTTGGGATTTTTTGGCGAACTATGAATAGGTTGTTTCTCAGGGCGAGGAACACCAAACACCCTGGACTGCTTCTGAAGAGCAGAACCTTTTAATGTAGATTCTACCTTCGGTTCTAGCACTAGTTCTAGTGGAGATTTCCATCTGACACTCGGAATGCCTTCTAATTGCTTCAACATCTTTATAATTTTCTTCAAGATCGCAGTCTCCCATTTGTCATCCCCAACTATCTTTTCTTTTGCTTTATCTTTCTGTGAGGGGCATGGAACAGGACATAACTGCCTTTGCAGATTCTTTCTTTAGGTGAATAAGAATTCTATTGGATAACGTGAATTCACCTCTCCTTTATTTTCTTTCTAGCCAGTCTTTAAATACATAACAATCTTCTATGGGGTGGCTGACTACCCGATGATATGGATAGTAATTTGGGTTGTCAGTTCATCATCCTCTTGGTCTTTACATTAACTAACCACTTTGAGTGCTTGCCAAAATAGTTTTCCCATGCTTTCCCTTTTGAATGAATATTCCTTGTTCATCTTCTCCTTAAGAGATACATGTATTCGATCATCATCTCTTAATAGTTGCCTTGGGCGGTCACCACTACCCGAGAAAGTTTTAAGTTTGTCATTACCTCCAAGAACTAATCTAGGTTGAGAATTGAAGGGTTGTTTAACTTTCTCTTCAAAATAGATAGGTTGTTTCTCCTTATCTACATTGCAAGTTGCCCTCTTTCCTCTATTTGAATCATATGAAGCAGTGTGAGATTCAGTCCCCCTTGACTTTGAGAACTTTTCTTTCTTTGTTCTATCTGAATGGCTTTCAGTTTTAGAGAGATTCAATTTTTAAAATTTTGCCACCTGATCCAATAGTTCTTGAAAGGCGGTGATGGAAGCCATGCATAAATAGAGCACCATTTTATCATCAATGTTGTCCATTAGTAGCTGAATTGCATGTTCCTCTTCCAGATGTTGCTCACACTTCATACTCATGTTTTGCCAGCGAGTTATGTACTTTGTAACTGACTCGTCCTTCTTTCGCTTTTCTAGGGCGAGGTTAGTTATTATAGTCTTTCTAATTACACTAGAAAATCTTTTGATAAACATTTCCTCTAGCTTGGCGAATGTCTTAACTGAGTCATTTGTTAACTGCTCTAAAGCGGTTGAGTTAAGTATTAATGGCGAATAATAACATCATTACCCCCAATATTACCACAGGTTGCTTTAAATTGTGCTAGGTGCTGCCTGGGGTTACCGTTACCATCAAATGAATGGAATTTCAGCATTGTTTAACGAACGACACTAGTCATATTGCGGGATATGACTTTTATTCACCTTTCTCTACATGACTTTAATCTTTTCATTTAAAATAATCTCCAATTGAGCAACTATCACATGCTCTGATGTGCTAGATAAGTTTTTAGGGGTTGGCTGGGAAGCCAACTGATTAATTTTATTTCTCCCCTCGTGAGCACTATGAGCTCCAAAAGTCTGAAGTGTTGGCTTTATTGGTGGATTGGTAGGGATGATATTAGTTGATTAAATATTAGTGGGTAGAACGGATAGTCACACTGTCGCTACACTCCTATGCATTAATAAGATTCATCTGAGCCATCATCTCATTCATTTTAGTATTAAGCTGCTCAATTTCTTTATCTTTTGTCCTCTCTAGCTCATATGCCTCACTTAGGCTTGTGTGGTGTGTCGTGAACATGGGATTCTCCTCACTTTCTGACTCTAGTCTTCTCTCATCATCTAAGGAAGAACTTAAATGCACTTCTTCTTCTTGTCTTTCAGGAGGAGCAGTGGGTAGGATGGTGCATCGATGTTGATTATAGAATCGAGTACCAGGCTCATCATCACCTTGACCAATCATATAGACCACTTATATTCCCATGGTCTCATCATCATCATCATCTTCTTCTTCTTGTAGCCTCACTTCTGAGCGTCATCTCCAACAAATCTCAGGCTCAGGTTGTGACATGAACATTTCTTCAATTGGAGGGCTTCAATCAAAGTTGACTACCTCCTGAGGAGATGGAGCTACTTGGTGATGGGATTCCCTAGAGGATTCTCCATGGTGTCGACCATCCATTGGCTCATTAATGGTAATCTTCTTTTTTTTTGGACCAATTCCTGTTGGACCCTATTATTGGTGGACCTATGGGAATACAAGCTGGATGTCACGCCCTTTTTCCTTTCAATGGCAGCTTCATCTTGAGGCTTCAACCTCCATACTTATTTTCCCTTATGCCGGGACCTTTCGATAACGGATTCCCGAACGTGTGGTTCAGGCATGCCTCGATGTTCATCGCGTAGGGCTTATTTGTAATGCTCCTAAGTTCTTACTACCTTTGATGGTATCCTTTGTAGTGGAGCATTGTTGGCTTCTCTAATAATTGACATTTGATATTTCTTCTTCATAAGGCTTTGTTCTTTTACAACTTTCAGCACCTTGTGCACTCTAGAGGATAGAGTCTCGGGATGCCTCCTTTGTGGGGTTGGAGCTTAGTACCATTGCACCCAAAATGGTTGCTTAATATCACCAGCAGAGCTATTCCTTTTCACCCAGTTGAGATTTTTAAATTTATTGTGGGCGGAAACTGGTTCCACAGCTGGTTGTGCAACGGAGGGGCCATGTGAGAGATGTTGGGCTTACAACTCGGCATTTCTCCTTCTCCTTTATCTTCTAGTTAGCTTTCCTCCAAATGAGGAAGCTTCAACATCATGTTGGCCTTGCGCATAGGGCAAGGTCGGCAGAGAAGTAGCGTTCAGATGCACTATTGAAATTGTTTGCCCAATCATCATTTTCTTCATAGTCGAAGCTTCAGTGTGTCCCAACCTTTCAAATATAGAGGCTCTCTTTTGAGGGACCTCAACAACAGTAGCAACAAGAATTTTAGTGGATTTGGCATACTCCATGGGCTGATATGCAAGTTGTGCATGATTGTCTCGTGTAGGCCTAGCAGTAGTTTGAGCAGCAATCATCGGGAAGTCTATGCTATCAAATTGTATAGTAGCTTCAGCATCCCCGATGTTGATAACAGCATTAGCCAGACGGATGTTAGCTCTGCGGCCCAACTGAACAGTGAAGGGTGTGTTATGAAGACCCATCTACGAAATAAAATATGGGGATTAGTAATTAGTAATTGACATATCATCCCACACTTTCATGATGCAGAGAGATAATAGAATAAACATGATAAAATATGAAAGCAAGTTATGAACAAGAAAATATTTTTAAAACTTCAAAATTATGTTCATTATAAAAATAATTTTGAGTTTCAATTAATTTAACTTTATAAATAACTTTAAATTTTCATTTTACTGTACTCTTCCTTTATCATTATTTTGATTCGACTAGCCAAAGATGGAAAGAGAAACCTATCGGAGTCACCAGAAATCTGTGGACTCCAAAAATTCACCACCGACATCTTCGATGAAAAGAGTTTGATTTAAAATGTCAATGAAATTTTCAGAAGGCACATGAAATAGTAGATAAGACACTACCTAGAGATTTCACCCTCGTTTTATGAGGACTTTAAATCTGGTTCCAGGTTTCCTATAAGCGCAAGCACCTATAGTAATTACCCCTCTTAGTGCTGAGAGAGAACTTTCGATTAAGGCTAGTTGTTAGGTCGCTAAATCTGTAGTATATAATATCAACATGATGAGTTTTAGAATTTAGATTTATGAAATTCATTATATTTAACTTAAAGCGGGTGGTTGGGGGAATGATGATGTGCTCAATCTAGATCTCATTGTACCATCATCCCGGGCAGTCGCAATCCCTGGTCTACTTAGTTAGAGGAGAAAGTAGACCTAACCTGATCAAATGATCCTTATCAGTAACACATGGGTTACGTCATCCAAAAAATCCATGTAGACCTAGGGTGGTGTTTGTCTAAGGAGACAAGATTAAGTCTACCTTAGCTAGCAGAGGGCTTTTTTCCCAATCAAGTATACCTTATGGTTCACAACTCAAAGGGCAGAGCCATTGGGCAGTATACGGGCTATAGTCATAACCGTGATATAGTGGGGTCATTTGACGACAACCACCCGGTCAGAGGACTCTGGTCGTAATTGCATCATGTGGAACCTACTAGCCAAGCCACATAATCATAGGACACGGACCACATCCTTGCTAGCATGAGATAGTTTTAGAGTAAACATAGTTGTGTACTTGATTTGATTTTAGCTCCTTTATGAGCTAGAGTTTTCTTAATTTGTCACTTCTGACAAACAGTTGCAAAAGGTGAATTTGAATTTTTAGCTTTAAGTTTTTAATATTAAATTTTACTTAGACATTTATAGCTCAATAATATTTTAAATTCTACATTTAGATTGATATTCAATCTATGTCAATTTATTTTGAAATTATGATCATATTTTCATTGAAATATCCCATCTTTTTAAAATTATCATTTAACATAGCCATCATCGAGATAGTTTATTATTTAGCTATTTTAAATCTTATCGACTCTATTAATTTAATAATAAAAGATCATATCTGCTGTCATATGACAGAATTAGCTTCTTAGATATTTTATTAGATTGAAGATATTATAATAACATCATTTAATTTTTAGGTTTTGTTAACCTCAACTCAGTTCTAAGACCCAACCGGGAATCAACCCATGCAACATCCTCAGACACTAAGTTTAAGCATTCAACATAATATTGGGGCCCATGCGGGTTTATTTTATTCATCATTAATTTAAACTTAAGAGATTTATATAATATTACTTATTTTAACTGAATTTTATTACAAATCTAGATTTTTTTAAATAAAATTTTGACAGCATATTAGTAGCCTCCCGACGTCGTCCCCACATAGGGGGTTACAACGGGGTTGGGCCTGCCCACCAAGACAAAAATGATATATATGAGTGGTATAAATACCACGGCCGAATGCGTCATCTCACCATGTCAAGAAAGATATGTATGAGTCTCTGAAGTACCTGTATGAAACGAATATTTTCCTACCATGCCAAGAAAGACATGTATAGATACTTATATATTTACAATGTCATGTTAAAATATTAATTTTAATTTTATTATTAAATTTTCATTAAGTAGTTTATTAATAATATTAGTGTAAAAATTTGGCAGCATTTCAATAGCATCCTAGTGTCATCCCCATATAGGGGGCTACTTTTGGTATGTTAGGCCTGCCCATAACGCTAAGAAAGGCGTGTATGGGTGGTATAAACTATGGCCTGAATGCGCCTTCCCACCATGCCAAGAAAGGCATGTATGGGGCTCTAAAGTACCTGCTGAAATAGATTTTCCGCCATGCCAAGAAAGGCATGTACGGGTACTTATCCACCTGCATGTTAGTTCAAATAACAATTTTATATCATAGCATAATTTACTATCGAGCTATGCAAATCTCCTTATCAGTGTGAAGTTTGGCAGCATTTTGGCAGCATCCTGACGTCGTCCCCATATAGGGGGCTACTTTGGGTATGCTGGGGTTTGCCCACCACGCCAAGAAAGGCATGTATGGGTGGTATAAATCACGGCTTGAATGCTCCTTCCCACCATGCCAAGAAAGGCATGTATGGGTATCTAAAGTACTTGCTGAAATAGATTTCTCGCTCTAAGAAAGGCCATGCAGAACTTATACACAAGCAAGTCTGTTTCCCATGCAAGAAAGGCGTGTACGAGTACTTATAGTCAACAAGCAAACACAGGTTTCCCCGCCACACCAAGAAAGACGTATGCGGGTACTTATGGTCAAAACAAGCTTTGAGCGTCTGGTGTCGCGGGGAGCCTTGTGTCTTACTGGCGTCGAGGAACGCATGCCTGGGGCTCAGCGTTGCCAGTCTGAATGCAGCCACCATGAATAGTGATTTCCACCACTCTGCTAGCTGACATTTTTCTCTGTCGGTGGTCTTTTGCAGGAAAACTCTGGCACTATAGCATAGTGAGCAGGGGAGAGAGAGAGAGAGAGAGAGATGGGAGAGGGGAGAATGCAGGAGAGGCTGTCGGTTGTGGGAGAGGGGGAGAATAGAAAAAATTAGGGTTTAGGATTTTATGAGGTATATTTATAGGATTTACATTGTTATATTAATTTATTTGCTATAATCTGGATTTTCACACCGACATCATTACATAGACAATATATATATGTCAATTTTAAGTCACTCTGATGTTTCTGACACAACGGTGCAGTCCATTTTGCGATCGGAGACCGTTTGGTTCAAGTCGGCGTCAAATCAGGATCAATTTCAATTCAAATTTGCGTGTCATTGCTGCCGCTCGCTCGATATTCGCGAATACTTCTTCGAATTGAGCGCGAACAGTCTCATTTAATAAGTTTTGACATTTTGATAATAACGGAGTGATCAATTTCATGAACGGGGGTCATTTGGGCAACGTCATGGCTTCCCGATCTCGATATGCATGTCAGCGCATCGACGACCCTCCTTCTTGATCGGTCGACCGTCGAATTATGCAAGATGTCTATTCTGATCAATTTCGATGTTTTGAACGTAATGGCGGAGTCTGTTCATCGATCAAATGTCGTTTCAATTGATTTTTAGTGTCATCGAGTGTATTTTAGCTCTGATTTCCGTATTGTTGTATCCGATTGCTCGATATTCACGCATACTCATCTGAACTGAGCGCGGACAGTCTTATTTGATAGGTTTTGATGTTTCAATGCTAACGAAGTGATCAATTTTACAAACGAAGAACATTTAGGCAACATCGTAGCTTTCCGACTTTGATATGTGTGTCAGCGCATCGGCTACCCTTCTTTTTGATCGGTCGACCATCGAATTATGTAAAATGTCTATTCTGATCAATCTTGACATTCTGAGTGTGATGGCAAAGTTCGTTCATCAATCGGAGATCATTTCGATTGATTTTCGATGCTATCAAGTGCATTTCAGCCTCGATTTATGCGCTAAAGCTCGTCAAATTTACTTTGTGAGCTCGACTTAATTTATGGTGCGTGCATGGAGGTCAACATTATTGAATTGTTTTATCCGAGCTGATCATTAATTTTTGTTCAACTGAGTTATCAGTCTAATATTATTCCGTTTATACGCTGCTCTTTTATGCTGCTAGCGACGTGGGTTTACGTTTGGTGAATCCATTTCCCTCATCTCATTCATAGAAAGAGAATAATTTCGGTCAACACCTTATTGGAGAAAGAGATTAGATTACTTTCAAAAGAGTCCATCAAAGCTAAAGATAAAGGCTTCAATAAAAAAAACCTCGAGTATTTGTTGTTTCGAATGAACAGGTTTGAACGACGCCTCAAAGCATAATTATGCACGCTTCAATTGTGATATTTGCTGAGAGAGTTGTCTGCTTTGATTTATATCAAAATATAACTCATATTTTTTTGATCAGTTAATAATTGGGCAGAATCCTAAATTCCTTTATTATTATTTTGTTTCAATAGTTTGAAATTGAGAATATGTGAAAAGATTTTTTTTTTCTTGGATGTTATTCCTATTTCTAGAGAAGATTTTATGGCTAGGAACAAGAAATATGTTATTGGCCAAAATTTATGGAAGTGATTGATGGCATGGAGATTATTATGCTTGTTGCGTGCTAAAAATCATTAGGGAGTAAAGTTTACATCTTAGCTTTTATTTCAGCACACAGATGTTTAAAGAATTAATGATAAAACTCATTTTTTGGAAAAATCAAGAAAGAGAAAACTCGGGCCTAGAAATCTTCGATATGTATTTATTTTGGAGTATAAGTTTTCCCGATACGGGATTACAAAATTATATATGAGAAGGGCAAACAATGGGAATCCCAAAATCATGCAACAACAACCATATATAATAATGGTGAAATGGCGTGACCAACGATGAAGGTCATCGGATGACCGGCGAAGATGGCCGTCGAGATCAGCGGTGGTAGCCGATGATAATGAGTCGGTGGTGTTGATGGTAGTGATGATGGCAATGATACCAGCCGGCGAGCGACGTAGTTGTCGGTGAACGGCGAAGATATGGCAGCGGGTGGTAGCGTGGTTGGTAACCAAGGGGTGTGGGGCCAGTGGTAATTATGAGAGGATTTTCAAGCTTTAGAGCTTTATCCTCTCTCTTGCTTCGCCTCTCATGTGAAGAATGAGAATTTATAGATTGGAGGAGTATTTATAAATATATATAAACCCCACTCCACCACTCAAAATGATTCCTTTGATCATTTAATATATTTTAAGTAATTGAATGCTCAAATGAAGTTATAATTATGAGATCTTGGGCTCGTTAGATCCAGCTCGTCTAGATGCTCGATTTGACTATAAACACTCCATGTTTAAGATCTATTTAGGGATTTAACTGATATCCCAAAGTTTCCAATGATATTTTAAGTGCTTGATCTCGACTAGTTTCAACTTAGGATCAACCTGCTTTTGACATCAAGATTTGTGCTTCGGCTAGTAGAATTTTCAATGTCATATCAGTTGCCCCCTATGTTTGGATGAAATTATCTCAATCATCCAAAAATATATTTGTCAAATACTTGAAAATAGCAAATTCTTCAATAAAATTTGTGGGCCCATTAATCATATATTTTGAGAGAACAGATCTTCATGGGAGCACAAGATTATGATCAAAGTGTAGGGCATGAGATGTACCGCACAAAGTTCGGTTATGGACCCATTCGGATAGTTATGGGCGCTTGTGGGGATGGTGATAAAGCTAAGGCATAAATGTTAACTCTACCACAACTGATTTTCTAGTACACAACAATGCTACTGAATTGTTCTAATAATTTAGGGGCTATTTAAAATCACTTTTATTTTTTCTTATTTTTTTATTTTATTTATATATTTAATTTATAATAAAATATGTTTTCTCATAATAATATATTCTTCTTGGGGGTTCGCAGTACATACCTATATAATAGTGGCATAATTGATTGTGATGAGCGACGATGATAACTAGTGGAAGTAGCCATTAGTAAAAATTATATTTAAAAACATTTAAAATATTAAGCCCTTAATATTAAAACGGATAAAGAATTTTATAAATAAAAGTAAGTAAAATTATAATTGTCCTAAAATCACTATGGATAAGGAGAATAATTGATACATTTTAAAATTGGATGAACTCAAGCATGGGTTCTCTTCTTGGCTCTCCAGTCTAAAACAAATGAGGTGGTTTTTATAGGACAAATTTATATCATTAAGGAAAGATAGCATGGATATCTCTCCATTTTTTAAAGCTAAATGCTACTTGATGAAATTAATATTCTTCATTTTATTTATTATTGTTGTGTGAAAATTAGTTTGGTGGTGAAAGTTTTAGTTTGTGAAATTCATGACACAGGTATTTAAAGAGTGAACAAGAAAACTCTAGAATCTTTTATGTGGAAAACCTCGAAAAGAGGGAAAAACCATGGGTCTTGAAAATCTTCCATGTATTTGTTTTAGAGTACGAGATTACATAATTGTATATGAGAAGTGACAATGGGAATCCCAAATCGTGACAACAATGACCATATAGTCACGTTTAGGTTGTAACTGTTGCTAGTGGTAGTAGATGATGGTGAACAGTGAGGAATAGCCACTTACGATGAAGGTCGTCAAGATAGAGACCGACGAAGATTGACGACGGCGAGGATCAGCGACGGCAGGGGTGATTGATAACCGTTGAGTGGTGGCACGATTGTGTTTGGAGGATTTTCAAGCTTTAGAGCTCTCTCCTCTCTCTTCCTTGGCCTCCCTCATATGAAGAATGAGGGGCTATTTATAGATTTGAGGAGTGGCGTCTCTGTAAATACATGTAAAATCCGAACCAATCCTCCATCTGACGACTCAAAATGATTCCTTTGATCATATGATGTATTTTGTGTATTTGAATGCTCAAATGAAGTCGGAATTATGAGATCTTGGGCTTGTTAGATTCGGCTCGTCAAGACACTTGATTTGACTATAAACACTCCATATTTAAGAGTTGATTGATAATAAGAGTTTGATCTCGGTTAATCTTGATTCAGAATTACATTACTTTCGACATCAAGATTCGTGAATAGAAATTTTTATATTTGCTCCTTATTTTTGGATGATATTATCTCAATCATCCAAAAATATATATGTCGAATACTTGAAAATAACAGATTCTTCAATGAAATTTGCGGGTCCATTAACCATATATTTTGAGAGAACAGATCTTCATGTGAGCATAATATTATGATCACGGAAGCGGGTGCAAGGTTGTGGATGTGTGCGTACATCTATTTTGATTATGGACCCATCCGGACACTAGGCGCAGTGCGTGTACCATGGGCATAGGCATGGAACCGCTGGTTGGTGGGTCATTCGGTGTGTCGTGGGCTGGCATGAGCCTGTGAACACGCCACGGGCTTTGATTAGCACATGGGCCACGCAGGTGGGCACAAACACCATTTTGGCAATTTTGGCGATTTTTTGGCCGGTTTTCGGTTTTGATTTTAGCAATTTTTTTTACCTTTTTGCCCATATAAGGGGTCTATAAAACCCCTGGGGTCGAGGAGAAGGCACCTCATCTTTGGAGTGTCCTCTTCTTCTTAAGAGGAGGTCATTGAGGCCATCAGGCCCGTAGTTCATCTGGAGCTCGGTTTTCCCTCGAAGAGGCGTCTAAAGCGGTTTGGAGGTGATCAATTCATATTCGAGGCTCGGTTCTCCCTCAACGAGGCGTTCTCTTCATTGGGATGACGGGGTTTAGAGATGATCAGGCAGTATATCTGAGGCTCTGGTTTTCCCAAGTCGTCGCTTGTCGAACCGGGTTTGGAGGTGATCAAGGCCTCTGGCTCGAGGCTCGTTCTCCTCAAAAGAGGCGTCTACCACTTGTTGGACCTATCGGGTTTGGAGGTAATCAAGTTCATACTGATGAGCTCGTTTTCTCGAAAAGGCATCAAATAGACGGAGTTTGGAGGTGATGATAATAATGATAAGATGATAGCCGGTGGCGGCGGCGTTAAATATCTGGGATGGGGATGACAACGATGATGGTAGTCCAGATGGAGATGATGATGGTGGTGACGGAGATGCCGGTGATGGTTACAGTGTGAGATTAGTGGTTGGCGGCAGTAGGAAATCATCAGTAGTCTACCGGCCCACGCAACCAGAGGACAATATCAAACCGGCGGAGATTCACCGGTGAGAGTAGCCGGCAGCAACGCAATGACCAGCGAACCGGTGGCAGTAGTCAGCGGTGACAATAGTGGTTAGCGACGGCACCGAGTGGTCAGCAACGGCAGCGATAATCAGCGTAACAGCGCATCATAATCAGCGAGATGACCAATCATGGTGACCGAGATGGCCCGGCGCAAATGCTGCCGATAGTAGTCAGCGATGTCCAAGAACAGCGGTTAGCGGTCGACGGCAAGTAGAAGCGTGGAAACCGATGATGGTAGTGTAAGCGTAGTAATCGGCGACTGCGTGTCTCGATGACCGGCGATGATGGTGAGCGGTGAAGATGCCGATGATGGTGGTGACCATGCAAGATTGCCGATGATGTCGGATGCAGTGGCCAATAGATGGTGGTAGCGCGAAAGGTAGGTGGTAGCAGCAAGCAGCGATGCCGGCAGTGGCATAACGTCGAGATGACCAATGATGATGGTGACCGCGTGTGAGATAATTGTGATGATGAGCCAACGAGTGATGATTTTGACCTATTTGAGTTGTTTGTCAGTGTTACCGATGCGTTAAGGAAGAGGTTGAATTGAATCGGCGAGATTTTGACCCATCCGGTAGTTTGTAAGATTGTTACATGATGATGTTAACTGGAAGAGGTGGTAAATCCCGCGACCTTTTGACTTATCTAGGTTGTTTGTCATAGTCTTTGCTCGATGACATTAACCTATGTGGAAGATGTTGAATTGAATGCGTTGAGGATTTTTTGACCTATCCAGGTTGTTTGTTAGTGTTACGATGGTGTGGAAGAGGTCAATTAGAATCACGGATTTTTGACTATCCGAGGTTGTTTGTTAGTTAGATGATGTTAACTATGGAAGAGTCGAATTGAATCCAGATTTTGACTATCTCGAGGTTATTTTGCAGATGGCGTGAACTTGTATGAAAGAGGTCGAATTGAATCCGATTTTGATCTATCCGGGGGTTGTTTAGTGTTAATTAACGTATGGAAAAGGTCGTGAGAAGTCCACGGACCTTTTGACTATCCTAGTTGTTTGTCGAGTGTTTGCTCGGTGGCGTTAACGTATGGAATAGGACAAATTGAATCCAGTATTTTGACTCTCGAGGTTGTTTGTCGAGCCAGTCTCGATGACGTTAACCTCCATGGAGTATGTGCGAAGTTTTGATCTATCCGAGGTTGTTTGTCAGAGTCTTTGCTCGATGACATTAACCTGTATGGAAGAGATTGAATTGAATCCGCTGAGGATTTTTGACCCATTCGAGGTTGTTTATCAAAGTATTACTTGATGACATTAACATGTATGGAAGAGGTCGAATCAAAACATCCGTTTATGGTTGTAGCCAAAGTTGCTCCTTAACCTTGGTCTTTTTCATTGGTATTGTTGACTTGCTTCTCTAACTGATAATCAATTAAATATCCAGAATATTGATTTGGATAATCTTTTGAGATTAAGAGTCTCCCCCCAGTTTCCGACAAAATCTAAAGGAATGAAGTTTGATGAATCTTCATTCTTCACTTGCGCTCTTTAAAAGCTTGAAATTCTCCACCTCGATAGTGGTTTTGATCTTGTTGAGAAACTTGGTCGTCATACAAGATGAAATAATGAGAATCGGTTTGACTAAACTGCTGCGTCTAGAAAACAAGTTGCGGTAGAGTAAAGTTTACTCTTAGCCTTGTTTGTAATACTGACACACAATTATTTAAAGAGTGAATAAGAAAACTCCAGAATCTTTTACGTGAAAAACCTCAAAAAGAGGGAAAACCACAGGGCCTAGCCCAGTAGAAATCTTTCACTATACATTTGTTTTAGAGTACAAAATTTTTCCGATAACGGGATTACATAATTGTATATGAGAATGGCTGACAATGGGAATCTCAAAATCATACAACAAGAGCCATAGTCCGTTCGGTTGTGATTTAGAGTGGTAGCAGATGATGGTGAAACGGCGAAGCGACCAGATGAAGACGTCGAGATGAGGCAACTGGCTAATCAACGGCGGTCGGTGGTTGACAATCAATGGTGGCCGGTGTTTGGAGGATTTTCAATCTCTCTCTCTTCTCTCTCTTGCTCTTATGAAGAATGAGGTTTATAGATTGGAGGAGTTGCGTCTATAAATACATGTAAAATCACCACTCTCTCTCCATCTGGGCTCAAAATGATTCCTTTGATCATATGATGTATTTTGTGTTTTTGAATGCCCAAATGAAGTTGGAATTATGAGATCTTGGGCTTGTTAGATCCGGCTCGTCAAGACGCTCGATTTGACTATAAACACTCCATATTTAATAGTCGATTGTTAATAAGTGTTTGATTTTAGTTAGTTTTGATTCAGAATCACATTGCTTTCAACAACAAGATTCGTGCTTCGACTAGTAGAATTTTCAAGGTCATATCAATTATTACGATAAAATTAAACACCATAAAGTGATAGTATTAGTTAGTGTTTTAAATAGATATTATCATGCTTATAAAAACATTTAATTTTGTTGAAGTGCACCACCAAATTGTATATAACTAGAGATCATATTTAATAATTAATAATCTTTAGTTTTTCAAATATTTTTGTGAGCGTAGCTCAAGAAAAAACCTTAAGTTGAAATTAGAGCTATAAAAAAAATTCATTATTTGCGACATCATATTTCCTTAAATAGCTCATGCTTGTGATTTATAATCATCTATGAATAATCTTAATAATTCGATGCTGTTTATCGATTTAGCTAAATAAAAAAATTATATTATATATATCATGTTTGTAAGCATGATTTAGTGGTTGAAATTTTTGTCATAAAAAAGATTAACCAAAATTCAAAACTCAATTAAATTTTTCAGATTATTATTTTTGGAGCAATTTTGTATATATACGAGGTGAACATGAACACAATAATTTTCGGATGAACTAAAGTTCCTAGACTCCTAGTTGCAATTCCATGTGAACGTGTTCTTAAAGAGCTTTTTCAATTTTTGGCAAAAAGTGTTGAAGTGATGAATTACAAAATTATGTGTATAATGACTGAAATGTTCATTATTGAAGTACGAATTTGATGTAGACAGTAATCAATATTAAGATTTTAACGATAATGATTAAGATTTTTATCAATAAAATATACTGAGGATTTATGTTCAGTGCATTATGCTTTAGATTAAGAGATACTTTGATTGCAAATATTTTAAATAGATTTAAAATATAATTTAAAATGGTGTGAATTAAATATAATGTATTAAAAAAAATTAACATTATTTGTCTCATTATGTAATAAATTTAGAATATAGTTTTTTTATTTGATGGTTTGAAAAGTGAATTAATTTAATAAAAATAAAAGTGAAGCTTTTTACACTACCACTTTTTATATTAAATAATACACTTCCATAAAAAAAAATATTTGAATACTTTTACATAAATAATAATTTTCATTAGTAATTAAAAAAAAATTTAATACAATTAATATACTTTATCAGAATTATAACATGAAACTAAATTCAAAATCGATTACTTTTAATTCTACGAAATGAAATCAAATTTTTTTTCTACAACAGCACGCCTAAAACTGATATGCCAGATATAATTTATAGTTTTATACAGTTCACACGGCGTCTCCTAAGTTCCTGACCTGTGCATGTTCGAGGAATTATGCTCCAGAAAGGAATTTCTCCACCTTTTCGACTTCCTCTACGCTCCCAATGAACAGAGGAACTCTCTGATGAATCTGTGACCAAAAACATGAAAAAAAAATGAAGAAATAGACAACGATCAGAAGATTTTGATGAACTAATCGTATAGAGATGAAGATGACTCAAGACTTTAACTTACAACTTAATTATTTTTAAGAGCTACTTCTTGTTCAGTTCAATCTGCTGTAGAGTTGGAGCTTCAGGAGAAGAATCTATTTATGGTTGATGATATTACAGGGTAGGTGTGTAATGTATTTATCAATATTTGCTCCTGTTCTAGAAGTGAATCTGATCGGATCTGACTCAAATTTGATCCAATTTAAATGGATATGATTCAAAATTGATTTTTTTATGAAATAAGTATGATCCAAATTGAACTCGATTAACACAAACACAATTTGAGTTGCCTGTTTGTATAACAATTCAGGTCAAAATTGAATCAAATTTTGATTCACTGTCAAAATCATGTCAAATTCAGGTTGATCTCAGATTAGTGGGTCAAAATTGACTTAAACTTGAGTTATTTGATAAAAAATCAAGTCAATTTGGGTTGACTCGTTAATCCAATACAAAAAATTAAACTAGTCAAACTCAAAGACTCAAACAAAATATGAAAATTAATCTAGTCAAATTGAACTTAAATTTTTTAGAATCGAGTTATCATGTTGGGTCAATTACTTATAATCCTATGTAAAATCGTGACTAACTAACTCACATGAGGAAAAATATATTTTTTGAGAATAAATTAAGGATCAAATTATTATAAGAGTTTGAATAAGTCAATAGTTGTGAACTAGCTTGGACTATCTATAAATTCAAATTTATTCAAGCCTAGAGTCGACATAATGAAATTAAATCACATGAGAGTTTGATGTATAGTTTTTGAGCTTAATAAATGATATATCACATTAAAATTTATTAAATCAAATATGAATATCCAAGCAATAAATATATTTAACTTTGTAAAATTAATTCAGAAATAATCTAAATTTTAATTTATAAGCAAATTGAAAGTTTCAATGAGACTATTTATCAATATCAAAAATTGGTCAATTCAAATCAATAAGAGCTCAAATTAAGCTTTAAAATATATATATGAAAATTTCTAGACATTAATCTGATGGTCAAATGACCTTCAAATTTGACATGCCTATAATCGAATCGAACGGCTCGACAAGACTAATCTAACAAGCTCGAGATAGTTAAAATAGTCAATCATCATGAAACTATTTGCGGTCAAATGAATTAATATGAACCAATTGATGAAATATTTTAAGATTTTAGCTATAATTGTCAAAATGCCTCTCTCAAAATCCTATAAGTTGGACCCCATTCTAGCTATGATGGCGGGAGGAGGAAGCTTGATAAAAAATTAAGAGAAAGCGTGAAAGAGAGATGAAGAACTAAGTTTAGAAGCATAAAGTCATTCACCATCAGCAATTCATCAGCAATCGCCATCCAATTCTGACAGCCATTATCGATCACCACCAATAGCTATTATAGCCCGATCACTAACATATTGATATTATAATCTCATCCTAAGGTTGTTATTATTTAATTTTCTATACACAATTTTGTATTTTCGTCTTCTCCATTCTTGGAGAAGAGTGAATTTTGTAAATCAAAATACAAAATGAACTATTTTGACTGGAAAAAATCTCGTGATTTTTTTCTCTATTTTTGAGAGTTCTCATTACTCTCTATTTTAAATTATTTGTACGTGTGTTAGATCTTCATGCAAAATTAAGTCTCAAATATTTTTTTTCTATCGATATAAATTTTCTATTACATAATAATAAATAAAGCTTAAAATTGTTTCTCACCTTTAAAGTTTTTTAGCTAAATTAATATGTTTACTAAAATCTTCACATCTTATATGATATTTAACCAAAAAAATTACCTCATTAGGAATAATGTCGAGGATGCGACGGTGGCCGTCCGATCCCTTTCCCCCGGCCTGCTCGACGATGAAGCTCATCGGCGCGCACTCGTACAAAAGCCGCAGCTTTCCGTTCTTGTTCTTGATATCGCGCGGGTAACCGTATATCCCTCCGTAGAGAAGAGTCCGGTGAAAGTCGCCGACAAGGCTTCCGATGTATCGTGCCGAATAGGGCTTGCCGGTCGGGCCGGGTTCCTTGAGGCTGTCCACGTATGCCCGGAGCTGCTCGTCCCAAAGCAGATAGTTCCCTTCGTTGAAGGCGTAGATCTTGCCGGAGCGCGGGATGCGGACCTGTTCCTGGGTGAGGACGAACTCGCCGTAGAGCGGGTCGAGGTTGAAAACGAAGACGCCATTGCCGACGGTGAGGACAAGGATGACGGCGCTGGAGTACATTACGTAGCCGGCGGCGAGGAGGTTTGTTCCCGGCTGGCAAACGTTTATCACGCACCTCTCCTCCAACCGATCCAGCTGCATTGCCACGTTTTTATATAAGGAATTCCGTTTAGATTTCATGACAATGAAAAATATTTCTGGATGTTCGTTGAAACGAATGTTATGAATAGAGATTTGTAGTTTTAAACTGTATTCAAAGACCTTTTTTTTAAATCGTGTATAAGAGTTTATGCTTTGGAGGCCAAGCTTCAGCGCAATTTAGCTAAAGATGATCTGTTTGGTTGAAAAAAAAAAATTGAGCAGATGTTAAAAATAGTTTTAAGCAATTAAAATCAAAAAACATAGGTCATCATCTAATAATTTTATATTTTCAAAGTATAATTAAGAGTCCAGAGTTTAAAGTTGTTGTAAAAAGCTGTAAGCAAAGTGAGAGCAGCTTCCATAAACCCACCACACTTTAGTGCCATTGATAAGATTCTCACCCAAAATTAACTCTAAAATACTATTCATAATTCATACGAGGGAGGCGACAGGGAGCTTACCGTGGCGTCCTCATCAACATCGGCGAGGCATTCGTCATTAGGGCTGTAAATTCCAAAGATGGAACCAGTAGATACGGCAGCGTCAATGTTCGATGACCCATCCAATGGATCAAATACGACGATGTAATTGCCGGAATAGCTCTCCTCCACCGCCACCGGCACATCCTCCTCCTCCGACGCTATAATCCCCGTCCTCCCACTCGACCTCAAACAGTTCGAAAATACCTAATTTATTCCCAATCTTCATATAATCGAAATCTCGAATTGAAGCAACTGAACAAGGCATTCGATCAATTACCTCATTGGATACGACATCGAGCTTCTTCTGGTCCTCTCCCTGAACATTGACGGCGCCCTGGATGCCCGTGAGATTGGATATGCCGGCGCGCTGAACAAGTGAGGCGATCTGCTTGCAGGCCATGGAGATGCTCGAGAGGACGATGGTGAGCTCGGCGTCGATGTTGCCAGCTTGCTCCTGTTTCAGGAGCCATGTCGTCAGGGTCTGGATGTGGAAGCCGCTCTTCTTTTTACTCGCTGGCGATGAGGTTGTAACGGCGGCCTCGTCGGTGCCGGTGACGGCGCATCGGAATGATGAGAAGACGGAGGTGTTTCGGGTTACTCTTTTGCGGGAAGGGGAGGCTTTGTGGAGGGGGAATGGAAAAAGGCCGGAGGTGAAGTGAGAAGGGGAGGGACGAGTGAGTGGGAGGTGGGAGGAGTTTGGGATGGTGGCGGCTGCCATGGCTGAACGAGTGAGTTGGAGGTGGGAGGAGTTTGGGATGGTGGCGGCTGCCATGGCTGAGACGTGGAGTTTCTTTTACATTTTGTTTGATTATAACGGGATTTTTGCCCCATTTGATAGAGAAGGATTTCGGATGGGGTTGAGGGGAGGGATCGAGGTGTGAGGTTGTTATTGCTTTCAGTTTTAAATGGGGTAGCTTATCTTTCAAAGATAAATTATTAATTTGTAAAATTTCATTATTATTATTATTATTATTATTATTATTATTATGTTTTCTTATTCAAATATATTTTTAAGTGAAATTTTACCAAAATTTAAGTCTAATTAATTATATACTCGATATATATATATATATATATATATATATATATATATATATATATATATATATATATATATATATATATATATATATATATATATATAACATTAATATAATTTTAAAATAGTATTTATAAAAATATTGTAATAAATATTTAGCCAATTGCTTGATATTTATATTTTATTAATCATATATATAATTTTTAATGTGCATATGGCATAAATATCTTAACTCTAGGAAATAAACTCAAGTTTATTGCTTGAATGTCAAATTTTAAATTGAATGAAGAGAAAGAGAGAGAGAGAGAGAGTCATTTACACGAGAAAATATTACATGCGGAGTCTGGAAGTAGATCTGCATCCGGACGCCAATGAAATTTTGCCACGTGTCAACGCTTAAAATAGGGGCTTTTGAGTTTCACATAGTCGTAACTGCGAGACGTAATGTCGTTCACATCATCGGGACCCGACCCGACCCATTAAAATAACGGGAGTGCTTTGCACACTGTTTCCGACAGGGGCTGGACGCCGTTTGAATGCACGGGAGAAATTAAAAAAATGCGGAATATATAAATGGATTTAGAGCACTCAAAATAAATTTTTTTCGGATGAACTAGAGAGAAGAGAAACAGAAATCTGTCATTTCAATTGCAACAAAAATTGTAAAGACGGAGAATGAATTTGAAATTGGTAGATTTCATATGGATACTAATCTAGCGGATGATGCCATAAATATGAATGCATCGACAAATTTATAAAGTATACAAATTTTTTTAAAAAATTTTAAAGCAGTGTGGGACTTCTAATTATAGATCAATATGGCATTCTAAAATTTTGTGAGGTCTTTTTTGTGGGATTTGGGCTGTTTGCTTTCTATTTTCCAGGTGTACACTCTATACACTATAGAGTGTACACTATGTACATTCCAAAGTATACATCCTTTTTTATTTTAAATCAGTATGGGACTTCTAGAAATACATGTAAATGGTATTATCAGGTGTTTGAAGTTATTTTCATGATGATTTGGGCTATTTTCTATGTATTTTTCATGTGTATACTCTGTATACTCGAGAGTGTACACCCTTTTTTTAAATTGTATAGTAGTGTGGTAAATGGTATTATTAGGTGTTTTGAGTTATTTCCAGGATGATTTGGAATATTTTTTGTGTATTTTTCATGTGTACACTCTATACACTTTGGAGTGTACACCCTTTTTTTTATTGTACAATAGTATGAGACTTCCAAAAATATATGTAAATTGTATTATCAGGTGTTTGGAGTTATTTCCAAAATGATTTATGATATTTTCAATATTTTTTCATGTATATACTCTGTACACTCCAAAGTGTACACCCATTTTTCGTATTTTAAATCAGTGTGGGACTTTCAAAAATATATGTAAATGGTATTATCAAGTGTTTGGAGTTATTTTTATGATGATTTGGGCTATTTTTTGTGTATTTTTATGTGTACAGTCTGTACACTCAAGAGTGTACATCCTTTTTTTATTTTAAATCAGTGTGGGACTTTCAGAAATATATGTAAATGGTATTATCAGGTGTTTGGAGTTATTTCCACGATAATTTGAGCTATTTTCTGTGTATTTTTCATATGTACACTTTGTACACTGTAGAGTGTACACCCTTTTTTATTTTAAATCAATTTGAGACTTTCAAAAATATATGTAAATAATATTATCAGGTGTTTGGAGTTATTTCTAGGATGATTTGGACAGTTTTCTGTGTATTTTCTATGTGTATACTCTATACACTCTAGAGTATACACTTTGTACACTCTAGAGTGTTCACCCTTTTTTCTTATTTTAAATCAGTGTAGGACTTTTAAAAATACATGTAAATGATATTTTTAGGTGTTTGGAGTTATTTATAGGATGATTTGGGCTATTTTATGTGTATTTTCCATTTGTACACTCTAGAAGGTACATCCCTTTTTTCTTATTTTAAATCAGTGTGGGACTTCCAAAAATACATGTAAATGGTATTATCAGGTGTTTGGAGTTATTTCCAGGATTATTTGAGTTATTTTCTATGTATTTTTTATGTGTACACTCCGTACACTCTAAAGTGTACACCATTTTTTTTATTTTAAAGAACTATGAGACTTCTAAATATAGGTATAACTGGTATTATAAAGCACCCCATTTTGTGTTTGTGTGTATGTGAATGAGGCTAAGCATTGGTGCAATGATGAAGCTGCTATATCCCATGAACCAATTATAGGGAAACTCTTTGGCACTATTGTACACAATGAAAAGAATGCATATGAACTCTACTGTGATTATGCACATCAAACTGGATTCAGTGTCCATAATGATCATTCTAGTTATTGGATGAACTCGAAGGATTTGAAATCATAAGATTTCTTATGTGCAAAAGCAGGTTAAAAAAAAGAAGGCATATGAACTCTACTGTGATTATGCACATCAAACTGGATTCAATGTTCAGAATGATCATTCTAGTTATTGGACGAACTTGAAGGATTTGAAATCATAAGATTTCTTATGTGCAAAAGCAGGTTAAAAAAAGGTCTCAATTCAATGAAATTTTATAAAATAGATACTAGTATTGGTTGTCCAACCATGATCAGGTTTTTTATTGATTTAGATGGGAATTGGAAGGTTAAGAGATTTATAGAAAGTCATAATCATTCCTTAGCAAAATCGAGTGACCAGCATCTTCTAAGATCTCATAGAGGCATCAACAAAGAGAAGGTGGTTGTATTAAAATCAATGATAGAGGCTAAAATTAGAGCAACTGATGTATTCAGCTATCTTACAGAAGAAGTTGGTGGAGTGGAGAATGTTGGATTTACAAAAGAGGTGCTTTCAATTATATTGAAAAGAAAAAAGAGCCAGGATTGCGAATGGTGATATTAATGTATTAATGTAATTGTTCATGGAAAGAAAATCAGAAGATAGAATGTTTGTATGAGATGCCCAAATTAATGAGTCAGATAGTTTGGTGAATTTTTATTGGAGCGATGGCATGTCAATGATAGACTACGACTTTTTTGGAGATGTCATAATATTTGATAAAAGTTATCGACTCAATAAATATAACCTAGTTTGTGCACCTTTTGTTGGAGTTAATCATCATTGGCATAATATTTTATTTGGAGTAGCATTTCTATCTAAAGAAACAATTGAATCATTCATATGGCTTTTCAAAATATTTCTCCAGATAATGAATGAGAGGCATCTTATAACAATATTCACTGATCAAGTTCAAGCAATGATGAGATCTATTGAAGTTACATTACCACACACTCGCCATAGGTTGTGACAATGGCATATATCTAAGAAAGCGCCCTCAAAAGGGCATTATTTTAATAGTAATAAGACTGTACAAACTCTCTTTTATATATGCATGAGTAATTGTGTCTTAGAAAAGGAATTTGAAGAAGCTTGGTCTAGAATGGTAGAAGAAGAGAATTTGCAAGATCATGCTTGGCTAGCTGAGCTATATAAAATTATAAGCAAGTGGTTAACCACATTCAGTATATATTCATTTAGTATTGGTATTTTATCAATGCAATGTAGTGAGTCCATGAATAATGATGTCATGGAATCTATAAACCAACAAGTTCTATCACCGATTATTTTTTGGGATTGGAGAAGGTTATCGAGACATGGAAAAGAAATGAGTCTGATGAAGATTTTAAGTGTAGTCAGTTATCGATTGTTCCAATAGTTAGAACTAGTCCTATATTGAAGTAAGATATTATGTTCTACACAAGTAAGCTTTACACATTTTTTGAAGAAGAATTCTTGCATGGAGTGTGTGGACTAGCATCGAATGTCTCTGATGTCAATCCCATTGAATATTTGATCAAAAACTTAGAGGAAACAAGCACTCCGAAGACATGGACTGTTCATGTTGAGAAGGCATCTCTGAATATAACTTGTAGTTGTAAAAAATTTAAAATGATGGGATTACTGTGTGCCCACTACATTAGAGTCTTGAGTCAAAAAGATATTGTGAGGGTTCCATAAAAATATCTACTCATGCAATAGGATTTTAGAGAAAAGAAGGATATCTACTATGATAGTGGTTTCAAATATATACAAGTTAAGAATGACAATCCTATTGGCATCATTTTCAGGAACTACATCAGTAGATATTCATATCAAATAAGCACCGGAGCTTAAGGTAATATGAAAGCTGAGCATTATATGCTAGATTTTCTAAAGAAATTATCTGACGATGTCGATTCAATATTATGTGGAAATTCACCTCAAATGGAGCATACAAAGAAGAAAAAGTAGACTAGCATAAGAGATTCCAACTATGAAAGCTTACTGAAGGACCCAAGAAAGATGCGGTCGAAGGGTGTTTTTCAATGCAATTTCAAAAGGATATTGGGAGAGAAATAAGAAAACTAAGAGTATTATTCTAATAGTTACTGATTATATACTCTATAAATATTACTATTAAATTTTGACCCATTGTTCTCTCTCTGTTACAGAGAGGAATGAGTGGGTTATAGCCGTTGGAGAATAAAAAGATTCACCCATTGTAATACCCTTTTTTATAATGCCGAGTGCTTCTTAGAGATAGGCAAGGTATAATATTGTATTTCTGCTTTTAGATTATAGCAACTGATATGATGATATTACATATCAGGGATTTCACTCCAGCTCAACAATAAGTCAGTCGACTAAAGGATACACCAAGCTAATGATGGAGATCATTAGAGAGACACATTATGATGCGTGACAGAGAGACAAACATTTCTTATTTACTACTTTTTTATTTCTAACTAAAGCCCAATTCCTTAATGTGCATATGAATGTCGGATTTTTTTCGTTCAGTTTGCCTGAAAGTATTTGACTCCATTATACATAGTTGTTCTTTAATGTTCATATTTTTTATTTTACTCCATAGTGTTCAGAGTGTACACTCTAAAAAACTTTAAAAAATAATCAATTCCTATTGAGAGTCACCCCCATATAGCATACAATAACAATTTAAATCATGATTAGAAGCCCCACATAATTTAAATTTGAGAAAATTAGGTGTACACTCTAGAGTGTAAAAACTAAAAAATATAGTTCAATTCCCATCGAGAGCCACCCCCTATAGCATACAATAGCAATTAGAACCACAAATGGATGCCTCACATCATTTAATTTGAGAAAATGGGTGTACACTCTAGAGTGTATAGAGTGTACACAATGTACACTCTTAAAAACTGAAAAAATGAGTCAATTCCTATTGAGAACCACCCCTTCTAGCATACAAGAGCAATTTGAACCATAACTAGATGCCCCACATCATTTAAGTTTGAGAAAAATGGGTGTACACTCTAGAGTGTGCACTCTTAAAAACTAAAAAAAAAGGATCAATTTCTGTTGAGAGCCACCCTTATAGCATACAATAGCAATTTGAATCATAACTTAATGTCATTCATCATTTATGTTTGAGAAAAATGGGTGTACACTCCAGAGTGTACACTCTGAAAATTGAAAAAAAAATGGGGGGTTTCAATTCTGTCAAGAGCCACCCCCTATAACATATAATAGTAATTTTAACCATAAATGGATACCCCACATCATTTAAATTTGAGAGAAATAGTTGTACACTCTGGAGTGTACAGATTGTACACTTTGAAAACTGAAACAAAATGGGTCAATTCTTGTTGAGAGCCACCCCCTATATCATATAATAGTAATTTGAACCATAACTAGATTCCTCACATCATTTAAGTTTGAGAAAAATTGATGTATACTCTAGAGTGTACACCAGAGTGTATATAGTGTACACTCCAGAGTGCTTAAAAATTAAAAGAATAATGGGTCAATTTCTATTGAGAGCCACCCCCTATAGCATATAATAGCAATTTGAACCATAACTGGATGCCCCGTAGCATTTAAGTTTGAGATAAATGGGTGTACACTCCAGTGTGTACACTCTTAAAAACTGGGAAAAATGGATCAGTTCTTGTTGAGAGCCACCCCTATAGCATACAATAGCAATTTGAACCATAACTAGATGACATTCATCATTTAAGTTTGAGAAAAATGAGTGTACACTCTGCTCTGTACACTTTAAAAACTAAAAAAATGGATCAGTTCCTATTGAGAGTCACCCATTATAGCATACAAAAATAATTTGAACGATAATTGGATGCCCCACATCATTTAAGTTTGAGAGAAATGGGTGTACAATCTAGAGTGTACACTCTTAAAAACTGAAAAAAGGGCAAATTCCTATTGAGAGTCACCCCTTATAGAATGCAATAGTAGTTTGAACCATATTTGGATGCCCCACATCATCTAAGTTTGAGAAAAATGGGTGTACACTCCAGAACCAAAGTGTAGACACTGTACACCATAGAGTGTACACCTCATAGTGTACAAAATGTACACCCCAAAGTGTACACTCCAAGGTGTACAGAGTGTACACCCCACAGTGTTCACTTCATAACTAACAGACTATACACCCGAGAGTGTACACTTAGAAAAACAAAAAATAAAATCCTATTGAGAGGCACCCCTTATAGCATAACACAACATTTGGATCCACAACTGGTATCCCCACATCATTTAAATTAAAAAAATAGGTGTACACTCTAGAGTGTATATAATTTACACTCTATATTGTACACAATGTACACCCCAGAGTGTACAGACTGTATAACACTATGGTGTTTATTTTTGAGATGTAGGACACCATGCAGATCTTAGGGGGCACTTATTGAAGTGATCGGGTATGACATTAAGGAATGATGTACTATCTCGAAAGATAGAAATCACCACCATATAATGGACCTAATTACCTAACAATGACTCATAAGGCATGATGGGTCTTCGAATATACCAGAGATCTTTCCCCTACTTTACATGGAAAAGTAAAGTAGGGTTTATTTTAAGCCGGGTTCATTAAGTTCCCTATGGAGGCAAGCCCCAATAGTTAATTACATCATAAGGAGTGGGAATTCCTTAAGAATACTCTCCATTAAAGTAGATAATTAGGGACTCCAAAGATTTCAAAGTTAAGATTATCAAAGGATTGACTATTTTAAAAAATCAAATGGGATAGATCAAGGAGAAGACTTATTATTGGAAGTCAAAGGAAGATGGGTAGGGAATGCTCATGGTACTAGGAAGCTTAGTGAGCATTCCAATATATCCTATGGCTGGGCTTTATATTTTGAAATTGAAGAGAGTTAATTATTTGAGTTGATATTTTATTAGAATATTAGGACTTATAATCCCACAATATAAGATTATGGAAATGCCTAAGAGATGAAGATTTATGCATGTAGCCTGAAGGAAACAACTGCCTCAGATCCTAAATCTAGGGAGCTTTGGTGAGGGCCAAAGCACGACCAAAATCTAAGGTGAAAATGGGTATATGGTTTACCTCCACAAGAGAGAATAAACTACCTGACTGCTGGACTTATTACCGCATGGAGTGGCAGCCAGCTAATTCCTCCTACGCTTTAAATCCATATAGGCAAGTCTTATGCTTAGCAAGATGGCTAGACTGTTATTTATTTAAAGAAAAAACTAAGTTCTTAAACTCACTCCTTAAGAGACTAGAGCATGAGTGGTATGAAATCATGACTTAATCAAATGCAAATTTTATCAAATTTATTTGATTCTTTTGGACTCTTTATTTTGACACAGGCTATGGGATTTTGTATGCCTAAATGCATAAGAATTTGATTATGGGCCAAATCAAGAGAGAAAGGGGTGTTCTTCCATCAAAGGCTCTCACAGGTTAAGCCTTCATTCTCTGACACAGATGGAAGCCCCCTCTTAACAAGAGTGGAAGAATATGACATGCATGATATTATACATTCATTCATCCAACTAAGGGATTGCTAAAAATTTTATTATCTCAATCTAATTCCTAGGCTTTTATGTGAGGTTATGAGTTATTTTAAATTTTGATTGCAAGCTATTAATTGGGATAGAAAAATTAATTTTTACCCTAAGAGCCTACCGCATCCAGGCCACATATTCAAACATCAATCATAAAGAAACTATGAAAAGTATGTTGTTCTAGTGCACAATCTAAACACAACATCAAACAATTTTATAGACTACTGCAAGAGAATAAAATGTCAGTGTGGTCAGGTTCTGCCATACACCCCGAAAAGAAAAAAAAGTTGGGTAGCCGAGCTATACCTTTATACAACCCGAATTACAAAAATAATACATGCTATGGGGTCTTCTTTTCTTCATTTTTTCGTTCTCTTCCTTTTGATTTGATTTGCTCCAAAGGCATCACAAGGCACCCCAGGGACTAAGCCTTCTGGCCACTACTCATCCTAATCCCCCATAACACTAATCCTAATTCCTAATATAAAATTACGTTAAAAATAGAAAAATCAAATCTAGCCACACATGTAAAACAAATGTAAGCTAAACACACCATACAACTCAAGCAGTTATATGAATAATTTGGACTTAGCACCCCATACATGGGTAACCAAGCCCACCTATCTTAACATGGGTTACGCTTAGAGGCTAAGCAACCTGCACAAAAAAAGTATTTATATTTTTATTACAACAGCCCCTTAAGTACAACCCCCTGCAAAAAACCTAATTAAGCTAATAATGTCCAAACATCCAGTCTACGAAACATACACTCTAACATCCAGTCTAAAACATTACATCACAAAATAAAACATTCATCACACATACACCATCCTAACTTAACACTATAAGTGGTGACTTAGTATTCTAATGTGTGTGCTTGTGTGTGACAAGACTTTACTAGCTTCTTTAGGTTTCAATTTCGAGTTTGAATTTGTTTAAATTTTACCTTTCGGTGATTTCAATTTAAATGATTTAATAATTTAATTTTCATTTTTATTTTACTTTTATTTGGTTAAAATGATGTTTAGGTTTTTAAGAATGAAGAGTAGAATGTATTCCACCTATAGATGGAACTTACCCTATTCTACATCCTAACTTCTAAAGAATCTAACTGAGGTCCTTAAGTATCTTAATTAGCCCATTTTGAATTTATGTAATTCATTTGATTTGATTTAGAATTTAGAATTTGAGTTTGTTTAAGTGTTTGATTGATTGATTTTGGATTAGATGTTTAGGTTTAATTATATCTTGATTATTTAATATCTTTAATATCTAATGAAGTTAAAGTTTGTTTAAATTCATGTGTTTTGGATTAATTAATTTTAGATAAGATATTTTAGTTTAATCAAATCTTGATAATTCAATATCTTTGATCTCTAATGAAGTTTAAGTTTGTTTAAATTCATGTATTTTTGATTGATTAATTTTAGATTAAATATTTTGGTTTAATTAATCTTGATAATTCAATATCCTTTTAAATTAATATTCAATTCTTTTTTTTATTATGGTTATGTGACTTAACTTCATGTTTACTTGATTTTATTATGGTTCATTTATTTGTAGCTTGATCTGATTAGATTAATTGAGATTTTATTTTGATTTTAATTGAGTTTGATTCTTTTTAATTAAGATTTTATTTTTAACTTGAGATTTTTATCGTAGGTGTGTTTTAACTTTAATTTCAACCCTTAAAAATTTCAACTCAATCTGACTTATATTTTTAGAGTAATTAATGAAACTTTATTTTTACTAAAACCTAAATTAAGCTCAAACCATTCAGTGAAATTTGGGGATTTTGGATTTGTTGGATTCCTCTCAAAAAGACAAATCCAATGAGCACTTATTTGCATTTTTTGATTAGGTATTTAATTTTTTATGAATTTTTGAAGTTTCAGGTGATTTAAATAATTTTTAAACACAAAAAGTTTGATTTTTCTACTTAACATAGTCAGCACCGCACGTGGCACTGACATGGCAACGCTGCATCATGTGGCGCCACGCGTGATTGGCACGATGGCACGGCGCCATGCACACCGCGATTGGCGCCCGCGGTCGCAACAAGCGTGAAAACATGGCAATGTAAACAGACATGGTTTGATTCGGGCCGTCCGATCATGAGATCGATGGTCGATCGATCACGGATCCGAGACCGTGATCATGTGATCGCGCACGATCTAAGCTACCGATCACGCGAACCGTAGGATCGACGGTCCGTAATGCATCCGACGACCAAGGCCCGACCGCATGATCGCGCAGACGAGCCATCCGATCCGCTGAAGTGGGATCGGACCGTGCTATCCGCTGGCCTTGAATAGTAAATATAAGGGTGTTTTGGGAAAAATGAGAAATTCTAAGTGAAAACTTGTCCAAATGGACTCATTTTTGTGTCGATTCGCACCGAAAAATTTCTATTTTCTAATTGGGATGATATAATACATAAAATGCTGGATTATCTAGGATAAATTCCTAAAATCATGCAAATAATCATCTCAAATGAAGGATCTTAAGGCCAGCTACGGTTTAGCAAAATTTACTTTCCCGGGGATAGTTTCCGGCAGCGGTGAAGATCTGAGCGAACTCCTAGGTATGTGAGGAAGCATTGGAATAATTTTTAACATTTGCCTCTCTTTGGAACGTCGTCTTCTCCAATGTTCATCGTCGCCTCGCCGAAAAAGCTTCTATTTATGTTTTTAAGCTCAAAAATAGCTCAAAGAGGTGAGGGATTGGTTCCTTTTTTACTTTGGGGGGTTCTTGGGGGCTGAATAGTGGTAGGAGGAAGAGGAATAAAGCCTCATTTTCCCCTCCTTTAAAAGTGGCCAAAAATCCCTTTTTTTTTTGAATTTTTGGGCTCCAAAGTGTTGTCATCTTACTTGGGGTGGTTGGGATGGATGATGGATTGATTGAGGACTTTGGATTTTTTTCTCCAAAGTCCTCTCTTGCTTCCATACGATCAACTCTACTGAATGCAAATGTTGGAGAAGAGTTAAATGCATATGATGGGGAGAATTAAATGAGGTTGGGTGGAATCCTATGTGGGGGAAGATCCATGAGGGATTTAATTGGGTTGGGTTGATTTTGGGCTGACCCCAAATGAGTTTAGGTCGGGTTTGATCAGCCCCCAATGGGTCATGGCTTGGTTTCAAGGGATTTGGCTCAATTTGGATCATATGGGTCATATTAGGTCAAATCGAGTTAAGTTGACCAATTAGTCAAATTAGGTCAAACTAAATCTTAAGTTAGGTTCAAATGATAATTTGAAGAGTTTTGGTATAATTAATTTGAATTAATTTATCTTAGAATTTATTTTGGCTCATTTGGAATCAAATTGGTCAAATGGGTCATGTTGACCAATTTGATCAAAATTGGCCAAATTGGCTAAATTGGCTTGGGCTATGGGTTGATTCATGTTCAATTAGCTAATTGAAGATGAATGTGGCCTTTGTCTTAAATCAAGTTGGATTTAATTTAAATTTTGGCTAATTTGACCCTTTAGGTCAATTTGGGCTAGGTTGGGTCAAGTTTACCAATTTATCAAATTAGACTCAATTATGGCTTTGGTCACGTTTAATAATCAAATTAGAATGAACTTGAGTCATTGGTTGCAATCAATTTTGATTGTATCATGATTTCTCCCAATTTGGTCATTTAGGCCAATTTGGGTCAACTTGGATCGAATGACCAATTGGGCTTGGTTTCGCTCAATTGGTGGTCAAGTCATATTTAAATATTGACTTTGGGTTGATTTAAATTATTAGTTTCAATCAATTTGGTGTAGGATAAGTTTTGGCTAGTTTTGGTTCATTTGGGCTAGGGGTTAACTTGGTCAAATGACTAAGTTGACTTAGTTTGACCCAATTGGTTGCAATTGATCATCTTGGGGTGATCAATAATCATGGTGGAAGGTTTTGATAAGCTTAATTCAATCCAATTTGGGTTAGATTAGAAGTTGGCTCAAATGGATCCTTTAGGTCACTTTGGGTCAAGTGGACCTAAGTGAGTCAATTGGTTTGGTTTTGGTTTGACTTGAGTTTAGTTGAACATATATATATATATGAGCCCTGGATTATAATATAAATTCAATAGTAATCAATTTGGAGTCCAATGGGTTTTGGCTCAATTGAAAGTTTTAAGTTAAAAGGGCTAAGTTGGGCATGACTTGGGTTGACTTGAATTTGATTTGATGATTGTATGTTTTATTTATATTTGGATAAATGATTGAATGAATGATTTTGAGAGAAAATCTATTGGTTTTGACTTGATTTAGATAGAATTTGGCTAAGTCCAAAGAATTGGCTTAAAGGGCTTTGATTGAGTTTGGATTTGATTTTCGATATAGTTTTGGTCATTTGAATTTGGATTTCATTTATATTTATAAATATAAATGAAGGAATAATTGATTTATAAAGAGATCAATTGAGTTTGATTGGATCTAAAGGGAGTTTTGGCTAAGCTTATGAATGTGGTTCATATGGCTTAAGGGTCAGTGATTTGATTTTGAGTATCAATTATTTGGAGTCAAATTTAGAATTAGATTTGGAATTTGAATTTGAATTTAAGGTTTGGTTTGAGATTTGAATCTGGGTTTGATTTGATAAAGTGTATCTAGATTGGGTTTAGGCTATAGGATAGGTAATTTCCTTAAGCCCTAAGGCATAGCCAAATTTTATGATTAACACTTCTATGTCTCTAGGCTTAGGTTAAGTGTTCACCTAATGCTAGAAGTGTCTTATGACTAGGAACTTTTTATTGTCTAGAGGAGATTAAGAGCTTACTCCAAAAGTGTGGTCAAGAAAATGACCCCTAATATGCGTGGTGTTACTAACAAGGCACACCGCTCGTATTGGCATTGACCGAAATGATCAATAATATTTAGAAGATTACAAACACTAATGAAAAAAGGATCTATACCTAGACCCAAGAGGTAGATAGGATCATGATCTTAGTGTGATGCATCTCTCTTTATGCCAAGGGCATAAGAGAGCAAGAAGGAATCTGCTGGGGTTGGGTACATGAACCTTCCACTTGGGAAGCAGGTTCAAGTTATCCGCTGAGGGATAAGAATTTGAGTTTGATAGTGAATATGATTAGTTTGGGTGTGTATCCGCTGGGGATAAGATTCTATAATCTGATGGGGATCAAGATAGAATTGATTTTAATTTATTTTATTTTAATTGATGTGGAGGCATATTCATTATGGATATGTGCTTGAATCGGCTAGGGATTGGGTATGTGAACCTTCCACTAGGAAACAGGTTCGAGCAATCCACTGGGAATAAGATTTGATTGGATTTCTTTGATTTGTTTGATTAGACTCCACTAGGGAGGTTGGTTTAATTTGTCATGGCTCCATTAGGAAGAAGGGTTCTAGATTGAGGGCATATCTACCGGGGATGTACACTCAGTTGGATTTGTTTGATTTAGATCTAGGTTCCACTATGGAGGCTGATTTGATTTGCACCTCGCTGGGGAGAAATTTGATTTATTCGATATGTATAATTTAACTCCACTAGGGAGGCTGATTTTGAATTTATTTTGTTATGGACCCTATCGGTGTACGATGGACTACATTAAGAATGAGTCATGGGGGCCTTGGCCTGTCTTAGATTTATAAGTCCAAATGGGTAGTCTACCTGCCATAAGGTAGGACTATCCGATCTAAAGGGTTGCCTTTCGGTGTGCAACGACTGTACTAGGAAGAAGGCATAGTATACTTACATCTTCCAAGGTAGGGATCAGCTGTTGGGGTGATCTGTCGATGGCACAATAAATCGAACCCTATCTAAGGTGACTATTGAGTGAGTGTCGTTGGAGGTCTTACCTTAACTCAAGAGTAGTCCTGATGATTAATTTGATTTATATTGATTTGATTTGAATTAATTTAATTTAATTTGGTGTGTTATATTGTGGACCCTATTGGCGTGTGATGGACCCACTAAGAAGGAGCTATGTCGACCTTGACCTGCCTCAGATTTACAAGTCCAAAGGGGTAGTCTACCAGCCACAAGGTAGGACAATCTGGCCTAATGGTTACCGTTCGGTGTGCAATGACTGTACTAGGAAGAAAGCATAGTAGACTTACATCTTCCAAAGTAGGGATCAGCAATTGGGGTGATCTGTTGATGGCGCAACAAATCAAATCCTACCTAAGGCGACTACTGAGTGAGCATCGCTGGGGGTCTTACCTTAACTCAAAAGTAGTCCTGATGATTAACTTGATTTATATTGATTTGATTTGAATTAATTTAATTTAATTTAGTGTGTTATGTTATGGACCCTGTTGGTATGGGATGGACCTACTGAGAAGGAGCTATGTCGCCCTTGACTTGTCTCAGATTTACAAGTCCAAAGAGATAGTATACCAGCCACAAGGTAGGACTATCCAGCCTAAGGGTTGCCTTTCGGTGTGCGACGACTGTACTTGAAAGAAAGCATAGCAGACTTACATCTTCCAAAGTAGGGATTAGCCGTTAGGGTGATTTATCAAGGGCACAACAAATCAATCCTGACCTAGGGTGAATATTTGAGCAAATGCCGCTGTGAACTCATATAGACTCAAGAATAGTTAGAATTAATTTAATTTTAGATGGAACCTGTCGGTGTGTGATGGATCTACTAAAAAAGAGCTAATATCAGCCTAGACCTATATTAGGTTTACAAATCCAAAGGGATAGTCTACCAACCATTAGGTAAAACTAACTAACCTAAGAGGTGCCTTTCGGTTTGTAATGGTCAAGTTAGGAAGAAAGCGCGGGGACTCACATCTTCCTAAATAAGGAACCATTGGGGTGATCGGTCGCTTGCGCAATAAATCCGGCCCGACCTAGGGCTGTCTGTCGATTTGCAATGATCGTGCTGGAAAGAATGCGTAATAGAATTATATCTTTCAAAGCAAAGACGATCGTCGGGGTAACTCATATGTGGCACAACAAGTTGAACCTGACCTAAGGGCGACTACTGAGAGAGTTCTGACTCAGGGACTTATCTTAACTCAAAGTAGTCAGGCAATTCCTATAGGGAGTCTTGCTGACACTGCCCTAAAGATAGGATTCCTACTTAGGAAAGGGGCCACTGGTGGCTTGAATTCCTAATCCACAAGCATAGATTTATTTTGGTTATTTCATATTTGTGTGAACCCTGTTGGTTTGTTAGGGACAACACTGAAAAGGAGCTCATATCAGCCTAGTCCTATCTTAGACTTACTAGACCAAGGGAGAATGTGTGCATCCATTGAACAAATTCTCCAATCACAAGGGTGATTACTAGAAAAGGGGGACTGTCCAATCTAATAATAACTGGGGTAGTGTCTAAATGGGGTCCCTAAGGATGTGATCCAAATAGAGGGCCCATAGGGGAGGTGCCGCTAGGCGCTTTATCCAAAATCCTGTAAAAAAAGCCTATAGGTAGAAAACTGTGGGCTCTAAAAATTCACCACCGACCTCTCTAAAATATTGAATTGAAGAGAGTGATTTAATTTAAAGTATCGGTGTATTTTTCAGAAGGTAGATGGAATAGTAGATAAGTCACTACCCAAAAATTTCATCCTCATTTGGTGAGGACTTTAGATCTGGTTCCGTTTCTTATAGACGCAAGCCCGTATAGTTAATTACCCCTCCCAAAAAGTGAGAGAGAACTTTCGATTAAGACTAGTCATTAGATCACTAAATGTGTAGCGTATAGTAGTAGTATATGGAGTTTCATAATTTAGATTATGAAATTCATCATTTTAGCTTAAACTGGATGGTTGGAAAAATGATGACGTGCCCGATCTAGATCCAATGGTTCTGTCATCCCAGGCCATCGTAGTCCCAAGTCTACTTAGTCAGAGGAGGTAGTCGACCCAACCTGACAGAAGGATTCTCATCAGCAACACATGGGTTACGTCGTCGAATATATCCTTGTAGACCTAGGGTGATGTTTGTCTAAGAAGACAAACTTAAGTCTACCTTAGCTAACAGATGGTTGTTTGCCCTATCAAGTATACCCTATGATTCACAACTCAAAGGGCAGAGCCATTGGGGAGCATACGGGCTACGATCGTGATTGTAATATAATAGAGCTTAACTGGTCAAATCACCCAATCGTGAGAATGTGAATCGCTTCATCTGTGGACTCAAGGTCCACACAAATAAAAGACATGAGTCACATCCTTACTGGCAAGAGACTGATTGAGAGTGAACATAGTATAACACTTAATTTAACATTGGCTTCTTTGTGAGCAAGAGTTTTCTTAATTTGTCACCCCCGACAAACGGTTGCGAAAGGTGGATAGATTGAGTTTTCATTTAAGCTTTTAATGATAGAATTCTGTTAAGCAGTTTCAGATTGCTACTTAAAAATTGATTAATTAGAATATGTTTAAAAGCTTTAGATCTTGTCAACTCTATTTAACTGCTAACAGAGGATTAGAACTACTATCACTTGACAAAATTAATTTATTAGATATTTCACTAATTTGAAACTTTTATTATAAGTTTTTAGGTTTAGTTAACCCAGACCCAGTCCTAAGACTAAACCGAGAAATAACCCGCACAACATCATCAGACATTTGAATTTAAGCACTTAGCGTAGTGTCGGGAAACATGCGGGTGTATTTAAGACTTTATGTAGTATTTATTTCTTAATTATGAGATTGATTTCAAATTTTCATTTAATTCCAACTTAGTATGCGCAGCCTTTTCAGACATTAAAGTTTGCATTTGAAATCTCTATGTCCAAGCACATGCAGGTATTTATAGCTTAGCTAATTTCACCTAATTAATAATTTTGTTGATTTTAAAAATCATAATTTAGAATGAAGTTCCTTAATTTTTGTATTGAAGGAAAGCTACTTTCATTCGTGCAGCATTTCGGTTAGTGTCACCTTCTGTCTGCTTGTACAAAGAATTGCAGATCAGGTGGCAATATGTATTATCGAATTTTCCAATTCTTAGATATTATTTGACTTATAATCTTTTATGAGCTTTAGTTATACTTGCCAATAGGTTGCTCATCTTTAGTGAAAATCTCCTTTGAAATTCATTTGACTTTTAATTTAACTTGAAAATAGCACTCAAGAAATCTCATATGTATCAATTTTAATTTTAAACACAAGTTTCAAATGGTTCTTTTAAAGGTTACATTCATGGGTGATCATGAGTTGCCTAATTGAATCTGTGTTTATAAGAAAGCTACGAAATTTCTTGCACACATTATTTTCAATTTGGAATTAGATATTTAGACTTACCACCAATCATTTATCTTTTAATATTCAATTAAGATCTTTACTTCATTTGAGATTTAAATGTGATGGTTCAAATGCTCAATTAATATTGTTCATATTGATTACTTGTTCGTGAGTTTAACATTTTTAATTTTCAAAGAGAAGCTTTATTCACATAAGAAGAGTTCAAATCCAAGATGAATTTATCTTTAACTCCACATCAAATCCCATATTTATTTGGAAACTAGACTTCAAATTTATTGTAAGTCTCTTATGAGTTTCGTATTTGTCTCCCTAAGTTTCAATTAAAGCTTATTTAATTTTGTAGAATTTGAATAAAAGAGAAGTCACTTTACCACTTCAATTTAACCCATAGAGAATCACAATTAGAGTTTGTGAGTTTAATATTAGCCTCCCTAAATTTTACTTGTATTTTAAATGAGTGTTCTATTCTTTCCAAAAAAATTTTTAAATGCTCTCCCCCTATTTCTCTTTCATTTAACATTTATTGTCATATTTATCACACATCCTTTTATTTGGCTTAAGTTTAGAAAATTTTCATTTGAATTTATTTAAGTCTTGAATTTTAGTCTAAATTTTGGCAGTCTCGCGATGTCATCCCCGTGTAAGGGGCAGCATCGAGAGTATTTTGGCTTACTCAGTATGCCCTCATGAGCGTAGCGAGTGGTGTTTTGCGACACCACAACCATCTTCACACCCAGTATGCCCTAATGGGCATTAACGGGATCTTGAAACCTGCAGAAAGAAATGCAAGCATAAATGTATTTTCACATTCACATTTCCTTGCACCCACTATGCCCACTTGGGCATTAGCGGGGTCTTGAAACATGTAGAATGAAATGCAAGTATATATGTATTTTTACATTCGCATTTCCTCGCACCCACTATGCCCTCATGGGCATTAGCGGGGTCTTGAAACCTGCAAAAGAAATGCAAGCATATATGTATTTTCACATTCACATTTTCTCGCACCCACTACGCCCTCATGGGCATTAGCAGGGTCTTGAAACCTGCAGAAAGAAATGTAAGTATATATGTATTTTCACATTCGCATTTCCTCGCACTCACTACGCCCTCATGAGCATTAGCGAGGTCTTGAATCCTGCAGAAAGAAATGCAAGCATATATGTATTTTCACATTCACATTTTCTCACACCCAGTACGCCCTCATGGGCATTAGCGGGGTCTTGAAACTGATGCTAGTAATCTCTGATAAGACTCCAGTAGCACTTGGAAACCAAGAGTAGCCATTACTGAAGCAAAAACTATAATCCCTACAGGTTGCATCCTCTTCTTGCTGATTGGGTACTTGTACTGGTTAGGCTTTTTCATGGCATTTGAAGTGAACCATAGAATGAAACCAGAGAGAAGATCTGATAAGGAGTTCAATGTGGAAGCAATCACAGATAGAGATTTGCTTGAAACTCATGCATAAACTTTGGCTATAAAGAGGATCAAATTGGCCATGTTGGATATGTTGATTTCCATTCTCTTATGATGAGCAACTTTGGTGAGCTCATCCTCTGTTGAAGCACATTCCGGATAACCCAACTCATTAAAGATCTCCATCTCAGTAAAATCATTCAAAAGAATCTATTGTTGACCCTCAGTGGAGTGCTATATGATGGGTGGTATCATGCAGTCTTCCTAATAAATTATCAAGGCGTGCAGTCTTCCTATGTTTTCACTTTTTTTTTATCGAGGAAGACTTAAAATTATCGAGCTCACCATGCAGTCTTCCTCGGTGCTCACCAGTCCATTTCAATAAAATCCTTCAAAAGCTTCTCTTGCTCATTATAATACTTGGCAACTCTACTCTTCTTTCCTCCCATGGAAGCCCTGAACACCCTAGAAACCAAGGTTTGCTCTTCCTGGCTTGTCCCCTCCAGCAACTGAAGACCGTTCATGTTAATGCGCCACGAAGAACTCGATGAACCCACGTCTCTGTCTCCTCTGGCAATCACCGGAGAGATGAGCTCCGTTGCATCATCAGTGTGCTCTCCGCCAAGGAAATCCATCACTCCTCAGTACGTCTGACTTTCCATGCATGTATAGAGAAGGCAGTTTGAAGGTTGCGACAACCATCATCATCATATAATCCAGCTACTGCAGTTGCCACTCGAGATAAATTGGACTGGCACTCCTCGTCAAGCTCAATAGTTTCTTGCGCTAAAGTAACCTCTTCAATTCTTTTCAGTTTGGAAGCAAGAGGGAGGTCGAGAGAGAGAGAGGGCGATTTTTTTGTCTAGAGGATCGCGAGTGGTTTTGAATTGGAGGTAGCGTTGGAACTGTCGGTGATGATAAGGAACATTGTCGTTGTCATTGCCGTTGCCATCACCGTCGATCTAGCATAAGGCAGATGGCCAGGCGAGAGCATTCATCGTCAAATATCCTTCTCACAGGAGCGCGCACTCGATTGGCCTTTTCTAGGGACGAACGAGAAGTTTTTTTTTTTTTTGGCTTGCGCACCTGCGATTAAAGAGTTTGAATGAGGGGGAGGGATCTGTTGAGCAAGTTCAAATGGAGAGGGAGTGGTTTCTAGGAATCGAACAAGCTTACGATTGAGGGAAAATCAAACCCTTGGAATGAACTGTTCAAAGGTTTTTTAGAGCTTAATTTGAGTTATTAAGATTAAATAGGAATTTTAAATTAATTTCTTAAGCGTTTAATTAAGCTTGATATGAATTTTATGCTAACATTAATATAGGGTCAATATATATGTTGATTCAAAGTTATTCTGATGTTCTGAACATAATGACACAGTTTGTTTCATGTTCGGAGGCCATTTGGTTCAAGTCGATGTCAAATTGGGTCAATTTCAGCTTAAAATGCATGTCGCCGCTTTCCACTCGGCGTTCACTCAGACTTGTCTGAATTGGGTGTGAATAGTCTTACTTGATAGATTTTGATGTTTCAAAGCTAATAACGCAATAAATTTTACAAATGGATGTCATTTAAGTTGTGTCGGTGCCTCTTAACCTCGATATGTGTGTCAACGTGTTAACGACTCGATCGCTTGATCGATTGATCATTAGATTATGCAATATTTATATCTTGACCAATTTCAACATTTTGAATGTGATGGGGAAGTCTGTTCATCGATTGAAGGTCGTTTCGACCATTTTCGGTGATGTTCAGTGCATTTTTGCCTTGATTTATGTGTGTCACTTTTGATTATTCGACATTTGCACAGACTCGTCCGAATTAAGCATGGACAATCTCATTTGATAGTTTTTGATGTTTCAAATCTAACAGCGTAATTAATTTCATGAATAGAGGTCGTTCAGATATCGTCGCAGCTTCCTGACTCTGATATGCGCGTCAATATATTAATAGCTCGATTGCTTTATCGGTCGCTCTTTAGATTATGCAATATTTATATTCTGATCAATTTCGATGTTTTGAACATGACGGAAAATTTTGTTCATTGATCAGAGGTTGTTTCGACCATTTTCGATGACGTCCAGTACATTTTGAGCCCCGATTTGTCCACTGTCACCTCCGAAGTTCGCTGAATTCGATTTGTAGGCTTGACTTGACTTATGGCACATATACGGAGGTCACCAAATCGCCCCAACAAATGTGATTCATGCATGGAGCGAGTAACGCTTTATTGAAAACTGATTGACCCTTTGGGCTGACCACAGAACTTGGATCATTTCAGCTCTGATTACAATAGCTTACGGAGCTTTGATAGAATTTATCATTAGTATAATGCCTTATTTAGGACATGCTAAATGACAGAATTGACCAATTTGTCCGAATCAACTTGTTAGATTGATAAGAGTTATTACACCATCTACTATCTGCATCAATGGCTTTGTTGAAGATCTCTTTCTTTTATGTCATTGCAGATTTGAGTTTCCTCCAATCCTAGCTTCGTGCTTGGTTAGGTTTGATGAAGGAATTAGTTTATTTGTTTTGATGAAGGATTTCACTGGGGAATTGGTTTATCCGTGCTTGGTTGGATTTTAAATTCCTTCTATCCTAGCTTTAAGCTTGACAGACTTGATGAAGGACTAACCTGATTTGTCCATATTAACTTGTCAAAAAGTATATGCACTCCATGAATCCTGTGTTTGCTGCTTTGACAGATTCATTGAAGGGTACATACAGATGATCTAGCCTCCTGACTTATATAGGGTCAATGTTGAGTTATCAGTCTAGTAATGTGTGCTTTAACATACTGAATAACTACAAAATTCCTTTAGTTTGGCCATCGGCTATGTGTGAACTATGGAATTGCTTCCTCAGTCCCGTGCTTTCTGCTTTGACAAACTTGATTAGGAGATTGACTTTGATCTGTGCTTTGAGCTTGATTAGATCATTTGAAAATAAATTGAGATATCACCCTACGGGCAATATATAGATTGATTTGAGATAGCCCTAAATTGAGAGTTTCCTCAGATTGTCTTGATCTATTGATCAAGTAGAAAGATCTCTTGGATCCTGGTTGCTTGTAATCACTAAGCTAGATCTAGTTTGAGATGAATAGTTATCATCTTTGGACTGACGAGCAGGGACTCTTTCACTGCGGCCTTTTCTTATAGCTTGTTGAGTGAGGAGAGCATCAGCAACTCGGCCATATTTGGGCTTGTTGAGTTCAACCTTTAGAACCTACTCAAGTCTTCGACTTGAGTTGTAGTGGGTTGGTGATTTTATCATCAAATTGATGAACAGAGGCTCTTATGCTGCAGCCTTTTCTTGCGTCTTATTGAGTGAGGAGAGTGTCAGCAACTTGGTCATTTATGGGCTTGTTGAGTTTGACCTTTAGAACCCATCTGTGTCCTAGACTTCAGGATATAGAGGTTGATGTTTCTTTCAACTTAGTTGATTGAAGCCTCCAAGATTGGGAGTTCTTCTGACTTGATCTTCAGAATTTGGCAAATTTGAGAAATAAACTTTTGATATTTAGGGTTGTATTTTCATGCGTAGCAATAGATTCTTTTTTGTTCCTATAAGAATCTACAATTTAACAACAATAATTATTGGTATATTCAGGGATTTTAGCATAAAGCTCAATGTCAACCTGAATCAAAATATATTCGAGGATCTCATCTTATAACATGACGTCAGCTCGAATAAAGTTAACATAAACTAAAAAAAATTCCCCTTATATTGCAGGGGGAATTCTAAAGCACATTTAGAAGAACTTTTAAGATGAAATTACACAAATATATCAATTTGAATTGATATGCTCTTAAGAGGGTTTTAACATGTAACATTAATTTTGTCTATATATAGAAATCTAAAATGCCCCTATGTAACAGGGGAATTTTTAGGAAAAAAGTTTTTCATCTGAAGTGAGTATATTTATTTAGGGATCTCGGCATGAAGCGCGATGTCGACCTAAATAGATATACTAAAAAATATGCCCCCTGTCTTGCAGGGGGATTTCTGTTGTACCTCAAAATGTATTCATCATGGATAATACTATTTCAGGTATCGACCATGAATTTACGGCATTAGTCTTTCACCCTTTAGGTTGATGAGTTGGTATGCCCCTCCTTGATACATTTTTTCAATAATAAAAGGGCCCTCCCAATTAGGCTCAAATTTTTCATTGAATTTTCGATTGGGAATAATTGGTCTTCTCAGTACTATGACTAATTCTCCTTTTTGAAATATTCGAGGATGCACTATATGATTGAATTCTTTGGACATTCTCTCTCAGCTAACTTCTAAATTTTGTTGAGCTTGGAGCCTGACCTCGTCAAGCCCATCAAAGTCTCTCATCTATAGACAGACATTCTCATCTTGAGTGAGATTGTGTTGAATGGCTACCCAGAGTGAAAGTAATTCAACTTCAAGTAACAAGACTACTTTAGCTCCAAATACTTTGGCATAATGAGTGAATTTTATGGGAGTATAGTCTAGATGTCACGTCGTTACCTTTCTTTAAGGCAGTTTCACTTTGAAGTTTTTGCCTCCAAATTTGCTTAGTATTTTATCGGGTCCTTTCGACGGCGGATTCTTGGACCTATGGTCCAAGTGTCACGCCTCGATGTTCACTATACGAGACTTGAATTATTAGACATCTTGTCAGGGTTGTAGGAGGAGGTCTCTTTGAAGGAGTAACTCTGGCCTCCCTGATGATAGGACCTTCATATTTTCTTTTTATTAATCCTTTCTCCTTAGCAACTTTGAGAACCCGATGCACTCTTGCATATACAGTTTCAAGTTTCCTCACTGGATAAGCTAGAATCTGATGTTATCAAGTCTAGAATGATTGTTTGATTTGATCAGTAGAGCTGTTTCACTTTACTCATCTTAGGCTGTCAAACTTGTTATGGGTTGGAACACTCACTTATAGTTCCATAGCTGGTTGTACAATTTTCTACTTGAACAATGGCTATTGAGCACGTAGTTCAGCATTTCTCTTTCTCCACTGTCTCTAATTTAGCTTACTTCAAATGAAGAAGCTTCTATGTCGCTACTTCTTCTCGAGGCTTTGGCCTCCATATTTATTTTTCTTTCTACCGGGACCTTTCGGTAACGGATTCCCGAACACACAGTTCAGGTGTCACGCCCCGATGCTCACCATGTAAGAATTGTTTAGAATGGTCTTGAGCGCTTACAACCACTGATTGTAGCTTTTATAGTGGAACATTTTTGTCTTTTTGATACATGTTCTTCATAAGACATTTTTCCTTAACAACTTTTAGAACTCTATGTGCTCGAGTAGATAGAGTTTCATGTTGTTTCTTCAAAAAGATTGAAGCTGACTATTGTTTAGCCCAAAAACACCGCTAAACATCACCAGTAGAGCTATTCCTTTTCATCCATCTCAAAATTTTTAAATTTATTGTGGGGTAAAAATACTCGCTTCTGGTTGTAAGGTTGGTTGTATGACCTATGATTTAGACAACAACTATTGAGCTCACAGTTTAGTGTTTCTTCTCCTTTGTCTTCTACAAAATTTTCCTCCAAAAGAGGATGCTTCAGTATCATACCTTCCTAGTGCGAAAGGTTCAAGCGTGGTTTGTGATTCACTGTATGATTGAAACTTTATGTCCAGTGAAGGTTCTCTTCATGATTGGCGCTTCAAAATGAATTAATATTTTAAGTACAAAGGCTCTCTTTTGAAGAACCTCAATAGCAGTAGTGGTCGTTCTAATTGTCCTCCTCTATTGCACAGGTTGGTGTGTACAATATGAAGATGCTTCAGGTGGGGGATTATTTGCAACAGTGATGGCTGGAAAGTATACACTATCAAATTAAATAGTAGCTCCAACATCCCCAGTATTAATTACAGTCTTAGTCAGATGGATATTAGCTCTACGACCTAGCTGCATGATAAATGGTATTCTGAAGATATGATTGATTTAAATTAAATTTTATTGATAATTGATTTTAAATTTTAATTTTTATCATGCTTTATTGCTACTATAGCTCAAACTCGACTAGCCAAAGATGGAAAGAGAATCTTTTCCCCAACGGAGTCGCCAGAAATCTATGGGCTTCAAAAATTCACCACCGACCTCTCGATAATATTGAATTCAAGAGAGTGATTTGGTTTAAAGTGTCGGTATAATTTTCAGAAGGCAGATGAAATAGTAGATAAGACACTACCCAAAGATTTCATCCTCATTTGGTGAGGACTTTAGATCTGATTCCAGGTTTCTTATAGGCGCAAGCCCCTATAGTTAATTACCCCTCCCAATAAGTGAGAGAGAACTTTCGATTAAGACTAGTCGTTAGATCACCTAATGCATAGCGTAGAGTAGAAGTATATGGAGTTTCAGAATTTAGATTATGAAATTCATCATTTTAGCTTAAACTGGATGGTTGGGGGAATGATGACATGCCCAATCTAGATCCCATGGTTCCATCATCTTGGGCCATCGTGATCCCTAGTTTACTTAGTCAGAGGTGGTAGTCGACCCAACCTAATAGAAGGATCCTCATCAACAACACATGGATTACAACGTCTAAGAAATCCTTGTAGACCTGGGGTGATGTTTGTCTAAGGAGACAAACTTAAGTCTACCTTAATTGACAAAGGGTTATTTGTCCTATCAAGTATATCATATGATTCACAACTCAAAGGGTAGAGCCATTTGGGAGCATACGGGCTACGGTTGTGATCGTAATATAATAAAGTCTGACTCGCCAAACCACCTAATCAGAGGACTCGGGTCATAACTACTTCATCTGAGGAGCCTACTGACCAAGCCACGCAGTTAGAGGACACGGGTCACGTCCTTACTGGCAAGAGATTGATTGAGAGTGAACATAATAGAACACTTGATTTGACATTAGCTTCTTTGTGAGCTAGAGTTTTCTTAATTGTCACCCCCGATAAATAATTATGAAAGGTGGATAGATTGAGTTTTGATTTAAGCTTTTAATGATATAATTTCATTTAAGCAGTTTCAGATTGCTACTTAAAAATTAATTAATTAGAATATGTTTAAGAGCTTTAGATCTTGTCAACTCTATTTAGCTGCTAACAGAGGATTAGATCTACTATCACTGACCGCCGTGATATTTCACGATTTGAAACTCTTATTATAGGTTTTAGGTTTTGTTAACCCAACCCAAGACAAAAAACCGAAAATAACCCGCGCAGCATCCTCAGACATTTGAATTTAAGCACTCAACGTAGTATCGGGATACATGCAGGTGTATTTAAGACTTTATGTAGTGTTTATTTCTTAATTATAAGATTGATTTCAAATTTTCATTTAATTTCAACTTAGCCTACGCAGCCTTTTCAGACATTAAAGTTTACATTTGAAATCTCTATGTCCATGCACATGCAAGTGTTTATAGCTTAGCTAATTTCACCTAATTAATGATTTCATTGATTTTGAAAATCATAATTTAGAATGAAGTTCCTTAAATTTTGTATTGAAGGAAAGCTACTTCATTCGTGCAGCATTTAGTTTAGTGTCGTCTTCTGTCTGCTTGTACAAAGAATTGTAGATCCGGTGGCGATATGTATTATCGAATTTCCCAATTCTTAGATATTATTTGACTTATAGTCTTTTATGATCTTTAGTTATACCTTCCAATAGGTTGCTCATCTTTAGTGAAAATCTCCTTCGAAATTTATTTGATTTTCAATTTAACTTGAAAATAGCACTCAGCAAATCTCATATGTATCAATTTTAATTTTAAACGCAAGGTTCAAATGGTTCATTTAAAGGCGACATTCATGAGTGATCATAAGTTGCCTAATTGAATCTGTGCTTATAAGAAAGCTACCAAATTTCTTGCACACATTATTCTTAATTTAGAATTGGATATTTAGACTTACCACCAATCATTTCATATTGATTACTTATTCATGAGTTTAACATTATGAATTTTCAAAGAGAATCTTTATTCATATAAAAAGAGTTCAAATCCAACATGAATTTATCTTTAACTCCACATCAAATCTCATATTTATTTGAAAACTAGACTTCAAATTTATTGTAAGTCACTTATGAGTTTGGGATTTGTCTCCCAAAGTTTCAATTAAGGCTTGTTTAATTTTGAGGAATTTGAATAAAAGAGAACTCACTTTACCACTTTAATTTAAGACATAGAGAATCGTAATTAGAGTTTGTGAGTTTAATATTAGCCTCCCCAAATTTTACTTGTATTTTAAATGAGTGTTCTATTCTTTCTAAAAAATTTCTTTAAATGCTCTCCCCCTATTTCTCTTTGATTTAACATTTATCTTCATATTTATCATACATCTTTTTATTTAACTTAAGTTTAGGTAATTTTCATTTGAATTTGTTTAGTCTTGAATTTTAGTCTAAATTTCAGTAGCCTCTCGGGGTCATCCCCATGTAGAGGGCTGCATCGGGAGTGTTTTGGCTTACTCGGTATGCCCTCATGAGTATAACGAGTGGTGTCTTGTGACACTGCAGCCATCTTCACACCCACTACACCCTAATGAGCATTAGGGGGGTCTTGAATCCTACAAAAAGAAATGCAAGCATATATGTATATTCACATTCACATTTTATTGCACCCACTATGCCCTCATGGGCATTAGCGGGGTCTTGAAACATGTAGAAAGAAATGCAAGTATATATGTATTTTCACATTTGCATTTTCTCGTACCCACTATGCCCTCATGGGCATTAGCGGGTCTTGAAACCTGCAGAAAGAAATGCAAGCATATATGTATTTTCACATTCACATTTTCGACACTACTCTCATGGGCATTAGCAGGGTCTTGAAACCTGTAGAAAGAAATGCAAGTATATATATATTTTTTTATATTCGCATTTCCTCGCACCCACTACGCCCTCGTGGGCATTAGTGGGGTCTTGAATCCTGTAGAAAGAAATGCAAGAATATATATATTTTCACATTCACATTTCCTCGCACCCACTACGCCTTCATGGGCATTAGCTGGGTCTTGAAACCGATGCTAGTAGTCTCTGATAAGACTCCAGTAGAACTTGGAAACCAAGAGTAGCCATTACTGAAGCAAAAACTACAATCCCTATAGGCTACATCCTCTTCTTGCTGATTGGGTACCTATACTAGTTAGGCTTTTTCATGGCGTTTGAAGTGAACCATAGAATAAAACCAGAGAGAAGACCCAATAAGGAGTTCAATGTGGAAGCAATCACAGATAGAGATTTGCTTGAAACTCATGCATAAACGTTGGCTATAAAGAGGATCAAATTGGCCATGTTGGATATGTTGATTGTCATTCTCTCATGACGAGCGACTTTGGCGAGCTCATCCTCTGTTGGAGCACCTTCAGGGCAACCCAACTCATTAAAGCTCTTCATTTCAGTAAAATCCTTCAAAAGAATCTATTGTTGACCCTTAGTGGAGTTCTATAAGATGGGTGGTATCATGCAGTCTTCCTAGTAAATTATCGAGGCGTGCAGTCTTCCTATGCTTTCACTTTTTTTTATCGAGGAAGACTTGAAATTATCGAGCTCACTGTGCAGTCTTCCTCGATGCTCACAAGTCCATTTCAATAAAATCCTTCAGAAGCTTCTCCTGCTTATTATAATACTTGGCAACTCTACTCTTCTTTCATCCCATGGAAGCACTAAACACCCTAGAAACCAAGGTCTGTTCTTCCCGGCTTGTCCCCTCTGGCAACTGAGGACCATTCATGTTGATGCACCACAAAGAACTCGATGATCCCACATCCCTGTCTACTCTGGCAATCACCAAAGCGAAGAGCTCTGTTGCATCACCGGCGTGCTCTCCGCCGAGGGAATCCATCACTCCTCCTCAGTACGTCTTACCTCTGACTTTCCATGCATGTATGCAGAAGGCAATTTGAATGTTGTGACAACCATCGTGATCATATAATCCAGCTACTACGGTTGCCACTTGAGATAAATTGGACTGGCACTCCTCGACAAGCTCAACAGTTTCTTTCACCAAAGTAACATCTTCAATTCTTTTTGGTTTGGAAGCAAGGGGGAGGTTGAGAGAGAGGGGGCAATTTTTCTGTCAAGAGGATCGCGAGTGGTTTTGAATTGGAGGCAGTGTTGGAACTGCTGGCGATGATAAGGAACATTGTCGTTGCCATTGCCATTACCGTCGTCGTCGATCTGGAAGAAGGCAGATGGCCAAGCGAGAGCATTCATTGTCAAATCTCCTTCTGACGGGAGCGCGCACTCGATTGGCCTTTTCTGGGGATGAACGAGAAGTTTTTTTTTTTTGGCTTGCGCGTCTATGGTTAAAGAGTTTGAATGAGGGGGAGGGATTAGTTGAGCAAGTTTGAATGGAGAGGGAGCGGTTTCTTGGAATCAAACAAGCTTACAATTGAGGGAAAATTGAACCCTTGGAACGAACTGTTCAAAGGCTTTTTAGAGCTTAATTTGAGTTATTAAGATTAAATAGGAATTTTACATTAATTTCTTAAGCATTTAATTAAGCTTGATATAAATTTTATGCTGACATTAATATAGGGTCAATATATATGTTGATTCAAGGTTATTCTGATGTTCTAAATACAACAGCGCAGTCTGTTTTGCAATCAGAGACTGTTTGGTTCATGTCGGTGTCAAATTGGGTCAATTTTAGCTCAAAATGCATGTCGCCCCTTTCGACCACTCGACATTCACTCAGACTTGTCCGAATTAGGTGCATAGAGTCTTACTTGATATATTTCAATATTTCGAAGCTAATGGTGCAATCAATTTCATGAACAAAGGTCGTTTGACTTGCATCGGTGTCTCCTAATCTCGATATGCATGCCAGCACGTTGACGACTAAATCGCTTGATCGGTTGATCATTAGATTATGCAATATTTATATATTGACCAATTTTAACATTCTGAATATGATGGCGAGGCATGTTCATCAATCGGAGGGCGTTTCAACCATTTTCAATGACATTCAGTGCATTTTTATCTCAATTTGCGCACTGCCACTTCTGATTATTTGACATTTGCACAGACTTATCCGAATTAAGCGTGGACAATCTCATTTGATAGTTTTTGATGTTTCAAATCTAACGGCATGATCAATTTCATGAATAGAGGTCATTCGGATATCGTCGCAGCTTTTCAACTCCAATATGTGCGTCGACACATTGATAGCTCAATCGCTTTATCGGTCACTCTTTACATTATGCAATATTTATATTATGATCAATGTTTTGAACACGACGGTAAAGTCCATTCATCGATCGGAGGTCATTTTGACCATTTTTGGTGACGTCCAGTGCATTTTGAACCCCAATTTGTGCACTGTCACCTCTGAAGTCCGCCGAATTTGATTTGTAGGCTTGATTTGACTTATGGCACATATATGGAGGTCAATAATTTGGTGGCTAACTCAAAAAGAAAGCGCGGGGACTCACATCTACCAAGATGGTGTATCCACCGGGTGAGTCGCCGTCAGCATGGCGATAACCAACCAACCTAAGGTGCCCGTCGGTTTGTGACAATCTGTCTAGAAAGAAGGCGTGTAGGCTTACATCTCTCTAAAGCGGACTGTTCGTTGGGATAGTCTGTCTTCAGCTCGACAGGGGCTATCTAACCTAGGGTAACTACCAAGCGAGGAGTTCTGTGTAGGGACTAAACTTAGGCTTGAAGTAGTCAAGAGGAAAGGAGCCACTGGGGGACTTGCCCTAAGCCTCAAATATTCTCGACCTAGTCAGTGCATGATGGCTAGTTCAAGAAGAAAGCGTGTAGGCTTACATCCTCTTAAACAAAGTCAACATGAGATAGCTTACTGGCTACATAGTGAGGCCTACCAAACTAACGAGGCACTCGTCAGTTTGTAATGGTCAAGTCAGGCAGAAAGTGCAGGGACTCACATCTGCTAGACAAGTGACCGCTGGGGTGACACACTAGCAAGGTAACATGTCAGCCTGACCTAGAGCAACTAGTGAGTGTGTGCCACAGGGGGCTTGCTCCCACGTCAAAATAGCCCGAGACCAAAAGATATATATATTTATTTTATATGTGGTTGTGTTGTGTTGATGAAGGGAGGAATAAGATGTCGCTTGAGTTCTCTTACACCTATCCTAAACACATCGAAGGGTGGATGAAATGATGCCACACGGACAATATGACTCCACTAAGGAAGGATGTCGCTCGGGTTCTCTTACACCTAACTTAGTAACACTGGAGAATTGTGTGTAGTTTGTGTTTGCATTGATGAAGGATAGGATGCCGCTTGGGTTCTTATACACCTATCCTAATAGCACTGGAGATCAATATTGAGTTTTTAATGTAAGTTTGAAGGAATGTTTAGATTGATGAGGAATTTTGAAGGGTGATTGTAGATTGAATTATTTTTTTTTTAATTCTGACTCAATCAATGTAGGCATGAAAACATAACTTCATTAAGGAATTGATTTTGACCTCTTTTTTTTTAAATTTCTTTAGGTGTGTACAAATGGAACAAGAACAACTAAGAGTAGTGTTCTTTCTCCAAAATCCTTGGGACCCAGTCAAAGTAATTGATCATCCTTAGTAAAAGAAATTCACTAAGGCTTCTTAAATATTATGCTCTAATTTGTATTTGAATCAAAGAAATTTCTTATTCCAATAACTTGAATTATTCTCCAAATTTGGAATTTGATTTTGAGTGTAATGGCTTTTGAAGTAGTGTTTGTTGACATAGAAATACATGACACTCTCCTATTATAGTGGTTTAAAATACTTTCCATCCTTCGAAGCACCAAAGTAGGCCTTTTAATGATCAAAAACAAAATCTTGATTTGGAGAGTTTTGAGATAGACTAACTTTGAAAGAGTTTAAACCATTTATATTCAACGTTAATTGAGATCTCCCTTCTTCTTCTTCTTCTTCTTTTTTTTTTGCAAGACCTTCAAGCTTTTCAATCAATGCATAGAGTTTTGTAATTTTGATTATTGATGATAAATTTTAACAAGAAGACTTGTACCCTAAATGGAGATAGCCTTAAACTAGTGGCCTAAGGAGAATGGAGGGGCCAATATTAGAGGTGTCATGGAATATTACCTTATACTTTTGAATGAGTATTGAAACTTGTCATCCTTTAGAACTTGATCTACTTTCTTTGTCAAAGTAGTGAATGATTGACACCTACCAAAAAGATGAGAGATTACGTATCTTAGACACGACAACCTTCCTTGAAATGGTTTTAATTGTGTCGTGCATTTCCTCTTTTTTTCTTTTTTTTTCTTTTTTTATTATTTTTTTATTTCCCCTTTTTTTTCTTTTTTTTTCTTTCTTTTTTTGGAGGTTGCATCTATGAGATCACTTTTATCTCTTTTAGATCAATTTTTGTTATCCCATGATGCTTTACTACAAGCCTTAAAAACTTCCCTAAAGCCATCCTAATTGTATACTTTAGGGGATTCATCTTTAGGTTGTAGTATCATAATTAATCAAAGACAACTACTTAGATCGTAAAGATGGTCTTCCTTTTCTTTGCTTTTGATCACAAGATCATTAACGTAGCATTCCATTTTATGATAAATGAGTTAATCAAAGATTCGAGTAATGGCCCACTAGTATGTGGCGCCAGCATTTTGAAGGTTGAAATGCATGACCTTATAGCAGTAAATTCTGATGGAACTCATAAATACAAACAACTTCTCATCCTTCGGTATCATTTGATCCATCCTTGAATGAGGAGACTGCATGTAAAGAGGCAACTTAGATCTTCAAAATTAACATATGTGCGGATTTGAATGTTCTTCCTTTTGACTAGGAATAATGTTGGGTAATCATGATAGTATCTTTCTTCTTCAATAAGGTTAGCTTCAAACTTTGATCCTCTTCTTGGTGCAAATGTTCACGTCAAAAGTTTGTAAAATAGAAGTAGCAATAGGTTCGATTTTGAGCTTGCAGATTGGTACCTTTGTAGATGTATTGGGCACTTTATAATGGTCTTAGGTAAAGCGGTCTTTAAACTACAAAAGTAACCTAACCAAGTCATTGACATTTTCCTTCTAACTTATCATATATGGATGTTGGGAGGGTGGGTGGACTCTCTTTATATTCTAAGGTTAATTATTTAAAACTTATTGGTTAATGATTATAGTTGAATTTCTTGGGAGGGTGGGTGGACTCTCTCATAGCAATAGGTTCCTTTTTTTTTACAACTTTAGGGAGTGCATTGTCTGCGTGAAAATCTTCAAAATTGTTTGAACAAAGTAAGTATACTAGGCAAAAAAAAAATTTATTACTTCATTTGAAGGTCTATCTACAAGCATTGAATCCTATTTTGAGCTTGGAGAAAGAGATATGAAGTGGAAATTTGAAATCTCATAATGTATTTTTTGCTAGAGGTTAGGAGCAACTCTTAACTTCCAACCCTATAATAATATCATGGGATAATAGAATTGGAGTCAATGAGCTCACATACCTACTAAGGTTCTAGTCATATCATACACGAATACTCCTTTTAGAACTTTTTTTATTGTCGTCTAACTCCAGAGACTTGTCAAATTTTGACTCAAAATTTACTTCATATATTCTTTCTCTTTTTTTTATTTGAATTTACACCTCGTACATATTATTTATTTTGTGGATTCTAAATCAATATGTATTATTGGTGCTTTACTTTTTCTCTTTTTCTTCTTCTCTTTCTCCTTTTTTTTTAACTTCATTTTTTTATTGTCTCCTTTTTTTTTGAGTCTTTGTCTATATTATGTTCTCTGGAAGAGATTGCTTGCCTTTCTTGTCCTTAGGATATTCTATGTTGAATATGACTTGAGGAGGTTGCCACTAACTGAGCAAGGAAGAATCAAATACTTTCTATCTCTTTAGAGAATGTGAGAGTGCACTTATTACTTAGCTCAGTGAGCAACCTTCCAAGATAGTTTAGGACCCTAAGATTAACCTTAATAACAATTTGATGCCCTTATTTTGGATTATGAGGTGTACCTTAAGAAGGATTTAGAATTTGATTATTTCCAATGACTGATTTGCTTCTTCCTATGGTGTTGATCAAAGTGGTAGGACCCTGCCACTGCAATAATTTACTTCTGTGATATCTTCTTAAAGAGAGGTAGAATTGATGTCTACCTACTCTCTTTTTTTTTTGTACCCAAAGTTTATCCCATTAGGCCTTTAAAATCTGATGATTTTGACTCTTTATCGATAGTGGCATCATGAAAGCTTAGAATGGGGGCATCTCTACCCGAGTTGGAATCATTAAAGCATAAAGTCCATCGGCACTTCTATTTTATGGATTAAGATCATTATTTTGAGAGTTGTATTCTTTTAGGAATTAAGATTCAAGTCATTTGAGTCATACTTATATGGAATAAATAAGACATACTCAAAACCCTTGTCAATTTCATTCTTAGTCCCTGAAGGAATCTCTATGGCCTTCCTCCTTTAGGGTGAAAATCCACATCTTGGTTTTAAGCTGAATTTCATCATAAAAGTATTTTATGATCCATAATTTTGTGACCAATAATAATGAATATTGTATTATCATAAGTCAACTTAAGGTTTTCAAGCTCTATGTCAAATTTGATTAAGATATTCTTGATAGATTTAAAGAATTTGGACCCACACTCATCAAATTTAAATATGATAAGGGGGTTCAAATAATTAGATTTTGATTTGGAGAGATTTTAAAGAGAATTTCTTTGGAACCTCACTTGCCAAATGTTGATATGACTGTAGGTTCAAAGTTCTTTAACTGGGACTTCAGAAATTTTAGAACTTTACTTTTCAAATGATGCTAGGTTCAAAATTTTAGGATTTTTTGTTTTGTTTGGCATTGTTTGATTTTGATTTTGAAAGATAACTATTATTTAACAAATTTGAGTATTTTAAATGAAATTGGTTAATTCTGTTTGAAAAAAATAGTTTTGATATTTATTTTTGAAGAAGAGATTTTATTTGATTTAATTTTTATTTTAAAAAAATGAACATTCACTTAATGAATTTAGGTATGCTAAGTGGGGTTCAATTAAGACACATCTTAATCTTTAAAGTGATCTTAAGGAATGATGTACTATCTCAAAAGATAAAAATCACCACTCTATAATGGACCTAATCACCTAATAAGGACTCTTAAGGCATGATGAGTCTTCGAATATACCAGAGATCTTTCCCCTACTCTACATGGAAAAGTAAAGTAGGGTTTATTTTAAGTTGGGTTCATTAAGTTTACTATGGAGGCAAGCCCTCATAGTTAATTACATCCTAAAGAATGAGAATTCCTTAAGAATACTCTCGAATAAATTAGACAATTAGGGTTTAAGGTTAAGACTATCAAAGAATTGGCTATTTTAGAAAATCAAATGGGATAGATCAAGGAGAAAACTTATAATTGGAAGTCAAAAGGAGATGGGTAGAGAATGCTCATGGTACTAGGAAGCCTAGTGAGCATTTCAATCTATTCTATGATTGGACTTTATATTTTGAAATTAAAGAGAGTTAATTATTTGAGTTGACATTTTATTAGAATACAAGGACTTATAATCCCACAACATAAGATTGTGAAAATGCCTAAGAGGTGAGGATTTATGCTTGTAGCCCGAAAAAAATAGCTACCTCAGATCCTAAATCTGGGGAGCTTTGGCGAGGGCCAAAGCATGACTTAAATTTTAGACAAAAATGGGTATATGGTGTACCTCCATAAGAGAGAGTAAGTCACCCGACTACTGGACTTATTATCACTTGGAGTAGTAGCCAGCTAACTCCTCATACGCTTTAAATCCATATAGGAAAGTCTTATGCTTTGTAAGATGGCTAGGCTGTTGTTTATTTAGTGAGAAAACTAAGTCCTTAAACTCACTCCCTAAGGGATTAAGGAATGAGTGGTATGAAATAATGACTTAATCTAATGCAAATTTTATCATATTTATTTGATTCTTTTGGACTCTTTGTTTTGACACAAGCTATGGGATTTTATATGCCTAAATACATGAGAACTTGATTATGGGACAAATCAAGAGAGAAAGGAGTGTTCTTTCATCAAAGGCTCTCACAGGTTAATCCTTCATTCTCTGGCACAGATGGAAGCCCCCACTTAATAAGAGTAAAAGAATATGACATGCATGATATTATACATTCATTCATCCAGCTATGGGGTTGCTAAAAATTTTATTATCTTAATTTAATTCCTAGGCTTTTATGTGAGGTTATGAGTTATTTTAAATTTTGATTATGAGTTATTAATTAGGGTAGAAAAATTAATTTTTATCCTAAGAGCCAACCGCATTCAGGCCACACATTCAAACATCAATCATAAATAAACTATGAAAAGTATGATGTTCTAGTGCACAATATAAACATAATGTTAAACAATTTTATAGACTATCGTAAGAGAATAAAAGACCAGTGCGGTTGGGTTCTGCCATACACCTCGAAAAGAAAAAAAATATGGGTAGCCAAGCTCTACCCTTATATAATCTGGATTACAAAAATAATACATGTTATAGGGGACTTCTTTTCTTCATTTCTTCCTTCTCTTCCTTTTGATTTGATTTTCTCCAAAGGCATCACAGTGCAGCCCAAGGACTAAGCCTTCTGGCCACTGCTCATCCTAATCCCCCATAACACTAATCCTAATTCCTAATACAAAATTATATTAAAAATAGAAAAAGTAAATCTAGTTACACTTGCAAATCAAATATTAGCTAAACACACCATACAACCCGAATAATTATATGAATAATTTGGACTTAGCACCCCACATATAAAAACCAAGCCCACACCTAATTAAGGGCTAAGCAACCTGCATAGTAAAAGTATTTATATTTTTATTATAGTGGCCCTTTAAGCACAACCCCCTACAGAAAATATGATTAGGCTAATAACGGTCTAACATCCTATCTACAAAACATACACCTTAACATCCAGTCTAAAATATTATGTCACAAAATAAAACATTCATCACACATACACCATCCTAATTTAGCACTAGAAGTGGTGACTTAGTATTATAATGTGTATGCTTAAGGCTTGTGTGACAAGACTTTACTAGGCTTCTTTAGTTTAGGTTTCAATTTGGAGTTTGAATTTGTTTAAATTTTACCTTTGGGTGATTTCAATTTAAATGATTTAATGATTTATTTTTCATTTTTATTTCACTTTTATTTAGTTAAAATGATATTTAGGTTTTCAAGAATGAAGAGTAGAATGAATTCCACCTGTAGATGGAACTCAACCTATTCTACATCCTAACTCCTAAAGAATCTAACTAAGGTCCTTAAGTATCTTAATTAGCCCATTTTGAACTTGTGTAATTCATTTGATTTTATTTAATTTAGAATTTAGAATTTGAATTTGTTTAAGTGTTTGATCAATTGATTTTGGATTAGATGTTTAGGTTTAATTACATCTTGATCATTCAATATCCTTAATATCTAATGAAGTTTAAGTTTGTTTAAATTCATGTATTTTTGATTAATTAATTTTAGATTAAATGTTTTTGTTTAATTAAATCTTGATAATTCAATATCCTTGATCTCTAATGAAGTTTAAGTTTATTTAAATTCATGTGATTTTGATTGATTAATTTTAGATTAAATATTTTGGTTTAATTAAATCTTGATAATTCAATATACTTTTAAATTAATATCTAATTTTTTGCTTTTATTATGGTTATGTGACTTAACTTCATGTTTATTTGATTTGATTATGGTTCATTTATTTGTAGCTCGATCAGATTAGATTAATTGATATTTTATTTTGATTTTAATTGAGTTTGATTCTTTTTAATTAGGATTTTATTTTTAATCTCATCTATTTGTCATGTTTATCAAAGTTTAGTTTGTTTTTTGACTTAATATATTGGATAGTTAATTGGTTTATCTTATTTAAGTAGGTTGAATGAGATTTTATTTGATTACATATTAAATTGATGAGAGTCTTTCTTAATTTAATTTAATTTGATTTAATTTGATTTGATTATTTTTATTAGTCTATGGGTTTGCTTTAGTTCAATGTGATTATGTAATTAGTTTAATTAAGAAGTGTATTTATGTTAACTATAAAGATTTGTTTAATTTTCAATTTGAATTTAAATTTATTTAGATTAATGATATAATTAATGACTTAATAATTTAGGTTTAGTTTTGATTAGTATTTAATTACAATTATGTTTGATTAAGTTTAAGTTTAATATGATTAATTTGATTGACTTAATTAGCTTATTTAAGATGTGCGATCAAATTAATTTGTAGATTAATTAAGTGCTTGATTTGAATTTGATTTTAAAAGTTAATTTGGTTCATTAAGATGATGGATTGATTCATTAGGTTTGCATTAATTAGGTGTTTATTCAATTATATTAGCTTAAGGGTAATTAGTTTAATTAAGAAGTGTGTTTAGGTTAATTATTAAATTAAATGAAGATTTATTTAATTCTTAACTTATTTTATATTTATTTAGATTAATGATGTAATTAATGACTTAATGATTTATGTTTAATTTAGGATTTTATTGGTATTTAATTGCATTTATGTTTGATTAAGCTTAAGTTTAATATAATTAATTTGATTAACTTAATTAGTTTACTTAAGGTGCGATTAATCATTAAATTTGATTAGTGGTTTGATTTAAGCTTAATTTAAGAGTTAGCTTTAATGTAATTTATTTAAATTAATTTGATTCATTAAGATGATTGATTAATTCATTAAGTTTGTATTAATTAGATGTTTAATTAATTAAGTTTGATTAAGGGTAAATAGATTTTTAAATCATTTGATTAATTAAAAGTTTGTTTAATTAGAGATTAATGACTTAATTACCTACATGTGAGTGATTTGATTTAGTTAAGTATTTTACTTAAGTTTGATTTGATTAAAGGATTATTGTTATTACCATCATTGTTATTAAGTGAATTAAATGTTTATTTCATTTTAATTAAGTTTGATTATTTATGATTAGAGTTTTATTTGATTTGATTCATTTATTATGTTTACTTAATTTCATTAACATGTTTGATTTAGTTATTAGGTTGAAATATTTAATGGTTAATTAGTTATCTTATTCCAAATGATTTATTTTTAAATGTGATTTAATCATATCTTAATTAAGTTTACTCTAGCTTTATTTAGTTTAATTTGATTAGTATTAAATGATTATGTTGAATTGGTTTATTAATCAATTTGATTTTTAGTTTATTTAATGATTAATTAGTTTCAATTTATTTATATTCATTAAACAGTTTCATATGATTAAGATTCCATGCTTAGTATAGGTTTAGTTATATTAGTTTGACTCATGTTAAAGTTTCCTAGATTTGTTTAATTTTAAGTTTGATTTAAGATTTAATCATTTAATTAAGTTTTATTAATTTAAATAGGTTTAATCATATTTTATTTAATTTCCTCTGAGAATGGTATTTTTCTGATTTAAGATTTGATTAATGATTACTTAAGTATTATTTCATTTCTGATTTTGATTTCATATTTAAATTATTTTTAGATTATATTTTAATTAATTTCTTAATTGATTAAACTTAATCTTAAGTGTTTATTTGGGGTTCATTAGGATTCAGAAAATCAAATTATTTTTTTAAGAGTCCTAGATGTCAACTAAAGTGATTTAAACCATTTTGAAGATTTTTGTAAATTTCTGGATTTTTATTTGATTTATTTTATTAAAATAAACAATCTAAAGTTCAAAATTTAATTTCTCCCAATACATAAATCCTTTTAACCTGAGATTTTTATGGTATGTGTGTTTTAACTTTAATTTCAATCCCTAAAAATTTCAACTCAATCTGACTTATATTTTTAGAGTAATTAATGATAATTTATTTTTACTAAAACTTAAATTAAGCTCAAACCATTCAGTGAAATTTGGAGATTTTAGGTTTGTTGGATTCCTCTCAAAAAGATAAATTCAATGAGCTCTTGTTTACATTTTTTAATTAGGTGTTTTATTTTTTATGAATTGTTGAAGTTTCAGGTGATTTAAATAATTTTTAAGCTCAAAAAAATCTGATTTTTCTACTTAATGCAGTCAACACCGCGCACAGTGTTGATTGGATGTGCAGTGCCACGTTATCTCTAACAAATGAGAATACACACCAACGTAGCAAGAGCGACGTGCGGTTTGATCAGATCACGGGATCCACAAGCCAGGATCGCGCAATCAGCATGCGGGATCGGACGGTCCAGAATGTATCTAGTGATCTAAAGGCGGATCACGACGACGACCGGCGCCATCGATCCGCGAACTCAGATCGGACGGCTGCCGTATCCACGGTCATGAACGTAAAAATTAAGGGTATTTTGGGAAAAATGAGAAATTCTAAGTGAAAACTTATCCAAATAGACTCATTTTCACATCGATTCACACTAAAAAATTTCTATTTTCTAATTAGGATGATATAAAACATAAAATGTAGGATTATTTAGGATAAATTCTTAAAATTGCGTAAATAGTCATGAAGGATCATAGGCAATTCTTTGCTTTCAAATGCAGAATATCCCGTGAACTCCTAAGTATGTGAGGAAGTTTTAGAATGATTTTTAACCTTTCCTTTAGAACATCATCTTCCCAATCACTGAAAATTTTATTTGTGTTTTTGAGCTCAAAAATGACTCAAAGAGGTGGGGGATGGGTTCCTTTTTGCTTTTGGGAGCTCTTGGGGGCTGAGAGGAAGATGAATGAAGCCTTATTTCCCCCTCTTTTAATAGTGGCTGAAAATCCATTCTTTTATGAATTTTTTGGCTCCAAAGTGTTGTCTTCTTGCTTGGGGTGGTTGGGATAGATGATGGATTGATTGAGGACTTTGAATTTTTGCTTCAAAGTCCTCTCTTGCTACTATATGATCAGCTCTATTGAATGCAAATGTTTGGAATGAGTTAAATGCATGTGATGGGGAGAGTTAAATGAGGTTGGGTGGAATCCTATGTGGGGTAGGATCCATGAGAAATTCAATTGGGTTGGGTTGATTTTGGGCTGACCCCAAATGGGTTTGGGTCAGGTTTGATCAGCCCCCAGTGAGTCATGGCTTGGTTTCAAGGGATTTGGCTCATATTAGGTCATATCAAGTTAGGTTGACCAGTTGGTCAAATTGGGTCAAACCAAAGCTTAGGTTAGGTTCAAATGATAATTTGAAGAGTTTTGGTATAATTAATTTGATTTAATTTATCTTAGAATTGATTTTGGCTCATTTGAAATCAAATGGGTAAAGTTGACCAATTTGATCAAAATTGGCCAAATTAGCTTGAGTTACAGGTTAGTTCATGTTCAATTAGCTAATTAAAGATGAATGTGATCTTTTGCTTGAATTAATTTGGATTTAATTTGAATTTTGGCTAATTTGATCCTTTAGGTCAATTTGGGCTAGGTTAGGTCAAGTTGACCAATTGGTCAAATTATACTCAATTATGGCTTTAGTCAAGTTCAATAATCAAATTAGAATGAACTTGAGCCATTGGTTATAATCAATTTTGGTTAAATCATGATTTGACCTAATTTGGTCCTTTAGGCCAATTTGGGTCAACTTGGATCGAATGGTCAATTGGGCTTAGTTTGGCTCAATTGATGGTCAAGTCATATCAAATCATTGGCTTCAATCAATTTGGTGTAAGATAAGTTTTGGCTAATTTTGATTCATTTGTGCTAAAGGTTGACTTGGTCAAATGACTAAGTTGACTTGGTTTGACCCAATTGGTTACAATTGATCATCCTGGGGTGATCAACAATCATGGTAAAAGGTTTTGGTGAGCTTGGTTCAATCTAATTTGGCTTGGATTTGAAGTTGGCTCAAATGGGTCCTTCAAGTCACTTTGGGTCAAATGAACCTGTGGGTCAATTAGTTTGGTTTTGGATTGGTTTGAGTTTAGTTGAACATATATATGAGCCTTAGATTGAAATATAAGTTCAACAGCAATCAATTTGGAGTCCGATGGGTTTTGGCTCAATTGAAAGTTTTAAGTCACAAGGGCTAAGTTAGGCTTGACTTAGGCTAACTTGAATTTGGTTTGATGATTGTAGGTTTTATTTATATTTGGATAAATGTTTGAATGAATGATTTATTCGAGAGAAAATCTATTAATTTTGACTTGATTTGGATAGAATTTGGCTAAGTCCAAAGAATTAGCTTAGAGGGCTTAGATTGAGTTTGGATTTGATTTTTGATATAGTTTCGGTCATTTGAATTTGTATTTCATTTATATTTGTGAATATAAATGAAGGAATAATTGATTTATAAAGAGATCAATTGAGTTTTATTTGATCTAAAGGGAGTTTTGGCTAAGCTTATAAATGTGGTTCATATGGCTTAGAAAGGGTCTTAGGATTTGAATTTGATTTTGGATTTCAATCATTTGGAGTCAAATTTGGAATTAGATTTTGGAATTTAAATTTGAATTTGAGGTTGGTTTGAGATTTGAATCTGGGTTTGATTTGAGAAAGTGTATCTATATTGAGTTTAGGCTATAGGATAGGTAATTTCCTTAAGCCCTAAGGCATAGCCTAATCTTATGATTAACACTTCTATGTCTATAGGCTTAGGTTAAGTGTTCACCTAATCACTATAAGTGTCTTATAACTAAGGAGTTCTCAATGTCTAGAACTGTCCTAAGTCTAAGAAGAGGAGGTTAAGAGCTCGCTCCAAAAGTGAGGTCAACAAGCACAGAGTGTACAAATTGTACAACACAGAGTGTACATCTCAGAGTCTACACCTCAGGGTGTACACTCAGAGTGTACACCCCATAGTGTACACTCCAGAGTATACAGAGTGTACACAGTGTACTGAGAGTGTACACTCTGGAAAACTGAAATCAAATAATCAATTCCTATTGTCCAACTAATAAGTAGAAACAAAATAGTAGATTCTAAAATACATGAACTTCTAGGAAGATATGTACAAGGATAATCAAAGAGATCATTTACAAATACATTTGAGTCTAAACATTTCATATATACAAACATTTCAGCCATTTCATATATACAAACATTTCAGCCATTTCATATTTAAACAAAAAGAGCAGAAACAAACTCTGCCCTAAAAAATTCATCTCCTTAGGCTAATCTTGGTGATCAAACCAGTCCACTGCAGGTTTGCTTACCACAGCCTCCATATATTTGCACACAAATATGCTGCAGTCAAAGCTGTTCAATTGGACTGGTATACCTTTGACCACTTTGATTGGACATTCTTCAGGGTTGGTCTTGAAAGCCTCACATGCATCACTAACAAGTAGTTTGATCTACATATGCACCTAAAGAAAGCCAATAAGTTCATTAAAAATTTTGCATTTAGGAAAAACTGAGTAAGGCAAGTAAACTTACAATGTCAGGTGTTATAGCCTTATGTATTGGATTTGGTAGTGAATCATAAAAGAATAATTTTCCTTTCTTAAGGTGCCCCACAAGTAGTGTCCAATATTGATTATTGATGATTTGAATTAAGACTAAATCAGCCCTTGAAATGCTCTCTCTATTGATTTGTTGGACAAACATTTTACTCTCCTTTTCATAGCCAAATTTGGGATAACTCTGAAAGATTAAAAAGAAGAGTAAAATTAAATAGTTTTTAACTTGCTAAATTTATGAAGGCATTTTATAACCCAATAAATCTTGCTTAAACTCACCCAATGTAGACATGATATGTACAAGTATGGGGCATATAATCCAGTTTTTAACTTGCTCAATTCTATTTTTAAAATCTAGATAATTATATTTACACAATGGGGATTTCTGCCATGTCACCTTCTCCCCTCTATTGGGCATCCCAATTATTAAAGCAACTTCATCGGCTGTGAAAGAAAGGTAGTGGCCACCTATATAGAAGGCTTGCTTTTCAATGTTCCAGCAGGACTGGAGTTAAGTGATAGGAGCCAAATCTTGTTGAATGACAGGTAGTCTAATGAATTGATGAATGTGAAGCCTACTTAAAATCTCAATAACTACCTCAGTGAAGTGTTCTGAGATGGAATCACACAATGCTCTGAATGTTGATGGTCTGCATTTAAAACTTATTGGCTTCACAGACATTTTCAGCTTCAAATGCCAAGTGAACTAATCAGAACATTATAGCCTGATTATAGTCCTAGGAAACTATCATGTAGATCTATAGTTGGAAGTTCCACACAACTTCAAAATTAAAAAAAGAAGGGTGTACACTCTAGAGTGCATAGTGTGTACACTCTAGATTATACAGAGTGTACACCTAGAAAATAGAAAGAAAATAGTCCAAATCCTCTTGGAAGAACTCAGTACAGCTCAGAATGTCATATAGATCCATAGATGGAAGCCCAACACTACTATACAATTATAAGAAAAGGATGCACACTCTGGAGTGTATAGGGTGTACACTCCAGATTGTACAGCATGTACACCTAGAAAATAGATAGAAAATAGCCCAAAGTCTTCTAGAAAAAACTCAAAATAGATTATAATATCATATACATTCATAATTGAAAGTCCAATAGTGCTTTTACAAAAAAAAAAAGGATTGTACATAGTGTACACCTAGAAAATACACAAATAATAGCTCAAATCATCCTGAAAGAAGTTAGAACATGTTAAAATGCCAAATAGTTCCATAGTTTGAAGTCTTACACTGCTCTAAAATAAAAAAAGGTATACACTCTAGAGTGTACAGAGTGTATACCTAAAAAATAGAATGAAAATAGCTCAAATCCCACTGGAGAGAACTCACAATACATTAGAATGCCATATAGAGCCATAATTGGAAGTCTCACAGTGTTGTACAATTTAAAAAAAAAGGGTGTACACTCTGGAGTGTACAAAGTATACACATAAAAAATTCATAGAAAATAACCCAATTCCTCTTGGAAGAACTCACAACACATTAGAATTGCAAATACATCCATAGTTGGAAGTCTCACACTGCTTTAAAATAAAAAAAGGGTGTACACTCCGGAGTGTACAGAGTGTACACCTAGAAAATAGTAAGAAAACAACACAAATCCCACTAGAGAGAACTCACGATGCTTTAGAATGTCATATAGAGCCATAATTGAAAGTCCCACACTGCTATACAATTTAAATAAAGAATGTACACATGTTGACCTCATTTTTAGGATGAGCTCTCACCCCTCCATGTTAGACATAGGACTTCTCTTAGACACTAAGAGTCTCCTTAGTCATGAGACACTTCTAGTGATTAGATGGACACTCAACCTAACCCTAGAGACTTAGAAAAGTTAGCCATAGGAATAGGTCATGCCTTAGGGGTGTTAGAAAAATTTACCTACCCCATAGCTTGAACCAAATTCTCACTTCCTCCTTTTAGAGTCAAACTCCAAATCAAATCAACTCCAAACTCCAAATCAAATCAACATCAAAGCTTAAATCAATTCCAACTTAATTGATTTTCTCAAACTCAATTTAATTCCAAATTATTAAAGCTTACGGTTGAAATTCCAAATTCAAAAATTCTTCCTAAGTCACTTTGATTCTATCTTATGGACTAAGCCGAAATCAAATCCAAATCAAATCAAATTCAAAAAATTTTCTCATAACCCATTTATATTCTCATTTATATTCACAAATATAAATGAAATATAAATTCAAATATCCAAAAATCAATTCGAAACTCAAATCCAAATTCAACCAAAATCCAACCTAAGCCTTTCAAGTCAAATTCTTGAACTTAGCTAAATCAAATTCAAATCAAGCCAAACTCTTGATTTTTTTTTCTCCATGATTCAATCAATCCTTCAATCATGAATCCAAATATAAACATAAACTTCAATCATCAATCCAAAAATCAATTCAAAATTCAAATCCAAATTCAACCAAAATTCAACCTAAGCCTTTCAAGTCAAATTCTTGAACTTAGCCAAATCAAATTCAAATCAAGCCAAACCCTTGATTTTTCCTCATGATTCAATCAATCCATCAATCATGAATCCAAATATAAACATAAACTTCAATCATCAAGCCAAAACTAAATTCAAAAAAATCAAACCTAAGTCAAACTCATGTTCACCTTTTGAACTTGAAATTGTCAAGTGAATCAAAACTCATTTGACTCCAAATCACTTGCAAATGGATTTATATTTCAATCATAAGTTCATATGTGAGTTCAATCAAACTTGATTCAAGCCTTGATCAAGTCAATTGACCCACTTAGGCTCACTTGACCCAAAGTGACCTAAAGTATCCCTTTTGAGCCAAAATTCTAGTACTACCCAAATTGGATTGAACTAAGCCCAACTAAGTCTCACATTGTGAACAACAATCATCATGAGATGATCAATCACTCAAATTGGGTCAAACCAAGTCAACACTTAGCCAAAATCTACCATTGGCCAAATTGATTGAAACCATTGATCTAAACTCATTCATGATCAATGTTTGAAGTTGACCAAGTCATCATTTGAGCCTAACCTAGCCCAATTGGCTACTTGACCCAAGTTGACCCAAGTTGACCCAACTTGACCTAAAAAGTTAGAATGTGTCAAAACTTGATCTAACTCAAATTGATTAAAACCAATGGGTCAAGTTCATTCCAAATCACTTGTTGAACTTGACCAAAGCCCCAATTAGCCAACTAGACCCAACCTAGCCCAATTAACCTTGAACCCAACTTGACCTAAAAGGTCAAATTTAGCCAAAATCAAATTAAACTAAAATTGATTGGAAACAAAGATACCAATATATTTCATATGACCAATGAAACCTAAACCAACTCATGACCAAACCAAAATAGGTCAAATAGGTCAAATTGGTCAACTTGACCCATTTGACCTAAATGAAATCAAATGAATCAAATCCAAATAGAAATAAAATTGAACCAAACCAATGATGCCAAAAAATTTCAAATGGTCATATAAACTTGACCCAACCCTTGGTTTGACCTAATTTGACCAATTGGTCAACTTGACCCAAGTTGACCCATTTTGACCTATATGGGTCAACATAAGCCAAATCACATCAAATCAATTACAAATTCATTAAAACTTGGCCCAACCTATTTTTCAATCATACCAAACATACTCAAACTGAAGTTCAATCCAAATGACCATTTTACCCCTAGGTCAAGGGGTAACCTATGGCCAATTCTACATAGAATTTGGCCATATCCTTCTAGTGGCCACTTTAGTGGGCCATGTGGACACTAGTGAGCATGGTGCACTTGATCCATTGGGTTTGAGTCAGCCAAACCCAACCCAAGGTCAAAATCGACCACTCACTTCATTTCAACCACAAGAGAATCACTCCAACACCTTATTTTGCACATGGAAACTTCCCCACTACCTCCCTCTGGCCAAAATGAACCATGTGCAAGTTCAAACAGCCAAAACAACCCATTGAATGAGGTAAATTGGATCAAAATGATAAAGGGAAGCACGACCATCCAATCCACCTAGGGGGAGATATACTCCCCCTAATTTCATTTCATTTGCACACATTCACACTCGATTGAAGTTAGGAAGCTCAGAGCAAGCATCTGCAAGTCTCCCCAAGCTTCCTAGAGCCATCTCCAATTCTCCTCTTCTTGATTTCTTCAAACCAAAAATAGGAGAGGCTAAGGGAAATTCCACTTTGCTCATTACTCAATATCAGCTCAATTTCTCTTGCAAGCATCTTTAGAGGAGTCAATCGAATTGATCTAAACTTTCTTCCAAACTTCAAAGGTAAGGGAGGTGGGAGATAGACCAAGGCCGAATCCATTTGAAGGTGACTTTGGCCAATTGGGAGATCCACTCAACCTCAAACCTTCAACAGGGTTTCATCTCCATTAGACGAAGCTATCTCGACGGTTGGGAGCACCAGTGATAGCCTCCGGTGAGGTACTATTCAAAATCGAGCATAATTTGAATTTTTCTTAGTCCTTTTTGAAGGAAAGTTTCACCCCAAGTGAAATGGACCATTAGATCTTCATTCCCTTGCATGATGATGGTGTGGGTTGAGTTTGAGCTCAATCCGAGCTCAATAGAGCTCGGATCTTGCCCTAGAGATTGGACGGTTCTCCTCTCCTGTAGGCGAGCTCAGGGACGAATCATGGACCATCCATCCACGCATTTTGGATGGATGGTCCTGATCAAGCCGTGTAGGATATCTTATTTACCCTATTAATACTGCGGGCTTAATCCTGATTGTCCGATCTTTGATCAGATGGGTGAGGAGAAAGTGCATAGCACCGCCACTGACACGGCACTACGATGTGATAATTTAAGTGGCCAATCCTGTTGTGCCACATGGAAAGCATGCACTGCGTTAGTGGTCCACATGGCACCGACGGGATTAGTCATATAATTAGGGATTTAATTACCTAATAAACATAAAAACTTCAAAATAACATAACTAAATGTAGAAAAATTTAAAAAAAATATAAAATAAACAATATTGTGAAGATAATTCAAAGAGAAATAATCTAAAATTATTTCTAATAGATTTTGAATAATGTATTTTTCTTAATTAGGGTTTTAGTGAAAACTTAATAACCCTAATTACTCCCTAATTATTTCATCAATTCATTTCAAATTGCTTAGATGCATTTAGTGGGATGACCTCTGCCTCCCCTAATTTTGTTGGGATTTATTGATGAGTTAATTAAGAAAATCAATTAATGAATCCTTAATCACGCTCTTTATGTAATTAAGCTTGATTAAGCATGTGAACAGTGTACTAATCCCTTTAATAAATCAATTAAGCCTTGCTTAAGTGAAGAAGAGGTTTATGAAATGGATTTGGAGAATTTTTTCCAAGCCATTCCCTAAACCACTTTCCTTCCTTAATCTAAACTTAATTAAGGGTTAATTCACTAATCACCTACTTAATTAACTTGATAAAATTTTCAAAATATTCCAAAACTTAACCAATTCATCTTGGGTAGGTGCTTAGGTGTTCAATAATCTAAGTAGCTTAAGGAAATCAAAATCCAACCCACATGTGTGGGAAGGGTTATGAAAGTACTTAAATTAAACCCTTTTGCTTAATTAATTACTAATTATAAGCCAATTGCATTAGAGCCCTTTCTTTCCTAGGTGCATTGTTATCTTAAATTTCTTGTGTGATTTTATATCATACATTGGCTCATAATTATTTGATTAAATATGTTGAAGTGGTGTAGGTAAGGAGTAATTAATGAAGTTAATGTACACCTTAACCTAACCAACAACAACAACAACAACAACAACAACAACAACAACAACAACAAGCCTTTATCCCACTAAGTGGGGATAAAATTGATCTTATCACCTTAACATAACCAAAGCATAAAATTGATCTAATCAACTAAAAATTAAACTAAAACATCATACACATGTGGGAATAGGTTAGGATCAGTAAACTCATCTCTCATTTCTCAAATTCAAATCAAATTCAAAACAAAATTAAACTTTCCTTAAATAAAATTTGATTTATTTTAAATAATCTTATTCCATAGGATTATCTTTAGGAATTAATTAGGGTAAATGAATTCACATGCTTTCTTCACTTTATCTCTTTCCTAATATGCTAAATGTGTATGCCATATGAAAATCATACATTCATATCTTTAAAAATCAAATTAAAAATAAAATATTTTCTTTATGTCAAATTACATGTTTTGACTAAAGTAAGAATATGAATGGCTATTATCACTATTAAATCTAAAATTATTTTTAAAGCTTATAAATCAAACATCATAACTGAAAGGTATGCTACTTATAATTATTTATAGGCTTGCATATGAGTAAAATATAAGGATGTGCATTATGTGGCTTTCCCTCTCTTCTCTTTTAACATAGTTTTGAATAGGATTTGCAAAGTGTGTAGTTCATTTGAAAAGAACATAACACTTGCTTAAATCTATTCCTATTCATCCCTATGCTATCAATTAAGAAGGACACCCACACTTACACATATAAATTGCATAAACAAATCAAACAAATAAACATAAACTTTTGCATCTTTCTTTTTCTATTCATTTCTTTTGTACATGCACATATATTTAAGAAAAGTGGTATATTAGTCTAGACAACCCCAGGTTTGCGAGGCTTAAGTATCCCTAAGTAGGTCTTGTACCTTACACCCCTAGTGCTAACAATGGCGCTATACTCACTTATGTCTTTTAAACTTGTAAATGTGCATATGAAAAATGGATAAAAGAATCATCCTTTTCTACTTAACAAAATCATGCATACATGAACCTCTAAATTTTCTTAAACAAATTCTCTTAGTAGTCATCATTAAGTTGTGCTAAACACTTTCATTTGCATGTAAATATATGCTTATGATTCATCCATATGCATGTTATATATGTTGGGAAATAAATGAAGTGTTGTGTGTTTTGTGATAGTATTTCACTTTACTTAATCTTAAAATGCCTTTCTTTTGAATAGGTTTGCTTAGGGAAAATCTAAATTTATGATTAATTAAAACACATAATAAAGAATTCACTAAGCAAAAATCAAATATGAATCTACCTTAGAAATTACTTAAGGTAGGGAAGGAAAGAGAAGTTTTCTTCTCTTTTCTCTCTCTTTACTACACCTAGTAATTAAGTAGGTTCATTTAAACCAAAAAAATCATCAAATAAAATTAACTCAAATCAACTAAATCACTTACATGAAATAAACCCTCTAAGTTGAATATTTTCATACTTAAAAAACTTAAACCTTAAAGACTAGCTAAGCATACCACACAAACCTTAAATGGCACACACATTAGGCTAATTCACCATTTCTAGCTTTAAGTTAGGGCGATGTACGATTTATTGTTTGCTTTTGTTTTAGGATGTTTTGTTTAGTTTGGATGTTAGGGTGTATGTATGTAGACTGAATGGTAGGGTGATCTTGATTTAACCATTATCTTCTGCAGTGGATTATGCTTAAGGGCGCTATAATAAAAAAATAAAATAGTTTTGCTGTGCAGGTGCTTATACCCCTAAATATAATCCAAAATAAGCCAGGTGGACTTGGTTACCCATATGTGGGGGTGCTAAGTCCAATATATATATATATATATATATATATACATGCTTGAGATTGTATGGTTTGTTTGGCTAACCTCTGTTTTGTAGGTTTTAGTTAGATTTTCTTTTCACATTTTTATGTAATTTTGATATTAAGATTTTGGAATGATTGTTATGGGATATTAGGATGAATATTGGTTATAAGGCTATGCCTTATGTACCATGTGAAGCCTTTGGAGTTACCACATTCTAACCAACTAAAAGAAGAAAGAAAAAAGAAGAAATGAAGAATGAAGACCCCCGTAATAATGAATTCTTTCTTGATTGTAATTTATTCATTTGTAATCCATGTTGTATAAGGGTAGAGCTCAGCTGCCCAATTTATTTTTGGGTTTAAACAGTGGAGCCTGACCACAAATGGCCTCTTATTCTTTTGCGCTAGCTTTATAAATTGATTAATGTTTGCTTAGCTTGTGCATTAAGATGACATCTTTTTCTAGTCTATTCTTTAATTTGATGTATGGCCTGGATGACGATTAGGCTCTTAGAAAAAATAAATTTTCTATCCAACTAATCAATTCAAACTAAAAAATAAAATAGCTCATTACCTCATCTAAAGCTTAGGCTATAAATCAAGATAAAAGAATTAGCAACTCCTTAGCTGGATGTTGTATTACTTTTTTCACATCATGCATAAAAAGCATATTATTTCACTCTTGATTAGAGAGCTTCCACCTTTATCAGAGAACTTGGCTTGACCTTTGAGAGCCATGGTGAAAACACACCTCCTTATCTTGCTAATTTTGGCCCATAATTTAATTTCTCATGCATTAGGCATATGAATCCTAAAGCCTGTGTCAAATTGATTGTCCAAAATAAAAATAAAATGTAATAAAATTTGCATTATATTTAAGTCATTAAATCATGCCCTACATGATCTACTCTCTTAGGGAGTGTGTTTAAGGACTTAGTCTCTTTCAAATAAATAACAAACTTAACTATTCGCAAAAAAGCATAGACTTGCCTACATAGCAATACGTAACTGAACGAAGTACAGAGCAACCCCAGCGATTGTAAGTCCAACAGTCAAGTAGTTTATCCTCTCTTGTGAAGGTAAACTAAATACCAATTTTCACCTTAGATTTAAGCCGTGCTTAGGCCCTTGCTAAAGATCCTTAGATTTAGGTTCTGAGGTTGCTTCTCCCCTTTGTGGGCTACAAGCATAAATTCTAACCTCTTAGGCATGTCCATGGCCTTGTATCATGGAATTGTAAGCTTTAACTTTCTAATAAAAATTTAACTCAAATAAATCAATTCAATTTTAAATATATAAAGCCCAATCATAGGATGGTTTGGGATACTTACTAGGCTTCCTAGTATCCTAAGCATCCCATACTTATCTTCATTTGGCTTCGATAAGAACTCCCTCCTCTTGATCGATCCCACTTAACTTTTCTAAAAATAAACCAATCGATTGATAGTCCTAACTTTTGAAATCTTTGGAGATAATGATCATTTACCTTAATTGAAAGTATTCTTGAGGAATCTTATTCCTTAGGATGTAATTAACTATGGGGGCTTGCCCCTATAGGAAACTTAACGAACCCAGTTTAAAATAAACCCTGCTTTACTTTTTCATGTAAAGTAGGAGAAGAATCTTTGGTACATTTCGAAGACCCATAGTCCTTAAGAGTTCTTATTAAGGTGATTAGGTCCATTGTAGGGTGGTGAGTTCTATCTTTCGAGATAGTACACCTTTCCTCAATGCCTTACCCGATCACCCAAATAAGAACATCTGTGGATCTGCGGGTGTCCCAACAAGACATTATTTTATATTTCTATTTTCATTTATCTTCTTTTTTCAAAAGCTGGATAGATGAAGGCAGGAATATAAAATTTTTCACCATAATACTCTAGAGTTTACAACGTGTACACATGGAAAACACATAGAAAATAGCTCAATCTCTCCTAGAAGAACTCACAACACCTTAGAATTCCATATAGATCCATGGTAAGAAGTCCCCTAGTGCTTTAAATAAAAGAAAGGTGTATACTCTAGAGTGTATAGATTGTACACCTAGAAAACAGAAAGAAAATAGCCCAAATCTTACTTGAGAGAACTCACGATACCTTAGAATGTCATATAGAGCCATAATTGGAAGTCCTACACTGCTGTATAATTTAGAAAAAGGGTGTATATAGAGTGTACAAATGAAAAACACATAGAAAATAGTCCAATTTCTCCTTGAAGAACTCATAATACCTTAGAATGATAAATAAAAATGATAAATAGATCCATAGTTGGAAATCTCACACTGCTCTAAAATAAAAAAAGGGGTGTACACTCGAGAGTGTACACTTGGAAAACAGAAAGAAAATAGCTCAAATCCCACTAGAGAGAACTCACAATACCTTAGAATGCTATATAGATCCATAGCAGGATGTCCCACACTGCTTTAAAATAAAACAAGGTGTACACTCTAGAGTGTATAGAGTGTACACCTAGAAAATAGAAAGAAAATAGCCCAAATCTCACTATAGAGAACTCACAACACCTTAGAATATCATATAAAGCCATAATTGAAAGTCTCACATTGATGTATAATTTAGAAAAAAGGTGTACACTCTGGAGTGTACAGGGTGTATACATAAAAAATATATAGAAATTAACACAATTCCTCCTAGAAGAACTCACAACACCTTAGAATGCCAAATAGATCCATAGTTGAAAGTCTCACACTGCTCTAAAATAAAAAAAGGGTGTACACTCTAGAGTGTAGAGAGTGTACACTCCAGAGTGTACAAAATGTACACCTGAAAAATAGAAAAAAAAATAGCCCAAATCTCAATGGAGAGAACTCACAACACCTTAGAATGTCATATAGATCTATAGTACAAAGTCCCGCATTGCTTTAAAATAAAAAAAAGGTGTACACTCTGGAGTGTACAGAGTGTACACCTAGATAATAGAAAGAAAATAACCCCAAATCCTACTAGAGAGAAGTTACAACACCTTAGAATGTCATATAGAGCCATAATTGGAAGTCCAACACTACTGTACAATTTAGAAAAGGGTGTAAACTCTAGAGTGTACAGAGTATACATATGGAAAATCCATAGAAAATAACCCAATTTCTCCTGAAAGAACTAACATCTTAGAATGCCAAATAGATCCATAGTTGGAAGTCTCACACTGCTCTAAAATAAATAAATAAAAAAGAATGTACACTCCAGAGTGTACACCTGGAAAATAGAAAAAAAAAATAGCCTAAATCTCAGTAGAGAGAAGTCATAACACCTTAGAATGCCATATAGATCCATAGTAGGAAGTCTCACACTACTTCAAAATAAAAAAGGGTGTATATTCTAGAGTGTACAGAGTGTACACTTGGAAAATATAAAGAAAATAGCTCAAATCCCAATGGAGAGAACTCACAACACTTTAGAATGCCATATAGATTCATAGTAGGAAGTCCCACACTACTTTAAAATAAAAAAATGTGTGTACACTCTGGAGTGTATAAAGTGTACACTTGCAAAACAAAAATAAAATAACTCAAATCCCACTAGAGAGAACTCACAATACTTTAGAATGTCATATAGAGCTATAATTAGAAGTCCCACACTACTGTACAATTTAAAAAAGGGTGTACACTTTGGAGTATACAGAGTGTACACATGAAAAATACATAGAAAATAGCTCAATTTCTCCTAAAAGAACTCACAACACCTTAGAATGTCATATAGATCCATAGTATGAAGTCCCACACTACTCTAAAATAGAAAAAAGGGTGTACACTCTGGAGTATAGAGAGTGTACACATGGAATATAAATAGAAATAGCCTAATTGCTCTTGGAAAGAACTCCAACCAGTTTATAATATCATTTACATCTTTATTTCAAGTCCCACAGTGCTTTAAATTAAGAAAAAAAGGTGTACACTCTGGAGTGTACAAAGTGTACACATGAAAAACGCATAGATAATAGCCCAATTCCTCTTAAGAGCTCAATAACTTGGTGCATAAACATAAAATAACTCTAAACAATCTTAAGTATACTAAATGTACTGAGCTAAAGGCTATAAACTTCAAAAGAGTGTAGAATAATATCTTATATGGTCGTATTCGATGGAGGAGAAGAGATGTTAATAGTCGGATCAAATGTGAAAACCCTAAAATCCCTAAATTTCATGAATGACTGAAATAATACCTCATGGAGTCATTTTTTCGGAGAAGATAAGGTAGTACCTCGAATTTTAATGTTCGAGAATTAGCACAACCCTAGAAGAATGTCTGATGCTCGTACTGATGCATGTCGGGCCTAGGAGGGAGCTGAATAATATCTCTATATGAATGAACACAGTAGAATGCAAAATATCTAAATTTCTCCCTCGCGGTTGGAAACGGCGTGCAAAGAACTCTTGTTGTTTTAACAGGTCGGGTCGGGTCCCGGTGAGTAGAATGCAAAATATCTAAATTTCTCCCTCGCGGTTGGAAACGGTGTGCAAAGCACTCCTGTTGTTTTAACAGGTCGGGTCCCGGTGACGTTAACGACATTATGTCTCACGGTTACGATGACGTGAAACTCAAAAGCCTCTATTTTAAGCTTTGATATGTGGTGAAATTTCAGTGGCATCTAGATGCAGAGCTACATCCAGACTCCGCATGTAATATTTTCTCCACTTACAAGTTACTTGGCTTTGCTCTACTTAATTTAATTTCAATTTCACTTTTTCTGTAATGAACATAGGTGGGCAGGAAAAACCACTTAAATTATGTGTAATTTATTTATATTTAATTTTTTCTTTCCTTCTCTATTTATTTCTTCTCATATATTTATAGAATGACATTCCCTCAATTAAAAAGTTGGCTTGATAGCTCAACGTCCTCCATAGTTCTTAAGTTGTATCCATTTCTACTTCATATAACTGAGCATAAGTAATTATATGTTTGTTGGTAATAGTTTACACACATATTCTTATTATTAGGCATAATTAGATGAAGAGTTTATTGGAAAATGATAATTCATAAGCCACGTTTAAGTTCTTTGGGATCTTAAGGATTTCAAATATTATTAAAAAAGTTAATTTATATATCTAGCTATTTATTTTATATTTTCATTATACTTATACATCTAATAATATAAAATACTTTTAAAGTACATAAGGTATACAAAGTTAATACAAAAAAATAAAATAAATCTTTAAATAAGTTCTTTAGTGAGCTTTTTTATTGAGTCTTATTAAATAATAATTGGGTATATTAATGAATGTAAATAAAGAAACGTGTTATCTTTCAACCATGTTTCATTATATGTGAAGCTTTTAAATTATATAAAAAAAAGAACATAAATGAGTCTAATAAGGAGTATTAAGTTGTTCATCTTATGCACTAGTTAGCTTACACCTAGATATTCTTTATTTCTTAATGGCATTAAATGCTTTATGGAATAGATTCACATTCATGTACCTAGCACCCCACCCTAATTTTCTTAGTGCTAAGCCTACAAGCTTGACCTCATTGATTTGGTATTAATATAAATATTCTTTCATCTTTCAAACTCCAGCTTATTGGCCCACCTGTGTTCACTTAACATTATCTTGCTAAGCCATTGTGTTTGCTCTATTGAGCATATTGGCAAGATGATCTTAATCTCTCATTATTTATGATATTAATAATAATTATTGTTCATATGAACCAAAAGGTGTTCAATATATGTAGTATTATACTAAATTTAAACATCCAACCTCAAATATTATAACATTCTTTTTAATGGTCTCTGCGTTGTCCATCTATAAGGAATAACATGTGGCACATACGATTAATGGAGAATGCTACTTTGGCATCTCATCATATCCACTCTAATCAATAAAGCAAGTGATGACTAACTTATTGAGTTTGCAATGTGTTGGGGCATGTCATGTTGTGTCAATATTGTGTTAAAGTAAAGTGAAAGTTGTGTTGCGAGCACTTAGAATGCAAGTGAGATATGATGAATCATAAGTCGAGCCTGACACATGAATTGCACTCAACCTAATGAAATGAAAATTTGGATCTATCATGTGATGTTTGTGGCATCTAATAAGTAAGAAATAATGAGGGGAATTAGCCAAAAACTAAATTAGTATGTACATTGAAATCAAATAGACCAACATAAGGTGATTTAAGTGCATCGAATTTGTGTGTGTTTTAAGATTGACTGACAGGTGCATAGTGACTGACATGTATTATATTTAGTGTGCTTACGTGTCCTAGAATTGATCAAGCTAATACGTAAGGCAGTTCACACAGGTCTAGTGTAGTGCAAGATCCAATTAATGGATAGGGGGACCAAAATGTTGTCCTAGTTAGAAATATTAGACTAAACTCATTAGACATATATGACACCCTTATGATTGAACCAATGATAGACTCAAAGCCAACCAAAATATGTGTGAGAAGGCAGATGTTATGATTGAGATAAAATTAATGTTAATAATGTATAAATGGAAGTACTTTCCATGTTGAGTAAAAGGTTGTTCATACATGGAGAGGCTAGATTCATTGATCATAGAACAAATAGCATTATGTGTGATACACAAAAAATTATATTTGATTTAAAAAATTATTTTAAACTAGAACTACTTGTATGATGCTCTCCTAGTTGTTAGATCAAGATTCATTGGATCTAATGACATAACGATGTCATCTACCTTTGGCTTAGCAAGAGAATGGAATTTTTATGTGTTTCAAAAATCTAAATGGATTAGCAAAAGAAACTCTACAATCCTATATTTGAAAAAAAACTATAATTAAGCTTTGATTACATGTGTCCCAAGCAACAATCTAGAAGGGGTTAAGGTTTAAATATGTCAAGGTTATAAATATCAGGTTTTTTTATGTGTTATGGGGATTAGCTTGAGATAAATGAAAATTATAATTTTGTGTGGCATAATGTACCCTGTGTAAGATTATCCTACATTTCATTGATTTTCTTGTGAGAAATTTATTATTATTGTGATTACTTTATAAAAAATGCTTTGTAGGTCAATTTTTTGCTTAGCTCCTAATCTCTGGCATTCTTTAGATGCATTACATAATTGAGAATGTTAGAATTAATATTCTCCATCAAATCGCATTAACACTACATGTTTGGATTGAGCTTAAATAAATTTGTGAGAAAAATAAGTTGGATTAACTATCAGTCAAAGAATATACTCATTTGATTGAAAATTATGTAATTTAAATATATATATGTGAGATCTTTTGATAAGAGAGGTTTTATCAAGTCAATGACTCCTAAAGTCTTTTAGGTGAATTTAATATATAATGGTTGAAGAATGAATTGGACAAATTGATCTATGCAATATGATAAGCCTCAATCATACGCAAGAGCAGGTCATAAATAACTCAAAATCATTTACGGTTTCAAGACTCGATGAATTAAGCTTATTCTACTTCAAAGTAAATGGCTTGTTCAATCAGACTCAAGCAAACTTTTGTTTACATATGTATATTTCTTACAAATTTTCTACTGTAAGTAAGGAAATATTAAATCATATCTCATGGGGCTTTGTTGACCTCACTTTTGGAGTGAGTTCTCAATCTCCTCATCATAGACCTAGAACTCTTATAGACACTAAGAGCTCCTTAGTCTTAAGACACCTCTAGTGATTAGGTGAACACTTAACCTAAGCTTAGAGACTTAGAACGGTTAGTCATATGGTAGATTATGCCTTAGAGATTCAGGGAGACTTGCCCATCCTATGGCCTAAACCCAACCTATGTTCACCTTCTCAAACCAAACCTCAAATTCAATTCAAACATCTAAATACAAATTCAAATTTCAAATCAAATGATTGAAGCTCATGATCAAATCCAAAATCAAAATCCTGCCTAAACCCTATGATTTTATCCTGTGGGATTAACCCTAGCCAAATTCAAATCAATCCAAATTCAATTAATTTTCTCCAAAATCAATTCAATCCCTCAATCATTTATCAAATTCAAGTCCAAACTCAATTCCAAATTATTGAAACCCAAAATCAAATTTAAACTCCAAAATCCTCTTTAAGCCTTATGATTGAATTCCATGGGCTTAGCCAAATCTCCACCCAATTCAAGCAAAACTTAATTGATCTCTTCATGAATTATTTATATCTTCATTAATATTCACAAATATAAATGAAATATAAATTCAAATGACTAAAACAAAATGAAACTAAACCCAAATATAATTAAATCTAAAGCTAACCCATATGAACCTACCTCCATGAGCTTAGCCAAATCTCATTCAAATCAACTCAAACTCAATTGATTTTCTCATAAATCAATTATTCATTAATTATCTTCCTGAATATAAATGAAACCCATATTTCAATGATCAAAACTAAATCAAACTAAATCGATTTCCTTCTAAGCCCTTTTGACCTACCTCCATGAGCTTAGTCAAATTTGCTTCCAAATTACTCCAAACTCAAGTGATTTTCTCATAAATCATTTATATCTTCATTTATATTCACAAATATAAATGGAATATAATTTCAAATAGCCAAAACCAAATCCAAAATCAAATAAAAATCTAATTTAAACCCTTTAAGCCAATTCCTTGGACTTAACCAAAACCAACCTAAATCAAGCAAAAATCAATAGATTTTCTCTTGAACCAATCATTCCTTCAATCATATATCTAAATATAAATGAAACCTATAGTCATCAAGCCAAATTGAAATCAACTCAAGTCAAGTCCAACTTAGCTCTTTTGACTTGAAAATTTTAAATGAATCAAAACCCATCATAGCCTAAATTGATTGTAGTTGGATTTATATTTCAATCATGAACCCATATATAAATCTAACTAAATCTTAATCAAACCAAAGCCAAGTCAATTGACCCCATTTAAGTCCACCAAACTCAAAGTGGCCTAAAGAATCTATTTGAACCAAGTTTTAATCCAACTAAAATTAGATTGAACCAAGCCCATTCAAACCTCATACCATGATCATTGATCACCCTAGGATGATCAATTACCTTGAATTAGGTCAAACCAAGTCAACCTTTAGCCCATATGAATCTCCAATTAACTAAAACTCATCCTACACTAAATCAATTGAAACCATTGATTCACATCAACTCATAATCAATGATTAAACATTACTTGACCATCAATTGAGCCAAACAAAACCCAATTGGTCATTTGACCCAAGTTAACCCAAATTGACCTAAAAGATCAAAATAGGTCAAATCATGATCCAACCCAAATTAATTGTAACTAATTGCTCAAGTTCATTCTAAATTGATTATTGAACTTGACCAAACTCATAATTGAAACTAATTTATCCAATTGAGCCCAATTGACCAACCTAAAGGGTCAAATTGGCCAAAATCTAAATTAAAGTTAAATTGATTCAAACTAAATCCTACAATCATTTTCAATTAACCGATTGAACTGAACCAACACTCAATCCAAGCCAATTTGGCCAATTTGGTCAAATTGGTTAACTTGACACATTTGACCTATATGAATCCAAATGAGCCAAAATTAAAACTAGGTCAAATTGAATGAAACCACTTGAACCAAAACTCCTCAAGTCATCATTTGAACCTAACCCAAGCCTTGGATTAATCCAATTTTCCAATTGGTCAACCTAACCCAATATGATCCATATGACCCAAATTAAGCCAAATCCTTTGAAATCAACACAAGGCCACTTGGCACTTGATCAAACCCAATCCAAACCCATCCTAGGTCAGCCCAAAACTAGCCCAAACCCAATTGGAGCCAAACCCAAGGCAAATCTTCCTTGGATATGCCTCCTTATGTGCGATTTTGCCAAAATTAGCAAAGTTCACTTTTTTATCACCTTTGGCAGCCATCAAGCACCCAAATTGGGTATCACCTAGCCACTTAGCCCACCCTAAGTGGGCTAGGCTTGCCATGGATCAAAGGGAGGTAAGTTAACTCACCTCCCTCACAAGTCGAGATCCCCATGGATAAAGGAAGAGCCATCAGCCCAAATCAAACCTTGAGCCACCTCCCAAGCCCTCCTCCACTCAAATCGAGTCGCATGGACTTGATAGGGACAACTCTGACGCTCTGGTGACGGTTGGCCTGCCGAAAATGAGGGATTGATCCCATCCATCTACCTCAGCCAATTGAGGGGTATGCCCCCTCAATTCGAACAAGAAATCACACCATTCGCATCATCTTAGCTTCTGAGAGAGAAATGCAACTCCCTAGCAAGCTCTCGAGTGATTCCGAAGCCTCCCCACTTTGGATTTCTCCTTCCCGAGCAAAGCTGAAATAAGGGGCTTCTCTTCGATCCTAACTTCTCCAATCCTCAACCAAAGTCCAATTGCTTCTTCCTACACCATCTTCATACCTCATTGAGACTACTCGAAGCTTCCCCCAAGTTCTAACTCCACCGGAGCAAGGCGTTCGATCAAAACTGAAGCTCCAAAGCACCATTTTTGGCCTTCCGAACAATCAGTGTGGAACCAATCCAATTATTGCTAAACATGGCTTCCTCTCAACTAGACGAAGCTACCTCAAGTATGCGAGCAACTGATCTTAGCTCCAATGAGGTAATTTCATGAAAATCAAGCTTTAGACAAAGTGGTGTTGATCTTTTGTGAAGAAAATTTGCATGTGAACCGATCTTAGCCGTTGGATCTACTTAGATCCCTCGCGTGAAGGTGTGAAGTTGATTTGGAATGTATCTGAGCTTGGGTGAGCTCAGATCGAACGATCCATGCCAAACGGGCTCCGTTGTTCATCGTTAGCGAGCTAATAGATATTGTGTCATTCATTCCGTGTGATCGGAACGGACGACCATGATTAGATCACGCTAGATTCATTTGATTTGAGATATTATTAACTTCGGGTTTGATCTGCGCCGTCCGATTTGAGATTGGATGACGAAGATCAATACCACGTCCCGCCGCCAGCTTAGTCAGCTACAGGATGTGACAACTTAAATAACCAATCCACGTGCGGAAAGAGCACTGGTCAGCCAATGATAATGGGATGCTTAATTATATTAATTAATTAGTTTTTAATGTTGAAACTTCCATAATTCATAGCAAATCATAAAAAAAATCTAAAAAAATATAAATAAAGGCTCATTTTAAATATATTTCAAAGAGGAATCCATTAAAATCCTCGTTAATTGATTTTGAACAGTAATTTGCTCTTAATTAAAGTTTAATTAAAAAGTTAATTATCCTAATTACTCCCTAATTAACTAACTAATTAACCTCAAATTCATTAAGATTGTTTAAGGGGATGACATTTGCCTCCCCTACTTTTTTTTGGAATTTATTGGTTAGTTAATCAGAAAAATTGATTGATTAAGCTCTAATTATCTTATTAACTTAATTAAGTGATAATTAAGCATATTAATAGTAACTTAATTAATTAATTTGGTCATTTAGCACTGTTTAATAGCGAGGAGGCTTAGGGAATTGGATTGGGGTTTCTATCCTAATCTCTTCACTAAATTTCCTTCACTTTTTCAAGAAAAATTAATTAAGGATTACTTTATTAATTAATTACTTATTTAGTTTAATTAATTCTTAAAATACTTTTGAACCTAATTATTTGATTGGGTAGATCTTTAGGTGTTCAATAACCTAAAGACATTTAAGAAAATTAAGGTTAGCTCACATGTGTGGAAAAATCATAAATATACTTAATTAAGTTCCTTAAGCTTAATTAACTATTAATTGTGAGTCAATTATATTATACCCTTTCATTATCTAGGACCATTGCTAATTTATTTTTCAATTCATTTGCACATCATATTGGCTCATAATTATTTAGTTAATTACTTTAAGGTAATATAGGTAAGGGTTAATTAATTGATTTAATTCATATCTTAACTTAATTAATTCATAAAATCAACCTAATTACCTTTTCATTAAATCAAATTAACATACAAACATGGGATGGGATTAGGATTAGCAAATCACTTTCTCTCCATTCCTTAAATCAAATTAAACATGAAATTAAAAATGACATTAAAAGAGCTTTGGTTTGCTTTAATTAATTATATTTGATATGATTGTCCTTAGGAATTAATTTGATTAAATGAAATCATGTGTTTATGTTTATTTATTCTTTTCTAATCATATTAAATGTTGTATGTCATTTGATTCATGTGTTCATCTTTTGCAAAATTAATTAAATCAAATGATTTCTTTTATGTCAAACTTGCATGTGTTGATTTAATTTAATATATGTGTAGCTATTATCACTACTAAATATAAATAAATTTTCCAAATAAATGAATGATTACATATGCTATGAATGCTAGTTATAAATACATAGGAGGTACATGTAATTATAGCTTAAGTGTATGAAGTGAAATTTCTTTCCTTTTATTCATGTATTGATTTGTGTAAGTATGAATGTTAATGGGTATATAGTCTGGAGATCCCGAGAATACGAGGCTTTAGCTAGCCCCAAAGAGGTCATTTAATTGCCCCACTTCCCTGGTTAACAAAGGCAGGTACTCCATTTGATTTCATTCTTATATATTTCAATACTAGAATTTTGATTAGATTTTACTCCATATGCATAAATGTTTCAATCCAACAAAAATGCAACATTTCCATGTTTTCCTTCTTTTATTTATGTATATATCCATATGTATTTGAGGAAAGGAAATATTTATTCTGGACATCCCAGGAATACGAGGCTTTAAGTAGCCCTAAGGAGGTCATTTAAATACCTCACTTCCCTGGTTAACGATGGCATGTACTAGCTTATGTCTCTTATACATGTGTGTGTGTATTTGGTTATGAAATTAGAACCCCTTTTCTTTTATCAAAAATACATGCATTTACAATTATTCAAGTGATTGAATTAATTGATTATGTGATTTGAAGCTCTCTTTCTTATCATTCATGTATGCAAATTTACATATGGTTTGAATGCAAATGGTATATAGTCTGGACATCCCAAGAATGCGAGGCTTTAACTAGCCCCAAGGAGGTCATTTGATTACCTCACTTTCCTGGTTAATAATGACATGTACATTTTTAATTTGATCCCTATGTATTTTTATAGAAGAATTTAGATAGAGCTTTAAATTAATATGATGAAATAATTCAATCAAATGGAAAAATATAAACTTTAAATATACATATTCACATTCATCATTCAAGTGTGCTAAAATATAATGTATGTGTAGGTATACTTAGGAATTAATCATATGCATGTTACATGTGATGGAAAGAATTGATTTAACATTTGTCATGTGATAATAATCCAATCAAATTAATCTTAAGATGCCTTTCACATTGAATAGAATTATTTAGAGTGAACCTAAACTTATGATTAATTTAAAATGTGTAATAAATCATTCACTAAAGATAACTAAATTAATTAACATGCTTTAAAAATGACTTAAGGTAGGGACGAAAGAGGGCAATCCTCTTTCTTCTCTTTATAACACTTGGTTGCTAAGTGTAATTATATGAAACAAAAAAAATACTAAGTAAAATTCTCAAAATCAATTAAACCATATAAAGTGAAATCAACCTGTTATGATTAAATAGTTCTTTCATATTTAGAAAATCATAACCTTAATGCCTAATTAGGATATACCACACAAGCCTTAATACACATATTAGAATTAAGTCACCACTTCTATTTTTTATGTTAAAGCTTGCATGATATGATGTATGTTTTATTTTATTATGTATTATTTTAGAGTGAATGTTAGGGTGTATGTTTCATAGACTGGATGTTAGGCCGGGATTAGCCTAATCATATTTTTTGCAAGGGATTATGCTTAAGGGGTGGCTTAAAATAAATATAAATGTTATCTTTTACAAGTTGCTTAAACCCCTAAGCATAATTCAAGCTAAGATAGGTGGGCTTGACTACCCATGTGCAGGATGCTAAGTCCAAATTATATATATAACTGCTTGGAATTGTATGTGTGTTCAGCTAACACATATTTTGCATGTGTAGTTATATTTATTTTTCCTATTTTTAATATAATTTTATATTATGAATTAGGATTAGTGTTATGGGGGATAAGGATAAGCAGCGGTCAGAAGGCTTTGTCTTGGGGTGCCCTATGATGTCTTTGAAGTGGAGCAAATCAAATCAAAGGAGGAAAGAAGTGAAGTCAAGAAGAATGAAGAGAAGTAAACCCCCATAACATTCATTCATTTGTAAATTGTAATTATTCTTTCATATTTCAGGTTGTATAATGGTAGAGCTCAATTTCCCATTTTCTATTTTTGATTAATACATTATGACCTACCGATTCATTCTTTTGTGTTAGTTGTAAAATGTTTGATGTTATGTTTACCTTGTGCAATAGAAATGACGTGCCTTTTTATAGTTTCTTTATGATTGGTGTTTGTTGTATAGCTTGGATACAATAGGCTCTTAGAAGAAAAATAAATCTTTTACCTAACTACAACTCATAACTAAAATTTTAAATAACTCATAACATCACATAAAGTCTATGCATTAAATCAAGATAATTAAAAGATTTAACAACCCCTTAGTTGAATGTTGTATTTCTCACATCATACATGCATATGGGTTCACTGTTGTTAAGAAAGAGTTTCCATCCTTACATGACAGGGGAAGACTTGATCTTTAAGGGTCTCCTATGTGATGGAAAATACATCTTTCCCACTGATTTAGCCCATAATTCATTTTCATCATGCATTTAGACATAAGAAATCCCAAAGCTTTTATCAAAATAAAGTATCAAATGCAAATAAAATTTAAAAAGATTTCTCATTAAATTAAGTCATTACTCATATCACTCATGCTCTAGTCTCTTAGGGAGTGAGTTTAATGACTTTAGTATAATAGGCTAACTAACCTTGTAAAATTATATGATTTACATACATGGTTTTAAAGCGTATGAGGAGTTAGCTGATTGTCACTCTATGCGGTTATAAGTCTAGTAGTCGGGTGGTTTACTCTGTCTTGTGGAGATAAGTCATATACTCATCTTTGCTTAGATTTAGGTTGTGCTTTAGCTCTTGCTAAAGCTCCTTAGATTTAGGATCCGAGGTAGATATTTACTTTGGGCTGTAAGCATAAATCCTCACCTCTTAGGCATTTCTCAAATATTGTGTTGGTAGATTATAAGCTCCAGTAATCTAATAAAATTTCAACTCTAAGAAAATAAATCTCTTCACTTTCAAATATATAAAACCTAATTATATGATAAATTGGAATGCTCAATAGGCTTCTTGGTATCATGAGCATTCCCTACTCATCCCCTTTGTCTTCCAAAAATAAATATTCTCCTTGATCTTTCGCATTTGATTTTTCAAGTATAACCAATCATTTAATAGTTTTAACTTTGAAATTTTTGAAGACAATAATTGCCTACTTTAATCGAGAGTATTCCTAAGAAAATCAACTTTCATATGATGTAATTAACTATGGAGGATTGCCCTCATAGAGAACTTTAGAACCCGGTTGAATATAAATCATGTTTTATTTATCTCTATAAAGTAAGGGAAAAATCTCTGGTACATTCGAAGACCTATCATATTTTAGGAGAACTTATTAGATAATTAGGTTCATTATAGGGTGATGATTTATATATTTCAATATGGTGCATCATTCATTAATAATCACTTCAATAAGTACTCCCTCATATCTACGTGGTGTCCTCCATACACATCTAAAAAATAAATACCACAGGTTTATCATATAAAAACCATACACTTTCATTCTCTATATTTCATAACTACTTGTGTGTATGGGGTTAAACAAAATTTAAGATAATTGAAATCGATCTTCACATTGCCTATTTTCCAGCTCATTTATTTATTGTTCGAGTAAACACGCTGTTTAAATTTTAAAATGTAATGTCATGTTAAGAGTGGGACAGCCCAGTTCGTTGGTCCAATTTTTGAAGATCCATACTGAACGCCCAATCCAAGACTAAGGACTACATTGTGGAGATTAGGCGGCCCATTTAGCTGGCACCCTTTGATCCGCCTGTGAGTTTGAGGAACTCATTTGATTGTTTTTAGCACAACCTAGAACCAAAAAAAAAAGGATTTTTAATTATTGTTTTATTTAATTTTATTTTATATTGATATTACCATAAACGTGCGAGGTAAGCAACACTTAGCCAAAAATCCGCCCGTGGAGTCGACGTTACTAAAATAATTTTTTATACATATTTGATCATTATCTTTAATTTTATTATTCTATATAAAAGCTACTGTGGCCCACTATTAAATAATATTGGAAAAGAAATAAATTAATTCATATACAAAAAAGAAAAAAAAATCCTTGAGCTATGCTCACCTAAATCCCAGGATTATGTCTAGTCTTTCATGTGACTTAAGGGCTAAGGTGGCCTCCGCCTGCTTTTTTACTAATTAGGTGAATTTACATGCATATTATTAATTTTTTATATATTTATTTATATAATAACTAAATTTTTAAATAAGATAAAAAATATCAACTTAGTTAAAATAAAATAAATTATATATATATATATATATATATATATATATATATATATATATATATATATATATATATATATGTGTGTGTGTCTCTAATTATAAATTATAAATTAATCTTTTAATATTTGTCATTATTGTATAAGTGATCACAAAATATCAATTAAAGTAAGAAAATAAGTTTTCACAAATCAAATCCAATCATTCACAAATCAAATCCGATCATAGAAAATAAGCAAGACACATGTATGTATATAAAAATATTATAATTAGTGATATAATTTCATAAATAAATATCATATATTTTTTGACCAGGAATTAAAATTATTATATAAAATTAAAAATTTATCTCAAAACTCAATCTGTAATCGATTACTCTCAACTTAAAGGAAATCCGCTGACATCTTAAAGCTTATTTGGAATAATTTTTATTCTTTTTTTTATATTATTTTAAATATATATTTATTTTATAATAAATCATATTATTTTAAAAATTATGCAAAAATTATTTTGAATATTTTTAAAAATAATTATCACCATCAAGTAAAAAATAAAATAAAAATTAATATTAAAAGTGATTTCAAACGGCCCTAATAATTTTTATTAAAAGTTTTGAAGTTCCTTTCTATTTTTACCAAACACCACCAACTTCTGTGATCCAACTTTGATTTTAAATTTGTGTTCTTCCATTTATAGTTATTATTTTATTATAATGCCACGATTCTATTTTCTTAATTTTCCTATATATGTTCCAAATTGTCAGTTCAGGTGATGGAGAAACTTCTCTCTTTTCGTTCAGTTCGAATTCGAAGCACATAACTAATATTTTCTAAGTTAGTTACGCTTAAAACTCAAATACTTTTTGAAAAATCTATCTATATATTAAATATATAAAATTTGTTTCATAATTTTAATTTAGAAATATATATATATATATATATATCACATCATTATTATATATCTATATATTTGATATTTACCCTACTCCAGCTTTCAAAGGCTAATTCTTCTCTGCAAGATAAATTTATGATTAAATTTATTTAAATATAAAATTAAAAATAAAAATAAAAATAAGCCTAATTTTTTTTAGGACGGGTATCCACCTAACACCCCACCTATTTTATGAGTAGGGATATCATTATGACTAATTCAGTGAGAGCTATAAGTGACATATTTATCACTCACTCGTATCGATTCTTACTTGATATTTTATAGTAGGTGCTTCTAGAGAAATTGAATGTGATCTGAAGAATTTTCAGCAGTGCTCGTCCACCAAAGCTAAGAGACGATTGAAAAAAAAATAAAAGAAAGCCCAATTCTTTACCTCTACAGTCTATATATATATAGGACATACCATTATAGGCTAATAGCCTGCTAGCCCGTGATATGGGACCCAACAGATATTTAAAGAATTTTCCGTCCTTCACAGACTCGTGATACCACGGCCATATTTATGAATCCGGCGACGATGACCGCACGGTGGGAGTCGGACTGGAGCACGAAACCTAAGTTAATAAGTTATCAGGAATTTAAATATATTTATTTAAAAAATATTATAATAAATTGTCATATTATAATGAATTTAAAGAAATATCATATTTTGATGATATATATATGCAAAGAGTTTAAAATGCAATAATTGTTTTAAAAAAAATAATAATTTTTCATCTCATTTGCATATAAATTATATAAAATTAATCTAATATTATTTTTAATTTTTTATTGTAATTTTGGTTTTTCTTAAGTATTCATTTTTGATCTTTTAATTCATCAAATTTATATTAATTTAATTTAAGATCAAATTTATCTATTTGAGCTGATATTCAATGATGACGTACTCAATAATGTCCTCACGAAATGCGTCTCTTTATTAATTTATATATAAATATATATATGATGAGAGTTCAAGATTTTATCGAACTAAAAAATTAAATAAAAAAAAAACCTTAGATTTATATGAGCGCACCTAAAAGTCTAGGGACAATTTTATACATTAACTTAATATTTGCATTGCTAAAACAATAGATTAATAAAAGTTAATGTGTTTGTAATTTATATCACAATATTCATTAATATATTAATACTTAAGATAATCATAAGCAAGGAATTTTTATATAATATCACAATAATAGTTGCAAAGTCCATTAATGAAGAGAATAATTTAATGCCAGAATACAATTAATGCCCACACATGCTGTAGCCTCGCACCTCAGAAGGAGATCTCCCTCAGAAGAGATAGACCTTCATGTGAGCAGGCTTTAAGCTCAATTCGATCTGAATAACGTTAGTTAATAGTTATTAGGGCTACTCCGACCTGTCTTATAACCAAAAACTCTGTAGGCAAAGAATGGAAACTTTTTATGTTAAAAATATTATGATATAAATTATATTAAACTTTAAGATAATTAAATGTACTTTAATTAAGCTCTACATATAAAATATTAACATTATACTAATCTCAAAATATAATTACGTTTCAATTTAAAAAAATTAATGACACCATTTTTTTAAATATTAAAAAATTAAGTGTATCCATATAAATATATTGAAGTTTAAAGTATTAGGTATGCAAATAAATGAGAATTGTGAGCTATGTATATAAGTGTCCCTAGTAACAAAAACTCAGAACAGATTCTTCAAGCTACAAACAGCCCGACGTTAATATTAAAAAAAAAAAAAAACTAAAGAATAGACATCAACTAGAATGGCTAAGTATAATATTATAATTATAAAATACCTTTTATTAATTTGTTCCACAGAAATCCGTTACTATACCATTGGGAAAAAAGTAAATAAAATATACTACTTTTATTATTATTATTATTACTTACAAGCTAATTAAAGTGGGTTTTATAGCAAAAGCCTGCAAAAAGCGAAAATAGGCAATGAGTGCAAAACAATTATTACAGATATACTCCCCACTAGACCCTTCTCCGAGTCCGAGCACACGAGGCAAAGGTCCCCTTTATTTCCTCTATTCTATATTTCTTTCACTTCCAGGGTACAGATAGCTGGACGAAGACTCTGTTCCACTTCTTCTTCCTGCATTAGCTTTACCCAAAACCATTCCAAAAATCAACGGTGTGAGCTACGACTAAACTGAAACTAATTAGGATTCATCAAATCACATAGTATTTAAATTCCTACTCCTAATTTTAAAGCTAGTAAACGATGGGGTTAGTAGGAGTCAGTAGGTCCACTCATTTGGGAGTCGTATCTCGTCGCCGGAAATGGTGGTCGGAGGTGGCAGGTAGATGTGCCGGTTCTGATCATTATGGGCAGGTTTAGCACGAGCAAACAGCGTTTCTGAAGAATTACAGAAAGAAAGGATAAGCTGGAGAAAGGGGGACAGAGCAGTGAGGAGAAAAACGAGAAGGTTATTACCATTGTCACGAGGGATGTGTACAGGGTAGCGAGGTTGCACTCCAGCGTCGTTTAGGGTTAGATTTAGCGCCTGTACCACACGCGCAGGAAGGAGAACAGTCGAACAAGCTGCAAAAGTACAGAAAATTTAGTTCTCGAAAAGAAAGGAAGTTGATGATTCATTCTCACAGGCGTAAGGGATGCGTTTTACCAGGTTTTTTCGCCGTGGGGCTGCCGGCTCTGCGAGGAAGAAAGACTCCGGTACCGGCGGACTCGCGCCGGGTTCCTGGACCGTTGAGGATTATGGCTCTCATACCAGAGCTTGACTGCTGCTGCTTCTGTAGAGGCGGCCATGCAGAAGGAGCCAAGCCATGGGGCCGGTTACTTATTGCCGCTGCTGCTCTGTTCTGCCTACTCCAGGAAGAAGAGAGTTGTTGCTTGATTAACTGCTGCTGCTTTAGTTTGTAGAACTGTACGTGAAAAAGGGGAAGAAATCAACTAACCGAACACAAACACATCCAAATTTCTTATTTAAAACGGAGTAAAATCATGAACAGGTTTAACCCACTTGCGCCGCTTGGATCTGCTGGCGTGCAACGACTTGGTTGTTGTGGGATCCGGCGATTGAAGAAGACTTTGTGTTAACCAAGGGGTTCTTCAGCCGGTAACGTTCAGAAGCCCTCTGTTCAGTGTGCTTCCTCCTCAGAACTTCCCCTGCTGCAGCATAGAGAATATCCATCGCATCCTCCTTCCGTTGCTCTAGAAAAGCCGAAAGCCGCGGAGATGCCTTCGAACAAACGTTCGGGCTTCCCGTAGACGACACCGGCCAGGTTCCAGCGTCGCACAGCGTCGACTGTGGCGAGGTAGCCAAAATCTGGAGAACGAAAGCAGCTGCCTATATCAACTCAAAATCAGAGTTGAAAACGTAAAGACATAGAACAAAGTAGGGAGGATTCATACCCTAGTATCCCAAAACGATGACAAATTATCTTCTGCAAGGAAGGAGCGAGCCATCTGCCGAGTAAGGCCAGCGACGTAATCCTCCTCCTCACTCTCCGCCTCCATCGTCATATTTGGGGAAGAAAAGTTCGGGTTCTCTCGCACCAAACCTCTCCTCTTCTCAATCTCTGGCATTAAAGTTGCTGCGCGCCTTTCCTCAAGAAAGAAACCCTTGCCAAGGAACTCCGTCGGGAGCCATAAGTCGCCGTCTTCCAACTTCTCCGCCATTCTCTATCCCTAGCCGATCAAGCAAAACTGAGAAGTGCTCAAAAAATCAGTAGGGGTTTGCTGGTTCGAGAAGAAATAATAATATTTGAGAACTTTTCTCCCCTTTCTTCACCTTCTCGGGCCCAGAAGAAGCGAGAGAGACGGAGCAGAGGATGTCAAACGTCTTGGCTTCACAAGGCAGGGGAAGGGCTATCAAATCGGCGTTTCAAGGGAAGGAGGCAATTTAATACTTAATTTAAATTTTATAAAATTAATAAAATTAGAAAAAGGTTTAAAGAGAAAAAAAACAAGCCCAAACTTTCGTTGTCACTTTGGCCGTAGTGGTTGCAGCAGTCACTTGCCCGTCAAGCCAACCCATCTGCCACTCTCCTCTATCTGATTTAAAATTATTTTGTATATTATTAATCTATGATAAATAATCATTTCATTATATATTTTCTCATTTTAATAAAATAAAAAATAGAGAAATACTCATGATAATTAATTTAAATAATAATAATAACAATAAATTAGAGAGTTAGAGAGTGGCTTATATTTACATATTTGATATTGAAAATTATATATTTATTTATCTAACAGTTTTTTATGTTTAGAAAAATTATTTTATTTTTAAAAAGAAAATAATAATGATATTTTGATGTGATATTAAAGATTAAGAATATTATATATGTAAAAATTAAATTCTAGATATTAAATATATAAATATATTAGAATTGTGTGAGATATATGTAAATCTTCTCAGAGTTATTATGATGGCAATGATGCACCAATCTTTTATGTGAAAGAGATATAAAGTATCAAAGACACATACGATATGACATATGTATGACTTTGACTATTAAGATCCTATTCGAGGCTAGCTCTAGATATGCTTCAAAATTTTTTAGCACCTTGAGATCAGTTCATGGCTCGAATTATTCAATTTATAACAAGCTTAGCTCATTTTTTTTATCGATTTTAAGCCGACTCTTTTTTTATTTCGAGTTGGCTTGAATTGAAATTTTCATATTCCTTTGACTATAAATGAAATGAACTTGGCTCATTTTGATCAAGTCAATTAGAATTTCATAAAAATAATTATTAAATTTTTTTTAAAAAATCAATAGAGTGAATGAAAGAAAAGAATATATAATTTTCAAAGAGATAATGTTTATAATAATAAATATATTATATTTATTTTAAAAGATTTATAATACAATTTTAGAAACATTAAGGCCAAAATAATTTTGTTGTTACAAATATATAAGTATTATATATAAATTTAAAATTTTTTAATAATAAATAAATTTAATCTGATCTCTGGATGGTTTGATCCGATCTGTGACCGTCTCCAATAAAAGTTTGTTCCAAACTCTCAGCTTATTACTCGACTCAATATGTTCAATTTGATCTCAATCCAATCTAAATTTTTATTCAATTTTAGAGCAAAACTAAGAGCCTTGCATATGACACATGTCCAACACCTATCAAACATACCTATGTCTAGCCCATCATAAATAATTACATTTAAACTTTATAAATATTAAATAAATATATAATAAATATTATATTTTGATAATTCATATTATATCAAAAAACTTGTACTTATTTTTTATGTAATACTCCAAATTTATTGATAATTAAATTTTTTCTTAATTTATTACTATAATTTAATTACTTATTATTTTCCTATTATATTTATTATTTTTAATAATTTTTTACTTTTTTTTACTTACTATTATGATTATAAATAATATGTTGAATTGTTATTCATTTTCCTATATTATTAAATGTAAATATTATTTTTTTCATATAAAATTAAGTTTTTTTTACTTATGTAATATGTATATAATTTATATGATTATTATATATTATTTTAATTTAAAAATATATAAATTTATAATTTTGCATCAATGTCTTATATTTTTAAAAGCAAATGTGCCTCATGTCAATATTATACCATGTTCATATCTTCCTATCAATGTTGATGCGACCTAATTTTGAGGCTATACAAGAGAGCTTGTTTGCCAAATATTCTCTTCAAGCTCAAACTCAATTCAAATTTAGATCATTTATATTTAATCCTACTCAAATTTGATTTGAGCAAAGCTTGAATTTAGCTCATTTTAAGCATATAGAGTTTTAAACAACAACTCATTTAGAAACATCAACGAGTTTTAAATGAAATTGTTCATGAACATAAATGAGTCGACCAACAAAATTTTCATGCTTATTTTTTAAATAATTATTAATAAAATATTTATACTTATTAAATTCATTAACTAAACAAATATAAATGTGATGTTACTCAGCTGAGTTAGGAGCAACTTATGGAAGTCTTGATTTATTTACCTCACAATTTATTTATTTTCATATAACGTTTGCCCGCTCTCAAAAAAGTGGTTGGTTCCTTTATATTGTTGTTAATTAGATTTAGCCATTTGGCGATCAATTTTGATATATCACTCTAAAATTTATAAACGAAGCACGGATCTCAAATTAAAACATATATTCAATTAAATTAAACGACTCAGTGAGATGAGTCTAATAACATTAGAATCAGGTCAAATCGAGTCCAAATGAGCTCGAAAGTTACATATGAAAACTTCAAAATACTGACTAGATTATCAAATGACTTCCAAATTTGACATGCATATAGTCGAATCGAGCGGCTATATGAGACGAATCCAACGAGTCTAAGATCACTCAGATTGAATATCATTTGAATGGTCAAATCACTAAAAAGCTATCTATGATCAAATGAATCAATACGAATCATCTGATTGAGTGTTTTGAGATTTTTGGCTACAATGACCAAAATATCTCTCTCAGAATCCTATAAATAGGACCCCGTTCTTGTCATGAAAGGAGGCGTAAGCGAACTTGGAAAAAGCGAGAGAGGAAATTTGAAGTTCTTATCGTTATCAGTTATCACCGACGGTCATTGCGCCAGCTCAACTACCACCGCATAGTTATTGCAACATGATTCCAAAATTCCCATTATCAAGATTGCCTACATACAATATTGTAATCCTGTTGTCGAAAAGATTTAAACTATGTATTCCAAAGGGAACATATAGTGGAGCATTTTTACTAGATTAGGCCCCGTGATTTTTTTTCCCTCTTTCTAGGGTTTTTCCACGTAAAAATTCTGGAATTTTTTATTCTCTTTTTAATTATTTGTGTGCGTGTTGGATTTCCAGACAAAGCTAAAGCATAAAGGTTTATTTTATCGCTACAAGTTTTCTAGCACACGATAATTTGACAATATCTATGAAAAACATTCCATTTACATCTTCATAATGGTTACAATCTAACTTTATATTCAAAGCAACACCATCTATATGGTGGAGAAAATCTTAATCTATAGAAACACATAAGAAGAATGAAGATTCATCATATTCAGAACCTTCAACTTTTGTTGGAAATTGGGAGGCAACTCTTAATCTCAAAAGATCGCCCAAATTTATATTTTGGATATCTAATTGATTATTAGTTCGAGAAGCAAGCCAATGATATGGAGCAATTTCAACATTGAAAAAAAATAGCTTTCCAAATTATGGTTCTTCAATCAAACTTATAGAAAATAAGACAAATGTTAAGGAGCAACTTTGGCTATAACCTCAAACTGATGTTTTGATTTGACCTCTTCCCCACAGGTTAACATCATTGAATAATACTTAGACAAATAATCTCAAAAAAATTAAAATGTTTAACCACTTTCACACAGGTTAGTATCACCGAGTAACACTTTGACAAAATAATCCTAGACGAGAGTTAAAATTATTGACTTCTTCCACATAGGTTAAATGTCACCGAGTAATACTCTGACAAAAAACTTCGAATAGATAAAAATTCATTTATGGATTCCTCCCCTGAAAGCCATGACCCTGAGGAAGCCTCGATGGGAAGCTAGTAGTGGATGTGGGATCAGAAAATTCTCCACCGATCTCTTTTGATGGAAAAAGTGTTTTAAATGTCGGTGAAAATTCTAGAAAGTAAATGAATAGTAGATAAGACACTACCCAGAGATTTCGTCCTCATTTTGTGAGGACTTTTTAGATCTGGTTCCAGGTTTCTTATAGGCGCATGCCTCTATAATTAATTACCCCTCTTAATACTAAGAGAGCACTTTTGATTAAGGCTATTCGATGAATCGTTAAAAAATAAGTATATAATATCAATGAGTGAAGTTTATAATTTATGAAATTTATCATTTTAATTTGAAACTTTTGGTTAAGGGAACGATGAGGCGCCCGATCTAGATCCCATGATTAGTAATCCGTCGCATTAGTCAAGGAGGTAGTGGACTTGATCGAAAGATCTTTGTTAGCAACACATGAGTTACGTCGTCAAAGGTGTCATTGTATACCTAGGGTGGAGTTTGTCTAATGGGACAAATATAAGTCAACCTTAACTAACATAGGGCTTTTTGTCCAACCAAATATACTCTATATTTCATAGCGCAAAGATTAAAGCCATTGGGGAATATACGGGCTATGACCATGACCGTAATTTAGTGGTGTCATATCGTGACGAACCATCCGGTTAGAGGGCTCTGGTCATAACCGCCATGTAGTATCATTTTGCGGCAAAACCAAGAGGACAAAGGATGTCCTTATGGGCTTAAGATTATTTGAGTGTGAAAATAGTTATGTATTTGATTTGATATTAGCTTTTTGTGAGCAAAAGTTTTCTTAATTTGTCACCCCGAGACAAATAATTGCGAATGGGTGGATTGATTTTAAGTTTTAATTTAAATAATTAATTTCATTGCATTTATATTTTATTATTTTATTTGAATTTTTGATCATTTTGTAATTGATTAAGATTTGAATATATGATCATTTATTATTAGAATTTTAATAGTAATCGCCTTTCTCGATCATATGACTAATGTTGGTTAATAGACCTTATCAACTTTGTCTATTTTTCTATAGAGGATCGGGTCTAAATTTATTGTCTCAAGAAGTATAATTCTTCAAATCTTGTCAACTCTAGTTTGAGCATAGAAGATCGAGTTTGGGATTTTTCCTCTTGAGGGCTTGAACTTCAAAAGTTATGTCAATATGTTCATATTTTGTAATTATATGATAGAATTAGCTTCTTAGATTTTATTAACTTAAAATTCTTATAATACCATAATCAATTTTTTTAAATTTTGTTAACCCGGACCCGGTCCTAAGACCAAATCGGGGAGTGTAGTATTTTACAAAAAATTTGCATATCTTTCTAGATATTTGATCTAATAAATATTTCAACATACATACATGTATCTGTTCTTTTAAAATATTATTTAGATATTAAGATGTCTAAGTTGAAGTATTTTAGTTTGACATGATGTATGCGTCAAAATGCAAGCTTGAGTTTTGATATGAATTTTTAGGTTTTGTTAATCCGGACTCGGTCCTAAGACCAAATCGGGAAGTGTAATATATGTTCATTTTTTTTTATCTAACTTGCATATGTTCCTAAATGTCTGAACACTCCAACACACATACGAGTATATGTTATTTTAAAATGTTATATGGGCATGTGAATGTCTAAGTTGAAGTATAGATATCAATTTATAAATTTAATTTTTGAAATGACATTTTTGGGTTTTGTTAACCCGGACCCGGTCTTAAGACCAAACTAGAAAGTGTAGTTATCTGTTCTTTCACTTTGCATTTGGGTTACATATTTCCCTTAAATGTTTGATCTAGTAGACATTTCAACATACATACGGGTATCTGTTCTTTAAACTATTGTATGAACATGTGAATGTCTAAGTTTAAATGACTATGTTTAGTATGACATATCATCTTTAATACATGTTATAAAATAAATAATGTTATATCCTTGATCAAGCATGTATCTATTCTTGAATTTAACATTTCTAAATACAAACCAAATGAGTATATGATCTAGATGATCAAGCATGCATCTATTCGAAAGAGGTAACACATCTACTTTCATTTTAAGTGAACATTTGTTCTTTAATGATATGAATTTAAACCCTTATCGACTCATTATGAATCAAATATGTATATCTTTATAGGATATATATTTAATATTTTAAAGCATTCGTTAAGCATCAAATGTGATATCTATCTTAAGAAAAATTTGAGAAAAGGTTATGAATCCCATATAAGTTTGCACGTCACATCTAAATCTAATTATACTTATTAGAATTTAGATGGATAAAGATCAATTCAAATGTAGACTTGTATATGAATTTTCATTCCATGCTTCTTTGAATTTGAAAGAGAGCTTCATGCTTAATAAATTATCATTCTTACTTCAAAGCACCCTTTCACATATTCATAGAAAGGAAAGAATGATGATGCTAATGAAGCTACTTACTCTCTCCTCACATTTTTTTTATTCGCTCATTCTTTTTAAATAATAACCCATTAGAATTTAAGTATCATATCAAGCAAGTAATTTTGGAGGATCTTGTCATACCTTTATAACAATGCAAGATATGAATTTGACACTTGTTTATGAGTGTAACATGAACATTTATTAGGTAAAATGTCACTTTAATATTACCAATCAACAAGCTAAAAGAGGCTTAGAATTGCATGATAACTTGAACATATGTCCATCCCATTAAGCATTATCTTTATCATAATTTGTATAAGTCCATTTGCAATATTTTGTATAAGCCCATCTTGTCTTATCACTAAGCATAGGATTATGACATGATTGCTTTCCCTTTACTTAAGTAAGTTGATATGCTATGATAACAACAAGATTAAGCCCCTTTGTAAAAAAAATGGGGAGAAGTTGGAAAGTAAAGTCTTCATGAAAGAAGGATTCTCTCTTATTTATAATGTTAGCCCCTTTAGCATGAGGTCAAAAATAAATGGAAATGAGACTTATGTCATCCCATTAATTTTTATAATTTTTTTTTCTTATGCCCTTAAGAAGGAAAGAAAATATTTAATTCTTTGTCATTTACCTCTTGATGTCTCATAACATATGCATGAATTTAAGGGAAGATCTACACTTCTTTGTCATTCTCTCTTAATGTCACATAACATGAGCATAGATCTAAGAGAAGGCATTTATTTATGTGTCTATTAAGATGTCTTATTTTTCGAATAACTCATTCATGTAGTATATAAAGACATACTTGATAATAAAGTAAAGTTTAATCATACCATGCATTTGGTGTCACATTTCTATTTCTCACCCGCTCCTATAACATAATCACCACTTAGGAAAAAAATTTGAATTTTAAACAAATAATTGTCATATGCTATGAAAATTCAAGTAACAATTGAACTAAATATGAGTAAGCATATTGTAATTGTCATATGGTATGATAAATGAGCTAAACATGAATAAACATATGCACATACTTTCCTTCTTAAGCACTTAGGCATTTATACATGCTTCTTTTTTTTGTTTACCAAAATTTTCAGCAGCCTCCCAGCGTCATCCCCGCATATGGCAGCTTTTTTAGAAGACTAGGCCTTCCCACAATACCAAGAAAGGCGTGCATGGTAGGTGTCGAAAGACACCACGGCCAAAAATTTATTTGCCCACCATGCTAAGAAAGACATGCATGGGTTAACACAGTATAACAAAGCATTTCGTAGCCACGTTGAAACAACGTCAGCAAGTACTTATATCATAAAAAAAAAAAAAATTTCCTACCATGTTGGAATAATGTGAGTAGTTACTTATCACAACAAATTTTTTTGTCACGTTGGAACAACGTGAACACGTATTTATCACAACTTTTATTGTAGTTTTACCTTTACATATGCATTGAAATGATATACTTAGGATATAAATTGAGTTGTGCTATCATGCCATGGTTGTATTCACCTTTTACTCCAAATTTGCCCTTTCAAATACACCAAACAGCAAACTATAATATGAATTCCCAATAGACATGAAGCACATTTCATTATTTTTGATATTAAGCATCAAAGTACCATTACTTTCTTCAAATCTAGCAAATGAAATGAGAATCAGATGGTAGACCATAGCTGAATTTTGGCTCTTTGCACTAAAAAGAAAACACTATTGTACTCTACAAATATGAGAATCTCACAAATTTAAAATTTTATTATCATTTCATTTCACATAAACTCAAAGAGGCATTAAAGTAAGAACAATAAACAAAGTTTATATTCAAATGAAGTAAACCTGAAATTTCATTCTCTTTTTCTTGCCTCAAACCCAACAAATGAAATAGCACATAATTGATAGTAAGGCATAAAAAAATTTCATTATGTTGAAAATATGAAATAGGCAAACCAAAAGTAAAGAGGCCTCAATGAAATCTTTACCCTCCCTTTCATTCCTTTTTAATCCGTATAAATGAAGTAACAAGTTGAATATCGCATAAGATATTAGAAGATAATAACATTGAACCTCACAAATTTAAAATTTATTTCAGCCTCATCTCATGATAACATAAAAATGAGAATAACAAGATATGGTTTATTTTGCATGAAGAAAGCAATATACATATCTTATCTCACTCAATTGTGTCTCTTAGTAAATAAATTTCAACCCTTAGTAACATGAAGAAAGCAATATCATATCTCACTCATATGAAGCCGCATTTCATACAACATGATAGCTATTCGAAAGTGGCATATTGCACATTGTTCAAATAAAACCCAAAATCAATGTTTTTAAACCATAGAAAATGCAAGCTTTGGCTTATACATATCACAAAATTCTTCATCTTTCCCACTTTAACATTAGTTTAAATGTTGTAAACCACATAATATCCAAAATCAGAATATAATGCATAGTAAAGTTTAATTCAACTTCAACTTGACATAATAAGATATTACTTTCAAACGTTGAAAACTTTCAAATCAACATGCCAACCTTAGGTTTCACCTATAAGCCATCACATTTCTCATTTTACTTTAGAGGCTATTGATTTGGTAGTATAATCCAAGTTGTATCTAACTTGTACTGTACCAATTAATAAAATAGTTGCACCAAATTTTAAATTCTTTATGTAAAAATCTGAAACTCTCATTCCTCTTTTCCTCTTTTTTTAATCACAACAAAAAAATATTCCTTTGATAGTAAGATATTTGAAGAATTCAACTAATATAACCAGCCAATACATGCTTTAAGCTCCACCAAACATGCAACCCTCTCTATTTTACCTTAGCTTAAATCTGATTGTCAGGAAGTGGGCTAGAAATGGAGCCTATCCAAGCACATAACATATAAGTAAAAGCATAAGGAAGAGGGGTAAGAAAAGAGGGAGAAAAGTAAAGGGGGGATCACTTAATCAAAGCACAAACCCAAAGCGATGAAATTTCAGCAGTCAAAAGCAACCTTAAATTTACATTAAACACTATATATGCTCGCAACTTCCTTTTGATTTCACAATCACGATAGACTTTAAGCAAAATCAGGTTAACCCATAAAGCAAGAAATGAACTTAAGGTTGAATAAAAACAACCTAGAAATCTGGTTGAAAGGGGGAAGAAAAAGGATCTCATCCAAATAAGAGGGAGCATCGGAGCAGAAATTTCCTTTAACCGCTTGGCTTACATGGGTCGAACGAGACAAAGGGAGGAAGGAGTCTAGTTCGGACGGTCCAGACGAACAGACCATGGCTCGCTTATTGCTCACGATGGGAGAGAGGAGAAAACGAGAGAGGGACTCGAGGGAGAGAGGAGAGCTTCAGCCGTAGGTCGCGTGAGAGAGAATTGCGTGTGAGGGAGCTCGGGGGAGAAAAAAATGGGAGGGGAATGCATTTTAGCCTTTAGGTTAAACCGCATCTTTTAATTGGCTACCTAAACAGTAGCCAATTAGAAATGGCGAGAGGCTATTTTCCATTGGGTGGATTTGGGTGACCGATTAGGATAAGGGTTAAGGCTTAAGCGACTGTTAACTGCATAATTATGCTTTAACATGATAATAATGCAATTATTAATATTTTCGGCACCAAATAATATGAAATTATTTATTGCCCTAAATCTTATCAATATGGATATCAATTTGAGGTATTTTTATTGTGTCGAACGCAACAGCGATATTCGTTTCACGATCGAATGTCATTTGGACAACGTCGGCGATTCCTGACTTCGATATACGTATAATTTCATTAAAAATTAATTTTAATTAATTGATCGATTATTAATTGATCCGATATTTTTCTTTTAATTAATTTTAATATTTTCGACTCATTTATAAAGCTGAATTTTTTAAATCGAGGTGATTTTTTATCAAATCCGATCACGATTAAAGCATTTTAAACCCAATTTACATGATAGTTTATCTCGTTAATCATTTATTTAAACCTCCATAGTTCATTTGACTTGTGAACCATATGTGGAGATCAATAGTGGACAATGTCTTCACTAGAAAGACTTCAACAAAGCAAGTGGCTGACAGGGTCTCTACTTATCAAAATCCTCTTAAGGTTCAAGTACATCAAAAGCCTCAAAAGATATATGTACATCAAAAATCTCAGAAGACAAAAGCAGTTGAAGGCACATGTCCATCAAAAATCTCAAAAGGTAAACGCCTTAGATGGTAAAAGCCTCAGAAGGTACATATACATCAAAAATCTCAGCATACAAAAGTCTCAGAAGATATATGTACATCAACAATCTCAGTATGTGAAAGCCTCATAAGGTATAAGTATATCAAAAACCTAAGAAGGTAAAAGCCTCCAAAGGTACCAGTATATCAAAAATCTCAGAAGGTAAAAACATCAAAATGTACATGCACATCAAAAATCTTAGAAGGCAAAAGCCTCAGAAGGTATAGGTACCCCAATAGAGAAGAATAAGCTTGTTGTGATCTTTTAGAAGAAATAACCATCAAATCATTTGGAAAATGAAACTTATTCCTTAAAATTATCAAAGTATCACTATTGATAATTGGCGTTACATCGTCAAATCTTGTCATCCCCTGATGCTTCCGCAACCCATAATCATGTATCTTTAGACATTGGGATACTCGTTGAAAGATGCTCACGCATGAAAACACTCTCTATTTTTCAAGCTTTGAATGACATTGCAACTTGAATTCGGGATGCATGCCACCTAACCAGGTCAATTGGAAACCCTGAGATCGGGGATAATTGAAGCTTGCAAGGGGGGTCGACACTCTAATACAAGTTAGTGGAGGCTACCAAGGAGAAGAAAGTAGAAGCACACTAGAGCCTGAATTCGGGATGCGCGCCGTCTGACCAAGTTAATTGGAAACCCCGAGATCGGAGAGAACTGGAGCCTACGAGGGGGGTCAGCACCATTATGCAGGTTAATGGAGGCCACCAGAGAGAAGAAAGTGGAAGCACACTAAACCCTGAATTCGGGATGCGTGCCACCTAACCAGGTTAGTTGAAAACCCCGGGATCGGGAAGAACTGGAGCTTGCGAGGGGGTCGACATCATTATACAGGTTAGTGGATGCTACCAATGAGAAGAAAGTGGAACCACACTAGAGCATTAATTCGGGATGCGTCAACAGTCGGTTGAAAACCAGATCGGAGAACTAGAGCTACGAGGGAGGTCGACACTTATCTGACATTAGTGGAGGCTACCAAAGCGGAAAAGCAAGCACTGCTGGCTTGGGATATGCACCACTAACCAAGCTAGTTGAAAACCCCAAGAGGATTGGAGAATGAGGGTTCACACCATTATACGTTAGTGGAGGCTACCAAAGAGAAAAGTGGAAACACTGACACAATTCAAGATCTTTAACCAGTTAGTTGGAAACCCCAAAATCAGGGAGAACTGGAGATTGCAGGGAGGGTCGACACCGTTATACATGTCAGTTGAGGCTACCAAAGAGAAGAAAGTGGAAGCACATTGAAGCTTGAATTCGGGATGCGCGCCGCCTAACCATGACAGTTGGAAATCCTGAGATTAGGGAGAATTAAAGTCTGTGAGGAGGTCGGCATCATTATATAGGTCAGTGGAGGCTGCCAAAGAGAAGACAGAAATGTGCTAGTTTTTCCTTACCCTTTCAGGAGTATTTATACTTAAAAATTGATCCTTCAAATTCGTTAAGAAATTAAAAATAAAAATAAAAAAGAAGAAGAAAACTCTTTATATTCTTATATATATATATATATATATATATATATATATATATATATATATATATATATATATATATATATATATATATATATATATATATATATATATATATATATATATATATATAACTCTTCATTCACATTAGAGAAATAAGTGCTCAAGTCTTAGCCCTGACATATTAGCTTCTCTATCTTTCTAATTCAAAATCATAGATTATGGCATCATGATGTTGTTCTTCTTGCGACAAGGTGCTATCTTCTCTGTCTTTGATATCAAGACTTCCATTTCATAGCGTTGAGATGTTATACTGCCAAACTCAACCACGAAATTGAGGATTATGATAACAGTATATTTTTGATTGATCGACATAATTGGGCTCTATTAAATAACAAAAACTTAATCCCTAAACTAATAGGTTAAAGCTGCTTTCATGGAAAGACTTGATGGAACAATTATTTATTTTTGCCTAAAGTGGATTTATGTCTTCATTTTTTTTATGGACATTAGAGTGAATTTATTTGTAAACATACACATATAACGCATGTCCAAAATTTTAAATTTAAGAATTCTTAATTGAAAATCTAAATTTTCAACTAGTAATCTGAGGTTGCTTACATAATCAATGCCTCCTGTTCATTTCCTACCTTTCCACTATGATTTTCATGTATTATATATTATATATCACCTCAAGATTATGCTACCTTAATATTTAGAAAGAAGGCTAATATAGCGTCTCTTCTAGTTTGGTGGCTAGGAATCCAGGGAGTTGAATCATCTCCAAGGTGGACGCTATCTGCCTAAGGTGGGGAAAGTAAGTGGAGACCCGATACGTGTGGGTGATGAATGTGACGCTAGGCTTCTGTGGGATTAGTCACAATGATATCATCACCAACAAGATGAGTGAGGTGTTAGGTGGATACCCATTATAAAAAAAAAAAAAAAAAAAAAAAAAAAAGGCTAATATGATCGCTTTCATTTACATTATTTTTCTTACTTCCTTAATTATTACGATACTTTTTTTGGGTAGAGTGAACTCGACACTTTGAGATTCTTAACTTTGTCGAGTGCTATTAGGATACTTGGAAGTGGCAACAATCAATTTGTTAGATGGCTTCTTCTTTTTTTAATTTAAAAAAAGGCAAATTTTTGTAACGCATATATACTATAAGTGGATGTTATTTTAACAAGGCAAAGCCCTTTGTTAAAAAAAAGTAATTTCTTAATCGTTTTTATTAATTTTTTTTATCGTGTGTAAGTTTTCATCCATGGCAGAAACAATAAACGCTATTTCTATATGTTGACACAAATTTTACCCAACAACAATCTTTATGTGAAACAGAGCCTCATTAATCCAAGATTAATTTGCAAATTTTTGGAGGGGTTAAATAAAGATAAAAGCTCCTCATATAAATTCGTTTGATAAAATTCAAACTTTTCTTTTATTAATAAGATAAATAAGATTATTAATAATTTTAAATAAATAAGATTATAACAAATCAAATACTAACACATAATAAATATGCATTTAAAACGGCTTTCTGGGTTCTTTGATTTTTGAGAAAATAACTTCCTTTGACTATCAATTTTTTGACTGTTTTTCAGAAAGTTTTATGGTGAAAAAATTATTTTGAGAATAAGAGCTGTTAGAATATGATGGCTGTTAAAAATGTGATTTTTGAATTTTAAAAAATATATATCTGTAACAAATACAATAGTTTTTTTCAAAAAATTAATTTTTTCATACAACTTTAAAATCAACTTTTCAAAAAATTATACCTGCTCTAAACAAACCCTAAGTTTGTCTGTCCATTCACAATTTTAGACTAGCCACTATTATTTTTTTAACAGAAAATTATTTAGTAAGAATATATGAATATAATTTTTACATAAATGTATATATTCACAATCATGTGTGTATATATATCATAAAATTCTTTGATATTTATATTTTAAAAATCAAAATTTTAATATTTAGTTATATGATATTTTAGTTTTTTATATATATATATATATATATATATATATATATATATATATATATATATATATATATATATATATATATATATATATATATATCTAAATGAATCCCTTAATTAAGATCACCTCAAAAACTGAAGCTTTCAGTTTAGTGTTGAATATTTTTAAATTTACTCTAATAAAATTTAAATCAAATATTATGCCATATTTTTTTACTAATTTTAATAAAATTATTCCTCCCGGTTCCATACGTGATAACGGATACAGTAACTAAAGTAACGGCGTAACTTGACGACTGCATACGGTCAGTCCAGTTCAGATAATTTGAGGCGATCAATCACTTTTTTTTTGGGAAAAGGCGAATTATTTATAAATAATTTTAAATTTAAAAATGTAGCCAATCATAGAAGACCTTCATACCAGCCATAGGAAAGAGGAGATATAAAGAAAGCTGTAATTTTTTTATCTTTTTGGAAAACCAAGATGTAATTAAAAGAAAATAGCGGATTTCAATTAATAAATTAAATCGAGTTTAATAGGGAGCCCCTCGGATGCCAACTTTCCTTCTTGCGAGATTTTTATTTTGTTTTTGTTTTCCCGCCAAATGCATCTCGGCAACTCCACCGCTATCAAAATTTGAATCACAGTCGGGACACATCAAACGGTCCTGATTGCAGGATCGGAGCGTAAATTTTCGCATTATTGAGGTAAAGGGTACGGGATCCCAGACCTTAGTGAGGCCTACATGTTTAAAAAACCTAATATGGAAATACCTCAATTAAAATTAAATTATAATTTACAGATTAGATGGGCTGAAGGCCCAAAAAACAAACTGAAAATTATTCTCATCGAAGAAATAAATTCAATGAAGAATGATAAAAAAATAATTAAAAAAATTAACCCTTTATTTTTATATATTTATATAAATATAATTTAAATCTTTAATATTATATAAAATAATGATATTATTAATTCTTTTAAATGAAATATATCGATTTATGTATTGATATATCCCTCCAAAATTTTATATCAAGTATGTATTTCAAGTTAAAGTATATGTTCAATCAAATTCAGCGACTCAATAAAATCAGTTTAATATACAGAATAATTGGCCAAAACTCAAATCAAGCTTTAAATCTACATATAAAAACTTTGAGTCACTGACTAGATGATCAAATGACTTCCAAATTTGACGTGCTTATAGTCGAATCGAGCGGCTCAATGAGACGAATCCAACGAGCTAAGATCACTAAAATCGAAGATCGTTTAGATGGTCAAATCACCAAAAAATATCTATGATCAAATGAATTAATACGGACCGTCCGATGGAGTGTTTTGAAATTTCTGGTTACAATGACCAAAATGTCCTCTCAGAATCCTATAAATAGGACCCTATTCTTATAATGGAAAGGGGGACGAGCTATACTTTGGAGAGAAAAGCGAGAGAAAATTTAAGTTCAGTTAGTCATCACAATGGTGTCCCGATTCTTTATTATCACCTCATTCCACAACCCAGATTCAATCAATTCTTGTTGCATAGTTGTTGTAACCTGATTCTAGAATTCTCATTATCAGGCTTCTCACATACAACCTTGTAATTCCGCTATCGAGAAGATTCAAACTTTGTACTCTAAAGTTGATATATAGTGAAACATCTTTACTAAACTAGACCCCATAATTTTTTACTCTCTTCCTGGGGTTTTTTCATATAAAAATTTTGGAGTTTCTTATTATTTTTCAACTATTTGTGTGCGTGTCGTATTTTTATACAGAGCTAAGACGTGAAGTTTTATTATACTAGTACAAGTTTTCTAGCACGCAATATTTTGACGCTGTCTATGGAAAATATTTCCTTTACATCTTCATAATGGTTGACAATCTGACTTTATGTTGAGCGACATCATATCTGATTGGAGGAAATCTTACGGAAGAACACATAAGAAGAATAAAGATTCATCAAACTCTCACCCTTGACTTTTATTGAAAGCGGGGCAACTCTTAATTTCAAAAGATAAAATTAATATTACTATATCTAATTGATTATCAGTTCGAGAAGGGGCAACTCTTAATTTCAAAAGATCGCCCAAATTAATATTCTGTATATCTAATTGATTATCAGTTCGAGAAGCAAGTCAATGATGTGAAACAATTTCAATAAAAAGAAAATAGAGAGTTAGTTTTGCAAATTATGATTCTCTAGTCGTACTCATGGAAAATAAGACAAAGGTCTAGAAGCAACTTTGGCTACAATCTCAAACGGAAGTTTTGATTTACCCTTTTCCACACAGGTTAACGTCATACTTTGACAAAACAATCTCGGATAGGTCAAAATTTCGCACCTACTCCACACATGTTAACGTCATCGAGCGAAAACTCTGATAAACAACCTCAGATATGTCAAAACTTTGCACATACTCCACACAGGTTAACGTCATCGAGTAATACTCTAACAAATAATCTCGAAAGAATCAAAATGTTTAACCTCTTTCATACAAGTTAAAGTCATACTTTGACAAAACAACTTCGGCTAAGAGTTAAAACTATTGACTTCTTTCACACAAGTTAAATGTCACCGAGTAACACTTTGACAAACAATTTTGGATAGGTCAAAAATATTTTATGGATTCCACCCCTAGAAGGCACGCCCCTGAGGAAGCCTTGATGAGAAGCTAGTGGTGGACAATGTCTTCACTAGAAGGGCTCCAAGAGAGTAAGTGGTTGATAGGGTCTCCACTCATCAAAAATCTTAGAAGGTAAAAGCCTCAGAAGGTACAAGTACATTAAAAATCTAAGAGGGCAAAAATCTTAGAAGGTACAAAAGCACATCAAAAATCTCAATATGCAAAAGTTTCAGAAGGTATATGTACATCAAAAATCTCAGAAGGAAAAAAGCCTCATATTGTATAGGTACATCGAAAGCCTCAAAGGGCGAAAGCCTCAAAAGGTACATATATATCAAAAATCTCTGAAGGTAAAAGCCTCAGAAGATACAGATACATCAAAATCTCGGGAACACCCAAAGGTACATGTACATCAAAATCTCGAAGCGAGAAGGTACATGTACATCAAAATCGGCGAAAGCTAAAAGTTCTGATACATCAAAAATCATAATAACAAAAGCTTCAGAAGGTACATGTACATTAAAAATCTCATAAGGCAAAAGCCTTAGAAGGTACATATACTTCAAAAATCTTAGTAGATAAAAGCCTCATAAGGTACAAATATTTTGATAGAAGAAAATAAGCTCGTTGCGATCTTTTATGAGGAATAACCACCAAATCATTTGGAAAATGAAACTTCTTCCAGAAGATTATGAAAGTATCACTGCTAATAGTTGGTGTTACATCAACGGATCTCGCCATCCCTTGATGCTTCCGCAACCCATCATCTTTTACAAGCTTTGCTTGAGAATCTTTAGACATTGTGATATATGCGGGAAGATGCTCACCCATGAAAATAGTCTTCAGAATTGGAAGCACACTGGAGCCTGAATTCGGGATGCGTGCCACTTAACTAGTTAGAAACCCAGAGGGAGGGAAGCTTGTGAGAGGGTGGCACCATTATCTGAGTTAGTGGGACCAAAAGAAGAAAGCGCACTAGAGCTGGAATTAGCCATACAGTCGTTGGAAACCCCATGATCGGGAGAGCTGAGTCTGAGGGGAGTTATTACTCTGAGTGATGCTTCAAGAAAGCAGCAAGCCGGTGGGATGCTTCTAGTCGTTGGAAACCCCGAGATCAGGAGAACTGAGTCTGAGGGGTCACGATTATAAGGTTAGTGGAGGCTACCAAAGAGAAAAAAGTGAAAGTACACTGCAGCTTGAATTAGAGATGCGCACCGCCTAATCAAGTCAGTTGGAAACCCCAAGATCGGGGAGAATTGGAGCCTACTGAGGGTGACGTTCTCAGTTAGTGGAGGTTACGAAGAGAAAGCAGCTTCGCGACTTGAATTGAGATCGCCTTAATCAGTCAGTGGAAACCCCAAGATTGGGGAGAACTAGAGCATACGAGAGGGGTTGACACTGTTATACAGGTTAGTGAAGGCTACCAATGAGAAAAAAGCGGAAGCACATTGGAGCCTGAATTCTGGAATTCCCTTTATCAGGCTTTCTCACATACAACCTTGTAATCCCGCTATTGGGAAGATTCAAACTTTGTACTCTAAAGTTGATATATAGTGAAGTATCTTTACTCGGGCTAGGCCCCGCGGTTTTTTACCCTCTTCTTGGGGTTTTTCCGCATAAAAATTCTAGAGTTTCTTATTCTCTTTTCAACTGTTTGTGTGCGCGCTGGATTTCCATACAAAACTAAAATGTGAAATTTTATTCTACTGCTACAAGTTTTCTGGCACTCAACATGTATAAAAAATATTATGAATATAAATATAAATTTTTAAATATTAGATATATAAATATATGAAAATTTATATTATATATATGTAAATTTAAAAAAAAATATATGAGAAGTTTTAAAATGATAAATAATAAAAGATTTTAAGCATATTTTTTAAATAATTATTTCATTGAAAGGGGCCATTAGAGAGCATGTAAATGGGAGAGATAAGTTCAAATTTATTTATATGATTGAAGTATCGGTTAAGCTTAAAATTAAAATCCTTTAAAAATGTTTAAATAAATGTAGTTGAAAAATTAAAATAGGGGAACCATAGAAGGCCAACAAATGCAGCTAAGAGAAAATTTGTAAACGTCATGAAGATCTTCATAGTTTATAGTGAGAGTAATAGTAAGAGTTAGGAGCTTAAATGAGTTGAATTTATTTCAAGTCACTCTTAATTTGAGATCAAGTTTAATTAATCAATCAAGTTTGAACTCGAGTTCTAGATATTATTTTATAAGTTTAAATTAGCTCACCAGCTGGCTCATTTAGTATGAAAAAATAAAATAATTTTGATATAAATAATTATTATAATTGATATGTCACTAAAAATTCTACTAGTTGAAGTATAAATCTTGATATCGAAAGAAATTTGATTCTCAGTCGAGACTAGTCCAGATCAAGTGCTTAAAATATAATTGAAATTTTTGGGATATCAGTGAGATCCCTAAATAGCTCATAAATATGGAGTATTTATAGTTAAATCGAGCGTCTTGACGAGCCGGATCTAACAAGTCCAAGATCTCTTGATTCATACTTTATTTGAGTATTCAAATACTTAAAATACATGAGATGATCAAATGAATTATTTTGAGTCGTTCGATGAAGTGGTTTTGATTTTGCACGTATTTATAAAAACGTTAGTCTTCTAATCAATAAATAGCCCATCATTCTTCATATGGCGGATCCCAAAAACAAAATAGAGGAGAGAGCTCCCAGGCTTGAAGAATCTTAAAGCATAATCGTCTTCTTGGTTGGCGGTTGTGGAGCCGTTGCCGACTATCACCAATGGTCCTCTGCACCGCTGGTCACGCCGCTCGTGCCGGTCGGTCATCACGACACCGCGTCCGCGCCACCACCATCTGTCCTCCGCCCAGCTGGTCGCCACGCCGCTGCATCCTTCATCTTTGCCCAAATCATGCCGCCTTCACCGCAGCCATTGCGGTGACCACCGCCTTTGTGCCTCCACTATCACCGACTGGCCATTTGCTATTGTTGGTCGCTACCATCACGCCACTAATTGCCACCACTTGCGGTTAGATCATCGCAGTTCACTTTATCGCATTACATCCAATCCAACTTACATTTGCAGGTGTTTACAGATTATGTAATTCTCATTGTTATGATTTCTCACATACAAATTTGTAATCCCGTTATTATGAAAACTTAAACTTTGTACGTCAAAGTAGATATATAGTGTAACATTTTTCTGGGCTAGGCCTCGTGATTTTTTCTTTCTTTTTGAAATTTTTTCATGTAAAAATCTTGAAGTTTTTTGTTCTCTCTTTAAATATTTGTGTGTGCTGGATTTTTTTAACAATACTAAGACGTAAAATTTTATTCTACCGCAATTGATTTTCTAGCACGTAACAATAATAAATTAATAGATAAAATAAAAAATATAAGAAAAAAATAACCAATAATTTGATATATAAAAATCAGATATGTATTTAAATATTTTTGATAAATCTATATTTAAATTATTGAATTCTAATATTTTTAAATATTTTTATATTAATATCTTTAAAGAGCTAGCTTACGAGCAAATAAGTTGAGTCTAGGTTGACTCCAACTTTGTTATTAATTTATCTAGCTCAGTTCATGGGTCATTTAATAAGCCTAGCTTGACTTGACTCACTTACACCTATAGTGAGAATCCACTAGAGATCTTATAAGGCAAAATTTTTAAAATAGGCACATTGTTAACCCTAATTAGCAATTTAGGCATCGAAAAAATTTTTTTATGAAAATAGGCCTAATTTCCATGACGGACTACTTGTGACGTGGACGCGTCGGCCGTCGTGATCGCTCATCACCTGCTCGGGCAAAACCCGTGATCCGATCTACTTTCCTTTTCTATTCTTTGTTCGCCCATCGCTCCCGTTTGGTCGGGATTTCAACAAACACCGACGAGGGAGGTGGTGGCCCAAGGAGAGGGTTGCCGTGGCCTATTTCAAACAAGCGTAAGCCACAATTTTCTTTGTCTTTTCCTCCCAATCCATACTCGCTCCTCCAGTTTCAGAACGCGCGTGGCCGGCTAAGGAGGTCAGGAGCTCCCATGTCATGCCAGTCACCGAAGCGGGTTATTTCTTCGTTCGTGCACCGATTAAGGTAACTTTTTCCCTAAATGCGTAACTTGTGATAGATCTTGCTTTGTGGTGTCTGATTTTGCTTATTTCATTGAGTTATTTAGCTACATTTGTATTTTTTTCCCTGAATACAACACTTTTTTTCACATTAAGAGGTACTTGATCTTTTTGAGATATTCATAGGCCATGTGTTTATTCCTTTCATAATAGTTTCTAATTCACCCTCTTGTCATTTTAAGAATAGTATAATTGCTTGGATCAATTATAATTCTTAATGTAGTGTCACTGAATGGTTGCATGATGAAGTAATGCTTGTCATTTTGAAGCATTATGTATATTAATTGACTCTATTATAACTATATTTGTTATGTTTTGGTTGTCGCAATCAAATATAATTATAGCTTGAGTTATTCAAACATTATACAAATATTGGAAAAGAATTTTCAAAATATATTTAAGTCATATTCAAACACTGTTCAAATCTATTTTCAAATAAGAGTTTGAACCTTATTTTAAATGAGAGTTTGAATGAAGTTCAAACATGTTTCTAACATATTTCAATTTTTTTAGAATAAGATCTCCATTTCATTATTTTGCATCAAAAGTGGAGATATTTTGATTTTTATAAATTTTTTAATAATTTAATTATGATAGATATAAATACATAAATATGATAATAAAAAAAATTTAAAAATAAATATAAATGCATCTAAATTGACTAACTGATTTATAAAATCCCAAAAACATATTTTCCTATTACAAAATAATCTATTTGTTTTGTTATTATTATTGGTCACTTATCATGATGACACAAGTTTCATGGGTCTCCTTCACATGGCTAATAAGATTGATAATTAAATTTGAATTAGAATAATTGTTAGAAAATTGAACATATTTTGATTAACTTAATGATAATTTATTTGATAATTTATCATTACTAAACTTTGAGATGCGATTTCTCTTAGCGATTTTGGTGCAATCGTTTGGTGATTTGAGAGGCGTGTTGGGTAGCCATATGTCTTACGCCAATATGATTTTGGTTCCATTGCGATAGTATTCATCTTTATGAAAGCTATGATTAGAATCTACTCTCCCTTTGTCCTTTATGAGTTTGCAAAATATATCGATCAATTGTATTATATCTTGAAATATTTTCTCTTGCGAATAGAGGCGAAGAATTCTTACTTGGTTGGAGTTGTTAGTTGAATATGAGTTTGGTAAATGCATAGTTCTTTATTATGATGGCAAACTGAATGTTGTTGATAATTTCTTTCCGACCTATATTAGTGGAAAAAATCGACCAATTCAGATCCCATGAAGGACTAACCTACTGGGGTTACAAAAGCGAATCATGAGATCATTGAAGTTAGACCATGCAAAGTCATGTGTTAATCTTATAGGTCGGTTTTCTATTGATGCTGGATTTATCGCTACACATATTATTGACGATGAAGTATGTGAATCTGTACTCAACGTAGCATCGGTGCAACCTGTAGTAATTTATGTTGAAGTTCAGGAGTTAAATTGTGAGGAAAGAGATGTTGCCATTAATGAGGAGCATCAGGTTCAATTAAATTGATGAATTCATCACACTTGATTTGTAAGCCCGCCAGAAGCATCTGTACTACAAAAGTAATGTAGCTGAAGTTCGCAATTAGGATCTTGAGGATGGCGTAGGTGATGGGTATGAAACCTATGCCTTGCAATGATGATGAGGCAGTGATGTAGATGGATCTTCTTTAAGGGGCAAATATCCATCTAACAGTGTCAGAGAGCTTATTAGGGACTACTCAATTAGAACAAGCAGAGTACTTATCTCAAATGAGTATGCGTCATGCTCAGAGAATGGGATGAAGAACTAATATTTGATGGGCCTTTAGATGAGTCAACTTTTGTACTTGAAAGTTGCATTCCAGATGAATTATATGAAGGTATGTGCTTTCTTGATAAGAAGGTTGTTTCTTGATTCGGGGTTGATTAACAACGGACTATGTGATTTCGCCTCAAATAAATCCAAGTTCATCATATTGTGTCAATATGCTGAACCTTTACACGCATGTGGCTTACATGCAAGTTCAAGTAAGAGATTAGGAGGTGCATGGAGAATTATAAGCACATGACATGTAGTCATTCACCTCGTCTGGGACATAGGCAATGTCACACAGTTTATCGATTTATTCAACTGTAAAGCGTCATCTGATTTAAAGCCAGAGATTATTGGTATTGAGTCAAAATTTAACATACGAGTGTCATGAAATCTTGGGATGGCGAAGGTTATTTTTTAAGTTGGGAGGAATCTTACCGATCGTTGGAGAAATTCATGTCTATATGCTCAACAATGCCAGGATCGGTCTATAGAGTACAGTCGTCAGAGTCATACCGATTTCAACGATTATTCGGTCCTTGAGCCTTTAATTCTTTAATTCTTTTACCATGCTTTATGTCGGATGGGACTTTCTCCTGGTAAGTGGGGACTCTACTCGCGGTTGGAATTGATGCCAACAATGGTTTATTTCCACTTGCCTTTGCAGTAGTAGAATGAAAAAGTATTGAGTCGTGGTGTTGGTTTATACAGACACTATAAGACTTGGTTTCATTGATCTGTACAAGATGTGATTTGTGCATCATCGGCCACGCGTGGGGTTGGTGCAGGAGATATTACCGTGGGTTGCACATCGCTTTTGCCTGAGACATTTGCGAGAGAACTTCAAAAAAGCAATTAGATAACTTGGAATCGGAGACGTTGAATTCATATGCCAAAAAATGTATGTGGCGGGTATCGATGATATCGCATTTTTAAAGGTGTATGGCCGATATCAAGAATATCGGGGCGAGGCCTACATTGGCTCAGAGGATGTCGTGGTCTCTAACCCATGATGATGCATGTATGGCACCATGACTACAAATGCGGTGAATGCTTGACGGTGTACTTAAGAGAGCACGCTTGCCAATTCAAAGCTCTCTGGATATTATAATATCGCTACATTCATGAGGTGCCTGGACTCAGCAACATCAGCAGCGAACCAACACGACTCCATGTTCTCTCCCCGGACTAAGGAAACTTTGCAGAGTAGTGAACACGAGGTAAGAAGATTTCCTAAGCCGGTACGAATTAACAATAATGAGTACCAAGTTTTGATGCCGAACATAACATACAGGTGTATGAGAATCATATGTCTAGATGTACATGCAGATGACCACAAGCTTATCTCATGTCATGTCCTCACGTCATTTACGTGTTAGGCGATATATAACGTTATGCGTATCGATCTTACTACACCTTGAACTACTCGCAAAACCCTACGAGGAGCGTTTCATGTCATCCCTGATCGTGATGAGTGGCCAGAACACATCACTGCTGGGAACTTCCTAGAGTACACCCCACCATATATTAAGAGGAAGTCAGGTCGACTATGTTCATTGCGATTCAGAAATACTATGGAGGAAAATACCACAAGAAGTAATCGAATTTGTAGTGTATGTAAAAATAGTGGTCATAATAGAAGCGTGCATAGCGTAGTGTGAGCTAATTATGCATTATGGATAAATTGTTCTGTCACTATATCTATGTAATCTTAAGTTTCGACATTATAATCAATGCACTATATCTTAGCCTAGGGTTTCTAATGCTAATATATAGTTTAATGGATAAAATTAAAACATTGTAAAGTTAACATTTGAAGGTTAAATGCTACCAATTTAAACAGCTACTTGCCAATTTTTGATGCTATCATGAAATTATAAAACCACACATAATAATTTAATTACCTTTTAAAAAAATTATAAGAAATTTAGAAGATTAAATCATACTTTGATCAATAATCATGTTATATCGTGAAAAGCCAATTCTATCATTTTTTGACTAAAAGCAATCGTGCTCGTAAAACTAATTATAGATCATGAAGATGAAAAAACATAAGATAAGATATCACCTAACATAGATATCCAAATCTTATGTTGATACATGAGATTACTTACCATAAAATAGGTTTTCTCACTTTTATTGCACTCAAATAGTTCAACATCCATGAATCAAATAGAACATAAATTATCAAGGAAAAACTAATTATTATGTCTCATATAATTTTATATGAATCGATTTCCTATATCGAATCTTTTATTTTGAATTGTTCTAATCGTTGACCTACTTTTCCTACAAGATTGATCCCAAGGATAGAATTTGAAAACTAGCTATAATATGCAATTCACATTCAATCGAAGTTATTCTTGAAAAAACAGATGACTTCATAATTCTTCAAACGATGTCAAAGCGGTGTTATCTAACGGATAGTGTTATCTAAAAGCTTCATTGCTCGTTGCTTTCAATATTAACCAACTTGCGATATAGCTTCTTTTATGTACATACACTCTTTTCTTTATGTTCTAGTTTGTGAGTTAGCTTTGATCTTAAGTCAGATCCCATGTTTTCGATTTCCATGTAACGTGCAAAATCTACATTGCAGCGTACGCGTCGGTGCGTTTGACCAACAAGAGAGTCATAGAGAAATCCGTTTCAGTTCCTACGATATGAATTTTGCTCCATTCCAACACCATTTGGCATCGGTACATCTACATTAATGTGCATCACATTTTTTTGCAAAAAATGTGATCGTCGCATTTCGACCGTGTCAAACAGTGTTGGAATGGAGCGAAATTTATATAGTCGGAACCGGAACGAATTTCTCTACGACTCTTCTGTAGGTCGAACGAGCCGACTGTGGCCCGACCTGCAGCAAATTTCTCTAGACTCTCCTGTTAGTTTGAATTTAATTGATTTGTCTGTGTTGTAGGTAGGATGTCTGCCGAAGAAGGTGCTCGCCCGCACGCGGGGAAGACATGCGAGAGGAGTAGTGGACCAGACTGGCACGAAGTTCACCCTAGTATAGCGGCACTACGTGGTCGGCACAGAGCAGCACATCCAGACCTAGTAAGATTTTGTAAGTCAAGCTGTGTGTATGGATTTTTCTTATATTTTTTATTTATTGAAATATAATTTCATACTGTGTAGGTTTCTGTTCTGGATATGTCATCTCACGTGCTTATGTTCAAAGAGTGGCCGGTGAACTGTCCTAGATTCATGACCGCCAGACGGTTGGATTGGATTGTGTGTGTCCCGGATGCATCATTCGTAGATCACCACGGCGTTAGTGGAACGGTGGTCTTCTCGAACCAATTCATTCCATTTGCCCATTGGCGAGATGGCCAGTCCGCGATCTTTGCTGATCCTACGCGCCTATTGGGTCGAATGTCGCGTTGGAGTGCGAGCGGTGGGCATCGTGGCCATATTGATGATGGAGGAGCATCCGAGCCCGCTATCACGACCGATCCGACCTCATATCACATCGAGTTGAGAATGGGGCAAGACGGACTGTTTGCCTTACGGTGGTTGCGTTGGGCGTATTCAGGATTCTTACTTAGATCGCGCTTTGATTTAGCATGCATGTCGAGCTTACATTCTTTTCGATTGCGTTTCCTTATGCGGACACTTTGTGTTGAGATTCACCTACATGTCCGCCTGGGAGGATCTTGACGCGTTCGGAGTTCTCATTAGGAGCGGCTTGCTCATTTATACTGAGGGAGCTCCATGCAATGAAGCGGCGCCTACAGTTGCTTCTGATTCGCGGGTATGGGTTTAGGAGCATGTTCATGTCGGCAGACCGACGTTACATATTCCATACCCGACAGACATAGATGGACTCAATGTGGGTTGTCGCTGGAATGAAGGGTTTATCCGAGAGGTGACGCCAGCCCATATTAGAGTTCTGAGATGAGCTAGATGGCTCTGCAGAGTCGTATGTTTTTTGTAAGTGCATTTTATGGGCCAACTTTTCTATGTAGATAGAACCTAATATTCATCTCAAGCAACACAGTGATCCAGGAGCCATGAGTTCGTGCACGCGTCACGCGCTTACATGGGGATGATATATGGCTGAGTACCCGATTAGTTGGAAAGCGAGTTGAGTGGCACTACCGATCGTGTGCTCAGGCTTCCTTCCACGAGGTTGCAGGTAGATTCTTCTTTCGCGAGTGGATGGTCGAGGAAAGCGACGTGAAGAGTCGATTACCACATATATATTGCATAGTGGGAGAGGCGGAGTTAGTTGGTGGTGGACTCTTCCTGTGAGGTTGGGGTGCGACCATTAATCAATACATGAGATGGTATCGGTCTTGAGCTTCTTATATATCGAAGGCACCAATACTCAGGACATTATTACCCTCGAGCTCCGGAGATCGACTCATGGTAAACATTTCTTAAGTAATAATAATTTTTTTTCTAATTACATCATAATTCAGTTCTGATGTTAGCATGTATAATCTAGGATATATTTTGGCTATTTTGGGACGGATGGCAGAATTGTGATCAATCAATCGAGTATGAGGTTGTGCACCTAAACATGTATATTTTGATAGCATGGGGACAAGTATTGTGCGCCCCAGATGGATGGGCGATGGATATCCATCATCTCCAGGTGTTCATCTACATATATATTTACACGGCCATTATTGTACGGAGCTACGTGGTCCGATGCACCTTGGCGAACAGTTCCTCTACGTGTGGGCCTCCCACATTTATGGCACCCATTGCATGTATCGGTTACTTGCAAAGAAAGCAGGCAGGAGGACCCGGAGCTCGGCACCGAGGCCATCCGGCGACCACGCATTACACGCTGGTGATGCAATCGCGTATGGCGTCGTCGGAGATGGTATGTCTTATTATATTACGTCATACAGGATTATATTTTATTGTATGTGTACTTACGAGTGGCTATTTTATAAGATATCGTGATACATGCGATCATTAATTTAACGTTGATGAAATTTATCTCGATATTGTTAGCATATATTTCAATTAGATTGAAGAGCATTAAAGGCTTGTTGTGCCACATAAATTATTTCATCATTATTTTTTATATAAAATATATCCTTAATCTTTCTCACTACTTATATCTATAGGCATCCCACCAGCAACATCAAAATTGTTTTAAAATAAAAGAAATATAAAAAGAAAAGATTAGATAAAAAGTTAAAAATCATATAAAATGGCATAATTCAGACTTCAGCCTTACTCAAAGCCGCATAATAACTAAGCTGCGGGCAAACTACAGCCTTTTCTGCACCCACCGCTGTCCCCACAGACGGCAGCTTTCCGGGCAGGGTTCTTTTATGTAAGCATTAAGCAATTTATTGGGCTGATGACCGGTCAGAACGGAATCGGGAAGGCCAATTTGTGTTATATAATCACCCACCCATTTAAATTTAAACAAGAGATTTCTGGAAAAGTAATTTTGCGTGGCACAACAAGCCTTTATATAATCACCCACCCACACAAACTTTAGTTTTTTAAAAATTCGGTTGAAAAACTATTACTGGAAAAGTAATTTTTTTAAAAGTTTGTGTGTATTAAAAAAAATATTTTTTTTAAATTTAAACAAGAGATTTCTGATAATCAACATATTCTAACACCTATTCTGCTCAAAATCAATTTTTATCATAAATTTTTAAAAAAATAACAAAAAATTAGCAGTTAAACCTAACTATGATTACTTTCTGAAAATCAAAGAAGTCAGAAAGATGTTTCAAACACGTCTTAAATATGCTATGATAAGTATTAAATTTTTTATATTTTTAAAAAATCAAATCGTAACTTTCAAACTGCCCAACTCAGCTTTGAAAACCCAATCTTCTTGCTGATTTTTTAGCTTATCATCACAATTCATCAAACACATGTAACTGTGAGGTTCGAATAGTATTGCAGATGGAACGTCGCACTAAACGCATCTAACTCTAATCCTAAAATTTAATAAATTAGTTTCAACTCTTTTATATTCTTATAAAAAATATAATATAATTTTCTTAAAAAATAGAGTCTTAGTGATAATTAAATTATTATTTAATTATGAATCTATGCTTTGAATTTAAAGCTCTTTATTGGAGAAAATTTTAATTTAACTTCTCCACAAATTAAGCACAATTTACTAAAAATTTTTAAATTAAAAAATAAAGAATCGTTTATAACTCTGGCACACTCATAAGCAGTACGTGAACTGAATGATTTTTACAAAATCTTTCAATTTTTAAAAGCTATAATTTTATGATTTATGTTCATATATGAGTATTTCGAGGCAAATTTAAAATAAAAATAAAAATAGTTAGCCCGATATAACACATTATCTTTATCTATGAAGGGGTATTTGATAATAAATGTACTTAGAATTTACACTGTTAAATTCATTAAATCCTATCAAACTCAAAAAAATAGATTTATTAAATTCGGGATTTAGTAAATCCAGTAAATCCAGTGTAAACTCTCTTAAATCTCGGATTTGATAAATCCCGTTGGAAGGATAGATTTACGAGATTTATACAGACTGGATGCACGAGAAGAAATTGGAGAGATGCGAGGTGGAAGAAATTTCAGTTACCTTCATTTTTTTAATTCTTTTAAAAAATCTTAATTTAAAATAATTCATTTAATTACTAATTTTTGCTTAATTAAAATATTATGATAAAATTAATTTTAATTTAATATTATTAAGTATTTATTAATATGTAACTATAAGTTAATTATAATTTATTAAATGTAATTATTATTTGATAGATAATTATATTTAAGTAATTTTAGCTAATATAATAGTTCATAGTCTTTAATTTAATTTAACTTAATTTAAACTAATTTCATAAAATATTACTGATGATTAACTTATAAGTTATTAAAATTAAATTATAATTAAATAAATATAATTATAATTATTATAAGTTTGATAGTTAATTAATTTAAAATTTGAAATAGTTCCTATGATTTTACCCTATTATATGCCTTAATGTAGTTTAATTCCTAGGATATTAATCTACTAATAAAATTTAATAGTTATTAATTTTAATTAAATAATAATTAATATTAATACATATTACTTTAAGTTAATATTAATATTAATACTATTAATTGATTAATTAATATATATTTAAATTTAATTTAATTGAGTACTACTAATGATTTATTAATATATCATTAAATTTAATCATAATATATTAAATATAATTATAGTTTGATAGTTAATTGATTTTAACTAATATAATAATTACTATTATTTTTAATGTAGTTTAAGTTAATTAAAACTATTTTAATTTAATTGTATTACTGATTAATTGATATGTTATTATAAATTAAATTTCATGAATAGGTCAGGATTCAGTATAGATTGAGTATCATGGATATAATTATTATTTTAATATATCTCAAATTGAAATGTAATTTGATAGAGAGTTATTTTTCATATTTTTTTCAAAAAAAAAAAAAATCTTTTTTAAATCCTTATAGACTTAAATCCTCAAATAACTTACTAAACATCTCTCTGAATTTAGCAGAATTTAACTAATCTGTTACCAAACACTTTTCAGGATTTAACACTCAGGATTTACTAAATTTAGATGTATTAGATTTACTAAATTCTGTTTAAAATAAATTCAAACTGTTACCAAACACCCCTGAAGTGTTCTTTATTCACCGTAAGTGTTGATAAAGAAAGCAGACAACAAGAAAAACAAGATTATGAAAATGAGCGAAAATACACGAGTAACAGCACTTTATTATTCGATAAAACCGGAAAGATGGTTATCGGCTATCCTAAACACTATCCATACCTATATATAGACTCACCACAACAGAATTAAGGCTAAGCTAAAGGAATAACGGGATGAGACTAATTACAAGAATAACCTCAAAAAAATTGGATCAAACACCAACAATCTCCACCTTGATCTTGTTTTAATCATCCCCCATCATCACAACAATTTATTAAATTCAAACAGTGTTTGAATTTTGCAACGGGTAAGGATTTAGTCAATATATCGTGTGATTGTTTTTCACATCTATCTTCACATCTCCTTAGATGTCTGATTACGAAATGTAATTTTATATCAATGTGTTTAGATCTCTCATGAAAAACAGGGTTTTTCATGAGATGTATAGCACTTTGGTTGTCACAAAATATGTTGATTTTGTTTTGAAAATATCCCAACTCTTCCATAAAATTCTGAAGCCAGATGGCTTCTTTAATGACTTTTGTAGCTGCTATAAATTCTGCTTCAGTTGAAGACAATGCTACAATGCGTTGTAATGATGATTTCCAGCATACTACATTTCCAAAAATAGTGAATATGTATCTAGAAATTGATTTGCGAGTATCTAAACAACCTGCAAAATCTGAATCTGTATAACCCGTAATTATTTCCCCTCCATCATATTTTCCTCCAAACTGCAATCCTCGATTTAATGATGTTTTAAGGTATCTAAAAAATCCACTTTACTGCTAACCAATGTGTTTTTATAGGATTAGCCATGAATCTACTAACCATACTCATTGAATAGGCGAGATCAGGTCTAGTGCATACCATTCCATACATTCCTTTGCATTTGCATAAGGAACTTTCTCCATATATTGTGCTTCTTCATACGATTTTGGAGAATCTTCATGTTTTAGCTTGAAATGACTTCTCAAAGGTGTTTGAACAGGTTTAGAATTCTGCATACCAAATCTGTTTAAAACATGCTTCAAATATGATTCTTGTGAAAGAAAAATTTTACCTTCAAACATATTCCTTTCGATTCGAATTCCCAAAATTCTACTAGCAATGTCCATATCCTTCATTTCAAATTCTATAGACAACTTCCTTTTTAGCAAATCCACTTCTGATTTTAGTTTACTGGCTATGAGTATATCATCCACATATAGAAGCAGAAAAACATCAATGATTTTATCTGGTGATTTCTTCAAGTATACACAGTGATCTTGCTTACTTCTTTCAAAGCCAATTTGTCTAATAAAAGTGTCAAACCGGACATACCACTGCCTTGAGGATTGCTTTAATCCATAAATAAGTCTTTTAAGACAACAAACAAGCCTATTGTTTCCTTCTTCAAATCCTTCAGGTTGTTGCATATAGATGGTTTCTTCCAAGTCACCATGTAAAAAGACTGTTCTGACATCCATTTGATCTAATTCTAGATTTAATTTAGCAACAATGGATAACACCACCCTTATAGAGGTTTGTTTGACTACGGGAGAAAATATTTCATTGTAATCAATTCCTTTGTTCTGTGTGTAGCCTTTGGCAACTAATCTTGCCTTAAACTTGGGCTTGTGGTTGTTGTGTGTATCTAACTTTCTTTTGAATACCCATTTGCTACCAATGATATGTTTGCTCTTTGGCTTCTCAACCAGTTCCCATGTGTGATTTCTGTGTAATGCTTCCATTTCTTCCTTCATAGCACATAATCAATGTTTAGAGTTTTGGCCGATCACGGCTTCTTGATAAGTGGATGGGTCCTGCTCATTGTCTTTATTCAAGGCAGTTAGTGCAAATGCAATTATATCAGCAAAACCAAATCTATTAGGTGGCCTTGATTCCCGCCTTTCTCGATCTCTAATTAGCTGATATTCTTGATGCACATCACTCCTTTTAGTATCTGATTTAGTCTCATCACTGCATAAAAGTTGTCTATCTATTCCTTTCTCATTTTTAGCGATTTCAAACTGCTCCACCTGAAGTTTATCTTTTGCATGATGAAGATCACTTTCATCATTCAACTTCTCATAATTCTTCAACATTGGAAAGTCAATTTCATTAAAAGTTATATCTCTAACACATTTGTTCATATCTTTTTTTTCACCAAAGCCTATATCCTTTAACTCCTTTTGGATATCCAAAAACACACATTTAATCGCCTTGGTTGAAGCTTACCTTGATTAATGTGTGTGTGACAACCAAAAACTTCGAAGTTTGCTATAATCGGATGGATGCCACCTTTCCATTGTGTTTTGAAGTTCAAAGTGAAGAGGAGATCTATTAATCAAATAACAGTTTAAGTGTTTCTTCCTAAAATCTTTTTTGACAATCATGCACTCTATCCAATGTTCTATTCATTCTTTCGCCAAACCATTTTGTTGTGGAGTGCTTCTAAGCTGTTATACCTTCATTTGTACAATATTTATCAAATTGCTTTGAACAAAATTCTAATCCATTATCGGTTCTTGAGTCTCCTTAGACTTCATTTTCATTTATTTGTTTCCAATGTTGAAAATTTTCAAAAGCTTCATCTTTGGTCTTTAGACAATACACCCAAACTCTTCGTGAGTAATCATCAATGAGTGACATAAAGTATCTTACTCAACCTTTGGTTGCAACTTTTGCAGGCCCCCAAAGATCACTATGCACATAATCAAGAATCCCTTTACTACAATGTTTTGCTGTTTGAAATTTAACTCTACTGGATTTGCCAATCACACAGTTCTCACAGAACTCCATTTGATTTAATTCATCACCACATAATAAATTTTGAGCTTGATTAAGCCCCAGTGGCTAATGTGCACTTAGATGCCGAGCGGTTGAATTCTCACTAGATAAACACCTCTGAGGATCATCATAGCTTTACCTTGTAAAGCATATAGTCTATTATGAAGGGAACCTTTCATCACAACCATTGCTCCTTTGATGATTTTAATTTGTCCTTGATCTATTTTTACATTGCATCCATTGGCATCTAGCATTCCTACAGATATTAAATTTCTTTTGAGTTCAGGTACATACCTCACCCCCTTCGATGTTCTTATGCACCCGTCGAAAATTCTAAAAGAAACTGATCCTTCTCCCATGACTTTACAAGCTTTATTATCTCCTAATAAAACCATTCCTCCATCAGCTTTCTTAAGATCTTGAAAATAATTTTCATTCGGAGTCATATGAACAGAGCACCCAAAATCTATAATCCACTCATATGTTGTGTATTTATCAGAAACCACCAATACTTTAGATGACTCATAACCATCAAAATTCGATGCAACATCAGCCTTTCCTTCTTCTTTGAATGTATTCCCTTGCCATTTGCCTCTTTCCGGACAATCCCTTTTAAAATGTCCCTCTTTATGGCAATGAAAACATTTTCTTGAAGTTTTGGATTTTGATCTTGATTTTCCTTGATAATGTTTATTGTTTTTGTTACTTCTTTGATTAGGTCTTCCTTTGACTATTAGGCTGTCCCCATTCCTCTCTTCCTTTATTTCAGATTTTCTTTGAATCTCCTTTGACATTAATCGATTTTTATATCATTGTCAAAGTTTCTTTTCCATAAAGCATGGTGTCTACAATGTGTTCATATGATTTCTAGAGTGAACTAAGAAGAATAATGTCTTGATCTTCTTCATCAATCTTAACATCCACATTCTTGAGTTCAAGAATCAATTTGTTATACTCATTTATATGTTTTCTCAAATCTTTAGATTCATCCATCTGTAAGGTGTATAGTTGTTTCTTTAGGTATAATCGATTAGCTAAAGATTTTTTCAGATATAATGAATGAAGCTTTTCTCAAACATCAATAGCTGATTCTTCTTCCTCAACTTCATCACCAAGACACAAAAGAATGACGCTATGTGCTTTTAACTGCAATTCTCGTGTCTTCAATCTATCTTGACTTGCTGCCAGACCTTCTCTTGAGATGGCATCAGCTTATCCCTGATGGACAAGAAGAGTTCTCATCTTAATTCTCCACAAATTGAAATCATTTTCTCTTTAAAACTTATCCACTTCATATTTATGCATTGTACCCATCCCTATTTTCTTGTGGAGGCTCTGATACCACTTGTTGATAAAGAAAAAAGACAACAAGAAAAACAAGATTATGAAAATGAACAGAAAATACTTGAAGTAACATCGAGCCTTATTATTACTGATAAAACTAGGAAAGATGGTTATACTGGCTATCCTAATACACCACTATCCATGCCTATATATAGACTCACCACAACAGAACTAAAGCTAAGCTAAAGGAATAACCAGATGAGACTAATTACAAGAATAACCTCAAGAAAACTTGATCAAACACCAACAGTAAGTTTTCTCAACCAATTAAATATATAATATTTTAAACTCAAATATTAATATGTTGTAAAATTTATTATTATGTGTGAGCTTCATATGTTTTGTTACACAATTAAGAAATAAAATAAAATAAAATAAGTAACATATTTAATATTTCAACGTGAATAATTTTAAAATAGAGAAAACATAAGTCTAATCTTATTGAAATAAATTTTTATTTATAATAAATATAAGTTACAAAAGACCGCCGTTCTAACAATTTTTAAAAAACAAGCAAAATCATTATATATATATATATATATATATATATATTCAGCTAAATGTGGAATATCGATTTTAAGTGATTGGCTATATTTAAATTTTTTTTTTGCCAATAATATGAGCTATATATTTTTTTTTAAGGTATTAGGTCATCTTGGGTGAAATCAATCACAATTTTTAGGAGGAAAAAATTTATAATTTAAGATAAAAATAAAAGACAAAAAAATTTTACGTGAGATAAACCACTAATTTAATAATTCATATAAAAAAAATTATAAAATTTAGAAGAACAATTACCTCCTCTCAATTATGCTTGAATCCACTCCTATAAGTCATGATAAATAAATATTTTTTTATGTAAAATAACACCACAAAATAATTCGTTTAATTTTTTCACCAACTGAAAAAAAAAATCATATTCATTAATATTTAATGGTGAATCATGCATACATAATTATTATGCAAAGTCCATTGTTGACAAATTGATGTATAAATAATTTTTTTTTTTTTGATAGTGTGATTAAATTATTAATTATTATAAATTTAAATAATTTTTTCTTGATCTTGTGTTTAGTGAATGATGCATCAATTAACGACTACAAGGCATGATTTTTGAGGAATTGTAGGCTTAGTATTCGGTGAACCACTCCTTCACCCAATAAATTAAGTTAGGTGGAGCTAAAATATCAAAGAAAAAGAGATGAATGAACAAAGAAAAATATCAAATGGTTTACTATAAATAAAATAAAATAAAAAGTTAGCTATAAATATTTTGTATCAAATTTTTTATTCGAAAGAATTTTAATTTTTTTTAGAATTATTTTCGAATGAATGTAAAATAAGAGTTAATTATTTTTTAAAAGATTTATTAGTTTAAAATTAATTTAATAATTTTAAATTTTTATAACTACAATTTAATTAGGGTATTTTAACTTTTTTTTTTCAAATAAAATTGATGTTATTAATAGTTATTGAACACTATTCACTCCTTCAATTTTAAAATAACTGTTGCACACTAATTAGGGTTCGTGGTGGTATTTCAAGACGGATTGAACAAAAAAAACTAGTTTAAAAAATAGTTTTTTTTTTCTAGATTCAGACCTCATCTAAATTGTTCTGCCATTGAGATTTTGTGAGTGAATTTGGGTGTTTTAATTTCACAAAATTAAGGATTATTTGATTATCTAAAAAAGAAATATAATAAAAATAAAATGTAGTATAAAATAAATATAGTGTATTCCGATAATGATATTGGTCGATAGTGGTGGTTGACGATGGTGATGGCCGGCGATGATGGGTGATGTTGGTAGTAGTCGATAATGGTGGTTTGCGGTGATGATAGATAATTGATGGTAGAAAGCGAAATAATAATGGCAATAATGATACGGCGGTGGTGATTGTCGATGATAGCCGACAATTATGATCAACGATAGCAGTGTTGTTCAACAATAATAATGGATGGAGTGATAGTCGGTAGCAACAGTGGTTAGTGGTGGGTGGCAGTAGCTCGGAATCAATGATGGTGGGTGGAGGCAATGGCCATCGATAGGTGATGGTGCCAGTGGTCAACTATAGACAGTCAGTGATAATGGCCGACTGGCGATGGCAAGCGAGTAGTGGTGGTGGTCCTCACTTTGCACTAAGCAGTGCAATTAAAATTCTCCTAAAATGGAAGAATGCATTCAATTTGAATGAAATAATAAATTTAAAATTCACTAAAATTTTATATTGCAATTCAAATTCATAAAAAAAAAAACACTGGAATTTCCAAAACTCATGTATTCTAAATATAATACATTCATTTTTCAACAAATCAAACAACTCTTAAATATAACTAAAATTCTTTGTGTGAATACCTATTTTTTTAAAAAAAATAAAATTCAGATTGAAATTGGGAGAAAAATATTAACTTTGTAATCAAAGTATATTGACATGATTTTGATAAAAAATAAGTTTAAGAAATTGAGATGCAACATTTAATTTTTATTTAAATGACATAAAACTAGATGTTTTTAATTAATATAAAAAACATTTATTATGAAATGCTTCATTACAATTCAAAGATATTTATCTATAATCAACAAAAATAAATATCACATAAGATATTTAATGGAATTATTTTAAATAATAAGCATTAAGAACTTTATATTTTAAAATTAAAAATTTGCACGATAGCCGCTGCAATTAAAAATAACTTTGGCATCTCATAAATTATTAGTGATAAATAAACATTTCTTTTCACGCAAACAAACTGCCCTGTGCCCAGATCTCTAGACAAACGTACGACCTTCCGCATCCCTTCTTCTCCACATCTCGCTTATTCTAATGCCAACTCTGCCCCGCTCAACTGCTTCCACATGGACAAAACCTTCTGCCCATAAACCTCATTTCTATTAACAATTCGTGTCACCCGTTCAATGAATAGCTGATTAGTGAGCGTAATTGACGATTAATTTCTACTAAATATTTTAATTGTATTATCATGTATTTTGAAATTTATAGCTTAGAAAAAATTTTAATATAAGAATGTGAATTAAGAGTTTATTTGGGACAACTATTAATAATCGAGAAAATTATGATGAATATATTACAGAAGAATTTATTATTTTGAAAGATATGATGGTGTGTATAAATTTTTTTTTTTATAGATAAAATCGTAACATTTTTATCGAATATTTTTCAAAACGCAATTTGGGTATAGTACAGTATCTTATGATGCGATGCACACAATGACCATCACTAACAACACGCTAAATGCACCTTAAGATTGATGAGAATGATTGAATTTTATTCAAAGTTGATTTCATTTAATTATGCTTGACTCCAATACATCACATTTATTATACGACTCAAAAGATTTGACTCGAGTATGAAGGCTTAACTTGAATTCGATCATCTAATTCATTTATTATATAGATCATGTAATTTTTTAGATTAGCATAGCCCAAGTAACTCAAATTTAACTTGCTTAATCTAATTAATCTATCCTAAAGCCTTCTAATCGCAACCGGAACAACGATAGGGTGATAATCGAGTTGATTTCGAATTATTTTGATTAACTCAAACTCAACCTTAGATAGCACATGAACATTATTTGTGTCAATTTTTATTTTATTTTATTATTTATTTATTTATTTAGGGTTTAGGACATTTTTTTGACACCTCAAGTTTAATGTGATATGAACTTTTTATTTATAGTCATGTCTATAATATTTTTTATGATTTGATATCATGTTAATTGAAAATGATTTATTAAGAAATGGTTATAAAGAAATCTTTTTATAAGAATTTAATATCTTATTCACATAGCAAGTGCGCATGAATCTTGGCGTAAATGAGGGTTTGAAGACTAAATAGGCTAATTTTTGCTACACCTATTTGATAAAATATAGTGATATGGGATCTTCAATATTATATAGTAAAGTTATTTTTTTATTATATATTGTGTGAAATTGTATAATTTTTATTCATATGCTTTACTTGTTTAAATATTTATATTTTATTTAAATGTAATGAATGCCTTATTTTTTTAAGTATATCATTAAATTAAGTAATAACAAACATGTGACACTTCTCTCTCATAATAAGACATTTATGTCATAACATTCCTATTAAAATTTGGTCAATATAAACCTTAAAAAGCTCAATTGAGATAAGTATAATATAAGAAGAACAAATTATAATTTATCCACACTTACCTGTAAATAAATTTATTAAATATACGTTTTATTTTTATAAAAAAAATTGATGAAATTAATTATTTTCTCAAAAAAGTCCGATCAACATCTCCTCTATAATTTAATTTTAATAATAATAATAATAATAATAATAATAATAATAATAATTGATATGCCACTTAAAATACTACTAGTCGAAGCACCAATTTTGATGTCAAAAGCAAGTTGATCCTAAGTTGAAACTAGCCGAGATCAAGTACATAAAATATCATTAAAAACTTTGGGATATCAGTTAAATCTCTAAATAGCTCTTAAACATGGAGTGTTTATAGTCAAATCAAGTGTCTTGACGAGCCGGATCTAATAAGCCCAAGATCTCATAATTCTGACTTCATTTGAGCATTCAAATATTTAAAATACATCAAATGATCAAAGGAATCATTTTGAGCCATCCGATGGAGTGAAGTGGTTCAGATTTTGCATATATTTACAGAAATAACATTCCTCTAATCTATAAATAGTCTCTCATTCTTCACATGAGGGAGGCTGAAGCAAAAGAGAAGAGAGAGCTCTAAGGCTTGAAGATTCTCCAAGCATGATCGTCTACTACCGGCGGTTGCCAACCGTCATGCGCGATACCTGCGCCGATCCTGCGCCGTCAACCAGTCTCCGGTCATCGGCCAACTACTGCCGTCAGCCGTTGCCACCCGCCGTCGATCATCGTCGTCATCGACCGCCGTCGTCGGTCATCACCGTGACTACCATTTGGTCATCGCCGCGGTTGCCGCCGACCATCACCGGTCGCACCGCCAACCATCGTCGGCCGCTGCCATCAACCGATATCATGTCATCGACCGTCGTCGGTCACTTGCCATTATCGGCTAACCATCTCGCCGGTCATCACCATTGGTATTAGCGTCATTGTTCACCATCCAACCGTCACTAACCACTATCACATAGGCATTTGTTACGATTGAGTCCATTATCAAGATTTCTCATATACAATTATGTAATCCCGTATCGGGAAAACTATGTACTCCAAAATAGATATAAAGCGTAAAATTTTTGCTCGGCTAGGCCCCGTGATTTTTTCCCCCTCTTTTTGGGATTTTTTCACGTAAAAATCCTGGAGTTTCTTGTTCACTCTTCAAATATCTGTGTGTGTGTGTGTGCTCGATTTCACAATAAGACTAAGGCGTAAAATTTTATTCTACCACAAGGTTTTAACGCATAGTTTGGCCGTCATGGGAACATTCCCTTTACATCTTCACAATGGTTGACAATCGACTTTATGTTGAATAGCACCTATATAGTGAAGAAAATTTTACTCTCGAGGAACACATAAGAAGAATGAAGATTCATCAAACTTCGATCATTCAGCTTTTGTTGGAGACTAGGGGGCAACTCTTAATCTCAAAAGATTATCCAAATCAATATTCTGGATATCTAATTAATTATCAGTTCGAGAAGCAAGTCAGTAATACTAATGAGAAAGGGAAAGGTCAAGGAGCAACTTTGGCTCCAAGCTCAAATAAATATTTTGATTTGACCCATTCTACATAGGTTAACGTCATCTAGCGAAGACTCTGACAAATAACCTCAGATTAGTCAAAACTTCACACCTATTCCCCATAGGTTAACGTCATTGAGCGAAGACTCTGATAAAGAACTTCGAATAAGTCAAAAATTCTCAGCAGATTAAATCGATCTCTTCCATACATGTTAACGTCTTTGAGTAACACTCTAATAAACAACCTCGGATGGATCAAAAATCCTCAACGGATTCAATTCGACCTCTTCCATACAGGTTAACATCATAGAGTAACACTCTGATAAATAACCCCGAATAGGTCAAAAATCATCAGCGGATTAAATTCAACATCTTCCATACAAGTTAACGTCATTGAGTAACACTTTGACAAATAACCTCAGATAGGTCAAAAATCCTCAGCTGATTCAATTCGACCTCTTTCATACAAGTTAACGTCATCGAGTAACACTCTGATAAACAATCTCAGGTAGATCAAAAATCCTCAGTGAATTCGGCTCGACCTCTTCCATTCAGGTTAATGTCATCACGTAACACTTTGACAAACAATCTCGGATGGGTCAAAAATCCTTGGTGGATTCGATTCAACCTCTTCCATACAGGTCAACATCATCAAGTAATACTTTGATAAACAACCTCGGATGGGTCAAAAATCTTTGGAGGATTCGATTCAATCTCTTCCATATAGGTTAATGTCATCAAGTAATACTTTGACAAACAACCTCAGATAGGTCAAAAATCCTAGCAGATTTAGTTCGATCTCTTCCATACAGTTGCGTCGCCAGTAACACTCGACAAACAACCTCGATGGGTCAAAATCCCAGTTGATTCATTCTCTTCTATACGAGTTGCGTCTAACACTCGACAAACAACCTGGATAGATCAAAATTCTCGGATTCAATTCGACCATACAGTTGCGTCGATCGGGTAACACTCTAACAAATAACCTCGGATAGGTTAAAAATCCTCAGCGGATTCGACTCGACCTCTTCCATTCAGGGTAACGTCATCAAGTAACACTTTGACAAACAATCTCGGATTGGTCAAAAATCCTTGGCAGATTCGATTCAACCTCTTCCATACATATTAATGTTATCAAGTAATATTTTGACAAACAACCTCGGATGGGTCAAAAATCCTTAGCAGATTCGGTTCAACCTCTTCCATACAGACTTTCTGAGTTGCTTTAACGATGGTTCCTAATTGACGTTTTCCCGCCATCTTGGCAGTTGTCAACTGTTAAATCATCCATTGGAGTTTCAAGAATTCTAATTTTCCATAAGAAGAAGTATGAACTACCGGCCTTGATCACCTCCAAACCCGATCGGTCCGACGAGGATAGTTGACGCCTCTTTCGAGGGAAAACCAGAGCCTCGCCATATGAACTACGAGCCTTGATCGCCTCCGAACCCAGTCGATCCAATGAGGACAGTTGACGCCTCTTTCGAGGGAAAACCGGAGCCTCGACGTATGAACTATGGGCCTTGATCGTCTCCGAATCCGGTCGGTCGCGAGACGGCTGGACTCTTCGAGGGAAAAGCACCTCGCCGTATGAAGCATGATTGCCTCAAACACAGTGGTTCGACGATGACAGATGACACCTCTTTCGAGGGAAAACCGGAGCCTCTCCATATGAACTATGGGCCTTGATCACCTCCGAACCTGGTTGGCCCGATGAGGACAGTTGACACCTCTTTCGAGGGAAAACCAGAGCTTTGTCGTATGAACTACGGGCCTTGATCGCCTTCGAACCCGGTCAGTCCGATGAGGACAGTTGACGCCTCTTTCAAGAAACAACTGGAGCCTCGCCGTATGAACTACGGGCCTTGATCACCTCTGAACCCGGTCGGTCCGAGGATAATTGACGCCTCTTTCGAGGGAAAACCGAAGCCTCACCGTATGAACTACAGGCCTTGATCGCCTCCAAATGACATTCTCTTAAGAAGAAGAGGAACACTAAAGCATATGAGATTTGTGTCTTCTTCCTTGGCCCTAGGAGGATTTTTATAGACCCCTATAACGGCAAAAAGGTAAAAGATCAAAGAAAAGCGGGAAAAAAAATTGGTGAAACCCATTGAAGAAACTCGCTGAAAACGGGTGAAACGGACAATAAAACCTCTCATTGGTGCGGTTTGCGTCCATGAGCGCCGCCTTGACATGTGTCAGAGACCACCCGCTTGCGCATACCGCATGCCAGCTCCCAGTCGCCCTTGCTCCCATCAGCGTGCTTTCATGGCAGCTCTCCCACCCGACCAGCGCTTCTGGCGGCTTTCTCCAGCGTAATGCCCGTGCCGATTCATGCGCCTGTAAGTGCGGATGTACATAACCACAATCTTGCGCGTAGCGCACACACTACGACCCTGTGCGTTCTCGATCATACTCTTGTGCTCCCATTAAGATATGCTCTCTCAAAATGTATGGTTAATGGACCCGCAAATTTCATTGAAGAATTTGCTATTTTCAAGAATTTGACATATATATTTTTGGATGATTGAAATAACATCATCCATAAATAGGGGACAAGTGATATGATACTGAAAATTCTACTAGTCGAAGCACGAATTTTGATGTTGAAAGCAATCTGATTCTAAATCAAGGCTAACCCAAATCAAGCATAATTGAAAACTGTGATATCAATCGACTCCTAAATATTGAGTGTTTATAGTCAAATCGAGCGTCTTGACGAGTCCGATCTAACAAGCCCAATATCTCATAATTTTGACTTCATTTGAGTATTCAAATACACAAAATACATCAGATGATCAAGTGAATCATCATGAGCCATCCGATGGAGTAGTTTGAATTTTGTATGTATTTACAGAAATGCCTTCTTATAAATAGCGCCATTCGTCGCGGAGAGGTCGAACTAAGAGAAGAGAGCTCAAAGCTTGAAAATCATCCAAGCATAATCGTGCACCACTCGACGGCGCCACCTGGTTGCGCGCCACCATCGCCAGCCATCGCGATACCACCAAATCGCGGTAATTGCGTCGCCGCGCTGCTTGGAACCGTCGTCGGTCACCATCGTCATCTGTCACCATCGTCATCCCACCATTCGCCCATCGCCGTGATACCATCGTAGGCCATCGCGATACCGCCATTGTAAACCGCATCATTGTCAATGTCGTGTTAATTCATCGCCACCATCGCCGACCCCATCATCTCGCCGGTCATCACCGTGATCTTCACGTTATTATTCTCTACTTCTACAATTTATACAACTGTCTATAATTTGTTGTTACATTCGGGGTTGTTAGCTTTCTATCTTCGTAATCCCATATTAGGAAAATTTGTACTCCGAAACAGATAAATAGTATAAAATTTTTGTTGGACTAGGCCCCGTGATTTTTGTTCCTCCTTTTGAGATTTTTTCACGTAAAAATTTCTAGAGTTTTCTTATTAATTAACATCTTGTCTCTGTCAATTAAACAAAGTTAAGACATAAATTTTTATTCTACTGCAACTAGGTTTCTAGCACTTAATAATAATAATAATAATAATAATATTATTATTATTATTATTATTATTATTATTTTTTTCTTAAACGTAATTATACCTTGTTTGAGAATAAACTAAGACATTTATCAATGAAAATAACTGAGACAGTCATATTTTTTCATGAGTAATATTACACTAACCTATTTTTATCAAATTTCAAGTATAATAAATATATCAGAATACCTTATTCAAAATTCTGATGAGACTAATGTTAAAATTTCTAGATATAATTTAAAATAGGTAAAATATATAGATAATAATTTTATATTAATCTTAAAGTAGATTGTTTTTGAAGTAGATCCTGACTATTTTTGACCATGATATCTCAATAAATTTTTACTTTTATTTTTATATGTCATGTAAAAGAAATAGAAATAAAATAGGTAAGAGATTATATATATATATATATATATATATATATGAGAATATTAAAAAAATTTCTCTCTAATTTGGATTGGGATGATTGTAGTTCTCTACAAAATCAAATATAATTTTTTTTTTGGTGAACGATAATATTTTCTTAAAATGACTATATATATTGTAATTTCTTTTTAAAATAGTATTTTTAATATTCTTGTTGAATTGATTGTAAACAATTTCTTCCTACCAAAAAACTTTCTTTGAAAATTTATTTTTAAAAAAATTAAAATATTAAAAAGTTGCTCTAATTTATCAACTGTTTTGTTTATCATTAGCAGTGATAGTTCATATTAAAATTTATCAAATCAAATATAAATCTCAAAATAAAATATATATTAAATTTTTTAAAATTAAATTAAAAATCATTAAGATTTTGATTTTAATAAATTTATATTAAATTAAAAATTTTGACGAGAAGAATCTATTAGTACCAATAAAAAGTCAATATGAGTCTAAATGAGCTAAAATTAAACTTCTGAATTTTGATTAAATATTTTAAGATATTAATTAAAATGATCTTTAAATTTAGTGTGCTTATAGTCTAGGTGTGTGTATTTCTCGGTTAAAATCAAAATTCCAAACTTAATTTTTTAGTTTGGCTCGATTATATATATGTTATTTGGATTTCAGTTTTAAATTTTGGAATATTCGAATTTTAGCTTTTGAATCGATTTTATATCTTCTAAAATTGCAAAATATATTTTGAATCAATAAAATTGCAAAATAAGAAGCTAAAACTAATGTCATATATTTTGCAATTTTATTGATTCAAAAGATATATTTATTGAATGAGCATTAATTCTAAATAACACTTAATTATAAATTCGTGATAGTACCTTTTTTTTCAGTGTGTTTCGCAGAGTATGGCTCATAAAATTAGAATATAATTTGATTAAAAAAAATAAAGAAGAATTAGTCTCACAATGGAGAAAAAAAAAGGAAAATGATAAATCAAATTCACCTTCAAAAATTTATTATCATAAAAGATAGATTTAACGTTTAAAGAGAAACTAAATAAAATATTAAATATAAGTATTGTATTTGATTTATAAAAGAGTTGATATAAAATTTTCTATCTAATAAAAAGACTTGGATTCAAAGTATATATTGATTATTTATTTTTAAATTAATTATACTAAGATTTATCTTTTTTTTTTAAATAAAAAATAAATACAAGTACTAATATATATTTAATTAGAGGTGTCAATTTAGATCAATTAGATTAAAATTTAATTAATTTTTGACCTAATTTAAATATATATGACTTGAATCTATCATATTTATTAAATGACTAAAAAATCTTGGCCCGAATTTGACTTATCTTTAACTCAACTAATACAAATAAGATAAGCCACTAGTTTAAATATGATATGACACTGAAAATTCTACTAGTCAAAGTACGAATCTTGATGTGAAAAGCAAGTTGACCTCGGTTGAAGCTAGATCTTTAAAATATCATTTGAAACTTTGGGATATCGGTTAAATCCATAAATAGCTCTTAACAGTGTTTATAGTCAATCGGCATTTTTTGGCGGATCTACAAGATCTCATATTCAAACTTTTGAGCATTCAAAATACATCAAATGATCAAATGAATTATTAAATTCGTCCGTGAAGTGGAGTGGTTCGATTTTGCGTGTATTTAGAGATGTCACTCTTCCTCATAAATAACCTCATTATGAGGGGTGAAACAAAAAGAGGAGATAGCTCAAAAGCGAAGATTCTCCGCAATCCCCACCACTCGGCCGTTAATTCGCCGTCACGTGATCTCCGTGATCCTGCTTCGATCTCATTCTTCATGACGTCTTCGTCGATGTCTCTCATTTTTCACTATCATCATATCACTAGCTTATTACCAGCATTACTACGTAGTTGTTGTTCCTTCTTATCAATCCTATTATGGAAGATTTTGTACTCTGAAATAGATACATAGTAGAAGATTTTTTTCGGCGTGGTTTTCCCTCTTTTCGAGGTTTTATGCAAAAAAATTCGGAGTTTTCATTTTTTAAATACTTGTGTGTGTCTTTGGATTTCCAAGTAAACTTTTATCTGCACTAATTTTCTTGCAACAAGATATACATTTCTAGCAAAATTTGAATTAAAATCCTGTTAAATTCATATTTATAGATCAAAATAAATTTAAATTTAAGAATCTTGATCTGATGAATCAAAATCAGATAAGCATATCAAAATCTGAGTCAAATTTTTATCATTTTTGTGTTAATGGGTCAGTGAATTTAACTTCAAAATTTAATTGATTAGACTTTTACAATCGAGCCAATCAAAAAATTAATGGGATTAATCCAAATATATTTTTTTCTAATTTATATTTGAAATTATCATATTAAATCAATTATTAACACAATTAAATTTAATCTTCAACTCGCGTTGAAACATGGTGCAGTGATTGAGGTGTTTTCTTTTTCGTCGAGATTCTCATTCGAGCACAGAGTGCATACATCTTTCTTAAATATCTCAACTTATCCCATTATCATAAATCCCAACGCTGAAATTTGAGTGAACATAAAAATACTTCATGCAAAAAATATTAATCATCTTATAACTACAATCTAAATTATAGGGATCTCTCATAATAAATGAAAATGAATTTATGATAAATAATATTATTCTCAATTAAAAATTAAAAATTTCTAAAGTTTTAAAATCTTCGAAGTAGTAATTATCATTTTGGTTGATCCTCCTCCCTCTTTAGTGGTTTCTCCCTTGTCCAGAAGCTCTTGGATCTGAATGGGTACGGGTGGGCAGAATTGTAATTAAGCTACCATATTTAAACAAAAACAATAAAGAATTAAAAACGTATTTAAAATTATTTAATTTATTTTAAAATCAATGCAATATAAATTTTTTTAATATACAACATTAAATTTAAACCCCATTTTGTTATAAATTATATCATTATTATGCGTCTTTAGAATTTTATTAGGTAGATCTGAAATCTTGTAGTAGCCAAAATTATCCAAATGGCGGGGGATATGAGCAGGGTTATCGTGGAAAACGTTAAGGAAAAAAACCAGGGCTTGCGTCTGGAACTTTCATATGTGTTCAAAAGATCTGGTCATTCTTAGGTTGGAGAAGGTGTTTCTGAGTGCAGAGTGTAGAAAAATCTGTCTCAATCCCGGGAGAAGTTTCCCAAAAGCGGCGAGGATCTTACGGCAACCTCTTGATCTTGGAGAAAGAGTGGTGGCAGTCTTTATAGGCGATCTCACAGGCGAGCTCACGATCTTGAGCACTTCTGGTGGCAGCGGTGGTGATAGATCGTCGTCGATGGTGGTTCTCGATCTTATCGGTCCGGTCCCCAGGTGAGAATGAAGCTTTATAGATTTTTTGGGAGTGGCGGCCTTAAATTCGTGGAAAACTCCAACCACTCCCATGACGGTCGGTCGATCCCCGATCGAGCGGTATATTTTGATGATCAAGGTGCCTTAATGATGTCGAAATTGGGTGATCTTTGATTGGATTCGTCTTGGCACGACGTCGAATAAATATGTCGATTTTGGTGACCATTTGGCGGATCGGGATCCATTTTCATGCTCCGATAAACGATGCGAGTCGATTCGAGCTGGATCGACTATATGATATTCTTATGTTCGTCTCATCGAGGCAGTCAGTTTATAAGTTTCTTTGAAATCGGTGATTAGATCGAGCATTTACGAAAATGCCTTGAGATTTCTTGATCAGTTAATTTTCGAGGATGTATCGCTATTTTTGGGTGACATTATCTCGATCCAAAATATATGTCAAATATTTGAAAATAACAAATTCTTGATAAATTTGAGAAATCAAGTATTGCGCATTTTGAAACAGTCTTCATGCCAATATTATCTGCTGGAAGCGTCTGGTAAATCGCATAGGTATGTATTGTGCGATATTTTGAGGTTACGGATCGATCCGGTGCGAGCAGAGGTTGGCGGCATGGCCTGGCCATAGCAGATCATGGCGTGTCGTAGCCTGCCGCTGCCGCGAGCGCGCTTGGTCCGGCGTTTGAAGCCGCTGAGATCTGGGTCAGTCAGCGGGTTCAGCGATGCGCGAGGGAACGTCGGAGTCTGAAGCGAAAGCCGTCAATGGCATGGCAGCTGGCTTGAGCGAGCCGAATGAGGCTCGAATCGGGTGGCCGGATTCAGCGTCAGCCGAGGTTGAACAGGCCGTCGTTCGACCCAGGTTCGTCGACCGGCGGTTCGCGCCAGGCCGGAGATTGTGACGTGGGCCGGTGAGCGGGGAACCGTGGATCGGAGGTAGTGGGTAGCGATTCGACCTGGACCAATGATTCGGTCATTTATGGTGGGCCCAGGTTCGGAGAGCTGAGCCAGTATGAAGCCGATCGGTATGTGAACTCAGCGGAGCCTGGCCTTGCTGAAACTTGTAGATGTATGAATATAGCCTTAAGCCTTACAGCGATGGCTTATGTAGCAAGCCTTGTATGAACTGTATGAGCATATGCCAGCCATACATGTATATGTATGTGAAGCCTTAAACTGTCTGTATGAATTTAACAGTTTGCGGTTTAAGGTTTAGGCGGTTTTGCTTTTTGCCTAGAAGGGGTCTATAAAACACAGGTAAGAAAGGCACACTCTCTCTCTCTTCTCCTCTTAGAGTGCATAGCCCTCCCCAGTGGGAGTTTGGGCACTCTTTTGGATCCACCTCCAGGCGAGTGCATAGCCCTCCCCCTGGTGGGAGTTTGGGCACTCTTCTTGGATCAACCTCTACCTCCTCATCTCCACCAAGCCAGAGTGCATAGCCCTCCCCCTGGTGGGAGTTTTGGTGGGAGTTTGGGCACTCTCCTTGGAATAATTTTCATCTCGTCTGAGTTGCGGTGTTTGTAGATGGGTGAGAATCTTTTGAAAGAGACACGTCAGACCCTTGAGGAGGCGGCGAGGGAACCTTCTAAAATGGGAGGGCGAAGATTGTGTGTCGATCACGGAGACACATTGATCGTGCTTGGAAAAATATTATTTTCGAATGATTTGGTTCTTAAGTGTCAGAAGAAGTCGATAGAGCCCAAACTCCGGGTATTTCACCACTTACGAGATGAGTTTGGGCGGGATTGGTTTCCCCATCCCGAGATGATCGCCATTTTGTCATCAGGTTTGCATTTCCAGTTTTCGGCGAGCAATGGCGATCGTGATGGGACTTATAGTCTTTTTTTTTGAGCGGTGCGACGCGACTCTTGATTACCTGCCGCGGATGTGCAAGTTTACTGCGATGCACATGGTGGTATCACTGCGGGGTTGGCTTGACCTCGGACGAAGGATCCTCCCAAGTTGGGCAAGCGATTCTTTTTTGTGAAGAATGACTAGGTCTTCTCGAAATGGGGAAAGGCGAGATTTACCCATTCTCTATAGGTTGGTGATGAAGATATCTGGACGAAATTCGAATATTGAAGATCTTGATTTGAGATTCGATATATCAGATTTGTGCGGAGGAATCTTTGTTGCGGGGCTTTCTATTCATCCGGCGGTCTTATGCGATTCGTTGAAAGCCAACAAAGGTTTCAGTAGATCTCCCAGCGTCCTCTTCTTCCGTGAAGGACCCGTCTCCAATAGAGAAGAGGAAAAGGGCGAAGAGGTGATGGTGATATCGAATGCGAAAAGAATTCAGACCCCTTGAGTAGTCGTCCCAAGGATCTTCATTCACGAGGGCGTGTTGAATCATTCTGCTAGGTGTCGCATCTTAGAAAGCGGCAATCCTTCTTCGTTCATCATCTTTTATTTCCCATTTCCTTGTGTTTAACGTAATTTTTCTTATTTGAATCTTGAAGAAGCAAGAACTTGACTTCAAAATGAACATTGTCTTTGAATGGCGGAATTGAGTTAGTGAAGGTCAAGTTTCTCCATGGTGAATATAAGAAGCGGTATGTGGAGAAAGTAAAAGAGATGTCGTGTTGGAGAATCAACTTGATGAGTCACGGGGACGAGTTGGCGACTCAGCGACTTCTCTTTCTTTTGTCGGAAGTTGGCGGACTCGGGATGAATTAGTGGAGGCTAGAGCGAAGGTTGGTTGCATGAGGATCTCGAAGATCTTTTAAAGAATGTTTGTCTTGAGGCATAGAAGCAAGTTACTGCTCACCTTTCGAGAAAGAGGCGCCTTATCGGGTAGAAGCGGGGCGGATCACGCAGTGTGGAGGACTTCAAGAACTTCGGCGACCTTGAGTATCATGAGGATCACGTTGAGGCCGAGAGACCACGTGTATGATGTAGAGGTGAAGGCTTTGGGCTTTGAGTGTGTTGATGAAGGCTTCAGGTTTCTTAAAGGGGACACGCTTGGCGTATCCAGGAGCTAGTGTTGAGGTCCTTTCTCCTTTGCTTCCCAGACCCTTAGCGGCAGCGAGGATAGATAGTTCTTCATCATCTAAGACCATCAAACCACTGTGTAGTTGTAGTTCCTTTATGTTGTAGTGATGTTGTATATTATCGGTTGATTGTACTTGTATTCTGCGAGAAATATTAACTATCCACAAAAATTGTTTGTGAATATTTCGAGTTGTGTGTCAAAGTGTACTCGATGATAAAGATTCGTAGAAGAGATCATGAGAATCCTTTAGGATAATTCGATATTCTAAGATCATTACGAGCGTTACTTGATGACAAACACGGAATATATTTATAGAGGTTCTCTCGAGAACCTCTCGATCTATCTAGGTTGTGTATCGGGCGTTTACTGATGATGTTAACTGTTATGGAAAGTTGTAGGCGATCTATAGAGGATTGCCAACTTATCCAAGGTTGTTTATCGAGGCGTTACTCGGCGATGTAATATAGGAAGATCGGTCATGAATCGTTGAGGATTTTTGATCTATCCGAGGTTGTTTGTCAGAGTGTGACTTGATGGCGTTAACTGTATGGAAAAGGTCGAATTGAATCTAGGATTTTGACTATCAGGTTGTTGTCGAGTGTTGCAGATGGCGTTAACCTGTATGGAAGAGGTCGAATTGAATCGCTAGGATTTTGACATCTGAGGTTGTTTGTCGAGTGTTAGATGGCGTGCTATATGGAAGAAGAGGTAAATCCGGCGAGGATTTTGGACCTATCGAGGTTGTTTGTCGGGTGTTACGATTAACTGTATGGATGAGTCGAATTGAATGAGAATTTTGACCCATCAAGGTTTGTCCATGTTACCGATGGCGTTAACTGTATGGAAGAGGTTGAATTGAATCCGAGGATTTTGACCTATCAGGTTGTTTGTCGGTGTGTTACGATGGCGTTAACACTATGGAAGAGGTCGTGGGAAGTCCACCAAGGACCTTTTGACCTATCCTGGGTTGTTTGTCAGAGTCTTTGCTCGATGACGTTAACTATGGAAGAGGTAGGAAGTCCACAAGGACCTTTTGACTCATCTAGGTTGTTTGTCAGTCTTTGCTCGATGGCGTTAACACTGTGGAAGAGGTCGTAGGAAGTCCACCAAGGACCTTTGACCCATCTAGGTTGCTTGTCGAGTCTTTGCTCGATGGCGTTAACGTATGGAAGAGGTCGATTAAAACATCCATTTGGTTGTAGCCAAAGTTGCTCCTTAACGCGGCCTTGAATCGGGAAAGTGGATGTCTATGTATTTTCTCTTGAAAAGATCTCTGGGTTGTTGTGGCTAACTTGGAGGGCATCTCGCGTGTTACTCGCTTTAGAATATGAGTTATCGATGGGTCTCGATTACGGCAAGAAGTGACTTTGCCAAAAGGCGATGCTTGGCAGCTGCGGATGGCCGGGTATGTCTCCTTCAACAGAGGCCACAAGGCTGAGTTTGTGTAGATGGCTAAGTTGGACCTCGATCAATGGCGAGCCTTAGTCACCTAGGGCCTCGTGCTGACATTATTGGTGGCGGGAACTTTAGTCGAGCGGTACTCTAAGTTATTTTACTTGGGAGATAAGCAAAATTCTGCTCCCTTGGAAGTACACGCTCCATCAACATATAATGTCCATTGATTTGTCATGGAGTGATGAATGATCTGTTCGGTGGTGATGGGATGGTACATTCTACAGTCGGCGAGCACTTGTGACTTTATATCGGGGCGTGGAAGAAAATGGATGTCAAACTCTCGAGCTCGACCCTTGACCTTCCATACATCGGGCTTTTGCGAATAGTTCTTAATGGAAGATGAGTGTGGGCGTTGATGGTGTGGGCACGAGAATGCGGTCAAATTTTTTGCGAGAATGCACTAGAATATATTTGTCTTATCTGTAGTGGATAGCATCCTTCGGTATCGAAGGATTTTCTTGACATAAATAAATGGAGTTGCAATGAATTCTCCTCAGCGTATCGACCGCAGACTTACGGCATGAGAAAGCAAGATAGATGATGCGACTTCTCTCCTTGGATAGGCTTTGATAATAGAGGAAGCTAAATAGACTCGAAGTTGCTCAGCGGTCGACATTCATCGTCCCATCCATTTCTCGATTGCACCGCAAGATTTTGAAGAATGGTAGATACTTATCTCGGCGGGCCAAGAATGGTGATAAAGCTGCAATCCTTCCGGTCAAGCGTTGGACTTTCTTGATCGTTCTTGGAGATGACATGTCCTTGAGTGCTTTTATCTTCGGGGTTGGCCTCATCCGGGTGACCATGAAGCCTAGGAATTTCCGGAGGAAACTCAAAAGCACTTGGGTTGAGCGCATCTTGTAGTGTCGAAGAATGTCAAAAGCGGTCAATATCTTTGTGATATTTCCAAGCTCTTCACCGACATATCATCAACATACACCTCCATATTGTGCCTTATAAGATCCTTGAAGATCTTATTCATAAAGCGTTGATATGTTGCTCCGGCATTTTTAGTCGAATGGCATGACGATAGCGGTATAGTCTCTTATCTTTGGAAGGATGTTGCTTCCTCATCTATTTTGTTCATCGATTTGATTGTAGCGAATAGGCATCCATGAAGCTTCGACATCGATGTCACGATGTCGCATCAACTAGTTGGTCGATCGAGGAAGGGAAGCTATCTTTTGGGCATGCACGATTAAGGTCAGTGTAGTCGATGCACATTCTCCAGGAGCCGTTGGCCTTCTTGACTAACACTACGTTAGCCAACCAGGTGGGGTAGTAGACTTCTCGAATGAACTTGACTTCCGAAGTTTGGTGATTTCTTGTTCTATGACACAGTCGTTCGGCGAAGGTTCTTTTCTTACGTATCCAGGCTTAGGTTGAGTCAACTTTGAGGGAGTCGCGTAATGACTTACTCAATGCCCGTAATATCGAGCGCCGGCAAAGATATCTTGATTTTTTAAAAATCACGATCGATTGATCGCAGACGAACGATCCCACCTTCACCTTCGCGATGGATCAACTTCGAGAAGACAAATTACATCTTCAATTGGAGAAGCCCTTTCGAGGCATCCTCATCTCGTAGTCGAAGTTCTCGATGTTGAGTTACCGACGTAAATGGTCTTGCTTGATAAAGACGCCAGGCCGTTAATTCCAACTTACCAAGTCGATGCCACCGGAAATTTCATCTTGAGGTGACGATGTGACGGCCGAATATATGAGAGGTCTCCCAAATATATCAGACGCGACTGACTTGACTACAATAAATCAGTAAGTGGTTCTGTGGAAATTCTCCAAGAGTTACGGAAGATCGTCCCTTCCACTAATACCGCGATTATCAAATCCATGGACCGGCCGCGTTGAAGCTTGTCTCTTCTATACCCATGCTAAGAAAGTGGAGTAAAAAGAACATCAACAACTCCCATTGTCGATCAATATCCTTTTAATATTGAAGCATGGATCACCGACCCTGACCGATGACAATGGGATCTTGATGTGGGATGCTAAGCCTCTAGATCTAAATCATTAAAGGTGATAGAATGGTCAACCCGAGACTTCTTCGCTCGCTCTTGAAGAATGAATATTTGGCTGATAACACCCCCCGCACTATATTTTTCTCTCTCGACCCTTCCCAGCTGGTTGCCCCCAAAGATTTCTTTGACGAGGGTTGGTTTTGTATAAAACGCCTAGATACTCGACGATTAGTCTTTCAATCTCCTCCTTCACTTGGTGGCACTCTTCGGGTGTGCCCTACGCGTGAAAGTGGCGTAATTCTCTGATTTCCACCTGTGCTTTAAAGGTCGCGCCACTGACGCTATCCTCTTCCCTGAATAGTAGGATGTTCGCATGACGTTGAGAGAGTCAGATATTTCCTCTCTGATTGAGTCATCTGAGGTCGCTGCTGAGGAGGTTTTGGGGGGAGGTTGCTGCCTCTCTTCTTTTTCTGAGATGTTTGAACATCACCTTTGGGAACCTTCTTCCGCTTGTCGTGGGTTCAAACTGCTGTCGATGAGCACGATACGGAGATTTGTGCCTCTATTCGGTGGACCAGATAGAATGGACTCCCGCATTAATGATGAATAAGTATCCCCGGCGAGTCCTCAGAAGCCTCAAAAGTGATCCCCGGTATCTGCTTGAGGAGAAACCTGGAAGTATTCTTTGAGGGACTCTCCATCGCTCGGATTCCGGAGAGATGTGATGAATCGATGATTCTCTTGTTCGCCAGAACTGCTCTACAAAAAATCAAGAAGCTCCAAATGATCTGACGGAGCGGCGAATAGAACCGGCAGCTGCCCTTTGAGAGTCGCCGGAATACGACACAAGAGAGTCATTTGACGAATGTGCATGATCGCTCAAAGTGATCGATATGCTTGTGACGGCGTGCCATCGTAAGGGTCCATGCGGAAGCTTGAATCTCCTAACGGGTATTGCGAGATGATTCGAAGGGGACGAAGTTTTGGAAGAGAAGAATGGATCATTCGATTGTTTCGGAACTCTTCCTCGCACTGCCGTAGTTCATCGCGATAAGGTGACGCGGAGTTTCACCGACCGGTGAGCCATTCGTGGGGTGAGTAACCGCGATCCGTAAGTTCAACATCCGGATGTGGTGCCAAGGGGTTCTATTTATTGATCCGACATTCCTGCAATCGTGAAGAAAATCTGGATTAGCCGAGGTCGCGGAACCCGTGGCTCTTCCAGCGTTGGAACGCCGGCCCTCTCGCAGAGTCGAAGAATTTCGTTTTGGGAATCCTCCATCCTTTGAACGCGATCTTCCAAAGAGGGGCTGACCCCTCACCGGGACGTAAGTCCGCTATGTAGAAGTGTTGGAGACTTGGCCGATCCCGAGAATGAGGAGTTGCGGAAACCCCGCTACAACCATATTGGAGATATAGCAATGGGGAATTGTATTTCCTGACGCCAAAGCTGCGTTAGAGAATTTAATTCAGATGCTAAATCTTCGTCAGAGCCCAAAAATTATCCAACACAAGCGGGGATATGAACACGGGGTTATACGGAAAACCCGCTATGAAAACCACGGGCCTTGCCCACCAGAACTTTCACTATGTGTTCAAAAGATACAGTCATCGCTTCGTAGTCTGGAGAAGAAGGTGTTTACAGGGCTAAACAATATTCCGAGTGTAGAAAATACAATACTCCCAACCAACCGGGAGAAGTTTCCCAAAAGAAGTGAACTCATCTTCGGGAGCAACCTCTTGATCTTCGTGAGAAAGGAGTGACAACCGGTCTTTCTAGTCCGGGGTGATCTCCCGGCGAAGCTCGATCTTCGTGCACCACCTGGTGGACCTTGGTGATAGATCGTCGGCGGCCAAGGTCGACCGGTTCTCGAGCTCGATCTTCAAATCGACCGGCCCCTAAGGTGAGAATGAAGCTCATTTATAGATTTTGGGAGTGGCCCTTGTAAATTGGAAAACTCTAACCACTCCCATCTGACGGTCCAGCGATCCCCCGCCGATGGGTATTTTGATGATCCGTGCCTTAATGATGTTGAAATTGAGTGATCTTGATTCGTTGGATTCGTCGACGAGCGATCCGACTATTATAAATATGTCAATTTTGGTGACCATTTTCGGATCGATCCATTTTCATACCGACAATTGATCCGATCGATTTGATCGACTACGCCGATGAAGCATGTTGCCTCATCGGACTACCGGGCGATCAGAATTGTGAAATTGTGATTGATCAAGATTTCAAAACGCCAGATTCGCTGATCGATTAATTTTCTGAGGATGTATCAATCATAGATTATTTTTTTAAAATCTGAAATAAATTATATCATTTACTGACTTTTATGTTTTTTAAATTAATTTTAAAATAAATATAATACAGAATTAGTTAATTGTTTTTTATATAATATTCATTTTTGAAATAAATTCAAATAAATTGATATTAAAATATATCTTTTTTTTGGAGCTAAGCTTGTGAACTCTTGTAAATACATATATTCTTTTTGTCTAGACATGTAATTAATACAAAAAATTGTCCAATATGCTAAATTACCATTAATTACGAAATAATGAAATATAAAACAAAATTGGAGTAAATGCGAATCTGAAACACTTCAATTTTAGGCCCATATACTTTGATGTTTTTGTTTGTAGTGAATGTAACTGAATTATGAGATTGGTTCATCGGTTATTTAGTAAAAACAAATAAAATTGGGTCTAACTTTCTAAAATATTTGTTCTGAGAAGTGAATTTTATTTAGATGTTAGATATCTAAATATATAAAAATTATGTGATATGACTTAAAATTTATTTTCATTTTTGATATAATATAATTATAAAATGATATATCTTTAAGAGAAAAATGAATTTGAACGAAATATCTTTTTGTAGTAATAATTATTAATATAATATTAATAAGATTATAAATAAAAATAAATACCTTAACGTAAAAAAGATTGAAAGTAGGTTACATCATATGTGACTTCACATGAAATAAATAAATATTAAAGAATCTTTTTTATGAAGCTTATCTTTGAAGCTCAATTGTGATCGATTTTTAGAGGTGTTGAATGAGTGATTTTTCTCAAATTAAAAGACATAAGTTCAAATCATATTTCTAATTACTAATTTGAAATCTAATTATCATTAGGGCTCAACTTCAAATAAAAAAAAAAAAAAAAACTTTTTAGCAAATGGATCTAAATAAATGAACCTTAATGAAAATGGTTCAAATTTATACTCAAATAAACTCTGATTATGTGGTGGAATTTTACTATTAATTATATTTATATTTTATATCAAGATAAAAAATATATAGTGACAATTATTACTTTAAAAAAGTTCAAAACATTTGAAAACTAAATTGAGTAATTTTAAAATAATGTTATTTAATTTTAAAGACAATAAAATCACTTAAAAATATACTAAATAAATATAATTTAAAAAATAAAAAAAATATTAAATAAAATTGATCTCAAATCAGCCCTTAACAATTATGGATTACAAACAACCAATCAATTAAGTAAAATAGAGAGAGTTATAGAAATAATTTTTGAATCTTTAAAACATTTCAACATTTTGAATACCTCAAATGAAATGAATTGGGGGCATATTTGTAGATTTAAAGATGGGTGCTCTAATGATTATCTATAATACATCATAATATTTATCATTGAATTTGTTCATGCAATTTTTGGCGAGAAAATCACTATAATTTTAAATCTAAATCCACACATGCATTTCAAATTATATCTTATAATCTCTAAAGCTTGAAATTACAAAAATGGACTTACCAAAATGAAAAAAAAAAAAAACTCCATAGGTGAAGAGCTACAATAATAACAAAAAATAAGTGAATATTTTCTTAATCACACATTAGTTCATTATTTTTTTATTTTTATATATTTTAAAACTTTTCTCTATTATTAAATCACTAATAATCCTGAAAATACCATCTTTGAGGACATTTTCTTTGCATAAAATATTATTAAAAAAAATCTAGTAATTCTATATAAATATATAAAGCCTTAACATAATATCATATTATTCATTTAAGCTGAAATATCGCCCTCCACTTCTCACCCATAATGAATGCCCTGATCTGTTTGGGAAATCACATCACGAAGCCGTTAAAAGGACGTGATATGTGAATTTTAAACAAACGATTATTCTCCCCCACCACCAAACACTGATTGCCCGTTACTCCACAACTCACAAATATCTATACATATTAGAGACTTTCCGATAATTAAATTTGATATGATCCTGAAAATTTCACTAATCGAAGCACAAATTTTGATATAAAAAGCAATCTGATTATGAATCAAGACTAACTGAGATCAAACATTTATTATCAATCGACACTTAAACATGAAGTGTTTATACAAATCAAGCGTCTTGACGGCGAATAACAAGCCCAAGATATCATACGATATCATTTATTCAAATACATAAAATACACCATATATGATCAAGGGATCATTTTGAGCCGTCGATGAAAGGAAAATTTTTTTGTACATGTAGACGCGACACTCCTACAATCTATAAATACTCATTCCTCATAGGGAGGCCAACCAAGAGAGGAGAGCTCTGATCCTCCAGCAATCGTCCGCCGCCACTGACGGCTGCCAACCACCACTGCCGCCGTTGATCCTTGTCGCAATCTCGTTTGCTCCATCATGATGACTTACTAGTGATTGCTTGCATTTCTACCAGTGATGATTCCCTCGTGATTTCTCGCGATTCTCGATTTCATAATGTTTTCCGATTTACCGCGATTGCTCCGCAGCTTCAATCATTCGCCACTATTATAATTGTTACAACTTGATCATTGTTATATACTGTTGTTCTCTTTCATATACAATTTCGTAATCCGTGACGAGATCAGTACTCAAACATACATGAGGAAGCTTTTTCGCTAAGCGTGATTTTTCCTCTTTTCGAGATTTTCCATGTAAAATTTTGAGTTTTCTTGTTCATCTTTAAATACTGTGTGCTAGATTTCACAATGAAGTAGCAAAACTTTTACTCTACCGCAACCGGTTTAGCACGCAAATGCTTGGCCTCGTGATCGATTCTCATTATTTCATCTTGTATGGCGATCAAATTTTTCAACAAGATCAAAACCACCATCGAGGTGGAGCATTTCAAGCATTTAAGGAGCGCAAGTGAAGAATGAAGATTCATCAAACTTTGTTCCTTCAGATTTTGTCAAACCGGGGCAATTTTTAATCTCAAAAGATTATCCAAATCGATATTCGGATATCTAATGATTATCGTTAGAGAAAGTCGAATACCAATGAAAAGATCAAGAGCAACTTTTATAACCACAAGCGATGTTTTGATTCTTGCATACAGGTTAACGCCATAGCAACACATGACAAACAACTCGATAGTAAAAATCCTCACGGATTCAATTCGACCTCATCCATACGTTAACGCCATCTGTAACACCGACAAACAACCCAGATAGGTCAAAATCCTCGCCAGATTCATCAACCTCTTCCATACAGTTAACGCCATCGGATAACACTCGACAAACAACCCTGGAGTTAAAATCTTCAGGATACCGACCTCTTCCATACAGCACGCCATCGAGTAACACTCTGACAAACAACCTTAGATTAATCAAAATCCTCGCCGGATATTCAACATCTTTCATACGTTAACGCCATCGATACCCCGAAACAACCTCGATAGTCAAAAAATTCTCAACGGATTCAATGACCTCTTCCATACAGTTAACGCCATCGGTAACACTTCACAAACAACCTCGGATGGTTAAAATCCTCAGGATTCAATTCAACCTCTTCCACACGCGTTAACGCCATCGTAACACTCGACAAACAACATAGATAGTAAAAGATCCTTAGTGGACTTCCCACAACTCTTCCATACGTTAACGCCATCGTAACACCTCGACAAACAACCTCCGGATAGGTCAAAATCTGGATTCTAATTGACATCTTCCATTCGAGTCATCTAACACTCGACAAACAACCGATGGGTCAAAATCTCAGGATTCAATTCAACCTCTTCCACACAGTTAACGCCATCGTAACACCGACAAACAACCTCGACAGTCAAAATCCTCAGGATGACCAACATATTCCACAAGTTAACGCCATCGAACACGACAAATAACGGATAGGTAAAAAATCCTCAGTGGATTCAATTCGACTTCTTCCATACAAGCATCGCCATTAACACTCTGACAAACAACCTCAGATGGGTCAAAATCCTCAGCGGATTCAATTCATCCTCTTCCACACAGGTTAACATCATCGGGTTAACGTCATCAAGTCACACTCTGACAAACAACTTCGGATAGGTCAAAAATTCTCAGCGGATTCAATGCAACATCTTCCACACGTCGCCATCGGTTGCGCCATCAAGTCACACTCGACAAACAACCGGATAGTCAAAATCTCCGCCAATTCAATTCGACCTCTTCCATACAGGTTAATGTTATCGGATAACACCCTGACAAACAACCTCGAATATGTCAAAATCTCAAAATTCACCAATTGTTTCCACATAGCATGTCATGTAACACCTCGACAAACAACCTAGGTCAAAATTCTCAACGGATTCAATTCAACTCTTTCACATAGGTTAACGCTATCGAGCAAAGACTCGACAACAACCGGGATAGTCAAAGGTCGATGGACTTCCATGGCCTCTTCCACGCAGTTAACGCCATCGCAACACTTTGATAAACAACCGGATGGGTCAAAATCTCAACGGATAATTCAACCTTTTCATACGCATCGCTATCGAAGTCACTCTCACAACAATCGGATATGTAAAATCCTCATCTCGCCGGTACCCGCACTATCGCGCGGCAATCGGCCGGTTACCACTATCGCCGCCGGCTATCTCGACATTGACGCTAATCGCCACTGCTGACTACTATCTCTTGTGTGCGCTGACCATGCTTGCCGCCACTTTCGTTTGCGGCTGACCACCCCGGCCAAGACCATCGCGCTAACTACTATCGCTAAGCCGTTATTTACCACCCGTCGGCCACCAAGCCGGCGTTGATCGCTGCTTTTCGATCTCATCATGATGACTATCGTGATTGTTCTCGATTTCACTGATTGTTCTACGTTTCGTTGATTGTTCTCGATGCGAATTGTTCTTGATAAGACGCGATTGCTCATAGCTTCACTATCATCTACTACTATTGAATCATAACCTCATTGTTATATACTGTTTCCTTTCTCATATACCTGTAATCTCAGTGGATCTTGTACTCGAAATAGACATAGTGAAAATTTTTCTTGGTAGTGATTTTTCCCTCTTTTCGAGATTTTTCACATAAAAATTATGAAATTTTCTTATTCACTCTTTAAATACCTATATATGTACTAAATTTTATAATAAAGCTAAGATAAAAACTTTTACTCTATCATAATTGATTTTCTAGCAAGCAACAAAATTCGTGAAGGAAAAAAAAGGCCGAGTAGGTCGAGAATTGATCTATTTGAGATCAGCTGCGTTACAGCGCAGCGAACTTTATAGTGAGATCAGCCGTGCAGCTATTTTTCACTGGTCGGAGACTTTGACTTGAGACCAGGAAATGATATTGCAGTTGGCCTAACGCAATTGTGCTCATAAGCTTCCCATTGAAGCAAACAATTTCTTCTTGCTTAAGCAATTAATCGAAAGCTACACTGATTAGACAGAAGAAGCGTAAAATTGCGTTCGGATTAGAGGAATGATTTAGTCTTCATGAGTTGACTTGATAAATGACTCAAGAACTGATGATGATTGTTAGCACTAAAAAAAATTAATATTATATATTATATTATATTAATAACTTGCTAAGCATTTTTTTTATAAATTATGAGAGATAAATCATAAAATACATATAAAATTAATGCTCTCAAAAAAAAAAAAAACTTTCTTCCACTATTGAGCCACAAATTCTTTCACACGCTATCCAGCCTTTGCCTTTTTGATTGAAAATTTGTAATAAGCGTTTTCTCTCTCTCACTAACATTTCTCATGGTCTCTCTCTTTTCATGAACTGCTTGTTAGCCTAATGATAAATAGAGTTATTTTGGAACTAAATTCTACAACTTGGTTCATGAGAAGATAAACTAAACAAACTAGCTACGGGAAGTTCACATCTTGGAGGCTGTGAGGTTTTGCCTATTTGGTCCCAGGCAACAGTAAACAGTTGCCATCCAAATGAAGCCTCTTCTTCAACTAAATAACTGTCTTTAACAGCAGAAGAATGAAGTTTTTCGCAACATTCATTAAAAAATGAGAATTTTCATATAGAAGTTTGATTTAGGGTCTATTTGAGTCAACTATAACAATATGAAAATAAAATGGTGCAGCTATGGTTGTCAAAATCATTGTGTTAATACATTTCATATATGATTCTATTGTTTCATTAACTAAACGAATACCAACGTATTTTTGCGATATATAAACGAGTAACATAACAATCATTTGTTCAATCGTGTTTAGCTCAATTTAACTCGAAATAAAAAATTATATTATATTATATTATTATTATTATTATTATTATTATTATTATTATTATTATTATTATTATTATTATATACATACAAACACATTTACATATCACAAATGCAAAGATACTTTTATGACAACTTTTTAAAGATCACAAATTCAAATCCTCCTCATGATTTTTTTTTGCATTATTGCATTTCTAGCCATTTCAAACAAGTCAACAAACAAAGCGATTTTCAAACGAAATAACACCTAACAATGAAATTTCGAGCCATTTCGAACACGAACAAAATAAATTTCAAACGAGCCGAACACGAACACGCCTAGGTGCAGCTACTGTTTAAGAAACTATGATGAGTATTATAATTTTTTTTAAAAAATAATATATACAAAATAAATTATAACAACAGCTGAATGAACTCCACAAAAGAACTCTAATATAATAAATTTCTTCTCCTCCTAATTCTCTTTGATTCTCAATGTTGATATCTATTCCTCTATTGGGCTATTTCATTTCTCGGTTTTGAATTAAGCTATAATCATGGATTTCTACAATGGTATCCGGGCACAGCCTTACATAACTGTTGTCTGCCCTCGGTTGTCATGTTGGATTCTTCATTTCTTCTCCTTCACAGAGCAGCTTGGATGAAGGACTCTTCAGTAACCCAAGCCGCAGAAATTTTTATTCCTCCATCCCTGAAACTTAAGTGTCAAAAATGTCATAACTATAGCCAATACTTCCTATCCACTGATAAGCACACTATATGAAGCCCACAAATTCTCAAATTATTCAAGGCCAATGGCTCCAAATGCTTCCTTTGAAACTTCACCATGCCCACCTAAGCTCTCCTTTGATGCAACCGAACGGACGCAATCACAACACATGGCAACTATAATAGATTAAAACCTTGCCACGACACTAGATTCAACCACCTCATCTTCCATTCTTCCCCAATTACTCAATCTCGACTCCACAGCTGAAATCTGGTGTACTTACTAAGTGCCTCCAATCAATATATCATTCTCAAGTTATTCAACTCAACAATGACCTTCATCACATTACAACGAAGAACAACACAATATGACTCAATATATCTTAGAGATTAAATCCTTTGTCAATCAAATAGCTATCATAGGCTCCATGTTGATATCACCCTCTAAATGATCTATCTCCATCTTGCCAAGCCATCAAAACAGCGTTCCCTCTCAGACAGTGAAGATGTCAGTATAACAGCTGAAGTAGATAAGAACTACTGCATCTTACAACTAGTTTTATGTAGTTACAGTAGTTTTGGGTCACGCACCTCACATGAATGCAACAGATAAATGTGGAGGCACCAACTTGGCTTCTGAGAAGGGAAGCCAAAACTAAACTCCTGCACTGATATGACAAGCATGTCTCGAAGGTTGGCCACATTGTTCAGGGCAAATCTCCATTGCTATTCTCCCTCCAAACCCAACAATACTACCCCTGCTATGCTTGTCGATAGCTGTTCAATCTTCATCACCAACAAAATGATTTAAGGACTCGAAGCCTCATCCCACCTCACCTCACATCATGGCCGACTACAGCATCCCGCTAGTTATCAAGACTCCGACCAAGGTTTTGTTGACAGTGACAACATAGTCCACATATCTCACACAAACCACCATATTCTACAAACTCCTAACTATAAGCTAATCTTAACCCTTCTTATTCATATGCCCTATTTGTCACACAATCTCTAATTAATCTAAAACCTTGATACAAACTATAATTGCTACATTTCCTCTTATGCCACTATTTTCCAAATAAAGGATTAAAGTCCAATCAAACTCTTCTAGTGGATCACATTCGTAACGGTCTCTACCCCATTCTCATCATTTTGAGCACTGAACTCCACCACAAACCTTGAAAAAAATTGACTTGGGATAGTTTATTTAGTTGACATTAATCCAACAAACCTTCGCATAGCTTTAGACCTTCCGTAAAAATATCGATGACTTGTTTATCTTGAAACAACACAAGATATCTCTCATATTCACAATTAATAATAGATATGATTTTAACACAATTTTGTACCTTAATCATAAGATTATATGACCATCTGAGACAACAACAACAACAACAATAACAAGCCTTAATTCCACTAGGTGTGGTCGGCAAAATGAATGTGTGGCTGCTGGCAAAATGTATATGACCATCTGAGAACTGTACATAATTTGCGATAGACATGAAACTTGAAGCAAAGAGCAGAGAGAAGAATTCATTACAATGATTGATGATTTATATATAAAATCAGATTATATGCTTTAAAAATGAATTAATTCAATAGCTTTCTTAGACTTCTTACATGCAAGCATTTGCCAAATTTGTTGCATAATTTTATATGATCTATGAATTAATTTATTAAAGTTTATGGGAATTTTTTTTTAGTTTGGAAATAGCATTAACTTATCACCTTTTTAAAACTTTAAAATATTCTATTTAATATATCCAACAACCAACCTCATATTTCTCATTGTTAATAGCAAGCTTTTAGCAAATATCTTCATATAAACCATGCATATGAATAAATAGTAATGTAATAATATAAGATGCATTTAGCAGTGATGATAAAACTTTTGCATGCTTGCAATGGATATGCCATAATAGTTGAGAGAGAAAGGATGAAGAAAATCTAAAATAAAAATATAATCATTTATGCATATTTGAATTCGTTTAGATATATGACATTTTAAATATCATGTTTTCTTGACGATAGTTATCATTGATCAATCAAAATATGCATATAATCAATATTTCATTTTTTTTCATAAGACTACTTTTATCAATTAGATTCCAAGATCTTTTAACAATTAGTAAACCATAAAAATGTGTCTCTATCGTATGTATAATCAACTTTTTAAGGGAAAAAAGTGATTTTAATCAAATAAGTCATATATATTCTGTATGGTTAACTCTAAATTCTAAAATAAAAAATTGATTTTGATCCACATATATATAATTTATCATCTTTTTATTATATAGAACAACAAAATAAAATTCAAAAAGTCATAAAATCACTGATTTTCTACTTTCCACTCATCTTATAAAATTCAAAGCTATAAAGTTCTACTCCTTATGAGGTTGACAGGTTCTTCAACATGGAGTCTCTCAAAATTGATGGATCATTCACTAATACTAAAAGCCAGTCTTTGACCAATAAGTGTGGTGAAAATATATGCAAAATATCCTCCTAATTGCCTTAAAACGTTAGCAGCAAAGAAATTGAAAAATCTAACACAAACAAATGAACCTAAAAATAAAAAATAAATAATTCAAACAATGATTAATCAAACCAGCTCTTTCCTTTTTTCTTTTAGCCATTTCAACAAAAAAATAAATAAAATAAAATAAAAATCAACTATTCTCTTAGCATATGCTTATTTTCGAATATTATCAAATAAATTTAGTTGCTAAAAAAAAGTAAATTCTTAGATGAGAATTGCAAATAAGAAGAAAGCTATTGCTAGCATAGTAAATTCTGTGCACATTAGATCACGTGACTGAAAACAAAAATCTTCCATAATTACAACTCATGTCAGTAAAATTATAATGTCTGAATTATAGTGAGCTATTATCAAAAAGTGGTCAAAATAAGTAGTCATTTTTTTCAAAAATTGATACTTGACTCCTTGCTTATAATGTCTAATCTAAGTTATAATTTAGATATCAATCAACAAGCTCACTTGAGACAAAATTATTTGCTAATTTCTTATCTAAGCTTTATCATTTTAGAACTTGAAATCAGAGAAGATTATTGATAGATCAAAGATAAGTTAAGAATTCTATTTTTTATAAAATGATCCTTCAAGTGAGATATGGACTCAAGTAACAAACTGTATATCCACTAAAATCCCACTTTAAATTCCAAACACACTTTAAAAAAAAGATAGCAATGTTTAGCTTTGGCATTATTGCCCATAACATCCAAAATTTTCTTTATATAAAAAGTAATAATTAAATTTCCATTAACCAATAAAAAAATAAAGGACTTTTACGATGAAATTTGTCATATGACTAAAGATAACCTTAGTTTCTATCTCAGTCAAATCTATAATTCATATTGATGTGTGAGGACTATTTTGAGTTAAAAAAATAAATCTAAAGCTAGATGGTTTATTTCCTTCATCAGCGATCACAACCATCACACGAGTATTTTTAATGAAAAAAACTTGGAAGTGAGGCAATTTTTCAAATGTTTCAAAACCATGATTTATAAGCACTTTTAGTACAAAATTTGAACACTAAAGCTGACAACACAAAATAATAATTCCAATCAATCTAGAAAATTCTCTTACATCAAAAGATTATCTATCAAAGATCTTTTATCCACATCCCTCAACAAAAATAAACCTCTTAAAGAGGTTAAACCATCAATATTTTCCAAAAATATTCTTAAGTATCTTTGGAGAAAAGCTATCATAACATTTACACATCTCATTAATAGAATGCACTTAACAATAATTAAATTTCAAACCCCTACTCAAACCTTTCTCTATCAATTTTTCAAAACTAAGATCGTTTCTTTTATTCCTCCAAAAATCTTTAAGTGTTAAGTCTTCATTTACATTCATTCTCATGACTGAACCAAATAAAACTCTAAAATTATTAAGGGGCCATTTGGGGTTACTTCTGCTTTTAGTTTTATATTTTATATTTTTATTTTAGTTTGTTTACATTTTAATTTAAAATTAAATATATTTGATAGAGAGTTGTTTTTAAAAAAAACCAAAAAATTATTTTGAGTGCTTTTAAAATAATGTGATTTATTTTTAAAAAATAGAAAATAAAATTACTAATAGATACACTAGCCCAAAAAAAAAACCATAAAAAGAAAAATGCAAAATAAAATTGATCCTAAATAGGCCCTAAATGTTTCTTTATTAGATACCCCAAATAAAAAAGAGTGTAAATATTATTCCTCTAACAATAGAAAGAAACACAAATCCACTAACATAACCTTCCTTAAACATCAACCTCATTAATCTAAACTTCAAATTCAAAGGGAAGAATTTTCAAAAAGGAAGAATTTCAAGCTTAAAATTTATTTGACCATCCACCATCCTATCTTAATAAACCCATAAACAATAAACATTTCTCATTGTACCTCATTAAACCCACTAAAGCCTAACAAAATTTCAAACTTCCTGATGCAACGTATTAAAATAATCACACAAATCAAGATAGATGTCCAAAAATAATAGCCTAGGTTAAAGTAAAAGAAAGAACAAAAAACCCATTAACAAGAGCCAAAGTAAGAGCTCACTTAAAAGATATTTAAAATGTATTTTATATTTTTAAATTTGAAATTTTTTTTTTATATCTTCCTAAGGACATATTATGGCTATCCATTAAAGGATGCATCTTAACTTGGTAAATGCATTAATGACAGAAAGTTGGAGCTCCATAGCATCATCATATAGATGTCTTAATAACAATGAATCTCTAATAAGAGTTGAGCCTAAAAGTAGGTCCCCTTTAGGACATACTTTTGACTCTAAAAAACTCCATGCAATGTTGAAATTTGATGCTAGGAATTGACTCTATGGCCATATTCGTCAAATTCTCATTTGTAAAAACTTTTGAATCGCATTTGATGTTTCATCAAATGTATAGCTCTCTAACAAGAACAAAGTACAACTACTTGCTTCTGCTGATAACTAAGCTACTTCAACAGTCTTAATAATCAAAAAGCCTCCTTAGCAACTTCAATTGCCGCCACAAATTATGCTTGAGTGATGGATAGTGCCACCACAAAATGTAAAGATGCTCTCCAACTCATAACAATTCCATATAAATTAAAAACAAACAATGCACTATGTTAGAATAAAGAACCTTGAACATGAACACCCTTTCTCTATCATTCTTCGATCTCTGTTCAATACAAAGCCTAAAGGGTGGAGCAAGTGGAGTCAAAACAAGCATATTGTCCTTCATCTCAAAATTGGCTAGAACATTTTTCAAATAACCTTCCTATGAAAGTAACATCTTTATATGCCATCTATCTTTCTTTGTTTTCATTTCCAAATTCCTTGTAGCAGCACCCATGTCTTGCATTTCAAATCTAGAACTCATCTTCTATTTCAACTCATTAATGTATTTCATCTAAAAAAACCTTGCTCACTCATGAACTCATATAATTTTTATTCCACTATATCAAATCATATAAAGCTATTTTTTAGCAACCATGTTTTATCTTCAATGATTTAAAGGATTCATGTCATGATTATTTCGACAAGTTTTACGCTGGCTGTCGACTACCTAACGCAACCCTCCACTTTTCACATCCGGACTTGGGACCGACAATGGTAGTGTTAAATGATCTTAGTATACTTGATTTAAATGAGAATTTGACACATAATAGGACACAATGGAGACGAAGGATTCATGTAGCCGACCCCACCTAGTGGGATTAAGGCTTGTTGTTGCATGTTTTATCTTCAAGACCCTTATGTTCAAAACCTTGTAGTTGAGCTATAAAAATCCTCTTCAAGCTCACTATTCATGAAAGTTATTTTCACATTATTTTCACAAATAATGTGAAAATTTTAAAATGCACAAGCTTCACATAAAGAGAAACACTTCATTAAAGTTTTTTCCTCCCTTATTACAAATCAAATTTTGAACCGTGGTTTCTTAACCCTATATATTGTTTCTACATGAAAACCCACTTATAGTTTATTATCCTTTTTTTATAGGGAGTTAACTTATAGATCTCAAGTGCTATTCTTTTCTAAATAATTCGTTTCCCCAACCACATCCATTCAAGACTATCAATGAAGTCCATAGCCTATTTGAATGCATTAAATTCCTAATTTTCTATGAAAGCAAATGAGATATATCATCGCAAGTCTTTGAGGTGATTTTATAAGTCTAGTTTATCTCTTGTAAGCTCATGCTTTTTGAATTGGTTGCTCCGCCATGCTCCACCACTTTTTCACTACCAAATATCTCTACTCTTATTTGAGTATCAAGAAGCTCCACCTGAAAATACAAACTCTTAAAGCTGTCATGTCAATGACCTTCATTGGAAACTTTGATTCATTCAAAGTTACATCTCTAATACTTATAATTTTCTTTTTTCTAAGCACTAAAGCTTAAGCCCATTTGGATGCACCCCAAAAACAAACACTTAAAAGCCATCTGTTCGAGCTTTCCCATTTTGGCATGAGCATATGCTGTACAGCCAAAATACCTCAAATAATTTACTTTTAGGAGTACTCCCAAGCTAATCTTCCATTGGAATCTTTAATTCAATAACTATACAAGGACATTTATTTATCAGATAACTTGCAGTAGGCTCCACTTTTGCCTGAATTTTTTTAAAAAAAGTTGAATGAGTTAACATGCATCTCACTTTCTCCAATAGAGTTACATTCATTATTTAAGCCAATCCATCTATGCCCCTTATAGTACGGTGTCTAGCTATCCTCTTTACAACATGCATCAAACTTCTCAGAACAAAACTCTAAACCATTACAAGTCCGCAAACTTTTAATTTTAATCTTTGTTTAAGTTTCTACTGAGAACTTTCGACTATTTAGAATTATCAAAAGCATCATTCTAATTTATCAATAAACCCACACTCTCATTGACAAATCATTAATAAAAGATAAAATTTATTTATTCCCTACATGGAGTAAACTATAGCTAGTCCGCATAGACCAGAAGATATGCAATTATGTGCTTTTTTGTGTTGTGTACTTCTTACCCAAACTTCACCCTACAGGCCTTCCAACATATGCATTCTTCACAGAAGTCTAAGCTAACAACTTTATCATCACATAATAAATAGTGTTTACAAAGCTCCTGCAATAAATGTTAACTCACATGTCCAAGTCTTAGGTGCCATATTCAACGCCTAATTAAACTCATGTTATAACTGATGCAACATCTCCAGAGAAAATTTTTTCACTCAAAGCATAATGTCCATTTGTCTTTATGCTTTTATAAACATTAGAGAATCTTTTGAGATACAACTTTCCTCCTACCTCAAACACAACCACTATAGTCGAGCATCCCTAGATAAATGAAATTCCTTTTTAGATTAGAAAATTTTCTGACATGCTATAATAGCATTCCAACACCAACAAATATGTAATTCTAACAGAGCCCATCCTAACAATTTTGCAAGCCATTTGTTGCCTAGTAGGACAAACCTGTCATCTTGCTCCATGTAAGACTCAAATCTTATTTTGTTTGTTGCCATGTTGAAAGATAATACATTATTGAGTATCCAATCACCACTTGAATCTACATTTGCAGCAGCGAGAACTTTTGCACTTACATAGCCATCTTCGACTATTGATGCATCCTCATTGTCTTTCAGCTTCACCCATTTCTCTTTGGACATTCCTTCTTGAAGTGACCTTGTTGTCACAATATAAAACCACTTTCCCTCTCTATGTTTTGATTTGAAGCCAGACTTATGCCTTTCATAGCCTCCTCCTCTGGTCTTCTTTTCACTATAAGTCCCTTGATAATAAAGATTTTCAAGCTAAAAACTTCCTCAAACCAATGTTAGACATGTGTCACCAACCTATTCACTTATAAAAGCTCCAATAACCAACTAAATCATTTCAACCCAAAGATCCAGGTGTCACAAGCAAAACAATGTCAACTCATAACATTTCAAAACTAAAACAAGTGAATCATAGATGTTTGAATGAAAGTAGCTAGTGAGTTGATCTTGGTGCTTCATATCTTAGACATTAATATCGAGAGTGTGGCTTTGTTTTCTGAGATAGTGACTTCTTCAGTAATCTCACAGGTTTCATGATCAGCTCTCCTATATTCCTCAAGTTATATAACTTCTTCCTAAGTAGATCTAGCCACCTTCAAGTATCATCTTTAAGATTGCAACAAGTCTCCCTAGACATTAAGATTTAACCCTCTCAATTGAAATATCATCAAGACATGACGGTTTAAGACGGTACCTTGAAAGCATTGGGGAATAGGGATAGGTCAATCAAGAAAGGCATTATAAGTCATCAGGGTATTAGCTATGATAAAATTGATCATTGTAGTGTAGAGTTGGTCATCTTACCCCCATTTCCTAGGCGATCAATAGCAATATGACTGTCTCCTTATACTCACTATAAAAATCATAAAGAAGTCCAATAAAGGTCGACAATATGGCAAGATAGAGATTAATTTAATTGAAAACAAACTTAAGAATAATATTAATAAAACTATATGCATTAATCAAGTTGTTGACAATCCAAATAGCGACGGACTTTCATGATTGTATGTTTTCCTATCTCTAGTTGATTAGTGATAGTGAAGGTGATAGACACCTACAAAGATTGCGATGACTTCGAAGCGGCATGAATCTATCATGACCAAAATTGCTTGAGGCTTATCTATCTAAATGCTTTATCCTATACTAGGATAGCCTCATTCTTGTTGTCCTTTATGAGCCACATGCCCAAGTAATATCTTGAATTAGCAAGGACAAACTCTTTAAGCTTACTAAGGTTTCAAAGATGACAACAATCCTTCATGTCATGATCATGATCCTTGTGTAAGATATGATACTAGAACATGTCACAAAGTGATGGCAATGCACACATTAAGTAATAGACGTTGAGTATACTATGTGTTGCAGATGGAATCTACAATCTCACTCAATGGTTATCATGAGAGCAGTGTAAGTTGGGCACCTCAAATGCAAAGGAAATTTCTCTCTTTTTAAGGGGTTGTAGGTTGGCATGCCCCATCATACTTCTTGGGGTGAAATCCACTATGATGTTGCTAGTGATATGGCTTATCGATTAACATATCTTGGTGCTAGTGTGACTTTTTTGAATGATCCTAGTGATGTCACTATGAATCTCCTTGCGAGTTAGGAGTGAGAAAAGTCAATGTCACATATGATAATACTCTTACACATTGATATAATTGTTGGAAAACTTCAACAAATTCAGCCAAATCTTCAGAAATTGCAAGCCAAGTGTGATGAAAAAGACATTTTTGAAAGAATTGAGTAAGAGATACCTGAGCAACAATACATTAGAGGTATTGCACAATAAAGATCTCAAGCTTGAATCAAGTAACAAGGTAATATATATATATATATACTAGCAAATCTCATGCTCAAAAGAGCTTGTGAATTATTCAATAGATTTTAGTTGTCAATAAATTGAGTAATAATTTATCTCTTGAAATCAAAAGAGGTAATTCACAAAAAAAGATGAGAGAATCATCACAATGCACTCCTTGAAAGTTGAGAAAAGCATATGACATTTAGTCATGTCACCCATAATAAGAAGATAAAATGACTCAAAGAGAGCAATATGGTTGAGTACGAATTCCCTTTGTACGATTCAAGCATCACTATCTTGAATTCTATGGTGGTTAAACCATCACGATTTGAATATAGAAACCATACGAAGATTGAACCTAAAGCACCGTTAGTTGGTACCAAAGAAGTCTTCACAATGTTCTCTTCAAGGAGATAAAGCTAGCCATCTTTAGATGCAGCTGAAAAAACAGCTCAGTTAGACAATGTTAGTGATGAAGAGAGACATTCGATTCTCATTCTAAAAGGGAATTAGAAAGTGGAGCAAATTGCACAAAGCACTTAAAATTTTCCTAAATCATCATTCTTAAATGAATCTCCGTATGTTGAAGTTGGTAGCAAGTGACAGTCATTAGGTTGCTTACTATGCAAGGACTTGTTGTGATCTTCAAGGTGACCCATATTATGGTTTCTATCTTCAACATTCTCTATACTCACCACACCAAATAAACTATTAGATCTAAAGTTGCATGTGAAAAGAAATCGAGGCTTTACAATAAAAATTAAATCAAACTCAAAAAGCAAGAAAAAGAGAGATAAGGGCAGAGAGACGGACACTAGGTTTCAATGAATCTCTTCAAGAATTGGTTTGAAAGGAACCGATCAAACCCTTTTAAATTAAAAAGAAAAATCAAATTGAGCTATAAATAAATAATTTAAGGAGAACAAAAGAGATTCTAAGAAAAAATACAGAGAGAATTTGTGTTATTTCTTCTAATGAGATTTCATTTGTCCATGCTCAACCACAAACTTCCAACTTATAGATAAGGATCAAGGTCGATATTATAAACTTGACTACATAATAGAATAACATACAAAAACGTATAGATTAAACTTGGTGTAGAATTATGTAGATAACTAGTTTAGCTTGTGATGAAGTGGTAATTGGGAATGTGGGACAGGTTCTAAATTGAGGAATTACCCTTGGTGAGCTCTTCTGGTGATAACTCTTAGTTAGCTAGCAAGTCCTTTGGGTAAGTTGATGGGTACTTTTTAATGAGTAGCCTCAATTGGCAAAAATTCATAATATACAATGACAGGATTCAAAAGTTCAGTATCAAGAATCAAATTAGAGCTAATTCTTAGATGATTTGCTGGATTTGTTCTTGGAAACTCAAGGCTTTGGCAACTTCAGATGTTGTGAGTTCATAAGTGTAGATGATTTAATCCAATTCACAGCAAGAAAATTCATAAACTAAATTCAGATTTTCTTGATTACTTGATTAACGAAAATCATATGAATATGATAAAAAAAATGTTATAGTGAGAGTAACATGATAAATGCCTAGAAATTAATAGCAATGTTGTAAAGTTTATTAACATAAAGGCACTTTTCAATGGTAACTTACACAACCATTCAATCATGATTAAAAAAACTATAGATTACAGAAAGATAAGACAAAATCAAAACTCAAACATGGGAACATTACCATCTTTGCTGAGTAATTAGATGACTAGCGGGTGAATGCATAGAAGATAACCCCAATGTAGATAAGCATAGCGATAGGGATGAGCGTAACTAGCGGAATAATAGCACCAACCGTGGCCGCGCTGGCACAGCCAAGCCTACCGAGCTTGATCTGAACTACATTGACAAGGGCCATCATGAGAAACCCGCAGCCGAAGACGGAGCCGATGGCTGAAGTGATAATGCCGGCACGGAGGAGCGCTCGGTTGACGCGGACGGCTAAGGGGCGGGAGGGCCGGTGGACAAGGCGGATGGCTTGCTTGAGGCAGAGAGCGACTAGGCTGGAGAAGAGAAAGGAGGCGAAGGAAAATACATGAAACGAGACTAGGTTCTCAAGGATGCGTGGCCCAGCGGTGCAGCTGCCTACGGATACACCACCGTCAGTGGGGTCGTAGGGGTTCCAGGCGAGGCCGAGAAAGACAGCTAGGGTGAAAAGGGAGTTGACGTTGGTGATGCCGTCAAGGGCCGTGATGTGGATGCTTGTCCCGCCTTCCCCGCTGCGGGTGGAACCGGATGCGTCTCCGGTGTAACGGAAGTGGCCTCCCTCGTCCATAGTGTGGCGCTTAGAGCAGTGGTGACAGATCGGGTAAGAGGAAGACTAGGAGATAAAAGATGGATAGGTCGGGATGCTCGTTTGGTAAAGGCAGCAGCTTTTAGAAGGAGAAAAATGGAGGCTGGATTGATAGCGTAGCAGCTACGAAGCGAACATCGATTTGTATAAAAGATGGGCCCACCACAGGCCCACTAGACTGATGATGGAGTACGCTGTGCAAAGTAGAAATTTGAAGACTCGGCTGACCATGTACTCACATTAATTTGATCAAAGTCCGAGATAGATAAATTGAACTTAAAAAAATAATTCTTAAATAAATATAATAATTTATATTAAAATAATTATTAAATCTTAAAAAAGATTACATACATATTTTTTTTATATTTACATATCAATACATCAAATTTGATAATTATAAATCTAACATTTTATTCATACCTGAAAAAATACATTCACTTATAGAAAGATATAGTGATATTTTTGATGTGTTGACTCTTGGTTCGTCTCCATCAAAGCCGAAATCACTCCCGCCCCTCCCTGGAACCGCAAGGAACGGCAAGAACCGTTCCCGCTCTCGTTCGTCTGGGATAAAAATTGAACGAAGCCTTCGCTTCCGGCTTCTCATTCACGATCCCTCAGATGCTGGCTGCTCTCATTCGATTGCCAAAAACCCTCGTTCGTCCGCTTCGAGTCGCAAGCCACAATTCCCATCTCTTCCCTCTCCCTCAACCGCAAGTTGTAAGCGAACCGCAATTCCTCTCTTCCCCCTCTCACGCACGCTCCACCCGATTCCCTCAGCCGAAAGGTCTCTCCTGCTCTCTCTCCCCCTCTCTGGTCCGTCGCTCTCTCTGGTCCGCAGCCGAAGGTAAGCCGCTCTTCTTCCTCCCTGTCATCTCCTCCTCTTGTTCCCGTCTAATCCAACTGCACTACAGTACCTCGATCGGATACTTTCACTCGCCTCTATCCCTACTAAGTCGACTCCCAACTCCTCGGTTTACTAATAGCCGAACAAACTGCACTCTCAACCTACCCGATTCCCTCAGCCGAAAGGTCTCTCTCTCTCTCTCTCTCCCGTTCTCTCTCTTTCTCTGACTGATCCTATCTTCCCATCCGTCGCTACAGTTTCCATGCTGTAGCAAACCGAAATCATGTCCGATCGATTAATCGCTCTGCCATGCGTGATACTGTAGCACCGAGTACCGTAGCAATTACTGTATATCCTAAAAAAATAATATTTTTTTAATCCCATCTGCTACAGTACCCGCAACACCAACCTCTCATTCATCCTAACATTTCCTTTCTAAGACCTAGAGTATAGCCGAGAGTCAACTATGTCATTAGCCAGATTCCTCTCGACAACCATTCTTTTTCGCAGTCGAGATGTAACTCCGTCAACAGACGAATTTCCCTTAGCACTATCTCCTACAGCTATTTCATATCCTCTCTTTGATTGGAATCAAACTCCCTTTGTTGCAGCCAAGAGAGAACTCCACCATCAAGAGGGTTCCTCTCAGTTTACAGCATTTCCCCTACCTATTCAACCCAAATAATCAACCTGATAATTTTTTCTATTCAATTCTTTCTAGCCGAACTCAAGTACAATTTCTTCTATTCAATGTGTATATGGTATATGCATTTATTTCTTTATGGAAGTGACTTCTGTCACTTATTGTGACGACGAGCATTTAAAATCGCCGGTGCTGTTTAAAACATCGAATCATGCTCATCAAGACGCCTAAAAAAAAACTATTAGACGTTATACCCTATGCTGTAAAACGTTTAAATTTCAAATTTTGTGACTTAATAAAGATTTAACGTTAAGTTAAATATAAAATATAAAGTCTCAAAGAAATGAATTAGAAATTAAATATAAATGAACTTGAAATGAATTTGAAAGAGATTTGATTACAAATAAAATTAAAAATCATATTTCAAATAAGAAAATAGAGATCAAACTCAAGTGAACCTATAAAACTTGAAATAAACTTGAATTCTTTTGATATACATGAACGGAATCTTATAATATTTTGCTTAAAATAATCCAAAAGGGAAATCCTAGTGCATCATTGAAGACTTATAGTGAGATTAAAACATAACGTATAAGCATACAAATGTAGTTCAAGTGAGACTTATAGAGGACTTATATTAAGCCAAATAACTCACCATTGGATATAAACAAGTCATCCTAATGAATACTAGACTCTACCATGACTCATTTTAAATGATTCAGAGGAGACGAAAAGTTTTGTAGGAGGCTTGAAATGAATTTAAAGGGTTTGTTAACAAGCATAAAAGAGAGTCATCATTAATCAATTTGATTACTTTATGATTCACTTTGAGATAAATAAAAAGGTTTTATATGAGTACATAGTTTAGCTATTTGAAGTTTATAAGAAGCTTAAATGTGCATTCATAAATTAAGGAGGTTGATTAAGTAGTTCATCAACGAGCACAAATCGTAAGTGTTGCTTCCTAATAAATGGTTGAATCATATCATACATTGAGTGAATTGGATTAAACCTAGTTCAATCCATGACTGAACTATACATATGCTTACAATAGCCTCAATGACTCATTATTGAGTGCAACAAGTTATCTAGTGAATAATAGACTTTCTCACAATTCGTTTCAATCTAGTTGAGAGAAGTAAAAGAATTCATTAAAAGTATGCGATAAATTTAAAGGCTTATTAATAAGCTTAAGAAATAGATATGAATCTCTCAAGCTCAACTACTGAAGAAGCAAATATGAACCACGATATCCTATCCCAAATTGTAATATAAGTTTAAAACGTCTTCTTCACTACCAGATATGCAATTCTTCGTACAAGCAGACAGAAGACGATGATAAATTAAATTCTCCATGAATTATGTAGCTTCTTTCAATCCAAAAATTATGAAATTTCATTCTAATTATGATTTTCAAAGTCAATGACTTCATTAATTAGATGAAATTATCTAAGCTATAAATACCTACATGTGTTCAGACAATAAAATTTAGAGTGCAAATTTTAATGTCTGAAAAAGCTATGCATGCTAAGTGAGAATTAAATGAAAATATGAATTTAATCTCATGATTTAGAAATAAAATTACTCGAATTATTAAATACCCGCATGGGCCCCACATAATGCTGAATGTTTAGATTCAAGTGTCTGAGGATGCTGCGCGGGTTAAAAATAATTAAATTTAGAATTTATTTTATATTTGAGAATATATTACAACTTCATAATTATATTTGAAAAATACAAATATCTAAATGAACTAATCATTGAATTATCAAAATATAAATACATTTGTTGAAATACAAAAGATATTCAGTTGCAAAGATATGAAATACGACTATGAGCTTTAACTTAAAGATCTGATCCTCTGTTAGGAATTAAATAGAGTTGATAGGATCTAAAGTTCTTAAATATAATCAGTTCAATCAATTAACTACCCCGATGATGGCTGTGTTGAATAGAGATTTCAACCGGAGGAGATACTTCCATAAAAAAATAATTTTAATTTCAGATTAAATTAACTTAAATTGAGTATCAATCCAAATGTGAAATCTAATATATCACTAAGCTATTAATAGTTAAATGAAATTCAATCCTTAAATATTTAAAGTAAACTCCATTCAATCCGCATTCCACAACTATTTATTAAAGGTGACAAATAAAGAAAACTCTAGCTCACAAAGGAGCCAATGTCAAGTCAAGTGTATTTCTATATTCACTCTCAATCAATCTCATATCAGTTAAGGATATTGCCCGTGTCCTCTGTCTGTATGGTTTGGCCAATAGGCTTCACATATGATACAGTTATAACCAGAGTCCTTTGATCGGGTGGTTGCCACTAAATGACACTATTATATTACAATCACGATTATAGCTCGCATGCTCCCCAATGGCTCTGCACATTGAGAGGTGAATCATAGAGTGCACCTGATAGGAAAAAAAGCCATTTGTTAGCTAAGGTGGACTTAAGCTTATCTCCTTAGATAAACACCACCCCAGGTCTACAAGGATTCCTTGGATGATGCAACCCATGGCTACTGATAAGAATCCTTTGGTCAAGTTGGGTCGACTACCTCTCTGACTAAGTAGACAAGGGACTGCAACAGCCCAGGATGATAGAACAATGCGATCTAGATCAGACACGTCATCATTCCCCCAATCGTCCACTTTAAGTTAATATAATGAATTTCATAAGATTAAAATTTATACTCCACATGTTGCTACTATATGCTATGCATTTAGCGATCTAATAAATAGCCTTAATTGAAAGTTCTCTCTCAATATTGAGAGGGGTAATTAACTATATGTGCTTACGCCTATAGAAAACCTGGAACCAGATCTAAAGTCCATACAAAATGAGGGTAAAATCTTTAAGTAGTGTCTTATCTATTATTCCACATACCTTCTAAAAATTTCACTAACACATAAATCATACTCTCTTCATCGAGAGGTCAGTGGCAAATTTTTGGAGCACATAGATTTTTGCAGCTCCACTAGGGACAAGTTTCTCTTTCCATCTTTGACTAGTCATATATATGTTATAGTAGCAACAAAATATTTGAAAAAAAAGGTGATTTAAATGTCTAATAAATTCAAATTACAAATGTATGAGACTCTGTGTCGAATGAATTATTCTGTAGAGTAAATCTTTATTGCACTATTATTTTATTTTATAGTGCCTCTGTATTTTGAAAGTATGGGGGTGAAATAATAATTACTAATTACCAATCCACATCATTCACTTGCACATAATGGACCTATAAAGCACTCATTTCACTGTTAAGTTAGGGCATGTTGCAAACATCTGCTTAGCTAACGTGTCATCAACATGGGAGATGTTGGAGCTACCATTCAATTTGGTAGCATGGATTTCCTAGCTATTATGTTGCAACTCACGGTACCCACCGTGGTGCACTCGTCTTACATCTTTGGAAGGCCTCGGTTCAAGCTTCTACTCATTATGCACGCCAACCAATTTAACAAACAACCACTGTTAAGGAGTTCTCTTAGCAGAGAATTTCAGTTTTTGAAAGACTGAGTCAATCTGAAGCCCTTGTGATGAAGACAACCATCATTGGGCATACTGTATATTTGATGCCTCATGATACAACGGCTTCGCCAATTAAAATCTTTGTACCATGGAGACATGATTTTGAGGCATCCTCATCAGGAAGCAAATTAACTAGAAGGTCATGAAGAAAAATAAATGCTGAGCTGAGGGCTCAACAGATCCTATTTAAACAACCTAGTGAACAAGCAATATTGCCACCATAAGCGAGTATTCCTACCCGTAATAACTTTGATAATCTAAAATGGATAAAAAAATATCTCTACTGGTGAGGTGAAACAGTCTTTTTGGACTCAGCAACGTCAAGCTCCACTACTGTAGAGAAGATAACCTGAAACACTGTCCACCAGAATACATAACATCCTTAAAGTGGCCAAGGACAGAGGCTTAATGAAAATGAAATTTCAGAGGCCTGTGATGATTAAAGATATTGAGATTCCACCAAGAAGGTTGCCATCTCTTATGGTAACTAGTCATCAAGCTTCATGTGATGATGAGCATCGAAGCGACACTTGGACCGTGTGTGAATCACCGAAGGTCTCGGTGAAAGGGTAAGCAATGAAGGCCAAGGCTCCGCGATAAAATTTTGAAGAAAGAAAGAGGTGTGACATATGATGCACATATTTAGAAATCCACCTGAAAAAAAAAACTTATCATAAGTGGATACCTAAAAAAAGGGATATCACTGATAAAAGACATGATGGTCGACACCTTAGAGAATCATTTATGGGATCTCGTCATGCGGGAGAAAGTTGATTCTAATCGTAGTCCCCCAATGGAAGAAATGTCTATTCCTTATAATGAACCAGAGATCCATTGGAAGCGTCGATCAGAAATTCATGTGCAAGAAGAAGACGATGAACATGACACTATAGAAGTAGAAGACATCTATATGATGAGACATATAGATGAACTTTCTACTCAGCATCATCAACAATATGAATCCAGTGAGCTTGAACCTGAGTTCGATGCTTATGAAGAAGAGTCATCATAGAACAGAGTAGAAGATGGATCTTCAATCTCTACTGAAGAGGAAGAAGAAGAAGATCAAAATTAAAAGGAGGTCATGGGAGTTGAAGCTGTTTATATGGTTGAACCAGAAAATGATCAACCTGGTACACGCTTTTACAATCAGCATCATCGTTCAGCCCCAGCAACAACTATCACTGCAAATGCATAAGGAGAAGGACATTCAAGTTCTTCCCCTGAAGATGAGCAGGGACCAAAATGACAAAAAATAAATAGAGGAAGAAGAAGAGCCTGTATTGGTTGACATAGTGGCGCTAGCCAAAGAGCAAAGATAAATGCAACGTCAAATGAAAGCCAAAGATAAGAAAATTTTATAGCTTGGTACCAGGATGAATGATATAATGGCACAAATGAATATCATGATGGATATGTTGGAGAAGAATATCACATCAAATGTAGCACCTGTTTCATCTGCTAATCAACATGTAGCTAATAATACAACTTCTATATCATCGATTGCTCACATATACCTCAAGCTCAACTACTCTTCAACCTATAATTTAGAATGTGGCTAGTACATTGGAAACAATAACAACTACTCAACTAGAAATAATAATTCATGAAAAGATAAAGGCAATTAAAGCTTTAGAGCAGGCTGAAAAGCTGATGAGTAAGGGCTGCCCTTACCCAGTTGAATTTGATCAAGTACTATTCCCGAAAGATTACTTAGTACCAAAATTTAATATTTTTAGTGGGCATGGTAATCCAAAATAATATCTAGCCCAATTCAAGGCTACTTGTGGTAACACATTTGAGAATGATGCACTGCTTTTCTATCAGTTTATCAGTAGCCTGACCTCAACTGCTTTCGAGTGGTATGCAGAATTGCCAAATGATTCAGTCAAAACCTTCGCTGAGCTAGAGATAATGTTCATGAAAAATTTCACCAATGCAACCAAAAAGATAACAATCGCTGATTTTGCCGTGCTAAAAAGAAGGAAAGATGAGTCAGTGACAAAATTCGTAACTCATTGGCGTAACCTAAGCATGAAATATGAACAATAATTAGAGGAAGAACATGCAATCTAATTATTAATGAGCAATATGGATAATAAAATGACACAATTTTTATGTATGGCATCAATTACAATATTCTAGGACTTGCTCGATTGTGTGGCTGAATTTGAAAAGCTAAATCACCCTAAGCCTGAAATATATACAGATAAATCAAATAAAAATAAGCCTTCAGACTCAAGAAGAAATAAAACTCATGTTGTTTCCTATAGCTCAAGTGGTGAAAAATGAGTAATCTATAATGTAGTGTGGTGAAATATATTCCCGCCTTCATCTATCCCTTTTTGGAAAGAGGATAAATGAAAAAAAAAAGTATAACACACTTGTTGGGACACCACGCGGATCCACATATGTTCTTATTAGGGTGATCAGATATGGCATTGAGGAAAGGTGTACTATCTCAAAAGATAGAAGTCACCACCCTACAATGGACCTAATCACCTTAATAAGGACTCCTAAGGACTATGGGTCTTTGGAATGTATCATAGATTCTTCCCTTACTTTATATGGAAAAGTAAAGCAGGGTTTATTTTAAACCAAGTTTGTTAAGTTCCCTACAGGGGCAACTCACTATAGTTAATTACATCCTAAGGAACAAGATTCCTTAGGAATACTCTCGATTAAGGTAAATGATCATTGTCTCCAAAGATTTTGAAATGTAGGACTATCAATCGATTGGTTTATTTTTAGAAAAGTCAAGTGGGATTGATCAAGAGGAGGGAGTTCTTATCAAAGCTAAACAAAGATAAGTAGGAGAATCTTAGGATACTAGGAAGCTTAGTAAGCACCTCAAACTATCCTATGGTTGAGCTTTATTGATTTATTTGAGTTGAACTTTTATTAAAAATCTAGGGCTTACAATTCTATGATACAAGGTCATGGAAATGCTTAAAAGATGAGGATTTATGCTCGTAGCCCACAAAGGAAAGTAACAACCTCTGAACCTAAATCTATGGAGCTTTAGCGAGGGCTAAAAGAACAACCTAAATTTAAGGCAATGATTGATATTTGGTTTACCTCCACAAGAGAGGATAAACTACCTGACTGTTGGACTTACAACCGCTTAGGGGTGGCCACCAACTAACTCTTCCTACGATTTTAAATATATGTAGGCAAGTCATATGCTTTTGCAAGATAGCTAAGATGTTGTTTATTTAGAAAGAGACTTAGTCCTTAAATACACTCCCTAAGAGACTAGATCATGTAGGACATGATTTAATGACTTAAATCTAATGCAAATTTTATCACATTTTATTTTCATTTTTTGGTCAATCAATTTGACACAGGCTTTAGGATTCACATGCTTAATGCATGAGAAATTAGATTATGAGCCAAAACCAGCAAGATAAGGAGGTGTGTTTCCACCATGGTTCTCAAAGGTCAAGCCAAGTTCTTTGGCAAAGGTGGAAGCCCTCTAAGTCAAGAGTGAAATAAAATGCTTTTTATGCATGATGTGAGAAAAGTAATACAACATCCAGGTCAGGAGTTGCTAATTCTTTTATCTTGATTTATAACTTAGGATTTAGATGAGGTTATGAGTTATTTAATATTATTTAATTTGAATTGATTAGTTGGATAGAAAATTTATTTTTCCTAAGAGCCCAATCATCATCCAGGCCATACGTCAAATCAAGGAATAAATTAGAAAAATATGTCATCTTAATGCATAAGCTAAACAAACATCAATCAATTTATAAAGCTAGTGTAAAAGAATAAGAGGTCATTTGTGGTCAGGATCCACTGCACAAACTCGAAAAGAAACAAATTGTGTAGCCGAGCTCTGCCCTTATATAACCCGGATTATAAATAAATAAATTACAATCAGAAGGAATTCATTGTTATGGGGGTCTTCATTCTTCATAGAACAGAGTAGAAGATGGATCTTCAATCTCTACTGAAGAGGAAGAAGAAGAAGATCAAAATTAAAATGAGATCATGGGAGTTGAAGCTGTTTATATGGTTGAACTAGAAAATGATCAACCTGGTACACGCTTTTACAATCAGCATCATCATTCAACTCCAATAACAACTGTCACTACAAATGCACAAGGAGAAGGACAGTCAAGTTCTTCCCTTGAAGATGAGTAGGGAGCAGAATAACAAAAATAAATAGAGGAAGAAGAAGAGCCTGTATTGGTTGACATAGTGGCGCTAGCTAGAGAGCAAAGATAAATGCAACGTCAAATGAAAGCCAAAGATAAGGAAATTTTACAGCTTGGTACCAGGATGAATGATATAATGGCATAAATGAATATCATGATGGATATGTTGGAGAAGAATATCACATTAAATGTAGCACCTGTTTCATCTGTTAATCAACAGGTAGCTAATAGTACAACTTCTATATCACCAGTCACTCTGATACCTCAAGCTCCTACAGTACATGATATGCCTGAAGGGAGGAGTGAAGTTAATCAACTAGCTCTTCAACCTATAATTTAGAATGTGGCTAGTACATTGGGAATAATAACAGCTGCTCAACTAGAAATAATAATTAATAAAAAGATAAAGGCAATTATAGCTTTAGAGCAAGCTGAAAAGCTAGTGAGTAAGGGCCGCCCTTACCCAGTTGAATTTGATCAAGTACTATACCCAAAAGATTACTTAATACCAAAATTTAATATTTTTAGTGGGCATGGTAATCCAAAATAATATCCAAACCCCAATTGTGGCTACTTAATATGCATGAGGAATGATGACCGCTTTTAATTTATTAGCAACTTGACCTCAACTGCTTTCAAGTGGTATGCAGAATTGCTAAATGATTCAGTCAAAACCTTCACTGAGCTAGAGACAATGTTCGTGAAAAAGTTCACCAATGCAACCAAAAAGATAATGATCGCTGAGCTTGCCTTGCTAAAAAGAAGAAAAGATGAGTCAGTGACAAAATTCGTAACTCATTGACGTAACCTAAGCATGAAATATGAATAATAATTAGAGGAAGAACATGTGATCTAATTATTAATGAGCAATATGGATAATAAAATGACATAATTTTTATGTATGGCGTCAATTACAATATTCTAGGACTTGCTCGATTGTGTGGCTAAATTTGAAAAGCTAAATCACCCTAAGTTTGAAATATATACATATAAATCAAATAAAAATAAGCCTTCAGACTCAAGAAGAAATAAAACTCATGCCGTTTCCTATAGCTCAAGTGGTGAAAAATGAGTAATCTATAATGTAGTGTGGTGAAATATATTCCTGCCTTCATTTATCCCCTTTTGGAAAGAGGATAAATGAAAAAAAAAGTATAACACACTTGTTGGGACACCACGCGGATCCACATATGTTCTTATTAGGGTGATTGGATATGGCATTGAGGAAAGGTGTACTATATCAAAAGATAGAAACCACCACCCTACAATGGACCTAATCACCTTAATAAGGACTCTTAAGGACTATGGGTCTTTGGAATGTATCAAAGATTCTTCCCCTACTTTACATAGAAAAGTAAAGCAGGGTTTATTTTAAATCGGGTTTGTTAAGTTCCCTACAGGGGCAAGTCACTATAGTTAATTACATCCTGAGGAACAAGATTCCTTAGGAATACTCTCGATTAAGGTAAATGATCGTTATCTTCAAAGATTTCAAAATGTAGGACTATCAATCGATTGGTTTATTTTTAGAAAAGTCAAGTGGGATCGATCAAGAGGAGAGAGTTCTTATCAAAGCCAAATAAAGATAAGTAGGGGAAGCTTAGGATACTAGGAAGCTTAGTAAGCACCCCAAACTATCTTATGGTTGAGCTTTATTGATTTATTTGAGTTAAACTTTTATTAGAAATCTAGGGCTTACAATTCCATAATACAAGGTCACGGAAATGCTTAAGAGGTGAGAATTTATGCTCGTAGCCCACAAAGGGAAGTAACAACCTCTGAACCTAAATCTAGGGAGCTTTAGTGAGGGCCAAAAGCACAACCTAAATTTAAGGCAAAGATGGGTATTTGGTTTACCTCCACAAGAGAGAATAAATCACCCGACTGTTAGACTTACAACTGCTTGGGGGTGGCCGCCAACTCACTCATCCTACGATTTTAAATATATGTAGGCAAGTCATATGCTTTTGCAAGATAGCTAAGATGTTATTTATTTATAAAGAGACTAAGTCCTTAAATATACTCCCTAAGAGACTAAATCATGTAGAACATGATTTAATGACTTAATTCTAATGTAAATTTTGTCACATTTTATTTTTATTTTTTGGACAATCAATTTGACACAGGCTTTAGGATTCACATGCCTAATGCATGAGAAATTAGATTATGAGCCAAAATTAGTAAGATAAGGAGGTGTGTTTCCACCATGGCTCTTAAAGGTCAAGCCAAGAAGCCCTCTAAGTCAAGAGTGAAATAAAATGCTTTTTATGCATGATGTGAGAAAAGTAATACAACATCCAACTCAGGGGTTGCTAATTCTTTTATCTTGATTTATAACCTAGGCTTTAGATGAGGTTATGAGTTATTTAATATTATTTAATTTGAATTGATTAGTTGGATAGAAAATTTATTTTTCCTAAGAGCCTAATCATCATCCAGGCCATACGTCAAATCAAGGAATAAACTAGAAAAATATGCCATCTTAATGCACAAGCTAAACAGATATCAATCAATTTATAAAGCTAGTGTAAAAGAATAAGAGGTCATTTATGGTCGGGATCCACTGCATAAATTCGAAAAGAAATAAATTGGGTAGCTGAGCTCTGCCCTTATATAACCCAGATTATAAATGAATAAATTACAATCGAGAAGGAATTCATTGTTATGGGGGTCTTCATTCTTCATTTCTTCTTTCTTCTTTCTTCTTTCTTCTTTTGGTTGGTTATAATATGGTTGCTCCAAAGATTTCACATGGTATATAAGATATAGTCTTATAACTAATGTTCATCCTAATGCCCCATAACAATCATTCCAAAATCTTAATTGCAAAATTACATGAAAATGGGGAAAATAAAATCTAACTAAAACCTGCAAGATAGAAATTAGCCAAACAAGCCATACAATCCTAAGCATGTATATATATAAATTAAACTTAGTACCCCACGCTTGAGTAACTAAGTCCACCTGACCTATTTTAGATTATGTTTATGGGTATAAGCACCTGCACAATAAAAGTAGTTATATTTTTATTACAGCGCCTCCTAAGCATAATCCCCTACAGAAGATAATGGTTAGACTAAGATCGTTCTACCATTCAGTCTACACACATACACCCTAACATCTAGACTAAAATATCACATCACAAAATAAAAGTAAATATCAAATCATGCACTGCCATAACCTAAAGCTAGAAGTGGTGACTTAGCCTAATGTGTATGCAATTTAAGATTTATGTGGTATGCTTAGCTAAGTTTTAAGGTTGAAGTTTTCTAAGTATGAAAATGTTCAACTTAGAGGGTGGTTTCATTTAAGTGATTTAGTTGATTTGATTGATTTTTATTTTGTGATTTGATTAGGTTTGAATGAACCTACAATTAATTACTAAGTGTTGTAAGGAGAGGAAAATAGAAGAGAACTTATCTTTCCTCCCCATCTTAAGTAATTTCTAAGGTAGATTAATATTTGATTGTTGTTTAATGAATGTTTTATTATGTGTTTTGATTAATCCTATGTTTAGATTTTTCCTAAATAAACCTATTCAAAAAGAAAAATAATTTAAGATTAAGTAAAGTGAAATACTATCACAAAACATACAACACTTCATTTCTTTCCCAACATGTGTAACATGCATATGGATGAATCCTAAGAATAATTATACATGCAAATGGAAGTGTTTAGCACACATTAATGATGAATTCTAATAGAGTTACTTAAGATAATTTGGATGCTTCATGTGCATGATTTTGTTAAGTAATAAAAAAGAGTGTTTTTTTAATCCATTTTTCATATGCAGATTTACAAGTATAAAAGACATAAGTGAGTACAGTGCCATTATTAGCACCAGGGGTGTAAGGTACAATATCTACTTAGGGCTACTTAAAGCCTCACAACCTCGAGGTTGTCCAAACTAATATACCACTTTTCTTAAATACATGTGCATGTACAAAAAGAAATGCATGGAAAGAGAATCATGCAAAAAGTTTATGTTTGTTTGATTTTGGTTTGTTTACACAATTTACATATGCAAGTCTGAATATCCTTCTTAAGTGATAGCATAGGAATGAATAAGAATGAATTTAAGCAAGTGTTGTGTTCTTTTCAAATGAACTATACACTTTGCAAAATCCTATTCAAAACTATGCTAAAAGAGAAGAGAAGGAAAGCCACACAATGCATACCTTACATTATATTCACATGCAAACCTATAAATAATTATAAGTAGCATACTTTTTAATTGTGATATTTGATTCATAAGTTTTGAAAATAATTTTGGATTTAATAGTCATAGTAGTCATTCATATTCTTACTTTAGCCAAAATATGCAATTTGACATAAAGGAAACACTTCATTTTTAATTTGATTTTTTAAAAGGCATGAATGCATGGTTTTGATATGACATATACATTTAGCATGTTAGAAAAGAAATAAAGTGATGAAAGCATGTAAATTCATTCACTCTAATTAATTCTTAAAGAACATCTTATGAAATATGATTATTTAAAGTGAATCAAATTTGTTTTAAATATATATTTTTTTGAGTTTGATGTGATTTAGGAAATGTGAAGAGGTTTGCAAGTCCTAACCCATTTCCCACATGTGTATGTTGTTTTAGTTTAATTTTAGAATCATTAGATTGATTTTTTTTATATTTTGTTTAGATTACGGTGTACATTAAGTTCATTAATTACCCCTTATCCACACCACTTTAACATGTTTAATCAAATAATTATGAGCCAATGTATGACATAAAATCACATAAGGAATTTAAATCAGCAATGCACCTAGGAAGGAAAGGGCCTAATGCAATTGGCTCATAATTAGTGATTAATTAAGCTAAAGGGTTTAATTTAAGTACTTTCATAACCCTTCCCACACATGTGAGTTGGATTTTGATTTCCTTAAGCTACTTAGGTTATTGAACACCTAAGCACCTACATAAGAAGAATTAGTTAAGTTCTGAAATGTTTTGAAAATTTTATCTAGTTAATTAGGTAGGTGATTAGTGGATTACCCCTTAATTAAATTTTTTTATTTTTTTATTTTTTTATTTTTTTTATTTTTATTTTTATTTTTTATTACCCCTTAATTAAATTTGGATTAAGGAAGGAAAGGGGTTTAGGGAATGGCTTAGGGAAAATTCTCCAAACTAATTCCATAAACCCCTTCTTCACTTAAGCAAGTCTTAATTAACTTAATAAAGGGATTAAACCACTATTCACATGCTTAATTACCCTTAATTACATAAAGAGAGTGATTAAAGATTCATTAATTGGATTCCCTAATTAACTCATCAATAAATCCCAAGAAAATTAGGGGAGGTAGAGGTCATCCTACTAAATGCATCTGAGAAATTTGAAATGAATTAATGAAGTAATTAGGGAGTAATTAGGGTTATTAAATTTTCACTAAAACCCTAATTAAGGAAAAATCATTATTCAAAATTAATTGAAAATAATTTTGGATTATTCCTTAATTAATTATCTTTACAATGCATTTTATTTTGTATTTGTCTGATTTTTCTACATTTAGTTATGTTATTTTGACATTTCCATGTTTATTAGGTAATCAAATCCCTAATTATATGACTAATCCCATCGGTGCCACGTGGATCGCTGATGTGGCACGCGCTTTCCATGTGGTTTGATGAGATTTGTCACTTAAGTTGTCACATCCCAATGCCACGTCAACGGTGGCGCTACTCACTTTCTCCTCGACCATTCGATCAAAGATTAAATGGTCAAGATTAAGGCCGCGATTCTTAAAGGATAAATCAGAGGATCCTACGTGGCTTGATCATGACCGTCTACCCAAAATGCGTTGATGGACGGTCCATGATCCATCACTGAGTTTGTGTGTAGGAGAGGGCATCCGTCCACTCCTTAGGGCATGATCTGAGCTCGGATTGAACTTAAACTTTATCCACACTATCTAGGAGCAAGCACAAGTAGATATAATGGCTAATTTTGCATGGGGTGAAAATTCTCTTCACAAAGGACCAACCACTTCCTATTATAGGCTCAGTTTGAAGGCATACCTCATCGAAGGCTATCACCGGCACTCTCAACCGTCGAGGTAGCTTCTTCTAGTAGAGACGAAGCTCTGTTGAAAGTTTGAGGGGTTGAGGTTGAGTAGATCCTTCTATCGATCTAGCTCCCACCTCCCTTGCCTTTGAAGCTTGGAAGAAGCTTTGGATGAGTTTGATTAGGCCCTTTGAGGATGTTTGAAGGAGGAATTGGATTGGAAATGGGTATTGGCTAAGTTGGAATTTCCCTTAGCCTACCTTATTTTTGGGTTGAAGGAATCCAAAAATGGAGAATGCCAATGGCTTGGGGATTGCTTGATGGAGCTTGCCTTAGTCTCTCTCAGTCAATCGAGTATGAGTCTATGAAATTCAAGTGAAATGAGGGGGAGTATATCTCCCCCTTGAAGGATCAAATGGCCGAGCAAAGCTTTACTATTTTGATCAAATTCACCTCATTCAATGGGTTGTTTTGGTTATTAAGGGTTGCACATGGTTTGTTTTTGGCCAAAGGAGGTAGTGGAGAAGTTGCCATGTGCTTAATTGAATGGAGAAGGGATTCCCATGGCTTATTTTCAAGTAAGTGGTCGGCTTGGCCATTGGGTTGGGTTTGGCTGATCCAAACCCAATGGGTCATGTGCACCATGCTTACTAGTGTCCACTTGATCCACTAAGAGAGTGCCAAGTCACAATAAAGAGGATTTGACTAAATTCCAAGTGAATTTGGCCAAGAATTACCCTTTGACCTAGGGGTAAAATGGTCATTTAGCTTGGATTTCAGTTTGAATATGTTTGGTATGACTGAAAAATGGGTTAGGCCAAGTTTTAATGAATTTGGAATTGATTTGATATGATTTGACTCATGTTGACCCATTTAGGTCAAAATGGGTCATGTTGGGTCAAACTAAGGGTTGGGTCAAGTTCATATGACCATTTGAAATATTTTGGCATTATTTTTTTGGTTTAATTTAATTTATGTTTGGATTTGGTTCATTTGATTTCATTTAAGTCAAATGGGTCAAGTTGACCAATTTGACCCATTTGACCTATTTGGGTTAGGTCATGGGTTGGTTTAGGTTTCATTGGTCATATGAAATGTATTGGTATCTTTGTTTCCAATCAATTTTGATTTAATTTGATTTTGGCTCAATTTGACCTTTTAGGTCAAGTTGGGTTCAAGGTCAATTGGGCTAGGTTGGGTCTAGTTGGCCAATTGAGGCTTTGGTCAAGTTCAACAAGTGATTTGAAATGAACTTGACTCCTTGGTTTTAAGTAATTTAGCTTAGATCAAGTTTTGACATATTTTGACTTTTTAGTTAAAGTTGAGTCAACTTGAATCAACTGGCCAATTGGCCTAGGTTAGGCTCAAATGATGACTTGGTCAAGTTTAAACATTGATCATGAATGAGTTTTGATCAGTGGTTTCAATCAATTTGGCTTATGGTGGCTTTTGACAAGTTTAGATTTCATTTTGGCTAAGTATTGACTTTTTCAACCCTTAGGTTTGACTTTATTTGGCCCAATTTGAGTGATTGATCATCACATGATGATTGTTGCTCACAATGTAAGGCTTAGGTGGGCTTAGTTCAATCCAATTTGGGTAGGATTAGAATTTAGCTCAAAAGGGTACTTTAGGTCACTTTGGGTCAAGTGAGCCTAAGTGGGTCAATTGACTTGATCAAGGCTTGAATCAAGTTTGATTGAACTCACATATAAACTTATGATTGAAATATAAATCTATTTGCAAGTGATTTGAAGTCAAATGAGTTTTGATTCATTTAATAATTTCAAGTTCAAAAAGATAAACATGAGTTTGATTTAGGTTTGATATTTGAATTTAATTTTGGTTTGATGATTGAAGTTTATGTTTATATTTAGATTCATGATTGAAGGATTGATTGAATAATGAAGAAAAACTAAGAGTTTGACTTGATTTGAATTTGATTTGGCTAAGTTCAAGAATTTGACTTGAAAGGTTTAGGTTGAATTTGGGTTGAATTTGGATTTGATTTTTTTGAATTTAGTTTTGGTTTGATGATTGAAGTTTGTGTTTATATTTGTATTCATGATTGAAGGATTGATTGAATCATGAAGAAAAACCAAGGGTTTGGCTTGATTTGAATTTGATTTGGCTAAGTTCAAGAATTTGACTTGAAAGGTTTAGGTTGAATTTGGGTTGAATTTGGATTTAATTTTTTTAATTTAGTTTTGGTTTGATGATTGAAGTTTGTGTTTATATTTGGATTCATGATTGAAGGATTGATTGAATCATGAAGAAAAATCAATGGTTTGGCTTGATTTCAATTTGATTTTGCTAAGTTCAAGAATTTGACTTGAAAGGTTTAGGTTGAATTTGGATTTGATTTTTGAGTTTAGTTTTAGATATTTAAATTTATATTTCATTCATATTTGTGACTATAAATGAGAATATAAATAGGTTTTGAGAAAATTTGTTGAATTTGAATTGATTTGGATTTGATTTAGGCTAAGTCCATAAGATAGAATCAAAGTGACTTAGGAAAGATTCTTGGGAATTTGGAATTCAATCATGGGCTTCAATCATTTGGAATTGATTTGAGTTTGAGAAAATCAATTAAGTTGGAATTGATTTAAGTTTTGATGTTGATTTTATTTGGAGTTTGGAGTTGGTTTAGACTTGATTTGGAATTTGACTTGAAGGAAGGAAGTGAGGAGTTTGGTTCAAGCTATAGGGTAGGCAAATTTTCCTAACACTCTTGCATAACCTATTCCTATGGCTAACTCTTCTAAGTCTCTAGGATTAGGTTAAGTGTTCACCTAATCACTAGAAGTGTCTTAAGACTAAAGAGACTCTTAGTGTCTAAGAGAAGTCTTATATTTAAGATGGAAGGGTCGAGAGCTCATTCTAAAAATGAGGTCAACATATAGATAAAGGAAAACAGCCAATGTAGAATGATGATAAAGGAAAGAAGCTTATTCATCCTAATCCACAACCAAAATTGATATTAGTAGGCAATGATAAACCTCAGACTTTTCTAGGTGGTGGAGAACATCCAAAACAAACAATAAGGGATGATGAGCGAATGCAACCATCTCTTAAGGAAAAGATGAACAAAGAATATTCCTTTAGGAGAGACAGTGTGGCTAAATTATTTTGACAAGAAGTTAAAACTTGTATGCAATTACTAGAAAGTAAAAGACCTAAAGAAGTTGATTAAGTCAATAATCCAAATTACTGTCCTTATCATCGGGTCATCAACCATCCTATTGTAGATTATTATGTTTTCAAAGATTGGCTAGAAAGGACGTATCGACGAGGTGAATTTATATTATCCGATAGTGTTATAATTAACCCAAAAAGAGAGTCTACAAGGATGATTATGTCTTCTTCTGTATCATCCATTAAAGATAAAAAGAAAGAAAAATCAGTTCAGATTGAAGAATGTAAAACTGCAGTTTCTAAAAAGACGATAAAGATGCGGAAGCAACTTGAAGGAGTTCCTGGTGTCAACTGGAAATTGCTTATTGAACCAGTGATTGATTTGAAAGCAGTGTCGAGACTGTATGCGTCAACCTCCACATCATCGACTCAGAGACACCACAACACTGCCAGCTCATTCCAAAGAGAAAAGTAATCGACACAAATTTTACCAGATCTCTTAAAGAAGCCGATCAAACCAAATAAAATAAAGAAAAAGAAGAAGAAGACTACAACTCAAAAGATTATTAACAATTTAGAGGAGTATCACCAGCCAACAAGACAATAATTTATACTTGTAGACTTCATGTCTAAACTCATATTGTTGAGTTGGATGAATAAGATAATGGTGAAATTTGCCCAGTAGAGACATGCCGAATTATTTATTTGATATCAGATATTCTTCAGCATCAGTTGCTCCAAAATGATAATGGTAGTCAGACAGACTTGACCAACCCATCAAAATTCTTCTCAGAAAAGAAAGAAGAGTCTGAGGAGTTAATATCTAAATTTTATCTAATGACTCAACAAAAGGATAATTGTTCAGAAGAAGATTTATGTTTTTCAGATGGAGAAGAGCCAGACTCATCAATAACATCACATATGAAATGTATGAAATTGAAAAGTGAGTTTAACTCTTTCGGTCAATCCTCCAGAATAAAAAGTGAATTTGAAGAAACTACTTCTTCAGAGGAATTTGAGCAAGACAAGGTGATTCAAGTTTAGTTGAGAAGTGGTAAAGTCTTACCACCATCATCAAAGAAGGGGAATTCAAATAAAGATAAAGGCAAATAAATTGAAGTCAACAAAGATATCATTCCCAAAAATCCTAGAATAAAGACTAAATCAAGCAAAAATACAGATTATAATATTCTACAACATCTGAGAAAATTCCTGCACTATTAAGTGTGTATGAGGCTCTCTTAATATCAAAAGGCCTCCGAGAAATTTTGATACATGCTCTCAAAGATCCAAAGAGTTATGAAGCTTACTTTGCCGAAAAATATATGACTAAATCATTGTAAACTCAAGATCTCTCAATAATCACATTTTCTGAAGAAGATCTTATGTTGGGAACAGTAGATCACAACTGCCCTCTATATGTTATCGTAAAGAGTGATGACATCTTGATCAACCGAATACTGATTGATCCAGGTTCTTCTATCAATCTTATAAGTCTAAAAGTATTAAGAGAATTATCACTTGATATCCAATATATTGGGAGGGAAAGTTGATGAGTCATGGTTTAAATGAAAAAGGGCAGAAAACCCTGGGTTCGTTTATTCTCCCACTCAAGTTTCAAGATTTATATACAGAAGCTAAGTTTCATTTAATCGATGCTGATACATGTAATGTTTATTTTTGGTTATGTGTATGTATGTGTGTATGTAGGGGGCAGGGGGGGGGGACACTAGATCTGAGGGTATACTTATTGAGGTGATTAAGTATGACATCAATGAATAGTGCACCATCTCGAAAGATAGAAATCACTACCCTACGATGGACCTAATCACCTAATAAGGACTCCTAAGGCATGATGGGTCTTCGAATGTACCAAAAAATTTTCTCCTACTTTATATGGATGAATAAAGTAAGCCAAGTTTATTTAAACCAAGTTCTAAAGTTCCCTATGGGGGCAAGCCCCCATAGTTAATTATATCCTAAGGAAGGTGAGTTCCTTAGTAATACTCTCGATTAAAGTAGATAATTATTGTCTCAAAAGAATTCAAAGATAGGACTATCAATAAATTAGCTATGTTTGGATGATCAAATAGGATAGATTGAAAGTAGAGATTTATTATTGAGACCAAAAGAAGATGAGTAAGGGATGATCATGATACTAGGAAACCTAATAAGCATCCGAAATTATCCTATAATTGAGCTTTATATGTTTAAAATTGAGGAGAATTATATATTTGAGTTGAAATTTTATTAGAAATTCAGGACTTATAATTCCATAATACAGGAGTGTGAGAATACTTAAGAGGTGAGGATTTATGCTTGTAGCCCCAAAGGGAAACATCAACCTCGGATCCTAAATCTAGGGAGCTTTAGCAAAGGCCAAAGCACAACCTATATCTAAGGTGAAAGTGGGTATATTGTCTACCTCCATAAGAGAGGGTAAACTACCCGATTGTAGGACTTATAACTAATTGGAGTGACAATCAGCTAACTCCTCCTTCATTTTAAAATCATGTGGCTAAGTCATATATTTTGCAAGATGGTTAGGATATTGTTATTTAGAAAAAAACTAAAGTCCGTAAACCCACTTCTTAAGAGACTAGAACATGAGCAGTATAAATAATGACTTAGTTTAATACAAATCTTATCAAATTTTATTTAATTTTGGACTCTTTATTTTGACACAGGCTATAGGATTTTATATGCCTAAATGCATGATGAAATGGGTTATGGGCTAAATCAAAAGAGAAAGAGGTGTTTTCCATCATAGGCTCTCAAAGGTCAAGCCTTTTTTCTATCTAGCGAAGATGGAAATCCCCTCTTAGCAAGAGTGAAATAAAATGATATGCATGATATTAAGCATACAAAATCTAGCTAAGGTTTTGCTAAATATTTTATTATCTTGATTTAATGCCCGGGCTTTATATAAGGTTATGAGTTATGGTTGCTACATGGGAGATCTTCAAGTCTTCATGCTCCCTCCACTTCTTCATTTGATTTTTTTCATTTAATTTGGTAGGCTTCTAGGCATCACATGACACCCCAAGATTAAACCTTTTAGCTAATGTTCATCCTTAACCCCCATAACACTTAACTAAATTATTAATGCATAATTATAGTAAAAGAATGGAAAAGTAAATCTAACTATACCTATAAAATAAGTGTTAGCTAAATAGACTATACAACCCAAGTAGTTATATGAATAATTTGGACTTAGCACCCTGCACATGGGTAACCAAGTCCACCTGTTCTAATGCTGATTATGCTTAGGGGTTCAGAAACCTGAAAAAAGAGAGTATTTATATTTATTTAAGCGCCCCTTAAGCATAATCTCCTGTAAAAAATATGATTAGGCTAATCACGACCTAACATTTAATCTATAAAATATACACCCTAACATCCAATCTACAACAGTACATCACAAAATAAGCATACATCAAACCATACAACCCAAGCATTTATATGATTAATTTGGACTTAACACCCTGCACATAGGTAACCAAGTCCACCTGTTCTAATATTGATTATGCTTAGGGGTTAAGCAACTTGCGAAAGAGAGTATTTATATTTATTTTAATTGCTCCTTAAGCATAATCTCCTGCAAAAAATATGATTAGGCTAATCACAGCCTAACATCTAATCTATGAAATATACATCCTAACATTCAATCTACAATAGTACATCACAAAATAAGCATACATCAAACCATACACTGCCCTAGTATAAAGCTACAAGTGGTGACTTAATATAATATGTGTGTATTAAGGCTTGCGTGGTATGTCCTAACTAAGCTTTAGAATTAAGATTTCTAAGTATGAAAGACATTTAATTATAAAGGGTGTTATCAATTTAAATGGTTTAATTGATTTGTAAACTTTACATGATGTTTTCTTTTATTTCACTTGACCTACACTCAAGAACTAAGTGTTATGAAGAGAAAGAACGAAAGGATCACTCTCTTTTATCCCTACCTTAAGTCACATCTAAAGTAAGTTAATTAATCAATTCCCTTTAGTGAATGACTTATTACATGTTTTAATTAGTCATAAGTTTAGGTTCATTTTAAATATACTCATTCAATAAGAAAGACATCTTAAGATTAGTTGGAATGAATTACTATCATATAACACATGTTTGTTCATTTCTTTCCATCATGTATATCATGCATATGATTAAATCCTAAATATAACTATACATGCAATTTGTATCTTAGCACACTTAAATGATAAATATGAGTAAATATATTTGGAATTAATATTTTATTTGGTTGAATAATTTTATCATATTAATTTAAAGATCTATCTAAATTCTTATGCAAAAGCATAAGGAAAGAACCTTAAATCACATTACTAATCAACTCAACCAATTAAAAAAAAGTAAAAATGCATGTCTTTTTTTAATAGAAAAAGAGAGTTTTCATTCATTAGCTAAGTACACATTCGCATGTATAAAAATTTTAAGCAAGTACGTCGCCATTGTTCTACACCAAGGAAATGAGGTAGGAATCTCCTTAGGGATACTTGAGGTCATGCATCCCTGGGATGTCCAGATTAATATACCCGCTATCCTTTCATACATGTGGATGTATAAACAACTACAAGAATAGAAAGCCATGTAAAAATTATATTTTGATTTGATTGATTTATTTTGTGTAAATGAATTAAAGCTCTATCTAAATTTTGATATCCAAATGCATAAGAATGAAATCAAGCAGGTACATCACTATTGTTTCACATCAAGGGAACGAGGTAGGAACCTTCTTAGGGCTACTTAAAGCCGTGTGTCCTTGGGATGTCTAGACTAATATACCTGCTAACATTCTTACTTATACAAATCAACACATGAATGTAAGGAAGAGACTTTATTTCATACACTAAATTTATATTCACTTGCATTTCTTATGCATATATAACTAAAGTTATAATATATATGTATATTCATTTATTAATAAACTTTTGAAAATATATTTGAGATTTAATAGTGATACTAGCCACACATATTTTTAATTAAGCCAACACATGCAAATTAACATAAAGGAAATCATTTTTATTTGATTAATTTGAAAGACATGAATGTATGAATACAAGAAGCATACAATATTTTAGCATGATTGGAAAGAAATAAAGAAACACAAGCACGTGATTTCATTCAATCCCAACTAAGCCCTAAGAACAATCATATTAAACAAATTCATTTAAGATAAACTGAAGTTTCTTAAAGCCATTTTGATCTTTATGTTTGGTTTGAATTAAGGAATGTGAAAGAGGTTTGTTAATCTTAATCCCATCCCCTATGTGTGAGTTAATTTAGTTTAATGAAGAAAAATTAGGTTGATTTTATATCTTAATTAGATTGAGGTATGAATTAAGTCCATTAGTTAACCCTTACCGACATGCCCTTAAGCTAATTAACTATATAATGATGAGCCCATATGAGATGCATCCATATGAAAAATAAATTGGCAATGCTTCTAAGAAATAAAAGATGTCTAATGCAATTGGCTCATGATTAATAGTTAATTAAGCCTAAGGAGCTCACTTAACTACTTTTATGATTTTCTCATATATGTGAGCTAACCATAATTTTATTAGCTCTCTCTTTAGGTTATTGAACACCCAAAGAGCTACCCAAGTTTGAGTAAACAAAGTTAGGTTGTGAATGAATAGATTTTAAAAATTAATTTCATTAAGCCTTTTACTTAATAACTTAAATTATTTTATTATGCTTTAATTAGAATGATGAAATTAACTTAGGGTAAGGGATCAAAGGAGAGGCCTCAATCCTAACCCCTAAGTCATTTCAAATACTCAATTAGGCTCTGAAATAATTGGGTTCCCTCTTATTTTGATTAGTTAATTAAATGGTTAATTAATTATTTAAGCTTTTTAATTAACTTGAAACAAATGAAAAGGCTCAATGAAATGGTTATAAGGAATGAACCCAAACCACTTCTCTAAGACTTCCCATAGTTAATAGAGGATAATGAGCTTAATTAATTAATTAAGCCACTATTAATTTGCTTAATTATCATTGATTAAAGTTGGAGAGTAATTAAGGCTTAATCTATTGATTTCCATAATTAACTATCCAATAAATTCCAAAAAAAATAAGGGAGGCAGAGGTCATCCCCTTAAATATCTCTAAAAAATTTAAAATTATATTGGACAACTAATCAAAGAGTAATTAGGCTAGTTAAGTTTTTAATTAAACCTTAATTAAGTAGAAATTACTATTTTAAATTAATTAATCATAATTTTAATAGATTCTACCCTAAATTATCTTCAAAATGAGCCATCATTTGTATTTTTTGGATTTTCTAGGATTAGTTATGATTTTAGGAAAATTCAGCCTTAAAAATTAATTAAAATAGGCCTAATTAACCCTTAATCCTATCGACGCCATGTGGCTGCTGACATAGCACGCGCTTCCACATGGGGTGATGGGATTGGGTATTTAAGTTGTCATGTCGGGATGTTAACTTGAGGGATTTATGTGTGATTTGATCAGGACCGTCCGTTCTGATCTTGCAGAATGGACGACCCTTGATCCATCTCCTTCGCAAGCGGCGAAATACAGATGACATCCGTCTTTCCCCATTCGATCTGAGCTCACCCGAGCTCAGATTGCCTCTAAAATCATCCCACACCTTCAGAGAAGGGAGACACACACATCCAATGGTTAATATTTTCTTAAATTCACATTCACTTCACAAAGGACCAAATGATTTTCACTAAGGAGCTCGATTTTATAAAATTACCTCACCGAAGCAGCCAACGACGGAAGTTTAGTTAAGATGAAGCCCTACTGAGCTTCATGAGCCTTGATTTGGTTGGCTTCAATGAAGTATGAGAATGGTGTGGGTGCGAGGAATTGAGATTTTATTGAGTAGAGAGGGAGTATTGACCGAAAGGAGGCAACCCTATTTTAGTTTCGCACACAGAGGAGAAATCTGATAGAAGGAGGCTTCGGGGATGCTTAGAAAAGTTCTATGGGGTTTCAAAAATGCTTAGGGAACTCTCATAATGCAATTCATGTCAATTCCCACTCGAATTGATGGAGTATACCCCAAAATCATGTTTGAATGACAGAAGGGATATGCTGGCTTGTTTCAGTCGACAGGTCACCATCAGGGCATCAGAGAGGTCGTTTCTAACTCCATGTGGCTCGTCTTGAGTGGAGGGAGCTATTGGAGGCTGCCCAAGGGCTGGTGTGCAAAGATCTCCTAGCTTGAATCCATGGGTTTTCAGCTTTGGCTTATATGAGGAGGAGTTGAACTCCCATTGACCCTTGGATGACCTAGGGAGATTAGGTGAGCTAGGTGGGTCAGGTGGAGCCTCACTTGAGTGCACGGAGGCTGACATGGTAATGGGGAAGTCAACTTTGCTTGTTAGTGTGAAGATCTAATGGAAGAAGGTTTTTCTAATGGCTCATTGCTTGGGTGGGGCCCACTATGGATTTTGGCTAGTTTGGGAATGAATTAGGACTAGTTTGGGTCAGGTTAGGTCAAGTCCTAGGGTCCCATAGGTTGGTTTTGGGTGATTTGGCTTCATATAGTCAAAATAGGCTCATTTTGGGTTGGGTTGACCAATCGATCAAATTGGGTCAAACCAATACTTTAGTTAGGTTCAAATGATATTTTGAAGAGTTTTGGTTCAAGTGGTTTTGATTAATATGTCTTAGGTTTGATTTTGGCTCATTTGGATTTAAATAGGTCAAATGGGCTAAGTTGACCAATTTGACCAATTTGATAAAATTAGGTTGGGTTAAGTGTTGGTTCATGTTAAATTAGTTAATTAAAAATAATTGTATGCTTTGGTTTGGTTTAATTTGGAATTAATTTGGATTTTGGGCAATTTGACCCTTTAGGTCAATTTGGGCTAGGTTGGGTCAAGTTGACCAATTGGTCAAATTGGGCTCAATCACGGCTTTGGTCAAGTTTAATAAGTGATTTGGAATAAACTTGAGACATTAGTTGTAATCAATTTGGATCAAATCATGATTTGACCTATTTTAGCTTTTTAGGCCAATTTGGGTCAACTTAGGTCAAATGGCTAATAAGGTTTGATTTGGCTCAATTGAGGGTTTGAACATGTTCAAGCATTGATTATGAATTAGTTTGAATCAATGGTTTCAATCAATTTGGTATATGGTGGGTTTTGGCTAGTTTAGGTTTCATTTTGGTTAAAGGTTGACTTGGTCAAAGGACAAAGTTGACTTGGTTTGACCCAATTCAAGGTAGTTGATCACCTTAGGATGATTGTTGATCATGATATGAGATTTGGATTGGCTTTGTTCAATCAATTTGAGTTGGATTAGAACTTGGCTCAAAAAGGTCTTCTAGGTCATTTTGGGTGAAGTGGACCTAAATGGGTTAATATGTTTGGTTTTGGCTTGATTCAAGTTTAATTGAACTTACATATGAGCCTAGGATGAAAATATAAATCCAATTACAATTGGTTTGGAGTCAAATGGGTTTTGGTTCATATGACAATTTCAAGTCAAAAGAAGTCAACATAGGCTTGACTTGGCTTGACTTGGATTTGGTTTGATAATTATAGTTTGTATTTATATTTGAAACAATGATTGAAGGAATGATTGGATTATGAGGAAATCCATGACTTTTGAATTGATTTTGGTATCATTTAGCTAAGTTCAAGAATTTGGATAAAAAGCTAAAATTGAGAATTTGATTTGATTTGGGTTTAGTTTTGGCCACTTAGATTTATATTTCATTTATATTTATGAATATAAATAAAGATATAAATGATTTATGAGAAAATCACTTAGGTTTGAAGTGATTTGGAAGCAAATTTGACCAAATTGAGGGATGTAGGTCAAAAGGGCTTAAGTAGAGAATTGATTTGGTTTTATTTAGTTTGATTTAATTTGAATGGTTTGATTTAGATTTCATTTATATTTATGAATATAAATGAAGGGATGATTGATTTATAAAAAAATCAATCAAATTTGATTTGGTTTGAAGGAGGCTTTGGCTAAGTATATGAAGGTGATTCATATGGCTTAAGAAGGGATTTTAGAGTTTTAATTTAATCATGGGTTTCAATCATTTGGAGTTGGATTTGATTTAAAATTTGGGTTGATATTTGATTTGAGATTGAATTTGATATTTGAGAAAATCAATTGAATTAGGGTTGATTTGAATTTGGTTAAGGCTAAGTCCATAAGATAAAATCAAAGGGCTTAGTAAGGAATTTGGAATTTAAATTTAATCATGGGTTTCAATCATTTGATTTGAGATTGGATTTATGATCTTGAATTTGAATTTGTGGTTTGGTTTGAAAAAAGAAAGCAAGAATTAGGTTTAAGGCTATAGGGTAGGCAAGTCTTCCTAATTCCCTAAGGCATAACCTCTTCCTACGGCTAATCCTTCTAAGTCTCTAGGCTTAGGTTAAGTGTTCACCTAATCACTAGAAGTGTCTTAAGACTAAGGAGCTCTTAGTGTCTATAAGAGTCCTAAATCTATGATGAGGAAGTTGAGAGCTCACTCCAAAAAGTGAGGTTAATAATACATTGTTTAGAGCTCTCTTGGGTCGGCCATGGCTACAAAAGTATGGCATGGTCCCATCAATTATGCAACAAAGATTTAGAAGAGTTTAGAATTTCTGACAACCTACAACCATTCTCTGTCTATGAAACAAAGATTTTATGAAGATGCAAAATATTTCATCCCTAAAGCTCCCTAAAGCACTTGACTCTACACCTACATTAAGAAGATCAATTTCTCATTTGGGAAGTGACACATAAAAAGAAGAAAATATTCTTGTCAAACCTAGGGGAACTACTATAAACTTTTAAGAAAGGCAAAGTATAAAATAAGTGATTCTAATTTAGACTATGACTTTGAATCTATTTATAGAAATAGGGTTCAGAGGGTCACATCAAGAAGGATAGGTCACTTGGCAGTATCAGATGACTTCTTCAAAATTATACACATCCCTCAATAGTACTTCAAAGAAAACACTCCACTGGAGGTTCATAATATTGAAGAATTGATAACATTTTATGTGCCACTGTTGAGTGAGAGTGACGGAACATGAACTTTATTTTATAAATCTGAAGAGTCTCAGCCTCATAATTTTGATCAGCCTACTCAATATGAAGATTCTGATAAGATGGAGCCAACAAGAATACTAATATATTATCTGTCAAAATTGCGAAGAATGATGCATAAGCTTAAAATTCATATTAAAACTACTGAACATAGAACTCAAATCTTTAATAGGATGTGGAGCCAAAGAAGTCCTCAAGCATCATGAAGAAGTGATAAGTTTATCACTAAAGGTCTTGGGTTCATCCATAAATCTCATCAAAATAAAGTTTGTTATAATATAATAGAAGTTGGGATTGAAACTAATAGTGATGAAGAAGATGAACTCTATGAAAATCTTCTTACAAATGATGAAGAAGTAGAAGCCAAGCCTGCACCTGAAAAACTCGAAGATGGTGGACAAACATCTACTATGGATGAACTCAAAGAAATCAACCAAGGAGCTGAGGATGATCCCCATCCAACTTTCGTCAGTGCCCTTCTACCTGGTGAGAAAGTGGAAGAGTTAAAAGTGTTACTTTGTGAATTCAGAGATTTCTTTGCTTAGACATATGCTAAAATGTCAGGCTTGTCCCCTGATATGGTTGTTCATAAATTGGCAATCAAGCTAGAGACAACACATGTTAAACAAGCTCCGAGGCAAATGAAGTTAGAAATTGAAGAATAGGTGATCATTGAAACTAAAAAGCTAATTGAAGCATTATTCATACACAAAGAAAAGTATCCTAATTGAATAGTTAATATAGTGCCCGTGAAGAAGAAAAATCGTGAGATTCGTATGTGTATCGCCTTCTGGGAACTTAATAAAGCTTTCCCAAAAGATGACTTCCCACTTCATATGTCAAAATTGTTGGTTGATAATACATCCAACTATGATATATTTTTTTTATGGATGGATCATCGGGATATAATCAAATCAAGATGTCACTAGAAGATGAAAGACATACAATGTTCAGAACATCTATTGGCATCTATTGCTACACAGTCATGCCTTTTGGTTTGAAAAATGCTGGAGCTACATACCAAAGAGCTATGACACATATTTTTGATGAGTTGATTCACCAGAAGGTGGAATGTTATGTTGATGATTTGGTGGTGAAGAGCTTAAATCGTGAAAATCACTTTGAAGACTTGAGAATTGTATTGGAGAGAATCAAAAAAATATGATCTTGAGATGAATCCTCAAAAATGTGCATTCGGGGTATCCTCTGGAAAATTTCTTGGGTACATAGTACATCATAGAGGAATTGAGATCGATCATATTAAAATCAAGGCAATTATGGAGATGCCTTCATCGAAGAGTTGCATCAACTCCGTTCTTTATAAGGACAGCTTGCATTTATCTGACGATTTATATCAAATCTATCAGGATGTTGTCAACCATTTACAAAGTTGATGAAGAAGAATGCTCTAATCAAATGGGACAATGAGTGTCAAGAAGCCTTCAATAGCATTAGAAGCTACCTATTAAATCCACCAATCCTTGCAGCGCTTACTCCTGGGAAGCCCCTCATTTTATACCCTATTGCATTAGAAGTGTCTTTTGGAGTATTATTGACATAACACAATGAAGAGAGCAAAAAGAATGCTCTTTATTATATCAATTGGAGGTTGATAGGAGTACAATGAGATACTCTCTAATAGAGAAGCACTGTTTAGCATTAATCTTTGTAGTTCAAAAGCTCCATCATTATATGTTATCTCACAATATTACCCTCATCTCAAGGATCGATCCGCTGAAGTACTTGATGACAAGACCAGCGTTGACAGGTCACTTGGCAAGATGGGTAGTATTACTTTTACAATTTGATATCACATACATTCTGCATAAAGCAGTGAAGGGACAAATTTTAACAGATTTTCTTGCTGCACATCCCATTCATGTAGACTCACCTCTTAACGATGATTTTCCTGATGAGAAATTATGCTCATTCATGAAAAAGAAAAATCACAAATTTGAAAAATATACTTTGATGGAGCCTCATCGATCAAACAAGTCCAACCTCTAAATTTTTCAAGGGCAAGAGTAGAAATCGACATCGTCTTCATAACACCAGAGGGAGGAATAATGAGACGATCATATGGGTTGACCGAGCCAAGAACTAATAATGAAGTTGAGTATGAAGCATTGATAGCATGTCTTGAAGAATCTATTTTCATAGGCATTCAAAACTTGCATATTTTTGTGATTCCCAGCTTATTATAAAACAAGTATTGAGCATCTATAAAATCAACAAGCTTGAGTTAGCTTTCTATCACAAGAGAGTTCTTGAGCTTATGAAGCAAATACCAAATGATATACTAACTCGAGTCTCTTGATCCGAAAATAGTAAAGCATATTGTTTAAAAAAATTAGCTAAGGATATGACAAGTATGAATGGTGATTATTTCATGATTGAGATATTTACTCGATGAGTTCTAGAGCCAGAAAAGTATCAATCCCCGTAGGTAGAGGGGTTATCAAATTTGACCTAACAGGATGCGATTCAAGTTGCTCCTCATCCTCCCCAAAATCAATTAGGAATTATACCAAGAAAAGCTAAGCATGACATTGCTTTAGAAAAGCAATGGAAAGCCTTTATAGAAGAAGAGCCACATGATTAGAGGCAACTTTTCATCGACTACTTTAAAGAGGGAAAACTATCGAGTAATAAATCACTAACAGCTTAAATCGAGAAATGAATGTTGCGCTATGCTTTCGTCAACAACACTTTATATCATAAATCCTTAAACAAATGTGGCTATAATGCTTAAATACAGATGAAGCTAGTAAAGTGATGGTTGAAGTTCATGAATGACTTTGTGGTGCATATCAGTCAGGTCCCTAGATGGTAGTAAAGATCAAAAAGATGGCCTATTATTGGCCATCTATGGTGAGAGACTATATTGATCATGCCAAGAGGTGCCTTAAATGTCAAGTACATGGGAACATAATCCACCAACCTCCAAATTCATTACGCCCAACAATAGCATCCTGGCCATTCGAATGCTAGGGTACAGATGTAATTGGACTGATCAATCCACTATCATCAGCTGGTCACCACTTCATCCTATAAGCGACTGATTATTTCTCTAAGTGGGCTGAAATTATCCCATTTAAAGAAGTTACTGCTGATCGAGTGATCAACTTCATCATGCATAATATAGTCTATAGATTTGGGGTGCCGCGTCAAATAATTTCTGATAATAACACAATTTTCAAAAGTATAACGATTTATAGATTTGTCGATCAACACAAAATTGATTGGTGATATTCTTCAATATATAATCCAAGGGCAAATAGCTTGGCAGAAGCTTTCAACAAAATATTGGTCAAACTTCTCAAGAAGATCCTCACTAAAAATAAAAGAGAATGACATACCAAACAGATAGAGACATTATGGGTGTATCGAACTACCTACAAGACACCGACTAAAGCTATTCCTTATTCATTAGTATTTAGAACCAAAGCGATCCTTTTGCTTGAAGTTGAGTTGCCTTCACTTCGAGTAGTCATCCAATACAATCTAACTGAAGATTAAAATGCTCTTTTGAGAATAGAGGAACTTGACGCGCTTAATGAAATTAGATTGCAAGCTCATCAAAATTTGGATGTTTATCGAGCAAAGATGTCCAGGACTTTTGACCATACGGTGCGGCCTTGAACACTCCAAAAAGGGGAATTGGTCTTGGTGCTGAGAAGATCAATTATTCATAATCGAAAATTCGGTGGCAAATTTGAGCCTAATTGGGAGGGGGCCCTTTCGTTATTGAGAAAGTGTATCAAGGAGGAGATTATCAACTCATTGACCTAAATAATAAAAAATCAATGCCGCCAATTAATGGTCGATACCTAAAAAAGTATTATACATGATAAATATATTTTTGAGGTACTATAGAAATCTCCTCAAGCATATATATATATATATATATATATATATATATATATATATATATATATATATATAGGTTGACATCGCTTCTTGCCGAGATCTCTGAATAAATATATATAATCAAGAGAAAATGAAGATAATCTTTACAATAGATGATAAAATTTGAAAAAAAAGCACCGTGAAAATCCCCCTATTACATAGGGGGCATTTTTTTAGATTATATATGTTATTCTCTTTGATGCATCAACATTTTTTTAGATTATATATGAATGACTTTGTGGTGCATCAACATTTTTTTAGATTATATTATGTGTTAAGCTCTCTTAAGAGTGAGTATATCAACTCAAATATTGATGCATTTACTTAATTTCATCTTAAAATTCTTTCAAATGTGTTTTAGAATTCTCCGTGCAAGATAGGGGGCATTTCTTTATTTTCATATAGGTTGATATCATGCCATAAAACGAGATCATCGAATATGTTCTGATTTAGGTTGACATCAAGCTTTACACCAAACTCCCTGAATTTATCTATAATAATTATTATTAAAGTTGCAAGTTCTTGCAAAAACAAAAAGAATATATTTCTACCCATGAAAAGACATCCCTAAATGTAAAAAACTTCTCTCCAAGATTCGTCAAATGTCGGGATCAAATGTCGGGATCAACTCAGAAGAACTCCCAATTTCGGAAACTTCAATCAACTGAGTTAAAAAAATATCAACCTCTACATCTTCAAGTCTAGGGCACTGATGGGTTCTAAAGGTCAAACTCAACAAGACCATAAATAGCCGAGTTGCTGATGCTCTCCTCACTCAACAAGCTGTATGAAAAGGTCGCAATGAAAGAGCCCCCGTTTGTTAGTCCGATGATTAAATCACCAACCCATCACAGCTTAAGTCGAAGACTCGAGTAGATTCTAAAGGTCGCACTCAACAAGCCTATAAATGACCGAGTTATTGACGCTCTCTTCACTCAACAAGCCATAAGAAAAGACCACAGTGAAAGATCCCATGCTTGTGATGATAGCTATTTAATCTCAAACCGGATACAGTTTAGTAACTACAAGCAACTAGAATCCAAGAGATCTTTCTACCTGATCGATAAATAAGATAATCTGAGGAAACTCTCAATTCAGAGCTGCCTCAAATCAATCTTTATATTGCCTGCATGGTGATTTTTCAATCTATTCTTAAATGATCTGATCAAGCATAAAGCATAGATCAAAGCCAATCTTCTCATCAAGTCTGTCAAATCAGAAAGCACATGACTGAGGAAGCATTTCCATAGTTCATATAAAGCCGATGGCTGAACTAAAATTTTTTTGTAGTTATTCAGTCTGTTAAAGCACATATTACTAGGCTGATAACTCGACATTATAAACCTAATATAAGGCCAGAGGTTGGGTCATCTGTATGCACCATTCAATAAGACAGTCAAAGCAGTAAGCTCAAGATTGAAGACATATATGCACTTCTTGACAAGTTAATATGGACAAATCAAGTCAATCCTTCATCAAATCCGTCAAGCTTAAAGCCAATACAGATATAATTTTATGACTCAAAACAAACAAACCAATTCCTCCATCCAACTTGGTCGAGCATGAAGTTAGGGTTAGAGGAAATCCAAATCCATATAGATACAAATTAAAGAGCTCTTCTGCGAGCCTGTTGAAGCTGAAGTAATCCATTGCTAACTTAAAAGGATCAACCAATTTTTAACAAATACGACTCGCTCTATGTGCGAATAACATTTGTTGGGTAGGGTTGAGGGGGATTTGTTGACCTCCATGCATGCGTCATAAGTCGAGTCGAGCTTACAAGACCAAAACAGTGTGTAAATCAGAGCTGAAATACACTCGATTGTGCCAAAAATTAGTTGAAACGATCTCCGATTGAAGAACGGACTTTGTCATCGTATTCAGAACATCGAAATTGATCAGAATATAAATATTGCATAATCTAACGGTAGATCGATCAAGAGATCGAGCAGTCTATGTGCCGACGTGCATATCGGAGCCCACATGATGTGATATTAAAGATTTGTATTATAAATATAAACATTAAAATTTAAGTTCTAAATATATAAATATATAATAATTATGTGGTATATATATAAATGCTCCTAAATGTTATCAATTCACAAACATAATTTGTTAAACTTATGTTTTTATTGATTCGCTCATTCTCTTTTTTTTAAAAAAAAAAATATTAAATATTTGATTAATATGATAATTTTAAGCTATAAAAATAAAAATATTAAAAATCTAGCATTTTTAAGCTGTGGGTTGACCCAACTCATTTAGTGGGCGGCCTAGCTATAAAATTTAAGTTAACAATTGTGCCCAAGCTTGACCCATGCCCACTTTGACTAGTCAAAGCTCGAATAGACCTAGATCATGCCAAGCTCAATGCTTCGTATATATAATTTTATAACAACATGAACAATTAAATAATATATTTCAAAATAAAAAAGTTAAAATTAAAATTAATAAATATAAAATATAAAATATAAAATATAAAATATAATAAAAGTCTTCTAAGTTTAATTAATTATTGTGATATGCATAATTTTTCTCACTCAATTTTGTGCATGTGAGTGTATCAAGTGCACCACGACAACTATAAAATCAATATTTTTAGGTCATATGTGCCCTGCTTTTTTCCTTTTGGCTCTTAGCAAGAAGCATTACAGCTCATCACTCTAGTTTCATGCTTGAATCATTGATCAAATTCGACGTCCCATAATTGTAGTGGTCTCACCCATTTTTAACATCTCGTGCTCATCCATTCATTATTGATGTTGATATCTTATTTCTAGGTCAAACATTCACCAACCACAAATGATGTATGTTGCTTGAATTCCTTAGGTCATGTTTGACACTTTTTAATCAATAGTTCATAGCTTGCTAGTGCTAATATGGGTTTGACATGTTATGCTACACCATATGAGTAGACTCATAGTTTCTAAGATTCCTTCAATCTCGTCAATGGCACACTTCCATACCTTACATCCAATTGTTTCTCAAGCAATAATTTCTCACTTAGCATTATCATGTTATATCTCACTTAGTTTTAGTTAACACATGACAAGCCATCATTATCCATCATAAAAATTCCCATGATATATTAACCTTGCTTACAAATAGACTCAATTATTTGTTATTACACATTCACTACTTTCTTATAATCCCTTCCTCTCTAGTTAGCTGAAGAAATAAAGCTAGCACCATATAATTAGCTTTTTAGTAGAATCATTTGCCTCTCTACAAAATGCACATAAGACACAAAGCTAAATGCATAACAATCTCATATTTTTTCCAAGAGTTGTGCTTTTTGTGCCATTTATTTAATGAGATTTATATCTTCTTATATTTTTAAAACAGTGGAGCCCCTATTCATTACTTGTTCTTTTGGAGACTTTCTAATAAAGAATTGTTCAATGCTAACTTCGCATCAAGGATTCATTTTCAGCTTGCCTTCCAATAGTTTATAGTATAGATCCTATCTATTACTTGCTCTTAGAGATATTTTTAAGAGAACTTTGTCTACACTAGTTGTTTATCAAGGCTTCCTTATCAACATGCTTTCATAATTTTTGTCTTTACTATAGTGATTTATTAATATTTCATAAACTGCTAACTATAATCAATGATGAGGACTATTTGAAAATTTCTCGTATATGCAAAAGATTTAAGAAAGACGTTTATTAGCTAAACTATCTTGGATGCATACAAAAATGATGAAAGGATGGATTTCTCATAATTAGAAAATTCATTAATATATGATAGTAAATATGAATTATGAAGGATGACTTTCATGATGTAAGTTAAAGGAGCCTTGAGATGTTAGAATTATATTTAAAAATTATTAGTGGTCCATTGATCACTCTCCATATAGGATGAATATTAGAGACCAAAAAGACAAGTGTAAAGCTAAGTGTTGATATTATATGTCGACATCGGTATTGCTATTAGGTATTGGCATCGATGGTGAATGTGGGCGATGACCATGTTGGCATGAATTAATTTTATTGGCAATAATGTTCATTAATATTAAAGTTAATATTCAGTGTCCTTATTGGTGATGACAAACATCAATATTAGTATCGTCGCTTGCTTTAATTATGTTTGTGGTATTCATTGATTTTAGTGTCTAAAATCTAAATAAAAAAAAGCTATCTAAGGTAGCCCATATTGAGCTCATTAATCATAGATTATTTTTTAGATGTTTAAGTTTTTTTAGTAATATCAAAATTGAGCAATTTTGTGCTCATTGAATTTCTCTCATTAAAATACTTATTTTAAATATAAATATATCTTATAAAATTTTAATTATATTTTTGAATGCTTGTTTAGTAACATTTAGACTTAGATAAAAGTACTTAAGTTGGTCGCATCAAAATATTTATTTGACTGAAAATTTGTTAAAAATAAAATTTAGTTTATTCTGAATTTAATTTTAGCAGGTTTTTATTTAAATATTATGTCAAGATCATATTTGATTTAATGAATATTTTGATGATATATTAGATATAAAAAAAATGAAAGTGCTTAAAATAAATTTAGAATTATCCAACTTGAGTTATTTTCTTATGCCAAGAAGCAAGATCTTTTTTCATTTTAAAAAGAAAAAAAAACATATATGTGATCTGTTGAGAAATGATAAAAGTCAAACCAAAGAAAACTATTTAGACATAAATCATATAGAGCTTCATTGATAAGTCCATGACTAAGATCACCTACTATTTAAGCATACACGATAATAGGGCTTCTTACATTATGCTTGCCATCACTCCAGACCAAACTAGCTGAGAGAAGAGTCTCTTTAGTCTCTCCTTCTACTGTCACCACAAAGGATTTCTTTTCGAGAAGACTTTGAAAGGTCAACACCTGCGGGTCAACATTTATCTTAAGCTCAGATGGAGCGGTCACATCGACTTTATAGCTAGAATTTGAATCGCCAACATTAGTGACAGTTCTGTGATATGTCGCTGAAAAATGCTTTTCTCTGACAACTGATAAGGCAAAAGTGGGATGGTTGAGATCAAAGACGGTCCCATTTGTTTCAGCAGTACAACTGCTCGAGTCTCCAGTTACAAGCCTAAGGTTTTTAGTGCTGTAGCCTTGACCGCATAGGAATTTTACGTAGTCAATCTCTTCTGCATCATAAACGAGGCCAGGGTTTATTGCACCAAGAGGGTTCACATGTCCAGCTCCGTAAGCAAATTCAGCTTCAGTGTTCTTTTTCGGGCTCATGATATATGCTGTAAGATTTGAAAGAATTGCATGCAACGGTCATGAAACGTGAATCAATATCGCTCGATATGTTATAATTTGATCTGCAACAGAAAGAGATGATGTGAAGAAGTACCAGTGGTGATTAGAGCAGATTTGATTGCAGCGGGAGACCAAGTTGGGTTGAATGACTTGATGTAGGCAGCAGAACCGCTAACGTGAGGGCAAGCCATGGATGTACCAGATATGATGTTATATAATGAAGATATTTGAGTACTAAGTGGTGACCATGCTGCTATGATATCAACTCCTGGTGCGGCCAAATCAGGCTACATATTCATGTCCACCCCCAAATATCAAATTAACAATCAGTTTCTTATCAAAAGAGAATCTTAATGAACTAGATGCGATGGGATTTAGCTAAAAAATTAACACTCAATTTCTTAGCTAAAGAGAATCTTAATGAGCTCTTATAAGTGATTAGATAATTACCTTGAGTAAACTAGATGTGATGGGATTTGGTCCGCGAGATGAGAATGAGACCACATAAGGCGCGAGGCTATCGAACGCTCCCACGCTCTTTGCAACACTTGCTGTAGGATTGCTACAAAACAATAATAAAAAGAAATCCTTATCAAGGCCACATCCATGTGAATTTTAAGAGCTTAATATCTTAATTTTTAGTAAGTTATTCTTGTTAAGCAGAAAGAATATTGATGGAGCAAACCTTGTTTTATTGGAGTACAGGAGGACTTTAGCAGTATCATTGACTCCCAACACAGAGACAGGAAGTTTGAACTCATAGGCGAAATCATTCGCACCTGGTGTTGGCATGATTGCCCCAACAGCACCTGCGAGTTGCGGTCCCGATCCATCGCTTAGAACATCGCATATCAGCACTCTTCCCTTCGACAATTTGCCATCTAAACTTCCTTCACCGCAGTACCTGAAAGATTTGATTTTGTTAAAAAATCTCGTAGAGAAATAACAAAGAAGTATAACTCTCAGATATGTATGAAGATGGGTTGATTAATTCTTTCACCTGGAGGATGATCCATCAAAGCCTCCAGTTTTGTTAGGCGCATTTGCAGCGTATATCAAAGGATACAGTGTACCATTTGTGCCATCTGTGTTCACTGCAATTCCCTGACGCCAATGAAAAAAAAAAAGATTGTAGATTAGATTAAAACAGATAATGGCAAACGACATTAACTTCTTCTTCTTTTTGAAAATGGTGATGAAAATGAAGTCTAGGGTCCAACCTGGTAAACTTCACCATTACCGAGCTTGACTTCAGCGACAAACTTGCGGTCGATAGTGCTCGCGGCCACCGTCAGCATCCACGGCGCAAAGTTTGCCACAGTATAATTGCCTGGTCCAGAGTTCCCAGCCGAGGCCGAGACCAGAATACCATTCTTCACCGCGTGGAAGCTTCCGATGGCAATTGGATCGGAGAAGTAATCACTAGGGAAGCTTGAGCCGATGGAGATGGAAATGATGTCCACGCCATCTGAGACGGCATCGTCGAAGCCAGCGAGCAGGTCGACGTCGGAGCAGCCCTCGTTATCCCAACAGACTTTGTAGACGGCAAGCCGAGCGGAAGGTACGGCGCCGCGAGCAGTGCCTTCGGCGAGGCCGGAGAGGCTGGCATTGGCAACCAACCGACCGGCGGCGGTGGAGGAAGTGTGAGAACCGTGGCCCGCGGTGTCGCGTGGGGATGCGATGTTGCCTGCGCTTATATTTCCTTGAAGGTGGTAGTACCGAGCTCCAATGATTTTACTGGTCACGGAGTGTTAATTTGTGTCAAATTAAATATAATAGTAGCCGTTGGTAATGAAAATAAGAGTATTGCGACAGAACTATTGTGAAAGAATTCCAATTTTTTAAAATTTTAATGTGTTTATGCTCTAGGAATGTAAATAAGTCAATTTAAGCTATTTTTAGCTTAAGGTAGAACTTTACTAATTAATTAAATTTGAGTTTACTCAAAATCAAATTTAATTCTATAAATTTAAGTAGGTTCAAAAATATTAAAAAAAAATAAGTTTGATACATGCAGTTATTATAATAAAATTATAAAAAATAAAAAAGAGAAAAATAAAAATGACCTATGAGAAAAAACATATTTAAAATTTTAAAATATTTTTAATTATTATTGAATTATAATATATTTTAAGTATAATTAATAGTAATAATTTAAGAAAAGAAATATTTTTATGAGCTAGCTAATAAGTCAAGCCATGATTAATTAAAATTTGCATCATGTGTCCTTGATAGAGGTGACAACACGAGAGAGTTGACTTAGCTAAACCCCTAACCTACTCACTTGTCATTATATTAAAAAAAATAAAATAATTATGCTAATGTAATTCACATAATAAAAAAATTCATTTAAATAACAAATTTATTTCATGTTATTTTATTCTGTCAATATAAATTTATGATATTATTACATAGTGCAATGCTTTAATTAATCTATGTTTCAAGTAAGATCAGCATAATATTAATAAAAAAGTTAAAAATATAGAACGTTGAGATCTACACATAGCACAACATGATTGATCATTATTTTACACTGTATTATCCTGCATTATTGATCATTTTGCTTCATTGAAATAGACTACCAATATAAAATAATAACTAATAAAATCTAAGCTCAACATGCTTATACACTCATACTGATTATAGCTAACAGAATAGCATATCTGTATGGAAAGTAGGGCAAATATTAATGTGATGAAAAGAGCACTTCACTGTAAGCATAAAAATCCTACTTGTTGCAGGTGAAGTTGTGGTTGGCTGTCTCGCAAGTGCCATTCCACTTGCGAGGTGGCGGGCCAAAGCCGGCGTCGTCGAAGCTCTTGGATTCTGGCCATATCCCGGAGTCGAGCATGCCGACAATAACGTCGGACTCGAAGGCGCCGCGAGGGGCGCTCGACGGGAAGCCCATGAAGTTCCATGATCTCGTAGTATGAAGCTCTCTTTGCTGACTAGGGAAGACGGAAACCACTTCATCCATATCTGATCAGAAGAGACATATAACTTAGAAATATTCATATAGACATTTGATCGATCAGTTTGTTAATTTGTTTTTCTCAGATGAATTACTTGATAACTTCTTAGCTTCTTCCTCGGAGAGCATGGCTGCCAAGGCATTGAAGCTCCTGGTGTAACTATGGATCAGGCGTTCTGATGCATCATCACTGCATTCATTTAAAACAAAAAGAAATTGGAACTTATCATATATTTAATTGATAATGCAGAAACTAATCTAAACTAGCTAGAAGCTAAATAGAATCGAGTCTTGTTAATTAATTCGTTTTCGATTATGCATTATTTTGCGAAGGGAAGAAAACGACTTGAAATAATCATCACATCATAGTAATTTGTGTATTTTGTCCTTACGTAATTACATTACGTTAGATATCTCTATCAATTTTGTGAAGTTTATATATTCTTGCAATTTTAGTACGTGACAACTGTCTTATTTTATGTATTGCCCACTATTTGAAAAATGTTCAGAGAGAAAGAAAATATAATTTATTTATTGAATGATAAATAATAAATTATAAAATATATGTTATGAATACACAACTTAAAGTAATTTTTTTTTAAAATTTAATCACAAATTCTTTTGTTAAAGAACTTTCAAATATATATATATATATATGCTTTTAATTTTGACATAATCATTTCAACAAAATAAAATAACTCACGATTATGACAAGTTAAATATAAAATGAAAAATTTTACAGGATTTGGTACGAACTAGCTTGTTAATTACCTTGCAATCACTTGGTCGAGCAGACTCTTATGGAATAATTTTATGAAGACATCGTCCTTCTTTAGCCTCTCGCCCAGATACACAATATAAGCCTAACGAAGTTAATCGCAGTGAATGGATATTTATCAGATCATTATATATCAATCACTGAAACGAAATAGATATAATTAACGACTAATTAACAATCAAAAGTAACTAATTTCTTGCTTGCCTTCTTCTCCTTCTCTGCGGCTTCTGCATGGCCTGTGACAGCTGTTACGAGCAGCACCGCATGGAAGAAAAGAAGACACGAGGAGAGAAAGGGAAGAGAATTGCGAAACATAACTAAGTTTTAGTTGTAAGAAGTACACTCGGTTAATGCCTTCGAACAGAAATGTAAGCAGGCTTTTAAAGGAGTACATTGCGGATAATGAAATAATTAATTAATAATAATAATAAGGTTTGCCTTTCAGCGTAAGCATATAATTGTTGAACTTTAATTAATGAAATCAAATTAATTAGCTTAGCTGATCGTTCCTCATTGGGCTGTCTTAATATATTTAAAGGGGATGAATGAGTTGTTCTGTAAGGTTGAAAGCTGCAGCGATGATTGAGTAATGGAGGAATGAGTTCTTACGTAACTAATAATAATAATAATTCTGCAGCATCAGAGAAAGTTAGGGATACGCACATCTATTCATATATATATATATATATATATCAATTTGTTTGCTTTTGATATCACGTTGGTACGTTAACAACATATTTGATTAATATTGGGCGGTGACGTACGTTAATCAGGACTCCTTTCCTAATCTGAGGAATTTTTATTTGAGGTTCATTAAATTTGTATATTTATGCATAAAATTTATGTTTTTATTTATACAATATACTAAGAATCAATACAATATAAATATAAATATCATATATATATTGAAATTAAAAAAAAAAGTGAAATCATCCAATAATATTTACAACCGTTGAAGAAATCGTGGAGCAATCAGCAGCATGTAATATCATCCACATATCAGTTAGCTTAACGTCAGTATATTAAATAAATATATACTATACTAATGCAATATATTATTATAATATTACCTATTGTTATAGGGCATTTCATTAGAAAGAGTAGTGGGTTGTGAAGAGGAGATCATTTCACAACATTATGTATTTTATTTTGCAGGTCTACTAAATTTTTGGAATGAGAGGCAAGGCCGGCACATTTGCAACGACCGGCTGGTGACAACGTTCGTGACTAGGATTCGTTACGCATAGTACTAGCTGTTCTCACTGAGAGAATTAAAGTACTGGCTACAAGTTTTTAACAATTTGTAATAGAAGTAAGACTAAAACTACGTGCTATCAAAGGTAACAAAACTCTCCCTCCGGCAACCACATTGGGGAGCTTGGCAACGACACCTGCACCTAGAGATCCCATTTTGCTGAATAGGAAAATGAGGAGACCCGTGAGAACCGATCTAGTTCATCTAGTATTTGTTGCAGAACTAGAAGAAATTTGGCCCAATTGTATGAGAATCAACGTTGTTAGCTCGGATTCAGAATTAACATCATGAAGAGTTCAAGGTAAAGTTAGGCATCCCATACTTTGATGGTCATATACACATTGAAGACAATGTATATATATATATATATATATATATATATATATATACATATATATACTGAGAAACAAGTGAAATAAGTGAAATATGTAGTTTGAAGACTTAAGGGAGGTGCTGCAACATGGTGGATGCAATTAACTCATGATCGTCAGTGAGAGGGTCATCATGGTATGAAGTATTGGACATGAATGAAGCAATTGTTGAGGAGTCACTTTCTTTCATTTGATTAGAGATGCATGCAAGGAGATCAAACAGTGAGTGCTTACATCGAAGAGTTTTACTACCTTTGCGCTTAAAATAATTTGAATGAAACAGATCAACATTTGGTGTAAAGGTATATAGGAGAAGGGCTTAAAGAATCCATCCAAGATAAATTGGCGATGAACCATATTTGATCATTGTCTCAAATAATAAATTTCGCTTATGAGTTGCAATAATGTCGACAAACAAAACCCCTTTCACAATGAAAAACACTAATAGATTTGAGTTCGAACTCATAACATGGAATTCTTTTCAATAAATCAAGCAACCCAACACTTTCATGAAAGTTTATATCAAAAGCCAAGGCCTAGCAAATGTTTTAGATGCTTCAAACCTAGGCATCGCTCTAGCAAGTGTCTGAATCGACATCAATTACAATTATTGGATAGAGAATAAAAACTTGAAGGCGACTTTGGGTACTATACAACAACAATAAGCCTTTGTTCCACTATGTGGGGTCGGCTACGTGAATCTTTCTTCTCTATTATGGCATATTTGTGTCAAATTCCCATTTAATTCAAGTACACTAAGGTCATTTTTTATACATCTTAACTAAGTCTTTTTAGGTCTACCTTTACCTTTCTTAACATAAGGAAAATCTAATGCATCTACTCTCTTAACTAGGTCATTGGACGCCCGACATTTTATTGGCCAAACCATCTAAGGCGGCTCTCTCTCACTATTCACTCTATGTATCATACATAGTTTTGAGTAGAGTGGATTCCATCTCGGATCCCTCCCTATTTCTTTGAAAAGAGAAGGCGCTAGTTCGAATGAGTCGAGCTTCTCTTTTTGAAGAAAATTGCATTTCTTATTCTGTGACCAAGTAGAAGAAGTAGAGCTGATCGAACAACTTACTTGATGAGATCAGCGCCTCTAATTGAACATCTTACTCTGACTTTTTCCCGAACATACTCATTTCACATTTTATCTCTAAGAGTAAAGCCACTCATCCACCTAAGCATCATCATCTCTGCAACACTTAACTTAGTTTTATGCTTCTCTTTTATTGATCAACATTATGCACCATAAATCATTACAGGTCTTATCACCATCTTATAAAATTTTTCCTTAAGTTTAAGCGATATTTTTCAATCACACAACAGACCAGATGCATTCCTCCACTTCAACCATCCAACTTGAATTCTACTAATAACATCTCCATCTATTTCACCATCATTTTGAACAATAGAGCCTTGATATTTGAATCAGTAATCTTTTTAATGACTTGTTCAATCAATGTCACAACATTACTATTATAACTTCTACAACTAAAATTACACTCCATATATACAATTTCAGATCTACTTAAACGAAAACCTTTAGACTTTAAGGATGACCTCCATACAACTTTGGGTACTATAACTAAAAAAATTGAGGATGTTCTTCATGACAAAAGAAATTTTATTTTGTGTATTTTGGAGAAAGGTTTGTTACCACTTGGACAAAATGTTAGCACTAAAAAACTCTCCATATTTCAAATGCGGTGCACGATTAACTATAATGTATGTGATCTACTTCTAGACAGTGGATGCATGGTGAATATTATTTAATTACGAGTCCTTAAGGTTTTCCAAATTAAGACAACCCTGCACTCTCAACCGTATAAAATTAGTTGAGTAAAAATAGACACTGAAATTTCTATTACTGAAATGTGAAAGGTTTTGTTCACCATTGGCAATCATTGCAGCTGTGAAGTCTTATGTGATATCATAGATATGGATGTATGCCACCTCATTTTGGGTCAACCCTGGCAATTTGATGGAGTTTGGTATGATAGTCATGCTAACACATATATAGTAGAATGGAGAGGTACGAAGCTGAAATTACTATCTACCAATGTAAGTTAGACTAAACCCAATGTTGAAAAGGTAACCTTCCTTTCAGTTTCAGAAACTAGATTTCTACAAGCTTACAAGGTTAAAGCTAAGATGTAGTTTTACTTGCATAACAACTGAATGTTATGAATAAGATTCTAGAAGTTGTGCAAAAACTAATACAACAATTCAAAGATTTAAAAAAGAGGAATTCCCAGACTAGTTGTCGTTGATGAGGACTATACAATGTACACCAAATAGACTTGATTATAGGATCAACCTTTCCAAATTTTTCACATTACAAAATGATGCTGAAAGAATATACGATTTTGAAGAAGATTGTGGATGAATTATTATACAAACTATGTATTCAACATAGCTTGAATATGTTTGTGATGCCTGCTCTAATTGTTCTAAAAAATGAAAGAAAGTTGTGCCTATATGTTGACAGCTGATTATCTACAAAACAATCATAAAATGTAGATTCCTTATGCCCATGCTTGAAAACCTTATTAACAAACTACATGGATTAAATATGTTTTCTAAAATAGATTTAAGGAGTAGGTACCACCAAATTTGGATTTGATGTAGGGACAAATGGAAAATAACTTTCAAAAAATAAGAAGGATTGTGCGAGGTTATGCCCTTTGAGCTTTGCAACACACTGGGTACTTTTATGACTTTGCTTTTTGAGAAATTATTAAAATAGAAACTATATATAAATGTTGCCAAATGTGAATTTGATCTATTCAACGTAAACTTTTTGGGTTTGTCATAACTGAGTGCAGTCAACAAACAGATCTAAGTAAAATAGTTGTCATTAAGTCTTGGTCAATTCCTACTACATTCACACAAAAATTGAAGTTTCCTTGGCAAACTTCTACTGTGTGGGCTCCAAAAATTTACCACTGATCACTCAATGAAGAGAGTAGATTAAATATCAGTGAAATTTTTAGAAGACAGATGGAATAGTAGATAAAACACTACCCAGAGATTTTGCCCTCATTTTGTGAGGACTTTAGATATGGTTCCAGATTTCCTAAAGGCGTAAGCACCTATAGTTAATTACACCTCCCAATGATGAGAGCGAGCTTTCGATTAAGGCTAGTCATTAGATTGCTAATTGTTTAGCGTATAGTAACAGCATGTAGAGTTTAAAATTTGAGATTTAGAATTTATGAAATTCATTATCATTAGTTTAAAGCAGATGGTTGGGGGACTGATGACGTGCCCGATCAAGATCCCATGGTTCCGTCATCCTGAGTTATCGTGGTCTCCAGTCTACATAGTCAGAGGATGTAGTTGACCCAACTTGGCCGAAGGATTCTTGTCTATAGCCATGAGTTGCATAGTCCAAGAAAACTTTGTAAACCTAGAGTAGTGTTTATTTATGGAGAAAAGTTTAAGTCTACCTTAGCTAACAGAGCGCTTTTTTTCCTATCAAGTGCACCATATAGTTCACAACTCAAGGCATAGATCCATTGGAGAGCATACGAGCTTTAGTCGTGATAGTAATATAATGACATCATTTGGCGACAACCACCCGGTCAGAGGACTCTGATCATAACTACATCATATATGGAGCCTACTGGCCAAGCCACGTAGTCAGAGTACACGGGCCATTCCCTTGCTAACATGAGATTGATTGAGAGTGAATATAAAAATACACTTGATTTGACTTTGGCTCCTTTGTGAGCTAGAGTTTTCTTAATTTGTCGCCTTCAATAAATAATTATAGAAGGTGGATTGAGTTTTAAATTAATTTTTTTTAAAGATTGAATTTCATTTAGGCGTTTATAGCTTAATAACATGTTAGATTCTGCATTTGGATTGATATTTAATTTACATTAATTTGATTTAAAATTATAAACATATTTTGATGAAAGTATCCCCTCCCATTAAAATCTTCATTCAACAAAGCTATCATCGGGGTGTATATTTTATTTTATTATTCGTGATCCTGTCGACCTATTAATTTAATAATAAATGATCAGATCTACTATTATATGACATAATTAACTTCTCAGATATTTTAATAAGTTGACATTCTTATAATAATATTATTGAATTTTTAGGTTTTGTTAACTCGGACCTAGTCTTAAGACTCAACCGAGAATCAACCCATGTAGCATCCTCAGACACTAAGTTTAACCATTCAATGTAGTGTCAGGGCCCATGCGGGTGCCTGGGTTTTATATATGATTTTTCAATTTACTTATAATATATAGTTGCATAGATTTTGGTGCTTTGATGTTGCAAATTTGTATAGTATTCATTGCATCTATCTAACACACATGAATTTTAGTGTGATCGTATTGTGATGCATGTATTATTTATCTCATCTAAAGACTGATAATCATTTACACTCATTCTAATGAGTAATATTCAAATGCAATGCCGTTTCAAAGTGCTTTCTTAACGCCTTATGTTCGCTTGTGCGATGTGTTGCGAATTCGGTGGCGTAAAAGATTTGAAATTAATGTATTACTTTTAACTTGATTCTATTTTAGATTCATAGCAAGATGCTCTTTCAAAAATTTCAACTTTATTTAGGTGGCAAAATTTGTCTTTATAGTTGATTTTATTTTAAGTGGTTCCCACAGAGCATCTTTTCCTGTCTATAAATAGACAAACTATTCAATTCATTTTCATTTAGATCTATTCGGTTCTGTTAAGTTATCTGAAGGTTCTGAGTATGTGAAAGTTCTGCTTGCCTTTTGGAGTGAAGTTTTAAGTCCCCTGGCAAGTTCTTTTTTTATTCATTTTATTTTGTAATTTTTCCTTTTGTTTCTTGAATTTTTACTTTAGTTATTATCATGCCTTTTTTTATTTCAGTCTCTAAAATCTTGCTTAAATTTTCTTTTTTAGCTATATTTATATCATACTTAAGTTCATTTAAGTCCATTATTAGTCTAAAATTTGACAGCCTCCCAACATTGTCCTCACATAGGGGTTGCATCGGGGGCTATTTGACCTTCCCGTCAGCTTTGCTGAGCATAACGATCATTATTTTGTGACACTATGACTATGATCTTCTACACGTTAGCTCTACTGAGCATAACAGGGTCTTCAAACACCTACAATCTGAATTTTGACAGCCTCCCAACATTTTTGCTATATAGGGGGACTATATCGGGAGTCTATTCGGTCTTCGCCTTTTTGAGCATAGGTCGTGTCTTTGACATTATGTAGTCTTTAACCCATCGACTCTAGCATGACGAGGTCTTCATACACCTGATATTGTTGTCATGATTTGATAAGAATCTTCCTAATATATTGATTGCAAGAACTCGAAGACCACCTGTAGCTTCAATACCCATAATAGTTTTAACACACTCATATATAATAGCAATGCTAGCATTTCTGTTGAACTCAATTTTAGTGCCGGCCTGAGCAAGAATGTCATTAAAAGATTCACTTGCATCCACATCTCCTTGGCCCAACATTCTCATGAGCTTAAGTGCTCGAATATGTAAAAATGAGTCTGTAATCCCAGAAATATCATACTCAGGAGCATATGAACTGTTGGAAACATCCCTCAGTATCCGGATAGATCCCTCTTCCTCAAGTATCCATGGGCCTCGAGGCTAGCTCTACAAAGATCCATACACAGCTAAACTCCATCAATAAGATTGCCATGATATTTTTATTTAAGTAAAGCAGCAGTAGGACTCATAAAATTTTCTACCAAATCAAGAACTTTTCTTACAATCTTATAGAACATAGTGCAGCTTTTTTTATGTTTGGGTCTCTACTTTGAAGTAATTGCTCAACATCTGGTGCTAGCTCCCATGCCATTTCAGCAGAACAAACATTCCCCAAAGCACATAGAGCAAGACCACCAATATACTGGTTTGAATGGTTGAGATCTTGCTTTAAGGAGTTTGTGACTAGCATAAGAACTTCCTATCTCTCATTAAGAAGCAGCATAAGACCAAGATATCATATTCATTTCTTAGGAAAATTGGGAGATGCTATCAATTTTAGACATTCCATTTTCCCAAAACGTGTGGGATAACCAAGCATGTGAATGAACATAAGTTTTGCAAGGTTCAGATGCCTATATTCTTGATCAATGTCACTAACTGTAGCTAGCATAGCAGTTCACAACAACTCGTTCTTCCGCTGTAGTTTTGCAAGGATCAAAACTATGCAGCCATAGTGAATCCTCTTACCGCACGACTCGCACTTCCTCCACCCAACAGCATTTGAATAGTAAGTCTCACATAAGTTACCTTGATCAAAAGTAGAATGATAGTGGTCATAGAGCTCAGCAAACTCACCGGAATGCAGACGCCATCCTTTACAGTGAGTTTGCTCCATTAAAGCCTCTTGACAGTGTGCTTTAAAGCATATCTTGACCCCCTTGTCGCCGCCACTGTCAAGGTTGACGACAAGGCCGTGATCCGTATTGATCACTATGGCACGATGAGAGACGAAGCCCGAAGAAAATGTGGTCATCGCACTCCTAAACCATGCGGAGAGATGGCAGAACACGAGAGCTTGGGGTAGACAGGTTGCCACTCATTTTATCGAGAGTAAAGGTTAGATTGGATGCAGGGGTGTGTACGATCCGATTTCGAGCTGAATTATAACTGGCTCGAAATTGGCTCGAGATAATTTATTTTGGCTCAAAAGTGAAACGAGCTGGCTCAAAAGTGAAATGAGCTGGCTCGAAAATAAAATGAGCTGGCTCGTAAGTGAAATGAGCTAGCTCGCTTGGCTCGAAAGTGAAATAAACTAGCTCATTTCTATAGTGAAACGACTATTTTAGCCCCAAAATTAAAATGAAGACTCAAATTTCAAAAAGAATTGGCTTGATTAAACCAACTCCTATAAAATAAACAAATAAAATTGAATTATAAAAAAATTCACAAGTTTGAAATTGAACATGTAAATATACAACACAATTGAATTGAAAAGTAAAATTTTCAATAACAATAGTTCTTACAAATACAACTTTTGTATAATTCTGTCTAATGTTATACATTTGACATTTCATATTTGATAATCTTAACTATGATAATAATAAAGAAGTACATAAAATGATACAATTGACATAACATTTAAAAAATTATTAAATTGACTATTAACTATTGTTTATTGAGACTTAGTGAAAATAACATCCATCTTCAAGCATCAACCATTAGCAGAAGTTTGTAATTTGTATAACACTTGTATAGTTGTATACTCTAGGTTGTCAAAGCCATCTAGTAGAGCCGCAAAGATGGAGAAACAAATCTCTAAAAAACATCACAAATCAAAAACATCATGTAAGTAGGAGACTCAGAATATTAAAGGGACGATAGTATAAGGACCAATACTGATGGTATAATAAAGGCTCTAGGTTGCCCGACCATCCAATGAGAGCCACCAATAATGAAGTAAAAATTATTATTGAGTTAGCCCAAATTACAAATATAATCTCTTCTCATCATTATCCAAAATTAAAAAATAAAAAATTCTTCATGATAACCCCACTTCAGGTTGACCACATGTCCGAGGTCCATAAAACACATAACAGTTAAGAAAAAAATTACCTCAAGTATATAATTGAATATTAGTGGGAAATAGAATAAAAATGTGTTTAAATAGATAAGAAAAAAATAGTTAGAAAAGGCAAATCAATATTCTTTATTATTACCACAATATATGCAGTTCATTAGTCCACAATATGTACAAAAATTCAATAAAAGGTAAATTACCTCAGCCCAGATAGCCAAATTATAGAACTGAAGATTGAAGAAGTGAAGAATTGATCAACTAATAGACAAATAATTATTACTAAATAATAATTCCCTGACCTTTGTAAATAAAAGAATGGAGAACTGGAAACCAAAATAGGAAAGAAATATAATAGATTTTTGTGCCCTAAAAAAACTAAGATGGTTAGATAATTTTTAGGGTGTCATTAAAGAAATTCACTATACTAATCTTTATGAAATAAAAAATAGTGAGAAATAGAATAGTCCACAACATGTACATAAATTCAAGCAAAAGTAAATTATCTCAGCCCAGACATGAGACAACCACTTAGCCATATTATAGAACACTAGAACTTAAGATTTAGGGACTGATCAACTAATAGACAAGTATTCATTACTAAATATTAATTCCCAGTAACTTGTTGGTAAAAGAATGGAGAACCAAAAACCAGCAAACTGAAGTACACAGAATTAATAAATTTGCAATAACAACAAGGCAAAACCAACAAAATTAAACCATTACATCATTCTAAGCTTCCATCCCAAAATTAAACCATTACATCAACTAATAGACAAGCATTCCATAATTCATATTTCCAACACAACTTGCATCAACAAATAAAATGTAATAAGATGAAGCAACGGGTTTGTAAAGCCAAACCAAAATTAAAAGGCAGTATCAAGTATGCCACCCCAAATGATTAATTGGTCTCAAATTTAGTTCATTGACCAAGTCATTCCATCAAAAATATTAAAAATCAACCAGCAAAACCCCCATTAGGCCATCTCAGTTTAATTTTATCATTTGATCATATCGATATTAACATAAAGCATGACAGTGCAAAAGCACAAAATAAATTATAAAATGCATATCACATAGTAAATGTCACACAAGACACAACCAAACTAGTTCTCCAACTAGATTGTCCAAGTTTCTCGAGTCTTACAACTTGTAATGAAGATAAAAATATGCAAAAAGAGAAATGTACTAATTAACCTACATAATTAAAATGTTATCACCTTATTTTTATATTTGTGATTCCATAGTTAAGCTTTCAGGTACACATATAGCTAAGTTCTCTTCCGCAAGAATATCAAACTGAAATTGCATTGGATGAAATATAACTCATATTTGAATGGAAGCAAGGTGCATTATAAAATAATAAAAAGTAAATATTATCAATGGATCTTTTGATGATTTATATGCTGCCCGAATCCAGTTTTCGCTACATACTAAAGTATCCAATGTTCTCGGTGAAATTGAACTTCTATAATCACTAAGAACACGACCCCCTGCACTAAAAGCTGACTTAGAAGCAACTGTTGTTACTGGAAAGGTAAAAATATCTTTGGCCATCTTTGAGAGAGTCTTGTATTTCATGGCAGACATTTTCCACCATTCCAAAATATCAAATTCTGAATCTAGGCATTTCACACAAGCTTCTTCTAGGTATATCTCTAAGTCAGACTTTTGTGCAACTTGAAGGGCAGAAGAATCTATAAAATTATACAAACCAGCTAGATCATCATGTGAAATATTACTTCCTTCAACTGTGATTATTATTTCAATTTGAGAGATGGATGCTCCAATAATTTCTTTAACTGTTTTCTATTTATCAACAACATAATAAGAGTATAGCTCAAAAAGTTTTTGTTTGACATTATCCTTTTTCTCAATAACAACATCAACATCATATATTTTTGGGTAGTAATAATTGATGGCAAACAATTTCATTCTAGGATCTAAAATGCAAGCAATTGAGAATAACATTGAACAATCTGTCTAATACTTATCAAATTTAGCCTTCATGTTGCTTGCCATGTTTGAAATAAAAAGAGTACTAGATAAGCATTCTCGATCCAATGTTTTCTTGATTAAAACTAGATTGAGAAACAATCTATTTGGAGTAGGATAGCTTGAACCCGAAAAAATTTTAGTTATTCGATGAAAAATTTGAAGCAATTCTCTTACTTTCTTAAAGTTAACCCAATCTTCTTGAGATGACAACCATGTATAATTAAGATCACGTAAAACATATTCAGGAAAAATAGTCTTATAATAAAAAGCAGACTCTAACATCTTGTACGTGAAGTTCCAACGTATAGGCACATCAATACAAAGTGCCTTTATTGTGGATAAGCCAATCGGCCTTGCAATCTCTCCAAATTTATGCAAGCGAGTTGGCGATCGCTTTATAAATAAGATAGATTCTCTTACCCTTTCAATTATCTTATAAATCTCTTTCAGGCCATCTTACACCATTAAGTATAAAATATGAGCGGCACAACGAACATGAAAGAAATCACCCATCATTAAAAATCCCGATCTTCTAGTAAATATTGCTTTCAAATTTCTAGCTATAACATCATTTGGTGATGCATTATTTAAAGTGATGGTATTTATTTTATTTTGTAGATCCCATTGCAGTAAACTTTCAAAAATTGCCTCAGAAATCATAGCCCCACTATGAGGAGGACCTAAATCAGTAAAACTAATTATCCTTGACTACAGTTTTCAATCAGAACTAATGTAATGCATACTAAGACACATATAACCTATTATTTGATTTGATGTCCAACAATCACTAGTAATCAAAACCCTCTCCACAACTTTCAAACTTTTTTTCAATTTATCTTTCTCAATTTGATACACTTTCATACACTCTTCCTTGATGCCAAATCTTGAAATTTTATGATAGTTTGGATTCATTGATTTTATCAAGATATTAAATCATAAATGTTCAACTATCATGAAGGGATATTCATGAACAATGATCATCTTAGCCACAATATTTTTTATTCTACAATGATCATAAGCAGATAAAACACACAAAGTAGATATCAATTCAGTTTCCACTAAATCCTCTACTACTTGATCAAATAATTTTTGCATCTTTACTTTGTTGACCTCCATGCACGCGCCATAAGTCAAGTTGAGCTCACAAGGTTAATTCGACGAGCTTAAGTGCACAAATCGGAGCTAAAACGCACTTGATAACATCCAAAATTAGTTGAAATGATCTATGATTGATGAACAAACTCCACCATCACGTTCAGAATGTGAAAATTGATCAAAATAAGCATCTTGCATAATTCGACGGTCGGCGGATCAAGGAGGGTCACCGATGCGCCGATACACATATCGAGGTTAGGAAGCTATGACATTGCCCAAATAACCTTCGTTCATGAAATTGATTGTGCCATTAGCGTCAAAATATCAAAACCTATCAAATGAAACTATTCGTGCTCAATTCAGACAAGTATGTGTGAATATCGAGCAATCAGATACAATAACATGCAAATCAGAGTTGAAATACACTCGATGACACTAAAAATCAATTAAAATGACCTTCGATCGATGAACGGGCTCTGCCTTTGCATTCAAAATATTGAAATTGATCATAATAGATATCTTGCATAATTCGACGGTCGACCGATCAAGAAGGAGGGTCGCCGATACGTTGACACGCATATCAAGGTTGGTAAGCTGTGATGTTTCCCAAATGATCTTCGTTCATAAAATTGATCATTCTGTTAGTGTCAAAACATTAAATCCTATTAAATGAGATAATTCACGCTCAATTCAGATGAGTATGCAAGAATATCGAGCGAGCGGAAGCAATGACGAGCAAATTTGAACTGAAATTGACCCCAATTTGATGCCGACTTGAATCAAACGATCTCCGATGACAAAATGAACTGTGTCGTTGCGTCCGGAACATCAGAGTAACCTAAAATAGATATATATATTATCTATGTGATAATGTTAGCATGAAAATCCAAATTAGGGCAAATTAAATAATAAAAAAATAAATCCTATAAATACTCATCCTAAAACCCTAAACCCTAATTTTTCCTAGTCACCCTCCTTCTCCCATAGTCGATAGCATCACATTCTCTCATCCGTCATCTCTCACTTCCCCTCTCTCTCTCTCTCTCTCTATATCTATCTCTTCTTCCCGGTTCATTTCCACACCCCGTTTCATCTTGAGTGTCGAAGTTTTCTGCATGAAATGATCATCGACACCGGTGAAACATCAGGGTAAAATCATGCTTAGCATGCCATCGTTGACCGACTGGTGCGAGCACGAAGCGCCGACGCTTCATGGCCTGACGCGCTTCATCGGCAGACGCGCCTATGCAGTGCATCGCGTTACGAGTGCCTACAGTCTAAAGCCGTGACATGCCCCGCTGGTGTGCGTTTACTGCAGGCGCTACAGCTGCCAAGGAAGCACCGGGCGATACTGTGCGACGCTGGTCGATTATGGCACAGTGACCCGCGAGTCATGTGCACGGCGTGAGACCCTCATGCCCGTGAGCTCTCCCGCATTTGCCCCGCACACACACGTACTCTCTCGAAGCCTGTTTGACCATAAGTACCTATACATGCCTTTCTTGGCGTGGCAGGAAAACCTGTGTTTGCTTCTTGACTATATGTACCCGTACACATCTTTCTTGGTATGGCGGGAATATCTGTTTCAACAGGTACCTTAGAGACCCATAGATATCTTTTTGGCATGGTGGGAAGGCGCATTCAGGCCGTGGTTTATACCACCCATACATGCCTTTCTTGGCGTGGTGGGCATGCTCATAATACCCGAAGTAGCCCTCTATATGGGGACGATGCTGGGATGCTGACGAAATGCCATCAAACTTTACAATGATAGGGGGACTTGCATAGCTTGATCATAAACTATACTGCAATATAAAAAGTATTATTTAAACTAATATTGCAAGTGTATAAGTACCCATACACGCCTTTCTTGGCATGGTGGAGAAATCTATTTTAGCAGGTACCTTAGATCCCCATACATGCCTTTCTTGGCATGGTGGGAATGCGTATTCAGACCATAGTTTATATCACCCATACACGACTTTCTTGGCGTGATGGGCATGCCCAACATACTCGAAGTAGCCCCCTATACGGGGACAATGCCAGGATTCTACTGAAATGCTGTCAAACTTCACACTAACATGATTAATAAACTGCTTAATAAAAATTTAACAATAAAGTTAAAATTGATGTGTTAAATTGACATTAGAAATTGTAAGTATCTGTACACGCCTTTGTTGATGTGGCAGAAAAATATTCGCTTCATACAGGTACTTTAGAGACCCATACATGTCTTTCTTGATATGGTGGGATGACACATTCGACCGTGGTGTTTACACCACCTATACATGCTTTTTTTGGCATGGTGGGCAGGCCCAACCTCCGTTGTAGCCCCTTATGTGGGGACGACACCGGGAGGCTGTCAAAAAATTATCAAAATTTTATCAAAATAATTTATACTTGCAATAGAATTAAGTCAAAATAAGTTATATTATACCAATTTCTTAGATTTAAATTAATGCTGAATCAAATACACCCGTATGGGCCCCGACACTATGCTTAATACTTAAATTCAAGTGTGTGAGGATGCTGCGTGTGTTGCTTCTCGGTTGGGTCTTAGGACCGAGTCAAAGTTAACAAAACCTAAAAATCAAATAATATTATTATAATATATTCAATCTAACAAAACATCTGAGAAGCTAATTTTGTCATATGATAGTAGATCTGATCCTCTATTATTAAATTAATAAAGTTGGCAGGATCTGAAGCAATGAAATAATAAACCACCCCGATGATGTCTGTGTTAAATAATAATTTTAACCGGAGGGGATACTTTCATCAAAATATGATTATAATTTCAAAGTAAATTAACTTAGATTGAACATCAATCTAAATACATGATTTCAAATATCTTTGAGCTATAAATGTCTAAATGAAATTCAATCTAAAAACTTAAAGCCAAAAATTCAACTCGCCTTCCGTAATAGTTTGTTAAAGGTGACAAATTAAGAAAACTCTAGCTCACAAAGGAGCCAAAGTCAAATCAAGTGCACAACTATGTGTTGGTTCTTTTTCTCTGGAATAGAGAAAAGAAATGACACCATATAGAGTTTAAGAATATTTTATTTAAATGACCAAATATGATATTAAGGAATAAGCATATTATCTCAAAAGATAATCATGCTTTCTTGTAATGGATTCAATTATTTCAATAAAAGACTCCTAAGGCTAATGGGTCTTTCATGTACCAGAGTATTTTTCCCTGAGTTATATGAAAAAGTAGAACAAGGTCTATTTTATCCTGTAGAACAAGGTCTATTTTATCCTAGGATCATTATTCCCTATAAAGGCAAGCCTCTATAGTTAATTACATCTTAGGAAGTGTCTGTACTCTCGATTAAAGAAGCAAGTGGTTATTCCTAAAGACTACTAAGGTACCTTTCAAAAAAATTAATTTTTGGAAATTCAATTGGGAGAGGTCCAAATTGGAAATAGTTATTTTTTTTTTAAAGTCAAATGGGAAAAAGTAGGAAAATGTCTATTGATATTGGGATGCCCAGTAGACATTCCATCTATCTTATGATTCAGCTTCAAATTTGGGATTTAATTCTAGAATTCAAATTATATTTTTTTTAGAAATCTAGGACTTAGATTCTAGACAAGGCTGAAATGCCTAGGGTTGAAGACTTATTCCTAAAGGATGCTTGAACCTAGTCTGCTGTGCTTACACATGTCAGATGCTCTACCTAGTTCTATTCTTGAGAATCATTGGTCATTCTCTCCACTTGAGGAAACTAACCTATCCCTGACTCTTCTAGACTTATAGCTTGCCTGGAGAAGGCTGCCAACTAACACCACCTAAGTGCATTTTAAAATCATGAGGCTAAGTCATATGAATGCAAGATGGTTGGGGTGTTACAATTTTAGGAAAGAAATCTATGAACCTAGACTTACTCCCTAATCCCTAAGATCATGTAGGGTCTGACGATGCACCTAACTGATGCACATTTTTTAGATTTTAATAAATTTTGACTCAAGATTCATTTTATGTCATAGGAATGCAATTTATTCCTAATGCATGCAATTAGAAAAAGATTATGGGCCAAATTAGAACAGAAGAAGGTGTACTTCCACCATAGGCTCTCAAAGGTCAGCCCAGGTTCTCTGGCAAGGATGGAAGTCCTTCATTAATCAAGAGTGAAATAATATGATTTATGCATGATATTAAAACATCCAGCTAAGGGGTTACAATATATTTTATCTTGCTTTAATGGCCTAGGCTTTTATATGAAGATTATGAGTTGTATTTATTTTTTATGTTTTGATTGATTTAGTTGGGTAGAAAATTTAGTTTATCCTATGAGCCTATGTCTAGGCATACATCACAACACAAACATAACACAGAAAAAAACCTAAGAAAAGTATGCTGTTTCTATTGTGCACCCAAAATAAATCAAGCCATATTAAATTATATAAGAAAAAGGCCAATGCAAGAATATGTACACCCAAGAGAAAGAAAATTGCAGTTCTCCGCTTATACAACCTGGCCTAGATCTACAAGTTTAGATATATGGGTCTTCTTTTCAGGAAAATCTCATTCTTCAAGGACATCCATCAGGCTCCACAGGGGACTACTGCACCATCTTCTGGTTGGGTCAACTCCTACTAATCCTAGACCCCATAGATCCTAACTTAATTCTAACTCAAAGTTACATTTAAAATTCAAAAGAAATCCTAAGCCCTGCAAAACAGATGTTAGGTAATACACACAACACACAAAATAGTTTATATTTCACAAATATACGAGCTTAGCATTAGTTGCTTGCCAAGCCCACCTATCCTATGGACTATGTTAAGAGAATTTCAGCACCTGCAAACAAACAACAATTTTATGATTTATTCATTACAATGATCCCTTTAACATAGTCCCCTGCAAAAAATAGTGTCAAATCTAGAAAGAACATCTGAACATCCAGTCTAACGAACAAACAAGCCTAGGCATCCAATTTAAAGCAATACACCACACAAACATATGAAACACAACACAACATATCATAGGAGATTAAAAGAAAATTACAAAAATGGTCTAACCTAAATCTAGAGTTCGTGACCTAATGTAGTGTGTGTAGAAGTGGGGTTTGTGTGGTAAGTCTTTGTTAGGCCTTTAAGTTTAAGTTTGAAGTTTGAAGTTTGAATTGGTTTAATTTTTACCATTGGTTGGTTTCAATTCAAATGGTTTAATGATTTAATTCCCATTTTTATGTTCATTTTATTTGGTTAAAGTTATATAGGTTTTCAAGAATGAAGAATGGAATGATTCTATTTTTGGATGGATCTCTTTCCATTCAACATCCTAAATCCTAATGAAGTTTTCAAAAGTATTACTAAAATTTTTATGTATTTTAATTAATCCTTTTGATTTTATTTATATTTGGATTTGATTTATGTTATTTCATTTATTTGAATTTCTTTATTTGATTTAATTTGTTTGATTTATTTTATTTTGAATTAAGTTTTATGGATTTCATTTGATTTGGCTTATGTTAATTTAAAGGGTATGATTTAAGTTTGATTTCATTCAATTTAACTTAAAATATTAAATCATGAATTTGTAAGCTTAAGGTTTAAATTTATTAATATGAATGAATACCTTAGGTTTGTTCATAGATTATTGTTAATCTTATTTAATTAACCTAGGTTTTAGATTCATTATTTAAATTCATTAAGGATGAGTGATTTCATTAAACTTAACTTAAGTTGTTTAATTATGTTTGAATTTTATTAAGTATTGATTTTCTTAAAATTTTGTTATTTGATTAAATTCTTTGACTTAAGAAGTTTTGATGAATTACCCTAAGTATTTCTGATGTTTATTTCAGATTAGTTCAATTTATTTGTTGATTCAATGAATTAATGATTCTTCTTAATTATTATTTAGTTCATATTGACCTAGAGATTTGAAAAATCAAGAATTCCAAATTTATAGATCAATTGGGTTTGAGATAATTATGACAAGTGGAGTTACATGCCAATTTTATGTTTCTAAAGTTTCAACTTGATTAGAGATGTAATTAGGGTGTAATTAAGATTTTAATTATTTCATTAAAACCTAAATTAAGCCTAATTTATTAAGATTCATTAAGAGATTTTATTTTATTTTATTTATTATTCATTGAAATACCTTTTCGATGAGGGTTTATTTACAATTTTTGGTAAGCTGGTTGATTTATTATGATTTAATTAAGTTGAGGTTATTTAATTGAATTATTTAATTCTTTTAATTACCTAATTGAGTTAATTAGTGGTCTATTAGGTTCATATAGGTTTGATTAGGTTTAATTCATATTGTGCTATTCATTAATATTTATTATGTCGATTTAAGGTTATTAGATTAAAGTTTTCTAATTATTTTATTAAAGGTTAATTAATTTAATTAATTTAAAGGTTAAATACATGAAATTAAAATTTCCCTTGAATTCAGAGAATTAAATCTCCAAAACTTCACCTAAGGTGTATTTTATGCTTAATTTCATTTTCCCAAAGTTTCAAATTAATTGTATTATTAATTTGAGAGTAATTAGAGTTTAATATTTTTCAATTAAACCCCAATTAAGGAAAAATTACCTAATAAAAATTAGAGATTTTAATGTTTGTGATTCCTCTCATCAAGAAGAATCCATAGAGTTTTTATTTATAATTTTCTGAGTTTCCTTTGATTTTATATGATTTTTTGAAGTTTTTATGATTTTTAAATAATTTTAAAACCGTTATTTAACAAATCTTACCGATTTTAAGTGGGGAGGTCCCATTGCGGTCAGCGATTGAGCGTGCACGGCCGCGTGTCACGCGTGGGATGAAAATGCGTGTCGCAGGTGAAAATTGGATGCCGTCGATTGCGGTCGGGGATTCGGATCACCGCGATCCTTAAGGGATTTAAATCAATTTTTGCGCCTAGATGGGACCGTCCAAAAGAAGGATCGAGCGGTGAAATATCTTCTTCCCTAAATCACGATCACTTGATGATGGTTCTCAACGGTGATGATATGCCTCAATTTTAATCCCAAAATGATCAGTGATCGAATTGGGATCAATCTTTACGGTTAGATTCATTTGGCATTCTAACTTTCTTTGAAAAGGCCCAAAACTGAGAACTTGAAGAAAATAGGGGAGGACGTCAATGGCAAGCCTGGATTCCGGAGATCTCCGGCGGCAAGGTTGACTCCATAAGCTTTAGATCGATGCAACGAGCTTGTGTTTCGCATTTGGAGACTTATCTCCACGTGGTTTGCTCCCTTGACCGAGCTCCCTAGCATAGATTTCGGACTTGGTGGTTCTCGGCCTTCCCAACGCCAAATGATTCGAGTAAGGGATCGATTTGGATCGCCTTGAGCCCTAGAACGTGTATATGTCTTCAATTTGGGGTGAAATCCTCTCCTTTGGATTTCACCATTAAAGGGTGCTCAGTTTTGGCGTGAACAGTGCCTTGCCAGCGACGAGGTGGCTAGGGAAAGGTCTTGAACTTCCTCTCTTGGTCTTGTGAACATAATGGAATGATCACTTCAGAGGGAAGGAGCTTCCTTGCATGTTTTCCATGCATGGCCGAGCACTTTTTACTCCTCTCCCTCTTCTCTTCCTTTTTTTTTCTTACCTTGGAGGAGACAAATCCTTGTTGGCTTTTCCTTGCTTGATTTCCTACTTCATTTGAAGGCAACCATCTTTTAAGAGGTGGCTTTTGTCTTGGAATGGATGAGGTGGGAAGAAGGGAGTTTGCATGGGAAGAGATGGAAGAAGGAAATTAACATTTCTCTTCTTCCCATTTTCTCCTCTTTTTTATTTTATGATTATGGCATCACATAACCCTAGACTAATGTGTGTTGCCCATTTTGAGTTTTCATTTGGAGTACATTTGATTTGGGTTGGAGTTTGAGTCCAAATCAAGTGAATTGATTTTAGCTTGATCCAATTCAAAATCAACTCAAGGGTATTTTTAAAATTAAATGTAATTTGACTTTTAATCATCTTGGATTGATGATTATTGATTGTTGATTTGATTAATTGATTTTTAATTTGGATGCTTGAGTTGATCCTACCTAAGGCAAATAGGTTAGATCCAACCCAAGGTAATTTCTCTAGGTCACTAGGCATAATGTCCTAAGCATTGAATTAGGAGAATCTTATTTGAGATTAAGATCTTCTAATTGCTAAATTAACCTCATCCAAAAATGAGGTCAATAAATGGACCCCCAATATGTGTAGTGGATTAACCAGAATACACTGCACATATTGGTGTTGACAAGATTGATCAACATACAAGCATAAACTTGGGGCTCCCATTCATAATTTTGATTTTTTTTATTTGAATTTTATTTTGATTTTGATTGTGAAAGATAGGTATATGTATACCTATCTTTTTTTGGAGTGTCATTCATGAGATTAGTTAATAAGATGGGGCTGTTAAGGGTATGATCCATCCTAGTTAGTTAAAGAGAGGAGAGGGGTCCTCAAAGAAATGATCCAATCCTCAAAATAGGATGCCAACTAAGGACTTACTTCTATATGATTAGCTAATAAAATGGGGCTGTTAAGAGCATGATCCATCCTAATTAGCTGAAAATAGAAAAGGGTCCTTAAGGACATGATCCAATCCTCAAAATAGGATGCCAACTGGGGACTCACTCCTATGTGATTAGAAAGAATGCCGACTAAGGGACTTATATCTTTCTGACTATTAGAAAGGGGTCATAAAGACTTAATCCAATCTAACTCGCTTGTGTAACAAGAAAGAGGCCTTGATAGCTTGATCCAATCATATGCACAAATGTAGGATGCCGACTGGGGACTTACTCCTAGATGATTAGAAAGAATGCCGACTAAGAGACTTATATCTTTCTGGCTATTAGAAAGGGGTCATAAGACTTAATCCAATATAACCCACCTATGTAACATGAAAGGGGCCTTGATGGCTTGATTCAATCATGTACACAAAAGTAGGATGTCGACTGGGGACTTACTCCTATGTGATTAGAAAGAAGGCCGACTGGGGACTTATATCTTTCTGGCTATTAGAAAGGGGTCATAAAGACTTAATCCAATCTAACTCGCCTGTGTAACATGAAAGGGGCCTTGTTGGCTTGATCCAATCATGTACACAAAGGTAGGATGCCGATTGGGGACTTACTCCTATGTGATTAGAAAGAAGGCTGACTGGGGACTTATATCTTTCTATCTATTAGAAAGGGGTCATAAAGACTTAATCCTTCCTATGAAAATGATCAAAATCAAATTGCTTAAGAAAGATGAGGGTTGTGTAACATGAAAGGTGCCTTGATGACTTGATCCAATAATGTATACAAAGGTAGGAATGGTGCCACGAAGGGTTTGCTCCAAACCCAGAAAGACATGAGAAAGGTGCCACAAAGGGCTTTCCCCATCTCAAGTCATGAATAGGAAAGGTGCCACAAAGGGCTTGATCCTATCCTATAGGTGATATGGATGAGGAAAAGTGGTCAAAGTGACTTATTCCTAATCCTCAAAGGTTTTGGCTAATAAGCAAGAGTCTCAAGGACTAATCCTTACTTGATTTGTCTAACTTGATGAAAGGGTGATGAAAGGTTTGCTTCCATTTCTTGATTTCACTAATACTCCTTACACATGAAGAAGTTTAGTGAAGGAGGTTTCAAAGAGTTGAAATTTATTTTTGAAGGAAGACTTGGGTATATTTTGGACCAAATGCTTTATTATGCCATGAGCATAGAAGTTCATCATTTTTTTATATCTTAAAGTTATAATTAACCATGCTAGATGTCTATGTCACTGAAGGCAAGGTGTCATAGGGTACTCACCTGAGAATTCTATCTTTTTGAGCTTGCATGTGACTATATAGTTCTTTAGGTAGTAAGAACCAAAGTCAACCAGTGCTTCTCAAATAGAATTTAATTTTCTTTTTGTTTGGATATGTATGTTATTTTTACTTTGTTGACATGAATCAACAGCTTATAAGGCATTCTCTTGGATTCAATGAAGATCAAGAGATTCCTTTAAAGCTTTCTAAAGTTAATGAGAATCAAGATAATCTTTTGGATTCTCATAGAGACATAAAATTCTTATCCCTAATCAATAAGGGGAAAGGATTAACTTATTAGAAATTTAGATTCTCGATAAGTTTGAAATTGAATTTCTTGTTGATTTATTATTATAGGAAATGAAATCTCATAATTGTCTTTGATTAATTTCTTATTTTTGCATTTTTGATCCTTCTACATTTTACTGCAAGGTCTTTGAAATTAGTTCAAAAGTAAATTTCAAGACTCTATATATAGTAACAAGACTGTCCTTCAAGTCATATTGAAGTTTCTTTTATTTTGTTTTCTTCTTTGGCAAGATTTTCAATATAACCCTCTACCTAATTGAAAGTGGGATTATAAGAAATCTTGATCATGACCTAAATTGCCCCAATATGTTGAGACTAAATGATATGACTCTATAACAGAACATTCTTATAAGGATTCTGAATGTCATATCATATGCTTTCAATTCTTCTTGTCTATAATTGTCTTGATTTGACAATTTTTAGATAAGTTATCCTTAAGAAGGATAATCTAATGCATGAAAATATTTTTGATTTTAAAATGAAATATGGGCAATATGAACCCATTTTCAAGGTAAAGATTCAATCCTAGTCCCAAGATGTGGGCCATATAATGATGTTAGCTAACCAAGAAGAATATGTTCTGCTTATGTACAACCATCATTTTCTAGCTTTAAATTTAGCAAAAATTTGCTTTTCTTTTGGAATTTGACCTCAATCATCAAGGGAATTAATTTATTGAAATGAAATCAAGCTTAAGTTTATGGACCGCTACATCTGGAGATCATTTCAATTTTATTTCGAGATAAAGTAGTCTTTAAACCCAAAAGATAGCTTGATCAAATCATCGATAGCTAACTCATTAAAGAGTTAGATCATTGATATCATCTTGTCAATTATGGAATTGGATTTTTCTTCAAATTCTAAGGGTGCATCCCAAACTTGAAGACTATATAAATCTCTAGACACATCTAAACAACATTGATGCAATGTGTTAGAGTGCCTTTTGAAAAGGAAGTTAGGACCCAAACTACTTAAGCTTTTTAACTTGCAATAGCTCTATAAATCCATAACTTTTCTTATTTATGGTTATAAACCACTTGCAATGGAATCAGAGTATACTCAATGAGACCTTTGCCATATAAAGGATATGGACTCTTGGAAAAGAAGATACACTATCTTTTCTTTTAACCTACCAAATGAGCTCACCCAATCATGGCAAAGGCTAAAATGACAAAGTATGAGATATCACTTATTTTTTGTTTAGGGATAATTTTTGACTTCTAACCCTACCACTTCATTTTGATGTGGAGAAGTTTGAAGTTAAAATGTCCATTTACATTGGGTGTCTTTTGCTTCATTTAAAATCAGAATACACTCAATAGAATCTTTTCCATTCAAAAGATATGGTCTCTTATAAAAGAAGATCCACTATCTTTTTATTTAACCTGCCAAGCGAGCTCACCCAATCATGGAAAAGGCTAAAATGACAAAGCATGAGATATCTAATTATATTATTATTATTATTATTTATTTAGCCAGGGACAATTTTTGGACTTCTAACCTTACCACTTTATTTTGATGTGGAGAAGTTTGAAGGTAAAAATGTCCACATGCTTAGAAATTTTAGACTTCATCCTTTTACTCTTGGATATAGTCTTTCCATCCCTTTAGTTTTCTTTCTTTTTATAATATTCTGATTTCATTTCTTCATGAAAGGTTACATTTGGTAATTTTCCTAGTTACAAGATTCACTAAGAAAATAGATGTATTTGACTCATTTCCATAACATTTCACTCTTTATGAAATGATTTCACTAAATGATTTATTAGGAAATTTGATATATTTGACCTTTTTGTTCAAATACACCATTTGATAGACTTGTTGATATGATTCAAGTCTTTGCTTGATTGATCATATAATATGATCCAACATTTTTATTTCATTTTCATCTTTTCATGGAGCAACAAATCTAGTAAAGTCATTTAAGATTAGCATAAAATGACTTTCTAAAGATGTTATACTTGCTGAATTCAAAATTATTTAGTGGAGTGAGTCATTTAGGATTGGCATAATAACTTCCTTGAAAACTTTACACTTCTAAAATCAGAATTTTCTATTGGAATCAAATATTTAGCGAGGTCATTTAGGAGTAGCTGAATGATATTCCTAAAGACTCAACACTTTAGGATGAATATGAACATCCTTCAATAATCAATATGTTTCTTCTTTTTCTTTTCATTTGATTCCTTTTTTAATCTCTTTTTCTTATTTGGGACTGGATAGGACCATCCAAGAGCATTTAAAGATGTTTCATGAATTCCTAAGTTGCTCTTTTTCATGTTTAAATTTTGGCTTCAACCAACAATGTGATTGAAATCAAGTTCTTTCTTTAGATTTAGTTTTTAAGATTGAATTTTCATGAAGCTAAAAACTTCTTTCTTTATTTGATTGAATTTATATGGAATCATCTTATCAAAGCTTGATTAGAATTGAGCCTATATAAATTCACTCACATATTTATATTTGATGTTGACCGATGCACCCGGATCAACATATATTTTAGAGATTTTCTTCTTTTAAATTTTCCACATTGACTAAGATGTTAATAAGTTCTTAGTAGTCTATCTTTGTCATAGAAGATAACCCTAGAACTTCTTTATGGTGGAAAGCCACATCAAGAAGTTGCTTATAGTTAAGTAAGGCAAATTACATGATTATGTAATGCCTTGCTTTACTTTTGTTTCTTTCTTCATCATTTTTTTATTTCATATTTCATATTATTTTATAACAGAGCATTATGATGCTTGATTTTGCAAGCACTTCTCTAAGATGGGCAAAAAATCACATTTCGAAGATGATTTATTTGCCATTTCTTTTCAGTGTCATTTGAGGTGGTATGACTCTACCATTTTGAATTTGAGTTCAAGAATTTCCCTTTTTATATAAAGGAAAAATAGGTCTGGCTCTATCCTCAATAGATCAATAGACCTCATGATCTATTCATTTATAGGATCACCATTTAAAAGAGGGACCTCTAGGGTAGATGATGTGCCATTATAAAGTCAAGTTTGACTTGTATTTTATTTTATAGCACATATAAGATTAAAGGTAATCTCAGCTTATAATGGAATCTTTGACCAACATACTTAACATTAAGACAATGTCAAATAGGTCATAAGATATTGCAAAGGATTCTCCTTAGATTCATTTTGTATTGAAAGCATATAATGCCTTAGTCTTAAAATTAAGGCATTTTTCATTCATTTGGGGACAAAGTCCTTGATTTATCTATCAACTTTCCGGTGATAGAATTTCATACTTTCACTCTAAGCGATAGATATATCACCCTTAGGACCCAATCCTAAGGTCATGATTTCTTCAGAAGGATTAAATTCTTCATTTATTTTCTTTTTTTATTTGGCCTTAAAGTTAATTAAAGCCAATCATGAAATATCATTTCATTCAATGGGAGAAAACTCCCATTAATAAAGTTGATTTAAATTTCATTCATTTCAACTTTATCAAGAGAATCAGAATTTTCTTTCGATACCCTCTCTTTTCTTCTATTGATTAGAAGCAAAAGTGAATCTTGTCATTTTATCTTTGTTTATGTCATATCATCTTCCGCTTTTGACTCTCTCCCAATCTCTTAAGAATTTAATATTTTGGAAAGGTATAAAAGAAGGTTATCTCCAAGTCACTCCTTAGAATTGGCCAATCAACTTGAGTAGTTGTTTTTCTAATATTCTAGTGGACTTGTGAAAATTAAGATTAAAGATGATTTGCATTTATGTAAAAATTTTCTTCTATAAGAATATAATATTTTCATTAAGTTCCTTAATCAACCTCTACCTAAGGTCAATAAGGCATTCTTTTTTTGGGATGATTTTGTTTTTATTCTTCTTTTCTAAATGCTATTCACACTTCAATCATGATGGGAAAAGGGCAATAGGCAACTATGCCTCGATTTAAGTTTTCTCGGGTTTTTTAAAGGAACTCCTTCATTTCAATTTACATCCAGGTGTTTTGACACCTTTTAAATGTAGAACAAAGGGTATCCATTCAGGACCCTCACGATTCTCTTTAGCTTTAGTACAAAGCCAAAGTAAGATCAAGGATAAGTTTAATTTTGAGACTTTATTTTTGGAGATTTTCTTTTCAAATCTTGAAGTACTTTTCATACTTTTTTTAAATTTAATATCTCTTTTCCATATTGGAATGGATTCAAATCCATCTTGACCAGATTTAGGTCATAACAGAGATGACTTGATTTTTATTTATTTCTCTACCTCTCATTTTATTTTGGGATTTAGTTCTAGGACCGAATCATTTAACTATGACAAATGAAGAGTTCTAGAACCACTATTCAAGATGTTGGGTAGGCTCAACCAAGAATGAAATGGAGGGAATCCAACAAAAAGAAAGAAAATCCTGATCAGTGAGTGGCACTAATACACTGCTGATATATAGAAATAACCACATATTTTTAAATATGGAGAGGAACCATTCCCCAGCGGGGTCGCCAGAAAAATATGTTGGTTTTTTTTCTCTGGAATAGAGAAAAGAAATGACACAACATAGAGTTTAGGTTTATTTAGAAGAACAAATATGACATTAAGGAATAAGCATATTATCTCGAAAGACAATCATGCTTTCCTGTAATAGATTCAATCATTTCAATAAAAGACTCCTAAAAATGGGTCTTTCATGTATGAGTATTTTCCCCACTACAGGAAAAAAGTAGAACAAGGTCTATTTTATCATGGGATCATGGTTCCCTATAAAGCCTCTAGTTAATTACATCTTAGAAGTGTCTCTTCCTAAGAATACTCTCGATTAAAGAAACAAGTGGTTATTCTAAAGATTACTAAGGTAGCTTTCAAAGGATTGATTTTGGAAATTCAATTGGGAGGTCCAAATTAGAGAGAGTTATTTTTTAAGAGTCAAATGGAAAAGTAGGAAATGTCTATTGATGGGATGCCAATAGACATTCATCTATCTTATGATTGGGTTTCAAATTTGGGATTTAATTTAGAATTTAAGTTATCATTTTCTTATAAATCTAACTTAGATTCTAGTAGCACAAAATTGAAATGCCTGGGTTGAAGACTTATTCCTAAAATGCTTGAACCTAATCTATAGGTGCATGTGATGCTCAACCTTGTTCTAATCTGGGAATCATTGATTCTCTCACTTGAGGAACTAACCTATCACGACTCTTACGGACTTACACTGGAGAGAATGAGCTAACACCACCTAAGAGCATTTTAAAATCATGAGGCTAAGTCATATGAATGCAAGATGGTTGGGCTGTTGCAATTTTAGGAAAGAAATCTATTAATCTAAACTTACGCCCTAATCCCTAAGATCATGTAGGGTATGAAGATGCACCTAACTAATGCACATTTTTAAAATTTTAAAAAATTTTGACTCAAGATTCATTTTAAGTCATAGGAATGCAATTTATGCCTAATGCATACAATTAGAAAAAGATTATGGGCCAAATCAGAACAGAAGAAGGTGTACTTCCACCATAGGCTCTCATAGGTCAATCCCAAGTTCTCTGGCAAGGATGGAAGTCCTTCATTAATCAAGAGTGAAACAATATGATTTATGCATGATATTAAAACATCCAGCTAATGGGTTGCTACATATTTTATCTTGCTTTAATGGCCTAGGCTTTTATATGAAGATTATGAGTTGTATTTATTTTTTATGTTTCAATTAATTTAGTTGGGTAGAAAACTTAGTTTATCCTATGAGCCTACGTCCAGGCATACATTAGAGCACAAATATAACACAGAAAGAAACCTAAAAAAAGTATGCTATTTCTATTGCGCACCCAAAATAAATCAAGCTAGATTAAATTATATAAGAAAAAGGTCAATCGATGGTACTATTGTATTTAAGAAAGAAAATTGACTGAGTTCGCCCTTATACAACACCAGAACTACAAGTTGATCTATGGGTCTTCTTTCCGGAAAGTCTCCTTCTTGGGGACATCCATCTCCATAGGACCACTACACCATCTCCTAGTTGGGTCAGCTCTTGCTAATCCTAGACTCCATAGATCCTAACCTAATTCTAACTCAAATTTACATTTAAAATTCAAAAGAAATCCTAAGCCACAAAATAGATGTGTTAGAATACACACATAACACAAGTAGTTTATATTTCACAAATTTGCTTAGCATTGGTTGCAAGCCATTTTCATATGTTAAGGGTATTTTAGCACCAAGCAAATAATTTTATGATTTATTTTTTATCCCTTTAACACAATCCCTAGTAAAATCTAGAAAGAACACCCTAAGATCCAGTCTAAGGAACAAACAAGCCTAGGCATCCAGTCTAAAGCAATACACCACTTAGATATATGAAGCACAACTCAACATATCAGAGGAGATTAAAAGAAAATCACAGAACTATCTAACCTAGATCTAGAGTCCGTGACCTAAGTCATCTAGTGTGTGTAGAAGTCGGGTTTATGTGGTATGTCTTTGCTAAGCCTTTAAGTTTAAGTTTGAAGTTTGATGTTTGAATTGGTTTAAATTTTACTATTGGTTGGTTTTAATTCAAAAGGTTTAATGGTTTAATTTCCATTTTTATGTTCATTTTATTTGGTTAAAGTTATATAGGTTTTCAAGAATGAAGAATGGAATGATTCTATTTTTGGATGGAGCTCTTTCCATTCAACATTCTAAATCCTAATGATGTTTTCAAAAGTCTAACTAAAATCCTTAAGTATTTTAATTAATCCTTTTGATTTTATTTATGTTTGGATTTGATTTATGTTATTTCATTTGTTTGAATTGCTTTATTTGATTTAATTTGTTTGATTTATTTCATTTTGAATTAAGTTATATGGATTTCATTTGATTTGGCTAATGTTAATTTAAAGGGTATGATTTAAGTTTGATTTCATTTAATTTAACTTAAAATATTAAATCATGGATTTGTAAGCTTAAGGTTTAAATTTATTAATATGAATTAATACCTTAGGTTTGTTCATAGATTATTCTTAATCTGATTTAATTAACCTAGGTTTTAGATTCATTATTTAAATTCATTAAAGATGAGTGATTTCATTAAACTTAACTTAAGTTGTTTAATTATGTTTGAATTTCATTAAGTATTGATTTTCTTAAAATTTTATTATTTGATTAAATTCTTTGACTTAATAAGTTTTGATGAATTACCCTAAGTATTTTTTATGTTTATTTCAGATTAGTTCAATTTATTTGTTGATTCAATGAATTAGTGATTCTTCTTAATTATTATTTAGTTCATATTGACCTAGAGATTTGGAAAATCAAGAATTCCAAATTTATAAACCAATTGGGTTTGAGATAACTATGGCAAGTGGGGTTATGGACCAATTTTATGTTTCTAAAGTTTCAACTTGATTTGAGATGTGATTAGGGTGTAATTAAGGTTTTAATTATTTCATTAAAATCTAAATTAAGCCTAATTTATTAAGATTCATTAAAAGATTTTATTTTTTTATTTATTATTCACTGAAATACCTTTTCAATGAGGGTTTATTTATAATTTTTGGTTAATTGGTTGATTTATTATGATTTAATTAAGTTGAGGTTATTTAATTGAATTATTTAATTCTTTTAATTACCTAATTGAGTTAATTAGTGATCTATTAGGTTCATATAGGTTGGATTAGGTTTAATTAATATTTTGATGTTCATTTATTTATGTTGATTTAAGGTTATTAGATTAAAGTTTTCTAATTATTTCATTAAAGGGTAATTAATTTAATTAATTTAAAGGTTAAACACATGAAATCACAATTTTCCTTAAATTCATAGAATTAAATCCCCAAAAATTCACCTAAAGTGTATTTTATGCTTAATTTCAATTTTCCAAAATTTCAAATTAATTGGATTTTTAATTTGAGAGTAATTAGAGTTTAATGTTTTGCAATTAAAGCCCAATTAAGGAAACATTACCTAATAAAAATTAGAGATTTTAATTTTTGTGATTTCTTCCATCAAGACGAATCCATAGAGCTTTTAATTATAATTTTCTGAGTTTTCTTTGATTTTATATGATTTTTTGAAGTTTCTAGGATTTTTAAATAATTTTAAAATCGTTATTTAACAAATCTTACCGGTTTTAAGTGTGGAGGGTCCCACGCGGCCGAGTTGAAATGAGCGGGATCGTTTATGGACCATCCGATCAAGATGGTGTTATCTTGATCCATGATGCCGCTATCTGCGGTCGTCGATGGCGGATGGATGTGAATCACCCACGATGATTTAAATCAATTTTTGCTTGGGTAGACCATACTCAAATAGAAGGATCAGGAAGTCCGGAGACCGTCTTATTCCCTAAACGCTAAAACTCGATCATCGTTGATGGTTTTCCATCATCTGGCACGATCAAAGGCGAATTATGCCTCAATTTCGATCCCAAAATGATCAGTGATCTAATTGGGACCAATCTATATGGTTAGATCCATTTGGAATTCCAACTTTCTTTGAAAAGGCCCAAAATCGAGAACTTGAAGAAAATAGGGGAGGATGTTAATGGCAAACATGGATTCCAGTTATCTCCGTCGGCGAGGTTGATTCCACAAGCTTTAGATCGATGCAACGAACTTGTGTCCGACGTTTGGCGGCTTATCTCCATGTGGTTTGCCCCCTTGACCGAGCTCCCTAGCATAAATCTCAGCCTTGGTGGTTCTCGGCCTTCCCAAAGCCAAATGATTCGAGTAAGGGCTCGATTTGGATCGTCTCGATCCCTAGAACGTGTATGTGTCTTCAATTTGGGGTGAAATCCTCTCCTTTAGATTTCACCATTAAAGGGTGCTCGATTTTGGCGTGAATAGTGCCTTGCCGACAATGAGGTGGTCAAGGAAAGGTGTTGAACTTTCTCTCTTGGTCTTGTGAAGATAATGAAATGTTCACTTTAGAGGGAAGGAGATTCTTTGCATGTTTTTCATGCATGGCCGAGCACTTTTTACTCCTCTTCCTCTTCTCTTCATTTTTTTCTTCCCTTGGAGAAGCCAAATCCTTGTTGGCTTTTCCTTGCTTGATTGCCTCCTTCACTTGAAGGCAGCCATCTTTTAAGAGGTGGCTTTTGTCTTGGAATGGATGAGGTGGGAAGAAGGGAGTTTGCATGGGAAGAGATGGAAGAAGGAAATTAGCATTTCTCTTCTTCCCATTTTCTCCTCTTTTTTATTTTATGATTATGGCATCACATAGCCCTAGATTAATGTGTGCTGCCCATTTTGAGTTTTCATTTGGAGTACATTTGATTTGGGTTGGAGTTTGAGTCCAAATCAAGTGCATTGATTTTAGCTTGATCCAATTCAAAATCAACTCAAGGGTATTTTTGAAATTAAATGCACTTTTCCTTTTAATAATCTTGGATTGATGATTATTGATTGTTGATTTGATTAATTGATTTTTAATTTGGATGCTTGAGTTGATCCTACCTAAGGAAAATAGGTTAGATCCAACCCAAGGTAAATTCTCTAGGTCACTAGGCATAATTTCCTAAGCATTGAATTAGGAGAATCCTATTTGAGATTAAGATCTTATAATTGCTAAATTAACCTCATCCAAGAATGTGGTCAACACTATATTTACTCTCAAACAATCTCATGCTAGTAAGGACGTGGCCAATGTCCTCTAACTGAATGGTTTTGCCAGTAGGCTTCACACATGATGCAGTTACGACCAGAGTCCTCTGACCGGGTGGTTCTCGCTAAATGACATCATTATATTACGGTCACGACTATAGCCCGTATGCTCTTCATTGGCTTTGCCCTTTGAGTTGTGAACCATATGCTATACTTGATGGGACAAAAAGCCCTTTGTTAGCTAAGGTAGACTTAAGCTTGTCTCCTTAGACAAACACCACCCCAAGTCTACAAGAATTTCTTGGATGACGTAACCCATGTGTTGCTGATAAGAATCCTCTGGTCAGGTTGGGTCGACTACCTCCTCTGACTAAGTAGACTAGAGACCATGATAACCCGGGATGACAGAACCATGGGATCTAGATCAGGCGTGTCATTGATCCCCCAACCATCTACTTTAAGTTAAATATAACGAATTTCATAAATCTAAATTTTAAAAAAACTCTATATGCTGCTATTATATGCTACACATTAAGTGACATAACGACTAGCTTTAATCGAAAGTTCTTTCTCAGTACTGAGAGGGGTAATTAACTATAGGTGCTTGCACCTATAGGAAACCTGGAACCAGATCTAAAGTCCTCACAAAATGAGGGTGAAATATCTCGGTAGTGTCTTATCGGCTATTCATCTACCTTCAGAAAATTACGCCGACACTAAATCATACTCTCTTCATCGAGAGGTCGGTGGCGAATTTTTGGAGCCCACAGATTTTTGGCGACTCCGTTGGGGACAAGTTTCTCTTTCCATCTTTGGCTAGTTGAATCAATGCTATGATAGCAGCGGAGTATATTAAAATGAAAACTTAAAGTTATTTATAAAATTAAATTGATTGAAATTCAAAATTATTTTTGTAATGAACATAATTCTAAAATTTTGAAAACCTTTTCTTATTCATAACTTATTTTCATATCTTAGTGTTTGTTCTATTATATCTCTGCATCATGAAATTGTGAGATGATATGTCAATTCTTGATACTAATCTCCATCTTTCATTTCATAGACGGATCTTCAGAACACACCCTTCACTGTGTAGCTGGGCCGCAGAGCCAAAATTCGTCTAGCTAATGCTATCATCAACACCGGAGATGATGGATCTACTATACAATTTGGTAGCATATATTTTCCAGCGATCGTAGCTCAAACTACTGCTAGGCCTGCATGAGACAATTATGCACAACTTTCATATCAACCCGTGCAGTAGACCAAATTCACTAAAATTCCTATCGCTACTGCTGTTGAGGTCCCTCGAAAGAGAGCCTTTGTATTTGAAAGGTTGGGACACACTGAAGCTCCAGCCATGAAGAGGATGATGACTGGGCAAACAATTTCAATAGTGCATCCGAACGCTGCTTCTCTGTTGACCTTGCCTTTTGCGCAAGGCAAACATGATGCTGAAGCTTCCTCATCTGAAGGAAAGCTAACTTGAAGACAAAGGAGAAGAAGGAATGCCGAATTGCGAGCCCAACAAATCTCACCTCGCCCCTCCGTTACACAACTAGTTGTGGAACCAGAAGCGAGTGTTCACACCCACAACAGATTTAAAAATCTCAAGTAAGTGAAAAGAAATAGCTCTACTGGTGATATTAAGAAATCATTTTGGGAGTAATGGTACCAAACTCCAACCTCACAAAGGAGGCATCCTGAGACTCTATCCTCTAGAGTGCACAAGATGTTAAAAGTTGTAAAAGAACAAGGCCTTATGAAGAAAAGATATCAAAGGCCAATTATCAGAGAAGCCAACAATGCTCCACTGTAAAGGCTACCATCAAAGGTACTAAGAACTCAGGAGTGTTACAAACAAGCCCTGCGCGGTGAATATTAGGGCGTGACACCTAAATCACGCGTTCGGGAATCCGTTGCCGAAAGGTCCTGGCAGAAAGGAAAACAAGTCTGGAGGCCAAAGCCTCAAGAAGAAGCTGCCAAGGCAAAAGGCACACCGGTTTGCATATCGGAGATCCATGTGGGGCCCAACAAGAATGGGTTCCTAAAAAGAATGTTATAATTAATGAGGCTCGTGATGGTCGACACCCTAGAGAATCCTCCAGGGAATTCCATCACCAAGTAGCTCCATCTCTTTAGAAGGTAGTCGACTTTGATCGAAGCCCTCTTATTGAAGAAATGTTCATGCCTTAACCTGAGCCTGAGATTCGTTGGAGACGACGCTCAGAAGTGAGGCTACAAGAAGAAGAAGAAGAGGAAGATGATGATGATGAGACCATGGGAATAAAAGTGGTTTATATGATAGGTCAAGGTGATCATCAGCCTGGTACTCGATTCTATAATCAACATCGACGTACCATCCTACCCACTGCTCCTCTTGAAAGACAAGAAGAAGAAGAAGAAGAGCATTTAGGTTCTTCCCCTGGTACTCGGTTCTATAATCAATGTTGACGTACCATCCTACCCACTACTCCTCTTGAAAGACAAGAAGAAGAAGAAGAGCATTTAGGTTTTTCCTCAGATGATGAGAGAAGATAAGAGTCAGAAAGGGAGGAGAATCCCATGTTCACTGACACTGCTACACTGGCCCAAGTGCAGAGGCACATGCAGCACCAGATGAGGACAAAATATAAACAAATTGAGCAGCTTAATACTAAAATGTATGAGATGATGGCTCAGATGAATCTTATGATGCAGATAATGCAGAGGAGTGCAGCGGTAGTGCCACTATTCATTCCACCAGCTAATCCTCAAACAACTAATATCATCCCTACCAATCCACCAATAGAGCCAATACCTTAGACTTCTAGAGCTCATAGTACTCATGAGGGGAGAAATGAAATTAATCAGTTGCTTCCCAACCAACTCCTCAAAACTTATCTGGCACATTAGAGCATGTGACAGCTGCTCAATTAGAGATTATTTTAAATGAAAAGATTAAAGCTATCATAGTTGCAGAACAGGTGGAGAAACTGGTGAATATAGGTCACCCATATCCTGCAGAATATGACTAGGTGTCGTATCCTAAGGGTTACTCAGTGCCGAAATGGAAATTCCATTCATTTGATGGCAACAATAACCCCAGATAGCACCTAGAAAAATTTAAAGTAACCTATGGTAATACTGGGGGTAATGATGCGCTATTATTTCACCAGTTTGTCAGCAGCTTAACTTCAACTGCTTTTGAGTGGTACGTAGAGTTGCCAAATGGCTCAGTTAAGACATTCGCCGAGCTGGAGGTAATGTTTATCAAAAGATTTCCTAGTGTAGTTAGAAGGCGTGACCCCGGAAGAGAAAGAAGGATGAGTCGGTCACTAAATACATAACTCGCTGGCAAAATATGAGTATGAAGTGCGAGCAACAACTGGAAGAAGAACATGCAATTTAGCTGCTAATGGGCAACATTGATGATAAAATGATGCCCTATTTATGCATGGCTTCGATCACCACCTTTAAAGAACTACTGTATCGGGTGGCAAAATTAAAAAAAGTTGAATCTTTATAAAATTGAAAGCCATTCAGACAGAACACAGAAAGTAAAGTTCTCAAAATCAAGGGGGACTGAATCTCACACTACTTCATATGATTCAAATATAGGAAGGAGGGCAACTTATAATGTAGATAAGGGGAAACAACCTATTTATTTTGAAGAGAAAGTTAAACAACCCTTCAATTCTCAACCGAAATTACTTCTTGGAGGTAATGACAAACCCAAAACTTTCTCAGGCAGTGGTGATCGCCCAAGACAATCATTAGGAGATGATGATCAAACTTGTCCATCTCTTAAGGAGAAGATGAATAAGGAATATTCATTCAAAAGGGAAAGTGTGGCCAAACTATTTCAACAAGCACTCAGGGCAGGTTTGGAGTTGCCAGAATGTAAAAGACCTGAAGAGTCAGGACGAACTGCAACCCAAATTACTATCCATATCATCGAGTAGTTAGCCACCCTATAGAAGATTTCTATGTATTCAAAGACTGGCTAGAAAGAAAATACAGGAGAGGTTAATTCACTCTATCCAATAGTGTTCTTATTCACCCAAAGAGAGAATCTACAAGGGTGGTTACATCCTCTTCTATGCCCCCACAGAAAGATAAAGCAAAAGAAAAAAAGTTGAGGAAGGCAATGGGAGACATAAGTCTCAATGAAAACTATGAAGATGTTGAAGCAATTAGAAGGCATTCCGAGTGTCAGATGGAAATCTCCACTTGAATCGGTGCTAAAACTAAAGGTAGAATCTACATCAAAAGGTTCTTCTCTTCAGAAGTAGTCCAGGGTGTTTGGTGTTCCTTGCCCTGAGAAATAACCGATTCAGAGTTTGTCAAAAACTCCCAAAAGGCCAGCCAAACAAAAGAAGATAAAAAAGAAATCTACCACCCAAAAGATTAAGAAGATGATTTCATGTCAGGACTCCAAATCATTGAAACAAATGATTAAGGAGATGATGACAAAGAATCTCTTTTTGAAGAAGTCTATCGGGTTATCTTAATATCCTTGGATACTCCCCGACAGAATCTACTTCTTTGAGATAATCTAAGAAGAAGAACGACCAATGATGTGGCATTCAAGCCTTTCCTGATGGTGAAGCAAATAGAAGATAGCTCGGAAGAAGACTTGTGCTTTCCGGAGGAAGATGAGTCAGAGTCTTCAATATCACCATTAATGAAGGGCATAAAATTGGGAAGTGATTCTGAAGGCTCCATCCGATCCTCAGGCATAAATAGTGGTTCTTAAGAGGAGACTTCTTTAGAAGAATCTGAGCTAAATAGAGCAGCCTCAGTAAAACTCTAAAGTGGCAAGGTGCTACCATCATCATAGAAGAAAGGAACGCTAAATAAAGGCAATGACAAGAACATAGAAGTTAATGAAAATATCATCCCCAAAGATCCAAAGAAGAAGTCTAACATGGATAAAGGAATCGATTACAACATCTTATCGCACTTGAGGAAGATCCCTGCACAATTGGGTGTGTATGAGGCCCTCCTGATGTCACAGGATCTCTGTAAAACCTTAATTTAGGATCTTAAGAATCCAAAGAAATATGAGGCATACTTTGCCGAGCGGAGTATGACTGAAGTATTAAAATCTGAAGACCTTCCGACAATCACCTTCTCTGAGGAAGATCTTATGCTCTAGACATCAGATCATAATTGTCCGCTATATGTCTCTGCGAAGAGTGATTGTGTCATAATCAATCGAATTCTAATTGACCCAGGTTCATCCGTTAATTCCATGAGTCTAAAAACATTGAGAGGATTGTCCCTTGATGTTCAACATTTAGGACGGGATAAATTAATGAACCACGACTTCAATGAATAAGGGCAAACGATGCTCGAATCTTTTACCTTGCAGTTATGATTTGGAGAACTTCACTTAGAAGCCAAATTCCATGTCATTGATGCTGACACCTCGTTCAGGGCCGTATTGGGGTGCCCCTGGTTACATGAGCATGGAATGGTCCCATCTACTTTGTTCCAATGCATGAAATACATAAGAGGTGAAGAAGAACATAGAATTTCTAGCGACCTTCAACTATTTACAGTCCATGAAGCTAAAATTTATGAAGATGCGAAATACTATTTATTGAAGGAGCCCAAGCCTCAATAATCCAAAGCTTCTACCTCAAAGGCTACAAAATAACACAAATAAGTGAAGAAGAAAAAAAAGGCGACGTAGATTCTTCCTAAAGCAGCTAGTGCATCACATAAGTTAAAAAGGCTAGTCCCTCATCTAGGCAGTGATAAAAAAGAGAAGATGATGATCCTTATGGGGAGTAAACAAGTCTCGGTGAAAGAAAGAAAATTATAGTAATTTTCAGTATAATTCTGAACCTACTTATGAAAGTGATGTTCAGTGTATCTCTTCAAGTAGGACGATAAACTTATTGATTTTAGAAGAATCATTAGTGATCATGCCGGTTCCTTTTCAACACTTCAAAGAAATCACTCCAGGTGAAGTCCATATTCTTGAAGAGTTAAAGACTTCTATGTGCCTCCTTTGCTTGGAAGTAATGAACATGAAATTTCATTTTACAAGTCTGAGGAGTGCTATCACCAGAATTCTAATTGGCTCATGCAATTTGATGAATCTGATGATATGGTTCTCACAAGAATGCCAAAATATTATCCTCCAAGGATTCACAAGATGATGCACAAATTGGGAGTTGATATTGGAGCAGACAAATGATGATCCCACTTCTTTGAACTGACCAACGATGAGGAGGTAGAAGCCAAGCCAACGCCTGAAGAGCTTGAGGATGGTGGACAGGCAGCGACCATGGATGAGTTGAAGGAGATCAATTTGGGAACAGAGGGTGATCCTCGCCCAACTTTTGTCAGTGCCCTTCTGTCTGATGAAAAAGTTGAAAAAAATAAAAGCTCTACTATGTGAATTCAGGGACTGCTTTGCTTGGACATACTCTGAAATGCCAGGCTTATCCCCTGATGATGCAGTTCACAAACTAGCCATCAAGGCAGATGCAACACCTGTTAAGCAAGCTCTTAGATGAATGAGATTAGGGATTGAATAACAGGTGATTGCAGAAACAAAGAAGTTGATCGAAGTAGGCTTTATCCGAGAAGTAAAGTATGCAGATTGGATAGCCAACGTTGTTCCAGTGAGAAAGAAGAATGCTCAAATCCATATCTACATTGATTTTCAAGATCTGAATAAAACATGCCCAAAAGATGATTTTTCACTTCCAATATCAGAACTACTAGTTGACAATACTTCTAACTATGATATGTTCTCATTTATGGATGGGTCATCGGAATACAATCAAATCAAGATGACTCCTAAAGACGAGATGAACACATCATTTAGGACGCCAATTGATATATACTGCTATACAGTCATGCCCTTTGGACTGAAGAATGCTGGAGCTACATATCAGAGGTCCATGAAATGCATCTTCGATGAGTTGATTTATCAGAAAGTAAAATGCTACGTGGATGATCTCATCATCAAGAGCATAGATTGAAGAGATTATTTTGGTGACTTGAGGATGGTCTTCGAAAGAATTAGGTAGTACGATCTCAAGATGAACCCTCTCAAATGTGCATTTGGGGTTTGGTCTGGAAAGTTCCATGGCTATGTGGTACGACATAGAGGAATTAAGATCGACCCTAATAAAATCGAAGCGATATTGAATATGCCACTGCCAAAGAATCTTCGTCAGCTTCGTTCCTTATAGGGACATTTGGCATTCATCCGGCGCTTCATATCAAATATGTCAAGCAGATGTCAACAATTTGCTAAATTGATGAAGAAAAATGCACCATTTAAGTGGGACGATGAGTGCCAAGAAGCATTCGATAGCATCAGAGATACCTATTGAATCCACTAATTCTTGAAGCACCAATCTCGAGAAAGCCTCTCATTTTGTATACAACTGCATTAGAAGAATCCCTGGGAGCATTGCTTACACACACAATGAAGAGGGCAAGGAAAATGCACTGTACTATATCAGTCGAAGATTGATAGGAGGCTGAGTAAGTACTCTCGAGAAAAGCTTGCAGCGATCTTCATCGCCCATAAGCTTTGACATTACATGTTGTCACTTAAGATAACACTCATCTCAAAGATCAATCCGCTGAAGTTCTTGATGACAAGACCAGCATTGATAAGTCATTTGGCACGATCGACAGTACTCCTATTACAGTTCGATATTACATATGTATCTCAGAAAGCTGTTAAGGGGAAAATACTAGCAGATTTTCTCATTGCGCAACCTATCCTAGTAGATTTAGCAATCAATGATGATTTACCGGATGAATAGACCGTGCTAATCTAAGGGAGGTGTTGTAGATCTAGGAAATGTATTTCGATGATGCATCATCTAGTAAGCATATTTAGCCCCCAAATCTGCCAAAAGCAAGAGCTGGTGTCGGCCTCGTCTTCATAACACCGGAGGGTGGCATAATGAGACATTCATACAGGCTGACTGAGCTAGGAACCAGTAATGAAGCTGAATATGAGGCATTGGTGGCGGGTCTCGAAGAAGCTATTGTTATCGGCATTCAAAATTTAAGAATCTTTAGAGACTCTCAATTGGTAATCAACCAAGTGTTGGGTCTTTATAAGATTAACAAGCTTGAATTGGCGTTCTATCATAAGCGAGTGCTTGAGCTCATGAAAAAAATTCCAAATATTAAACTAGCTCAAGTTTCTCAATCAAAGAATAGTAAAGCATATTTCCTGACCAAGCTAGCAAAAGAGATAAAGAACACGGACGACGATGATGTATTGATTGATGTGTCCACACATTGAGTTCTGCAACCAGTAAATCCATATTCCCCGCAGGTAGAGGGGACATCAAACTTAAGCCAGCAGGAAGTAATTCAAATTGCTCCTCACTCTCCTAAAGAACGACAAGTACAAGAGATAGAAAAACTCAAAAAAACTACAAATAAATCATGAAGCTTTCATGGAAGAGCAAGAATATTTCATGAAAATGAATAAAGTCACAAAAAAAAAAGAATCCTACGATATGCTTATGTCAATGAAACATTGTAGCATAGATCCTTTGAGTAAATATGACTGCAATGCTTAGGGATGGATGAAGCTAACTGAGTAATGTCTAAAATTCATGAAGGACTATATGGTGCGCACCAGTCAGGTCCTAACATGGCAACAAAAATTAAGAGGATGGGATACTATTGACCTTTAATGGTTAAAAACTGCATTAATCATGCCAAAAAATGTCACGAATGCCAAGTCCTCGGGGATCTCATTCATCAACCTCCGAATCCTCTAAACCCAACAATAGCATCCTGGCCGTTCGAAAGTTGGGGCACATATATAATTGGACTGATTGATCCTTCATCATCAACGGGACATCGATTCATTCTAACAGCTACTGACTACTTCTCCAAGTTGGCCGAGGTTGTTCCATTTAAGGAAGTCACAGCTGACCGGGTCATTGACTTCTTCACTAATAATGTTGTCTATAGATTCAGGGTGCCACGATAAACATTTCATACAACAACCCAGCTTTCAAGAGTGCAAAGATATACAAATTCATTGATCGGTACAAAATAAATTAGCGGTATTCATCAATCTATAATCCAAGGGCCAATGATTTAGTAGAGGCTTTCAATAAGATATTGGTAAAGATGCTCAAAAAGATTCTCACGAAGAATAAAAGAGAGTGACACACTAAAATGATGGAAGTACTCTGGGCATACAGAATAACTTATAAAATGCCAACCAAAGCCACTCCTTATACTCTAACGTTTGGAGTTGAGACTGTTTTGCCATTAGAAGTTGAGCTGCCATCACTTCGAGTAGCTGTCCAATTCAATCTTACTCAAGATGAGAACGCTGGCCTGCGAATGGAAGAGTTGGATGTGCTTGATGAAGTTAGACTCTAAGCTCAACAAAGTTTAGAAATTTATCGAGTGAGGATGTCCAAAGAATTCAATAGTTCAGTACATCCTCGGACATTCCAGAAAGGTGAATTGGTTCTGGTGCTAAGAAGGCCAATCATCCCTCATCGCAAGATCAGTGGTAAATTTGAAGCTAACGGGGAAGGTCCTTACGTCATAGAGAAGGTATATGAAGGAGGAGCCTACCAGCTTATTGACAAGAATGGACAACGATCGATACCACCAATTAATGGTCGATATCTCAAGAAATATCAGAACTTACTATGGATAAGTATATAAATACTTAAATGAATCTTGCACTAGTAATGCTTTCAACTACATATATAATATCACTTGAAGATTCTCTCATAAAATGAGAATGCATTTTCAAGTTACTACGAAAGCCTCCCCCTATTAGACAGGTGGTATTTTTATATATTTAGCTAAGTTGACATGGTGATTCAAGCCGAAATCCTTAGATAAATATATATATGATAATCAAAATGAGCTTTATTTATTTATATTAAAGAAGTTCAAACTTTGTAATACATTTCTAAACTAGTTTGCAATCCTCTTGTTAGACAGGGGGCATTTTTTTTAGTTTTTATAGATCAAAGCTGTCCAATCATTCCCTGTGAAACATGAGAGCTTCTTGTATATGTATTCAGGTTGACATCAAGCTTTATGCTGAGATATCTGAGTATATCTATAACTATTATTATTAAAGTTGTAGGTCTTACAAGAACAAAAAGAATATGCTTCAATGCATGAAAAGATAATCCTAAATGTCAAAAGTTTCCCTCCAAGATTCATCAAATGTCAAAGATCAAGTCAGAAAAACTTCTAATTTTGGAAGCTTCAATCAACTAAGTTGGAAAAACATCAACCTCTACATATTCAAGTCTAGGACACAGATGGGTTCTAAATGTCAGACTCAACAATGCCACAGGTGGCAGAGTTGCTGACGCTCTCCTCACTCAACAAGCCATAAAAAATGTCCGCAGTGAAAGAGCTCCCGTTTGTTAGTCTAATGATAAGACCGCCAAGCCATCACAGCTTAAGTCAAAAAAAAACTTGAGTAGGTTCTAAAGGTCAGACTCAACAAGCTCATAAATGGCTGAGTTACTGACGCTCTCTTCACTCAATAAGCCGCAAGAAAAGATCACAGTGAAAGAGCCTCTGCTCATCAGTCCAATGATGATAGCTATTCAATCTTAAACCAGATCCATCTTAGTGACTACAAGCAACCAAAATTCAAGAGATCTTTCTACTCGATCGATGGGCCAAGATAACCTGAGGAAAATCTTAATTCAGAGCTACCTCAAATCAATCTATATATTGCTTGCAAAGTGATATTCAAATATCTTTTCAAATAATCTGATCAAGCACAAAGCACATATCAAAGCCAATTCCCTCATCAAGTTCATAAAAGCAGAAAGCATAGGACCGAGGAAGCGATTCCATAGTCCATACAAAGGCAATGATCGAACTAAAGGAATTTCATGGTTATTCAGTCTGTTAAAGCACACAATGCTAGATTGATAACTCAACATTGACATAATATGAGCTGGAAGGCAGGATCATCTATATACACCCTTCAATGAGTCCGTCAAAACAGCAAGCACCGAACTTAAGGCGTATATACACTTCTTGACAAGTCAATATGGATAAATCAGGTCAATTCTTTATCAAGTCCATCAAGCTTAAAGCAAGGGCAGAAGGAATTTCAAATCTTAAAGTAAACAAACCAATTCCTCCATCAAATCCTATCAAGTATAAAGCTAGGGTCAGAGGAAATTCAAGTTTACAATAACACTAGAGAAAGAGGTCTTCAACAAGCCCATTGAAGCATATAGTAAATGGAGAAGAGCTCTTATCCAGTCGATAAGTCTATCCTGACAAATCGATCAACCCTGTCATCTAGCATGTCCAAAATAAAGCATCATATTATTAAGAAATCTTGTTAAAGCTCCACGAGCCACCGAAATTGAAGCTGAAGTGAACCAAGATCTATGACCAACCCAAAGGGTCAACTAGTTTTCAACAAACATGACTCACTCTATGCACAAATCATATTTGTTAGAGAGCATTTGTTGACCTCCATGCACGCGCCATAAGTCAAGTCAAGCTCACAAGGTGAATTCGGACTTGATGCATAAATCGTAAAATGAAGCACTTGACAACATCAAAAATCATTCAAAATGATCTCCGATTGATAAACAAACTCCGCCATCATGTTCAAAATGTCAAAATTGATCAGAATATGCATCTTGCATAATTCGAAGGTCGATTGATCAAGGAGGGTCACCGAGGCGTCGACATGTATATCGAGGTCAAGAAGCTACGATGTTACCCAAATGACCTCCATTCGTGAAATTGATTACATCGTTAGCATCAAAACATCAAAACTTACCAAATGAGACTATTCGCACTCAATTCGGACGAGTATGCATGAATATCTAGCAATCAGATACAAAAACATGCAAATTGGAGCTGAAATACACTTGATGGTGCCAAAAATTAGTCAAAATGACCTCTGATCGATGAATGGGCTTTGCCATCGTGTTCAGAATGTCAAAATTAATCAAAATAGACATCTTGCATAATTCGACGGTCGATCGATCAAGAAGGAGAGTCGCCGATGTACTGACATGCATATCGAGTCGGGAAGCTGTGATGTTCCCCAAACATTCTCTGTTCATGAAATTGATCATTTGTTAGCATTGAAACATCAAAACCTATCAAATGAGACTGTTCACGCTCAATTCGGATGAGTATGCCAGAATATCGAGTGAGCGGAAGCAACAACGTGCAAATTTGAACTAAAATTGACATCGATTTGACGCCGACTTGAATCAAACGGCCTCCAATCGCAAAACAGACTATGCCATTGTGTTTGGAACATCAGAGTAACCTAAAATTGATATAAATATTGTCTATGTGATGATGTCGATGCAAAAATCCAAATTAGGGTAAATAAAATAATAAAAAAATGAATCCTATAAATACCCCTCTTAAAACCCTAAACCTTAATTTTTCATATTCTCCCTCCTTCTCCCACAACTGACAGCATCCCGTACTCTCATCCCGTATATGATCCCCCTCACGGTTGCTCTCTCTCCCTCTCTCCTCTCTCTCTCTCTCTCTCTCTCTCTCTCTCTCTCTCTCTCTCTCTCTCTCTCTCTCTCTCTCTCTCTCTCTCTTACTTGTTTCTTGTGCGTTCCATTGATCGAGTTTTTAGTGAAATGATCTCGCACAAAATCTTGTGTAGCGAAAATCATTGTTGAAGTGGCTGACATTGTTCACATGCACCTGCGCACCTTGGCAGCCCACCCGATGTGCATGTGAGCTCCATGAGTGCAGTGGACCCAGCGGTGCATGCCATTGTCCGCGCCTGCTGGCCGTGAGCTCCCATGTGCCCAGACACCCATGCTCGCCCGAAGCCTATTTTGACCATAAGTATCCGTACATACCTTTCTTGGCAGAGCGGAGAAACCTGTGTTTGCTTGTTGACTATAAATATTCGTACACATCTTTCTTGGCATGGTGGAGAAATTTTTACTTGCTTTCTTGTGTATAAGTACCTGTACACGTCTTTCTTGGCGTAGCAGAAAAATCTGTTCCAGTAGGTACCTTAGAGACCCATATATACCATTCTTGGCATGGTGGGAAGGCGCATTCAGGCTGTGGTTTATACCACCCATACGCGCCTTTTTTTTTTGGCGTGGGCGTGCTATGCATACCCGGGCCCTATATGTGGATGACAGAACACAAATGCAAACTTTACAAACGGACACGCATATGATCATAAACTATAATGCAATATAAAAATTATTATTTAAACTAACATTGTGTAAGACATGCCTTTCTTGGCATGTCGTTATTTTAGCGGTACCTTATACATGCCTTTCTTGGCATGGTGGGAAAACACATTCAGGCCGTGATTTATACCACCCATACATGATTTTCTTGGCATGGTGGGCGAACAAGTAGCCCCTATCAGGGAGACAGAGATCGCCAAAATCTTGTCAAACTTTACATGATTAATAAACTGCTTAATGAAAATCCAACAATAAAGTTAAAATTGATGTGTTAAATTAACATTGCAAATTATAAATACATGTACACACCTTTTTTGGCGTGGCTGAGAAATATAAGCTTCATACAGGTACTTCAGAGACCCATACATGTCTTTCTTGATATGGTGGGATGACGCATTCGGCCGTGGTGTTTACACTACCCATATATACCTTTTTTGGCATGGTGGGCAGACCCAGTCTCCGTTGTAGTCCCTTAAGTGGGTATGACGCTGGGAGGCTACCGAAATGTTGTCAAAATTTTATCAAAATAATTTATAATTGGAATAGAATTAAGTCAAAACAAGCAATATTATACAAATTTCTTATATTTAAATTAATACTGAATCAATTACACCCGTATGGGCCCTGACACTATGTTGAATGCTTAAATTCAAGTGTCTGAGGATGCTGCACCGGTTTCTTTTTGGTTGGGTATTGGGACTAGGTCTAGGTTAACAAAACCTAAAAATCAAATGATGTTATTATAATATCTTTAATCTAACAAAATATCTGAGAAGTTAATTTTGTCATATGATAGCAGTCGATCTTATTATTAAATTAAAATTACAGATCAAATAGGAAAATAATAAACCACCCTGATGATGTCTGTGTTAAATATAATTTTAACTGGAGGGGATATTTTCATTAAAATATGTTTACAATTTTAAAGAAAATTAACTTAGATTGAACATTAATCTAAATGTAGGATTTAAAATATCTTTGAGCTATAAATATCAAAATGAAATTCAATCTAAAAACTTAAAGCCAAAAATTTAACTCACCTTCCGGAATAGTTTGTTAAAGGTGACAAATTAAGAAAACTCTAGCTCACAAAGGAGCTAAAGTCAAATCAAGTACACAACTATGTTTACTCTCAAACAATCTCATGCCGTGGGGCGTTATGTCCTCACGAATGCGTGGCGCTACATGATGTAATTACCAAAGTCCTCAGGGTGGTTATCATAAATGACACCATTATATTACGGTCACGACTGTAGCCCGTATGCTCCCAATGGCTCTGCCCTTTGAGTTGTGAACCATAGGGTATACTTGATTGGGCAAAAAACCCTCTATTAGCTAAGGTAGACTTAAGCTTGCCTCCTTAGATAAACACTACTCCAAATCTACAAGGATTTCTTGGATGACGTAACCCATGTGTTGCTGATAAGGATCTTTCGGTCAGGTTGGGTCGACTACCTCCTCTGATTAAGTAGACTAGGGACCACGACAGCCCGGGATGACGAAACCATATGATCTAGATTCGGCGCATTATCATTCCCCCAACCATCCGCTTTAAGTTAAATATAACAAATTTCATAAATCTAAATTAAAAAAAAACTCCACATGTTGCTATTATATGCTACGCATTAAGCGACCTAATGACTAGCCTTAACCGAAAGTTCTCTCTTAGCACTGAGAGGGGTAATTAATTATAGGTGCTTGCACCTATAGGAAACCTGGAACTAGATATAACACAAAATGAGGGCAAAATCTCTGGGTATTATCTTATCTACTATTCATCCTTCGAAAATTACAATAAATCATAAATCTCTTCATCAGAGATTCGGTGAATTTTGACATCCTTTATTATCAATTTTGCTAAAGTGATTCGTTTTGAAGTGTCTAGTCAACTGAGATGTGGTACTAGTTTTCTATTTGACATAAGATTTCATATAATAATTGCATTTTAATTTATGTACAACTTTTTCTTTTTCTGTTATTAAAATTTTAGTAAAATATTATCATACTTCAGATCGTTGTCTTTTACCCTTGTTTTCATCAATAGAAGCAATTTCATCCACACTCTAATTTGGAGTTGTTACATTATCATCAAGATGATGACTTGATAAATTATTAGATTTGCTTTGAAAAGGACTTGCCATTGTGTGTATGAGAAATTACATCATCAATTCAAAAAATAAAAAATAAAAAATCTCAATATATAAATAGATAAAGATAATACATAATCTAAAGAAAATATATAATGAACACAAAAAAATAAATTTGAGGATTTTAATGATTAACTTGCATGGAATTAACATATAATCACATACTCAAATAATCAAATAGTGGCTATGATAAGATTAAAATGATAAAAAGATAAGAAGTTAATTATATGCTTCATCAATCATGCAACCCAAAAATAAGGATAGAAATTAATTATATGCTTCCCCCATAATGAGAGCTGTGTTTAGCCTTGCAAAAATATTTTAAGAACCCTCACTCGGTCACTCCCTATATTAGAATTGTGTTTTGCACAATCAGGACAAAAGGTGGCTATGTTCAACCTTCTACAATTCCCCAATATATTCCAACTTATAAGTACAAGATTCAAAACCCAATACGACTGCCATGTAGTTAAAAAAAATTATGATGTAACTTCATCTGCAGTAAAATAGTGTTGCACAACATGAGCTTGGACACAACATGATAAAATTTATTTGACTAAAAGATTCAGAAGACAGAACACAATGAGGCTAACATGCAGAAACCCCATTCCCCCATAATTTATTAGGGTTTATGGCGGCACAGTCAAGACAAAATGTCTTCATGTTCAGCCTTTTACAATTCCACAATATATTCCAAGTAGCAGATTGAGAACACAAGGTTGACATGTAGCTAAAAAAAGGATATAAGTTCACCTGCAGCAAAACATATATGCACATCATGAGCTTAGACACTTAGTTAGATTACTAACCTACTATTACAACATCATGAAATCATATTATAATTAAAACAAACGCAACATAAGGAAAATCTGAAATCACCAACCGAAATCTCAGAAGTTTAGAAGAGCTCAAGCATGAAAATAACTGAAAGAATCGAAATCAAATATGAAAATAACCGAAAGAAGCTTCGAAGAATAGATACACAAATCTACTCTCAACATCTCATAAAACAAAAAAATAACAAAATCTTTATAATAACAAATCATAGCATGAAATACTTGTAGATTTAGAAAATGAAACAAGTAGGTAGTTTATTGTGTATTGTGTGAGTAAATCTAGGGCAAAGAAGCAAACCGAGCCCCTGAGGGATTGAACAAGCTAGGTCGAAAGAAGATAATTGCTTTTTTTTTGAAACACTTCAGTATCTGAGACACTACAACCAATAGAGACTAGAGTGCGAGGTCATTGATCAACGAGATTGTGAGCGATAAGCGACATTGCCGGCTTTCAAAAAACTAGGGCACGAGAAGAATAGAAAGAAGAGGAAGAGCGGGGGCTAAGCGACTACAGAGTGAAGAGTCGAACCACCGGGGTAAAAAATGAGGTTATAACTTATAAGATGGTAAGGAATTCCATCTCCACCATTGGTGTAGATGCATGCCCATTAGGCAATCGACGTGGGACCCGAAGCAGACTCAGCGGCGAGTCATTCAATTTGATTGATTCGATTGACCGATTCACGCATGCGGATCAAAATCAAGTCGAAAAAATTTTGAGCCAAAATTTTAGCTCAAAATTGGGCTCATTTGCTTCGAGTCAAACTCGATTCGAGCCAAAAAATGAGTCAATTTTTGAGCGATTAACGATCTCCGGGCTAATTTCTCAGCCTTAATTGGATGAGAACCCAATAGAGGAAAATGGAGTTGGTTTGGAATAAAGATCCCGTGTCGAGAGCTATCCCCAATTTTTTTAAATATTAAAATCCATGAATCATTAATCGCAGCTTAATTTTTAAAATAACTAATTAAAAGTGTAATAATTAATCTTCCAAAAAAATTTTAAAAATAGCGTTAGGTCTGAGGCAGATCAAGTCATGTCTTTAACGCCCGTGACTAAATATTTTAACAGGGAACATCTCTCTCTCTCTCTCTCTCTCTCTCTCTCGTCTCCTTCCTAAAATCAGCGAAAAAAATATATATTTATATAAATTTATTTAATTATTTATATATTTAAATTATATAAATATTTTTAAGTTATATAAATAATTTAAAAATATTTAAAATATTTAAATAAATAATTAGTTATATATATATTTATTTAATTAGTTATTTATTTATTTAAAATATTTATTTATTTAAAATATATAATTAGTTAAATAAATAAATAAATAAAATTTAAATTATATAAATATTTAGTTATTTAATATATTTATAAAATATTTATTTATTATATATATTTATTCATTTCTTTATTTATTTATTAAAATTTATTTTTTTATATTTTTATATTTTTGTTATTATTATTGTTATTATTATAGACTTATATAAATAACTAAATAAATTTATAAATATATATATATAATTTATTTGTTTTTTAACTAATTATATATTTTAAATAAATAAATATTTTTAAATAAATAAATAACTAATTAAATAAAATATATATATAAATAACTAATTATTTATTTATATATTTTAAATTTTTTTAAATTATTTATATAACTTAGAAATATTTATATAATTTAAATATATAAATAACTATATATATATATATATATATAATATATATATAATATATATATATAATTACTTTATTTATATAATTTATAAAATATTTATATATTTTTTCTTTATTTATTTATTTATTAAAATTATATATTTATATATTTTTAAATATATATATATATATATATATATATATATATATATATATATATATATATATATATATTATTTATTTAATTTATAAAATATTTATATATTTTTTTTTCTTTATTTATTTATTAAAATTATTTATTTATATTTTAAATGGTTTTTTATATAAATTAAAAATTATATATTTTAAATTAATTAATTAATTAATTAAAAATAACTAAATATATAAATAAATAATTAAATATAAATTTATTTAGTTATTTATATATTTAAATTATAAATATTTTTAAGTTATTTAAATAATTTAAAATATTTAAAATATATAATTTAAAAATTTTTTATAAAATATTTTAATTATATATATATATATATATATATATATATATATATATATATATAATATAATAATAATAATAATAAATAAAAAATATAAAAAATATAAAAATATAAATAAATAAATTTTTTAAATAAATAAAGAATATATATATATAAATAAATATAACTAAATATATTAAATAAATAAATAAATAATTTAACTAATTATAAATAAATAATTTAAATATTTTTAAATATTTTAAATATTTAAATAACTTAAAAATATTTATATAATTTAAATATATAAATAATTAAATAAATTTATATAAATATATATTTTTTTCGCTGATTTTAGGAAGGAGAGAGAGGAGAGAGAGAGAGAGAGAGAGAGAGGAGAGAGATGTTTCCGTTGTTTTTTTTAAAAAAAATTTGTATAGTCGCTCAGTCAGCGCTACTGGCTGGCGCTATGATGAGTCCGTGAGACATTTTAAATTTTTTTGGAATTAATTTAATTCTTTTAATTGGATTATTAAAATTAAAACTGCACCATAGAAAGGAGAAAATATTATATTGAATTATGTGCTTTCATCAAAACTCCAATCATATTCAACCATGTGGCTGAGTTTTTTTAATTTATATTAAAAATAATATAAAAAATTATTTAGAATCAGATGTCCTACTTTCATTAAAGTCCAGATATATGAAGACTCTGTATGTAATTAAGTAAGCATGGGAAGTTGCAAAAGAGGAATGGGCATAGACTTGGGATAAAGCATCGTGAATAGCAGGTCAAACCGGCCATCTGATATATATATATATATATATATATATATATATGCATATTAATAATATGCACATGCTTAAATAAAATAATTATTCCTTTACTATTTTGAAACCTGAGCCATTACAATTTAGAAAGAGTGAAGGATTAGATTAAGAAAGTATAATGAGGTATTGCTATTTGAATAAAAATTAATTTTAAATATTAATTTCATTTCATATATATATATATATATATATATATCATTTATGTCTTTATATATGTGAAATATCAAGATTTTTTTTTTGAAATTATGATTTGATTAAATCTCCCTAAAAAGTTTTATTTATTTATATCTTATTAGTATCGAATTATATTTATACTAATAATTTTATTTTAAAATTTAAATTAGTTTCAACTAAATCCTAACTTTTAAAATTTTATAAAATGAGATCCAATATTGCTTTACTAATTTCTTGTGAGTCACAAGCATTAAAATTTAATTATCTTAATTTACGTGTCTTCGAATCTCATTTGAGTAATTTTTATATTGATAGCTCATATAATATGTGCATCTATTATAAATATTTAGATGTTTCAGATACAACGATGCTATTCAGATCATGATTGTAGTTCGTTTGATTCAATTCAATATAGAATTGGGTCAATTTTAGCTCAAAAAAGGCGTTGTTGTCGTCGATATCGATCTTTACGCGGGGCAATCGGCATTAGTCTCATTTGATAGGTTTGGCATTTTGACTAACTCTCGTGATCGATTTCATGAGCGTCGTTTGAGCGTCGTCGCGGTATACCGATATGCACATAGCTTTGGCGGCTCGATCTGTGATAGGCCGTCGAATTGTGCAATATATATATTTCGATCAATTTAAATATTTTGAACACGATGACGAAGTCCGTTCATCGATCGGAGATCGTTTCGAGAAATTTTGGGGATGCCTAGTGTATTGCAGCTCCGATTTGCACGTCGTTGCATCCTAAGTCAATCGAATTCGTCTTTCGAGCTCGACTTGACTTATGACGCATGCATAAAGGTCAACATACTGAAGGTTCATCAGAGATACTTATTAAGCTTCCATACTAATTAAGCTTTTATGCCATACTAATTAAGCTTTTATGCCACACTCTATATATTTAGTTTAACCAATTTCTGAAAATTCACATAAAAGGCTTCATACTTAGCTTATTATATGATTCATAAATGAATATTCAATCAATGACTAATAAATCAAATTTCTATGTTCTGATCATTCGGTGATGAATGAAAAAAAGAAAAAAGAAAAAAGAAAAATGGAATTGGGATTCCAATTTACCTTCAAGAACTACGTAATAAAATCTCGCCTTATAGATTTAGATGGATTAAAAAAAATTATAACAATTTTTGGTAAATTTAATTGAGTATATCAATAATATTTTTTTTTTTTTTTTTTTTTTTTTTTTTTTTTGTTTTTTTTTGTTTTTTTTTTTTTTTTTATTATTATTTTTTTTTTCAATAATATTTAAATTCTATGTAGTTAAATCGAATCAATGAATGAATTGTAATCCAATGTTCAATTAGATGCAAGCACAAGTTTAGAGACATTTAAGATACATTTTTCTCTTGACATGATTATCTCAATAATTATCTTAATCAAATTCTAAACTTTTAAAAGTCTATTATGTAAATAGTTATATTTATATATTCAATTAAAATTTTAATAAAAAATATTTAATATCTTTGTAATTTTATGTATAAAAGAGGAGTGTTGGCCTCAACCACACAATAGCTTTATAATATTTAAAAGCTTTCCAAAACAATAGGCATCATGTGTGGAGCTTAATATTTTAGTACTCATCAACTAAAATTGATCACTTTCAAACAGATAAATACACAAATTAAATATATAATAGATCCCAATCATGTTCTATAAATCATTTAAAATTAATCACTTCAATAATTGTTTGGTAAATATTAGAAAGAATTTGATTGTGACATTTATGATGATTGTAATAATCTCTTTTGTCTCTATCTCTCTCTCTTGTTATGTTCATAGATTCAAATAATTTCTCCTTTGTACTCCTCCAAATTTTTTTTTCTTATAGTGAAGACTCTCATCCATTTTTTAAAAGCTCGGACGGCCATCTAAGTAATTTGACTATCTTATTGACTAAATAAACTATTAAATATAATTAGTAAGGGTTTAATAATATCAAATGCAATTAAGTACATACATGAGTGCTACTACACAGTTGAATTGGGTTTTACTTGATGTATGATGAATCAATTAACTATCATCAACCACACTCATAATATACTCCTCACATATAACAAAAATAAGATGGTATTTATATACAACATTTTTACTTGATAAATGTTCAATTTTGTTATATTTTCTTGAAATAACTCATGGATTACAAATCTAACCTCTAAAGAAATTTTTTATAACAATTTTAATAGCAAATTTTATATGTTATTCTTTCATTATATCTGATCCCTCATACACACACACACACACACACACACACACACACACACACACATATATATATATATATATATATATATATATATATATATATATATATATATATATATATATATATATATATATATATATATATATATATATATATATATATATACCACTCAATTCTTTTATGTTTACAAATCTAGCTTCTTTTTAAAATTTTGAACTATCAAATTCAATATATTTGCATATGACACCATCATTAGAATAATATTTGATTAATTAATACCTATTGAGCTTTTCTTATGAATTTCAATATTTAGGTGACTGACAATTCTATATATATTACCACTAACATTTGATTAATTAATAAATAAAATAAATAATACTAACGCATAAAGTTTATGATTAAGTAACAATTTAATAACAACATTAACGTTTATTAGTGGCATAACATTTCCATTTGAAATGCACAAATGAAAAGATATGGAATAATTCGTAAAATAGAATCAACTGTTAAGCTAATATTTTTATCATAATTAATTAGCATCAACATTATTGTAATAATGACGTTGGTTAACAATAAAAAATACTAAATAAATAAATAAAATACACAATTTTTATATTTTTTGAAATAACCTCACCATTAAAGTGAAAAAATATATCAAAAATAAGATGGTATTGATATACAACATTTTTACTTGATAATTTTTCAATTTTGTTATATTTTTTTGAAATGACTCATGGATTACAAATCTAACCTCTAAAGAAATTTTTTATAACAATTTTAATAGCAAATTTTATATGATATTCTTTCATTATATCTGATTCCTCATATACACACACACACATATATATATATATATATATATATATATATATATAAACCTGCAAATTGAATAATTCTCGGATCACCACATTCTTTTCTTTCTCAATGATTTCACCTACATAGGTTATCCCTAGCTAGAAAATTGAGATTCAAATGTAGAATTAGTACTTGTGAAGATGTTAATTATATAAAAAAAAAAAAAGAAGAAGGAAGAATTACATACATACCACCCAATTCTTTTATGTTTACAAAACTAACTTCCTTCTAATTTTTTGAATTATTAAATTCATATATTTGCATATAACACGGTCATTAGAATACTATTTGATTAATTAATACCTATTGAGCTTTTCTTATGAATTTGAATATTTAGGTAATAATTTGAAAAAAATAATGTAGGAGACTGACAATTCTATATATATTACCACAAACATTTGATTAATTAATAAATAAAATAAATAATACTAACGCATAAAGTTTATTGTTAAGTAACAATTTAATAACAACATTAACGTTTATTAGTGGCAGAACATTTCCATTTGAAATGTACAAATGAGAAGATATGGAATAATTCGTAAAATAGAATCAACTATTAAGCTAACATTTTTATCATAATTAATTAGCATCAACATTATTGTAATAATGACGTTGATTAACAATAAACAAAATACTAAATAAAATACACACAATTTTTATATTTTTGAAATAAGCTCACCATTAAAGTGAATATATATATATATATATATTTATATATATATATATATAAGATGTTTTATATCAAAATAAGTCAAAAAATTTTAAATAAAACATTTATTAAAAACAAAATTCGTTTTTATTTTCTTCTTTTAAAAATATATAATTATTTTATTATATTATCTTCTCATCTCAATAAAAATAATGTATGAATATCATAATAAAATAAATTTTCGCTGAAGTGACCTGCTCTCATCATGCTTCTCCTGGCTCTATTTTTATTACTCTCATTTCCTTATCTTGGTCAAATATTCCTTTGTCCATCGAAGCAAATTTGATTTCAATAATCCAAATAATTTCTGCATTGCGTTCCTCTTTCCTATATTGGCTTGTCGTTGTCGTTTTATGATTGCGAGTCGGTCATTTTCTCTATTGACGAGATTTAAATTAATGGCAATTTTTTTAAATTGAGTATGATTAAAATGTGAATTAGCTAATTAAGTATTAATAAAAAAAATTTAAGAATAGGTATAGTCATTCAATTAGTGGGTGATTGGCCATCGATGTGGCGTGGCCGTCGCTGAAGAGTGGATCGAGCTAATTGCGGCATCATGCGAAGCGTCCGATTAAGGGCGGCTCAATGAGCGAGTCGCCCATTGGGTTCGACCGACATATCATTAGGGCCGATCGCCCCGTCGATATCTCCTCGGTTTTGCTCGATTCCTCCCCAAACTCCGCTCTCCGTGGAACTCGACCAAACTCGACCGCCAGAACACGGTCCTCCCCTCTTGGAAATTCGGCCGCCGGCGTAATTGCATTGCGTCTTGTCGTATTCGATAGAAACTTTTAGTTTTCGGCATTAACGACGTTTAACTACTTCCTCTCTTTGCCTATTGGAAGTCAACTTTAGCTTTCGGCCGATTCTTGCAGCTCCATTTCAGGTTGAGGAAAATTCCAGTTCTACATTTTTTTAACATCCCGTGGTTCTTCGTAAACACAGAAATCAATTTATTTATCAATTTATTTAGGTGTAAAGTAGCCAAAAGTAGTATTAATTAGGGTGTCGGTTAATATAAAATTCTCATTATTCATATAACTTATTTTACAAGAAGTAAATACAAGCACAAAATCAACACACAAAGTTACGTGGAAAACCCCAGGATGGGAAAAAACTATGGGTGCAAGGAGGAAAACTTCACTATATAAATACAAGGAGGAGAGACACTCATATAGACTTACAAGAGTATAATCACTCACAATATATGAGCACTCACAAGAGTATCTTACTCGAATTTCTTGGATACTTTAAAGTGACCCTGATGACCCCTATTTATAGTAATAAAATTCTTTCCCAAAATTCTCTGAATGTGCTTAAAGTTCCTTCAAAAATCTATAAAATCGTATAGAATCATCCAGTTCTTGAATAGCTTCTAGAATCCTCCAAATAGTTTTTTACATTCTAGAAGCTTCCATAGGTTGAATTCAAGTCACACTTTAACATGTGAAATGTTAGTTTTGAAATTCCTTCCATCAAACTATAGAAAATGAGGATTCAACTTTTTTCAAAATGATGCAATTTTTCAAAATGCCATCTTATTGAAGAAATGACAAAAAATGTATGAAATAAAATAATAGGATAAGAAGAAAGAATCTGAGCGAGTAAAACAGAATTGGCGAAGCAAAAGGTAAAGAAGAAATTTGGTGAGTTCTGGGGAGTTTGGGAGGAATCGAGCAAGCAGGAGATATAGGGCCGTCGGGCCGTCGCCTAATGTCTTCGAGTGGAGCCCAATTTGTGGCGGCTTAAAATCGATCACTAATTGGGCGACGCTTCGATCTGGCCGATTAGCCCGATTGGTGGGCGGCACTCATACGCGTACTGGCCGCAGTAATTACCTACCTATTCTTAAATTTTTTTTATTAATACTTAATTAGCTAATTCACATTTTAATCGTACTCAATTTAAAAAAATTGCCTAAATTAATTTACCTATTTTATTAATGGGGATTCACATATATATACCATTAAATTCTTATGAATTTATATATATATATATATATATATATATATATATATATATATATATATATATATATATATATATATATATATATATATATCATTTAAATTTTATTTTATTTACATATATTTGACATGTTAAATTTTAATATCACATCAAAAGCAATGTCATCATTTATTTTAAAAAAAAATTAAATATACATTTTTAAATATAAAAAAATATTAGATATATAAATGTATAAGAAATATGTGATATATATATATATATAAATCTTTTTTTATTAATTTATATTTTATTCAAAATTATGAGTTACTTCTCTCTCTCCCTCTCTCTCTCTCTCTCTCTTGCAAAATAATAAAAAACAGTGCTGAATTATTGAAAGGAGGTACTGATAGCATGAGAAAACATTAGTCAGAAGGGGTAAGAATATTATGTTGGCATGACCTCAATCTATTAATATAGCTATATTTTGTTAGAATTTAAGAACTAGGCTAAAAAAATTAATATAAAATAAATAATTATAGAAACATAACCCTAAAAATAAAAAAAATAAAAAACCCGCTGCAATAGACAAAATCTAAGCATACAACAAAACAAAAATAAATTCAAATCTAGGAAAAATAAATACAGGAAGATCACGAGAGAAAAAAATCAACTTGCTTAAAGAAGATAACATATAATGCTAAGGGTCATATGAGGAGGACAATCTTAATCAAATCATGAGAATGGCTTAATTTTTAATTTAGGCCTAATTAAAAACTTAATTAGCTAATTAGACACTTAAAAAAAAATTTAAAAATAGATCCAATCACTCGATTCGGTGGTGGCCGTCGGGCCGTGACTGGCATATATATATATATATATATATATATTAAATTAAGCAGACAACCCCCGTTTTTTGGCCATATCAGGCTCATCAAGTATCGGATTTTGGAGTGCTTAGTATCGTTGGAAAGGTAATGAAAAGGTATACAACTTTTATGTTGACAACTTTTGACGAATCTCTCCCGGGTAGTCGTAGTTTTTGCGAATGCATGAATTTTGAAGTTATAAAAATTAAAGATATTGCGGCATCCCTCATTTTTTGGCCATATCAGACTCATCAGGTGTCGGATTTCTGTGTGCTTAGTATCATTGGAAAGGTGATGAAAAATTATACAACTTTCATGTTGACAACTTTTGACGAATCTTGCCCGGGTAGCCACAGTTTTTGCGAAAGCATGAATTTTGAAGTTACAAAAAATAAAGATATTGCGGCAGCCCCCATTTTTGGCCATAATACAAGGATTGTTGAATATATATGATTCTTTGGTAATATCAAACACTCTCATTATATTCTATATATAAATTGAGTTTTAATGGGTTTACTCATTCTTAAAAAATAATTAGCTCTTCTCTTATATTTGAAGATATTTTCTTGCACTTGCTAACATTTACTTCTCCAAAACACATTAGAACTAATAAGGTGAATTTTGACTCGAGATATACCTCCATTTGACTCTTTACCAGAATGAATACATATATGGCAAAAAGTTCTTAATCAGATTTGAACTATATGTAATTTCACGTTGAATCTTTCCTCCTCGCATTTGAATTAACCAAAACAAACAAATAATAAACAACACTAGGATTATACAATCAGGAGTAACTGAATGAGTAATCATATCAAATAAAAAATAGCCACAAGTATATGCCATCAACCGTATAAAAAAGATAACACATCTATCTTCGTCGATGTCTGCGTGGTGGAATCGTATCGCTACCAGGAGTGTAATGGGCTGGTGGTCACCGTAGCCGATCACATAGATGATGTTGTTGATAGTCCGCCTCCTCTTCCACCTGCTCAATAGGTTGTTGCGAATATCCTAAGTCTGTAACATGAGGTATATCAGCCAAAGCTTGAGTAGGCAACGAATACCCGTGGTACACTCCGTATGGCGGTGTCATATGGAATGACGGTGAACCATATGTCGGCGGGACTACTGCGTGCCATGGGTGCATCTGAGATCACATTGCTTCCTGATATGAATACTTGGGTGGCTATGTAAATGTATAGGTAGACTGTCCCACCACTGGTGTAGAGGATGGACCCACATCCATCGATAGAACATCTGTCTGCGCTAATGCAGAAGTGCTTGGAATGTCAGTATCCCTGTATATACTGTCAGAGATATGCATATTTCTCCTCAGTTCCATGCACAATTTCTCATAATCATCGATAGATCTTTGAAATTCTGTATCATCACCTTTGCTGAAATAGAGCTGAAATATGTCTTTAGTATTCAAGATGTGCTCACGCTGTAAATAAAAAAATTATATCAGGGTTTCGTTGTTATAAGGAAAAGTAAATTGCAATACTTTGCATATAGACTAACCATCAAACGATCTCCAGGCGCTCGGGGGTAATATGTGTTAAGAGGAAGTGTCGGTGCCTTCAACATGTAAAGTGAAGCCCAAGAACAATACCACCTCATGTATCGGGTGATCACTGGCTCTTGATCATGCTGTGATGAATCCACCATGACAACCGACTCACGTCTGCGCTCCCACTGTGCAATGTAAGAGTGGTGGTAATCGACCCAATCAACATCAGCTTTTCCTCGGCCATCGACCCGTATGAACGATGGATCTATCGGGCAACATCAATCGTAGGAGGCATGCTGAACTGTCTGAGCACACGATCAGGCAGGTACCGCTCTACCCTCTTCCAACATATCATTGGTACTATCCCTAGTCATATTTTCTCTCCCTGTAAACATATATCCGTGAAACGCATGCGGATTTGATGTCCATATGGTTCTCAGATGACCTGTACATATAACATAAGTTATTCTTTCAACTACAAGCCCATAATGAGTAAGCCAATAAATATTACATCAATTCAGCATACCTGACTCTGCAGAAGTCTATCCAACTCATCACTATATACTCTGAGGTTTGATGCTGGCATTTCCAGAACAAACCCTTCATTCTACCTACATTCTATGCTAAGCCCATCAATGTCTGTAGGATATGGAACACGTAACATAGGTCTGCCCACATGAATGTGCTCCCAGGCCCATACCTGTAATAAATGAATACATCCAGCGATATTCATGCGCTTTGATTTGGTTGCCTCATGTAATTCCCTGTATAAATGAGCAAGCACAGCTGAACCCAAAGACAACTCCCTGAATATTTTAATATCTTCAAGTAATGGCAGATATTGTAGATGAACCTCAGAACCTGAAGTATCTAGCAAAAGGAAAGATCCAATGGCAAATAGTATGTATGCTCTGACATGCATAGTGAACTAGAGCTCTAGTAGATCTAAGTACGAATCTCGGTAGTATGTTCATCACAGCCATCGTAAGGGTAAACAAGTGCGTGCATGAGCCTGTCCCATTTAGAATTCTGATGTGAGATGTGGATGGAGCGGATCATGGTACACGATATGTGGTTCTGGATGTGCTCTAATCAACTCATCACAATAATCTGGCCATGAAGCCCACCGTTTCCCGCCACCAATAACAACGCTGCCAATCAAAGGTAGGCCATCTATTCGAATACCTATAATTATCGTAACATCCTGTAGTGTAATCGTAATCTCACCAGTGGCCAAGTGGAAAGTATTTGTCTGCTAACACCATCACTCCATGAACACTGTCAATAAGTGGTGATCTAGCTTAATATACTGCATCTGGGAGACACTATCTAGACCGATAGCTCGCAAGGCACCCATAAATCTAGGATAATTAACAGACCAGTCCATAAACATCAGTAAGTGCGCAGTAGCCTTAAGTACTGAAAGCAGTAACCATAATGAATTATGCTTAGATTGCATTAGTATAACAACTACATCTGTACAAAGCCTTAAATAATATTTTAAATAAAATTTTATCGAATCGGATCTCATTTGCTCACGTACTACCACGCTTTTGCTAAGGTGAACTTCAGCCGGTGGTGGGCCGTAGTCCACAACTGTCTCCTCTGCTCGTTGCCTCCTCCTACGTGGGGGACGAGGAGAATCATCGCTGTACATCTTTCCTATAATAATTGTAGCAACCAAGAAGCAGCTAATAAACAATTATTAAGTAATCCACAATCGGCTAATATGAAAGTTCCCCTTAACAGTTTACAACTAATAAAAAGTTAATAACCTACACAAGCAACAATCAACAATACCCTACTAAACAAGTGTATCAATTAGCAATCAGTTACTAATCAAGTGTACAACATGAAAAGGTTTCCTATCGAAATGAAACTTAGTCAAACAAACCTAAATTACACAAGACAAACATAGATAAGAAGCTTTTTTGGTGCTTATAAAATAGTTCAAACAATATGGAGTAATCTATTTTTTTGTATTGAAAGCCTAAATAATACAGAAACATCCTACACATAATTACAAAATAGAATAACAACTACCACAATATGACTTGTTCTAATTGAGTATTCGACAATCAAGTCTCTGACCCTTAGGGATGGTTCTGTGACCCTTAAAACAGCCTGCTCTGCATCGCTGTCATCCTCCTCATCCTCATCACTACTAGCTCCACCAGGCATAGTTTCATAATTAACATCTTCATGAGATAGTGGATTCATGTCATTACCATCTGGTTCAACCATAGCAGCAGAACTTATCCCAGTAAAATAATCATGTTCTATTGGAGCAGACCCATAGTATTCCACTTGAGTACTTAGTTGAGAAGCTAGTGTGATGTACTTAGTGCTAGTTCGAGCTCCCTGACATTTCTCTATATTGTTAACCTCCCTGTCTCTACACGGTAGTGCCTCAACTTCAACATAAATCACAATAGGTTGCACACAGGCTGCATTAATTATGGCTTCACAAATTTCTTCATCATTAATGTGAGTTGCAATAAATCCAGCACCAATAGGAAAATGACCCACTAGATTAACAAAGAACTTTGCTAGATCTATCTTCAATGACCTCATTATTCGATTCTGTAATTCCTCGAATTTAATCCATCGTGGGACTGGATTGGACGATTTTTTCCACCAACATATGTTGGAATGAAATCGTTGCTTACTTTGAGTTCACCGCCATAATAAAGAACTATACAGATAATATCTGAACTCATTTCTAACTAGCAATAATAGAACACCAGTAATCCTTCGTCTCACCTGATCAATGTAGATAATTTAATTCAGGAGAAATAAATTGAATATAATTCCTTAAATTAACAAGATTGCCCGAAATTAGAACTAACCATATAATTAGTTTTCCCTTGAGCTCAACATGTATCTAGACAATTTGGAGTCATTTGGACTAAGTTCGGACGACAATTTGACTATTATGACCAAATGGTTCAATTAGGCCAAATTTAATCTAAGTTAAAAATTAAACTTCTAATTCACTTCTAAATAATTTAAAACTATTTTATAGATCAATTACAGGCATTTTTATGACTAATTTATGAAGCTTGATCAAGTCAAAATTAACTGACATAATAGGCTTCGCAAGGTATAATCTTTAAATTTCTTCAAAAATTTGATTCTTAATAAAAATTCTTAGTATCTTGAATATCTCAGGTGTGCCTTCATTAAAAAGATGTAGGATCAATACACTATGAATATCTCACGTGTGCGCCTTCATTAAAAAAGAATATACTCTTACGATAGATGGAACATATTTCTTATTGCATGTCATGACTAACAAAATAATTTAAAGCTTAGTATCTTGATGGTTTCCCATTAATCAATCACATAAATATGAAGACCTTAAAGACATACATATTTTACTGAAAAACAAATTGTGCTCATACAACTTTATGCTTTCAATGAAAAAAATGATTAAACACACATATATACATAAATTAACTTTATGCCTTCAATCAAATACATACAACTTTATGCAAAGCAATCAGATAAATGCTTAATCATACTTAATCAAACTAAAAATATCTGCTTAATCAAACTAAATATATACGTATAAATTAACTTTCCCTAAAAAAAATATAAACACCACATTTAAACATAAATTTAACACAAATTTCCTATGAAAATCAAACTAAATAGCTTAATAACTAAACCCATAAAAATTAAAATCTAACACATTTGGTGCATTTACGGTTAAAAATACCTAAATCAGTGGAAAAAACCAAGAAAAACCTTTGCGAGCTTCTCCTTCACCGATGACAACCTCCCTATGGCCGGTGGTGATCTTCCTTGATCGGCGGTGAGCTGGGTCTTGGCTGGTGACGGGCAAGAACGGCGGCGGGCACCAGATCTGGACGTAAGGGGAAAAATTGCAATAAAACCGAGAGCTGGCTAGCTCTCGGTTTTGATTTACACCCTAAATTAAGGGTAAGGGCTAGTCACCCAATCATCGGGCGACTGACACTAATGAGGCAGCCGAGTCAGCGCCAGTTGCCCGCTGACCGGGCGACTCCTATTTTTAAATTTTTTTTAAGTGCCTAATAAGCTAATTAAGTTTTTAATTAGGCCTAATTTGAAAATTAAGCCTCATGAGAATATGATTTTTCTCTTCTTGATATATATAGGCTAAAATTTCAAATTAGATTTAATTAAAAATTTAATTAGCTAATTAAGCATGAAAACAAAAAAAAGATCTAGTCACCCGTTCAATAGGCGACTGGTTTTTATTTTTATTTTTTAAAATAAACCTACAGTCCTAATTTTTTTGGATGTATCAAGCTCATCAAGTGTCGGATTTAAGCGTGCTTGGTATCGTTGCAAAGGTAATGAAATTTTTTACAACTTTTATGTTGACAACCTTCGACGATTCTCAATCGTGTAGCTGCAATTTTTGCATTTGTATGGATTTTCACAGTGCAAAAATAAAGATATTGCAACAGCCTTAATTTTTTTTTGTCTAATTTTAGTGTTCTTATTATTGTTGGAAAGGTAATAAAATTTTCTATAACTTCCATTTTAACAACTTTCGTTGATTCTCTCCCTGGTAGCCGTAGTTTTTGCGTTTGTATAAATTTTCATGGTGCAAAAATAAAGATATTGCGATAGTCCTAGTGTTTTGGCCGTATCAAGCTCATCCAATGTCGTATTTTAGCATACTTAGTATCGTTGGAAATATAATGAAATTTTTTACAATTTTCTTGTTGAAAACATTCGACGATTCTCACCCGGGTAGCCGTACATTTATGTTTGTATAGATTTTCACGGTGCAAAAATAAAGATATTGCGGCAGCCATAGATTTTTAGTCGTATCGAGCTCATCCGGTATCAAATTTTAGCATACTTTATATTGTTGGAAAGGTAATGAAATTTTCTACAACTTTCATGTTGACAACATTTGATGATTCTCGCTCACGTAGTTGAAGTTTTTGCATTTGTATGGATTTCTGTTGATTAAGTTGGGAAATGCGATAATTCCCTTAATCCTGTCAAACACATACTAAACTAGCTTATTACTTTAGCATGGACAGAAAATAACATAATATGAGTCTACAACATTAGTCATTTGATAAAAGTAAATAGTAACTAACATCAGAGAATACATAAATAATGACCATACAAACGTGAAACAAAATGAGTAACAATAATATATGAGGTACAATTATAAGTAAATTATGTCAACTGTGTACAAAAGATAATAGTATAGAGGACTATCATCAATGATGCCTGAATGGAGGAATTGCATCACTACTAAGAGTGTAATGAGTTGGTGGTCATCGTGGCCGGTCTCGAAGATGATGCTCTTAATGCTGGTCCTCCTCTTCAACCTGTTTGACTAGTGGTTGTTGCGAATAACCCAGATGTGTAACACTAGGTACATCAGCTAAAGCTTGCATAGAGAGCGAGAAATCATGGTACACTCCATACGGTAGTGTCATATGAAATGGCAAAGTATCATATCTGGGAGGGACTGGTGTCTGCCATGGGTGCATCTGAGTCCACAAAGCCTCTTAATATGAATACTACGGTGGTTGTGTAAATGTATATATAGAGGACCCGACTACTGGTGTAGAAGATAGACCAACATCCATCACCGACTCATATGGCTATACTGATGATGAAGTACTTGGAATGTCTATGTCCATGTACCTACAATTAGAGATATGCATATTGTGCCACAGCTCCCTGCATAACTCCTCGTACTGGTTGATAGAATGTTGAAATCTTTTATCATCATATTTTCCAAAATAATGTTGGAGTACATCCTCAGTGTTCAGAATGTGCTTACGCCGCATTAAAAGAATAATTAGTTAGGATTGGAACATTATACAAAATAATAATTTTTTATGTTAGGAACAAGCTTATCATTAATCATTATGTGCTTTCCAGGCGCTCGAGGGTAATAAATGTTTGAGGGAATTGTTGGTGCTTTTAGCATGTAGAGTGAAGCCCAAGATCGATACCATCTCATATGCCGATTGATCACCGGCTCCCTATCCTATTAGGATGAATCTACCACCACAACTGAATCACGTCTGCTCTCTCACTATGCAATGTAAGTATTATGGTAATCCATCCAATAAACATCTACTTTGCCTCAACTATCCACTCGCTTGAAAGAGGGATCTACTGGTGCTACATCAATCATAGGTGGAAGGCTGAACTATCTAAGCACACGATCAGACATAGACCACTCAACTCATTTCTAGCTAATCAATAGTACTCTAGCCAGCCATATCTCATCACCCTGTAAAAATATATCTGTGACACGTACACAAATCTGATGTCCATATGGCTTCCATATCACTAGTATAGATTGAAAGAAATATTAAGTCGGTTATGTACAGTCAAGTAATGAATTGATTGAACAAACAAAGTCACAATGCAGCGTACCTCACTCTGCAATAGCCTATCTAACTAGTCTTTGTACATTCTGATGTGGGATGGTGCCATCTCTCAGACAAACCCTTCATTCCATCGACATCCCATGATCAGGCCATCATAACAACATCCTATAGTGTAATCATCATCTCCCCAATGGGCAAGTGGAACATTTTTGTTTGTGGTGATCAACGTTCAACAAAGGCTATGAGCAAGTGGAGATCTAGGAAAATGTACTGCATTTGTGAAACACAGTCTAATCCAACTGCTCATAAAGCACTCATAAATCTAGGGAAATTATCTGGTCATTATCTGAACATCAATAAATGAGAAGCTGCCTCAAGCACTATAACCTACATAATAAAAAAGTTAATCAGTACGTAACATTATATAATAATCTGTATATGAAGCATCTGGAGAAAAAGTTTTACCAAATAAGGATGCGCTACTCTGTGTCTACCACGCAACATCGCAATACTAGGGTGAACTTTGACCGGTGGAGGGCCATAGTCCACAACATTCTACTCTCATCGTCTTCACCTCCTACGTGTCGGACGAACTGGTTTTTCACCAAAAATTATTTGTGGAAATAATTTATGCACTAAACATATAATAACAGTTCACATGCAATCACATAATATGTGCAGCAAGATATGATAAAATAATGTGACAGCATACATATATGAAACAAAAACACATTGCTCCCCAACAACATTTTCTAACAACAACAAATTTCACAAGAGTTATAGTATTTAATAATGTGACATCATACATATATGGTGGAAGATACTCTGAGTAGTTGCTATTAATAATGTGTTCAGACCACTCATCACGATCAGGGATGACATGGAATTCTCCTTCATAGGTATTATGGTAAAAGTCTAAAGTGTTGCAAGCAGAGACATATTGCACATGACTCATATATCGTTGCCCTAAAACATAAATTACAAGAGGGCAAGGAAGATGATAAGCTTGGGGCTGTTTACATGTACACCTACAACCATGTTATTGTAATAGCTAAATCTTAAAGGTTATGCTGGACATATCAAAAACTTGATACTCATTAGTGTTTATCCTTATTGGCTCTGGGAATCTCCTTGCCTCATATTCATTATTCTGCAGAGTACTCTTGACACGTGGAGAAAATATGGAATCGTGTTGGCTTGCTAGAGTTGTTGTTATCTCAAGCCATTTTATGAAAAGAGAGACAATATTATAGTATATTGCACTAATTAGTGCCTAAATAGGCAAGCCATGTGCCCACTTCAGAATACCATTAAAGCATTCAGCTACATTTGTGGTCATTGTGCCATATCTGTAGCCTTTACCATGAGTTAAAGACCACTATTCCACATCCCTTGAAACCAGCCAATCGTAAGCTTCTTACTTTATGTTCTTGTTGACCTTACTTTTAGAGTGAGTTCTCAACTTACTCATCATAGATCTAGGACTCTTATAGCCACTAAGAGCTCCTTATTCTTAAGACACTTCTAGTGATTAGGTAAAAACTTAACCTAAGTCTAAAGACTTAGAAGAGTTAGCTACTGGAATAAGTTGTGCCCTAGGGACTTAGGAAGACTTGCCTACCCTATAGCCTAAACCAAATCCATACTTTCTTTCTCAAAGTAAACCTCAAATTCAACTCAAATACCAAATTTAAATCCAAATTCCAAACTAAATGATTGAAACCCATAATAAAATTCAAAATCAAAACCCTTACTAAGCCCTTTAATTTCATCTTATGGACTTAGCCTTGACTAAATTCAAATCCAAATTCAATTGATTTTCTCCAAGATAAATTCAGTCCCTCAATCATTTACCAAATCCAAACCAAAATCAAAATCCCCCTCAAAGCTTTATGGTTGAATTTCATAAACCTAGCTAAATCTCCACCCAATTCAACCCCTCTTCATGAATCATTTATATCTTTATTTATGCTCGTAAACATTAATGAGATATAAACTCAAATAGCCAAAACTAAATCAAACTAAATCCAAATCCAATCAAAACCCTTTTTAAGACAAATGGACCTACCTCAAATGATTTAGCCAAATCTCATATAAATCAATCCAAAATCAATTAGTTTCTTTATAAACCAATTACTACTTCATTTATATTCATAAATATAAATGAAACCCACCTTTCAATGACAAAAAATAAATCAAACTAAATCAATTCCTTACTTAAGCCCTTTTAACCTAGATTCTTAAGCTTGGTCAAATTTGCTTCCAAATCACTCCAAACTCAAGTGATTTTTCTCATGGATCTCTTATATATTCATTTATATTCCCAAATATAAATGAAATATAAATTCAAATAGCCAAAAACCAAATCCAAAATTAAACCAAAATCTAATTTATACCCTTTAAGACAATTTCTTAGACTTAACCAAATCCTATCCGAATCAAGTCAAAACTAATGAATTTTCTCTTGAATCAATCATTCCTTCAATCATCTATCCAAATATAAATGAAATCTACAATCATCAAGCCAAATCAAAATCAACTGAAGTCAAACCCAACCTGCCCATTTGATTTCAAATGAATCAAAACTCAATTATAATTGAATTTATATGTCAATCTCAAATCCATATATAAACTCAACTAAATCAAACACAACTCAAAATCAAGCCAACTCAACCCAACTGGCTCACTTGACCCAAAGTGGCCAATTTGACCTACATGAACCAAAAATCCAATTCAATTGAAATCAAAGTGAATTAAGCTAATCCAAACTCCATGTCATGATTGTTGATGATCTTAGGTTAATCAATTGCCATGAATTGGGTCAAACCATGTCAACATAGCCCATTGACCAAGTCAACCCTTTAATCCATATGAACCTAAACTAGCCAAATTGCAACCTAAATCAAGTTGATTGCAACCAATGGCTCAAGTTCATTCCAAATTAATTATTGTACTTGACCAAAGCCATAATTGAGCCCAATTTGACCAATTGGTCAACCTAACCCAACTTAGCCCAAATTTACCTAAAGGATCAAATTGGCCAAAATCCAAATTAAACCCAAGTTGATTCAAACCAAAGCCTACAATTATTTTTAATTAACCAATTGAACTTGAACCAACACCCGGACCAAGCCAATTTGGCCATTTTGGTCAAATTGGCAACTTGACCCATTTGACCTATATGAATCCAAAAGATCCAAAATCAAATTCAAAGAAAATTGAACCAAACTAATGACACCAATACACTCTAAATGTTCATGTGAACTTGACCCAACCCTTAATTTGACCTAATTTGACCAATTATTCAACTTGACCCAAGTTAATCCAATTTGACAAAAATAGGTCAAATTAAGCCAAATCACTTTAAATAAACTCCAAATCATTTAAAATTTGGGCTAACCCACTTTTGACTCATCTCAAATCTGACCAAATGAAATCCATTACCAAATGACCAAGATACACTTGGGCTAAGGGCATCACATGAGGCAAATCACTTGGGGGAATAGTCATTTCTCTTCTTTGGCCACTTGACACCCATCCATTGGTCCACTTAGGCACCAAGGACACTGTCTAACATGACCCAATGGTGGTTGGGTCAGCCATGACTTCTGGGGAGGTGAAATCACCTCCCTATTCCTATTGGAACACTTGGAAAGCCATAGGACTCCCACTACTCCCATGACAGCCACTCTCACACCCTCCTCCACTCAAGTGAAGCCAGCTAAGGTGATTCCCTGCCCAAATCGAGCTCCCCATGACAGCCATTTGATCAAAAATGGCCAAATAAGGCTAGCCATCTGATCCAAGGAATGAGGGGGTATACCCTCCTCATTCTCACTTAAATCAAGACACACACACTTGATTCAACCTTAGCTGCTAGAGAGGCACATCCAAGAGCAATTTCTAAGGTTTCTAGAGTTTTCCAACTCTTCCTCTATCAATTTGTGCTGAAAAATTTTCATTTCTAAGTGTATGCTTCCATCTTCAATCTATATAGATAAAAATGAAGATAAAAATATACTCTTTGCATTTGGACATCACGTAGATCCATAGATATTCTTATTAGGGTGATCGAGTGTGACATTGAGGAGATATATACTATCTTAAAAGATAGAAATCACCACCCTACAATTGACCTAATCACCTGAATAAGGACTCCTAAGGACAATGGGTCTGTATATGTACCAGAGATTCTTCCCCTACTTTACATGGAAAAGTAAAGTAGGGTTTATTTTAAACTAGGTTCATTAAGTTTCTTACAGGGGCAAGCCCCCATAGTTAATTACATCCTAAAGAATGGTATTCTTTAGGAATACTCTTGATTAAGATAAATGATCATTGTCTCCAAAGATTTTGAAAAGGTAGGACTATCAATCGATTGGTTTATTTTTAGAAAGTCAAATGAGATTGATCAAGAGGAGGGAGTTCTTATCGAAGCTGAATAAAAATAATTAGAGGATGCTTAAGATACTAGGAAGCCTAGTAAGTATCCCAAACTACCCTATGGTTGGGCTTTACATATTTGAAATTGAATTAATGTGTTTGGGTTGAATTTTCATTAGAATGCTAGGGCTTACAATTCCATGGTACAAAGCTATGGAAATGCCTAAGAGGTGAGGATTTATACTTATAGCCACAAAGGGGAGGAGCAATCTCAGTACCTAAATCTAAGGAGTTTTGGCGAGGGCCAAAAGCATGACCTAAATCTAAGTCAAAAATGGGTATGTGGTATACCTCCACAAGAGAGGATAAACCACTTGACTGTTGGACTTACAACCGCCTAGGGGTGATAGCTAACTAACCTCTCCTACGATTTTAAATTCATGTAAGAAAGTCTTATCTTTTTGCAAGATGACAAGATTATTATTTATTTAGAATGAGACTAAGTCCTTAAACACACTCCTTAAGGGACTAGATCATGTAAGGACATGTTTCAAATGACTTAAATTTAATGCAAAGTTTTCACATATTTTATTTTTATTTTGGATAATCATTTGAATCATGCTATAGAATTCATATGCCTAATGCATGTGAAAAAAGATTATGGACCAAAATCAGTGAGATAAAGAGGTGTGTTTCCACCATAGCTCTCATAGGTCAAGCCAAGTTCTCTAGCAAAGGTGGATGCTCTCCAATCAAGAGTGAATCAATATGCTTTTTATGCATGATGTGAGAAAGAAAAGGCAACATTCAGCTAAGGGGTTGCTAATTCTTTTATCTTGATTTATAGCCTAAGTTTAGGTGAGATTATGAGTTATTTATTTTAAATTTTGAGTTGTTTAATTTAGTAAAAGATTTACTTTTTCCTAATAGCCTAATCGTCATCCAGGCCATACATCAAAGTAAGGAAGAAACTAGGAAAATAATGCCATCTTAATGCACAAGCTAAACAAAACATCAAGCATTTTATAAAGTTAACACAAAAGAATAAAAGGACATTTGTGGTCTGGCAACACCGCACAAACCCAAAAATAAATAGGGTAGCCGAGCTCTACTCTTATACAACCTGGATTACAAATGAATTAATTACAATTAAGCAAGGAATTCATGTAGTAGAGGTCTTCATTTCTTCTTTTCTTCTTTCTTCTCTTCTTCTTTCTTCTTTCTTCTTTCTTCTTTTGGTTCCTTCTTTTGGATGGTTGGAATGTGGTTGCTCCAAAGACTTCACATGGTACATAAGATGAGATCTTATGATCAATGTTTATCCTAATCTGCCATAATAATCAGTCCAAAATCCTACTTATAAAAGTACATGAAAAGGAAAAGTAAATCTAACTAACACATACAAAATAGAGATTAGCTAAATAAACCATACAATTCCCAAGCATGTATATTGGACTTAGCACCCCACACATGGGTAAAAGTCCAAGTCATACACACAAAAGCATTTATATTTTTATTACAGCACCCCTTAAGCACAATCCCCTACAGAAGATAATGATTAGACTAAATCATCCTACCATTCATTCTATGCACATACATCCTAACATCCAGACCAGAAACAATACATCACAAAATAAAAGCAAACATCAAGCCATGCACTGCCCTAACCTAAAGCTAGAAATGGTGACTTAGCCTAATGTGTGTGCCATTTAAAGTTTGTGTGGTATACTTAACTATGGGTTTAAGGTTTAGATTTTCTAAGTATAAAAATGTTCAACTTAGGGGATCATTTCAATTTAAGTTGTTTAGTTGTTTTGGGTTAATTTTATTTTGTATTTTGATTAGGTTTGAGTGAATCCTACAATTAATTACTAAGTTGTAAAGAGAGGAAAAAAAGAAGAGAACTTCTCTTTCCTTCCTTACCTTAAGTAATTTCTAAAGTAGGTTCAAGTTTGATTTTGTTTAGTGAATGTTTTATTATGTATTTTAATTAATCCTAAGTTTAGATCTTTTCTAAACAAACTAATTCAAAAGAAAGGTATTTTAAGATTAAGTAAAGTGAATTAATATCACAAAACACACATCACTTCATTTCTTTCCCAACATGTATAACATGCATATGGATGAATCCTAAGCATATCTATACATAAAAGTGGAAATGTTTAGTACACTTTATGATGAATTCTAAGAAATATTACTTAATAAATTTTGGATACTTTATGATGCATGATTTTCATTAGGTAGAAAAGGGGGTATTCTCTTATCCTTTATTCATATGCACATGTGTATGCATGAAAGGCATAAGTGAGTATGATGCCATTATTAAGCACTGTGGGGTGTACTAAAGAGGGCTCCTCGCAACTGGGTTGTCACTAATATACCACTTTCCTTAAATACATATACATGTACAAAAGAAATAGATGAAAAAAAGATGTAAAGTTTATGTTTATTTAATTTTTGGTTTGTGTATACAATTTATGTGTGTAAATGTAAAGATCCTTCTTAAGTCATAACATGAAAGAGGATAAGAGTATATTTTAAGCAAGTGTTATATTCTCTTAAAAAAACTATACACCTTGCAAATCTTATTCAAATCCATGTTAAGAGGAAAGAAAGGAAGCAAACATAAGACACATTTTTATATTCACATACAAGCTTATAAATAAAGTATAAGTAGCATACCTTTCAATTTTGATATTTGATTTATAATTTTTGAAAAATAATTTTGAATTTAATAGTGATAATAACCATTCATATTTTTTACTTTAGCCAAAACATGCAATTTGACATAAAGGAAACATTTCATTTTAATTTTGATTTTTAAAAGGAATGGATGCATGATTTTCATATGGCATACACATTTAGCATGCTAGGAAAAAATAAAGTGATGAAAGTAATGTAAATTTATTCACCCTAGTTAATTCTTAAAGACAATCCTATGAGATAAGAAAGTTCAAAGTGAATCAAAGTTTGTTTAATGTGATTTTTGTTTTGAATTTGCTTTATGTTTGATTTAGGAAGTGTGAAAAAATGTTTACTGGTTCTAACCCATTTCCCTTATATGTGAGTTAATTTAGTTAGTTCTTAGGATCATTAGATGATTTTTATATTTTTGTTTAAGTTAAGGTGTGAATTAAGTGTGTTAATTACCCCTTACCTACACCAACTTAGCATACTTAACCAAATAATTATGAGCCAATGGATGACATAAAATCACATAAGGAATTTAAATCAGCAATGCACCTAAGAAAGAAAGGGGCCTAATGTAATTGGCTCATGATCAATGATTAATTAAGCTAAAGGGTTTAATTTAAGTACTTTCATAATCCCTCTCACACATGTGAGTTAGATTTTGATTTTCTCAATGTACTTAGGTTATTGAACACCTACGTACCTACCCAAGATGAATTAATTAAGTTATGGAAGGTTTTAGAATTTTATCAAATTAATTAGGTAGGTAATTAGTGGATTAATCCTTAATTGAATTTGGATTAAAGAAGAAAGAGGGAGTTTAAGGAATAACTTAAGGAAAATATCCCAAAATTATTCCCTAAATCTCTTATTCATTTAAACAAACCTTAATTAACTCAATTAAAAGATTAAACCATTGATTACACACTTAATTAGGCTTAATTACATTAGGAGAGTAATTAGGAATGAATCCAGCAATTTCCTTAATTAAAACATTAATAAATCCCAAGAAAACTAGAGGAGGAAGAAGTAATCTCACTAAATATACATAAGAAGTTTGAGATTAACTAATCGAATAATCAAAGAGTAATTAACCTAATTACATTCCCAATAAAACCCAAATTCAGAAAATAACACTATTCAAAATCCATCAAAATCAATTTTATAATATTCTACATTCAATTATCTTTCATATGCAATTTATTTCATATTTTTTTAATTTTTTTACACTTAGATATGAATATTTGAAGTTTCCATGATTAATTAGGTAATTAATTCTCTAATTATATAGCTAATCTTGTAGGTGCCACGTGGAGGCTAACACGACGCACGCTTTTCATGTGGCACAATGGGAGAGGCTATTTAAATTATCACATCGTACGACCGTGTCAGCGGTGGCGCTACGCGCTTTCTCTCCATCCATTTGATCAAGGATCGGACGACTGAGATTAAACCTATAGAATTAAAGGATTAATCCATGGATCCTACTTGTTTTAATCATGGCCATCCATCAAAAATGTGCGGATGGACGGCCCACGATTTATCCCCGAGTTCTCCTATAGGAAAGGGGAGTCATCCACCTTCCATGGCAAGATCTGAGCTCGATTGAGCTCGGATTGAACTCAAAACTTACCCACACCATCATCATGCAAGGGAGATCACATCCAACGACTAGTTTCTTATGGGATGAAACTTTACTTCATAAAGGACCACACCATGGCTAATTTAAGCTTGATTTAATGGCTTACCTCATCGGAGGCTATCACTGACACTTGATTCCCTTGAAGTGGCTTCGTCTAGTGGAGACGAAGCCTTATTGATGTTTTGAGGTGTTGAAATTGGATGGATCTTCCTATATTCCAATTTCACCTTCAAGTGGGCTCGGTCTTGATCAAGAACACTTCTCCCTTGCTTGGAGAACTTGAATGAAGCTTGGAGTGAGTTTGATTTGATCCTCTAAGGGTGCTTGAAGGAGGAATTATATTGGTTTTGAGTATTGGATGAGATGGAATTCAAGTGGAGCTCCCTTATTTTTAGTCTATGAAAATTGAGAAATGGGAAATTCAAAATCACTCTAGGAAGCTTGGGGAGACTTGGAAATGGTTCCTCTGGCTTCCCTAAGCTCAATCGAATTAGAGAGTGATGAATTGAAATGGAATTAGGGGGAGTATATCTCCCCCTAGAGCAATCGGATGGCTGAGCCTCCCTTCATCATTTTTGATCAATTGACCAGATTGGATCAATTTGTTAGGCCGTTAGGAGTTGCACATGGGCCAGTTTTGAGTGTAGAGTGGAGTAGTGGAGCTCCCATGTGCCTTAATTGAGTGGAGGAGGGGTTCCATGTGCTTAAATTTAATGAGGTGGTCAATTTTAGCCTTTGGTTGGGTTGGGCTGACCTAAAACCATTGGGTTAGGTGCTCACTAGTGTCCATTTGGTCTACTAAGAGGGTGCCAAGTGGTCATGAAAAGGATTTGACCAAATTCCCAAAATTTACTATGGCCAAGGGGTAAAATCATTTCTTTGGGTTTCAATTTGAATATGTTTGGTATGATTGAAAAGTTGGTTGGGCCAAGTTTCAATGGATTTGGAGTTGATTTGATATGATTTGGCTCATGTTGACCCATTTAGGTCAAAATGGGTTAACCTGGGTCAAGTTGACCAATTGGTCAAATTGGGTCAAACCAAGGGTTGGGTCAAGTTCATATGACCATTTTAAATGTGTTGGTGGTTTTGGTTTGGTTCAATTTGATTTATATTTAGTTTTGGCTCAATTGAGTTCATTTAGATCAAATGGGCCAAGTTGACCAATTTGACCCATTTGACCTATTTGGGTTAGGTCATGGTTGGATTAGATTTCATTGGTCATATGAAATGGATTGATATCTTTGTTTCCAATCAATTTTGGTTTAATTTGATTTTGGCTCAATATGACTTTTTAGGTTAAGTTGGGTTCAAGGTCAATTGGGTTAGGTTAGGTCTAGTTGGCCAATTAGAGCTTTGGTCAAGTTCAACAATCATTTTGGAATGAACTTGACCCATTGGTTTCAATCAATTTGGCTTAGATCATGGTTTGACATATTTTGACTTTTTAGGTCAAGTTGGGTCAACTTCGGTCAAGTGGCCAATTGGGTTAGGTTAGGCTCAAGTGATGATTTGTTCAAGTTCAAACATTGGTCATGAATGCGTTTTGATCAATGGTTTCAATCAATTTGTCCAATGGTAGATTTTGGCTAGTTTAGGTTTCATTTTGGCTAAGTGTTGACTTGGTCAACCCTTAGGATTGACTTGGTTTGACCCAATTTGAGTGAGGCTTAGTTGGGCTTAGTTCAATCCAATTTAATTAGGATTAAAATTTGGCTCATACGGGTACTTTAGGTCACTTTCGGTCAAGTGAGCCTAAGTAGGTCAAATGTCTTGATCAAAGCTTGATTTGAGTTTGATTGAACTCACATATGGACTTATGATTGAAATATAAATCCATTTACAAGTGGTTCGAAGTCAATAAAGTTTTGATTCAGTTGACAATTTTAAGTTCAAAAGGGTGAACATGAGCTTGACTTGGGTTTGATTTTTGGATTTAGTTTTGGTTTGGTGATTGAAGTTTATGTTTATATTTGGATTCATGATTGAAGGATTGATTGAATCATGAAGAAAAATCAAGGATTTGGCTTGATTTGAATAAGTTTGGGCTAAGTTCAAGATTTTGACTTGAAAGACTTAGGTTGTATTTTGATTGAATTTGAGTTTAATTTTTGTTGTTAGTTTTGGTTGTCTGAATTTATATTTCATTTATATATGTGAATATAAATGAAAATATAAATGGGTTATGCAAAAATTTCATGAATTTGAAGTGATTAGAATTTGATTTGGGCTACATCCATAAGAGGGGATCAAAGGACCTAGGAAAGATTTTTGGAATTTGGATTTGATTTTTTGGGTTTAGTTTGATTGATTTGAATTTATATTTCATTTATATATATGAATACAAACGAGAATATAAATGGGTTGTGAGAAGATTTCTTGAATTTGAATTGATTTGGAGTTGATTTAGGCTAAGTCTATGAGAGAGAATCAAAGGACTTAGGAAATATTTTGAACTTGGAATTTCTATCATGAGCCTCAATCATTAGTTTCAATCATGGGTTTCAATCATGTGGGATTGAATTGGATTTGGAGGAAATCAATTAAGCTAGAATTAATTAAGTTTGACTTGAAGGAAGGAAGTAAGGAATTTGGTTCAAGCTATAAGGTAGGCAAATTTTCCTAACACCCCTAAGACATGACCTATTTCTAGGGCTAACTCTTCTAAGCCTATTGGGATAGGTTGAGTGTCCACCTAATCACTAGATGTGTCTTAAGACTAAGGATCTCTTAAAGTCTAAGAGAAGTCCTATGTCTAAGATGGAGGGGTTGAGAGCTCATCCTAAAAATGAGGTCAACATAATTTTATAAAAAAATCAAAATAGGGGAACCCCAATCCGATTGCCATTTGTTCAAAACTCCATCAAAGTATAATTAACTTTGTACACACCATTCTTGGAGCCAGACAAGCGAGAACGAATCATCCCCAAGCTTCCCGACGACTGGAGGGTGGTGTTCGATCAAATCTAACCACTTCCAATCCACCTTAAATCAAATCGTCGTCAGGCTTTGTTTCTACTAAACAAAGCTTCCTTAATTGTAAGAACTGCTAGTCATAAGCTCCGGTGAGGTATGCCATTGAAACTGACCTTTATCTTAAAATGGTTTGGAGCTTCTTGAAGAAAAGTTGCATGTTGTTAGATTTTCACTGTTAGATCTCTTCATTTTGCTTCCCTGATGGTGTGGGATCGATTTGATCTCCATTCGAGTGAGCTCAGATCGACGGCAAATGCAGGCGGTCTATGTCTCTCTCGCTGAGGAGATAAATCACGCACGCTCGTCGGTGATCGAAGACGCCTTGATCAAATCATGTTAGATCAACCGGATTAATTCTACTAAACTGTGGGTTTTATCATGGTCGTCTGATCTTAGATCGGAAGACTCACGAGAAAGTGCATCCCACCGCCGGTTGACTCAGCTGTGTGATGTGACAACTGAAATAACCAATCCCATGGCGACATGTGGAAAGTGCGCCACATCGCTCCAATTGGATTAAGGTTAATTAAATGCATTTTAATTCCTGAAACTTTCATAATTCATAACTAATTGTAGAAAAATCTAAAAAAAATATAAATAATGGTTCATTTTAAAGTTAAAATTATCCTAAATTAATTTTGAATAGTAATTTTGGCTTAATTAAAATTTAATTAAAAACTTAATTAGCTTAATTTCTCCTCAATTAATTATCCAATTGATTTCAAACTTTTTGAGGATGTTTAAGGGGATGACCTCTACCTCCCCTATTTTTCTTGTAATTTATTGGTTACTTAATTATGAAAATTGATTAATTAAGCCCTAATTACCTTCTTAAATTAATTAAGTGATAATTAAGTATATGAATAGTAATTAATTAATTATTTGGACTCCTTAATTACTGTTGAGCAGTAAGGAGGCTTTGGAAATTAGGTTGGGGCTTGTCCCCTAATCCTTTCCCTAATTTTCTCTCTCTTTTCAACCAAAAATGCTAATTAATGATTAATTAATTAATCAATGACTTAATTGGCTAAATTAAAACACAAATTATATGAATTCATGCTTGATTAAATGGATAGCTTATGGAATTAGGTTGAGACCTCTTTTCTAACCTTTTTCCCTTAAGTCCATCTCATTTTCAAAAGATAATCAAATTATATGAGTTCATGCGTGATAATTAAGAAAGAGAAAAATGAATTAATGGATTAATCCTTTGATCAATTAAATTAAAAATTTAATTAAATTTGATTCCCTAATTAATCCTTGGGTAGTTGTTTGGGTGTTCAATAACCCAAAGAGAGCTAATGAAATTGTGGTTAGCTTACATGTGAGAGAAAACCATAAAAATAATTAAGTGAGTTCCTTAAGCTTAATTGATTAATGATTATGAACTAATTGCATTAGGCCCCTTTCATTTCATAGGAGCATTGCTATTTACTATTCAATTTATTTGCATATCATATTAGCTCATAATTGTGTAATTAATTACCTTAAGGTAACATAGGTAAGGGTTTAATTAATTGATTTAATACATGCTTAACTTAACCAATTCATAAAATCAACCTAGTTGCTTTTCATTAAATCAAATTAATTCACATATGAGGAATGGGATCAGGATTAGCAAATATTTCTCACATTTCTTAAATCAAATCAAACATGAAATTAAAAAAAATGGCATTAAGGAACTTTGGTTTGTTTTAAATGATCTTACTTAATATGATTGTCTTTAGGAATTAATTGGATTGAATGAAATTATGTGCTTATATTCTTTTATTTCTCTCCAATTGCATTAAATGTTGTATGTCACTTGTAATCATGCATTCATCCTTTTGAAAAATTAATTAAATGAAATAATTTTCTTTATGTTAAGTTGCATGTGTTGGCTTAAATTAAAAATATGTGCGACTACTACCACTATTAAATACAAAATTATTTTAAAAGTATATAAATTAATTATAACACATAGAGTAATAATAATTATAGGTATTTATAAGCTTGTATGTGTTTAGAACTTATAATATGTGATATGAGGTTCTATTTTCTTTAATCTTCATGAATTTACATAAGGATATGAATATTAACAAGTGTATAGTTCATTTGAAAAGGACACAACAGTTGCTCAGGTTTATTCTTATGTATATCCATGTTAGAATTTAGATAGAATTTTAGCTCACATATATAAATAAATCAAAATACAATTATTGCATGTTTATAGTCTTATAGCTATTTTTACAGTCATGAGTATTTAAGAATCGTAGGTATATCTAGTCTGGACACCCAGGGACGTACGACTTTAAGTAGCCCCAATGAGGTTTCTACCTCATTCCCTTGGTCAAATAATGGTGAAGTACTTGCTTATAACTTTTATATATTTGTGTGTGTATTTTTCTAATGAATGAAAACCTCATCTTATTCCATATGCATAATTCAAAACAAAAAAATAATTCTTGCATGATTTCCATTCTTATAGTTGCTTATACATCCACATATATTTAAGATTAGTGGGTATATGTAGTCTGGACAGTAGGGGACGCACAACTTTAAGTAGCCCCAGGAGGTTCCTACCTCATTCTCCTGGTCAAGCAAGGGCAAAATATTTGCTTAGAACTTTCATACATTTGAATGTGTATTTAGCTAATGAATGAGAATTTTGTTTTCTATAATAATCATTCATGCATCCTACATTTAAGTGTGTCAAGAATATATTGTATGCATAAATATATTTAAGACTTAATCATATGCATGCTACATATTATGAAAAGAAAGAAATGAACAAATATGTGTTGTGTGATAGTAATTAACTCCAATTAATCTTAAGATGCTTTTCTTATTGAATGAGATTATTTAAAGTGAACCTAAACTTAGGATTAATTAAAATATGTAATAAGCAATTAATTAAAGAAAATTAATTAATTATGCTTTAGATGTGGCTTAAGGTTGGGATAAAGGAGGGTGATCCTCTATTTTTTTCTCTTTACAACACTTAGTTGTTAAATGTAAACCAAGAGAAACAAAAGAAAATATTAAGTAAAACTTACAAATCAATTAAGCCACTTAAAGTGAAATCATCCTTTATAATTAAATCCTTTCTTACTTAGAAAGTTATAACAAAGCCTAGTTAAGGCATACCACACAAGCCTTAATACACACACCTTAGATTAAGTCACCACTTTTAGCCTTATGTTAGGGAATGCATAGTTTGATGTATATTTGATTTTATGATGTATTATTGTAGACTAGATATTATGGTGTATGCTTCGTAGACTGGATGTTAGGCCATGATTAGCCTAATCATATTTTTTGTAGGGGATTGTTCTTAAAGGGTGCTTAAAATAAATATAAATGCTCTCTTTTGCAGTTTGCATAATCCGTAAGCATAATCTAAATTAGGAAGGTGGACTTGGTTACTCATGTGTAGGGTGCTAAGTCCAAATCATACATATAACTATTTGGGTTGTATGGTGTGCTTAGCTAACACTTATTTTATATGTGTAGTTAGATTTAATTTTTCCATTTTTATGTAATTGTGCATTAGAAATTAGGGTTAGTGTTATGGGGAGATTTGGATGAGTGGAGGCTAGAAGACTTTGTCCTGGGAGGCCTCCATGATGCCTTTGGAGCAAACAAACCCAAATGAAGAAATGGAGGAGATATGAAGAAAGAAGATAAGAAGACCCCACATAGAATTTATTTATTTATAATTATAATTATTCTTTCATATACTGGGTTGTATAAGGGTAGAGCTCAACTACCCATTTCTCTTTTCGAGTTGTACGACGGTACCCAACCGCACCGGCCTATTATTCTTTTACGTTGGGTTAATAAATTATTTGATGTTTTTTTTACTATTACACAATTGAAATGGTATGTCTTTTCCTAGTTTCTTCATATATGGTGATTTAATGTGTGGCCTGGATCCGATTAGGCTCTTAGGAAAAATATATTTTTTACCCTAACTACAACTCATAACTATATTTTATAAATAACTCATAACCTCACATAAAGCCTAGGCATTAAATTAAGATAATTAAAAGATTTTAGCAACCCCTTAGCTAGATGTTGTATGCTTAATATCATGCATATCATTTTGAATCACTCTTATAAAATGAGGGCCTCCGTTCTTGCATATATGGGAATTGCTAGACTTGTGAGAGCAACTCCTACTGACGGAGCTTCACCCTCTTCTCTCTTGATTTGACCCATAACTCATTTCAACATGCATTTAGGCATATAAAAATCCTATAGCCTTTGCCAAAATGAATAGTCCAAAATCAAATATAAAAATTTAAAATATTTGCATTAGACTAAGTTATTGTTTATACCACTCATGCTCTAGTCTCTTAGTGAGTGGGTTTAAGGACCTTAGTTTTCTTCCTAATAATAACAACCTAACAATCTTGTAGAACATATGACTTGACCACATAGTTTTAAAGCATAGGAGGAGTTAGTTGATTGCCACTCTAGGCAGTTATAAGTCCAACAGTCGGGTGGTTTAACCTCTCTTGTGGAGGTAAATCATATACCCATCTTTGCTTAGATTTAGGAAATGCTTTATCCCTTACTAAAGCTCCCTAGATTTAGGATCTAAGATTACTGTTTCTGTCAAGCTACAAGTATAAATCCTCACCTCTCAGGCATTTTCACAACACTGTGTTATGAGATTATAAGTCTTAGCTTTCTAATAAAATTTCAATTCAAACATATAATTCTCCTCAATTTTAAAAATATAAAGCCCAACCATAAGATAGATTGTAATGCTTACTAATTTTTCTAGTATCATGAGCACTCCCTATTCATCTCTCTTTGGCTTTGATAATAAGTCTCTTCTTTTGATCTATCCCAATTGATTTTCCAAACATAGCCAATTTATTGATATTCCAATCTTTGAAATCTTTGGAGATAATTGCCTACTTTAATCGAGAGTATTCCTAGGGAACTCATTTTTCTTAGGATGTAATTAACTATGAGGGCTTGCTTTCATAGGAAACTTTAGAACCTGGTTTAAATAAACCCTGCTTTATTCATCCATGTAAAGTAGGAGAAAAATCTCTAGTATATTCGAAGACTCATTATGCCCTAGGAGTCTTTATTAGGTGATTATGTCAATTATAAGGTGGCGATTTCTATCTGTTAAGATAGTACACCATTCCTTAATGTCGTATCTAATCACCTTAATAAGTACACCCTCAGATCTACGTGGTGTCTCCAATACACACAATCAAAAATAAACACCACAGTTCTTAATATCAATCATATACCTTTTAAAAATGTGGATATCATCAGTATTGCCTACAACATACATTTTCTGGCATATGAACTCAATGTCTTTTATACCAAACTGCTGAACAGCATTTTTGAAATCCTCCCTCAAATGTCGGAGGTAGAAGCAATGCACAACCCAAAGAGAATTTTTCTCTTCAACCACGTTTAAGACCTGCATGCCTATTAGATATGAAGCAAAGATCATCTGTTATAGAAACTAGTGGGATTAAGTCCTAGAGTGTTCATAGAAACCAAATCCATGACTCAATACATTCAGATTCAACCATTGTGAAGGCTAGTGGAAATAAACTATTATTAACATTAATTCCAACTGTGCTAAGAAGAGTCCCCCTATACCATCAAGGCATAAAACTAGACAACAATACTGCCAACATGTAATTGAAGGCTCGAATAACCAAAAAAGTTATTGGAATCAATTTGATTCCATGGAGTGTACTCGATACACTGATCCTAACATAACTGAACATACAACATTTATAAATTTTTCTAAGGATCGATATGATTCCTCCCAACTGCCAAATATAATCTTCACTACCTTATGATGCACATCCTAAGCCTTCATGTAAGATACTCTTATATTAAACTTGAACTCCATACGACCTATAATTTCTTTTGGCTTTAAATCTAGTTGATGCCTAACTACAGGTTGAATAAAATAATTGATAAAGCTTGATGTACATTGTTTATGTCCAGTATTGAGCATTGAATGGCTATAGGTATGAGGTGAACCAATACTGTCAATCCTCCATGCACCACTCAATCTCTTACTTGAGCTTGCATATAATCGCCACATATAAGGTGTAGTTGGGTCAGCATGGTACATGCACAATATAATGAACTCTGTTTTATTTGAAGCATATATCACAAACTCAACATTATTTAAGATAAACTATCATTGAAGAGTAAACTGAAGCTGCTTCTTATCATGAAAGTACATACTTCTAACAGTTCATCTAGAATATAATTTCTCTGTTCAAAAGTTGATTCATCTGATGACTCATCAAATGTGAGCTCCTCATCCCATTCCCTAGCTATTTGAGCACTACGTATGTACTCATTGTTAGACAATAAGTGTTCTTTAGTATAACTTGTTCTGATCGAGTAGTCTCTAATAAGGTCTCATGCTTTGAAACATGATTCTGTGGCCGTTAAAGTATGCATCTATGCATTACTATCATCATCATCATCATCATCATCATTACTTATTGCACTAGGCATAGTTTCATATCCCTTATCTACAGAAGATAATGAATTGATGTAATCACCTTGAGGGTCACCCATAAAATTAGAACTTGACCTAGCTAAATAAGCACATTTAGTTGGTGCAGAGCCATATGCTTCAGCTTGAGTGGTTAATTGCGAAGCTGGTGTAATGTACTGAGTCATAACTGGAGTTCTCTCACACTCTTCAGTAGCAACAACTTCTCTTCCATCATACGTTATTTTCTCAACTTCAACATAAATAATTATGGGCTGCACGCATGCTGCATTGATTATAAACTCATAGATTTTATCCTCACTAATGTGAGTTGCAATAAATCTAGCACTAATGGGAAACCAGCTTGTAAGACTAATGCGAAACCTTGCTGGATCAAATTTTAGTGACCTTATAATTTGCTTCTATAAGTCCGTGAAGTTAATCCACTGTCGGATCTGTATTGGATGATTTTTCCCACCGGTATAAGTCGGAATAAAATCTTCACTTACAGTGAGTTTACCACCATAATATAGAACTATGCAGAATGTATTTGTACTCATTTTGAACCACACTAGCACAATATAAACAAGCCTTTATCTCACCTAGTTAAAGAAAAAAGTCCAATTTAAAGGAGTGTACACTTCATGCATTTGACTTGAAATAGAAGAATATGTGAAGTGTTAGAGTTTCTGTAACCCTAATTCAACACTTACTAATCCTTAAACAAAACATAACCTAAACGACACATGAAATTTGAATATAAAGATTCCTAGATAGAACATACACAAAACTAAATAATTTCAACTTGCAAACTCACGTCAAAATTACACAGATCTAATGAAAAAAATATGAAAATCTCAATCTACCCTAAAAATAAAACCAAATGAACATATCATACATAATGAGACCCTACATAACAAGATCTAACAAAATAATACATTTATGTGTCAAAATACATAAATCGGCGGGCAAAAAATAAAAAGAGGTGACTGTCTCCGGTGGTAGCTGCGATTCTTAGACAAAACACCTTAAACTCAATAAATTTATCTTGCAAACCCCATATCAATATTTCTACACAACTAAACTTACATGTTCAATAATAATTTTAACCTCCAAATAAAAATGTTTTAACATAAACTCTAAATCACATACTGTATTCACAAAATACACGAATCTAATGAAATAAAGGTACTAAAATCTCAATATACAAAATAAATAAGCTTATCATTCAAAATCAAATAATATATAATAAGATCTAACAAAAAAAATATGCATTTAGGGTTTACTAAATCTTACTGTGTTTAATTGTACTTTAACTCTTTATTTAGTGTTGATCATCTTGTCAACAATGAGTCGAGAGTTGGTCTCCTTGATCTTAATCTATGATGGTGAACTAAGTATTGATGATCAATTTATTTTGACTTAACGGTCAAAACTGTCTGTTTAAAGTTCAATGACACACTACCTAGTGGGATTTGAAATAAAGAATTTTGCAATCGCTGCATATTGATGTAGAGCATCACACAGTTAATCTAACATGTCACTTTTTGACGGGGAACAAATATATAACATCAGTTATTTCTGATGATGAAGTTTGTGCTATTATATTGGACGAAGCTTCTTGTTAGACACTGTTGCTCTATGTGGAAGTGGAAAATGTTCATATTGCATCCACATCAGTTGATCCTTTGTTAAGGCCAACATATATTCCATCAAATTGTATGCAAGATTTCATCTCACATGCAACCTTAATGACACAGAGTAGCTTTGAGGAATTGAATCCCTGGTAATGTCTTGTAGATTGTAAGCTATTTTAGTTAATAATTTTCCCTATTACGTTATACTTCTGCTGCTTGCATGTATAATGGTATTATAGAGCCATGGATGATATTATATTTCATTCGAATGAGCCAACTGTGGCACATAGTAGTGCACCTGATGATGAGTATGAGACCATGAACAGTGACTCAAGCAGTGCATCTGAGCACAGTGAAAGTGATGCTTGTTCACCTGGGTTACATACTCCAGCTGATTATATTAGTAGTCATGATCTATTAAAGACCCATTCATTTCAGAATATTGAAAATGAAAGTCAGATGATTTATAATAATGTCTATGTTTGCATTTGTCAAATGACAAAAGAATGGGTCAAGGAAGTTATTTTAGATTGGGCAGCTAATAATGATGTATTAATTGATGATGTTGATATTCCAGGTGAACTTGTTGAAGGAATATGTTTTATTAATAAAAGGAGTCTTTAGTTTGTTATTATTGGTTGGTCCATAAATAATAACGGTCAATTCGAAACAATAACTTCAAACCAGAAGAACTTCACAGTAATTTGTGTACAACACAGTCCTCATAGTAGAGCATGTCACTAGCCACTACATTGTAGTTGGAGCAAGTGTCTAGGAGGTGCCTGAAGAATCTCACGAGTTGGAGATGACCATAAATTCCTAAATACGGTGATAGGCAGTGGCCACCATTAGTGTAGTTCTAATTTCGTTGCTTATTACATTCTACCTGTAATACGACATCAGATTGATCTGAAACATAGGGAGATTATCAGTTGGATGGAATCCAAATTCAATGTCAAGGTCACTTATATGAAAGCTTGGAATGCTAGGTGTAAGGCAATTAGGATAATTTTTGGTAGCTGGGAAGAGTCATACAGGTCTCTCAATATCTTCATGGAATCAGTGCATTCTAGTTTACCAGGTATAATTTACAGAATACAGTCAAGCACTGATTAGTGCAATTTATTATAATATCATTAAAATTTTTATGAAAAGGTATGCTACTACAACTCAACAATAAGAATCGAATGTTTCCAGAACCAATTAACATAAATTCTAGAGAATTGCAAGTATTTGATAGGTCATGCAGATCATTCAGAGTTGACTTATCTAATAATGGCCAGTGCTGGTTTAGCTATCATAGAACTATAATACATCATTTTCCTTGTCTGCTGCTATTCCAACATTACGATTTAGAAGATTAAGTCATTTGATATATGTATTATAATATTACACTCTGCACCTCTATAAGCTTACATATACAACTGAGTTTCATACACTATATGATCGTTCTAATTGGCTAACTTATAATGCCAAACAAGGTATTGTTGAGTTGTTACCGCTAGCTTTTCAAAGAAAGTCAGGAAGACCACACACTAGTAGATATTGAAATAGAAGGGATGTGAACAGAGGTAGCAGTAGCAGGTCATGTAGCTTATGCAAGACTATTGGTCATTATAGGTCATCGTGCCCTTACAATGCAGTAGTAGAAGGTATATCATACTGCAAATGTTAGAACCTCCTACTCAGTTTTTGATTTTGTTGTAGTTCTCTTTTTCAGTTTGTTGCATTATAGTTCTCTTTTTCAATTATATACTTAGTACTAATTATGTAATATGCTTTTTCAATAGGTATGATGGTTGAGAAAAGTGACACTCCAAGATGGTCTCCATAGACTAATACTTTCCACCTTGCTGTTAGTGAGATGATAGTGAAATTCTAAGACGTGGTGATGATCTTGGGGTTATGTGTTGATGGGCTGCCAGTTGTAGGTCCAATTATAGTTGGTGAGAGAAAGAGGTGGCATAGCTGGCTAGCCTGTTGAGATGATCTGCTGGGTCGACATCCCCTATCAGATGTGGTGTACCATGACCCAATCAATATGCACATCACATCCAAATTTAAAATGGGCCAGGCCCAGACACAAGCATGCTTGCTTTTGAGGTGACTTAGATGGTCATTCTATAGGGAATCATATGTAGACTTGATCAAGGTTGAGTTCAATAGACACTTGCAAGCCTATATTTTGTTAATTATAGGGAGCATCCTACTGCCAAACACTTATGGATCTGAGGTTCATCTATAGTATCTTTCACTACTTGAGGACCTAGATACCTTCAGTACATTATCTATTGGGGGAGCATTCTGGCACATACGTATAGGGAGCTATATGAGTCCACTAAGCTGGCCAGGGCTAATATGGCTGGCTGCTTACACCTCATGCAGATATGGTCTTAGAAGCACCTTCATGTAGGGAGGTCGATACTACATGTGCCATATCTGAGAGATTTGGATGGGCTAAGCATAGGGTTGAGGTAAATTTTACTTCTTTGTAATTCAAGTTGATGCACAATACTTGTTCTCATTATATTATTTAAATAGGTGGAATGAGCTATTTTTGCAGTAGATGCTAGTGAGGAACATAACATTATGCATGAATGAGCTGGATGATTTGTTGCATACACAGGTATGAGTTTTAGAGTAGTCAATGAGTACTACTTTCATAATTAAAATTGCCCTTATAATATAACTTGATGATTGCTCAGGTTATTTGGGAGCCTTACACTAAGCAGATCAGACAGTGCCTATCAGACATATGGTTAGTAGGCTCAGGTATTTGGCTAGCACGTGTCCCATTGATCAGCTAGTAAAGGGTAAAATGACACCTACTAGACCAAGTGCTTAGGCAATTTGGACTTCTACCCTGGATTGATATGGCACCTGTAGACCCAAGCTTCAAAAGGGTCGATGGCCGTGGGAAAGTTGATGTTACTTGGGTTGACTATCATTAGGTACACATAGCTACATGGGAGAGGAGGAGAGATTATATAGTTGATACCTTAGGCAGGGATGATGATAGACCAACTGATGTTAATCAGTATATGTCATGGTTAAGATTGCGGGCTTCACTTTGTCTATTGAATGTCCCTATAGATCCTTCTACCACATATTATCATAGAGCACTTGTGGAGTGAGTATATGTGAGTAGTTACATCAATATTCTGAGACTTTTAATATGTTGATTACATAAATGAGGCTAATTTCTAATGTTATTTTTCATGCAGCCAGAACACTTCTTGGCTACTCAGGACATCTTCCAGCCTTACTTTAATCGTGTAGATGATCATGAGTTATAGTTAGCTGTAGATAGATAAGAGAAGCTTTGTAGGGACATGAGGTTATAGATGCATATCAATGACACATGTTATAGACCGGAGCATGCAGAGGGATTATCATAGGATGAGATTTTTGCCCAAGCGACACAGCTCGATGCCTTGGGTATCAGACCATCTACATATGCTTGTTGTCCTCACTTTAGAGTGAGGATTCAATCTCCATTCTTAGACTTAAGGATCTTCTAGATATTAAGGTTTTCTTAGTCATAAGACACTTCTAGCAATTAGGTGAACACTTAACCTAAGCCTAGAGACTTAGAAGGGTTAACCATAGGCTTAGATTATGCCTTAGGGATTAGGTTGATCTACCTATCTCATAACTTAAACCCAACCTATATTAACCTTATTAAACCATTACCAAATTAAATTCATATCAAACCTAAACCCAAATTCAAATTTAAATCAAATTATTAAAACCCATGATCAAAATCCTAAACTCTCATCAACATAGCTTAAGTCTTGTGATTCTTGTCCTATGGACTTAGCCTTAACCAAATTCAAACCAAATCAAGGCTAATTGATTTTCTCATAAATTAATTCAACTCTTCAATCAAAAAACCAAATTCTAAACCAATCAAATCAAATCAAAAGGCCAAAACTAAATCAAACCCTTCCCTAAGCCCTATGAGCTACCTTCATGAGCTTAGCCAAATTTCCCTTCAAATCACTTCAAACTCAATTTATTTTCTCATAAATCAATCATATCTTCAATTACCTCCATAAATATAAATCAAATATACATTTAAATCATCAAAATTAAATCAAACTAAATAAAACCCTTCTCTGAGCCCTATGACCTACCTTCATGAGATTAGCCAAATTTGCCTTCAAATCACTTCAAACTCAATTGATTTTCTCATAAATCAATCATATCTTCAATCATCTCCACAAATATAAATCAAATATACATTTAAATCATCAAAAATAAATCAAACTAAGTCAAACACTTCCTAAGCCACATGATCCAACTCCATAAACTTAGCCAAATTCCTTCACTGCAAACCCCAAATTCAATTAATTTTCTTATAAATCAATCATAACTTCAATCATGTTTACAAATATAAATGAAACCTACAATCACCCCAACCAAACCAAATCACCCATCAAACCCAACCTAACCATTTTGACTTGAAATATCCAAATGAATCAAAATTCATCCATACCTAAATCAATTGTAATTGAATTTATATATTAATCCCAAATCTATATATAAAATCAACTAAGCTCCACTCAACCTAAAATCAAGCCAACTAAACCCACTTAGGTTCACTTGACCCAAAGACCCATTTGACCCAAACTTTAACCCAAATTGGATTAAACCAAGCCAATATAAACCTCCTATCATGATTTTTGATCACCTTAGGTTGATCAATTGTCACAAATTAAGTCAAACCAAGTCAACTTAGTCCTTTGACCAAGTCAACTCTATGTTGACCTCTCTTTTGGAGTGAGTTCTCAACCTCCTCTTCTTAGACTTAAGAGTCTTCTAGGCACTAAGACTTCTTTAGTCATAAGACACTTCTAGTGATTAGGTGAACACTTAACCTAAGCTTAGAGACTTAGAAGGGTTAATCATAGGATTAGGCCATGCCTAAGGGACTTAGGAAAATCACCCACCCTATAGCTTAAACCCAATCCATGTACACCTTCTTAAATTCAATTAAAATAAAAATTTCCAAAAAAATCTCAAACTCAATTTCAAATCCAAATCCAAATTCTAAATCAAATGATTGAAGCCCTTGATCAAATCCTTCCTAAGCCCTATGATCTTATCCTATGGACTTAACCTTAGCCAAATTCAAATAAATCCAAATTCAATTGACTTTCTCCACTAAATTCAAGCCACATTTGATTGATCTCCACATGAATCATTTATATCTTCATTTATATTCATAAGTATAAATGAGATATAAACTCAAATATCCAAAATAAAATCAAACTAAATCCAAATCCAACCAAGACCTCTCTTAAGCCATATGGACCCACCTCCATGAGCTTAACCAAATCTTAACCTAAATCAACCCAAAATCAATTGATTTATTTATAAATCAATTTTTTCTTTTATTTATATTCACAAATATAAATGAAACCCTCATCCCAATGATCAAAACTAAAGCAAACCAAATCAATCTCCTACTTAAGCCCTTTTGACCTACCTCCTTGAGCTTAGTTAAATTTGCTTCCAAATCACTCCAAACTCAAGTGATTTTCTCATAAATCATTTGTATCTCCATTATATTCATAAATATAAATGAAATATAAATTCACATGACCAAAACCAAGTTCAAAATCAAGTCAAAACCCAGTTGAATCCCTTTAAGCCAATTACTTGAACTAGGTCAAATCCTATCAAAATTAATTCAAAACCATTAGATTTTCTATTGAATTAATCATTCCTTCAATCATCTATACAAATATAAATGAACCCTTCAATCATCAAGCCAAATTTAAGTCAACCTAAGTCAAGCCCGACTTAGCCCTTTTGGCTTGAAAATTCCAAATGAACGAAAGCCTATCATATCACAAATTGATTGCAGTTGGATTTATATTTCAATCCTAAACTCATATATAAATCCAACTAAACCTTAATCAAACCAAAACCAAGCCAATTGACCCACTTAGATCCACTTGACCCAAAGCGGCCTAAAGAACCTTCTTGAGCTGAGTTCTAATCCAACCCAAATTGGATTGAACTAAACCCATCCATGCCTCATAGCATGATCAACAATCACCCTTGAGTGATCAATTGCCTTGAATTGGGTGAAACCAAATTAGCTTGGTCATTTGACCAAGTCAACCCTTAGCCCAAATGAAACCCAAATTATCCAAAACTTACCATACACAAAATTGATTGAAATCGTTGATTCACACCAACCCATAATCAAGGTTTGAACATGACTTGATCATCAATTGAGCCAAACCAAACCCAATTGGCCATTTGACCTAAGTTGACCCAAATTGACCTAAAAGGCCAAAATAGGTCAAATTATGGTCCAACCCAAATTGATTGCAACCAATAGATCAAGTTCATTCCAAATTGATTATTGAACTTGACCAAAGCCATAATTGTGCCTAATTTAACCAATTGGTCAACCTAACCCAACCTAGCCTAAATGGACCTAAAGGATCAAATTTGCCAAAATACAAATTAAATCCAAATTGAATCAAACCAAAGCCTACAATCATTTTAAATTAACCAATTGAACTTGAACCAATACCCAACCCAAGCCAATTTGGCCAATTTGGTCAAATTGGTCAAGTTGTCCCATTTGACCTATATGAATCTAAATGAGCCAAAATCAAACCTAGGCTAAATTGATTGAAACCAATTGAGCCAATGCACTCCAAATGGTCTGGTGAACTTGACCCAATTCTTAGTTTTACCCAATTTGACCAATTGGTCAACTTGACCCAACTGAATCTAATTTGACCTAAATAGGTCAAATTGAGCAAAATCAAATCAAATGAACTCCAAATCACTTGAAATTTGGACTAACCCACTTTTGACTCATCTCAAATCTGCCCAAATCAAATTTAATTATAAATGACTACTTTGCCCATAGGTCAAGGGCATCCCATGAGTCAAATCACTTAGACAAGTGGTCATTTCCTCTTATTGGCCACTTGGCCCCCATCCATTGGTCCACTTAGGCACCAAGGACACTGGCTAACCTGGCCCAGGGGTTGGTTGGGTCGGCCATAACCCATGGGAGGTGAAATTACCTCCCCATTTCTATTGGAGCATGTGGCAAGCAAGGACTCGCACTCCCCTTGCCATGGTTGCATTCTCACAGCTTCCTCCAGTCAAGTGAAGCCAGCTAAAGTGATTCCCTACCCAATTCGAGCTCCCCTTGGCAACCATTAGATCCAAATGTCCTGATCAGCCATTGTTGTCTGATCCTTGGAATGAGAGGGTATACTCCTCTCATTCTCACTCAAATCCAAGACTGGAACTCGATTCAACCCTAGCAGCCAGATAACTCCTCCCTAGAGTGATTTCTAAGGTTCTTAAGCTCCCTAAATTTTCTCCTCAATTTTGTAAAAAAATTAACTTTGCTAGGGTTAAATTGAGTTCCAGTCTTGGATTTGAGGCCACCACTGATTCCCACTTGTTCAAACCTCTACCAAAGGGTAATTAACTTTGCACACACATTTTTTAGAGCTAAATGAGCAAGAATGAATCATTTTTCGATGCCTCCAACTGCCAGAAGTGGGAGTTCAATCAAAGTCAATCACGTACGCCTAGTGCATTGGCCTTCTGAGCAAACCATAATAAATCAAAGCTCGTGCCGCTCAACAGGCTTCGTCTCTACCAGATGAAGCTTCTTAAATCATTGGAACTGCTGGTCATAAGCTCTAGTGGTATGTCATTAAAATTGATCCTTAGTTCAAAATGGTTTGGCCCTTCGTGAAGAAAAGTTGCATGTCACCAGATTTCCACTGTTAGATCTATTTGTTTTTCTTCCTCGAAGGTCTAGGACTGATTTGATCTTCATTCGAGCTCGGGTGAGCTTGGATCAAGCGACGAATGATGGATAGTCTTAGTCTCTTGCCACTTAGGAGGAGATAGATCACAGACCATCCATTCTGTGTGATCAAAATGGATGGTCCTGATCAAATAGTGCTAGATTTATCTGATTAATCCTTATTAACTGTAGCTTTGATCATGGTCGTCTGTTCTCAGATCAGATGACTCATATGAAAATGCATCCCACTATTGGCTGAGTCAGCCCACGGACATGACAACTTAAAGAACCAATCAGGCGACACCACGTGGAAAGTACACCGCGTTAGTGCGCCACGTGACGTCGACGGGACTAAGGTCAATTATGGCCAATTAATTTGTTTTTAATTATGAAACTTCATAAATTCACCACAAATTGTTATAAAATAAAAAATATAAATAAATACTCATTTTAAAGGTATTTCAGAGGAGAAATTAATAAAAATATTTTTAATTAGTTTTGAACAGTAATTAAGGATTAATTTGGGTCTAATTAAAAATTTAATTAGCTTAATTGCTCTCTAATTACCCAAGTAATAAATTCCAAACTTCCTGAGGTTGATTAATGGGATGACCACTGCCTCCCAAAATTTTCTTGGGATTTATTGCTTAGTTAATTAAAAAAATTGCTTGTCTTAGCACTAATTACTTTCTTAATTAATTAAGTAATTAATTAACATTCTAAATAGCTAGGGAACCATTAATTAAGCTTATTAATCATTGTGGAATAGTGAATGGACACGGAGAATGAGATTGGGACCTCTTTACCATTATTTTCCCTAAGTTCATTTCACTTGACTTGAAACTAATTAATTTGGGATTAATTAATGGCTTAATTCATTAATTAAATTACTTAATAAATTAAAATCATAATCATTCTAGATCTAATCCAATTAAGTTTCTTGAGTATACTCTTAGGTGTTCAATAACCTAAGCGAATCCTAAGGAAATCATAATTAGCCCATATGTGTGAAAGAATTATATGAGTCATAAATTAAGTCCCTTAGCTTAATTAATCATTAATATTGAGCCAATTGTATTAGGCTCCTTTCATTTCTTAGGATTATTATTGATTTAATTTTTAATGCATGTGCATATCATGTTGGCTCACAATTACTTGGGTAATTATATTAAGGTGATATAGGAAAGGGGTAATTAATGGACTTAACTTCTATTACAACCTAATTAATCTATAAAATTAACTTAATTTCTTTTCATTGAACCAAATCGATTAACCAATATGGAAATGGGTTAGGAGCAGGAAATGATTGAATCCCCTCTCTTCTTTAAATCAAATCAAACTTCCAAAAATAATTTAATAAGAAGCTTTAGTTTACTTTAAATGATTGTATTTGATATGATTATCCTTAGGAATTAGTTTGATTGAATTAAAAATATCTTTTATGTCTTATTATTCCTTTCCAATCATAATAAATGATGTGTGTCATGTGGTTTCATGCATTCATATTTTTAAAATATTTAAATTTAAATGAATTTCGTTTATGTCAAGCTTGTATGTGTTGATTAACCCATGAATATGTGTGGCTATTATCAGTATTAAATCAAAATCTATTTTCAAAAAATTACAAATAAGCTATAATATTTGGAGTGATAATTGTTATAAATATTTATAAGGTTGCATGTGTCTATGGCTTAGAACATGTGATATATTGTTCTCTTTCTTTAGTCAACATGGATTTACATAAAGTTTGGAAGTTAACAAATGTATAGTCCATTGGAAAAGGACACAACATTTGTTTGAATTTATTCCTATGTATCTCTATGTTAAAATTTAGATAGAACTTTAGTTCACATGTGTAAATAATTCAATTGAAGGAAATACAACTTTTTGCATGATTTTCTAATCTTGTAGTCATTTGTACATTCATGTGTATTTAAGAATTGTGGATATATCTAGTCTGGACATTCTGGGGATGCAAGGCTTTAAGTAGCCCCAAAGAGGTCTTTACCTCACTCCCCTGGTTTAATAATGGCTTAGTATTCACTTAAAACTTTTATACACTTGTATGTGCATTTAGCTAATGAATGAAAATATTTTTTCCAACTTAATGACATTTTTGCATGATTTTCTATTCTTGTACTGATTTGTACATTCATGTGTAATTAAGAATAGTGGGTATATCTAGTCTAGATATTTTGGGGACGCAAGGCTTTAAGTAGCCCCAAGGAGGTCTTTACCTCACTCTCCTGGTTTAACAATGGCGAAGTACTTGCTTAAAACTTTTATACACTTGAATGTGCATTTAACAAATGAGTGAGAACATCATTTTCTACAAAATGCACATATGTACCTTTCATTTAAAGCATGCTAAAAGAAATATATTGCATGCATAGTTATACTTATAATTAAGTCATATGCATGCTATGTGTGATAGAAAAGAATAAATTGATATATGTCATATGATAGTAATTTAATTAAGTTAATCCTAAGAAGCCTTTTATGTTGAATGCAATCATTTAAGGTGAACCTAAACTTAGGATTAATTTAAAATATGTAATAAGTCATTCACTAAAGATAATCTAAATCAAATTATATGCTTCAAAGTGGCTTAAGGTAGGGATAAAGGGGGACAATCCTCTTTTCCTCTCTTTATAACACTTAGTTGCTAAGTGTAGGTCATATGAAACAAAAGAAAATACAAATTAAAATTTGCAAATCAATTAAAGCACTTGGAGTGAAACAACCCTTTAAATTGAATTTTTCTACACTTAGAAAATCTTAACTCTAAAGCCTAGTTAGGACATACCATACAAGCCTTAATATCAACACATTAGATTAAGTCACTATTTCTAGCTTTATATTAGTGTGGTGCTTGGGTTGATGTATGTTTTATTTTGTGATAGACTGGATGTTAGGGTGTATGTTTCGTAGACTGGATGTTAGGCCATGATTAGCCTAATCATATTTTTTACAGGGGATTGTGTTTAAGTGGCTGTTGAAAAGTAAATATAAAAGCTCTCTTTGTAGGTTTCTTAAGCCCCTAAGCATAATCTAAGTTAGGACAGGTGGGCTTGGTTACTCATGTGCAGGGTGCTAAGTCTAAATTATAAATATAACTTCTTGGGTTGTACGTGTGTTTAGCTAACACTTATCTTATAGATGTAGTTAGATTTACTTTTCCTATTTTTAATATAATTTCAAATCAGAAATTAGGATTAGTGTTATGGGGGATAAAGATGATCATTGGCTAGAAGGCTTTGTCTTGGGAGGCCATGTGATGCCTTTGAAGTAGAGTAAGCTAAATCAAATGGAGATATAAAGATAAAGACATGAAGCATGAAGAATGAAGACACTATAACATTCATTCATTATAATTGTAATTATTATTTTGTAAGGGTTGTAAGTTATCCATCTTCTCTTTTCAAGTCGCGCATCGACCTTTTATTCTTTTCTTTGCTAGTTATAAAATTATTTGATGTTTTGTTTAGCTTGTGCATTAGAAATTATATGCCTTTTCATAGTTTCTTTATGATCGGTGTTTGTTGTATAGCCTGAATGTGATTAGGCTCTTAGGAAAAAAATAAATCTTTACCCAACTACAACTCATAACTAAAATTTTAAATAATTCATATCCTCATAATAAAAGCCTTGGCATTAAATAAGATAATTAAAATATTTAGCAATCCCTTAGTTGAATGTTGTATATTTCACATCATGCATGCATATTCTTTCTCTCTTAAAAATAGGGGATTTTCATCCTAGCATGACAGTGGAATGTCTGACCTGTGAGGGCATCCTTTGTGGTGGAAAACACCCATTCTTGTTGATTTAGTCAATAATCTAATTTCATCATGCATATAAGCATATAAAATCCCAAAGTCTTTGTCAAAATGAAGAGTCACAAAATTAAATAAAAATTGAAAAGATTTGCATTAAACAAAGTCATTACTCATACCACTAATGCTCTAGTCTCTTTAGGGAGTGGGTTTAAGGACTTTAGTCTCTCTTTCTATGTAATAGAAACCTAACTAACTTGCAAAATCATATGACTTGCCTACATGGTTTTAAAGCCTAGGAGGAGTTAACTGGTTGCCACTCCAGGCAGTTATAAGTCCAATAGTTAGGTGGTTTACCCTCTCTTGTGGAGATAAACCATATACCCATCTTCATTTAGACTTAGATCATGCTTTAGCTTATGCCAAAGCTCTCTAGATTTAGGATCCGAGGAAGCTATTTCCTTCAGGCTATAAGCATAAATCCTAATCTCGTAGGCATTTTCACAACCTTGTGTTGTGGGATTATAAGTCCTAGCTTTCTAATAAAATGTCAACTTCAGCTAAATTGATCTTCTCAATTTAAAATATATAAAGCCCAATCATAGGATAAATTGGAATGCTCACTAGATTTTCTAGTATCATGAGCATTTCCTACTCATTCCCTTTGGCTTTGTTAATAAATATTCTCCTTGCATTTTCCCACTTGAATTTCCAAATACAACCAATCCTTTGATAGTTTAGCCTTATTATCTTTGGAGATTTTAATTTTTACTTTAATCGAGAGTATTCCTAAAGAAATTTTATTCCTTAAGATGTAATTAACTATGGGGGCTTGCCTCCATAGAGAACTTAATGTAACCAGCTTAAAATAAACCCTACTTTACTTTTCTATGTAAAGTAGGGGAAAAAATCTCTGGTATATTCGAAGACCCATCATGCATTAGGAGTCTTTATTAGGTGATTAGGTCTATTATAGTGTGATGATTTCTATATTTTGAGATAGTGCACCATTCCTTAATGTCATACTCGATCACTTCAATAAGTACCCCCAAAAATTTCGTGGTGTCCCACATCAAAAAATAAACACCACACTCTCTTAACCCATATAAACCCAAACTAGTCAAATTGTAACCTAAGCCAAATCCCTTGAAACTAATGATTCATACCAACTCAAAATCAATATTTGAACATGACTTGACCTTCAATTGAGCCAAACTAAAACTAATTGGTCCTCTTGACCCAAGTTTACCCCAATTGACCTAAAAGGCCAAATTAGGTCAAATCAAAATATAAACCAAATTGATTGCAACCAATGGCTCAAGTTCATTCCAAATTAATTGTTGAACTTCACTAATGCCCTAATTGAACCCAATTGATCTATTTAGCCTAAATTGACCTAAAGAATCAATTTTTCCTAAACCTTAACCAAATCTAAATTAATTCAAACCAAAGCCTGCAATCATCTTTAATTGGTTATTCAAACTCGAACCAACACCTAACCCAAGCCAATTTGGGCAATTTGGTTAAATTGATCAACTTGACCCATTTGACCCAAATGAACTTAAATAAGACAAAATTAAATCTAACCCAAACTAAACCAAACCAATTGATCCAAAATATTCCAAATGACCATATGAACTTAACCCAACCCTTGATTTGACCCAATTTGACCAATTGATCAAATTAACCCAAATTGACCTAATTTGACCTACATGAGTCTAATTGAGTCAAATCAAATCAATTTCAAATCCTTTGAAACTTGGGCTGACCCACCTTGGACTCATTTTGAACCATCCAAAATCAAATCTAATGCTAAATGACCATTATACTCTTGCATTAAGGGTATCACATGAGACAAACCACCCATTTAAGTGGTCATTTCTTCTCCTTGACTACTTAGAAACCTTCTATTGTCCCACATAGGCACCTAGGACACTGCCCAACCTGACCCAAGGGGTGGTTGGGTCAGCCATGACCCATGGGGAGGTGAACTCACCTCACCTTCCCCATTGGAACAATTAAAAATCCATGGAGAGGCACTATCCCCACTTGGTAGCCACTCCTTTACCCTTGGCCACTCAAATCGAGCCACCTATAATGATTCCATGCCATCCAAAGCCACCACTGATGGTTGGACGACCATTAGAAGCCAAAAAAATCTACACCATTTAATCCATTGGAGGAGGGCGTATACCCCTAATTGATTCAGACCCCTGTGTAGCTAGATGCACCTAGCTTCCCTAGCTCCCCCATTGCTCATTTCCTTCAAACTAAAATAGGGCAATGCTTCACTCAGTTTAACTCCTCTCTTCTTCACCAAACTCAAATTAACTTCACACACACCTTTACGAGGCCTCATCGAACAAGAGCGAATCATTTCCCAACCTTCCCAACCATCAGAGGTAGGACTTCGATCAATATCGAGCTCCAAATCGATGGACCTTGGTCTCCTGAGCAAATGGTGAGGAATTAATGCTTGTGCCATTCAGTAGGGCTTTATCTCCACTAGACGAAGCTTCCTCAATCAATTGCACTGCCAGTCTTGATCTCTGATGATTTAATTTCTCAAAAATGTGCTTTTAGTGAAAAATGGTTGGTCCTTTGTGAAGAAAAGTTGCATGCCATTCGATCTTGACCGTTTGATCTACTTGCCTTGCTCTATGGATGGTGTGGGATTGATTTTGAGTTAATCCAAGCATGGGTGAGCTCGAATAGAGCGATCAACGATTGATGGTGTCTGTCTCTCATAATTCGGTAGGAGACGGATTACGCACCATATATTTTGCATGATCAAAATGGACGTTCGTGATCAAACTTGTTAGAATTATTTGATTGGATCCTATTAAACTACGTGATTAATCATAGCTATTCGATCTTAGATTGGATAGAGGATAAGAAAACACGTTCGCCGCTACCAGGTAGGCGCCACATCGGATGACTTTAAATAGCTAGTCCCTCAGCGCCACATGGAAAGCGCGCCGCTTCAGCTCGCCATGTGGCACCCATGGATTAGGCTTTAATTAGGCCTAATTAATTATTTTTAATGGCTAAAACTTCCAAAATTCATAACAAATCAAAGATAAATAAAAAATATGTAAATAAATATTGATTTTAAAGGTATCTCAGAGGAGAAACATTTAAAATTAGTCCTAATTACTTTTTAACAGTAATTAGGGCTTAATTTAAGTTTAATTGAAAACTTAATTAGCATAATTACTCTTTAATTACTCAAGTAATCAATTCCAAACTTTCTAAGATTATTTAATGGGATGACGTTTACCTCCCATAATTTTCTTGGGATTTATTGCTGGGGTTATTAGGGGAATTGCTCATTTAAGCCTTGATTACTCTCTTAACTAAATCAGTGATTAAATAACCCTTAATTAATAAACAAATTGATTAATTAGGCATGTTAATCACTGTTGAACAATGAATGGGCAAGAAAAATGAGATTGAGACCTCTTTCTCAATCTCTTTCCTAAGTACGTCTCACTTTAAAGGAGAATAATTAAAGGTGTAATTAATTAATTGAATGATTTAATTAATCAAATTAAAATCCACCTCATCTCAGATCTTAATTAATTAATTCGTGGTTAGATGTTTAAGTGTTTAATAACCTAAAGCTATTTAAGGAAATTATGGTTAACCCACATGTGTGGGGAAACTATAAGAGTACTTAATTAATTTTCTTAATTAAATTAACCATTAATTGTGAGCCAATTGCATTAGGCCCCTTCTATTTCTTAGGATCATTGCTAATATAATTTTCAATTCAGGTGCATACCATATTGGCTCATAATTATTTGGATAGTTATATTAAGGTAACATAGGAAAGGGTTAATTAATGTACTTAATGCATACTACAATCTAATTAACTCATAAAATTAACTTTATTATATTTCATTGAACCAAATTAATTAATATACATGAGAATGGGTTAGGATCAACAAACCTTTTCTCATATCCTTAAATCAAATCAAAACATGAAATTGAAAATGGTATTTAAAAAAAAAAGAGCTTTGGTTTACTTTAAATGGTTTTATTTGATATGTTTGTCCTTAGGGAATAATTTAATTAAATAGATTGTGTGTTTATATTGATTATTCATTTCCAATCATGTTAAATATTGTATGCCATTGATTTCATTCATTCATGTCTTTCAAAAGTAATTAAATCAAATGAATTTTTTTATGTAAAGCTTGCATGTGTTGGATTAACTTATCATATGTTTGGCTATTATCACTATTAAATCCAAATATATTTTTTCAAAGTTTATAAATGAATAATAACATATGTTGTGATAATAGTTATAAATACATAGGAGGTGCATGTGATTATAGCTTAAGTATATGAGGTGAAGTATCCTCTCTTTTAATCATATGTTGATTTACATAAGTTTGAATGGTAGTGAGTATGTAGTCTAGACACCCCAGGAATATGAGGCTTTAGCTAGCCCCAAAGAGGTCATTTGATTATCTCACTTCCCTGGTTAACAAAGGCACATACTCATTTGATTTTATTATTATGTATTTTGAAATTAGAATTTGGATAGAGCTTTCATTCATATACATGAACAATATAATTACATAAAATATAACCTTTGCATGATTTTCATTCTTTAATTGTGCCTACATTCATATGTATCTAAACAAGCAAGTATATAGTCTAGACATCGCAGGAATACAAGGCTTTAGCTAGCCCCAAGGAGGTCATTTGATTACCTCACTTCCTTGGTTAAAAATGACTCGCACTTGTTTATGTCTTTATACATGTGTATGTATATGTGATTAAAGAATGAAAATCTCTTTTTATATTAAAAAAAAATGCATGCGTCTATAATTGTTCAAGTGATTGAAGTGTTTAATCATGCAATTTGGAGCTTTCTTTCTTGTATTCATGTATGTAAATTTACATATGTTTGAATACAAATGGGCATATAGTCTGGAAATCCTAGGAATATGAGGCTTTAACTTGCCCCAAGGAGGTCACTTGATTACCTCACTTCCCTAGTTAACAACGTACCTATTTAATTTCATCCTTATGTATTTTTGTATAAGAATTTGGATAAAGCTATAAATTTACATACATCAAATAATTCAATCAAATAAAATGTAAACTTCAAATATATACATGCATTCATCATTCAAGTGTGCTAAAACATGTTGTATGTATAGATATGCTAAGTATTAAATCATATGCATGATACATGTGATTGAAAGGAATGATTTAATATATGTCATATGATAGTAATTATTAATATTAATCTAAGAAACTAAATCATATTAATAAGGTATTTAAAGTAATCCTCAAATTAGTTAATTAAAATCATATAAACAATTATAAAAAATAAATCAAAATTAAAATAACTTAAAAGTAACTCAATTAAAGAAGATAAACCTCTTCTCTTTATAACACTAGTTTTTAATAAAGACATATGACACACAAAAATTAAAATATAAATTAATATATTTGAATATATATGTATAGAATTGATATAAGACTAAAAGCCATATCTTCTATAGGGGATTGTGCTTAAGGGAATGCTTAAAATAAATATAAATGCCTTCTTTGCAGGTTGTTTAAACCCCTAAGCATAATCCATGATAGGACAGACATGCTTGGTTACCCATATGTAGGGTGCTAAGTCTAAATTATATATATAACTACTTAGGATTATATGTATGTTTAGTTAGCCTCTACTTTGTAGGTGTAGTTAGATTTACTTTACATAAATGTAATTTTTCAATTAGGAATTAGGATTAGTGCTATGGGGGATTAGAATGAGTAGTAGCTTGAAGGCTTTGTCCTGGGGTGCCTTGTGATGCCTTTGAAGCAAACACCATCAAAAGCAAAGAAGGAACTAAATAAATATATGCTAGCATGAATTTCTAATTATTCTTTCGGGTTGTATAAGGGTATGGAATCTTTGACCGTATCCGCCTCTCTTATTCTTTTATGGTAGTTATAAAATTGTTTGATGATTTTCTTAAGTTCTGCTTTAAAAATGGCATGCATTTTCATAGTTTCTTATGATTGATGCTTTAATGTGTGGTTTGGAGCTGTTAGGCTCTTAGGATAAAAAATAAATTTTCTACCCAACAAATCACTCATAACTAAATTTTAAATAACTCATAACCACACCATAAGGCCTATGTTATAATTGAGATAACTAAAAGATTTAGAAACCCCTTAGCTTTATGGTTGTATGTCTCACATCATGCATATTATCTTAAGTCACTTTTGCAAAAATGATGGCCTCCATCCTTACATGCATAAGGACCGCTTGACCCATGAGGACAACCCCTACCGACAGAGCTTCACCATGTCTCTTTTGATTTGGCCAATAATCTACTTCATCATGCATTTAGGCATATAAAAATCCTAAAGTCTTTGTCTAAATGATGTGTCAAAAAAATGAAATAAAATTTGAAAAGATTTTATATTTATAGATTAAGTCATTGCTCATACCACTCATGCTCTAGCCTCTTAGGGAGTGAGTTTTAGGATTTTAGTCTCTTTCCAATTAAATAACTACCCTAACTATCTTGCAATTCATAAGACCTGACTGCATGATTTTAAAATCATAGGAGGAGTTAGCTGGCGGCTACTCCATGCAGTTATAAGTCTAGAAGTCAGACGGTTTTTCCTCTCTTGTGGAGATATACCCTTATGTCTACCTTTCTCTTAGATTTTGGTCGTGCTTTTGTTTGCAGTGATACTCTCTAGATTTATGGTCTGAGGTAGCTGTTTCCTTCAGGATACAAGCATAATTCCTTACATCATAGGTATTTTCACAACCTTGTGTTAGCGGATTATAAGCCCTAGCAATCTAATAAAATTCGACTCTAATAAATAAATCTCTTCACTTTCAAATGTATAAAGCCCAATCATAGGGTAGATTGGAATGTTCACTCATCTTCTTAGTATCATGAGCATTTCCTATTTCCTCCTTTTGGATTTCAAAAATTTTTCTTCTCCTTGAACTTTCCCAATTGATTTTCCAAACATAACCAATCCTTTGATAGTCTAACCTTGAAATCTTTGGAGATGATAATTGTCTACTTTAATTGAGGTATTTAAGATGAAATTAACTATGTAGGCTTCCCTCTATAAAGAACTTAAGAACCCAGTTTAATATAAACTTTGCTTTATTTATTCATGTAAAGCAGGGAAAAAATATATGGTATATTCAAAGACCCATCATGCCTTAGGAGTCCTTATTAGGTGATTAGGTCCATTATAGAGTGATGCCTCTATCTTTCGAGATAATACATCATACCTTAATGTCATAATCGATCACTTCAATAAGTACCCCTTAGGATTTGCATGGTATCCCCGCCATTCAATAATAAAGATCACGATTTTTACACTGGGAAAGTTCCTCTCTTCATCTTTAGTAGACAATTATCATCTCCAAGCATTGATAGTGGACTTATATTTCATATAAGTCTGAGACTATCCTTTTTTTCATTAGCCCTTTTCTCATTTCATTCTTAAGCATAGGTAGCCAGCATCCTTTAGGTTTTAGGACCTCACTGCCGTGTAGGTCCTAAGACCCCTATTGGGTCCCTACTAGGTAATAATAAATTAATTAAACAAAGGAGATGACAAAATATAAGTAAAATAGAAGTTTGAACCTCTTACCACTAGCTTGGTAAAGTAAGGATTCATTTCATATTTGACAAGATCTTAAAATAATCTGAAGTAGAATAAATAAAGTCTTTTACAAAATTTTCAAAACCTTTTTCAAAACAAAAATCACATTAACTTCACTTAACATAATAAAATTGACTAAATAAAGCATCTTCTTTTAAAACCAAAATCAGACAAAGAAAAATCAAAATCTTTCAAAAATAATCGAACCTCACTTAGCATATCTAAAATTACTAATTGAGTGTTCCTCTTTTCAAAATCAAATCAAATAATAAACCTCTTCTTCATAAATATATTCAAAGCCATTTTTTCAAAAATTAAAACTAACTCCCATTTAACATACTTAAATTTGTTAAATGAGGGTCCCGTCTTTTTTAAAATTAAAACCAAAAAATAAAACCAACTCCATTTAACATACCCACGTTTGTTAAATGGGAGTTCATTTTCAAAACTAAACAAAATCAAGATGAACATCATATAAATGAGCTCCATTTAACATGTTCATATTTTGTTAAATGAGAGTTCCATCTTTGAAACCAAAAGTAAAACAATCAACATACAAAATGGACTTCACTTAACATACCCAAATTTGTTAAGTAAAGGTTACCCTTTTCAAAAAAAAAAAAAAAAAAAAATACAATTGAACCCCTGTTTAATTTACCCATATTTGTTAAATGAGGGTTCCATTTTTCAAAATCAAAATATCCAACACATATCTTTGAATTCCATTTAACATACCCATATTTGTTAAATGAGAATTCAATCTTCAAAATTAAAATAAAGGCATATATCAACAAATAAACAAACATATAAAGTATGCTCCATTTAACATACCTAAATTTGGTAAATGTGAGTCTCATCTCCAAAATAATATCAAACTGAAAGAACAAACATTAAACATATATTTGAATTCTATTTGACATACCCAAATAAGAGTCCCCCTTTAAAATAAGATCAAATCATCAAAAAAATATCAAAAATATTTTGAACTCCATTTAACATACTTATATTTGTTAAATGAGAGTTCTTCTCTTCAAATCAAACCAACATATCAAACAAATAGCAATTAAGCCATTTACGACAGAAAGATTTCAAACATATAATTGAGCTCTACTTAGCATGCCTAAATTTGCTAAGTAGGGATTTCCAAAATCAAATTTCAAACAAGAATATATGATACATCTCCAAAGATCTCTCCAACATATTTTGAACCTTACTTAACATACCTAAATTTGTTGAATGAGGGTTCTAAATCAAAATCTTATGGCAAAGTCTCTCCTCAAATTCCTAAATCTCTCTAAAATATTTGAACCCCACTTAGCATACCTAAATTTGTTCAGTGTGGGTTCAACCTCCAAAAATCAAATCAAGAGTCAATAATTCAGATCAGCAATTCAAGGCAATGGTCTAATTCAGTTCTGTTTCAATAAATGTAGAGATATCAGTCCAATTTTCTTGTTCCTTCTACGATCAGTGTTCAACCATGTCTATCGATAAGAGGATCTTCTCATTCCCATATGCTGTGGATCTGTCCTTAGATTAGGCCATAATCACCACCACCACCATTCATGTGATTTAGTTTGGACATGGCTTTGAGGCTGTCAGAGTCACATGTGAGGGGCTAGCCCTCACTACCGTCAGTACGGAGGAGGTGGCAGGGCGGAAGCCACTTCTCCATTTGATCTCTAGTCAGATTTTGAGTCTCCCTCATTGAAGAGGAAAGCCATTATGGTTATCACATTTAATCTAGGGTCGTTTCGATTGTTTGGTACAATCTTGCCCTCGCTATAGTTCTAGCGAGGGCTTGTTCCACCTCCGTTGCTTCCCCTACGCTGAAGGCAAAGCCTATCTTGGCATCTGAGATAGTCCCTTCAACCTTTGAGGTTGGTGCTAGCTTTCGCTCTGCCCCGCTCACCAAGATGTAACGCCACAACAAGAACCAAATGTTTAAGCTACACTACGAGCATGAGGTGAGGTAGATTGAAGATGCCTCTCATGTGGCTGAGGAGGATTCCCCTCCTGAGACCTCTCCACTCTTGAGTGGCAGTAGGTTCCATCCCCTCTCAACCTCATAAGGGGAGGAGGACTATTACAGGATTGCTGGATCACCACCACCGCTTACAGAGATTAAGACACTAACTAGGGGCAGGAGGAAGCCCTATGCCAATCTACGATTCATTCTACACAGAGTTAATAGAGCCTGCAGATGCTCAGAGTCTGGTTTCTTACATGATTTTAGGAGTTTGATCCCTAGGAGCGTTAGAGGTCAGATTCACAGGGAGAGAGCCATGGAGGCTAGAGTCATTGCCCAAGCGGGCAAGCGAGAGAGGAGGAGGTACGCCAGAAGTCAGCGGCCTCCTCTTGATAGACTTTCCTGATAGGTGCCCTGCCAAGGACGATCATTTAGGAAACATTATTCTCACTGGCACCGTCTGACACAAGAGGAGATCTCTAGTAGAGCGACAGTCGGTGTCCTTATCGTCACACTTCTCCTCCCATTGCCAGCCATCACCAGTCCAACTTCCAGCATCTACCACCCCTACCAAGCTTTAGAAGCCCCTATATAGGGAAAGTCCCATCTCCTTTGGTGATCCGACTATGGCCTAATGATCTCGCTCTATCTATTTCACCTGTTGAGGTGTGGTCAAGCTCTCCGATTCGACCTTCCACTTTAGCTGTTGTAAAGGAGTGGTGACCCAAACGTGTCGTGGTCGCACCCTCTCTATAGTAGTCATAAGAGGAGAGGATAGGGGACACCAGTATAGTCCCCATGGTAGTTGAGCCAGTTAGGGAGTGCACCCTGCCAGCATAGAGTATTCAATATATACAGTATATATATCATAGTCCAGTGGACAATCGATAACTAGTTTATGTGCCAATAGAGCCAGATAGGGTAGATGATTATTCAGTAGATGACATCATAGAGGACTACCGCATTGCAGTCAAGCAGATTGTTGATAGTGATCACTCAGATTAGGAGGAGGGTGTAGTTAGCTTTGATCCTGATGAAGATGACATGTTGGACGACACAGTTAAAAATCACATGGTCGATACTCGAGGATCCCTGCAGTAGAATCAACGTAGCCAGGATGGTGTCATGGTTGAGGAAGGTGACACTTCTCACTAGACCCAACACCTCCTCCACTAGCTCAAGTAGAAGAATGACTAGATAAATAAGATGGAGAAGAGGTTAGAAGAGTTGATGGTAGTGGTCTTAACATTGCAAAACCCAGCCCTAGTCTTGCAGCCTTCTCTTAAATTAGCCGACCGACCAGAGTTGGTACATACCTTAGACCATCCTAGGTGCACTCCCGTAGACGATGATGCTGGTAGTTTGCATAGGAAGGTCATAGATAACACCTCCATCCATGAGAAGGACATCAAGGATATGATGGAATAGTATGTGAAGGAGGCATTGGTGCAAGTTAGGTGAAGCTCATCCATTCCAAAGGGTAGACCATAATTGAAGGAATTTGATGTAGTTCAATACCTCAAGAGTTTTGTGCCACCATCCTTCAATATCTTTGATGGCAGTGGGAACCCACAATAACACATTGCATATTTTAGAGCCAGTTGCTACAATGCTATGGGGTTGCATTTGATTGGTACATCGAATTGCCCAATGATTCGGTGAAGACTTTTGCTGAGTTGGAGCACCTCTTCTTTAAGAGGTTTGCTAGAGCTTAGTAGAGGGTGACTGTGGGTGACCTTGTGGTGGCATGAACTAGATACATGCCATTGAAATTCATCTTAAAAATATCCATGTCCCTGTCTCCTTCATGCTTAAGGTCTTTACCATCAAAATATTCAAGAAGCTAATCAATAAGGCGGCTTGCTTACAAGAGGAAGCTAAATAGTTGCCCTTTCTCGACCAATCATCTAGCCTCACACCATAAAAAGTGTTTGAGAAGAAGCAAGGGGCAATTAGGTTAGCGGATAGAGGGAAGCAGCCAACCAGAGTTCAGCATGAGAGACCATGAGCTCAGTAGCCTCTTTTAACACCTCCTCTTCCACCACCTCGATCATCATATTGCCCACCAAAGCCACCACAACAAACAGTGCCACCACAACGGCCACTGTCGCCACCACAATAGCCTACCCAACATCGATATTCATATCCACCATTGGGTAGTTACATTCCATGTATTCTTACTGATAGATTAACAAGCTATATCCATTCAAGAGGAAGGTAGTTAGGAAAATCTTCAAGAATCTCTTGAAGAAACCTGGTTTTTAGTTACGAGAGCCTAAGAGGCTAGAGGAAGTGGGCAAGAGCGATGGTCCTAGCTATTGCTGCTAATGTTAGGCCATATCTTAGAGGATTGTATTAGTTTTAAGGACTAACTTGAGCAAAGCTATAAGTTGGGAGTTATAGTTATCCCCAAGGAATACTTATTAGAATAACCATCTAGTTTTTTTAGAGTAATCCTTAGAGATACTTGCAATCCTCTTAAGAACAAAGAAGGTTGGGATATCTCCTTATCCTGAATCTTTAAGAAGATCATTACCAAGATCAAGAATCTATCCTTGCAGGTGCCTGAAGTAGCTCAAGCCTCCAATACCAAGGAAGGTTTTCTAGTTGCAAAGGATAACTCGGGGAGGGTGACAACCTTGTAGCAGCAGCAGTTCACCACACTTGCCTAGGATAGTCAAGTAGCGTAACCACCATCCGAGTCCAGGACTCCCTCCACCATTGCAGCCACTTCTTCTTTTGCTAGCACCTTTTCTTCTGGCAGGAGAATTATATCTATGGATAAGGGCACTAAATTCCTTACTCCACTTACTTTACTTGATTTCTATCATGTACCTCAACCCAAAAAGAAATCAATGAAGAAGGCTGATTCTACTTATATCTTGTCAACTTTTGATGCTCTTGATTTATTCCTATAGAAAGCTCTCTAAGTTTAAATAATAATAGCTATAGTAGTTTCAGTCCTTTCCTTTATGATTCAGAGTCAGATTTTCCTTCTCTGAATTAATTGGGTTCACCTCTTGAGATTGACTTGGAGTCATCTAACTCTGAGGAAACTATAGGAGAAGCTGTAGGTACACCCGATGAGAAGGTAGAACTTTCCACAAGCTCATCATTCTAAGAAGTCATTGAAGTCAACCTACGCAATGGAAAAGTTCTACCTCTTAGGGTAGCACCTCAAGTTAAGGGTAAGCAAGTCCTTGGTTCTAGTGAGCAGATAATCCCTCCACAGGATGCTCCACCTATGGATATGCTTATGGAGGACCAACCTAGAGTTAATTACAACATCTTACCTCATCTTAGAAAGTTGCCAGCTAAGTTAAGCATATATGACACCCTTGTCTTATTGAAAGAGATGATGGAATCTCTAATCAAGGCCTTACTTGATCTAGAGATATGCTTAGCTCAGCTGACCGCTAATGGAGTGTTGGTCTCACTTTTAGAGTGAGTTCTCACCTCCTCATCATAGATCTAGGACTCTTATAGACACTAATAGCTCCTTAGTCTTAAAACACTTCTAGTGATTAGGTGAACACTTAGCCTAAGCCTAGAGACTTAGAAGGGTTAGCCATGGGGGTAGGTTATGCCTTAGGGACTTAGGGAGATTTTCCCATCCTGTAGCCTAAACATAACCTATGTTCACCTCCTCAAACCAAACCTCAAATTCAATTCAAATACCAAATCCAAATCCAAAATCCAAATCAAATGATTGAAACCCATGATCAAATCTAAAATCAAAATCTTGCCTAAGCCCTATGATTTTATCTTGTGGGCTTAACCCTAGCCAAATTCAAATCAATCCAAATTCAATTGATTTTCTCCAAGATCAATTCAATCCCTCAATCATTTATCAAATTCAAGTTCAAACTCAATTCTAAATGATTGAAACCCTAGATCAAATTTAAACTCCTAAATCCTCCTTAAGCATTATGATTGAATTCCTTGGGCTTAGCCAAAACTCCACCCAATTCAATTTGAACTTGATTGATCTCTTCATGAATCAATCACATCTTCATTTATATTCAAAAATATAAATGAAATATAAACTAAAATAACCAAAACCAAATTGAACTAAGTTCAAGTCAAACCAAGACCCTTTCTAAGCCATATGGACCTACCTCCATGAGCTTAGCCAAATCTTAACCCAAATCAACCCAAACTCAATTGATTTTCTTGTAAATAAATTATATATTCAATTATCTTCACAAATATAAATGAAACCCACATTCCAATGATCAAGACTAAATCACACTAAAGCAAATTCTCTTCTAAGCCCTTTGACCTACCTCCATGAGCTTAGTCAAATTTGCCTTCAAACCACTCTAAATTTAATTGATTTTCTCATAAGTCATTTATATCTTCATTTATATTCACAAATATAAATGAAATATAGAATCAAATAGCCAAAACCAAATCCAAAATCAAATCAAAACCCAATTTAAACCCTTTAAGCTAATTCATTGGACTTAACCAAAACAGACCTAAATCAACCCAAAATTAATGGATTTTTTCTTGAATCAATCATTCCTTCAATCATCTATCCAAATATAAATAAAACCTACAATCATCAAGCCAAATTGAAATCAACTCAAGTCAAACTCATCATAGCCCTTTTGACTTGAAAATTTCAAATGAACAAAAACCCATCATAGCCCAAATTGATTATAGTTGGATCTATAATTCAATCCTAAACTCATATATAAATTCAACTAAATCTTAATCAAACTAAAGCCAAGCCAATTGACCCATTTAGGTCCACTTGATCCAAAGTGGCCTAAAGAACACATTTGTATCAAGTTCTAATCCAACCTAAATTAGATTGAACCAAGCCCATCCAAATCTCATGCCATGATTATTAATAACCCTAGGATGATCAATTGCCTTAAATTAGGTCAAACCAAGCCAACTTAGTCATTTGACTAAGTTAACCCTTAGCCCATATAAAACCCAAACTAGCTAAAACTCATCCTACACTAAATCAATTGAACCATTGATTCACACCAACTTATAATCAATGATTGAACATGACTTGACCATCAATTGAGCCAAACTAAACCCAATTGGCCATTTGACCCAAGTTGACCAAAATTGACCTAAAAGGCCAAAATAGGTCAAATCATGATCCAACCCAAATTGATTATAACCAATGGCTCAAGTTCATTCCAAATTGATTATTGAACTTGACCAAACCCATAATTGAACACAATTTGGCCAATTGAGCCCAATTGACCAACTTAGCCCAAATTGACTTAAAGGGTCAAAATGGTCAAAATCCAAATTAAATCCAAATTGATTCAAACAAAACCATACAGTAATTTTTAATTAATCAATTGAACTTGAGCCAACACCCAACCCAAGCCAATTTGGCCAATTTGGTCAAATTGGTCAACATGACCCATTTGACCCATTTGATTCCAAATGAGCCAAAATCAAACCAAGGGCAAATTGATTGAAACCACTTGATCCAAAATAGTTCAAATCATCATTTGAACCTAAACCAAGCTTTGGTTTGACCCAATTTTACCAATTGGTCAACCTAACCCAACCTAGCCCAATTTGACCTATATGGGTCAAATTGAGCTAAACCCAGTTCAAAATCAAACCCATGGCCACTTGGAACTTGACTAAACCTGACCCAAACCCATCTTGGGTCAGTCCAAAATCAGCCCATAACCCAATTGAGTCCATTCTAAGGTGATTACCCATTAGCTAAACCCCTTTACAACCCATGGCCACTTGGAACTTGACCAAACCTTACCCAAACCCATCTTGGGTCAGTCCAAAATCAGCCCATAACCCAATTGAGTCCATTCTAAGGTGATTACCCATTGGCTAAACCCCTTTACATTGGATTTCATCCTTTTTTTTTTGGCAAACTCAACTCTCTCATAACTTGGAAGCCTTCACTCACCCCAAATAGGGTATCACCTGCTCACCTAGCCCACCCTACGCAGACTAGGATTTGTCTTGGACCAAAGGGAGGTGATTTAACTCACCTCTATTACAAATTAAAAACCCTTCAAGGGAGGAGTAGTCAGCCCAAATCTAGCCTTGAGCCACCTTTCAAGCTTTCCTCCACTCAAACCAAGCCAGGTGGACATGATGGGGACAACTCTGGCGCCTTGATGGCGACTGGCCGATCAAAATCATGGGATTGATCCTGTTCATCAATCTCAGCTGATTGAGGGATATACCCCCTCAATTCGCATGAGTAAGAAAACCATTCAACTCGTCCAAACTCTCTCACCCCTCAATCAAAATCAAATTGCTCTTGTACACATATTCCACACACCTCATCGAAGCAAAATGAATCCTCCCTGAGGCTTTATGATCATTGGAGCTATGATTTTGATCAAAGTCAAAGCTCCAAAGCAAGGATCTTGACCTCCCAAGCAATCCACGTGGAATCAACTCAATTGCCGCTCAACAGGGCCTCATCTCTACTAGATGAAGCTACCTCAAGCGAGTGAGTTATCAGTCTTAGCTCCAGTGAGGTAATTCCATGAAAAATGACCTCTAGCTTAAAATGTGTTGGTCTTTTATGAAGAAAATGTGCATGTGAGCCGATATTAGCCATTGAATCTTCTTAGATCCCTCACACGATGGTGTGGGTCCCATTTGGAGCTAATATGAGCTTGGGTGAGCTCAGATCGAATGAGCAATGGTGGATGGCCTCCATCTTTCATCGCTAGCAAGCTGATAGATCATGCATCGTCTGTTCGGCATGATCAAAATAGATGGCTGTGATTAGATCACATTAGATCCATATGATTCATGCCGTTATTAACCTTAGGATTGATCTGCACCGTCCGATCTGAGATCGGATGGTAGAGATCAATAGCGCATCTCACCACAGCTAAATCAGCCACATGATATGACAACTTAAATAACCAATCCCATGGTGCAACGTGAAAAAGTGTGCTGCATCAGCGCCCCATGTGGCGCCAATGGTATTAGGCTTAATTAAGGTTGGAACTTCATAAATTTATAACAAATTATAGAAAATCTAAAAAACATAAATAAAGGCTTATTTTAAAGATATTTTAGAGAGAAATCCATTAAATCTATCTTTAATTAATGTTGAATAGTAATCAAAGCTTAATTAAAGTTTAATTAAATATATAATTAGCCTAATTACTCCCTAATTAATTAACTAATCAACCTCAAACTTTCTGAGATAGTTTAAGGGGATGACCTCTGCCTCCCCTATTTCTCTTGGAATTGATTGATTAATTAATTAGAGAAATTTATTGATTAAGCCCTAATTACCTTCTTAACTTAATTAAGTGTTAATTAACCATATGAATAATAAAGTAATCAATTAATTGGGTCATTTATCACTATTTAACAGTGAGGAGACTTCGGAATTGGATTGGGGCTTCTCTCCCAATCTTTTTGCTAAGTTTCCTTCACTTTTTCAAGAAGAAATTTATTAAATATTAATTGATTAATTAATTATTTAATTAGTTTAATTAAAATTTAAAACACATCTGAACCTAATTAATCAATTGAGAGGTAGATTTTTAGGTGTTCAATAACCTACATACATTTAAGGAAATTATGGTTAGCTCACATGTGTGGGAAAATCATAAATGTACTTAATTAAGTTACTTAAGTTTAATTAACTATTAATTATGAGCCAATTGCATTAGGCCCTTTCATTTCCTAGGATCGTTGCTAATTTACTTTTCAATTCAATTGCATGTCTTATTAGCTCATAATTATTTAGTTAATTACTTTAAGGTAACATATGTAAGGGTTAGTTAATTAATTTAATTCATATCTTAACTTAATTAATCCATAAAATAAACCTAATTACCTCTCATCATATCAAATTAACTTACAAACATGGGATGGGATTAGGATTAACAAACGTCTTCTTACATTCCTTAAATCAAATTAAACATTAAATTAACAATGACATTAAAAAGCTTTGGTTTGCTTTAAATAATTTTATTTAATATGATTGTCTTAAAGAATTAATTTGATATAATGAAATCATATGTTTATGCTTAGTTATTCCTCTGCAATCAAATTAAATGTCGTATGTTATTTGATTCATGCATTCATCTTTTATAAAATAAAGTAAATCAAATGGTTTCCTTTATGTCAAGCTTGCATGTGTTGATTTAATTTAATATATGTGTGGCTACTATCACAATTAAATCCAAATATATTTTCCAAAGCTTATAAATGAATGATTACATATGCTATGAATCCTAATTATAAATATATATGAGATGTATGTGATTATACCTTATGTGTATGAAGTGAAGTTTCTTTCCTTCTATTCATGTATTGATTTATGTAAGTATGAATGTTAATGGGTATATAGCCTAGACATCCCAGGAATACGAGCTTTAGCTAGCCCTCAGGAGGTCATCTTGGTTTAACAATGACACGTACTCTATTTGATTTTATTCTAATGTATTTCAGTACTATAATTTGGATAAGACTTTACTCCATATCATAAATGTTTCAATCAAGTAAAAATAAAACCTTTGCATAGTTTTCCTTCCTTTATTTATGTATACATCCATATGTATTTGAGAAAAGTAAATATTTAGTCTGGACATCCTAGGAATATGATGCTTTAAGTAACCCCAAGGAGGTCATTTGATTACCTCACTTCCCTGGTTAATAATGACATGTACTAGCTTATGTCTCTTACATCCATAATTGGCTAGGTGATTGAATTAATTGATCATGTGATTTGGAGCTCTCTTTCTTATGTTCATGTATACAAATTTACAAATGGTTTGAATTCAAATGGTATATAGTTTGGACATCCAGGGAATACGAGTCTTTAGCTAGCCCTAAGGAGGTCATTTGATTACCTCACTTCCCTGGTTAACAATGACACACGCCTATTAATTTCGTCCCTATGTATTATTGTATAAGAATTTAGATAGAGCTTTAAATTACTATGATAAAATAATTCAATCAAATAAGAAAGTATAAACTTTAAATGTACATGCTAACATCCATCATTCAAGTGTGCTAAAATATATTGTTTCTGTAGGTGTACTTAGGACTTAATCATATGCATGTTACATGTGATGGAAAGGAATGCTTTCACATATGTCATGTGATAGTAATTCAATCAAATTAATCTTAAGATGCATTTCATATTGAATATAATTATTTACAGTGAACCTAAACTTAAGATTAATTTAAAATGTATAATAAGCCATTCACAAAAGAGGACTAAATTAAATTAACATTCCTTAGAAATAACTTAAGGTTGGGATGAAAGAGAGTAATCCTTTCTTTTTATTCTCTTTACATTACTTAGTTTCTAAGTGTAATCAAATGAAATAAAAAAAATAATAAGTAAAATTCCGAAATCAATTAAACCACTTTAAGTGAAATCAACCTCTTATGATTAAATAGTCATTTCACATTTAGAAATTTATAACCTTAATGCCTAGTTAGGATATACCACAAAAGGTTTAATACACACATATTATAATTAAGACACTTCTAGTTTTATGTTAGGTTAGAACAGGTGGGCTTGGTTACCCATGTGCAGGGTGCTAAGTCCAAATTATATATATAATTGCTTGGGATTGTATGTGTCTTTGGCTAACACTTGTTCTGCGGGTGTAGTTAGATTTTCTTTTCTTATTTTTAATATATTATTGTACTAGGAAATTAGTGCTATTGGGGATTAAGATGAGAAGTGGCTAGAAGGCTTTGTCCTGGGAGGCCCGGTGATGCTTTTGAAGCAAGCACATCCAAATAAAAGAAGAAGGAAACCCCTCATAGCATTTATTTATTTGTAAATTATAATTATTCTTTCATAACCTTGGTTGTATAAGGGTAGAGCTCGGCTACCCATTTCTCTTTTCAGATTGTAGAGCAGCTCCTGGTCACACCGACTTTTTATTCTTTTGCATTAGATTTATCAAATTGATTGATGTCATGTTTAAATTATGTAATAGAAATAATATGCTTTTTTATAGTTTCTTATGATTAATGGTTTAATGTGTTGCTTGGATGCGATTAGGCTCTTAGAGAAAAATAAATATTTTACCCAACTACAAATCATAACTATATTTTAAATAACTCATAACTTCACATAAAGCCTAAGTCATAATCAAGATAATTAAAAGATTTAGCAACCCCTTCTGAATGTTGTATGTCTCACATCTTGCATGCATATTGCTTCACTCTTGCTAAGAGAGGATTTCCATCCTTGCACGATAGGGGAAGACTTGACCTTTGAGGGTCTCTTATGAGGTGGAAAACACCTCTTTCCTGCTAATTTAGCCATAATTCATTTCATCATGCATTTATGCATAAGAAATCCCATAGCTTTTGTCAAAATGAAGAGTAAAAAATCAAATAAAATTTGCAAAGATTTCTCATTAGATTAAGTCATTGTTCATACCACTCATGCTCTAGTCTCTTAGGGAGTGGGTTTAAGGACTTTAGTTTATGTCTAAATAAATAATAGCCTAACTATCTTATAAATCATATGACCAAACTACATGGATTTAAAGTATAGGAGGAGTTAGCTGGTTATGGTGGTTATAAGTCCAACAGTCGGGTGGATTATCCTCTCTTGTGGAGGTAAACCATATACCCATCTTCACTTAGATTTAGGTCATGCTTTAGTTCTTACTAAATCTCCCTATATTTATGATCTGAGGTACCTATTTCCTTCGGGCTACTAGCATAAATTCTCACCTCTTAGGCTTTTTCACAACATTGTGTTGATGAATTATAAGTCCTAGTAATCTAATAAAATTTTAACTCAAATAAAATAAATCTCTCCAATTTCAAACATATAAAGCCCAACCGTAGAATATATTAGAATGCTCACTAGATTTCCCAGTATCGTGGGCATTTTCTACTTATTCCCTTTGGCTTCCAAAAATAAGTCTTCTCCTTGATCTTACCCACTTGATTTTCCAACATAGCCAGTTTATTAATAATTTATCCTTGAAATCTTTGTAGATAATAATTTCCTACTTTAATCAAGAGTATTCCTAAGGAATTTACCTTTGTTAGGATGTAATTAACTATAGGGGCTTGCCCTCATAGAAAACTTTAGAACCTGATTTATTTTAAACTCTGCTTTATTCATCCATGTAAAGTAGGAGAAAAATCTCTAGTACATTTGAAGACCCATCATGCCTTAAGAGTCCTTATTATGTGATTAGGTCCATTGAAGGGTGATGTCTCTATCTTTTGAGATAGTATATCATCCCTCAATGTCGTACTCGATCACTTTAATAAGAACCCCCTCAGATCTTTGTGGTGTCCCCACCTCCATATCGAAAAATAAATGCCACATGGAGAAGAGGCACACCACTCGGAGGACATCTTAGGAGTTACATTAAGTGATAAAGACTTACTTCTAGGGATGATCGAGCACAACCGTCCTCTTTACAATATAGTGAATGTTGGTAGATATAAGCTATCCATAGTTCTGGTTGACCCGGGTGCATCAATCAACATTATGAGTCTAAGAACCCTTGCCTACTTGAGGATCAACATCTCTAGACTCCAAAAAGGAGAAGATGACATTGAGAGGATTCAATGAACAAGACAAAAGGCCTTAGCCCCATAGTGTTGCCATTGGAGATATATGATTGAAAGACTGAAGCTAAATTTTATATTATAGACTCGGATACATCTTTTAATGCTTCTTTTAGGAGATCGTGGATACACAAGAACAACACGATTCCATCCTATTTACATTAGTGGATCAAGTTCATAAGAGGTGGGATCGAATACTGTGTCGAAGGAGATCTTAAACTATTTATAGTTCATGAGGTCGGGATATATGAGGATACAACCTACTACCTCCCCCAAAATAAAAAATTCTATTCTCACAAACTTAGTCAAAATTCTCATGTGGGATAAAAAGAAAGAAAAGAAAAAGAAAAAGAAAAAAAAAAGAAAAAGAAACAAAGAAAAAAAAAAAAGGGAGCGAGAAGACTCGGGGAGGATCGAGCACGAGTTCACCCACAGTTCGTTACTCCATTTGAACAAATAGGTAGGATGACTTAACCTCCATCAGGAAGAGAAAGAGGCCAGTCTAAAGGCAGTCCTAGGGGTGGAAGACCTCCTTATTGGCCACCCAATATGGGATATGTCACAGCTACTAAGAGTACACCTGCTATCCATATAGACTTAGAATCTAATTCAGAGGATGAGTCTTATATGGTTAGCACACCAGCAGACTCTTTCCAGTAGCAGATCCCTTTAGAGGTGACATTTAAGCTAGTTAGTGATGAAGGCTAGGCTCCAAAATAAAGCATAAGTGTATCCAAGTTTTTATGTAAAATAATCAAGCATTAGTTGGGAACCTTAGCTCTAACCCACTTTCCTCTCATAAAGTTGAGGGTTTGGTAGTTAAGAAAGCCCTTAAGTTATCCACAGATGTGAAGACTAAGAGATTCTTTCTGGGAGCATCATCCTCAAGCCAAGAAGTCGATGTAGAACTTGAGGATGATACATATAAAGATTTAATAGAACTATCTTTTGATTAGTGCTCATCGTGCGTTCATAATTTAGCAAAGAAAGGGTTAATCCCACATACTTGGTCCAAACACAGGTCAAACTACTTTGAAAGAATATGGAACAATAAATGCAAGAATTCTCAATCAAAATCAAAACTATAATATGGTACAGTGGGTCCAATCGATGATGACGATTACTGCTTAGTAATTGTAAATCATTTGGAATCTAATAGGTTCTTTTCAAATCACATTAACTCATAGGAAGAGGTGTCCTTAGAAACTTCAGATGATTGAGATGATTTTGAAGTCAAAGATACACTGCCAGAGTTCAAAGAAGTGATAAAGTCAACCATTGATGAGCTCAAAGAAATCAACCTAGGGACTGAAGATAATCTAAATTTGTGTTGTAAAAAAATTTATATATTTTCATCTTCATTCTATCTTTTGGAATGGATAAAATTAAGACAAAAATATATAAACCACTTTGTTGGGACACTACGTAGATCTATAGATATTCTTATTAGGGTGATCGGGTATGACATTGAGGGAATGGTGTACTATCTTGAAAGATAGAAGTCACTAACCTACAATGGACCTAATGACCTGGATAAGGACTCCTAAGGACTATGGTCTTCGTATGTACAAGAGATTCTTCCCCTACTTTACATGAAAAAGTAAAGTAAGGTTTATTTTAAACTGGGTTCATTAAGTTTCCTATGAAGGCAAGCCCACATAGTTGATTACATCCTAAGGAATGAGATCCTTTAGAAATACTCTCGATTAAGATAAATAATCATTATCTCCAAAGATTTTAAAGATAGGACTATCAATCAATTAGTTTATTTTTAGAAGATCAAGTCGGGTTGATTAAGAAGAGGGAGTTATTATTGAATCCAAATGAAGATAAATAAGGGATGCTTATGATACTAGGAGGCCTAGTAAGCATCCTGAACTATCCTATGGTTGGGCTTTATGTTTTTGAAATTGGAATGATTTATTTTTTTAAGTTGAATTTTTTATTTGAAATCTAGGGCTTATAATTCCATAACACAAGATCATGGAAATGCATGAGAGGTAAGGATTTATTCTTGTAGCCCACAAAGGGAAGTAGCAACCTTTGAACCAAAATCTAGGGAGCTTTGACGAGGGCTAAAACACGACCTAAATCTAAGGAGAAAAATGGGTATTTGGTTTTCCTCCATAATAGAGGATAAACCACCCTGAATGTTTGGACTTACAACTGCCTGGGGGTGGCTACCAACTAACTCCTCCTACAATTTTAGATATATTTAGGCAAGTAATATGCTTTTGTAAGATAGCTAAGCTGTTATTTATTTGGATAGAGACTAAGTCCTTAAACACACTCCCTAAGAGGTTAGATCATGTAGGTCATGATAAATGACTTAAATCTAATGCAAAATTTTGTTATATTTTATTTTTAGTTTGGACAATTGATTTGACATAGGTTATGGGATTCATATGCCTAATGCATGAGAAATTATATTATGGGCCAAAATCAACAAGAAGGGATGTGTGTTTCTACCATGGCTCTCAAAGGTCAAGCCAAGTTCTTTAGCAAAGGTGGAAGCCCTCCATAATAAGAGTGAAACAAGATGCTTTTTATGCATGATGTGAAAACATATAACATCCAGCTAATGTTTACTAAATCTTTTATCTTATTTTATGACATAGGATTTAGATGAGATTATGAGTTATTTATTTTTAATTTGAATCGATTTGTTGGATAGAAAATTTATTTTTCCTAAGAGCCTAATCATCATCCAGGCCATTCATCAATCAATGAAGAAACTTGGAAAAATCCATGGTCTCCCAAGCAAAGCATTGAAAGATGTATCTAAGTCTATAATGTAAAACTTAGCTTCAGTCTTTCAATCATCTATCTCTAGTGATAACACTATGGAGCTTAAGGCCCTCTCACCTTATTCATTGAATCTTCTCGACATCATCCTTTCTTTTTGGAGTTTGGAGATGTCGATGCTCAAGTAGGCCAAGGTTCTTAGACTCATAATGTTGACTGATACACCTAGATCAACCAGAACTCTAGATAGCCTATATCTGCCAACATCCACTATAATATACAGAGAATGGTTGTGCTCGATCATCCCTAGAAGTAAATCTTCATCACTGAATGTAACTCCTAAGATGTCCTTCGAGTGGCATGCCTCTTCTTCAGTAGCAGTCAGTTGAGCTAAGCATATCTCTGGATCAAGTAAGGCCTTAATTAGAGATTCTCTCATCTCTTTGGATAAGACAAGGGCGTTGTATATGCTTAACTTAGCTGGAAACTTTCTAAGATGAGCAAGGACATTGTAATCAACTCTAGCTTGGTCCTCCACAAGCATATCCATAGGTGGAGCATTCTATGGAGGGGCTATCTGCTCACTAGAACCAATGACTTATTTACCCTTATCTTAAGATGCTACCCTAGGAGGTAAAACTTTGCCATTGTGGAGGTTGACTTCAATGACTTCATGTGGTATGTTTGTAGAAAGTTCTACCAGCTCATCGGGTATACCTACAACTTCTCCTATGAGACTCTCAAAGATAGATGACTCCAAGTCAATCTCAATGGGTGAACCCGATTGATTCAAAAAAGGAAAGTCTGATTCTAAATTAGAAGAGAAAGGATCAGAATTATCAGAGCTATTATTATTTAGACTTGAAGAGTTTCTATAGGAATATACTCAAGAAAATCATCAGATGTGGCACAGATGTAAGTAGAATCAGCTTTCTTCATTGATTTATTTAATTTGGATGGAAGTACATGATAGAAATCAAGTAAAGTAAGTGGAGCGAGGGGTTTAGTACCCTCATCATAGATATAATACTTCTGTTGGTAGAAGAAGAGCTGGAGAACGTGGTAGTAGTTACAATGGTGGAAGAAAAGTTGGACTTGAACGGTAGTTGTGCTACTGGACCATCCCAACCAATTGTGGACTGCTGCTGCTACTATTGAACTTCCACCCTCCCTGAGTTGTCTTTGATAACTTGCAAACCCTCCTTAGTATTAGAGGTTTGACTTGCAAGGAAAGTTTCTTGATCGTAGAAACTATGTTTTTTGAGGTTAGGAATAAAGAGATATCCCAATCTTCTTTGGTCTTAAGAGGATCACATGTATCTTCAAGGATTACTTTAAAAGAACTCGATGGTTGTTCTAACAGGTATTTCTTAGGGATAACTATGGCGCCTGACTTATAGCTATGCTCAAGCTAGTCTTTGAAGGTGATGCAGTCTTTTAAGACATGGCCTAACATGCAGTGGTAGAGGAAAAAGTTAGGATCATCACTCTTGCCCACTTCCTCCAGCCTCTTAGCCTCTAGTAGATAAAAATTAGGTTTCTTTAAGAGGTTCTTAAAGATCTTCCTGACTACCTCCTCTTTAATGAATATGGCTAATTTAATTTGTCCAAAAGAGTAGGTGGGTAGGCTACCAGCGGGTTGAGTACCACTTGTTCTTTGAGGGTGGTGGCGACCATGTGTGGTAGTGGTGGGGTATGATGGCCAAGGAGGTTGTAGAGTAGGCTGCTGAGCTCGAGGTCTCTCAAAATGAACTCTAGCCGCTTGATTCTCCTTATAATTGACACTACTGCCTTTAACTTCTTCTTGAAAGCTTTCTATGTCTTGGACTTAGAAGATTGGCCTAGAAAAGGAAACTGTTTGACTTCCCCTTGCAGACTAGCCTCCTTTTTGGTTAATTTCTCAAAGGTTTTGATAGTAGTCCCCTTGAGCATGAAAGCGACCGAGCCATGAATATTCTTAAGAAGGATTTTTATGGCATGCTGTTCGAACAACTATGATTCACATTTTATACTCATGTTTTTCCACCTGAGAATATAATTAATAAGGAAATCATTGGGATTTTGTTGTGCCATAATGAGATCTCCCACAGTTACCCTTCACTGAGCTCCAGCAAACATCTTGATAAAGAGTTTCTCTAACTCAGCAAATATTTTCACCGAACTGTTGGGCAATTTACCATAATAGTGAAATGCAATCCTTGACAAGCTGTTGATGAAGAGATGGAAAAGGAGTGCATCACTGCCTCTGACCTTGCAATAATCGGCTCTAAAGTGCGCTATATGCTGCCTAGGGTACCCACTACCATCAAAAATCTTGAAAGAAGGTGGCACAAAGCCTTTAATATATTGGATTATGCCAAATTTCTTGGGGTAGGGTCTACCCTTTGGAATGGATGAAGTATCCCGGGCTTGGGCCAATGCTTTCCTCAGTTACTATTCCACCATTTGTTTGATTTCCTTCTCCTGCATGGAGGTACTATCTACAACCTTCTTATGAAGACTTCCACTATCCTGATCTACGTGAGATGCACTATTGGGAGGATTTAAAACATGTAGGAGCTCAGGCTAATCGGCCTCCATAAGATTAGGCTATAAAATCAGGGCTTGGTTCTGTAGTATAAGAATTGCTGCTAATAAGTCTTCAATCCTCCTTTTCATTCTATTGACCTTCTCATCCTTCTGTTTGAGCTATTGGAGGAGGTGCTAGATTGAATGAGCGGTGTCATCCTATTCAACCATAATACCTTCCTGACTGTGATGGTCTCTAAGAAGGGATCCTTGGGTATCGACCATATGGACTTTTGATGAGTCCTCAAATATATCATCCTCATCGGGACAAAGGCTACCCTACCCTTTTCTTGATCTAAATGATTTAAAACATGTAGGAGCTCAGGCTAATCGGCCTCCATAAGATTAGGCTATAAAATCAGGGCTTGGTTCTGTAGTATAAGAATTGCTGCTAATAAGTCTTCAATCCTCCTTTTCATTCTATTGACCTTCTCTCTTTGAGCTATTGGAGGAGGTGCTAGATTGAATGAGCTGTCATCCTATTCAACCATAATACCTTCACATGGTCTCTAAGAAGGGATCCTCAGGTATCGACCATATGGACTTTTGATGAGTCCTCAAATATATCATCCTCATCGGGACAAAGGCTACCCTACCCTTTTCTTGATCTAAATGATTACTCCCAAGAAGTTTTTTCCTTTTGGTAAAGAAGTCTTCTAAGAAGTTGTCTAAAAATGATCTCCTACTTTACCGGGATGGACTAGCACAAACACCCGCTGACTACTGACTTTAAGGTTGTGTTCATTTGACTTTATGCATCTAACACTACCTACTAAATGAGAGCTCTCACTAGGAGGGTATACCATCTCCCCCTTCCTCTACTACTACTGATGGCTATGGCGGTGGTATGATGATGACACTTTTGGGTCACCACTCCCTCTTTGCAATTGCTGAAGTGGGAGGTCAAATGGGGGAGCTCAACCTCACCTCAGCTGATGGCATAGATGGAGTGGAATCCTTAGGCCATAGCCGAATCACCAATAGGGATTTCCTCTCTCCAGAGGTAGACTTCTAGATTTTGGCAAGAACTATGGAAAGGGGAACCTGAATAGGTGACGATGGACGGGGAACAGAGTGGTGTGATGGGGTGACATCGACTGCCCTCCCATTGTAACTCTCTCCCTGTGGCTGACAGTGCTAGTCAAAATTATACTATCAATACGATCAGTCCTAGTGGCATGCCAATTGGAGAAATCAGTAAGGGCCGAGGCCACCGACAATCTGGCTTACATCCGTCTCTCTTTCCAACATGATTAGGCTATAGCTCTAGCCTCGATGGCTTTCTCCCTACAGATCTAACTGCTGATGCTCTTAGGGATCACATACCTTAAATTAAATAGTGCATCAAAATCTGAGCATCCGTAAGCTTTACCAACCTGGCGAAGAACTATACTGATGCTCTTAGGGATCACAGCAAAAGTATTTATTATTTTTATTACAATTCCCCTTAAGCACAGTCCCCTACAGAAGATAATGATTAGACTAAGATCATCCTATCATCCAGTCTATGCACATGCACCCTAACATCCAGTCTAAAAAATTACATCACAAAATAAAATCAGGCATCAAACCATGCATCGCCATAATATAGAGCTATAAATGATGACTTAGCCTAACGTGTGTGTGCCATTTAGGGCTTGTGTGGCATGTCTTAGCTAGGCTTTAAGGTTAGAATTTTCTAAGTGTGAAGGATTCAAATTAGAGCATGGTTTCATTTAAGGGATTTAGTTGATTTGTTAATTTTATTTGCTGACTTGGCTTTATTTTAATGAATCTGCACTTAATTACTAAATGTTGTAAATAGAGGAAAATAGAAGAGAACTTCTCTTTCCTCCCTACCTTAAATAATTTTTAATGTAGATTCATTAATGATTTTTCTTTAGTGAATATTTTGTTACATGTTTTAATTAATCCTGAGTTTAGATTTGCTCTAAATATACCTACCCAATAAGAAAGGCATCTTAAGATTAATTAAGGTGAATTACTATCATAAAACACACTACCCATTATTTCTTTTCAATATGTATACCATGCATATGAATGATCCTAAGCATATCTGTACATGCAAATGCAAACCTTAGCACACTTTGGTGATGAATGCTAAGAAATATTGTTCAGGAAAGTTTGGATGTTTCATGATACATGATTTTGTTAAGTAGAAAAGAGAGGGATTCTTTTATCCATTAATCAAATGCACATTTACATGTATGAAAGACATAAGTGAGTACGACATCATTATTTTCTACACTAGGGGTATAAGGCACAAGACATTCTTAGGGTTACTTAAAGCCTCAGAACCCTAGGATGTCCAGACTAATATACCACTTTTCTTAAATACATGTCCATGTACAAAAAAAAATAAATGGATGAAAAATCATGCAAAAGGTTTATGTTTGTTTGTTTGATTTTGGTTGTTTAATGTACATGTGCAATGTGAAGATCCTTCTTAAGCCATAACATATAAGTGTATAGTAATGGATTTAAGCAAGTGTTATGTTCTTTTCAAATGAACTATACACTTTGCAAATCCTATACAAGCCTATGTTAAGAAAAGAGAAGAAAATCACATAACACATTTTACACTATAATCACATGCAAGCTTATAAGTATTTATAAGTAGCACACTTTCATTTATAATCTTTGATTTATAGGTTTTGAAAATAACTTTTGTTTTAATAGTGATAATAGCCACTCATACTCTTACTTTAGCTAAAGCATTCAATTTAACATAAAGGAAACATTTCATTCATTGATTTTTTAAAAGATATGAATGCATGATCTCATATGGAACACAACATTTTGCATGCTTAGAAATAAATAAAGTGATGTAAGCATGTAACTTCATTCACCCTAATTGATTTCTAAAGATAATCCTAAAAAATAAGATCATTTAAAGTGAATCAACATTCTTTAAAGAGATTTTTATTTTTGTTTTGAGTTTGATTTGATTTAGGAAATGTGAAGAGAGTTTGTTGGTCCTAACTCATTTCTCCCATGTGTGAATTAATTTTATTTAATTTTTAGAACAACTAGATTGATTTTATATTTTGTTTAGGTTAAGGTGTTAATTAAATCCATTAATTACCCCTTACCTACACCACTTTAATATAATTAACCTAACAATTATGAGCCAACATATGATATGCAATCACATGGAATTTAAATATGCAATGCACCTAAGAAAGTAAGGGGCCTAATGCAATTGGCCCACAATTATTGATTAATTAAGTTAAATGATTTAATTAAGTACTTTCATAACCTTCCCACACATGTGGGTTGGAAATGATTTCCTTAAATTTACCTTAGGATTTTGAACACCTAAGGATCTACCCAACAAGAGATTGATCAAGTTCAGATTGGGTTTAAAAATTTGATTAGATTAATTAAGTAGATCATTAGTGGATTAATACTTAATTAAGTTTGGATTAAGGAATTAAGGGGGTTTAGGGAATAACCTATGGAAAATATCCCAAACCCATTCCATAAATCTCCTCTTTCATTAAATAAAGTTTAATTATCTCAATTAGGTTATTAAACCACTGTTCATAAGCTTAATTATTCTTAATTACATTAAGAGGCTGACTAGGGATTCATTAATTTATTTTTCTAATTAACTCATTAATAAATTCCAAAAAACTTAGGGGAGGTAGAAGTCATCCCCTAAACATGTCTAAGAAGTTTGGAATTGATTAATGGAATGATTAGAGAGTAATTAATGTCATTAAGTTTTCAATTAAACCCTAATTAAGAAGAATTCACTATTCAAAATCAATCAAAAATAATTTTATTGAATTCTCCGTTGAATTATCTTTAAAATGAAGTTGAGTTTGCATTTTTTAGATTTTTCTACATTTAATTATGAATTTGTGAAGTTTAAGTGATTAATAGGTAATTAAATAACCTAATTATATAACTAATCCAGTCGGCGCCACATGGGTTGCTAACACGGTGCGAGCTTTCCATGTGGAATAATGATATTGGTTATTCATGTTATCAAATTCGTGCGTCGCCGGTGCTATGCTTTCCCGCCATCCATTCAAGGATTATACGGTTAAGATCAAAACCATGGTTATAAAAGGATTAAATCAACAGATCTACACAGATTAATTAGGATCGTCCATCCAAAACATGCTGGATGGACATTCATGATTCATCCCTGCCTTTGCCTGTAGGAGACAGAGACCGTCCGTCCTTCATGGTTTGATCCGAGCTCACTTGAGCTTGGATTTGGCTAGGATTCAACCCACACCATCAAGGAGCATAGAAAAGAAGATCCAACGGTGGAATTTCAATGAGATTAGAATTCCCTTCACAAAGGACCAAAGTTTTTTCAACCTAAGCTAGGTTTTGATTCATACCTTATTGGAGGCTATCACCGGTGCTTCCAACAGTGGAGGTAGCTTCGCTAGTAGAGACGAAGCCCTGTTAAAGGTTTCAAGCTTTGAGATGAAGTGTATCTCCCAATTGACCAAGGATTACTTCAATGGCTTGCGGCTTTAGTCTAGGTCTACCTTCCCGTGGCTTGGATGCTTAGGATTTACTTTGGGTGAGCTTGACTTGCCTCTTTGATGGTGCTTGAAAAGGAAATTAAGATTTGATTGAGGATTGAGTGAAGTGGGAATTTCTCCTACCTCCCCTATTTTTGGCTTAAGAAAAACTGAGAAGATATAAATGGAATGAGCTTAGGAATGCTTTGGGAAGCTTGTGGATGCTTGTCTTTGATCCTCGCAGCTCAATCGAATGTGAGGATTTGAGTGGAAATGAGGGAGAGTACATCTCTCTCTACTTGGGATTGGATGGCCGAAGCTTGCCTTGACATTTTGGATCAATTGATGAGATTTAATGGGTTATTTAGGCTGTTAGGAATTTCATGTGCTTCAATTTAGGCAGAAGAGTGGAATGGAGGAGGTACACATGTGCTAGGTGAGTATGGGAGGTGATCCAAGTGAAGAAACTAGATTAGAGGGGTCAGCTTAGCCTTGGGTTGCGTCATGGCTGACCCAAACCCATTGGGTCATGTGCACCACCTCCCTTGGTGTCCAAATGGTCCATTATGAGGATGCCAAGTGGCCATGAGAAGGAATTGACCAAATTCCAAGTGGATTTGGCCATAGGTTACCCTTTGACCCAAGGGTAAAATGGACATTTAGCTTTGATTTTGATTTGGGCAGATTTGATATGATTGAAAAAGATGTTGTGCTAATTTTCAATGAATTCGGAGTTTATTTGATATGATTTGGCTCAAGTTGACCCATAGGGAAAAATGGGTCAACTTGGGTCAAGTTGATCGATTGGTCAAATTTGGTCAAACTATGGGTTGGGTTGAGTTCATATGATTGTTTGGAATGATTTGGTATCATTGGTTTGGTTCAATTTAGTTTAGATTTGGTTTTGGTTCATTTGAGTTCACTTTGGTCAAACGGGTCAAGTTGACCAATTTGACCCATTTGACCCATTTGGGTTAGGCCGTGGATTGGTTTAGGCTTGGTTGATCATTTAAAATATTTTGCAAGCTTTGTTTTTAATCAAATTTAGTTTGGTTAAGTTTTAAGTTAATTTGACCTTTTAGGTCAAGTTGGGTTCATGGTCAATTGAGCTAGGTTAGGTCTAATTGGCCAATTAGAGCTTTGTACAAGTTTAATAAGTGATTTAGAATGAAATTGACCCATTGGTTGCAATCAATTTAGCTTTGATCAAGTTTTGACCCATTTTGACTTTTTAGGTCAATTTGGGTCAACTTGGGTCAAGTGGCTAATTGCGCAAAGTTTAGCTCAAGTGATGGCTTCATCATGTTCAATGATTGATGATGGATTGATTTAGATCAGTGGATTCAATCAATTTGGCCTATGATGAATTTTGGTTAGTTTTGGTTTCAATTGGGTTAAGTATTGACTTGGTCAAAGGCTAGGTTTGACTTAATTTGACCCAATTTGAGTGATTGATCATCCTATGATGATTGTTGCTCACATTATGAGGCTTAGATGGGCTTAGTTCAATCCAATTTATGTAGAATTAGAATTTGGCTCAAAAAGGTGCTTTAGGTCACTTTGGATCAAGTGAGCCTAAGTGGGTCAGTTAGCTTGATCAAGTCTTGATTCAAGTTTGGTTGAACTCACATATGGACTTATGATTGAAATATAAATCCATTAGCAAGTGATTTGGAGTCAAATGTGTTTTGATTCATCTGACAATTTCAAGTTCAAAGGATGAACATGAGTTTGATTTGGGTTTGTGTTCTGAATTTGGTTTGGTTTGATGATTGAAGTTTATGTTTATATTTGGTTTGTGATTAAAGAAATGATTGTTTGAAGAGAAAATCCAAAGGTTCGGATTGATTTGAGTTTGATTTGGCTAAGTTCAAGAATTTGACTTGAAAGAGCATTGGTTGAATTTGAGTTGGATTTGGGTTTTAGTTTTAAATTTGGTTTGATTATTTGAATTTATATTTCATTTATATTTGTGAATATAAATGAGAATATAAATGGGTTATGAAAAATCTTTTGGATTTGAAGTGATTTGAATTTGATTTGAAGGAGTTCAAGGATTTATCTTGAAAGAGTTTAGGTTGGATTTTGATTAGATTTGGATTTGAGCTAAGTCCATAAGATGAAATCAAAAGGGCTTAGGAAAGATTTTGGATTTGAAGTTGATTTAAATTTGAAGTTGATTTGAATTTGAGGTTTATTTGAATTTGAAGTTGATTTGAATTCGAGGTTGATTTGAATTTGAAGTTAAATTGAATTTGAGGTTGATTTGAATTTGAAGTTGATTTGAATTCGAGGTTGATTTGAATTTGAGGTTGATTTGAATTTGAGGTTGATTTGAATTTGAAGTTTGACTTGAAAAAGGAAGTAAGGATTTGGTTCAAGCTATAGGTAGGCAAGTTTTCCTAACACCCATAGGGCATAACCTCTTCATATGGCTAACTCTTCTAAGTCTCTTGGGCTAGGTTAAGTGTTCACCTAGTCACTAAAAGTATCTTAAGACTAAGGAACTCTTAATGTCTAAAAAAAGCCCTATGTCTAAGATGGAGAAGTTGAGAGGTCACTCCAAAAGTGAGGTCAACAAAGGTCACCCAATAGGTGTGGTGTGACTGACAAGGCATACCACACGTATTGGTGTTGACCGAGATGATCAACAATGCCGAACGATCATAAGTACTAAAAAAAATGATCTGCTCCTAACCCAAGGTGTAGAAGGAATCAAAAGCTTAGTATAATGTGACTCTACTCATGTCAACAACATAAAAGAGTGAAGGAGGGATCCACTAGGGATTGAGTATATGAACCTTCCTACCAGGGAAAAAGGTTCAAGTCATCCACTAGGGGATGAAATGATTGGTTTAATTTGCATCTCACAGGGGAGAAAATTGATTTGATTTGTTGATTTATGATTTGGTGCTCCACTAAGAATGAAAATGTAAACTCTCCACTAGGGAAGTAAGTCATAGTCCTCCATCGAGGATGAAAGGTTGTGAAATCCACTGAGCAATTAGAATTCGGGATCCATCGGAGATAGAAGATGTGAACTCTCCACTAAGGGAGCAAGTTTGGGTTGGATTTAATTGGTTCCATTGGGAGAACTGGAAAGATTTTGTATCTTACATGGGAGAAGCAGATTGATTTAATTTGTTTGATTATTTTGATTATTTGATTGTTTGATTATTTGATTGTTTGATTGTTTGATTATTTGATTTGACTCCACTAGGGAGGTTGATTGGATTTATTTTGTTTGTTTAGTTTGACTCTTCTAGGGAGGATGGTTGAATTTTTTTTAGATTTGATATTTTTGAAATTTTGAGCTGGACCCTATTGGTTTGCGATGGACCGCACTGAGTAGGGGCCATGCTGGCCTTGACCTAGCTAAGATTTTATCAATACAAAGGGGTAGTCTTCTAACTTCATAGTAGGGCTATCCAACCAAAGTGGTTTCCTTTTGGTGTTCAGTAGCTATACTAGGAAGAAAGCATAGTAGACTTACATCCTCCAATGTAGGGATCAGTCGCTGGGGTGATTTATTGGAGAGGCAACGGATTGAACCCAACCTCAAGCTAACTACTGAGTGAATGCCGCTGGGGGACTAAAATCAACTCAAGGATAGTTAAAATTAAATTCATTTTAAATTATTTTTGATGGATCCCATTAGTTTGTGATGGATTGCACTGAGTAGGGGCCATGTAGGCTTTAGTCTACTTTAAGTTTACCAATCTAAAGTGGTAGTCTACCAACCACATAGTAGAACTATCCAACCAAAGGGGTTGCCTTTCAGTGTGCAACAACTGTACTAGGAAGAAAACATAGTAGACTTATATCCACCAAAGTAGGGATCAGTCGCTGGGGTGATCTATTGGCGAGGCAACGGATTGAACCCAACCTTAGGCTGACTATTTAGTGAATGCCACTGGGGGACTTAAATCAGCTCTTAATTTCATTTTTTTTAAAAATTGTTTTTGATGGATCCCATCAGTTTGCGATGGACTACATTGAGTAGGAGCCATGTAGGCCTTGGTCAACTTCAAGTTTACCAATCCAAAGGGGTAGTCTATTAACCACATAGTTGGACTATCCAACCAAAAAGATTTCCTTTCAGTTTGCAATGGTCAAGCTAAGGAGAAAGCGCGGGGATTCACATCTTCCAAAATAAAAAATCACTGGGGTGATCGGCTGCTTGTACAATAAATCAAACCTGAGCTAGGGCTGACTATTGAGTGAATTCCAGTGAGGGGCTTAAATCAGCTCAAAGATAGTCAAGATCAATTTTATTTTTTAATTATTTTTGATGGATCCCATCAGTTTGCAAAGGACTGCGTTGAGTATGGGCCATGTAAGCCTTGGTCTAACTTCAGATTTACTAATCCAAAGGGAGTAGCTTCCCGGCCGAGAGGAGAACTATCTAACCAAAGGGTGGCTTTCGATTTACAGCGGTTAGTTCTGGGAAGAAAGTTCAGGGACTCACATATTTCATGAATAGAAGACCATTGGGTTGACACATTAGCAAGGTAACATGTCAACCCGACCTAGGGCTGCCTGTCAGTTTGCGACAGTCATGCTAGAAAGAATGCGTAGTAGACTTACATCTTCCAAAGTGGAATAACTGCCAAGGCAACCTGCTTGTGGAAAAAAAGATTGATCTTGACCTAAGTGCGACTATGGAGAGAGTGCTGATCTGGGGACTTATTTCAACTCAAGCATAGTCAGGAAATTTCTATAGGGAGTTCTGCTAACACTGCCCTAAAGATAGGATGCCTGCTTGGGAAAGGGGCTGCTGAAGGCTTGAATTCCTAATCCATAGGTGAATTAGTTTATTTATTTATTTATTTATCATGGACCTTGTTGGTTTGCAAGGGATCATACCAAGAAGGAGCTTATATCAGCCTATAACTATCTCAGATTTATTGAACTAAGGGAGAATCTGTGCATCCGTTGAACAAATTTTTCAACCACAGGGGTGGCTACTAAGAAAGGGGATTGTCCCATCTAAAAGTAACCCAGGTAGTGTCTAAATAGATTCACAAAGGATGTGATCCAAATAGAGTTCCTGCAGGGAGAGGGGCCGCTAAGGGCTTTATCCAAAACCTTGGAGAAGATAATGTTTATAGGTATTTAGTGGCCAACTCATGGAGAATGCTCGGGGACTCATATCTGCCAAAAGTGGAGTATCCAATGGGTCAGTCACTGTCAGCATAGTGAACATCAACCAACTTAAGGTGCATATCAGTTTGCGACAATCAATCTAGAAAGAAAGTGCAGGGACTCACTTCCTCTTATACTGGAACATGATTGCCGGGATAGCTTGTCTTCAGCTTGATAGGTGCTATCCGACCTAGGGTGATTATTGAGTGAATGCTACTAAGGGATGTACATCAACTCAAGAGTAGTTAAGAGGAAAGGAACCACTGGGGGACTTATCCTAAACCTTAGATATATTTGACCTAGTAAGTGAATGATGGTTAGTTCAAAAAGAAAGCACCAGGACTCATATTTTCTTAAAAAAATCAACATGAGGTAGCTTATTGGCTGCACAGTGAAGTCTACTAAACTAACAAGGCACTCGTTGGTTTGTAATGGTCAAGTCAGGAAGAAAATGTGGGGACTCACATCCGCCAGACAAATGACCACTAGGATGACACACTAGCAAGGTAGCATATTAGGCCGACCTAGAGTAGCTAATGAGTGGGTGCCATAGGGGGCTTGCTCCCACATCAAAATAACCCAAGATAAAAGATATGTGTTTATTTTTGTTTGTGTTTATGTTAGATGGAATAGGACACGACTCGAGTTTTCTTACACCTATCCTAAAACACGCTGGGGAAATGATGAAATGGTGCCATGAATGACAGCGGGGATTCCACTAAGAAAGGATGCCGCTTGGGTTCTCTTACACCTAACTTAGTTGTGCTAGTCAAAATAGGATGCCTCTCGGGTTCTCTCACACCTATTCTAGTAGCACAGGGGAATTGTGTTTACTTTATGTTTGTGTTATGAAAGAGGGATGTCGCTTGGGTTCTTCCACTAACACGTCATGGTGGATTTACAAAATAAACAAACAATGCTTTGAAAGATGAGAAGATTTTTATGTATTGGAATAGAATTTTTGTTGATAATTATTTTCAAACATGATTTTATGGGTAATATTTCTTCAAATAGAGCCCATTAATTGGAAGCATCAGGTGTTCCTCTTTACAATCAATAAGATGATAAGATCCTCCTTGGTAGGACTTTTCTGTGATAAAAGGCCTTTCCAAGTGGGTTCAAACTTGCCTCCCATCCTTTGACATGCAATAATTGGTGTCCTTAGAATGAATATAAGCTCTCCTACTTGAAAAGCTCTAGGTCGGACCAGCTTGTTGTGAGCTTGAATTATTTTGGCCTTGTTCACTTCAAGGTTCTAGCACGCCCATAGGCATCTCTCCTCCACACCTTCAAGCTCTTATAACCGTAACTTTGCATTTTGCTCTATAGTGATCTTGTCACCCATTGTTATCCTTAGTGATTGAAGTTGAACTTCTAATGGCAGAACAGCTTTGGACACATACACTAAAGAGAACGGGGTAGATTAAGTTGGAGTTCAGTGTGGTGCCAAAGGCTAGCTTGCTCATGCCACTACCATTTATTATCGTCAAGTGTATTCTTTAGTATATGGATGAGAGTTTTGTTGAATGCTTATGCTAGGCCATTTGCTATGGGGTAGTAGATGGTGGAGTATCTCCAATCAATACCATGTCTTCTGATGAAGCTATTAATCTTGGTGCTCTTGAATGCAGTACCATTATCAAATATAATTCGTCGAGGCATCCCGAACTTATATACGATATGATTCTTGAAAAGTTGAAGCACATGCTGAGCTGTGACCTCTCTGAGTGAGATTGCCTCCACACACTTGGAAAAGTAGTCAGTGGCAGCTAAGATGCACCGATGACCCTTGGAAGAAGGAGGATCGATCAGATCCACAATGTCAGTACCTCAACACTCAAATGGCCATGAGGCCAATGTAGGATGTAGAATGTTGGGTGGTTGATGTAGGACCTCACCGTGTACCTAACACTGATGGCATCTCCTAGCCATGTTCATGTAGTCTGTAATCATCGAAGGCCAGTAGTATCCTAGTCTCTTGATATTTATTTTTATCTTTGGTGCTCTGCATAGACCTGAATGTACCTCAATCAAGATCTTATAAACTTCATGTTTGTCCAAATAGCATAACCACATTTGATCAAAAGGCTGCTGATATAAGGTGCCATCCACGAGAGCATAGGAGAGAGCTCTCTATTTCATATGATGGGCTTGTGATTTCTCTTGAGGTAGTTTGTCGATGTTCAAGTAATCTATGAATGGCTGCCTCCAATCTAGCTCCTCATATTTATTGGCAATGGAAAACCCCGCTTCAAGAGAAAGTCTCTCGATGAGTTTAGCATCAATAAGGGATAGGACTTGTCTATTTTGGACCCTTACTAGAATAGACTTATCTTTCGGACATGCCAATTCCTTGGCAAGTTTGGCCAAAGCATCTACTATTGCATTATCTCCTTGAGGAACCTTGTAGATGGTGACCTCAGGGATTTGGGCCAACAGCTTCATGGTATACTCATGGTAGTGATGAAGTTTATGTTTTAGAACCTTGTAGGACCCAATAATCTAGTTGATAACCAGGTGAGAATCCCCATAGATGTTGATGCTCTTGACACAAACTATAATGGCTAACTCCAAACCAGAAATCAAAGCCTCATACTTGGCTTCATTCTTGGTGTAAGGATTGGAGAGATGGTAAGAGAATCTTATCACATCATGGTCTGGAGTTAAGAGAACTATTCTTACCCCTGTGTTTTCTGGAAGAGTAGATTATGATTTTTCACCTTTTTAAAAGGAAGCCACACCATCAAAATACATCACCCAATGGTGATTATCAACCTCCCCTAAGTTCATGATTTGTTCATCAGGGAGATCATCACTAAGGGGGAATCAGCAAGAAGTGGGTGTGATGCTAAGAAATTAGCTAATGCTTGTCCTGTCATCGCAAGGAGGGGTATGATTGTAATATTAAAATGTAAGAGAATCATGGACCAATATGCCAACTTTCTGGATAACGTCAGTCATCTCATGAGATATTGTAGTGGATTGATTCTTGAAAATAAGTTCACCTATGAGAAAACATATAGTCTTGTAGCTTTTAGGATGCAAAGATTAAAGCTAGGCAATGTTTCTCAATAGGTGGGTCATTTACTTCAGTAGGGATCAGATGACAACTGAGGTAGTAGAGAGCACTCTCCTTTCCTTCATTATTGGCTTGGGCCAACAAAGAACCGAGAGAGTCATTCAATGCGGCAATGTAAAGGATGAGTGGCCTGCCCGGGGTAAGGGTTGCTAGAACTGGCAGCTTCACCAAATACTGTTTAATATATTTGAAGGCATGCTGACACTAATCATCCCACTTGAACTTAACATCCTTTTTGACAAGTGCTAAAAATGGCTTGCATTTTCTCGATAGATTGGAGATAAAACATCTTAGATACGCCAACCGCCATGTGAAAGATCAAAGTTGAGTTAAACTTTTAGGTGGTGGCATTTCTAAGATACCTTTGATCTTTTCTAGGTCTATCTCTATTTCCTGGTGTCGAACAACAACCTAAAGAATTTTCCTGAAGCTACTCCAAATTCACACTTCAGGGGATTCATTTTAAGGTTATATTTCCTTAGTCATTTAAAAATTACTCTCAAGTCAAAGATATGGTCTTTCTTTTCTTTCCTTTTGACTACTAAATCATTAACATAGCATTCAACTTGATGATGAATGAGTTTGTTGAAGATCTGAGTCATGGCTCGTTGGTATGTGGCACCAACATTTTTAAGGCCGAAAGGTATGACCATATAACTGTAGATTTTGATCGTGGTTCAAAAAAAATAGTGTTTCTTTTATCCTCGGGGGCCATCTTAATTTGGTTGTAGCCAGATGACCCATCTTGAAGGAGAATACTGCATAAGATGAGGTGATGTCCATCATTAATTTTAGTATAGGAAGAGGAAACTCATCCTTAGGACATGCCTTTTAAGTCCCTGAAATCGACGTATATGTGAATTTGACCATTATTTTTATTAACTAGCATGACACTGGCTAACCAGGTAGAGTATTTTTCTTCCTTGATGAAACCAGCATTGATCAATTTCTTAACTTTAGAAATGACATGTTGTTCAATTTTTAATCACATGGTTTAGGAGTTTGCTTGATAGGGTGAGCATTAGGGTCTATTACTGGTTTATGGACTACTACGTCAGGAGATAATCTGAGCATCTCTTCATAACTCCATGCAAAGCAGTCCTTAAACTCAATCAATAGCTTAATGAAGTCATTGGTTTCTTCTTCATTCAACAATGAACTGATGTATGTCAGGCGTGGATTTTCTTCTATCTCGAGGTTGAATTCTTTGAGCTTGTCAATAGTTGAATGGATTTCCTCTTCAAATTCTGGAGGTGCATCTTTAATTTGGAGATCATCTGGATCATTTGAAGTTTCTAAATACACCTCCTCATAAAAGTTAGTGTGGTTTGAGAAGAGCCTATCATACTCCAGATGATTGGTGGCAACTAAGTAGTAGTCTTCGTCATCGACTGGACCCAATGTACCGAATCCTAGTCCTAATCTTGATTATGCATCCCTACCTCTATTATTCCATAGCTTCTCAAAATACTCTGACCTGTGCTTGGACCATGTATAAGGAGTCAAACCTTTCTTTACAAGATTAAGAACACAAGGAGGGTACCAATCAAAAGGTAATTCCATTAATTATTTATATGAATTATCCTCAAGTTCTACAATAGCTCTTAGACTTAAAGATGATGATCCCAATAAGAATCTCTTCAGCTTGACATTCATGGAAGACTTTGGGGCTTCCTTAACTACTAAACCTTCAACTTTTTGAGAGGAAAGTGAGGTTAGAGCTTAGGTTTCTAACTGCTGCCTGATAGTTTCACATAAATTTGATTCGAATACATTAGTGCTTTTCTTGGAGGACTGGTCTTCATCGCTGTTCAGCTCGAGTGTCACCTTTAATAAAACCCATTGAGAGGGGTTGTCTAGTATGCTAATCACATGAGACTCATCCTCCGATCTGGATTCCAAGTCTATGTGAATAGTAGGGGTACTCCTGTGAACTGGAACATAACCCCTATTGCCTGGTTGCCAACAAGGGGGTCTTCCACCTCTGGAACTACATCTGTATCTAGCTCTATCTCTGCCTAGTAGAGGTCGAGTCATCCTACCCATATGTCTGTATGGTGGAATGATCTGTGGGTGGAATGTGACATATAGCTCTACCTCTTCCTTGATGTCCTCTTCTCATTCACTTATACTTTCCTTTTCTTTTCTTTTTTTGTTTCTTTTTATTTTGCTTCTTTTTCTTTTTATTTTGTGTTAGAATTTTGATCAAGTTCACGAGAAAAGGCATTTTTAGGAAGATAGTAGGTTGCATCTTCATATATCTAAGCCTCTCTAACTGAAAATGGCTTTTCATCTCCTTTGATAAAGTATTCGATTCCATCCCTTCTGAACTTGATGCACTGATGAAGGGAGGATGGAATCATCTTATTTTGGTGTATCCAAGGCCTACCGAGAAAAATAGTAAATAATGTATTTGAATCAATTACATAAAACTTGGCTTCAATCATCTAGTCATCAAGTTCCAAAGGTTTCTATAGAACATAAAGCCCTCTCGCATTATTCATGCAATCCTCTCAACATCATCTAGTCTCCTCAGAGTGTAGAGATGTCAATCCTCAAGTAGGCAAGGGTCTTTAGACTCATAATATTCACTGATGTACTTGGATCAACCAAAACCCTGGAAAGTCTGAATCTGCCCATATCCACTATGATGTAGAGGGGATGATTGTGCTCCATGTCCCCCAGTAAAAGGTCTTCGTCTGTGAATGTGATTCCATGGGCTTCTTCTGCATAATGTTCCTCCTCTCTAATAGTGGTCAGCTGAGCTAAGCATCTGGATTAAGAAGAGTCTTGATTAATGATTTTCTCATCTCTTTGGATAAAATAAGGGCATCATATATACTTAACTTAGATGATAACTTTCTTAGGTGAGTGAGGAAATTGTAATCCACAATGGGCTGCTCCTCCTCAAGCATATCCATGGGTGGAGCAGCCTATGGAGGGGCTTCTTGCTCTTTAGTACCAATGACTTGTTTCCCCTTATCTTGAGGTGCTGCCCTAGGAGGTAGAACCTTGCCACTATGGAGGTTGACTTCGGTGATCTCTTATGGCAGGTTAGTGGAAGATTCTACCTTCTCATCAAGCTCATTTATAGCTTCTCTTATAGGACCCTCAAAATTAGATGATTTCAAGTCTATCTCAAGAGGTGAACCCATATTATTCAGAGAAGGAAAGTCCATCTCTGAATCAGAAAGAGGAAGATTAGAGTTGTTATAATTATTATTTATACTTGAAGAGTTTTCTAAAAGAGTAGAGTTAGACAACCCATCAGAAGTGGCACAGATGAAATTCAAACTAGCTTTATTCATCGATTTCTTGTATTTTGAAGGAGGTACATAGTAAAAATCTAGTAAACTAAGTGGGGTGAGAGATTTGATGTCCTTATCCACTGATATAAGATGTCTACTAGAAGAAGAGCTAGCTGAAGTAGAAGTGTCGGCTGAGGTAGTAGTTACAAGGTGGGTGGAGGAACTTTGATGGTCGGTGGTTGCTACTTTTATCTCGGGAAGCGTTGGCTGCTTTCTTTGCTTTTCTCACTTTCCCTAAGTTTTCTGTATCAACTTGCAAATCTTCCTTAATGTTGGAGGTTCGAGCTGCCTCAGGCACCTACAAGAAAAGTTTCTTGATTTTTAAAATAAACTTTTTAGAGGTTTGAGATAAGGAGATATCCCAACCTTATTTGGTTTTAAGAGAATCACATGTATCCCCAAGGATTACCCTAACAAAATTGGATGGTTATTTCAGTTGATATTCCTTTGGGATAATTATGGCATCTATCTTACAGCTATAGTTAAGCCAGTGCTTGAATGTAAAGCAATCCTCCAAAATATGGCTTAGCATGTGATGGTAGGGGGAAAAGTTAGGATCATTGCTCCTGCCCACTTTCTTTGGCTTCCTAGGCTCGGGTAGCTGAAAATCAAGTTTCTTTAAAAGGTTCTTAAAGATTTTTCCAACTACCTCCCTCTTAAATGAATAAGGTTTGTTTAATTTATCCAAAAGAGTAGGTGGATGGTAGCTGCCTAGCAGCGGGTATGTGTACTGCTACTATGAATATGGCTGAAGAGGAGGCGGTAAAGGCCATGGAGGCTACTGTGGAGGCTGGTAGGATGGCCTAGATGGTGGTAGAGGAGGTGGAAGAGATGGTGAAAGTGATGGCTATGGAGCACGAGGTTTCTCATGTTGATCTTTGGCCGATTGCTTCCCTTTGTCCAATATTGCTACTGCCCCTGGCTTCTTCTCATAAGCTTTCTATGGCTTTGACTTTATTGTCTGATCTTGAAAAGGAAACTGTTTGGCCTCTCTTTGTAGACTAGCAAGCTTGTTGATTATCTTCTCAAATGTCTTGATGGTAAAACCTTTGAGCATGAAGGCGATTGAGCCATGAATATTCTTTAGTAGAATTTCAATGGAATGTTGTTCAGACGGTTGCGGTTCGCATTTCATACTCAAATTACAACATCTGAGAATATAGTCAATGTGGGACTCACTGGGGTGTTGTTGTGCTACAACAAAATCACCAACAATCACCCTTTGCTAAGCTCCAACAAACCTCTTAATGAAGAGTTGCTCTAACTCAGTAAAATTCTTCAGTAAATTATTGAGTTCATCATACCAATCAAAGGCTATGCTTGCTAAATTGCTAACAAAAAGTCTGAATGGTAATGCATCGCTGCCACCAACATTATATCAACTGGCCCTGAAGTGCACTATGTACTGCCGTGGGTTCCTGTTGCCATCAAAGCTCTTGAAAGAAGCTATCACAAAACCCTTAGGATATTAGATGACATCAAATTCCTCTGGGTAGAGTCAATCCTTTGGAATCGATGATCCTCCTCGGGCTTATGCCAATGCTTCTCTCACTTGTTGCTCAACCATGAGTTTAATTTCCTATTCTTGTATGGAGGTACTATCCATTACCTTCCTATAAAAGCTAGTGCTCCCCTGCTCTACTAGAGGTGAAGTCTTGGGCTGATCCATGACATGCAACAACTATGGTTGATCGGCCTCTGTAATAGTAGGCTGCACTAAGGACTTGGTTTTGAAGTGCCAAAACTACTGCTAGCAAGTCTTTAAGCCTCTTTCTCATCCTATCAATTTGTTCATCCTTTTATTTTAGTTGTTACGGGAGCTATTGGATTGAGTAGGTGGTATCATCCTGCTCTGCCGCAAAACCTTCCAAGCTATGCTGATCCCTAAGGAGGTAACCCCTGGTGTCAACCATATGCACCTCTGCTGAGTCCTCCAACATATCATCTTCATTGGGATCAAAGCTAACCTTGTCTTCCTCTATGTCAGACCATGAATACCATAGAATTTCCTTCTTCTCAACCAGATACTATGCTATGATGTCATCCAGGGAGCAGTCTAATTAAGCAGGTATAAATGATCTCGGCTGATCGGTGGTAGGATCATTGTCATGAGTAGAAATACATCTAACCTCCCCTAATACTAGAGAGCTAATCTTGTGAGGAATACACTCACTGGAGGATAGATGCTCCTGACTGTCACTAGATCTAGGTGGAGTGGAACTCCTGGTAGGATCTATGGCAATAGGGGAAATTGTACTGTCTCCTCCTCCCTCAATTGTTACTATCTCCAAGACCTGTTGTGATGGTGGTGGTGATGGCACGACTGTGATGCTCTGTGGTCGCCATTCCCTCTTCACTGCAATTGAAGTAGGAGGTCGAGCAAAAGAGCTCGGCCTCACCTCAGTCGGCGGTGTAGATGGAATGGGATCTCTTAGACGTAGTCAGATCACCAGTGAGGCTCTCTTTTCCCCAGATGCAGCCTTCATGGATTTTTCTAGAACTTTGGATGATGGAACTTGTACTGGAGATGGTGGACATAGAGTAGAGTGGTGTGGTGGAGGCACCACCAACTCTCTCTATGTAGGATCTCCTCTCCTGTGGTGGATAGTACCCATCAATACAATGATGTCAATATGTCCGGTGAGGGTAGCGTGTCGATCAGGAAAGTCCATGAGGGCGCTGACCCCTAGGCATCTACATCTCTCTCTACGACAACATACATGGGCCTCCCTGGACCTCTCCTATCTGATGTGCTCCCCTATGCTATGAGGGATGATACATCATAAATAAAATTGGGCCTCGACTCTGACCATCCGTAAGTCCCGCCTACTCAGCACATAACTGATATAAGGCCAACATACGACCTCCTCCTATTTTTGGTAGGAGCCTTAAAGTGAACTGCAAGTGAAGGTGAAATTGAGATCCTCCTAATTTCTTCCTCTCCATCAGATCGAGAGAGGGGATGAAACTTATTCTCTGTGATCAGAGGAGAGACTATCTTGAGTAACTCCTCTATTGCAGTTGCCTCCATCTCTTTAGCTATGGCACATGATGCCGCTTGATCTTGCTGCATCTATTATGACATTGGGTCCTAGTGGGAGGAGCAGTATGAGAACTAGACCCTACCTCGTAGGTAGGAGAGATTAACCTTGAAGATAGGGGAGCCTTCCCCTTGGAAGAAGCCAATGAGTGGGCTAGCCAGCAGTAAAATGGGAACCATGACCGGCAATCAAACTAGAACCGCTAGAATCTACCTTCCTCTTCAGTGAGGGAAATTCTAAATCTGACGACATCTCAAAATGGATGATCGACTTCTGCCCAGTCACCACACTCCTGCTGATGGTTGTGAGGGTGGTCCCCTCACAAGTGATTCTAGCCCACTCAAAATCTCGACCAAAATGGATGAGGTGAGCAAAGTCAGACTGTGGGAGGCTGGCCCAATACAAGGCCAAATCCATCCCAAAAGGAAAAGTAAACACGTACTTCTGAGCTTCCATTTAAACTGAGCTGAACTAAACTGAAAACTAATTGAAATTGAGTTGAAATTCTACAATTTTTGAAAATAAACTCAAATTTGATTTTTGCTTTGGTATTTTGTTGAATTTTTGAATTTTGATTTAGAATTTGAACCCACACTCGACAATTAGAATATGTTAAGTGGGCTCTTTTATTTTAGTAGAGATTTTTGAATTTAGAATCTATTTTCAACAAATTTGTGTATGTTGGAAATGGGTTCAAATATTTTGAAGAGATTGAAGCTTCCATTGGTTCATATTTGAATTTGAATTTTGATTGTTTGGGGACCCTTTATTTAACAAATTTGCTTATGTTAAAATAAAGGGTCAATTGATTTTTGTTTGGGATTGCTCATTTAGCAAATTTGGGTATGCTAAATGAGTTGTTTGAAAATAATTTTCTTTTTCTTTTGCTTGTTTGTGAATCATGAGTGAATTATGTGAGAGTTTGAAAATGGAATATTTACTTAGCAAATTTGTGTATGCCAAATAAAGTCCAAATGTTTTATTTTGTTTTGATTATTGAAAAGTGGATCTTTACTTAAGCAAATTTGGGAATGCTAAAATAAAGTCCAATTGTATTTGATTTTTGATTTTTGAAAAATGAAACCTTTACCTAGAAAATTTGGGTATCCTAAATAAAGGATTCAAATGTATTTGATTTTTGATGGTTTTGAAAAGAGGATATTCACTTAGCAAATTTGGGTATGCTAAATGAAGGATCCAAATGTGTTTTGATTTTTGAGAAGAGGATCTTTACTTAGCAAATTTGGGCATGCTAAATTAAGGATCCAAGTGTATTTTGATTTTGAAATGAGGATCTTCACTTAGCAAATTTGGGTATGCTAAATGAAGAATCTAAATGTGTTTGATTTTTATGGTTTTGATTTTGAAAAGGGGATCTTCACTTAGCAAATTTGGGTATGCTAAATGAAGAATCCAAATATATTTTTAATTTTGATGTTTTGATTTTTTTTTAAATTTTTGAAAGAGGATCTTCAATTAGCAAATTTGGGTATGCTAAATAAAGGATTCAAATGTGTCTTATTTTTTATTTTTGAAAAATGAAATCTTTACTTAGCAAATTTGAATATGCTAAATAAAGGATTCAATTGTGTTTGAATTTTATGATTTTGAGAAGATGATCTTTACTTAACTAAATCAACTAAACCACTTAAATGAAACCACCCTCTAAGTTGGACATTTTCATACTAAACCTTAAAGTCTCTAATACACATAACAAACCTTATATTATATTAAGTCACCACTTCTAGTCCTATGTTAGGGCATTTCATGGTTTGATGTCTGCTTTTATTTTATGATGTAATGTTTTAGTCTGGATGTTAGGGTGCATGTGTGTAGATTGAATGGTAGAATGATCTTAGTCTAATCATTATCTTCTACAGGGGATTGTGTTTAAGGGGCACTGCAATAAAAAATACATAAATGTTTTTGTTGTGCAGGTTGCTTATACCCCTAAGCATAATCTAGAATAGGCTAGCTGGACTTGGTTACCCATGTGTGGGGTGCTAAGTCCAATATACATGCTTGGGAATTGTTTGGTTTTATTTAGCTAATCTCTATTTTGCAGGTTTTAGTTAGATTCACTTTTCTCATTTTCATGTAATTTTGCAATTAGGATTTGGAATGGTTTTTATGAGGGATTAGGATGAAAAATTATTATAAGATCATGTCTTATGTACTATGTGAAGCCTTGGAGCAAGACACATTCCATCCAAGTCAAAATGAAGAAAGAACCAATTGAAGAAAGAACCGAATGAAGAAAGAAGAATGACAAATGAAGACCCCCATAACATGAATTCATTTTTGTAATCAATTCATTTATATGAAAAGGCCAATTACCTAATTTGTTTTCGTGATTGTGTGGTGGAACCATAAAAGGCCTCTTTCGCTAGCTTTATAAATTGATTAATGTTTGTTTAGCTTGTGTATCAAGATGACATATTTTTCTTGTTTCTTCTTTGGTTTGATGTTGATGATGATTATTTAGGAAAATAAATTTTCATTAATCAACTCAAAACTAAAATAAAACTCATAACCTCACTTAAAGCCTAAGCTATAAAGCAAGATAAAAGAATTAGCAACCACTTAGTGAATATTATATTTTTTCTCACCTCATGCAAAAAGAATATTATTTTACTCTTGATTTGGAGGGCTTCCACCTTTGCTAGAGAACTTGGCTTGACCTTTGAGAGCCATGGTGAAAACACACCTCATTTTTTGCTAATTTTGGCCCATAATCTATTTTTTCATGCATTAAACATATGAATCCTATAAACCTGTGTCAAATCAATAGTCTAAAAATGAAAATAAAAATAACAAAAATTTACATCAGATTTAAGTTATTAAATCATGCCCTACATGATATAGTCTTTTAGGGAGTGTGTTTAAGGACTTAACTTTTAAATAAACAATAACTTAGCTATCTTGCAAAGCATATGACTTGCCTATATGTATTTAATATCATAGAGGAGTTAGTTCCACCCAAGTGATTATAAGTCCAAGGATGATTTATCCTCTATTATGGAGGTAAACCATATTATTTTATTCTTAGATTTAGTCATGCTTTGGTGAAGGCTTAGATTTAGGTTCAAAGGTTTCTACTTCCCTTTATGGTCACGAGCATAAATCCTAACTTCTAGGCATTTCTATGATCTTATTATGGAATTGTAAGCTCTAAATTTTAATAAAAATTCAACTCAAACAAATTTTCCTCAATTTCAAAATGTAAAGCTTATAGATAGTTTGGGATGCTAACTAGGAGTAAGCATCCCTACTTATCTTCCTTTCTCTTCGATAATTACTCCCTCCCCTTGATCAATCCCATTTGATCTTCTAAAAATAAAACTAATTGATTGATAGTCCTCTCTTTGAAATCTTTGGAGATAATGATCATTTACTTAATCGAGAGTATTCTTAAGGAATCACATTCCTTAAGATGTAATTAACTATGGGGGCTTGCCATCATAGGAAACTTAACATACCCAAGTTAAAATTAACCCTACTTTACTTTTCCATGTAAAGTAGGGAAAGAATCTCTGGTACATTTTGAAGACCCATAGTCCTTAGGAGTCCTTATTGAGGTGATTAAGTCCATTTTAGGGTGGTGACTTCTATCTTTCGAGATAGTACACCTTTCCTTAATGTCATACCTGATCACCCTAATAAGAATATATATGGATCTACGTGATGTCCTAATAAGAGGTATATTTTATATTTTTATTTTCATTTATTCTTTTCAGAGATAGAAGGAAGACAAAAATATATAAAATATTTCCACCAAAGTTGTCTCCAAAGATTTCAAAGGTAAGACTATCAATAAATTGGTTATTTTTGGAAGATCAAGTGGGATTGATCAAAAGGAAGGAGTTATTATCAAAACTAAAGGGAGATGAGTAGGGGATGCTTATGATACTAGGAAGCCTAGTAAGCATCCCAAACTATCCTATGGTTGGGCTTTATGTTTTTGAAATTTGAAGAGAGATAATTGTTTGAGTTAATCTTTTATTAAAAATCAAGGGCTTATAATTCTATAACATAAAATCATGGAAATTCCTAAGAGGTGAGGATTTATGCTTGTAGCCCACAAAGGGAAACAACCACCTCAGAACCTAAATCTAGGGAGCTTTGGCGAGGGCAAGGCAAGACCTAAATCTAAGGTGAAAATTAGTATATGGTTTACCTCCACAAGAGAGGATAAACCACCAAACTGTTGAACTTACAACAGCCTGGGGATAGCCGCCAACTAACTCCTCCTATGATTTTAAATATATGTAGGCAAGTCTTATACTTTGCAAGATAGCTAGGCTGTTATTTATTTAGAAAGAGACTAAGTCCTTAAACACACTCCCTAAGAGACTAGATCATGTAGGGCATAAATAATGATTTAAATCTAATGCAAATTTTATTAAGTTTTTTGTTTTTATTTTTGGACAATTTATTTGACACAGGCTGTGGGATTCATATGCCTAATGCATGAGAAATTAGTTATGGGCCAAAATCAACAAGAAAGAGGTGTGTTTCCACCATGACTCTCAAAGGTTAAGCCATGTTCTCTGGCAAAGGTGGAAACCCTCCAGAAGCAAGAGTGAAGCAAGATGCTTTTTTATGCATGATGTGAGAACATACAACATCCAACTAAGGGGTTGTTAAATCTTTTATTATCTTGATTTATGATCTGGCTTTAGTTGAGGTTATGAGTTATTAATTTTAATTTTGAGTTGATTAATTGGATAGAAAATTTATTTTTTCCTAAGAGCCTAATAGCAACCAGGCCATTCATCAAAGCAAGGAAGAAGCTAGAAAAAACATGCCATCTTCATGCACAAGCTAAACAAACATCAAATAATTTTATAAAGCTAGCATAAAAGAATAAAAGGCTGATGTGGTCGGATTCCATCACACAAACCTGAAAAGAAATGGGTAGCCGAGCTATACCCTTATACAACCTAAATTATAAATGAATAAGTATAATTTTGAAGGAATTCATGTCATGGGATTCTTCATTCTTCATTTCTTTGTTTCTTCTTTTCTTCATTTCTTTCTTTCTTTCTTTCTTCATTCTTTTGGTTGGTTAGGATGTGGTTGCTCCAAGGCTTCACATGGTGCATAAGACTTAGTCTTATAACTAATGTTCATCCTAATCTTCCCCATAACATTCATTCCAAATCCTATTTGAAAAATTACATAAAAAAGGGAAAGTAAATCTAACTAAACATGCAAAATAGAGAGCCAAACATACCACACAATCCAAAGCATGCATATAAATAAATTGAACTTAGCACCCCACACATGGGTAACCAAGTCCACTTGTCCTAATTTGGTTTATGCTAAGGGGTATAAGCAACCTACACAACAAAAGAATATATTATTTTTATTACAACACCCCTTAAGCACAATCCTCTACAAAAGATAATGATTAGACAAAGATCTTCCTATCATCCATTCTACGCACATGCACCCTAATATCTAATCTAAAATATTACATTAAAAAACAAACTCAGGTATCAAACCATGCATCGCCCTAACATAGAGCTAGAAATGGTGACTTAGCCTAATGTGTGTGCCATTTAAGGCTTGTGTGGCATGTCTTAGCTAGGCTTTAAGGTTTAAATTTTCTAAATGTGAAGGCTTGGTTTCATTTAAGTGATTTATTTGATTTGTTAATTTTATTTGATGATTTAATTTTGTTTGAATGATCCTGGACTTAATTACTAAGTGTTGTAAAGAGAGGAAAAGAGAAGAGAACTTCTCTTTCCTCCCTACCTTTAGTAATTTCTGAGGTAGATACATTAATGATTTTTATTTAGTGAATGTTTTGTTATGTGTTTTAATTAATCCTAAGTTTATATTTGCTCTAAATAAACCTATTCAATAAGAAAGGCATCTTAAGATTGATTAAGGTGAATTACTATCAAAAAACACACAACCATTTATTTCTTTCCAACATGTATACCATGCATATGAATGATCCTAAGCATATCTATACATGCAAATGCAAACTTTAGCACACTTTGATGAATGCTAAGAAATGTTATTTAGGAAAGTTTGGATGTTTCATGATACATGATTTTGTTAAGTAGAAAAGAGAGGGATTCTTTTTTCCATTAATCAAATGCACATTTACATATATGAAAGACATAAGTGAGTGTGACGCCATTATTTTCTACACTAAGGGTATAAGGCACAAGACCTTCTTAGGGATACTTAAAGCCTCGCAACCCCGGGATGTCCAGACTAATATACCACTTTTCTAAAATACATGTGCATGTACAAAAAGAAAATAAATGGATGAAGAATCATGCAAATGGTTTATGTTTGTTTGTTTGATTTTGGTTGTTTAATTTACATGTGCAATGTGAAGATCCTTCTTAAGCCATAACATAGAAATTTATAGGAAGGGATTTAAGCAAGTGTTATGTTCTTTTCAAATTAACTCTACACTTTGTAAATCCTATACAAACCTATGTTAAGAAAAGAGATGAAAATCACATAACACATTTTATGCTATAATCACATGCAAGCTTAAAAGTATTTATAAGTAGCACACTTTTATTTACAATCTTTGATTTATAGGTTTTGAAAATAATTTTTGATTTTATAGTGATAATAGACACTCATATTCTTACTTTAGCCAAAGCATGTAATTTGACATAAAGGAAATATTTCATTTATTGATTTTTTTAAAAATATGAATGCATGATCTCTTATGGCACACAACATTTAACATGCTTGGAAAGAAATAAATGATGTAAGCATGTAAGTTCATTCACCATAATTAATTCCTAAAGACAATCCTATGAAATAAGATCATTTAAAGTGAATCAACATTCTTTAAAGAGATTTTTATTTTTGTTTTGAGTTTGATTTGATTTAAGAAATGTGAATAGAGTTTGCTGGTCCTAACCCATTTCCCCAATGTGTGAATTGATTTAGTTTACTTTTTAGAACAATTAGATTGATTTTATGTTTTGTTTAGGTTTAGGCGTAAATTAAATCTATTAATTACCCCTTACCTACACCACTTAAAAATAATTAACCTAACAATTATGAGCCAACATATGATATGCAACCACATGGAATTTAAATCAACAATGCACTTAAGAAAGAAAGGGGCCTAATGCAATTGGCTCATAATTTTTGATTAATTAAGCTAAAGGATTTAATTAAGTACTTTCATAACCATCCTACACATGTGGGTTGGAAATGATTTCCTTAAACTTACCTTAGGCTTTTGAATAGCTAAGGATCTACCCAGCAAGAGATTGATCAAATTCAGATTGGTTTTAAAAATTTGAATAGATTAATTAAGTAGATCATTAGTGGATTAATCCTTAATTAGATTTGGATTAAGGAAGACAGGGGGTTTAGGGAATAACTTAAGGAAAATATCCCAAACCCATAGCATAAACCTCCTATTCACTTAAATAAAGTTTAAATATCTAAATTAGGTGATGAAATCACTATTCACATGCTTAAATATTCTTAATTATATTAAGAGGGTAATTAAAGATTCATTAATTGATTTCTCTAATTAACTAATTAATAAATTTCAAGAAAATTTGGGGAGGTAGAAATCATCCCTCTAAACATGTCTGGGAAGTTTAGAATTGATTAATGAAATGATTAGGGATTATGGTTATTAAGTTTTCAATTAAACCCTAATTTAGGAGAATTCAATATTCAAAATCAATTAGAAACAATTTTATTGAATTCTTCTCTGAATTAATTTTAAAATGAAGTTGAGTTTGCATTTTTTTAGATTTTTCTACATTTAATTATGAATTTGTGAAATTTTAGTGATTAATAGGTAGTTAAATAACCTAATTATATAACTAATGATGTCGACATCACATGGGTTGCTGATGTAGCACGCGCTTTCGATGCGACATGATAGGATTGGTTATTTAAATTATCAAATCGACTATCGTATCAACCGGCGATACTATGCACTTTCCCCTGGGCTATCCGATTAAGGATCAGATGGAAATGATCAAACCCACAGTTATAAAGGGATTAAATTAATGGATCTATGTGGATTAATCAGGATCATCCATATAAAGCACACGGGATGGACAATCCATGATTCATCCCTACCTTTCCCTATGGGAGACGGAGATCATCCGTCTTCCATGGCTTGATTCACTTGAGCTCGGATTAGGCTAGGATTCGACCCACACCATCAAAGAGCATAGAGAAGAAGATCCAACAATGGAGTTTCAATGGGATTATAATTCCCTTCACAAAGGACTAAAGATTTGTCAACCTAAGGTCATTTTTCATTCTTACTTTGCATGAGGCTATCACCGGCACTTTCAACGATGGAGGTAGCTTCATCTAGTGGAGATAAAGCCCTGTTGAAGATTTCAAGCTTTGAGATGAAGTGGATCTCCCAATTGACCAAGGCTTGCTTCAATGGCTTACAGCTTTGGTCTAGGTCTACCTTCTCGTGGCTTGGATGCTTTGGATTTTCTTTGGGTGAGCTCGACTTGCCTCCTTGATGGTGCTTGCTAAGGCAATTGAGGTTTGATTGAGAATTGAGTGAAGTGGGAATTTCTCCTACCTCCCATATTTTTCATCTTAAGCAAAATTGAGAAGTGAGAAATGGAATGAGCTTGGGAATGCTTAGGGAAGCTTGTGGATGCTTTCCTTTGAACCTCCTAGCTCAATTGAATGCAAGGAAGATTGTTTGAGTGGAAATGAGGGGGAGTTATATCTCCCCTTACTTGGATCGGACACCCGAAGCTTGCCTTAACATTTTGGATCAATTGATGAGATTGAATGAGGTTGTTTAGGCTGTTAGGGATGCCATGTGCTTTAATTTTGGTAGAGGAGTGGAATGGAGGAGGTGCACATGTGCTAGGTGAGTGTGGGAGGTGATCCAAGTGGTGAAATTTGATTGGAGGGGTAAGTTTGGCCTTGGGTTGGGTCATGCACTCCTTAGTGTCCAAATGGTCCATTAGGAGGATGCCAAGTGGCCATGAAAAGAATTGACCAAATTTCAAGTGAATTTGGCCATAAGTTACCCTTTGACCTAAGGGTAAAATAGTCATTTGGCTTTATTTTGATTTGGGCAGATTTAGTATGATTGAAAAAGGGGTTATGCTAATTTTTAATGAATTTGGAGTTTATTTGATATGATTTGGCTCAAGTTGACCCATTTAAGTCAAAATGGGTCAACTTCAAGTTGACCATCAAAATCAAACCATGGGTTGGGTTGAGTTAATATGATCATTTGGAATGATTTGGTATCATTGGTTTATTTCAATTTAGTTTAGATTTAGTTTTGGTTCATTTGAGTTCACTTAGGTCAAATGGGTCAAGTTGACTAATTTGACCCATTTGACCCAATTGGGTTAGGTCATGGATTGGTTTAGGCTTGGTTGATAATTTGAAATGTTTTGCAAGCTCTGGTTTCAATCAATTTTGGTTTGGTTAATTTTTAAGTTGATTTGACCTTTTAGGTCAAGTTGGGTTCATGGTCAATTAGGCCAGTTGGGTCTAGTTGGCCAGTTGGAGCTTTGGTCAAGTTCAACAAGTGATTTAGAATGAATTTAACTCATTGGTTGCAATCAATTTGGCTTAGATAAAGTTTTGACTCATTTTGGCTTTTTAGGTTAGCTTGGGTCAACTTGGGTCAAGTGGCCAATTAGGCTAGGTTTGGCTCAAGTGATGGCTTGATCATGTTCAATCTTTGATGATGGATTGGTTTAAATCAATGGTTTCAATCAATTTGGCCTATGGTGGATTTTGGCTAGTTTATGTTACATTTGGGTTAAGTGTTGTTGACTTGGTCAAAGGCTAGGTTTGACTTGGTTTGATCCAATTTGAGTGATTGATCATCCTATGATGATTGTTCACAATATGAGGCTTAGATGGGCTTAGTTAAATCTAATTTGGGTAGGATTAGAATTTGGCTCAAAAAGGTGCTTTAGGTCACTTTGGGTCAAGTGAGCTTAAGTGGATCAATTGGCTTGATCAAGGCTTGATTCAAGTTTGGTTGAACTCACATATGGACTTATGATTGAAATATAAATCCATTTGCAAGTGATTTTGGAGTCAAATGGGTTTTGATTCATTTGACAATTCCAAGTTCAAAGGATGAACATGGGTTTGATTTGGGTTTGAGTTTTGAATTTGGTTTTGATGATTGAAGATTATGTTTATATTTGATTTGTGATTGAAGAAATGATTGTTTGAAGAGAAAATAAAAAGGTTTGGATTGATTTGAGTTTGATTTCACTAAGTTCAAGGATTTAACTTGAAAGAGCATATGTTAAATTCGAGTTGGATTTGGGTTTGAGTTCTGAATTTGGTTTGATTATTTGAATTTATATTTCATTTATATTTGTGAGTATAAATTAGAATATAAATGGGTTATGAGAAAATCCTTTGAATTTGAAGTGATTTGAATTTGATTTGAAGGAGTTCAAGGATTTGTCTTAAAAGAGTTTAGGTTGGATTTTGATTTGATTTGGATTTGAGCTAAGTCCATAAGATGAAATCAAAAGGGCTTAGAAAATATTTTGGATTTGAAGTTGATTTTAATTTGAAGTTGATTTAAATATGAAGTTAATTTGAATTTGAGGTTGATTTGAATTTGAGGTTGATTAGAATTTGAGGTTGATTTGAATTTGAAGTTGATTTGAATTTGAAGTTGATTTGAATTCCAGGTTGATTTGAGTTTGAGGTTGATTTGAATTTGAAGTTTAACTTGAAAGAAGTAAGTAAGGATTTGGTTCAAGCTATAGGGTAGGCAAGTTTTCCTAACACCCCTAAGCTATAACCTCTTGTTATGGCTAACTCTTCTAAGTCTCTAGGGTTAAGTTAAGTGTTCACCTAATCACTAGAAGTGTTTTAAGACTAAGGAACTCTTAATGTCTAAGAGGAGTCCTATGTCTGAGATGGAGAAGTTGAGAGCTCACTCCAAAAGTAAGGTCAACAGTGTCATTATTAACCAAGGAAGTGAGGTAACCAAATGACCTCGTCAGGGCTAACTAAAGCCTCATTTTCACAGGATGTCCAAACTATACACCCACTTGCATTCAAACATATGTAAATTTACATACATAAATATAAGAATGAGAGCTCCCAATCATATGATTAATTAATTCAACAACTTAATCGTTCATGAATGCATGGATTTTTTGATAAAAGAAACAAGGGTTCTAATTACAAAATTAAATACACACACACAAGTATAAGAGACATAAGCTAGTACATGCCATTGTTAACCAGGAAAGTCAGGTAATTAAATGACCTCCTTGGGGCTAACTAAAGTCTCATATTCCCGGGATGTCTAGACTAAACACTTGCTTTTCTTAAATATATATGGATGTATGCATAAATGAAGGAAGAAAAATCATGTAAAGATTGCATTTTTTTATTCAATTGAAGAAATTATGTATATGGATTAAAGTTCTAACCAAATTCAAATGTATAAATACATGTAAATGAAATTGAATAAGTACGTGTTGCTTTTAACTAAGGAAGTGAGGTAATCAAATGACCTCCTTGGGGCTAACTAAAGCCTTGTGTTCCCGGGATGTCTAGATTATATACTTAATAACATTCAAATACATGTCAAATCACACATGAATTAAATAAATTAAAGCTTCATTCTATATACCTAAGGTATAATCACATGCATCTCTTATGTATTTATAACTAACATCACAACATATGTTATTACTCATTTATAAGATTTTTTGAAAATATATTTAGATTTAATAGTGATTATAGCCACACATATATTAGGTTAAATCAACACATGTAAGTTTGACATAAAGAAAACTGTTTTATTTAATTAATTTTACAAAAGATGAATGTATGAATCAAATGACATACAACATTTAATATGATTGGAGAGGAATAAATAAACATAAATATATGATTTCATTCATGAAAATTAATTCCTAAGGACAATCATATCAAATAAAATCATTTAAAGCAAACCAAAGTGTTGACCTACTTTTGGAGTCAGTTCTCAACCTCCTCTTCTTAGACCTAGGAACCTTCTAGACACTAAGACTTCCTTAGTTATAAGACGCTTCTAGAGATTAGGTGAACACTTAACCTAAGCCTAGAGACTTAGAAGGGTTAATCATAGGATTAGGCTATGCCTTAGGGATTAGGATAACCCTCCTACCCCACAACCTAAGTCCAATCTAGATTCACCCTATCAGACCTACAATCAAACTCAATTTCAAATCTAAATCCAAATCCAAATCAAATGATTGAAGCCCATGATCAAATCCAACCAAGACCCTTCCTAAGCCATATGGACCTACCCCCATGAGCTTAGCTAAATCCCATTCAAATCAACCCAAAATCAATTGATTTCTTTATAAATCAATTATTGATTTATTTATATTCACAAATATAAATGAAACCCATATGCCAATGATCGAAACTAAATCAAACTAAATTAAATCTCTTTCTTAGCACTTTTGACCTACCTCAATAAGCTTAGTTAAATTTACTTCCAAATCACTCCAAACTCAAGTGATTTTCTCATAAGTCATTTATATCTTCATTTATATTCACAAATATAAATGAAATATAAACTCAAATAGACAAAACCTAATCAAAAATCAAATCAAAACCCAATTGAAACCCTTTAAGCCATTTCCTTGAACTTGGCGAAAGCCAAATTCAATTGATTTTCTCATAAATAAGTCATTCTATCAATCATCATTCCAAATATAAATAAAATCTACAATCATCAAGCCAAACCAAAATCAATCCAAATCAAACCCAACTTAGCGCATTCTACTTGAAATTTCAAATGAATCAAAATTCATTTGAACCCAAATCAATTACAATTGGATTTACATATCAATCTCGAATCCATATATAAACTCAACTAAATCAAACTCAACCCAAAATCAAGCCAACTAAATCCAATTGGTTCACTTGACCCAAAGTGGCCAATTTGACCTACATGAACCAAAATCTAATTCAATCCAAATCAAAGTGAATTAAGCAAATCTAAACTTCATGTGATGATTGTTGGTCACCGTCGGATGATCAATTGATATAAATTGGGTAAAACCAAGTCAACCTACCCTTTTGACCAAGTCAACCCTTTAACCTGTGTGAACCCAAACTAGCCAAATGACAACCTAAGCCAAATCTATTAAAACCCACGATTCATATCAACTCAAAATCAGCACTTGAACATGACTTGACCTTTAATTTAGCAAAACCAAACCCATTTTGACCTTATTATTACTTGAATGAACCCAATTGACTCAAATTGATATAAAGGGTCAATAAACCCAAATTAAATCCAAATTAAATCAAACTAAAGCATACAATCCTCTCCAAATTGTCATACAAACTTGACCTAACCCTTATTTTGACTCAATTTGGCCAATTAGTCAACCTAACCTGTTTTGATATAAAGGGTCAAATCAGACTAAACCCAAATTAAATCCAAATTAAATCAAACTAAAGCATACAATCCTCTCCAAATTGTCATACAAACTTGACCTAACCCTTATTTTGACTCAATTTGGCCAATTAGTCAACCTAACCTGTTTTGACCCAATTTAACCTAAATAGGTCAAATTGAGTGAAATTGAACCAAATGAACTTCTAACACACAGAAATGGGTCCAAATCCAACTTTGCTCATTTCAAATCTACCCAAATCAAATTCAATGCCAATTAACCACTCTGCCCTTGGGCTAAGGGTATCACATAAGATAAAACACACATGAAAATGGTCATTTCTCTTCCTTGGCCACTTGACACTCATCCATTAGTCCACTTAGGCTCTAAGGACATTGACCAACTTGACCCAAGAGGTGGTTGGGCGGGCCGTGACTCATGGGGAGGTGAATTCACCTCACCTCCCCCATTAGAATACTTGGAAAGCAAGGACTCCCACTCTGCTTTCCTTGGTTGCATTCTCACACCTTCTTCCACTCAATTGAAGCCACCTAGGATGATTTCTGCCATTCCCAATCACCCCAAGCCATAGGACATCCACTAGGGGCCAAAAATCAACATTATAGGTAATTTTTAGCCAAAACCAAACACAAGGGAATAGAGGTTGGAGAACTTCTCATTTTGCCTTCATTTCTCTATCCAGGAGCTCCCCAAGTAATTAGCATTCATCGCCCTACTTTCTTTGAGCTAAAGCCACCAAAAACTAAGCAGATTTTGGCAAGGAAGTAGCGCCTCTTGTTGGATACATCATTCCAAAGGGAAGCAAGAGCCTATGTCCATCCCAAGCTTCTTCTTGCATCCAAGAGCATGCTTGGATCAACATCATCACCGAAAATCATCCCCGATGAGGTAATTTTCAGAAATAGTAGGCGGTTATAGAAACTTTTGTTTGCTTTAATGTATGCTTAGATTTAGGATTTTCCCATATATTTCCATTGAATTCTTTATTTTACATCATCTCCATGAGTTTTGGGGTGTTTTCGGAGAACATCACTGAAAATTGAGCCCAAAATCGCCCAAATGGGCAGTTTTTGGCCAAAAAATAGCCGAAACAGCACCTAGTTCGTTGAATTTTGGGCAGATGAAGTAGTAGCTATTTGATCCCTCTATGTTAGATATGAATGACTAAGATTAGAATTCAAAACCACTTGATTCCGTCCATTAGATCATCGAGTGTGATCTGGACCATCCAATCTGATCCCATGAAAATGGCGGTTCATTTTGACCCACTTGATCGACGCCACATGGCACCATGTCTGAGTTAAGTAGGAAATTTTGGTTTTTTTTCTTTTAAAAATTATTTAAATTGCTGAAACTTCAAAAATTCATAAAAAAATAAAATACTTACTGAGAAAATTCAAATAAGGGCTCATTGGATTCATCTTTCCAAGAGGAATCTAACTAACCTAAAATCTTAAAATTTTATTGAATATTTTGAGCTCAATTTGAGTTTTAGTAAAAATCAAATTTCCTTAATTACTTTAAAATACAAATCAAATTGAGCTAAAATTTTCAGGGATTTAAATAAAGCTTAAAATCAATCTACCATAAAAATTTCAAATCAAAAGGACTTCTAGATTGGGAGATATTAAAGTTTAAAATTAAGAATACCTATTTTAGTGAAATAAATTAATTAAATTTATAAAAATCATAAAAATTGATAAAGATGATTCTAAGATATTTTAATTAACATGAGAGAGCTAAGATAAGAAAAAGGGACCCATTCTTTAATCTTTTCCCTAAGTCTATTTCATTTGGGTAATTAATTAATTAATTTAAGCAATTAATTGAATGATTAACCAATTAATGACTTCACTCATCCTAATCCCTCATAACACTTATCCTAATCCTAATACAAAATTACATTAAAAGAAGGAAAGTAAATCTTGTTACACCTGCAAAATAAATGTTAGCTAAACACACCATACAACCCAAGCAGTTATATTAATAATTTGGACTTAGCACCCCATACATGTGTAACCAAGCTCACCTATCCTAACTTGGGCTATGCTTAGGGGTATATGCAACCTGCATTGCAAAAGAATTTATATTTTTACTATAGCGACCCCTTAAGCACTACCCCCTGTAGAAAACATGATTAGGCTAATAACATCCTAACATCCAGACTACACACATACACCTTGACATCCAATCTTAAATAATACATTACAAAACCAAACATACACCAAACCATGCACTGTCCTAACATAAAGCTAGAAATGGTGACTTAATCTAATGTGGATGTGTTAAGGCTTGTGTGGTATGTCCTAACTAGGCTTTAGAGTCATAATTTGCTAAGTGTGAGTGATTTAATTTATAAAGGGTTGATTTCCCTTTAAGTGATTTAATTGATTTGAAGATTTTACTTGGTGTTTTCTTTTATTTCATATAGCCTACACTCAACAACTAAGTGTTATAAAGAAAAGAAAGATAGGAGACTTCTCTTTCATCCCAACCTTAAGTCATTTCTAAGGTAAGTTAGCTAATTAATTTCCTTTAGTGAATGGCTTATTACATATTTTGATTAACCCTATGTTTAGGTTCATGCTAAATGACCTTATTCAATAAGAATGACATCTTAAGATTAATTAGAATGGATTACTATCATATAACACACATTCATTCATTTCTTTCCACCATGTATATCATGCATATGAGTAAATCTTAAGCATACCTATACATGCAATTTATATTTTTAGCATACTTAAGTGATGAATGCAAATAAGTGTATTTGGAATTTAAATATTTAATTTTTGATTGAATTATAAATGCATGCCTTATTACATAGAAAAAAGAGATTTTTCATCCATTAGTTAGATACACATTCACATGTATAAAAGTTTTAAGTGAGTACATCATTATATTTCTACACCAGGGGCATAAAGTAAAAGACCTATTTAGGGCTACTTAAAGCCTCGCAGTCCCGGGGTGTCCAGACTCATATACCACTTTTCTCAGATACATATGAATGTACAAAAAGAACCACATGAATAAGGAATCATGCAAAAAGTCATATTTGATTTGATTGTATGATTCACATATGTGATATAAAATTCTTCCTAAGTCTTAACATGGAGATGCATAGGAGTAGATTTAGGCAAATGTTGTGTTCTTTTCAAATGAACTATACACTTACAAATCCTATGTGAATTCATGTTAAGATAAGGGAAGAGAACTTTATATTGCATATCTTGTATTATCATAACATGCAAACTTATAGATACTTGTAATTAACATTACTTCATTTATAATAATTGATTTATAGGCTTTTGAAAATAACTTTTGATTTAGTAGTAATAATAGCCACACCTATTTTTAATTTAAGTCAACACATACAATTTGATATAAAAGAACCATTTCATTTAATTAATTTTAAAAGAAAGGAATGCATGATTTCATATGGCAAGCAATATTTAGCATGATTGGAAAGAAATAAAGGGATATAAGTACATGATTTAATTAATCCCAATTAATTCCTAAGGACCATCACATTAAATAAGGCTATTTAAAATAAATCAAAATTCTTTAAAGACATTTTTAGCTTTAAGTTTGATTTGGTTTAGAAAATATAAAAGAGGTTTGCTAATCCTAATCCAACTCCCCATATGTAAATTAACTTGGTTTAATGAAGAATATTTAAGTTGATTTTATGTTTTAATTAGGTTAAGGTATGTATTAAGTGAGTTAATTAACCCTTACCTATATTACCTTAAGTTCATTAACTAATTAATAATAAGCCAATATGATATGCAATCATATGAAAAGTAAATTTTCAATGCTCCTAAGAAATGAAAGGGACCTAATGCAATAGGCTTATGATTAATAATTAATTAAGCTTAAGGGATCTCACTTAATTACTTTTATGATTTTCTCAGACATGTGAGCCATCCATAATTTCATTATCTGTCACCTTGGGTTATTGAACACCTAAGGAGCTATCCAAGATTAGTTAAAGGTTGCTTAGATGTGGATGAATAGATTTTTAATTTTAATTTCATTAAGCCTTTAATTAATTGATTAAACACTTTGGTTATGTTTTAATTTGAATGATGAAATTAACTTAGGGGAAAGGATCAAGGGCAAGACCCCAATCCTAATCCCTAAATCATTTTGAATTTAAATTTTGATTTCTTTATCTTGAAGATTAATCACTTAATTAATCAATTAATCATCCTATTAACCATTAATTAATTTGATTTTTAAAGGTAAAGAAAACTTAGGAAATGAATTAGGAAAAGTATCCCCAACCACATCCCCTAAGTTATCTTATTGTTCAACAGAGTTAATTAGGTTTAAATGATTAATCAAGCTACTCTTCCTTCATTAATTATGATTAATTAGATTAAGAGAGTGATTAGGGCTTAATAAAGTGATTTTTCTAATTAAGTAATCAATAAAATCTGAAAAAAATAGGGGAGGTAGAGGTCACCCCCTTAAACATTCACAAAAAAATTAAGATTAATTGAGTGTTTAGTTATGGTGTAATTAAGCTAATTAGATTTTTTTATAAAATCTTAATTAAGCTAAAATAACTATTTAAAATTAATTAATAATAATTTTTCTAGATTCTACTTTGAAATATCTTCAAAATAAGCCTATGTTTGTATTTTTTGGATTTTTATACAATTAGTTATGATTTTAGGAAGTTTCAAGATTAAAAATTAATTAGTTAGCCCTAATTAAATCTTTAATACCATCGGGCCATCTAGCGCCTGACGCGGTGCGCTTTCCATGTGGCGTGATGGGATTAGCTATTTAAGTAGTCACATCCACTCACTGACTCAGTCGGCAGTGGACGCACTTTCATCGCGGGCCATCCGATCTATGACTGGACAACCATGTTTCGATCCACAAGTTGAGGGAAAAAATAGTGGGATCTTCTGTGATCTAATCACAGTCATCCATTTCAATCATGAAGAACGGATGGCGTATGATCTTTCTTCTTCACAAGTGGTGAAAAATGAGCACCGTCTATCTTTCCCCATTCAATCCAAGCTCACTCGAGCTCGGATTGGGATCAAATCGATCCCACACCTTCGAAAGGAGGGGGAATTCATATCCAATGATCAAATTTACATGCGATTTGAATTTACTTCATAAAAGGCCAACCCATGTTTGCATACAAGGCTTGGTTTGGAATATTACCTCATCGGAGCTAATGTTTGGCAGTGGGTCGTCAGAGGTAGCTTTGGTTAGTTGAGGTGAGGCCCTGTTGAAGAAGTTTTGCCTTGATTTGGTGTGGAATGCTCTGTGGACCATGCTCCCCTCCTTTGGCATTTGGTCTTGATCGAACTCATATCTCCCGTGGCTTGGAAGCTTGGGAATTGGTTTGTTTGTGGTCGACTAGGTATGGTGATGGAGTGTCTAAGAGAAATTTGGGTATGATTGCAAAATGAGGGAGTATGAATCGAGATTGCCCTCCCCTATTATGGTCTTGCACGGGAATGGGAAATCTTGATTTTGGAGTGGTCGGGAAGGCTTGGAATCACTCTCTGAGGTTTTGAAAATGCTTCCTAGGCTTAAATCTCTCGAATGCCTTTGAAATCATGCTCGAATTGAGGGGGTATACCCCTCAATTCATAGGGAAGGATGGGAAACCATGTGCGCACATTTTGCACTGAATTTCCATCATCTGGCAATTGGAATTGTCTCCATCAAGTTAGGGTGGCATGCCACAGATGGGAGAAGTGAGGGGAGGCTGCCATGGATCCATTGTGCAAGGTTTGCAAAGCTTGGATCCAATGGGTGCTTGATTTAGGTTGGAGGTGAGTCAACTCACCTCCCAAAGGTCCCTATCCAACCTAGAGTGAGTTAGGTGGACTAAGTGGGTTAGGGGAAGGTTTTATGGAGTGCTAAGGGGCTGTCATGGGGATGAGAGAGTTGACTTGGCTTGGATCCATCAGTTTTGAAGTTTAAACCCATAGTTTGATGGCTAATCCCCTTAGGTGGGGCCCACTTGGCTTTTAGGAAAGTCTTGAGCTAACCTAGGGTGAGTTTAAGTTGAGTTAGATTAGCCCACAAGATTTCATAAGTTAGATTTGAGTGGTTTGGCTAAGATTGGTCAAATGGGTTCCATTTGGGCTAGGTTTGGTTGGGTTGTCCAATTGATCAAATTGGGTTAAACCAAGGCTTGGGTTAGGTTCATATGATGATTTGGGATGTTTTGGTTCAATTAATTTGGATTGGTTTGGCCTAGGTTTGGATTTGACTCATTTGGATTCAAAAGGGTCAAATTAGTCAAGTTGACCAATTTGACCTAATTTGGTTGGGTTAGGTGTCGAGTCAAGTTCAACTGGTTAGTTGAAAATGATTGTAGGCTTTGGTTTGGTTTAATTTGAAATTAATTTAAATTTTGGCCATTTTGACCCTTTAGGTCAATTTGGGCTAGGTTGAGTCAAGTTGACCAATTGGTCAACTTGGGCTCAATCATGGCTTTGGTGAAGTTCAATAAGTGATTTGGAATGAACTTGAGCCATTGGTTGCGATAAATTTGGATCAAATCATGCTTTGACCCATTTTGGCTTTTTAGGCCAATTTGGGTCAACTTAGGTCAAATGGCCAATTAGGCTTGGTTTGGCTCAAATGAGGGTTTGGACATGTTCAATCATTGATTATGAGTGAGTTTGAGTTAATGGTTTCAATTAATTTGGAATATGGTGAATTTTAGCTAATTTGGATTTCATTTGGGCTAAATGTCGACATGGTCAAAGGTTAGGTTCGACTTGATTTGATCCAATTCAAGGTGGTTGATCACCCTAGGATGGTTTTTGGTTATGTTGTGAGGTTTAGATGGGCTTGGTTCAATCCAATTTGGATTAGATTATAACTTGGCTCAAAAAGATCGTTTAGATCACTATGGGTCAAGTGAGCCTAAATGGGTCAATTGGCTTGATCAAGGTTTGATTCAAGTTTAGTTAAACTCACATATGAGCCTAGGATTGAAATATAAATCCAATTATAAATGGTTTGGAGCCAAATGGGTTTTAATTTATATGACAATTCTAAGCCATAAGGGTCAACATGGACTTGACTTTGGTTTGGTTTGATAATGGTGGTTTATGTTTATATTTAGGTCAATGATTGCAGGAATGATTGAATCATGAAGAAATCTATGAGTTTTGAGTTGATTCGGGTATCTTTTAGCCAAGTTCAAGAATTTAGCTAAAATGGGTAAAATTAGAAATTTGATTTTCTTTGGATTTGGTTTGAACCATTTGAATTTATATTTTAATTATATTATGAATATAAATAAAAATATAAATAGGTTGTGATAAAATTACTTGAGTTTGGAGTGATTTAGAAGCAAATTTGACCAAATTAAGGGATGTAGGTCAAAAGAGGCTAACTTGGATTTTGAATTAGTTTGACTTACTTTTGGTTTGGTTTGATGGGTTTGAACTTGGATTTTATTTATATTTGTGAATATAAATGAATGAATGAGTGATTCATAAAGAAATCAACAAGTTTGGGTTAGTTTGAAGGAGTTTTGACTGAGCATATGAAGGCGATTCATATGGCTTAGGAAGAGATTTTGGAATTCGAACTTAATCATGGGTTTCAATCATTTGGAGTTTGGAATTGATTTATGATTTGAAATTTGATTTGAGATTGAATTTGATAATTGAGAAAGTCAGTTGGATTGGGGTTGATTTGGATTTGGTTAAGGCTAAGTCCATAAGATAAAATAAAAAGGCTTAAGAAGGGATTTAGAGTTTGAATTTAGTGATGGATTTCAATCATTGGATAGTTAGATTTAATTATGGGGTTTGAATTTGAATTTGAGGTTTGGGTTTGAAAGAAGGAAGCAAGGATTGGGTTTGGGCTATAGGGTAGGCAAGTCCTCCTAAATCCCTAAGGCACAACATATTCCTATGGCTAACTCTTCTAAGTCTCTAGGGTTAGGTTAAGTATTCACCTAATCACTAGAAGTGTCTTAAGAGTAAGGAACTCTTAGTGTCTATAAGAGTCCTAGATCTATGATGAGGAAGTTGAGAGCTCAAATCATAAGTGAGGTGAACAAAGGGCGCTTAATAGGTGTGGTGTGACTAACAAGGCACACCACACATATTGGTGTTGACTGAGATGATCAACAACATCCGAAGGATCACAAACACTAACAGAAATAATCTACTCCTAAACCTGAGATGTAGAAGAAATCAAAATCTTAGTGTAATGAAACTCCACTCACGCCGATGGCATAAGGGAAGAAGAAGGGATCCACTAAGGGATCAAGCATGAACCTTCAATTGTGGGAAGCAGGTGTTCAACTTATCCAAGGATATGAGTTTGATGGATTTCTTTTAAGGGTGCACTCGCTGGGGAATGCATGTTTGAATTGGGTTTAAATGACTACACTAGGGTGGTTGGGATGATTGATGTCTCACTGGGGAGAAGTTGTTAATTGTTTATTTTAAGTTTAAATTTTAAGATAGAACTTGTTGGTTTTTAATGGACCGCACTAAGAAGGGGCTATGTCGGCCTTGGCCTAACTCAGATTTGCCAATCCAAAGGAGTAGTCCACCAGCCACATGGAAGACCTATCTGACCTAAGGGGTTGCATTTTAATGTATAATGGCTGTGCTAAGGAGAAAGCATAGCAGACTTACATCTCCAAAAGCAAGGGACAACCACTGGGGTGATCTGTTGGATGCAACAAATTGAACCCTACCTAGGGTGACTACTGAATGAATTCTTTTAGAGGATTTATATCAACTTCGAAGTAGTCTGGATAATATCATTTGATTAAATTATATTTGTTTTAATTTTATTTATTTTAATTTGATGGATCCCCTCAGTGTGTGATAGATCCACTAAGAAGGAGCTAATATCAGCCTAGACCTTTCTTAGATTTACAAATCTAAAGGGATAATCTACCATCCATGAGGTGGAACTAATCAACCTAGGGGATACCTTTCGGTGTGCAATGGTCAAGTTAGGAAGAAAGTGTGGGGACTCACATCCTCCTACACAAGGAACCGTTGGGGCGATCGATTGTTTGCGCAATAAATCGAATCCGACCTAAGGCTGCCCGTCAATTTGGAACGGTCGTGCTGGAAAGAATGCGTAATGGACTTATATCTTTCAAAGCAAAGACGATCGTCGGGGTGACTCGTTGGTGGCATAATAAGTTGAACCCAACCTAAGGGTGGCAATTGAGAGAGTGTCGACCCGAGGACTTATCTCAACTCAAGGTAGTCAGGCAATTTCTATAGTGAGTTTTGCTAACACTGTCCTAAAGATAGGATGCCTGCTTGGGAAAGGAGCCACTAGGGGCTTAAATTCCTATTCCACAAGCAAAGATAAATTTTGTTTATTTTATATTTGCATGGACCCTGTTGGTTTGTGAGGGACCACACTAAGAAAGAGCTTATATCAGCTTAGTCCTATCTGATACTTACTGGACTAAGCGAGAATCTGTGCATCTACTGAAGAAATTATCCAACCACAGGGGTTGCTACTAGGAAATGGGCACTGTCCAATCCAAGAGTAATTAGGGTAGTTTCTAAATGGGGTCACTAAGTATGTGATCCAAATAGAGTGCCCATAAGGGAGGTGCCACTGGGGGCGTTATCCAAAACCTTGTAAAAGAAAGCCTGTAGGTATTCGATGGCCAACTCAGGGAGAAGGCATGGGGGCTCATATATGCCAAGAGTGGTGTATCTACCTAGTGGGTTGCCTTCAGCATGGCGATAACCAACCAACCTAAGGTGCCCATCAGTTTGCAAAAATCAGTCTAGAAAGAAGCTATGTAAGCTTACATCTCTACAAAGATGGCCATAGTCTATCTTCTCGCCAGGGCTATCTACCTAGGTTGAATACTAAGCGAGGAGTCCTATGTAAGGACCAAACCTAGGCTTGAAGTAGTCAAGAGGAAAGGAGCCACTGGGGGACTTACCCAAAACCTCACATATACTCAAACTAGTCAGTGCATGATGGCTAGTTCAAGAGGAAAGTGTGTCAGCTTAGATCTTCTTAAATGAAGTCAACATGTTGTAGCTTACTGGATACACAGTAAGGCATACCAAACTGATAAGGTTCTCATTGGTTTACAGTGGTAAAGCCAGGAAGAAAGTGTGGGGACTAACATCTGCCAGATGAGAAACCACTGGGGTGACACACTTAGCAAGGTAGCATATCAGCCCGACCTAGAGCAGCTAATGAGTGAGTGTCACACGGGGCTTGCTCCCACACCAAAATAGCCTGAGACAAAGGATATGTGTTTGTTTATGATGTGAAAGAAAGAGTAGGATGCCGCTTGGGTTCTCTTACACCTACCCTAAACACATCATGGTGGATTCACAAGTGAAAGATATTTTTAACACATAAGAAATGGAATTTGATATGAATAGAAATTTTATTGATGATTATTTTCAAACAAGATTTATGGATAATATTTATTTAGGTAGAGCCCATTGATTGGAAGCATAGGGTGCTCTCCCTTATAGTTTATGAGCTGATAAGATCCTCCTTGGTAGGCCTTCTCTATGGAAAAAGGGCCTTCCTAGGTAGTTTCAAACTTGCCTCCCATCTTTCAATAGGCAACAATTAGTCTCCTTACAACTAAAATAAGCTTTCCTACTTGAAAAGCTCTAGGACAGACCAACTTATTATGAGCTTGAATCATTTTGGCTTTGTACAACTCGAGGTTCTAGCATGCCTAGAGGCATCTCTCTTCCAAACCTTCAAGCTCTTCCAACTGCAACTTGACATTCTGCTTTGTAGTAATCTTGCTACCCACAACTATCCTTAGTGATGATAGTTGGACTTCTAATGGTAGAACAGCTTCAGACCCATACACTAAGGAGAATGGGGTAGATTGAGTTGGCATTCTATATGTGGTGCGGTAGGCCCACAAGGCTTAAATCAACTGCTCATGCCACTGTCGCTTGTTGTCGTCGAGTGCCTTCTTCAATATTTGGATGAGAGTTTTGTTGAATGCTTCTATTTGATTATTTTTTATTGGATAGTATATAGTAGAATATCTCCAATCTATGCTATGTCTCAGGGAAAAGCTGTTGATTTTAGTTCTCTTGAATGTAGTACCATTATCAGATATAATTCATCGAGGCACCCCAAATCTATATATGATATGGTTCCTAAAAAACTAGAATACATGCTGAGCTATGACTTCTCTAAGTGGGATTGCCTTAGCCCACTTAGAAAAGTAGTCAGTGGCAGCTAGAATGAACCGGTGACCCTTAGAAGAAGGAGGATCGATCGGACCCACTATGTCAGTGCCCCAACACTCAAATGACCATGAGGCCAATGTAGGATGTAGAATGTTGGGTCGTTGGTGTAGGATGACACTGTGCATCGGACATTGCTGGAATCTCTTAGCTACATCCATGCAATCTGTAATCATTGAAGGCCAGTAGTACCCTAGTCTTTTGATCTTGGCTTTTATCTTTGGATTGGACTTGTGAGCTCCTCATAAACTTGAATGTATCTCGATCACCATCTTACGAGCTTAAACAACATAACCATATATGATCGAAAGACTGTCGGTATGGGGTGCCATCCACGAGAGCATAGGAGAGAGCTCTTTGTTTCATCTGATGGGCTAATGACTTCTCTTGAGGTAGTTTTTCCTATGTTTATGTAATCCATAAATGGTTGCCTCTAATCTGACTCATCATCCTTTTCAATAATGGTAACCTCCCCTTCAAGATAGAGTCTCTCAATGAGTTTAGCGTCAATAAGGGATAATACTTATCTATTTTGGACCTTTGTTGGAATGGACTCATCTTCTGCGCATGCCAACTCCTCAATGAGCTTGGCTAATGCATCTGCTACATCATTATCTCCTTGAGGAATCTTGTAGATAGTGACCTCTATGATCTGAGCCAACAAATCCATGGTATACTTGTGGTAATGATGGAGCTTAAGCTTTATAACTTTGCAAGACCTAGCAATTTGGTTGATGATGAGCTGGGAATCCCCAAAGATGTTGATGCTCTAGACGCATAGTGTAATGACTAACTCCAGACTAGTAATCAGAGCCTCATATTCAATTTCATTGTTGGTGAATGGATTGAACTGATGATATTAGAATATCATTACATCGAGGTCTAGAGTTAGGAGAAATATTCCTACTCCTGTCTTTCCTGGAAGAGGAAGCTGCACCATCAAAATACATCTCCTAACGGTGAATGCTAGTATCCCCTAAGTTTATGATTTTTTCATCGGGGAGGTCATCACTAAGTAGAGAATCAGCAAGAAGTGGGTGTGCTGCTAAGAAATCTGCTAGTGACTATCTTTTCATAGCACAGAGGGGTACGAATGTGATGTCAAACTGTGATAAAATCATTGACCAATGCACCAACCATTCATATAACTTTGGCTGTGTCATGAGATATTGCAGTGGATTGAATATAGAGATCATATTCACCTTGTGAGAAAGCATGTAATGTCATAGATTTTGGGATACAAAGATAAAGCTAGGTAGTTCTTTTTAATAGGAGGGTAGTTTGCCTCAGTAGGGATCAGACGATGACTGAGATAATAGAGAGCATTTTCTTACCCATCGTTGTTGGTTTGAGCTAACATAGCACCGAGGGAGTCATCTAATGTGGCGGTGTAGAGGATTAATGGCTTGCCTAGGATAGGGGCTGATATAACTAGTGGCATCATCAAGTAGTGCTTGATGTCTTAAAAGCTTGCTAACACTTATCATCCCACTTGAACTTGGCATTCTTTTTGACAAGTGCTGAGAATGGCTAGCATCTTCCTGATAAGTTGGATATGAAGCATCTTAGATATGCCAACCACCCTTGAAAAGATCTAAGTTGAGTTAGACTTTTAGGGGGTGGTATTTCTAAGATAGCCTTGATCTTCTCTAGGTCGATCTCTATTCCTCGGTGTCGAACAATAAACCCAAGGAATTTTCTTGAAGCTACTCTAAATGCACACTTCAGAGGATTCATTTTGAGGTTAAATTATTTTAACTGTTCAAAAACTACTTCAAGTCGAAGAGATGGTCTTCCTTTTCTTTGTTTTTGACTACTAAATCATCAACATAACACTCAACTTGATAATGAATGAGTTCATTGAAAATCTGAGTCATGGCATGCTGGTATGTAGCACCGACATTTTTAATGCCAAAAGGCATGACCTTATAACAATAGATTCTGATCGGTTCGAAAAGTAGTGTTTCTTTCATCCTGGGGGGCCATCTTGATTTAGTTGTAGCTAGATGGCCCATCCATAAATGAGAATACTATATGAGATGAGGTAATGTCCACCATCAATTCAGGTATAAGAAGTCAAAATTCATCCTTAGGACACGCCTTATTTAGATCCCTAAAATTGATGCATATACAAATTTGGCCATTCTTTTTCTTAACTAGGATGACACTGGCTAACCAAGTAGGATATAATTCTTCCCTAATAAAGCCATCATTGATCGGTTTATTGATTTCAGAAGTGTCCTATTATTCAATTTTTAATCGCATGCGTCTAGGAGCTTGTTTGATAGGGTTAGCATTAGGATCTATTGCTAGTTTATGGACTACTACTTCAGGAGATAAATAAGGTATTTCTTCATAACTCCATGTGAAGCAGTCCTTAAACTCAACTAATAGCCTAACTAAGTCATTAGTTTCTTCTTCATTCAATAAGAAATTGATGTCGTTGGGCGTGGATCTTCTTATGCGCCCACGTTGATTTCTTTAAATTCATCAATAGTTGATCTGATTTCTTCTTTAAACTCTGGTGATGCATCTCTGACTTTAAGCCCATTTGAATCATCTAAAGTTTCTAAATATGCCTCCTCATAAGAGTTAGCATGATTTGAGAAGAACCTATCAAACTCTAGATGAGTGGTGATGACTAGGCAATGGTTGTCATCATCGACTAGACCCACTATGCTGAATCCTAGTCTTGGTCTTGATTTAGAATGTCTGCTTTGGTTATCCCATAGTTTTTCAAAGTAGTTCAACCTGTGTTTAGACCAAGTATATAGGATTAATCCCTTCTTTGCTAAGTTAATAACACAAGGTAAATACTAATCAAAAGGTAGTTGTATTAATCATTTATATAAATCATCCCCAAGTTCTACATCGACTTTCTTGACTTGATGCTCCCAAAAAAATCTTAACATTTGGATGACTTCACCACTTTAAATTTGGGGAAGAAAGTGAGGATAGAGCTAAAGTTTCCAACTACTGCCTCATTATTCTACGTAATGATGATTTGGATACATTAATTCTTTGCTTGGAGGCCTGGTCTTCATCCGCTTGCTGAAGTTTATGTGGATGGGGTATTTCCTGAGTGTAACATAGTTTACCAGCCTAGCCACCAACAAGGAGGTCTTCCACCACTAGAACTGCCTCTAGACTTGCCTCTTCCTCTGCCCGATGGAGGTTGAGTCATCCTACCCATGTGTTCATATGGAGGAACAAACTGTGGGCAGAATCTAACATCTAGCTCTACCTCTTCCTCGGTGTCTGATTCTTGCTCACTTGTATTTTCTTTTTATTTTTCTTTTTTATTTTATTTTTTGTCAGTTTCTTTTTCTTTTTCTTTTGCTTTTTTTCTTTTGATTTTGAACTTTCACCAAGTTCGTGAGAATATACTTTTTGATTTGGAGGAAGATAGTAGACTGCATCTTCATATATCTCAGCCTCCTTAACTGAAAATGGCTTCAAGTATCCTTTGACACAATACTTGATTCCACCTCTTCTGAATTTGATGCACTGATGTAAAGAGAATGGAACCGTGTTATTTCCATGTATCCAAGGCCTGCCGAGCAAAGCAATGCAAGATGTATCTGAATCAATTATGTAGAACTTTGCTTCTATTTTCCAGTCATCTATCTCTAATGGTAATACTATGGAGTCTAAAGCCTTATCACCTTGCTCATTGAATCCTCTCAATATCATCTGATCTCCTTAGAGTTCAAAGATGTCAATCCTCAAGTAGGCAAGGGTCTTTAGATTCATAATGTTCACTGATGTACCTGGATCAACTAACACCTTAAGGAGTCTAAATTTGCCCATGTCCACTGTGATGTAGAGGGGACGGTTATGCTCCATTGTCCCTAAAAGACGATCTTCATCGGTGAATGTAACTCCACAGACTTTTCTTAAAAAACATGCCTCCTCTCCAATAGTGGTCAGCTGAGCTAAGCATATTTTTTGGATCAAGAAGGGCTTTGATCAATGACTCCCTCATCTCTATGGATAAGAAGAGGGCATCATATATGCTAAGTTTTTATGGCAACATTCATAGGTGAGCGAGCACATTGTAGTAAACACTGGGTTGGTCCTCTATAAGCATATCCATAGGTGGAGCATCTTGTGGAGGGGATTTCATGATTACTAGAACTAATGACTTATTTACCCTTATCCTGATGTGCAACACTAGGAGGTAGAACTTTGTCACTAGGAAAGTTGACTTCAATGACTTCATGAGATGGTTTAGTAGAAAGTTCTACCTGCTCATCAGATTCACCTACAACTTCTCCTATAGGATCATCAGAATCTGATGACTCCAAATCAATCTCAATGGGTGAACTCAGATGATTTAGGAATGGGTAGTCCATTTCAAAATTAAAAAGGAGTGGATCAAAATTATTATAATTTTTAGTACTTGGAGAGCTTTCTATAGGAAAGAAATCATCAAGATCATCAAAAGTAGAGAGAATGTAAGCAGAATCAGTCTTCTTCTTCATTGATTTCTTAGATTTGGATGAAAGTACAAAGTAGAAATCAAGTAAAGTAAGCCGAGTGAGGGATTTGGCACACCCCTCCATTGATACAATATGGCTACTAGAAGAAGAGCTAGCTGGAGGAACTGTAGCTGCAACTATGGATGAAGTGCTAGAATCGGTCGATGGTTGTGCTACTATGCTCTCCTGGGCAAGTGGAGGTTGTCATTGCTGCTGCTGGGCTTCTACCTCCCTCAAGTTGTCCTTAGCATTTGCAAATCTTTCTTAGAGTTGGAGGTTTAAGCTGCTTCAGGCACCTGCAAGGGTAACTTTCTAATCTTAGAAATGATTTTCTTGGAGGTTCGGGATAGAGAGATATTCCAACCTCCCTCTTTCTTGAGAAGATCACATGCATTCCCAAGGATTACCCTAACAGAACTAGAGGGTTGTTCTAGTAGGTATTTCTTAGAGATGACAATGGAACCTGACTTGTAGCTATGCTCAAGACAGTCCTTAAAGGTAAAGCAATCTTCGAATACATGACCTAGCATGTGGTGGGAGGGGCAATAGTTTGGATCATGACTTTTTCCCACATCCTCCAGCCTCCTAGGCTCTGGTAATGCTTTCAGTTTGATTCAATTTAGTTTAATCTTGATTTAATTTGATTTTATTTTGACTCAGGTGATTGTAAGTCATGGGTTAGGCCATAGGATAGTGTAGGTATCCTTTGTCTTGAGGCTTAGCCTAATCCTATGGAAAACCCTTCTAAAGTCTCTAGGTTTAGGTTAAGTGTTCACTTAGCCACTAGAAGTGTCCCACGACTAAGGAGTTCTTAGTGTCCAGAAAATTCCTAGACCTATGATGTGAAGATTGAGTCCTCACTCTAAAAGTTAGGTCAACAACGCCAAAATACCTAACAGTTTGGTGAAGACTTTTACTGAGTTGGAGCAGCTCTTTGTCAAGAGATTTGCTCGAGCCCAGTAAAGGGTAACTATGGGTGCCCTCGTGATAGTCAAACAAAATCCCAATGAGTCCCTTATTGATTACATTCTTAGGTGGCATAAACTGAGTATGAAACACGAACCACAGCTGTTCGAACAGCATGTCATCAAAATTTTTCTCAAGAATATTCATGGTTCGGTTGGCTTCATGCTCAAGGGCTTCACAATAAAAACCTTTGAGAAATTAATTAATAAGATGGCCAATCTACAAGAGTAAGCCAAATAGTTGCCTTTCTAAGACCAATCATTCAAGTCTAAGCTGCTGAAAGTGTTCAAGAAGAGGTCAGGGATAGTGGTATCACTAGATAAGGGAAAGCAGCCGACCAGAGTTTAGTTTGAGAGACCCTGAACTCAGAAGCCTCCTTTGCCACCTCCTCTTCCACCTTCTCAGCCATCATACTGGCCACCAAAGCTACCACAGAGGATGCCGCCACCGCCTTCACAGTAGTATGCACAACAGCAGTATTCATATCCACCATCAAGTATATATTATCCACCTACTCTTCTAGATAAATTAAACAAATTTTATTCGTTCAAGAGGGAGGTAGTCAGGAAAATCTTTACAAATCTTATAAAGAAACCTAATTTCTAGCAATCAGAGCCTAAGAGGCCAGAGGAAGTGGGCAAGAGTGATGATCCTAACTTTTGCCCCTACTACTACATGTTAGGCCATGTCTTAGAAAACTACATCACTTTCAAGGACTGGCCTGAGCGCAGCTACAAGTCGGGTTCCATAATTATCCTTAAGGATTATATGTTAGAATAACAATCTAGCTCTATTAGAGTAATCATTGGGATACATGTGATTCTCTCAAGATAAAAGAAGGTTTGGGATATCTCCTTATACCAAACCTCTAAAAAGATCATCTCAAAAATCAAGAAACTTTCCTTGTAGGTGCCTGAGACAACTCAAACCTCCAACATGAAGGAAGGTTTGCAAGTTGCCAAAGACAACTCGGGGAAGGTGGGAGCTCAGTAGCAGCAGCATCAATCCACACTTGCCCGGGATAACCAAGTAGCGCAACCACCATCTTAGTCTAGCATTCCTTCCTCCATTGCAGCTACTAGCACTTCATCCAGGTCTTCTTGTACTAGCAGAAATATTGTATCTATGGATGAGGGCACTAAACCCCTTGCTCCACTTACTTTACTTGATTTCTATCATGTACCTCCACTTAGAAAGAAATCAATGAGGAAAGTATATTCCACTTATATTTTCTATACTTTTAATAGTCTTGATGATCTCATTTCAATTGAAAGGTCTCCAAGTCTAAATAATAATAATAGCACAAATAATTCTGATTCTTTCTCTTATGATTTAAAATTAGATTTTCTTTTTTTGAATCAATCGGGTTCACCCATTGAGATTGGCTTGGAGTCAACTGACTCCAAGGCTCCCATGGGAGAAGCTGTAGGTATGCCCAATGAGTCGGTAGAACTTTCCACTAACCCACCACATGAAGTCACCAAAGTCAACCTACATAGTGGCAAAGTTTTACATCCTAGGGTAGCACCTCAGGAAAGCAAATCATTGGTTCTAGTGAGCAGATAGCTCTTCCATAGAATGCTCCACATATGGATATGCTTTCGGAGGTCCAATCTTGAGTTGATTACAACGTCCTAGCTCACCTTAGAAAGTTGCCAACTAAGTTAAGCATATACAACGCCCTTGTCTTATCCAAAGAGATGAGGGAATCTCTAATCAAGACCCTACTTGATCCTGAGGTATGTATAGCTCAACTGACTGCTACTAAAGAGGAGACATACCATTCGAAGGATAGCTTAAGAGTTACATTCATCAATGAAGATCTTCTTCTAAGGATGATCGAGCATAACCATCCTCTCTACATCATAGTGGATATGGGAAAATTTAGGCTATCTAGAGTGTCGGTTGATCTAGGTGTATAAGTCAACATTATGAGTATAAGAACCCTTGCCTAGTTGAGGCTCAAAATCTCCAAACTCCAAAAAGAAAGGATGATATTAAGAGGATTCAATGAACAAGGTGAGAGGACCTTAGGTTCCATAGTGTTGTCTTTGGAGATAGATGATTGGAAGACTGAAGCTAAGTTTGACTTTATAGACTTAGATACATCCTTCAATGCTTTGCTTGGGAGACTGTGGATACATGAAAATAACACGGTTCCATCCTCTCTACATCAGTGTATGAAGTTTGTGAGAGGTTGGATCGCCTACTATGCCAAAAGGAGATCTCAAGCCATTTACAGTTCACGAGGTCGGCTGTTGACCTCACTTTTGGAGTGAGTTCTTAATCTCCTCATCTTAGACTTAGGAGTCTTCTAAACACTAAGACTTCCTCGATCATAAGACACCTCTAGTGATTAGGTGAACACTTAACCTAATCCTAGAGACTTAGAATGGTTAATCATAGGAATATGCCATGCCTTAGGGACTTAGGAAAATCACCTACCCTGCAGCCTAAACCCAATCCATGAACATCTTCTTAAATTCAATTCAAATCCATATTTCAAACCAAACCTCAAAGTCAATTCAATTCAAATCCAAATCCAAATTCCAAATCAAATGATTGAAGCCCTTGATCAAATCTTCCTTAAGCCTTATGAATGGATCCTATGGATTTAGCCAAATTTCCATCCAATTCAATCCAAACTTGATTATTTCTTCATGAATCAAACATATCGTTAATAATCTTCACAAATATAATTGAAATCTACACTCAAATCATCAAAACTAAATCAAATTAAATCAAATTAAATCAAATCCCCTTCTAAGCCCTTTGGACCTACCTCCATGGACTTAGCCAAATTTGCCCTCAAACCCCTTCAAACTCAATTGATTTTCTTATAAATTAATTGTAGCTTTAATTAACTTTTGAAATATAAATCAAAGCCACATTCAAATAGCCAAAACTAAATCTAAATCTAATCAAAACACAAATTTGAACCTTTTGAGCCAATTCCTTGGACTCAACTAAATGACATCCAAATGAAGCCAAAACCAATGGATTTTCCCTTGAATCAATCATTACTTCAATTACCTATCCAAATATAAATAAAATCTATAATCATCATTTCAAACTAAAATCAACTTGAGTCAAACCCAACTTAACCCATTTGAATTTAAATTTTAAAATGAACCAAAACTCATTTGAACCCAAACCAATTACAATTGGATTTATAAATCAATCCCAAATCCATATATAAACTCAATTAAATCAAACTCAACTCAACTCAAAATCAAGCCAACTAAATCCAACTGGTTCACTTGACCCAAAGTGGCCAATTTGACCTACATGAATCAAAATCGAATTCAATCTAAATCAAAGTGAATTAAGCCAATCCAAACTTTATGACATGATTGTTGATCATCCTAGATTGATCAATTATCATAAATTAGGTCAAATCAAGTCAACCTAGCCTTTTAACTAAGTCAACCTAACCCATATGAACCTAAACTAGCCAAATTGCAACTTAAGCCAAATCTCTTGAAACCAATGATTCATACCAACCAAAAATCAACACTTGAACATGACTTGACCATCCATTGAGCCAAACCTATCCCAATTGGCCCTCTTAACCCAAGTTGACCCAATTTGACCTAAATGGCCAAAATGGGTCAAATCAAAATCCAATCTAAATTGATTGCAACCAATAGCCCAAGTTCATTCCAAATTGGCTATTGAACTTGACCAAAGCCTCAAGTGAGCTCAATTGACTAATTAGACCCAAATGACCTATTGAGCTCAACTTGACCTAAAGGGTGGAACCAACCTAAAACCCTATCAAATCTAAATTAAACTCAACCAAAGGCCACAACACATTCCAAATGATCAACCAAACCCAAGCCAAGTCATGACCCATGCCAATTTGGTAAATTGGGTCAATTTGGTGAACTTGACCCATTTGACCCAAATGAACTCAAATGAACCAAAACCAATCATAAACAAAATTGAACCAAATCATTGACACTAACACACTCCAAATGATCATATGAACTTGACCCAACCCTTGGTTTGACCCAATTTGGCCAATTGGTCAACCTAACCCAGTTTGACCCAATTTGACCCAAATGGGTCAAATTGAGCCAAACCTAACCTAATGAACAACAAATGACTTGAAATTTGACCCAACTCACTTTTGACTCATTTCAAATCTGCCCAAATCAAATCCAATGCTAAATGTCCATTCTACCCTTGGGTCAAGGGTATCACATGAGACAAATCACCTATGTAAGTTGTCATTTTCATTCCTTGGCCACTTGACACCCTCCCAATGGTTCACTTAGGCGTCAAGGACACTACCCAATTTGACCCAAGAAGTGGTTCGGTTGGGCATGACTCATGGGGAGGTGAATTCACCTCACCTTCCCCATTGGAGCATTTGAAACCCATAGGAAACCCCCTAATCCCTTTTGGTAGCCACCTCCCAAGCCTTGGCCAACCAAAACAAGCCACCTAAGATGATTCCCTGCCATTCCCAGCCACCCTAAGCCATAGGACATCCATTAGGAGCCAAAAATCACCATTATTGGTGATTTTTGGCCAAAACCATGCATAAAGGGAAAGAAGCTGAAGGAGAACTCATTCTACTATCACGTACACTCTAAGAGCTCCCCCAAGCAATAAGAAATCCATTCCCTACTTTCTTTGGGCTAGAAGAACACCAAACCGAGTGGATTCTGGCAAGAAGGCGCGACCATTGGTAGATACAATATTCTAAGTGAAAGGAAGGGTATAGATTCATCCCAAGGCTTCATCTTGCATTTAGAAGTGTGCTTTGATCAACATTACCGCTAAAAACCATCCTCAATGAGGTAATTTTCAAATTTATTACTCGGTCATAGGATCTCCTGTTTGTGATGATTCTTGCATGATTTTAAAATTTCCCTTAGATATCCATTGCATTCTTCATTTTATACAGTCCTAAAATGATAATAGAATGTTTCTTGGTGAGAATTAGCATGAAATCGAGCCCGATCAGACCCCATTTCAGCTGTTTTGTGATTTTTCATCGATTTGGCACTGTTCATCATGTCACTATCGTCTGATGGAAAGTAGACGAAGCAATAGCCATCCGATCTGCCATTCAGAGAAATGGATGACTGATATTAGTGCTAGATTGCATCATTTCAGCCTGTTTAGACTACATGTTCAACCTGGACCGGATGGTTAGATATAATCTCGCACTGTTCCGCATGGTTTCCTGCTCAAAGTCCACGATGCACCATGCCAGCCAATTACGGTACGCCACGTGGCACTGGGTGCCACGCAGAACCGTCAGCTCACTTGCGTGGTGCCATATGGCACCACGTTGCCCCGTTAGAGCTGCATGGCGCTGACTAGGTTAAGTAAGAAATTAGGGTATTTTTGGCTTTTAAAAATTAATTAAATCTCCTGAAACTTCAAAATTTTATAGAAAATAAAATACTTAACTAAAAATTACAAATAAGAGCTCGTTGGATTCATGTTTTTGAGAGTAATCCAAAAAAACCCAAAATCCCTAAATTTTATTAAGTATTGGTAGCTTATTTTAGGTTTTAGTAAAAATCAAATTTTTTAAAAATACACATTAAATTTATAGGAAATTTTCAAAGATTGATATTGAAGTTAAAATACACCTACCATAAAAATTTTAACTCAATTTCTTTTGGATTAGGAGATATTGCATTTTGAAACTCAAATAATCTATTTTAATACAAAAAATTTAATAACTTTATAATAATCATAAAAATTATTTAAATTAGTTGAAACTTTGAAAAATTATAATGAATCATAAAAAAATTATAAAAATACAAAGTAATATTTATTTTGAAGGTATTATAGGAGAATTTATTAAAAATATTTTTAAATAATTTTGAAAAATTAGGGCTTAATTACAAATTTTATTAACTTAATTACTCTTTGATTACTTAAGTAAGTAACCCTAAATTTTGTGTGTTAATTTAATGGGATGACCTCTAATTCCCTTAACTTTATTGGGATGTATTACTTAATTAATTAGGGAAATTAGCTAATTAAGCTCTAATTACTCTTTTGAATGAATTAATAATTAATTAATCCCATGAATGGCAATAAACAAATTAATTAAGTTGTTAATTATTGCTTAATAGTGAATGAACCCATGGGATAAGATTAGGGCCTCCTTTTTAATATATTTCCTAAAGTTTATTTCATCAATTATATTAATCAAGGCTTAATCAATTAATTAAATTGCTTAATTAATCAAATTGAAATTATAATCACATGGAATCTCAATTAATGAAATCTTGGGTAGACCCTCAGGTGTTCAATAACCTAAGAAAATTCTAAGAAAATTATAATTAGCCCACATGTGTGGTAGAATTGTATTAGACCACTTTTATTACTTAATTAATTTCTTTAACTTAATTAACTATTAATCATGAGCCAATTATATTAGACCACTTTTATTTCTTAGGATCATTGCAGATTTATTTTTCATTCATGTGCATATCATGTTGGCTCATAATTATTTTGTTAATTAAATTAAGGTAACATATGTAAGGGTTAATTATTGAATTTAAAGCATGTTACAACCTAATTAATCCATATAATCAACTTAATTACATTTTATTAAACCAAGTTAATTCACAAACATGGGAATGGGTTAGGATCAACAAACTTCTCTTCACATTTTTAAATCAAATCAAACATGAATTCAAAAATGATACACAAAAAGCTTTGGTTTACTTTAAATGGTGTTATTTGACATGATTATCCTTAGGTATTAATTTGATTTTATGAAATCATGTGTTTATGTTTATTTATTCCTTTCCAATCACGTTAAATGTTGTATGTCACTTGAAATCATACATTCATCTTTCCAAAATTAATTAAATCAAATGGTTTTCTTTTATGTCAAGCTTGCATGTGTTGATTTGATTTAATATATGTGTGGCTACTATCACTATTAAAACCAAATGTATTTTCTGAAAGTTTATAAATGAATAATAACATTTGATGCGATGTTAGTTATAAATACATAAGAGATGTATGTGATTATACCTTAAGTATAAGGAATGAAACTTTCTTCTCTTTAATTCATGTGTGGTTTTACTTGTATTTGAATGTAAATAAATATATAGTTCAGACATCCTGGGAATACGAGGCTTTAGTTAGCCCCAAAGAGGTCATTTGATTACCCCACTTCCCTGGTTAATAGCAACATGTACTTATTGGATTTCATTTGCATGTATTTCTGCATTAGAATTTGGATATAACTTTAATCCATATGCATAAATGCTTCAATTGAATAAAAAATAATGCAATTTTTACATGATTTTTCTTCCTTTAGTTATGTATACATCCATATGTATTTGAGAAAAGCAAGTGTTTATTCTGGACATTCCGAGAATATGAGGCTTTAGTTAGTCCCAAGGAGGTCATCTGATTGCCTCACTTCCCTGGTTCACAATGGCATGTACTAGTTTATATCTCTTATACATATGTGTGAGCATTTAATTATGGAATTAGAACCCCTCCTTCTTTTATAAAGAATTCATGCATTCATGAATGACTAAGTGGTTGAATTAATTAGTCATGTAATTTGGAGCTCTCTTTCCCATTTATTTTTGTATAAGAAATTGGATAGAGCTTTAAATTAATATGATTAAATAATTCAATCAAATGAAAAAATATAAACCTTAAATATACACATCTACGTTCATCATTTAAGTGTGCTAAAACATGTAGCATGTATAGATATACTTAGGATTGAATCATATGCATGTTACATGTGATGGAAGGGAATAGTTTGATATATGTCATGTTATAGTAATTCAATTAAATTAACCTTAAGATGCCTTTCATATTGAATGAAGTTATTGAAGGTGAACCTAAACCTAGGATCAATTTAAAATGTGTAATAAGCCATTCACTAAAGAGAATTAAATCAAATTACCATGCTTGAAAGTGGCTTAGGTAGGGATGAAAGAAATCCTCTTTCTTCTTTTGATAACACTTAATTGCTAAGTGTAATCATATGAAACAAAATAAAACACAAATTAAAGTTCTCAAATCAATTATACCACTTAAAATGAAATCTACCTCTCATGATTAAACATTCTTTTGCACCTAGAAAATATAACTCTATTGCTTAGTTAGGGCATACCACACAAGCCTTAATACACACACATTAGAATGAACTCACCACTTCTAGCTTTATGTTAAGGCGGTGCATGATGTGATGTGTGTTTTGTTTTGTGATGTATTATTTTAGACTGGATGTTAGGGTGTATGTTTCATAGACTAGATGTTAGGCTGATATTAGCCTAATCATATTTTAATAGGGGGTTATGCTTAGAGGGGTGCTTAAAATAAATATAAATGCTCTCTTTTGTAGGTTGAAGCCCCTAAGCATAATCTAAGTTAGGACAGGTGGAGTTGGTTACTCATGTGCAGGGTGCTAGGTCTAAATTATAAATATAACTGCTTGGGTTATATGTATGTTTAGCTAACACTTGTTTTGTAGGTGTAGTTAGATTTACTTTTACTATTTTTAATATAATTTTGCATTAGGAATTATGATTAGTATTATGGGGGATAAAGACGAGCATTTTCCAGAAGGCTTAATCCTGTGGTGCCATGTGATGCCTTGAATCCTACCAAATCAAATGGTTAAATGAAGACATAAAGATATGAAGAATGAAGAAAAGAAGGCCCCTATATCAATTATTCATTTGTAAATCATAAATATTCTTTCATATTTCAGGTTGTATAAGGAAAGAGCTCATCTACCTATTTTCTCTTTTCGGGTTGTGAAGTGGTACCCAATGTTTATTCTTTTACTTTTATAAAATGTTTTACATTATGTTTAGCTTGTGCATTAGAAATTACATGCCTCTTCATAGTTTCTTTATGAATGGTGTTTGTTGTATGGCTTGGATGCGATTAGGCTCTTAGAAAAAAATAAATCTTTTACCCAACTACAACTCATAACTAAAGTTTTAAATAACTCATAACCTCACCATAAAGCCTAGGCATTAAATAAGATAACTAAGAGATTTAGCAACCCCTTAGCTGAATGGTTGAATGCTTCACAACAGGCATATCATATTATTTCATTCGTGAAAATAGGAGATTTTCATCCTTGCACGATAGGGGAATGCTTGACCTGTGAGGGCATCCCTTGTGGGGAAAAACACCATTTTCTCACTAATTTAGCCAACAATTTTATTTCATCATGCATTTAGGCATAAGAAATCCCAAGTGGGGAAAAACACCATTTTCTCACTAATTTAGCCAACAATTTTATTTCATCATGCATTTAGGCATAAGAAATCCCAAAGCCTTTGTTAGGATGAAGTGTCCAAAAATTAAAAAAATTTGAAAATTTTTTGCATTAGAATACGTCATTACTCATACCACTCATGCTGTAGTCTCTTAGGGAGTGAGTTTAAGGATTTAGTCAGTTTTTAAATAAACAACAGCCTAACTAATCTTATAAAATCATATGACACTTAACCTAAGCCTAAAAACTTGGAAGGGTTAATTATAGGATTAGGCCATGCCTTAGGGACTTAGGAAAATCACCTACCCTACGAGCTAAACCCAATCCATGTATACCTTCTTAAATTTGTTGTAAATCCAAATTTCAAACCAAAACTCAAATTCAATTCAACTCAAATCCAAATACCTAATACAAATCCTAATTCTAAATCAAATGATTGAAGCCCTTGATCAAATCTTCCTTAAGCCTTATGATTGGATCCCATGGATTTAGTCAAATTTCCATTCAATTCAATCCAAACTTGATTGATTTCTTCATTAATCAATCATATCTTCAATCATCTTCACAAATATATTTGAAATCTACACTCAAATCATCAAAACCAAATCAAATTAAATCCCCTTCTAAGCCCTTTGGACCTACCTCCATGGACTTAGCCAAAATTTCCCTCAAACCCCTTCAAACTCAATTAATTTTCTTATAAATCAATTGTACCTTTAATTATCTTCCTAAATAAAATCAAATCCACAATCAAATAGCCATAACTAAATCCAAATCAAATCAAAACACAAATTTGAACCCTTTGAGCCAATTCCTTGGACTCAATCAAATGACATCCAAATCAAGCTAAAATTAATTGATTTTCTCTTGAATCAATCATTACTTCAATTACCTATCCAAATATAAATGAAATCTACAATCATCAAGTAAAACCAAAATTAACCTAAGTCAAACCCAACTTAACCCATTTGACTTGAAATTTTAAAATGAACCAAAACTAATCAAAACCAATTGGATTTATATATCAATCCCAAATCCATTATAAACTCAACTAAATCAAACTTAACCCAAAATCAAGCCAACTAAACCCATCTGGTTCACTTTACCCAAAGTGGCCAATTTGACCTACATAAACCATAATCCAATTCAATCCAAATCAAAGTGAATTAAGCCAATTCAAACTTTATGACATGATTGTTGATCATCCTACATTGATCAATTGTCATAAATTGGGTCAAACCAAGTCAACCTAGCCCTTTGACCAAGTCAACCCTTTAACCCATATGAACCTAAACTAGCCAAATTGCAACTTAAGTCAAATCTCTTGAAACCAATGGTTCACCAACCCAGAATTAACACTTGAACATGACTTGACCATCAATTGAGCCAAACCTAACCCAATTGGCCTTCTTGACCCAAGTTGACCCAATTTGACCTAAATGGCCAAAATGGGTCAAATCAAAAACCAATCTATATTGATTGCAACCAATGGCTCAAGTTCATTCCAAATTGACTGTTGAACTTGACCAAAGCCTCAAGTGAGCCCAATTAACTCACTAGACCCAAATGACCTATTGAACCCAACTTGACCTAAAGGGTCAAATAAACCTAAAACTCAATCAAATCCAAATTGAACTCAACCAAAGCTCACAACACATTCCAAATGATCAACCAAACTTAAGCCAAGTCATGACCCAAGCCAATTTGATCAATTGGGTCAAATTGGTCAACTTTACCCATTTGACCTAAATGAACTCAAATGAACCAAAACCAAATCTAAACCAAATTAAACTAAATCAATGACACCAACACACTCCAAATGGTCATATGAACTTGACCTAACCATTGGTTTGACCCAATTTAATAAATTGGTCAACCTAACTCATTTTGACCCAATTTGACCCCAAGGGGTCAAATTGAGCCAAACCTAACCTAGTGAACTCCAAATGATTTGAAATTTTTCCCAACTCACATTTGACTAATTTCAAATCTACCCAAATCAAATCCAATGCTGAATGACCATTCTACCCTTGGGTTAAGAGTATCACATGAGATTAATCACTTATGTAAGTATTCATTTTCATTCCTTGGACATTGAAACCCTCCCAATGGTCCACCTAAGCATTAAATACACTGCTCAAGCTAACCTAAGAGGTGGTATGGTTGGCCATGACTCATGGGGAGGTGAATTCACCTCACCTCCCCCATTGGAACATTTGAAACCCATAGGACAACCACTAATCCCTCTTGGAATCCACCTTTCAAGCCTTGGAAAACCAAATCAAGCCACATAGGATGATTCCCTGCCATTCCCAACCACCCCAAGCCATAGGACATCCACTAGAAGCCAAAAATCACCATTAGTGGTGATTTTTGGCCAAAACCAAACACAAAGAGAAAGAAGCAAAGGAGAACTCATTCTGCTATCACACACACTCTAGGAGCTCCCCCAAGCAACAAGAAACCCATTCCTCACTTCCTTTGGGCTAGAAGAATACCAAATTGAGCAGATTTTGGCAAAGAAGCAAGGACCATTAGTAGATACAATATTCCAAGTGAAGGAAAAGGTTTAGTTTTATCCTAAGGCTTCATCTCTCATTCATGAGTGTGCTTGGCACAGCCGCCAAAAACCATCCCTAATGAGGTAATTTTCAAATCTTTTAGTCGGCCTTATGATCTCTTGTTTGTGATGATTCTTGCACGATTAAAGAAATCTCTCTTAAATATCCCTTGAATTCTTCATTTTATACAATCCTAATAAAAAATAGAAGTTTTTGGTGAGAATCAATGTGAATCAAGGTTGATCAGACCCCATTTTGTCGGTTTCATGATTTCCATCGGTTCAACACTTTTCATCGCATCACTGTCATCCACTGGGAAGTAAACGAAGTAGCAGCCATCAAATCACCCATTCAGGGAAATAGATGGCTGAGATTAGTGCCATATTGTATAATTTTAGGCCATTCAGATCATGAGTTCGATCTAGACCGTTCGATTGCAGATTGGATGGTTAGATCTAACCCTATGCTATTTCATATATTTTTTTGCTCAAAGTCCATGTGGCACGTTGCATGGCACCGCGTGCCATGTGGAACTGCCCACCCAATCATGTGGTGCCACGTGGTACCACGTTGCCCCATCAGCGCTGCATGGCACTGACTAGGTTAAGTAAGAAATTAGTGTATTTTTGTCTTTTAAAAATTAATTAAATCACCTAAGACTTCAAAAATTTATAGAAAAAATACACTTAACTAAAAATTGCAACTAAGGGCTCACTGGATTCATCTTTTTGAGAGGAATCCAACAAGCTAAAAATCCCTAAATTTTACTTCGTATTTTGAGCTTAATTTAAGTTTTAGTGAAATTAAAATTTCATTAATTAAACCAAAAATACAAATCTGATTGATTGAAAATTCTCAAGGATTAAAATTGAAGTTAAAATACACCTACCATAAAAATTTCAAGTCAAATGAAATTCTAGATTGGGAAATATTACATTATGAAGCTCAAATAATATATTTTAATAAAAATAAATTAATAGACTTTATAAAAATCATGAAAAATTATTTAAATCAGTTGAAACATTGAAAAATTATAACAAATCATAGAAAAAATCATAAAAATGAAAATAAATATTCATTTTGAAGATATTTGAGAGGAGACTTTATTAAAAATATTCTTAATTAATTTTGAATAGTAATTAGGGCTTAATTAAAGCTTAATTACAAAATTAATTAACTTAATTACTCTTTGATTAGTTAAGTAATTAATACCAAACTTTGTGTGTTAATTCAATGGGATGACCTCTACCTCCCAAAATTTTATTGGGATTTATTGCTTAATTAATTAGGAAAATTAGCTAATTAAGCTCTAATTACTCTTTTAAATTAATTAATAATTAATGAATCCCATGAACAGTAATAAATTAATTAATTAAGTGGTTAATTATTGCTTAACAGTGAATGAATCCATGGGAAAAGATTAGGGCCTCCTTTCTAATCTATTTCTCTAAGTTTATTGCATCAATTAAATTAATCAAGGCTTAATCAATTAATCAAATTGCTTAATTAATCAAATTGAAATTATAATCACATAGAATCTCAATTAGTGAAGTCTTGGGTAGACCCTTAAGTGTTCAGTAACCTAGGGAAATCCTAAGAAAATTATAATTAGCCAACATGTGTGAGAGAATTATAAGAGTACTTAATTAAGTTCTTTAACTAAATTAACTATTAATCATGAGCCAATTGCATCAGGCCCCTTTTATTTCTTAGGATCATTGAAAATTTATTTTCCATTCATGTGCATATAATGTTGGCTCATAATTTTTTGGTTAATTAAATTAAGGTAATATAGGTAACGGTTAATTAATGGATTTAATGAATATTACAACCTAGTTAATCCATAAAACCAACTTAATTACATTTTATTAAACCAAGTTCATTCATAAACATGGGAATGGAATAGGATTAGCAAACTTCTCTTCACATTTCTTAAATCAAATCAAACATGAATCAAAAATGATATATAAAAGCTTTAGTTTATTTTAAGTGGTGTTATTTGACATGATTGTCCTTAGGAATTAATTTAATTGAATGAAATAATGTGTTTACATTTATTTATTCCTTTCCAATCATGTTAAATATTGTATGCCACTTGAAATCATACATTCATCTTTCCAAAATTAATTAAAATAAATGATTTTCCTATATGTCACGCTTGCATGTGTTGATTTGATTTAATATATGTGTGGCTATTATCAATATTAAATATAAATTTATTTTAAAAAATGCTTATAAATAAATAATAACATATAATGTGATGCTAGTTATAAATTCATAAGAGATGTATGTGATTATACCTTAAGTATAAGGAATGAAACTTTCTTTTCTTTAATTCATGTGTGGTTTTACATGTATTTGAATGTTAATAAGTATATAGTCCCGACATCCTGGGAACACAAGGCTTTAGTTAGCCCCAAAGAGATCACTTCATTACTTCACATCCCTAGTTAATAATGATACGTACTTATTTGATTTCATTTGCATGTATTTCTACATTAGAATTTGGATATAACTTTAATCTATATGCATAAATGCTTCAATTGAATAAAAAAATGCAATATTTACATGGTTTTTCTTCCTTCATTTATGTATACATCCATATGTATTTGAGAAAAGCAAGTGTTTATTCTGGACATCTCGGGAATACAAGGGTTTAGTTAGTCCCAAGGAGGTCATTTGATTACCTCACTTCCCTGGTTAACAATGGTATGTACTAGCTTATATCTCTTATGCATGTGTATGTGTATTTAATTATGGAATCAGAACCCCTCCTTCTTTTATAAAGAATTCATGCATTCATGAATGACTAAGTGGTTGAATTAATTAGTCATGTAATTTGGAGCTCTCTTTCCTATTTATTTTTGTATAAGAAATTGGATAGAGCTTTAAATTAATATGATTAAATAATTCAATCAAATGAGAAAATATAAACCTTAAATATACACATCTACGTTCATCATTTAAGTGTGTATAAAACATGTAGCATGTATAGATATACTTAGGATTGAATCATATGCATGTTCCATGTGATGGAAGGGAATAGTTTGATATATGTCATGTTATAGTAATTCAATTAAATTAACCTTAAGATGCCTTTCATATTGAATGAAGTTATTTAAGGTGAACCTAAACCTAGGATCAATTTAAAATGTGTAATAAGCCATTCACTAAAGAGAATTAAATCAAATTAACATGCTTCAGAAAGTGGCTTATGGTAGGGATGAAAGAGGGAAATCCTCTTTCTTCTTTTGATAACACTTAATTGCTAAGTGTAATCATATGAAGCAAAATAAAACACAAATTAAAGTTCTCAAATCAATTATACCACTTAAAATGAAATCTACCTCTCATGATTAAACATTCTTTCGCATCTAGGAAATATAACTCTACTGCTTAGTTAGGACATACCACACAAGCCTTAATACACACACATTAGAATGAAGTCACCAATTCTAGCTTTATGTTAAGGTGGTGCATGGTGTGATGTGTGTTTTGTTTTATGATGTATTATTTTAGACTGGATGTTAGGGTGTATGTTTCATAGACTAGATGTTAGGCTGATATTAGCCTAATCATATTTTTATAGGGGGTTATGCATAGTGGGGTGCTTAAAATAAATATAAATGCTCTCTTTTGTAGGTTTTTGAAGCCCCTAAGCATAACCTAAGTTAGGACAGGTGGGCTTGGTTACTCATGTGCAGGGTGCTAGGTCTAAATTATAAATATAACTGCTTGGGCTGTATGCATGTTTAGCTAACACTTGTTTTGTAGGTGTAGTTAGATTTACTTTTACTATTTTTAATATAATTTTTCATTTAGAATTAGGATTAGTGTTATGGGGGATAAAGTTGAGCATTGGCCATAAGGCTTAATCCTGTGATGCCATGTGATGCCTTTAAGCCTACCAAATCAAATGAAGAAATGAAGACATGAAGATATGAAGAATGAAGAAAAGAAGACCCCTATATCATTTATTCACTTGTAAATCATAATTATTCTTTCATATTTCAGGTTGTGTAAGGATAGAGCTCATCTACCCATTTTCTCTTTTCGGGTTGTGTAGTGGTACCAAATCATACCATCTTGTTATTCTTTTGCGATAGTTATAAAATGTTTTACATTATGTTTAGCTTGTGAATTAGAAATTACATGCCTCTTCATAGTTTCTTTATGAATGGTGTTTGTTGTATGGCTTGGATGCGATTAGGCTCTTAGAAAAAAATAAATCTTTTACCCAACTACAACTCATAACTAAAGTTTTAAATAACTCATAACCTCACCATAAATCCTAGGCATTAAATAAGATAACTAAGAGATTTAGCAACCCCTTAGCTGAATAGATGAATGCTTCATAATAGGCATATCATATTATTTCATTCTTAAAAATAGGGGATTTCCATCCTTGCACGATAGGGGAATGCTTGACCTGTGAGGGCATCCCTTGTGGGAAAAAATACCCTTTTCTCAGTAATTTAGCCAACAATCTGATTTTATCATGCATTTAGGCATAAGAAATCCCAAAGCCTTTGTTAGGATGAAGTGTCAAAAAATAAAAAAACTTTAAATTTTTTGCATTAGATTACGTCATTACTCATACCACTCATGTTGTAGTCTCTTAGGGAGTGGGTTTAAGGATTTAGTCACTTTCTAAATAAACAACAGCCTAACTAATCTTGGAAAATCATATGACCAGACCACATGGTTTTAAAATCGTAGGAGGAGTTCGCTGGCTTCTACTTCAGCCAGTTATAAGTCCAGCAGTCGGGTGGTTTACTCTCTCTTGTGGAGGCAAACCTTATACCCATCTTCGGTTAGATTTAGGTCACGCTTTGCCTCTTACTAAAGCTCCCTAAATTCAGGATCTGATATAGCTATTTCCTTCGAGCTATAAGTATAAATCCTCACCTCTTAGGCATTTCCCTAACCTTGTGTTGGTGGAATATAAGTCCTTGTGATCTAATAAAATTTCAACTAAAACATATAAACCTCTTCAATTTCAAATATATAAAGCCCAACCATATGATAGATTGGAATGCTCACTAGGCTTCATAGTATCATGAGCATTCCTTACCTATTCCCTTTGGCTTCCTAAATAAGTATTCTCCTTGAACTTTCCTAATTGATTTTTCTAATATAACTAATCATTTGATAGTCTAGCCTTAAAATATTTGGAGACAACAATTGCCTACTTTAATTGAGAGTATTTTTAAGAAATTCACTTTCCTTAAGATGTAATTTGCTATGGGGGCTTGCCCCTATAAGGAACTTTAGAGCCTAATTTAATATAAACCCTGCTTTATTCATCCATGTAAAATAGGGAAAAATTATTAGAATCGAAGACCCATCATGTATTAAGAGTCATAATTAGGTGATTAGGTCCATTGAAGGGTTATATCTCTATCTTTCGAGATAGTATGTCATACCTCGATGTCATACCCAATCACTTTAATAAGTATCCCCTATGATCTAGGTAGTGTCCCCCCCCCCCCAATCTAAAATAAACACCACATCGACATATATGAAGATGCAGCCTACTACCTCCCTTAAAATCAACAAGTCTACTCTCGTGAACTTGGACAAAGTTCAAAAATAAAAGAAAAAGAGAAAGAAAAAGAAAGTGAAAAATAAAAAGAGAAAGAAAAAGAAAAAGAAAATGAAAATAAAAGGGAGCGAGAAATAGACTTGGAGGTGGAAGTGGGGCCTGACATTAGATTCCACCCATAGTTCGTTACTCCATTCGAACACATGGGTAGGATGACCTGACCTCCAACAGGTAGAGGAAGAGGCCAGTTCAGAGGTAGTCCTAAGAGCAAAAAACCTTCTTATTGGCCACCAATAGGAGATATGTCCCAGCTACCAGGAGTACACACGCTATTAGTATAGACTTAGAATCTAGTTCAGAGGATGAGTCTTATATGGTTAGCGCACCAACCGGCTCTTCTTAGTAGTAGATTCCTTTGGAGGTGATATTTGAGCTAGATAGTGATGAAGACTGGCCTCCAAAGAAAAGCATGAATGTATCCAAGTGCATATGTGAAACAGTTAGGAATCAATTGGGAACCTTAGCTCTAACCCAACTTTCCTCATAGAAGGTTGAGGGTTTGGTAGTTAAGGAAGCCCTTAAGTCATCCACAGTTGTGAAGACTCAGAGGTTTTTTCTGAGAGCATCATCCTTAAGTCAAGAAGTTGATGTAGAACTTGAGGATGATCCATATAAATATTTAATAGAATTACCTTTTGATTGGTACTCATCATGTGTCCTAAATTTAGCAAAGAAAAGGTTAATTTTACATGCTTGGTCTAAAAACATAGGTTAGATTACTTCAAGAGGTTATGGGATAATAAATGTAGACATTCTCAATCAAGATCAGGACTATGATTTGGTACAGTGGGTCCAGTCGATGGTGATGATTATTGCTTAGTCATCACCAATAATTTGGAATCTGATAGGTTCTTTTTAAATCAGATTATCTCATATGAGGAGATGTGCTTAGAAACTTTAGATGGTTTAGATGATTTTTAAGTCAAAGATGTACCACCAGAGTTCGAAAAGGAAATCAGGTCAACCATCGATGAGCTCAAAGAATTCAACTTAAGGACTAAAAGAAAATCCATGTCTGACATACATTGGTTCCTTATTGAATGAAACTAAAACCAATCATTTAGTTAGGCTATTAATTGAGTTTAAGGACTACTTCATGCAGAGTTATAAAGAGATGCTCAATTTATCTCTTGACATAGCAGTCCATAAACTAGAAATAGATCCTAATGCTAACCCTTTCAAGCAAGCTCCAAGATGCATGTGATTAGACATTAAACAACAAGTAATTTTTAAAGTAAAGAAATTGATCGATGCTAGCTTCATTAGAAAATAAAAATACCCTACATGGTTGGCAGTGTCATCCTAGTTAAGAAAAGGAATGGCCAAATTCGCATAGCGCCAATTTTAGGAACTTAAATAAGGCATATCTAATAGATGAATTTCCACTAACGATATAAGAACTGATGGTGGACATTGCCTTATCTCACATAGTCTTCTCCTTCATGGATAGGTTATTTGGATACAACCAAATAAAGATGGCTCCTGAAGAAAAAAAAAACACTACTTTTTGAACCCCGATCAAAATTTATTGCTATAAGACCATGCCATGTGGCCTTAAAAATGCCGGTGCTACCTATTCAGCGGGCCATGACTCGACTCGAATCTTCAATGAACTTATTTATCATTAAGTCGATTGCTATATCGATGATCTTGTAGTCAAAAGTAAAGAAAAGGAAGACAATCTCTTTGACTTGAGAGTATTTTTTGAATGGTTAAGTAAATTTAAGTGGGTATTCAGAGTAGCTTCAAAGAGGTTCCCTAGGTTTATTGTCCAACACTAGGGAATCGAGATCAATCTGAAGAAGAATAAAATGATATTTTAAATGCCACCCCCTAAAAGGCTAACTCAACTCAGTTCATTTCAAGGGTAGTTGGTGTATCTAAGATGCTGCATATCCAACCTATTAGGAAGATGCCAACCATTCTCAACACTTATCAGAAAGGATGCCAAGCTCAAGTGGGATGATAAGTTTCAACATTCCTTCAAAGACATCAACACCTACCTGATGACACCACCAGTTCTAGCAGCCCCTATCCTAGACAAGCCATTGATTCTCTATACTATTGCATTAAATATATCCCTTTGCACTTTGTTGGCCCAAGCCAATGACGAAGGGAATGAGAATGCACTCTACTACCTCAACCACCATCTAATCTCTGCTGAGGCAAATTACTCACCCATTGAGAAGCATTGCCTAGCTTTAATCTTTGCATCCCAAAAGCTATGACACTATATGCTTTCTCATAAAGTGAACTTGATCTCTAGGAATAATCCACCGCAATATCTCATGATACGGCCGATGTTATCCAGGTGGTTGGTGCGTTAGTCCATGATTTTGTCATAGTTTGATATTACTTTCATACCCCTCTGTGCAGTGATAGGACAAGCACTAGCAGATTTCTTAGCAATACATTCACTTCATGTTGACTCCTCGCTTAGTGATGACCTTCCCTATGAACAAATCATGAACTTATGGGACACTAGTATTCATCATTGGGAGATGTACTTTGATGGTGTGGCTTTCTCTCATAGGGGAGAAGAACCATGATCTACTATCTTGAGGAAGGCAGGGGTAGGAATAATTCTCCTAACCTTGGACCACGATGTGATGAGATTCTCATATCACATGTCCAATCCTTGCACCAATAATGAAGCTGAATATGAGGTTTTGATTGCCGATCTAGAGTTAACCGTTAGTTTATGCATCCAGAATATCAATATATTCAGGGATTCTCAATTATTCATCAACCAAATCACTAGGTCCTACAAGGTTCTAAAGCCTTAGCTCCATCATTACCATAAGTACACTATGGAGTTGTTAGCCCAAATCCTAAAGGTTACCATTTACAAGATTCCTTGAGTAGAAAATATCATAGCAGATGCTTTAGCTAAACTTGCCAAGGAGTTGACATGTCTGGAAGATGAGTCCATATTAATAAAGATCCAAAATAGACAAGTCTTATCTCTTATTGATATTGAACTCATCAAAAAATACTCTCTTGAAGGGGAGATTGTCATTGCCAAAAAAGGATGATGAGTTAGATTAGAGGAAACCATTCATGGATTACCTTAATAAAGGCAAACTACCTTAAGAGAAGTCACTAGCACATCAGGTGAAGTAGATAACACTTTCCTATGCTCTCGTAAACTACATCTTGTACCAGTGGTCCTTCAATCATATATGGTTACATTATTTAGACAAACACGAAGCCCATAAAATCATGACTAAGGTGCATTAAGGATTATGTGGAGTGCACCAATCTAGTCTAAAGATGAAAGCTAAGATTAAAAGATTAGGATACTACTGGCCATCGATGATTACAAATTGCATAGACATAGCTAGGTGATGCCACCAATGTCAGGTACATGGTGTGGTCCTACACCAACCACCCACAATTCTACATTCTACATTGGCCTTATGGCCATTAGAGTATTGGGGTACCAACATAGTGGGACTGATTAATCCTCCTTCTTCCAAGGCTCATCGATTCATCCTAGCTACCGTTGACTACTTTTCTAAGTGGGCAGAGGCGATCCTGCTTAGAGAGGTCACATCTCTAAATGTGCTCTACTTTTTTAGAAAACATATCATATATAAGTTTAGGGTGCCTTGATGAATTATATCTGATAATGGTACTGCATTCAAGAGCACCAAGATTAACAGTTTTGCCCAAAGACACAGAATAGATTGGAGATATTCTATTATCTACTACTCTAGGGAAAATGGCTTGGCAGAAGCCTTTAATAAAACTCTCATCCAAATATTAAATAAGATGCTCGATGAGAACAGTTGAAAGTAGCATGAGCAGTTAGTTGAAGCCTTGTGGGCCTACCACACCACAGATAAAACTCTAACACAATCTACCCCTTTCTCATTAGTGTATGGGTCTGAAGCTGCTCTACCATTAGAAGTCAAACTCCCATCACCAAGAATAGCTATGGGTAGCAAGATCACAATGGAGCAGAATGCCAAGCTATAATTAGAAGAGCTCAAAAGTTTGGAGGAGAGATGCCTATAGGCATGCCAGAACCTCAAGTTTTATAAATCCATAATGATTCAAGTTGACAACAAGTTGATCCATCCTAGAGCTTTTCAAGTATGAGAGCTTTTTTTAGTTCTAAGAAGACCAATTCTTGCTCATCGCAAGATGGAGGCAAGTTTGAACCCTCTTGGGAAGTCCCTTTTTCCATAGAGAATGCCTACCAAGGAGGATCTTATCTTATCAACCATAAGGGAGAGAGCCAGATGCTTTTGATCAACAGGCTCTATTTAAAGAAATATTATCCTTAAATCCATGTTTGAAAATCTTTATCATCAATGAAAATTCCATTTTAAATTCAACCTCATCCATATTCAAAGCATCTTTGTTTGAATCCACCATGATGTGTTTAGGGTATGTGTAAGAGAACCCAGGAAGCATCCTATCATTCGTTAACATAACACAGACACAAAATACACACAAATACATATCAAACAAATATACATCTTTTATCTCAAGCTACTTTGATGTGAGATAATGCCCCTAGTGGCACTCACTCATTAGTTGGTCTAGGTCAGGCTAACGTGCTACCGTGCTAGTGTGTCACCCTAATGGTCCCTTATTAAGGAGGATGTAAGTTTGCTATGCTTTCTTTTCTTGATTTTACACTACATACCAACAAGAACCTTATTAGCATGGTAGGCCTTACTGCACATTCGGTAAGCTACCATAATGATGGTTTTATTTAAGAGAATATAAGTCTGCTACACTTTCTTCTTAAACTGGCTATCGTGAACTAACTTGGTCGAGTATTTTTTAGGATTAGGGTAAGTTCCTTGGCAGCTCCTTTCCTCCTGACTACTCCAAGTTTGGGCCCAATCCTTTTTTGTGACTCCCTACTTATTTTTTGCCCTTAGGTCAGGTCAATCTATTGTGCCAACAATGGATCACCCTAGTGATTATTCCTCACTTTGGAAGATGTAAGTCTGACATGCTTTCTTCTTAGGACATCTATTGCACACCGATGGGCAGTCCTAGGTCGGATAGCACCTGTCGAGCTGACGAAGGACTATTATGGGGGTCAGTTCTACTTTAGGGAGTTGTAAGTCTACACACCTTCTTCCTAGACTGATCGTCGCACATCGACGGGCACCTTAGGTTTGTTAGTGTTTGCTATGCTGATAGTGACCTACCCGGTGGATACACCACTCACGGTAGATGTAAGATTACTATGCTTTCTCATCAAGTTGGCCACTGTACACCTACATGCTATCTTTTTTACAGGGTCTAGGATAATGCCCTTAGTGGTACCTCCCCTGTGGGCACTTTACTTGGATCACATCCTTTGTGACCCCATTTAGACACTACCTGGGTTACTCTTGGATTGGGTAGTCCCCCTCCCCTAGTAAACACCCCTGTGATTGGAGATTCTATTTCATGGATGTACAGATTCTCCCTTGGTCCAGTAAATCTAATATAGGTCAAGGCCAACATAGCCCCTTCTTAGTGTGGCCCCTCGCACACCAACAAGGTCCATGATAAAAAAAACAAAATATACATTTGCTTGTGGATTAGGAGAATGCCCCCAGTGGCACTTTTCACAAGAAGGCATCCTATCTTTAGGCCAGTGTCAGCAAAACTCCCTATAAGAATTGCCTGACTACTCTTGAGTTAAGATAAGTCCCCAGCGGGACTCTCTTAGTAGTCATCCTTATGTCAGTTTCGACTTGTTGTGCCACCAACAGATCACCCCAGTGGTCATCCTTTCTTTAGAAGATGAAGTCTATAATACATTCTTTCCTGCATGATCGTTGCACACTAACGACCAGCCCTAGGTCGAGTTCAATTTGTTGTGCTACTAACAGGTCACCCAGCATTTGTTTTTTGCTTTGGAAGATGTAAATATGCTATGCTTTCTCCCTAGCACAGCCATTGCACACTGAAAGGCACCCTTTTGGTCAGATAGTCCTACTCCTTGGCTAGTAGACTATCCCTTTGAACTTGTAAATCTGAGATAGGTCAAGGCCGACATAGCCCCTTATTAGTGAGTCTATAGCACATTGATGGGAATCAACCAAATTAAATTAAATTAAATGAAATTAAGTAAAATTAATCTTGAATACTCTTGAGTTGAGGTAAAATCCTCAATGACAGTCTATCAATAGTCACTGTAGATCAGGTTCGATTTGTTGTGCCAGAAAATTAGGCTCGAATGGACCCAAACCAAGCGATTTTGCCTTTTAGTTCTCAGTTTCATTCGCTGGGAGGAAGATGACACAATATTCATCTGATCTCTATTAACAGGGATGGATGCTTGTAATTAGAGCAGATCCATGCCTGATTTATTCTGTCAGATCACACGATTCAATCTGGACCGACTGATCTGTGATCGAATGGTCTGATCAAACCCCACACCATTTCCTACTAAAATGGACATGTGGCACACAATCGATGTTGCCATTGATGCGCATGCCACGCGAATTGTGCATTGCACGCGGTGATGCATGGAAACACGTGTCCCAATCAACACTACATGGCATTGATTGGGTTAAATAGGAAAATCGAGGTTTTTTTATTTTAAAATTATTTAAATTTTTTACAATTTCCAAAATTCATAAAAAAATGCTCAATGAAAAATTTAAAAAAGGGCTCATTGGATTCATCTCATCGAGAGGAATCCAACAAGCTCAAAATCTCCAATTTCTGTTTGGTATTTTGAGCTTAATTTAGGTTTTAATAAAAATTAAATTTTATTAATTAAACCAAAAATACAAATCATATTGACTTGAAACTTTTAACGATTAAACTTGAGATTAAATATACTTACCATAAAAATTTCAAGTTAAGATAACTTCTGGATTAGGAGATATCAAATTTTGAAGCTCAAATAGTCTATTTTAGTATAATAAATTAATTTACTTTATAAAAGTTATGAAAAAATTATTTAAAGTGGCTGAAACTTTGAAAATTTATAACAAATCAGAGAAAAATTAAACAAATGCACATAAATACTCATTTTGAAGGTATTTCAGAGGAGAATTTATTTAAAATATTCTTAATTAATTTTGAATAGTAATTAGGCCTTAATTAAAATTTAATTATAAATTAATTAACTTAATTACTCTTTAATTACTTAAGTAATTAACCTTAAACTTTGTGTGTTAATTCAATGGGATGACCTCTGCTTCTCATAATTTTATTGAGATTTATTGCTTAATTAATTAAGGAAATTTTCTAATTAAGCTCTAATTACTCTTTTAAATTAATTAACAATCAATTGATCTCATGAATAGTAATAATTTAATTAATTAAGTGCTTAATCCTTACTTAACAGTGAATGAACCCCTGGGAAAAGATTAGGGCCTCTTTCTTAATCTATTTCTCTAAGTTTATTTTATTAATTAAATTAATCAAGGCTTAATCAATTAATCAAATTACTTAATTAATCAAATTGAAATTATGATCACATGGAATCTCAATTAATGAAGTCTTGGGTTGACCCTTATGTGTTCAACAGCCTAAGGAAATTCTAAGGAAATAATAGTTAATCCACATATGTGTGGGAAAATTATAAGAGTACTTAATTAAGTTCCTTAACCTAATTAATCATTAATTGTGAGCTATGGTGTTTATTTTTGAGATGTGGGACACCACATAGATCTTATGGGTTACTTATTGAAGTGTTTGGGTATGACATTAAGAAATGATGCACTATCTCGAAAGATAGAAATCACCACCCTATAATGGACCTAATCACCTAATAAGGACTCCTAAGGCATGATGGGTCTTTGAATGTACCATTTTCAAATATACTAGAGATCTTTCCCCTACTTCACATAAAAAAGTAAAGTAGGGTTCATTTTAATCCGGGTTCGTTAAATTCTTTATGGAGGCAAGGCCCCATAGTTAATTACATCCTAAGAAATGAATTCGCTTAGGAATACTCTCGATTAAAGTATGAATTAAAGTATCCAAAAATTTCAAAGCTAAAACTATCAAAGGATTGGCTATTTTAGAAAATCAAATAGGATAGATGAAGGAGAAGACTTATTTTTGGAATCCAATGGGAGAAAGTAGGAAATACTCATGATACTAGAAAGCTTAGTGAGCATTCAAATCTACCCTATAATTGGGCTTTATATATTTAAAATTAAAGAGATTTATTTGTTTGAGTTGGAATTTTATTAGATTGCTAGGGCTTATAATCCATCAACACAAGATTGTGGAAAAGCCTAAGAGGAGAGGATTTATGCTTGTAGTCCCAAAGGAAAATAATAACCTCAGATCCTAAATCTATGGAGCTTTGGCAATGGCCAAAGCATAACCTAAATCTAAGGCGAAAGTGGGTATATAGTTTAGCTCCATAAGAGAGAGTAAACCACCCAACTGCTGGACTTATTATCACCTGGAGTGGCCACCAACTAACTCCTCTACACTTTAAATCCATGTAGGCAAGTCTTATGCTTTGCAAGATGGTAAGGCTGTTGTTTATTTAGAAAGGAGACTAAGTCCTTAAACTCACTCCCTAAGAGACTAGAACATGTGTGATATGAATTCATGACTTAATCTAATGCAAATTTTATCAAATTTGTTTGATTCTTTTGGACTCTTTGTTTTGACATAGTCTATGCCATTTTATATGCTTAAATGCATGAGAGCTTGATTATGGGTCAAATCAAAAGAGAAAGGGGTGTTCTTCAATCAAAGGCTCTCAGAGGTTATGCCTTTATTCTTTAGCATAGATGGAAGCCCCCTCTTAACAATAGTGGAAGAATATGACATGCGTGATGTTATACATAGAATCATCCAACTAAAGGGTTGCTAAATATTTTTTTATCTTGATTAAATTCCTAGAGTTTTATGTGAAATTATGAATTATTTTTAAAAAAATTAATTATGGGTTGTTAATTGGGGCAGAAAAATTAATTTTGTCCTAAGAGCCTTCTGCATCCAAGCCACACATTCAAACATCAAACATGAAGAAAGTAGGAAAAGCATGCAATTTTAGTGCATAATCTAAACACAACATCAAATAATTTTATAGATTATCATAAAATAATAAAAGGCCAGTGTGGTCGGGTTTCACCGTACACCCCAAAAAGAGAAACACATATGTGTAGCCGAGCTCTACCCTTATACAACCCGGATTACAAAAATAATACATGCTATGGGGGTCTTCTTTTCTTCATTTTTTCCTTCTCTTTCTTTTGATTTAATTTACTCTAAAGGAATCACATGGCACCCCAGGGACTAAGCTTTCTAGCCATTGCTCATCCTAATCCCCCATAACACTAATCCTAATTCCTAATGAAAAAATATATTAAAAATAGGAAAAGTAAATCTAGCTACACCTGCAAAATAAATGTTAGTTAAACACACCATGCAATCTAAGCAATTATATGAATAATTTGGACTTAGCACCCCACACATGAGTAACTAAGCCCACCTGTCCAAACATGGATTATGCTTAAGGGCTAAGTAACCTGCACAGCAAAAGAATTTATATTTTTATTACAGCGGACCCTTAAATACAACCCCTGTAGAAAATATGATTAGGCTAATAATGGTCTAACATCCAGTCTACGAGGAGTACACCCTAACATCCAATCTAAAATATTACATCACAAAATAAAACATTCATCACACATACATCACCCTAACTTAACACTAGAAGTGGTGACTTAGTATTATAATGTGTGTTCTTAAGACTTGTGTGGTATGCCCTAATTAGACTTTAGAGTTAGAATTTTCTAAATATTGAAAGATTCAATTTAAATGATGGTTTCACTTTAAGTTGTTTTGTTAATTTATAAGTTTTAATTAATGTTTTCTTTTGTTTCATTTAGCTTACACTTAACAACTAAGTGTTATAAAGAAAAGAAAGAGAGGAGACCCCTCTTTCATCCCTACCTTAAGTCATTTCTAAGGTGAGTTAATTAGCATAGTTCTCTTTAATGAATGGCTGATTATGTGTTTTAGTTAACCCTAAGCTTAGGTTCATTCTAAATTACCCTATTCAACAAGAAAGACATCTTAAGATTAATTATAATGGATTACTATCACACAACACACACCCATTCATTTCTTTCCATCATGTATATCATGCATATAAATAAGGATAAGAAAATTCATGCAAAAGTTATGTTTTATTTATTTAATTAATGATTCTTTATTCATTAGCCACATCACACATGCATATGTATAAGAGTTTTAAGTTAGTACGACACCATTATTTTCTACTCTAGGGGCGTAAGATACAAGACCTACTTAGACCTAATTAGGGCTACTTTTTTTAGTGGTTTTCTTTTTTGGAAGGATCTTTCTACAATCTTTTTTGATGCTCTACATTTTCAGGTTGGCTGTTGGTTATTGTTGACTGGCTGTGGATTTTTTCCCTTTCTGGGTGATTACACTAGTTTTTTTAACTTCCTGTTGTGGATGGATGCTATGTCCCCTTTATGTTTGCTGACTGGATTGGTTCTTAAGATTGTTCATGGTATTTCTTTCTATTTTGGGTCTTTTCTTTGCCATTTTTGTCTATTTTTTTGGACATCCCTGCTGTGGCGTGGGGTTTGGCCCTCTAGGTTGGGGTTTACTCATTGGAAGGTTCCTGCTGATAGCTGTGGTGTTATGTATTTCACTCCTGTAGTTTTGAGGAATTATATGATCTTGAGGGGTCTTTATTCTTTGTTTACTTCTTGGATTGCTATTGTACTGTGGTTATCCTTCATGTTGTTAAGGTTATTCTGAATGACTTTTAGATTGGCTATTTCTATTTTGTTATTTCTTTCGACCCCTGGGTGTGCCTATTATAATAATGGGGTTATGGTTTTACTTGGTATTATGTAATGGGAGGTAGCTACCTATTGGTTGGATGTTTGTCTAGCATGGCTACTGTTAACCCTGTTGGTCTTATTATTTGAGAATGGCTCTGGCTGTTGGAACATTTTTGACCATACAGAAGTTTTACCCCTTTTTTTTGGTTGGGGTGTTCAGTAGTTTTAATAAGATCCTCATGTCTTTAGATTGGGATTGGTGGCTGTTGTCTATGGATTTCCCTTAGATCCTTATCAACAATTCTGATATTTCTGAATGGATGAATTCCTCTGCCTTTCATCCTGGTGGATCTAAGTTTCATGATTGGAATCCTTGGCTATTTTGGTGGCTTGCAAGGTGGACTGCCTTGCTGGCTGCTGGGATTGGGTTCTATAACTAGTTGGTTGGGTTTAAAGAGTATTTTCTTTATTGGAATCTTTTTGTTCCTCTCCAGCCTAAGTATAGTTCTAATTATTTAAGTTCCCTTTCTTCTATTTTAGTGTGTACTTATTGGGATGTTCATTTTTGGATTGTGGTTGTGCCTCCTCACTTTCATGTTTTGTTAGTTTCTTTGATCCCTATCATTTTTGAGGTAATTTCTTCTATTATTTTGGATATTTCTATCGTTTATGTTATGTTGAGGAAGGACCTGACCTTCCATGTTTTTCTTTTTGCATTTGATGGGTCTCTGCTTAATCCTACTTCCTTCAATATGAAGTTGGCTCCTAGCATCTATGTTAGTAAGCCTTAGTGGTGGCTTTGGTGGTGTACCCTATGTTCTAAGGCTTTACTAATAGGTCTCTTTATCTACTTTACTCAATTTAATCTACCTGACTGTGGGGATTCTATTTGTTACATTTGCTGTCTAAAGTTTTTTGCAAGTTCGTGCGACAATCATCACTTGACTTGGTGTTACAAGAGGTTTGCTGGCAATGATGGCCGTGATGCTTCCTTCTTTTGGCTTTGTGCTACATATTGAAGTTTACATGCTTACATATAGTGCCTCCTTGAATAACTTCTTTCCTCTTCACATATCCTTTCCAGAACACAATCTCTCCTTTAGCTTTGTAGGGTTTTATAGGGAGAAGAGGGAGGTTTTTGCCAATCTAAAGGATTTTTTATTATGGACCTCTATTTCCTTTGTGTTTATCTTCATTTCTTTTTCTAATGTATTAGCTAGGGGGGCTTATCTCCTTAGGTCTTTCTGTATCTCTTTGAGCATTAGCTTAGAGATTTAGCCCCTCTAACGACTTTGTATCCTTATTTTGTGGCAATAAAATTTTCCTAATTTCCTAAAAAAAATCCTCACAGCCTCAAAATGTCCAGACTAATCTATCACTTTTCTCAAATACATATGAATGCACAAAACGAACCCCAAGAATAAGAAATCATGCAAGAAATTATGTTTAATGTGGTTATGTATTTATATATGTAATGTGAAATCCTTCCTAAGTCTGAACATGGAGATGTATAGAGATAGATTTAGGAAAATGTTGTGTTCTTTTCAAATGAACTATATATTTACAAATCCTATATGAACCCATGTAAGATAAGGAGAGAGGACTTCATGCTACATATCTTATATTATCAACACATGCAAGCTTATAGGTATTGACATAACTTCATTTATAATAATTGATTCATAGATTTTAAAAATAGTTTTTGGATTAATAGTGATAATAGCCATTCATATTCTTAATTTAAGTCAACACATGCAATTTGACATAAAAGAAAATATTTTGTTTAATTAATTTTAAAAGAAATGAATGCATGATTACGCATGGGCAACATTTAACATGATTAGAAAGAAATAAAGGAACATAGGCACATGATCTCATTCATTCCAACTACTTCCTAAGGACAATCATACTAAATAAAGTCATTTAAACTAAACCAAAATTCTTTAATATCATTTTTAATTTTAGGTTTGCTTTGGTTTAAGGAATGTAAAAGAGATTTTCCAATCCTAACCACATTCCCCATGTTTATGATTTAATTTGGTTTAATACGAAATAATTAAGTGAATTTTATGAATTAATTAAGTTGGATCCTTAATTAAATCAATTAGTTACCCTTACCTATGCTTCTTTAATTTGATTAACCACTTAACTATAAGTCATAAATGACATGAACATGTGACGAAATAAAATTGCAATGCTCTTAAAGAACCTAATGCAATTGGCTCATAATTAAGGATTAATTAAGTTAAAGAATCTAATTAAGTACTTTTATGATTCTCCCATACTTATGGGTTAATCATAATTTTTTTAAAGGGTCTTTATGTTGTTAAACACATAAAGAGGAACCCTTAATTTGATTGTTTGTATTTAAGGTTTGATTTGATTTAATTTATTTGAATGATTTAGCTAAATTGATTTGATTTGATTAGTGTTTATTACTTTTGTTTTATATTTGTTTACCTTCGTGTAATTTTATTGATTAATTTTTAATTAGATATTTTGATTCAATTAAATCTTGATAATTCAATATCCTTTTAAATTAATATCTAATTCTTTCTTTGATTATGATTATATGATTTAATTTTATGTTTGTTTGATTTGATTATGATTTATTTATTTATAGTTTGATTGGATTAGATTAATTGAGATTTTATTTTGATTTTAATTGAGATTGATTCTTTGTAATTAATATTTTATTTTTAATCTCATCCATTTATCATATTTATCAAAGTTTGGTTTGTATTTTTATTTCATACATTGGATAGTTAATTAGTTTATCTTATTTAAGTAGGTTGAATGAGAGTTGATTTGATTACATATTAAATTGATGAGAGTCTTTCCTTATTTGATTTAATTTGATTTGATTAGCTTTATTGATCTATGGGTTTACTTAGGTTCAATGTGATTATTAGTTTAATTAAGAAGTGTGCATACGTTTATTATTAAATTAAATAAGGATTTGCTAAATTTTTAATTTGGTTTCATATTTTTTTATGTTGATGATGATTAATTAATTTGATTTAGGTTTTAGGATTTGATTTTTTTGCACTTTAATTATGTTCAAATTTATGTTTGATTAAGCTTAAATTTAATATGATTAATTTGATTAACTTAATTAGCTTATTTAAGAGGTGTGATTAATTATTAAATTAAATAAAGATTTGTTTAATTTTTAATTTGATTTCATATTTATTTAGGTTAATGATGTAATTAATGACTTAATGAGGTAAGTTTAAATTAGGATTTGATTGGCATTTAATTGCTTTTTATGTTTGATTAAGCTTAAGTTTAATATGATTAACTTGATTAACTTAATTAGTTTATTTAAGAAGTGTGATCAAATTAATTAGTAGATTAATTAAGTGTTTGATTTGAATTAATTTTAATGTGATTTATAAAGTTAATTTGTTTCAATAAGATGATGGATTAATTCATTAAGTTTGCATTAATTAAATGTTTAATTAATTAAGTTTGATAAAGGGTAATTAAATTTTTAAGTCATTAGATTAATTAAAGGTTTGTTTAATTAGAGATTAATGACTTAATTACCCATATATGACTTATTTGATTTGATAGTTTTAATTAAGAATTTACCTAATTAAAGGGTTATCATTATTATTATCACTTGATTAGATTAATTGATTTAATTGTTTATTTTTAATTCAATTAAACTTGATTATTCATAATCATAGTTAGGTTTGATTTTCTTCATTTATTATGCTCATTAGATTTCATTTATGTTTGATTTAGTTGTTATGTTTATGTATTAATGGCTAATTAATCATCTTATTCCAAATGGATTGATTTTAAATGTGATTTAATCAGATCTTAATTAAGTTTACTTTAGCTTTATTTGGTTTAATATGATTAATATCAAATGATTATGTTTAATTGGTTTATTAATCAATTTTATTTTTAGTTTATTTAATGATTAATTAAGATTTAATTTGTTTTAATTTGTTTAGTTTCATATGATTAAGATTTAATGCTAGGTGTAGGTTTGAAAAGATTAGTTTGGTTTTATATCAAAGTTTCATTGATTTATTCAAATATGAGTTTGATTTAAAGATCTCATCATTTAACTAAACTTCATTAACTCAATTAGGTTTAGTAAATTTTAATTTCATTTGAATGATAAATAATATTTTTTTTATTTAAAGTTTGATTACCAATCATTTGGGTATTATATCATTTCTGATTTTGATTTGATATTTAAATTATTATTTTTAGGTTATGTTTTAATTAATTTCTAAATTGATTAAAGTTTAGTCCTAAGTGTTTATTTAGGGTTAATTAGGCTTTAGAGAATCACATTATTTTCTTAAGGGTCCTAGATGTTAACTGAAGTGATTTAAATTATTTTAAATATTTTTCTATAGTTTTATTAATTTTTATTTGGTTTGTTCTATTAAAATGGACAATATGAACTTCAAAATTTAAGTTCTACCAATCTGAAAGCCTTTTTCACTTGAGATTTTTATGGTAGGTGTGCTTTAACTTTTATTTCAATATCTAAAAATTTCAATTCTATCAGATTTGTATTTTTAGAGTTATTAATGAAATTTAATTTTCACTAAAACTTAAATTAAGCTCAAATCATTCATTGGAATTTGGAGATTTTTAGTTAATTGGATTCCCCTTGAAAAGATGGTTCCAACGAGCCTTTATTTGTAATTCTTTGCTAAGTATTTTATTTTTTTATGAATTTTCAAAATTTTAGAACACTTAAATAAATTTTAAAATTAGAAAATATGTGATTTTCCCATTTTACCCAGTCAGTACCACGCGGGCGGGTGGAGAAAAATTTATAAAGGGAGGGGGAGTCACCTTTCAAATTTGTTGGTGAGAAATGAAAGAGAACAGACCTATAGAAATTCTTCTATTTAGGATGCCACGCAGATTCACAGATGTACTTATTCAGGTGATTAAGTACATCATCAAGGAAATAGTGTACTATCTCAAAAGACAGAAGTCACTACCCTTTAATGGACCTAATCACCTCAATAAGGACTCCTAAGGACGATGGGTCTGCATATGCACTAGAGATTCTTCCCCTGCTTTACATGAAAAAGTAAAGCAGGACTTATTTTAAACCAGGTTTGTTAAGTTCCCTATAAGGGCAAGCCCCCATAATTAATTACATCCTAAAGAATGATGATTCCTTAGAAAAACTCTCGATTAAAGTAAATGATCGTTGTCTTTGAAGATTTTAATAAGAAAGGACTATCAATCGATTAGTTCATTTTTGAAGATCAAATGAGATTGATCAAAAGAGCAAGTTATTATCGAAGCCAAAATGGAAAATAAGTAGGAGATGCCCATGATGCTAAGAAACCTAGCGAGCATCTTAAACTATCATATAGTTGGGCTTTACATTTTTGAAATTGATTTAGTTTGTTTGAGTTGCATTTTTCATTTAAAAATTTAGGACTTATGATTCTTTAACACAAGATTAAGGAAATGCCTAAGAGGTGAGGAATTATGCTTATGGCCCACAAAGGGGAGAAGCCACCTCAGAACCTAAATCTAGGGAGCTTTGGCGAAGGCCAAAAGCAGAACCTAAATCTAAGGCGAAAATGGATAATTGGTTTGCCTCCATAAAAGAGGATAATCCACATGACAGCTTGGACTTACAACCGCCTGGGGGTGGCCACCAACTAACTCCTCCTATGATTTTAAATACATGTAGGCAAGTCTTTATGCTTATGCAAGATAGCTAGCCTATTATTATTTTAAAAAGATGTTAGGTATTTAAACTCACTCCCTAAAGAGACTAGATCATGTAAAGGGACATACTTCAAATGACCTAAATCAAATGAAATTCAAATTTTATTTTATTTTCATTTTTGGACAATTATTTTGACTCAAGCTAATAGGATTCATATGATTCATGCATGAGAAAGAAGGTTATTGGCCAAAAATGAAAGTAAGAAAGGCATAAGTGAGTACAATGCCATTGTTAATCAGAGGTGTTAGGTATAAGACCTACTTAGGGTTACCTAAAGTCTCACAACCTCAGGGTTGTCCAGACTAATATACCACTTTTCTTAAATACAAACATATGTATGAAAGAAATGAAACGGAAAGGAAGAATGCAAAAGTTACATTAATGGATTCATTTTGTTTATGCAATTTATGTATGCAAGTGTAAGAAACCCTTCTTAGGTGATTGCATAAAGATTAGTAGGATATGGAATTAGGTGAGTATTAGGTTCTTTTCAAATTAACCCTACACCTTACCAACTCATATTCAGAACTATGCCAATATAAAAGAGAAAGGAAACCTATGCTAAGCATGCCTTTATAATCCATCACATGCAAACTCATAATTAAAATATAAGTAGCATACTTTCAGATTTGGTATTTGATTTATATGTTTTAAAACTAATTTGGATTTAATAGTGATAATATCCATTCATATTTCTACTTTAGCCAACACATGCAAATTTGACATAAACTAAATAATTTCATTTAGAATTGGAATTTGAAAAATATGAATACATGAAATCACATGAAATACAAGTTTAACATGTTGGGGAAAGATTCAAAGTAATGAAAGCATGTAAATAAGTTCACTTCACTTAAATCCTAAAGACATTCTTATGGAATAAGAAAGTTTAAAATAAATCAAAGTGATTTTTGTTTAGTTTGGAGTTTGATTTAATTTTGAAAAGGTGAGATGAGTTTGGTGTTCCTAACCCATTCCCACATATGTTTGATATTTTTTTTTATTTTTAGATAATTAAATCCATTTTTATACATTAATTAGGTTAAGGTATGAATTAAGTAACTTAATTAACCCTTACCTACACCACCTTAGAATAATCAACCAAATAATTATGAGCTAATGAGATGACATAAAACTTACAAGGAATTTAAATTTGTAATGCACCTAATAAGAAAGAGGCCTAATGCAATTTGGCTCATAATTAAAGGTTAATTAAGCTAAGGGGTTTAGCTTAAGTAATTTCAAAACACCCTTTCATACTTATGAATTGGGTTTTAATTTCCTTAATTAAACTTAGGCTATTAAACATCTAAGAATCTACCCAAAATAGATTAATTAAGTTATGAAACTTTTTAGAGTTTTTAGAAATTAATTAAGGGGATAATTATTGAATTAACCCTTAATTAAGAGAGGATTAAAGAGAGAAAATGGAGGTTTAGGGAATAGCTTAGGGGAAATGTCCCAAAATTATTCTATAAACCTCCTATTTACTGGATCTGATCTTAATCAACCCTAGTCATGGATTAAAATCACTAATTACACCTTAATTATCTTTAATTACATAAAAAGGGTAATTAAGAAATCCATATGTAATTCTTCTAATCAAGCTTTAAATAAATCCCAAGAAAATTAAGGGAGGCAAAATTCATCCCCTAAATCATAACCAAGAAGTTATCAAATCCCAAACGGCGGTTGGCGGCGAACGCGATTTGATCTCTGTAGTTCGATCAAAGATCCGACGACCAGAGATCTTCCCGTGATTTTAAAATAGATAAGGGATTTCTAAACATGGGCAATTATATTAGCCATCCATCCAAAATGCATGGATGGATGGCTGAGGTCTTCCAAGTTCTTCCCCTTGATCAACAGAGATGGTCCATGATCAAGGGAAAGATTCGAGCTCGATTGAGCTCGGATTCAAACCAAACTCAACCCACACCATCTAAAGCTAAAGAGCAGCACATCCAATAGTCAAAACTCCATGAGATTAAATGTTCTTTCACCTTGCTCTACACCACATTGAGTTTAATGGTCAAAAAACCCCATACCTCATCGGAGATAATCAACGGCGCTCGATTCCCTTGGAAAAGCTTCATCTAGTTGAGATGAAGCCTTGCTGATGTTTTGAGCACTTGAGATTGAGTGGATTGGTATATGGACCACCTCCTCCTTAGCTAGTTTGAGGCTTTGATAGAGCAAGGTCTCCCCTTGCCTTTGGAACTTTAAAGAGAGCTTGGGTGTACTCAACTTGCTTCTCTAATGGGGTGTGCAAAAGCAATTGCAGTGAAATTGAGTGAAGAGGAAGTTGGCTCTTCAATAGACCTCCCTTATTTTGAAACTTTAAAAATTGAGAAAAGGAGTTTTCAAATCCTCTTTAAGAAGCTTGGGAATACTCTCTAAGGCTTGCTCTTAGTTCCTTAGCTTCAATCAATAGAGGGGAAGTTTGAATTGAAATGAATTAGGGGAGTATATCTCCCCCTTGAAGTATCGGACGGTCATCCATCTTCTAGCCATTTTTGATCAATGAGCTTAAGAAGTGGGTTATTTGATCAGTTAGAAGTGTGCACATGGTCAGTTTGAGCCAAGGAGTGGATTTCCAATCTCCCATGTGCTTGAATTTGAGTGGGAGATGGGTTTTGAATTTGGAATTTTGACCCATGGGGTTGGGTTTGGTCTAAGGACCAATTGGGCTGATGCAAACCCATTGGGTTGGGTGCACTACACTTCACTAGGTCCCCTTGAGCTATTATGAAAGCCTCAAGTGTATATGAAGAGGGTATGACCAAATTACCCATGGGTTAAGCCAAAATTTGTTCTATGACCTAGAGGTAGGATGGTCATTTTGTTGATTTTCCACTTTGGATATGTTGGGCATGTGGAGAAACTAGGTTTGGCCAAGTATCATGAGATTTGGAATTCATTTGATAGGTTTGGCTCATGTTGACCCATTTAAGTCAAAATGGGTCAACTTGGGTCAAGCTAACCAATTGGTCAAATAGGATCAAACCAAAGGTTGGGACAAGTTCATATGACCATTTGAAATGTTTTGGTGACTTTGGTTTCATTCAATTTGGTATAGTTTTTAATTTGGCTCATATGACTTCATTTAGGTCAAATGGGTCAAGTTGACCTATTTGACCCATTTGACCTATTTGGGGTAGGTCAAGGGTAGGTTTAGGTTAGGTTAGTCATATGGAGTGGATTGGTATCTTTATTTCCAATTAATTTTTGTTAAGTTCAAATTTGGCTCAACATGACCCCTTTAGATCATGTTGGGTCTAAGGTCAATTGGGCTAGGTTAGGTCTAGTTGGCCAATTGAGGTTTTGGTCAAGTTCTATAAGTGATTTGGAATGGACTTGACCCATTGGTTTCAATCAATTTGGCTTAGATAAAGTTTTGACACATTTTGACCCTTTAGGTCAAAATGGGTCAACTTGGGTCAAGTGACCAATTAGGCTAGGTTAGGCTCAAATGTTGGCTTGGCCAAGTTAAAACATAAGTCATGAGTGAACTTAGATCAATGGTTTCAATTAATTTGGCAAATGGTGAAATTTGGCTATGTTAGGTTTCATTTTGGGTTAAGTGTTGACTTGGTCAACCCTTAGGTTTGGCTTGGTTTGATCCAATTTGACTGATTGATCATCCCATGATGATTGTTGATCATGATGAGGAGATTTATGAGTTTGGTTCAATCCAATTTGGTTAGGATTAGAATTTGGTTCATAAGGGCACTTTATGTCAATTTGGGTCAAATGAGCCTAAGTGGGTCAAATGGCTTGGTCAAAGCTTGATTTTAAGTTGGTTGATCTTGTATATGAACTCATGATTGAAATATAAATCCATTTACAAGTGGATTGAAGTCAAATGGGTTTTGATCCATTTGACAATTTCATATTCAAAGAAAGAATATGAAAGGGTTTAGGGTTTGATTTTTGAACTAGGTTTTGATTGTTTGATTGGAGTTTGTATTTATATATGAGCTCATAATTATAGGGTTGATTGAATCATGAGATAAAATCAAGGGTTTGGCTTGATTTGAAATTGATTTGGCTAAGTACAATATTTTGACTTGAAAGGGTTAGGCTGGATTTTGAGGGTTTGATTTGATTGATTATATTTATATTTCATTTATATATGTAAATATAAATGATAATATAAATGAGTTTTGAGAAAATCTCATGGATTTGAATTGATTTAGATCATGATTTGGGCTAAATCCATTAATGGAAAATTAAGGGACTTAGGAAAATTTCATAAATTGATTTGGAATTTTGAGTTTAGTTTGATTGATTTGAATTTATATTTCATTTATATATGTGAATATAAATGAGAATATAAATGGATTATGAGAAAATCTCAAAGATTTGAATTAGTTTTGATTGTAATTTTGGTTAAATCCTTAAGGGAAGGTTAAGGACTTAGGCAAAATTTGGACTTAGGAATTTTGTTGGATTTTGATCATGGGTTTCAATAATAGATTTCAATCATATAGAATTGATTTGAATTTGGGAAAATCAATTAAGATTGATGTGGAGTTTGACTTGAATGAAGGAAAGTGAGAAATGGTTCAAGCTAAGGGTAGGCAATTTTCCTAATACCCCTAAGGCATGACCTATTCTTATGGTTAACCCTTCTAAGTCTCTAGGGCTAGGTTGAGTGTCTACCTAATCACTAGATGTGTCTTAAGACTAAGGAATTCTTAAAGTCTAAGAGGAGTCTTATGTCTAAGATGGAAGGGTTGAGAGCTCATTCTAAAAATGAGGTCAATAGGGAGCTGACGGGGCAACGTGGTGCCACATGGCACCGCGCGATGGGCACTGCTGTTATGTGTGACACGCAATGCCATGTGGCACCATGTGATTGGCCCGTGCGATATCCCGTTAGCCAAATGAGTGTGAAAGAGATAGGGATGCGTCAATCGGACAGTCGGATCAATCTGCGTGATCTGAACAGCATGATCTGCAGATCTGAACCTCATGAACTGTAGATCTAAACTGTGCGATCTCGGATCCAAACCATGCAATTGTATGATCTGAGTCATCCGATCCCTAAATGGCAAGATCAGATGGCGGCTACTTTTTGGCGGGAAAAAATTGGGTAACACTATTCAATCGATGGGATTTTTCGTGCTTTTGAACCAAATTTTGTTCGATTGGGCTCATTTTCATGGCAATTTTTACAAAAAAACTTCCTAATTCATATTAGGACTAAATATAGTGAAAAATGTAGGGCTTCTCTAAGAAATTTCCTAAAAATCATGCAAAAATTGACATAAATAGAAGTCCCTAAAGCCAGCTAAAGTTTGGCAAAATTACCTCGCCAAGGATGGTTTCTAGCGATAGTGAAGATCTGAGCGAGCTCCTAGGTGCAATAGAAAGCTTTTGAATGAGTGTAGCCTTTGTCTTTACTTTAGAATGATGTATTCTTCAATAGCCGCCACTTCCTCATTGAAATCAACCAGGTTTTGTTATTTTTAGCTCAAGAGAAGTGAGGAAGTAGTGGCTGATGGCTTTGGGAGTTACAAGAGACTCTCTCTTACCAAAATCAAATCTCTTTACTATCTCTATTCTACCTCTTTCAATGGTGGTAGAAATTTGAATAAATGTGATGGGGAGGTGGTTGTGATGGATGGTAGCTTGATTGAAGACTTTGGATTTAGCTTCCAAAGTCTTCATTTGCTACCATATGATCAGCTCCATTGAATGGCATAGATGAGGGCAAGTTGAATGCATGTGATGGGGAGAATTAAATGAGGTTGGGTGGAATCCTATGTTGGGGAGGGTCCATAAAGGATTTAATTTGGTTGGGTTGATTTTGGTCTGATCCTAAATGGATTTGGGCCATGTTTGATCAGTCCCCAATGGGTCATGGCTTGGTTTCAAGGGATTTGGCTCAATTTGGTCATATGGGTCACCTTGGGTCATATCAGGTTAGGTTGATCGATTGGTCAAATTGGATCAAACCAAGGCTTAGGTTAGGTTCAAATGATAATTTGAGGTGTTTTGGTATGGTCAATTTGATTTAATTTGACTTGGGATTGATTTGGCTTATTTGGAATCAAATGGGTCAATTGGGTCAAGTTGACCAATTTGAACAAAATTGGCCAAATTTGTTTGGGTTATGGGTTGATTCATGTTCAATTGACTAATTGAAGATGAACGTAACCTTTGGTTTGAATCAATTTAGATTTAATTTGAATTGGCTAATTTGGCCCTTTAGGTCAATTTGGGCTAGGTTGGGTCAAGTTGACCAATTTGTCAAATTAAACTCAATTATGGCTTTTTTTCAAGTTCAATAATCAATTTGAAATAAACTTGAGCCATTGGTTGCAATCAATTTGGGTTAGATCATGATTTGACCCAATTTAGTCCTTTAAGCCAATTTGGGTCAACTTGGATCGAATGGCTGATTGGGCTTGGTTTGGATCAATTGGTGGTCAAGTGATATTTAAATATTGATTTTGGGTTGATTCAAATCATTAGTTTCATTCAATTTAATGTAGGATGAGTTTTGGCTAGTTTTAGTTCATTTGGGCTAAGGGTTGACATGGTTTGACCCAATTAATTGCAATTGATCATCGTGGGGTGATCAACAATCATGGTGGAAGGTCTTGTTGAGTTTAGTTCAATCCAATTTGGGTTAGATTAGAAGTTTGCTCAAATGGGTCCTTTAGGTCACTTTGGGTCAAGTGGCCTAAGTGGATCAATTGGTTCAATTTTGGCTTGGTTCGAGTTTAGTTGAACTTATATATGAGCCTTGGATTGAAATATAAATTCAACGACAATCAATTTGGAGTCTAAGGAATTTTGGCTCATTTGAAATTTTCAAGTCGAAAGGGCTAGGTTAGGTTTGACTTAGGTTGGCTTTGATTTGATTTGATGAATTAGGTTGGCTTTAGTTTGACTTGGGTTGGCTTCGATCACATTTAAGGATGTATACATTCATTCATCATTTAAGTGTGCTAAAATGTGTTTCATGTATAGATATACTTAGGATTAAATCATATGCATGTTACATGTGATGGAAAGGAATGATTTAAGATGTGTCATGTGATGTAGTAGTTCAACAAAATTAGTCTTAAGATGCCTTTTATATTGAATGAAGTCATTTAAAGTGAACTTAAACTTAGGATTAATTTAAAAGTGTTTAATAATTCATTCACTAAAGGGAACTAAATCAAATTAACATGCTTTAGAAAGTGGCTTATGATAGGGATGAAAGAGGGAAATCCTCTTCCCTCTCTTTATAACACTTAGTTGCTAAGTGTAATCATATGAAACAAAAGAAAATATAAATTAAAATTCTCAAATTAATTAAATAACCTCAAGTGGAATCAACTATTTATATTAAATGGAAGTCTTTCATACTTAGAAAATTATAATACTAATGCTTAGTTAAGACATACCACACAAGCCTTAACACACACATTAGAACTAAGTCACCACTTCTAGTCCTAAGTTAGGCCAACTTATGTTTGGTGTATGTTTTATTTTGTGATATAATATTTTAGAGTGGTTGTTAAGGTGTATGCTTCGTAGACTGGATGGTAGGCCATGATTAGCCTAACCATATTTTCTGTAGGGGATTATGCTTAAGGGGCCACTTAAAAATAAATATAAATCCTCTCTTTACAAGTTGCTTAAGCCTTTAAACATAATCCAAGTTAGGACAGGTGGGCTTGGTTACCCATGTGCAGGGTGCCAAGTCTAAATTATTATATAACTGCTTGGGATTGCATGTATGTTTAACTAACCACTATTTTGTAGGTGTAGTTAGATTTACTTTTCTTATTATTAATGTAATTTTGCAATTAGGAATTAGGATTAGTGCTATGGGGTTTAGGATGAGCATTGACTAGAAGGCTTTGTACTAGGGTGACATGTGATGCTTATGAAGTGGTGTAAATCAAATATGTATTTTCACTGATCATTTGATAGGAGAATGTTTAGCTAGAGGAGACCACGATGGCTTGTCATTTAGTGAGCCTAGTGATGAGGCCATTTGGTTTGAGATCGAGAAGCATGATCTTCGAGGAGATGTTGACATCAGGGATAAGATTGACCAACATGGTGATATGTTGAGAGGATGTGACATTTATAAGGGCTTCTTTGTACGATCCTCCATGCTTCTTGACTATGCTTTAGACTCTCTTGACTTTAAGGATACAACATAGTGGGTGAGTACGATCATATTGAAATATAAGGAATACAATCCCATAGATACCATAGTTGATCAGGTTAGTTCTAGGTATTGTAATATTTTGGAGCCTGCTTCTAACAGCATTGAGCAGACGAGACATTCTAGACTTCTGAGCCATTGTCAGTTATAGCCGAGCTCGTTAGACTTGCTTTGAGATTCATCTATTGGCCGGATTGCTAGTCTTCCATATGGATATGTCGCATGGGCTTGGTACATCTTGCAAGCTCACAGAGACACTTTACAAACAACTAGTATTTATGAGGCAATATATATGTCTTTATTTGATTTTGAGGGTATGCCTTCTTCTTGGACTCGTGGAGTAATGAAATTATGGGATACTAGTAGTAACACTTGTTGGGTTGTCCCGGAGGAGTTGACAGTTATACTTTGGGTGTTAGGCCTCTAGTGCTGTGTTAGGCCTTCTGGTGTTTGGTTATCGCTACGAGGAATGTGTTTCACCTGATGAGGAATTATTCTATAGGAAGCCTTTAGATGATAGTGATAGACGAGGTATGTTAGCCATGCCACCTATTTATGTTGATCATCTGAGCCACTATCACCAAACTTTCAGGGCATTAGGACATTCTAGACGATCATGAGCTACACTGCCTATGAGTGCATAGATCTAGAGTTTCTTACAGGATTATGATTTGTCTGAGAAAATTGTAGTACTGCATGATCATTTTCGATTAGGTGTGTCAGATGAAAGTTATTTATCTACGGAGACTGTAGAGCCTACTTTACCAACAGGAGGGACTTCTCCAACTGTATAGGGATTGAGCGAGGATATGTTCTTAGCAAGATTTATAGTGACATGGCTCTGCATTTTTATACTTTATATTATAGAGGGATTAGTTTGCCCAGGTGCTTTGTTAGCAGCCAATAGGATCTCTCGAGGTGAGCGAGTTTCTCTAGCCCTAGTAGTGTAAGTCAGAGTTTATAGAATATTGGGAGTGATTTCTGAGGCATATTCTCTAGAGTTACGAGATGTGATTCTACCTTGGCAGTACCTGTACGCTTGAGTTCACCTACACTTACATGATGCTTTTGCCTATTTCGAGTGTCCACCATTCTTTTTAGAGCGAGGATATCCTATAGTTTTGCACTTGTATTGAGCATCATCTACTTTGGAGGTGGAGTGGATTCGCATGTTCTTCTTTGCTCCTAATTTAGTCAGAGATCAATTTTTACTAGTCCACCATTCAGATACAACTGGTTTGCCACCTGACTTGATAGAGGCTGACCTTACTAATGGCTTTGATGAGAGTCGTAGAGCTTCATGGACATTGAGAGTGGCCGAGTACCTTTTCAGAATACATCTAGGCTGGTTATGTTACAGGTTTGGTCAGTTAGTTATTATTGAGGGCTATCAACCCAATCATGTTGCACGATTATTCAAATTCTCTCAGTCTACTGCTCATGATGGCTGACCATTCATCCTTAGGATAGTAGATGTTAGGAATACAAGGACAGTGCCTAATGAGACACGTTATTATGCTGCTTTTGTAGTTTGGCTACACTTACTATGACTTGGTACTGGTTCTCAGTTTCAGATAGCTCCTCCGCATAGTTACACTAAGGTCAGTTATACTCATCTTACCTGGGTGCGACTATCTTTCGGTCCCTTCTTGGAGCATGGTACGAAGAGATATGAACGTAGAGTGAGGTCTTTGGGAGTTCCTCGAGGTCAGAGGACTCATCGTAGCTCATCATCGGTAGGAGACAACAGCACTAGAGGCATAATCAATATCTTTCTTTTTAATACTTTTGTCATCTCCCTTTTTAATATCTTTCTTTTTAATTTGTGATAGATATACCAAATGATGAGCAGGCCAGCCCTGAGGGCATCCCTAGTAAAGTGCGAACTATCGATTCTTCTCCTAGTTATACTTAAGTTCCTTTACCGACTTATAGATGTAGGTACAGTCAGCCTACAGAGCCCTCTCGATTTCAATAGATTATTCCATGAGTCCACTTTCACGAAGACTTCTAACTCCTGATAAGGTGCCACAGGTTTCAGCTAACACTAGATACGCTACTGAGGACTTTGGAGTTGGGGCGTCGAGTGTACCTATCTTTGATACTACTACCTCAAATTATGTTACTTCTTTTATGGAGTCACATTTTCCTACAAAGCCTTACTCTGTCTACTGCCCTAGAGATACTTCTGAGGTGAGAGACCTTATATTTAGTGGAGCTTTTATCGAGCTAGCATACAACCATAGAGCTTATCGGATAATGAGGGTCACAGAAAACTTTGTCATTTATGATGAATCGATTCAATCAGGTTCACCATGTTCAAGACCTTTTTTTATTTATTATTCTTTTTTACTCACATTTCTTTATATTTATTGCTTTACTTTATACTGATTATATCCATTCATTTCTTGTAGTGCTTGAGGTGGGTTATGAGTACAACTGATTTTCCTCTGCACCAGATCCATGTGATAGGGTATGCAGGACTACAATTTGATGTTTTTGAGGGATGTGATATCTAGGCTTACTCTAGGCTCACCAGAGTCACTAGACCGCTTTACATCATACACAAATATTATTTTAGATCTTCTAGCTCACACTGGTTTGGAGGAGCAGGTTCTCAGGTACTAGGAGGCTCTTTATAGAGACGTAGAGTTTTTGATCCACCAGATGAGGTCACTCGATCGCCTCCAGACTTCACCGCAAAACTTGAGCAAGTCATGATCCATAGGAGGAGGCCGCCGCACATGATGAGTTAGAGAAGTGTGTTGAGGATTTACAACACTACCATTAGAGATCGATAGATGCCACTTTAGAGTTCGACAAATTAACTACCAAGATCAGAGAGTTATGGAGGGATCTCATGAGCGTAATATCCTACAAGTCAGACTTGCAAGCTGAGGAGGATAGAAGAGCTCGAGCTATAGAGCAGGAGCAGCACCATTACTAGATACACCACCAAGTTATGGTGGATGCTGAGGCTACTTTGACCAAAGCTGTGGAGGCTTTATAGTTGGCTGAGAATGAGCATGAGTCTTTGGTAATTTTTTCAGCACAACTTTAGGAGCTACAGTTTAGGCTTCCTTGATGTACCTTTTCTTTTTCTTTCTCTTTTTTATCAGTCATGTACTATTTTATTATATTAGTGAAAAATCAGTATTTCTCTTTTCTTTTTATTTTGTACTGCATTTGAGACTTTGTATCTTCAACTTTGCATATCTTTGAGGTATTTTTATACAGTTGATATTTTAGAGATAAAGCATTTTCTATAATCTTGTTTATAGTTCATTAGTCAGTTAAGAGAACTTTTGATTTTGAATCACTTGGGTATGTCAAGTCAAATCAACTTTAGGCAGAATAATTATTATCATCAAACTAGCAAGTGGGGGATCTACCACTATGGGCTTTTCTTATAGCTTGTTGAGTGAGAAGAGCAGTTAGCGACTCGATCACATTTGGGCTAATTGAGTCTGACAATTAGGACCGGCTTAAGTCTTAGACTTGAGCTGTGAACAGACTTGCGCTTCCCTAACTTAACAATATTGAAGTTTACAAATTTAAAATCCTCTCACTTGATTTTTAGAACTATTATAAGTATAGAAGATGAATCTTTCAATTGTAGAATCATGTTGTGTGCAGCTTATTTAAAGATACATTTTCACAATTCAAGATAACTAAAATTATCTTTACCACTAGAATATTAAAGTAATCAAATGGGGATCTTGGCTCAAAGTATGATGTCTACCCGAATCAAAATATATTCAAAGATTTTGCCTTATAGCACGATGTCAACCCATATGAAAATAAAATAGAATAAAAATGCCCCTGTCTTACAGGGGGAATTCTAAAGCACTTTGAAAGAATTTTAAAATAAGTTAAGAAAGCATATCAATATTTGAGTTGGTGTATTTGTCCTTAGGATGGCTTAACATATAATATTGATTTTAGTTATATATTAAAAATAAAAATTCCCCCTATGTAATAAGGTGATTTTCACGGTGCTTTTAAATAAATTTTATCATCTATAATAAAAAATTATCTTTCTTTTCTCTTGATTATATATATTTATTTAAGGATATCGATGTTAAGCATGATGTCAACCTAAATAAATATAATAAAAAAGTTCCCCATGTCTTATAGGGAGATTTCTATAGTACCTCAAAAATATATTTATCATGTATAATACTTTTTCAAGTATCGACCGTTAATTGGAGGCATTGGTCTTTCATCATTTAGGTCAATGAGTTGGTATGCCCCTCCCAATTAGGCTCAAAATTTTTACCAATTTTTTAATTAAAAATAATTGGTCTTCTTAGCATCAAGACCAAATCCCCTTTTTGGAATGTTTGAGGTCGAACTGTATGATCAAAAACCCTAGACATCTTTGCTCGATAAACTTCGAGATTTTGATGAGCTTGCAATCTAACATCATCAAGCACGTCGAGTTCCTCTATTCTCAAATGAGCATTTTGATGTTCAATCAGGTTGTATTTGATGACAACTCAAAGTGATGGCAACTCAGCTTCAAGCGAAAGAACCGCTTCACTTCCAAATACTAATGAATAGAGAGTGGCTTTAGTTGGTGCCTTGTAGGTAGTTTGATATGCCCATAATTCCTCTATCAATTTAGTATGCAATTCTCTTTTTATTTTAGTGAGGATCTTCTTAAGTAGTTTAACTAATGTCTTGTTGAAGGCTTTTTCCAAATCATTTGCCCTTAGATTATATATTAAAGAGTATCGCCAATCAATTTTGTGTCTATCAATGAATCTATAAACCTTTGTACTTTTGAAAGCTGGGCCATTATAAAAAATTATTCAGCATGACACTCCGAATCTATAGACCACATTAGGCATGAAGAAGTTGATCACTCGATTAGCAGTAACTTCTTTAAATGGGGTAGCTTCAGTCCCCTTAGAGAAATAATCAATTATTGTAAGGATGAAGTGGTAACCAGCTGACAACGACGGATCAATCTATCCAATTACATATGTACCCCAACATTCAAATGGAAAAGATGTTATTGTTGAGTGTACTAGATTTGGAGGTTGGTGGATTATATTCCCATGTACTTGACATTCATGATTCCTCTTTGTATAATCAATACAATCTCTCACCATAAATGGCCAATAATAGCCAATCCTTTTGATCATTATTGCCATATTAGGAACTGACTAATGTGCACCTAAGCATCGTAGCCACATGAATTTTAACCATTACTTTGCTAACTTCATCTGTACCTAAGCATCATAGCCACATTTTTTGAATGTTCTGTGATATAAGGTGTTATTGATGAAAACATAGTGTAACATTCTCTTCTCAATTTGAGATGCCAATGATTTATTATTTGGTAATTTATCTTCTTTAAAGTAATTGATGAAGGGATGCCTCTAATCATGTGGCTCTTCTACTACTATAAAGGCTTCCTATTACTTTTCTGAAGTAATAACCTGCTTAGTTCTTCTTAGTATAACTTCTTGTTGATTTTAGGGAGGATAAAGAGCAACCTGAGCCGCATCCTGTTGGGCTGAATTTGATGACCCCTCTACTTGCGGGGATTATAACATTATTGGCTCTAAAAATCATTGAGTAAATATCTTGATCATGACATAATCACCATTCATACTTGCCATATCTTTAGCTAATTTTGCTAAGCAATCTGGTTTGCTATTCTTGGATCGAGAGACTTAAGTTAGTGTGACATTTGGTATTTACTTTATTAGCTCAAGAACTTGCTTATGATAAAAAGCTAACTCAAGCTTGTTAATTTTATAGATTCCAAGTACTTGATTTGTAATAAGCTGAGAATCACCAAAAATATGTAAGTTTTGAATGCCTATGAAAATAGCTTCTTCGAGACTTACCACCGATGCTTTATACTCAGCTTCATTATTAGTTCTTCGTACAGTCAACTCATATGATTGTCTCATTATCCCTTCTCTTGCTATTATCAAGACTATGCCACTGCCTGCTCTTGCCCTTGGGAGATTTGAAGGTTGGAGTTGTTTGATTGATGAGGCTCCATCAAAGTACATTTTCTAAATTTTTGATTTTTCTCTTTTATGAATGTGGTGTTTATTTTTAGAATGTGGGGTGGGGGGAGGGACACACCACATCATAAAGTACTTATTGAAGTGATTTGGTAAGACAATGAGGTATGATATACTTTCTCGAAAGATAGAGATATCACCCTTCAATGGATCTAATCACTTAATAATGACTCCTAAGACATGGTGGGTCTTTGAATGTACTAGAGATTTTTCCCCTACTTTACATGGATGAAAAAATTAGGGTTTATATTAAACTGGGTTCGAAAGTTCCATATGGGGGGAAGCCCCCATAGTTAATTACATCCTAAGGAAGGTGAATTCCTTAGGAATATTCTCGATTAAAGTAGGCAATTGTTGTCTCCAAAGATTTTAAGGATAGACTATCAATAAATTGGCTATGTTGGAAATTCAAATAGAAAAGATTAAGGAGAAGACTTATTTTGAAAGCCAAAGGGAATAAGTAGGAAATTCCCATGATACTAAGAAAACTAGTGAGCATTCCAATATATCCTATGGTTGGGCTTTATAATTTTGTTTGAGTTAAAATTTTATTAGATTTTTAGGGCTTATAATCCATCAACACAAGGTTGTGGAAAAGCCTAAGAGGTGAGAATTTATTCTTGTAGCCCGAAGGAAGTAGCTACCTCCGATTCTAAATTTAGAGAGCTTTAGGAAAAATTAAAGCACAGCCTAAATCTAAGCGAAGATGGGCATAAGGTTTACCTCCATAAGAGAGAATAAACCATCCGACTGTTGGGCTTACAATCGTCTAGAGTGGCCGCTAGCTAACTCCTCACATGCTTTAAATTCATGTAGGCAAGTCTTATAAAATTTCAAGATAGTTAGATTTTTAATAATTTAAAAAGAGACTAAAGTCCTTAAACCCACTCCTTAAGAGATTATAGCATGAGTGGTATGAGCAATGACTTAATCTACAAATACAAATCTTTTCAAATTTTACATGATTTTGGACACTTCAATTTGAGAAAGGCTTTGAGATTTTTGTATTCCTAAATGCATGATGAAGTAAGTCATGGGATAAAATTAAAGGGAAATAGGTTTTTTCCATCATTGAGGAGGCTCTTAAAGGTCAAGCCTTCCCTTATCAAGCAAGGATGGAAACCCTCTCTTAATAAGAGTGAAATAATATGATATGCATGTTGTGAAACATTCAACCATATAACTAGGGGGTTACTAAATATTTTAATTATCTTGTTTAATGCCTAAGCATTATGGTGAGGTTATGGCTTGTAGAAAATTTTAGTTATGAGTTATAGTTGGATAAAAAATTTATTTTATCCTAAGAGCCTAATCGTATCCAGGCCACACATTAAAGCATCAATCATAAGAAACTATGAAAAGCATGTTGTTTCTAAGGCATAAGCTAAACATGTCATCAAATAATTTTATAGCTAGCATAAAAGAATAAGAAGTCGATGCAGTCGGGTACTGCCGTACAACCCCAAAAGAGAAAATGGGTAGCCGAGCTATGTCCTTATGCAACCCAAAATATGAAAGACTAATTATAATTTATAAATGAACAAGTGCTATGGGGGGTCCTTAAACCTTCATTTCTTCATGTATTTTCTATCTCCATGTCTTCCATTGATTTCATTTGCTCCACTTCATAAGCATCATATGTCACCCCAGGGCAAAGTCTTGTAGTCAATGCACATCCTAAACCTCATAACATTAATCCTAATTCCTAATTGCAAAATTACATTAAGAATAAGGAAAGTAAATATAATTACACCTGCAAAACAAAAGTTAGTTAAACATACATACAATCCAAAGTAATTATATCATAATTTAGACTTGGCACCCTACACATGGGTAACCAAGCCCACTTTTCCTAACTTGGATTATGCTTAAGGGCTTAAGCAACCTGTAAAGAGAGCATTTATATATTTTTTAAGTGGCCCCTTAAGCATAATCCTCTACAGAAAATATTGTTAGGCTAATCACGGCCTACCATCCAGTCTACGAAGCATACACCTTAATTTCCACTCTAAAATATTACATCACAAAACAAAACATACACTATACATACATCGGCCTAACTGAGGACTAGAAGTGGTGACTTAGTTCTAATGTGTGTGTTAAGGCTTGTGTGGTATATCTTAACTAAGCATTAGTATTATTATTATGTAAGTAAGAAATACTTTCATTTAATATAAAGGTTGAATCCACTTGAAGTTATTTAATTAATTTGAGAATTTTAATTTATGTTTTCTTTTGTTGCATATGATTACACTTAGCAACTAAGTGTTATAAAGAGAGGGAAGGAGATTTCTCTCTTTCATCCCTATCGTAAGACACTTTCTAAAGCATGCTAATTTGATTTAGTTCCCTTTAGTGAATGGCTTATTAAACACTTTTAAATTAATCCTAAGTTTAGGTTCACTTTAAATTACTTCATTCAAAATAAAAGGCATCTTAAGACTAATTTGGTTGAACTACTATCACATGACACATGTTAAATCATTCCTTTCCATCACATGTAGCATGCATATGATTTAATCCTAAGTATATCTATACATACAACACATTTTAGCACACCTAAATGATGAATGTATGTATATGTCCTTTTATGTGATTAGATTATTAAATCATATTGACTTAAAGTTCTATCTAGATTCTTATACAAAAATACATAGGGATGAAATTAAATAGGTATGTGTCATTGTTATCCTGGGAAGTGAGGTAATCAAATGACCTCTTTGGGGCTAACTAAAGCCTCATATTTGTGAGATGTCAAACTATATACCCATTTACATTCAACCACATGTAGATTTATACACATGAATATAAGAAGAAAAGCTCCAAATCATATGACCAACTAATGCAATCGTTTAGTCAATTATGAATGCATGTATTTTTGAGAAAAAGAAAAAGGGGTTCTAATTCCATAATAAATACACACACACATGTATAAGAAACACAAGCAAGTATATGTCATTATTAACCAGGGAAGTGAGATAATCAAATGACTTCGTTGGGGCTACTTAAAGCCACTTGTTCTCGGGATGTCCAAACTAAACACTTGCTTTTTTCAAATACATATGGATGTATACATAAATAAAGGAAGAAAAATCATGCAAAGATTATATTTTTATTTGACTGAAACATTTATGCATATGGGGAAAAATTCTATCCAAATTCTAATGTAGGAACACATGTAAATGAAATCAAATAAGTACGTGTCGCTGTTAACCAAGTAAGTGAGGTTATCAAGTGTCCTCCTTGGAGCTTGCTAAAGCTCTGTGTTCCCGAGATGTCCGGACTATATACTCATTAACATTCAAGTACATGTAAAACTACACATGAATTAAAGAAAAAGTAGATTTATTTATTCATAACTACTATCACACTAACCAATGTAATTGATCTATAAACTTTGGAAAGTAATTTTAATTTATTAGTGATAATAACCATACATATTATAAATTAATTCAACACATACAAGCTTTACATTAAGAAAAACCATTTGATTTAATTTAACTTTGAAAAGATGAATGCATGATTTCAAGTGACATACAACATTTAATATGATTGGAAATGAATAAATAAACATAAACATATGATTTCATTCAATCAAATTAATTCCTAAGGACAATCATATCAATTAAAGTCACTAAAAATAAACCAAAGTTTCTTTAATGTCATTTTAAATTTCATGTTTTGATATTATTTGAGGATGTGAAGGAAGGTTTGCTGATCTAACCCATCCCCATATAAGTTAATTGATTTAGTTTAATGAAATGTAATTAAGTTTATTTTATGAGTTAATTAGGTAACAATATGCATTAAATCCATTAATTAATCCTTTCTTATGTTACCTTCACATAATTACTCTAATAATTATGAGCCAATATGATATGAATATTTATTGGAAATTAAATCAACAATGATCCTAAGAAATAAAAGGGTTTTAATGCAATTGGCTCACAATTAATGATTAATTAGGTTAATGAACTTAATTAAGTACTCTTATAATTTCTCTTCAAATATGTGGGTTAACTATAATTTCTTTAGGATTTCCTTAGGTTATTGAACACCTAAGGGTCTACCCAAGACTTCATTAATTGAGATTCTTGGTGATTATAATTTTAGTTTGATTAATTAAGCAATTTGATTAATTTACTAAGCCTTGATTAATTTAATTAATGAAATAAACTTAGAGAAATATATTAGGAAGGAGGTCATAATCTTATCTCATGGGTTCATTCAATGTTAAGTAACAATAACCACTTAACTAATTAATTTATTACTATTCATGAGATTAATTGATTGTTAATTAATTCAAAAGAATAATTAGAGCTTAATTAGTAAATTTTCTTACCTAATTAAGAAATAAATCCTAATAAAACTATAGGAAGTAGAGGTCATCCCATTGAATTAACATACAAAGTTTGGGGTTAATTACTTAAGTAATTAAAGATTAATTAAGTTAATTAGTTTTGCAATTAAACTTTAATTAAGCCCTAATAACTATTTAAAATTAATTAAGAATATTTTTAATAAATTCTCCTATAAAATACCTTCAAAATGAGCATTGATGTACATTTTTATGATTTTTCTCTGATTTGTTATAATTTTTCAAATTTTCAGCCGATTTAAATAATTTTTCATAACTTTTATAAAGTCTATTAATTTATTCTGCTAAAATAGACTATTTGAGCTTCAAATTTTGATATCTCCCAATCAAGAAGTTATCTTAACTTGAAATTTTTATGGTAAGTATATTTTAACCTCAGTCTTAATCCCTGAATGTTTCAGGTCAATATGATTTGTATTTTTGGTTTAATTAATAGAATTTGATTTTTACTAAAACTGAAATGAAGCTCAAAATACCAAACATAAATTAGGAATTTTAATCTTGTTGGATTCTTCTCGACAAAATGAATCTAACGGGCCTTTATTTACAATTTTTTATTGAGAATTTTATTTTTTATGAATTTTGGAAGTTTCAAGCAATTTAAATAATTTTTAAAATAAAAAAACTCAATTTTCCTACTTAAACTAGTCAGTGCCATGCGGCGCTAATGGGCCACACATTTCCATGCGTCACTGTGCGATGGGGCCACGTGGTTCCGCATGGCATGCTATGTCGCATGGCAACGTTTGATTGGGCGTGCGGTGCCGCATAGCCCTTTGAGCGAGAAATGGTGGGGGGTTTGATCAGACCATCCGATCACAGATCAGATGGTCTAGATTGAATCGCAAGATCTAATGGACTAAATTAGATGTGGATCTACTCTTATCACAGCCATCCATCCCTATTAACGGAGATCAAATAGTTGCTATGTCGTCTTCCTCCTAGCGAATGAAACCGAGAATCGAATGGAAAAATCACTCGGTTTAGGTCTATTTGAGCTTATTTTTTTGACGATTCTCATCAAAAACTCTTATTTTTACATTGGGATCATGTGAAATGAAGAATGCAAGGGGTATCTAAGGGATTTTCTTAAAATTGAGCGAGCATTATCATAAATATATGAACCTATGGTCGACTAAAAGATTTAAAAATTACCTCATCGAGGAAGGTTTCCTGTGGCAAAGATGAATCGAGCACACTCCTGGATGTGAGAAGAAGCCTTGGGATGAATCTAGGCCCTTGCCTCCCCTTGGAATGTTGTATCCACCAATGACCATCGCCTCCTTGCTAAAATTCGCTCAATTTTGGTGTTCTTCTAGCCCAAAGGATGTGGGGAAAGGGGTCTTGTTTCTTGGAGGAGCTCTTATAGTGTGTGCAATGGCAGAATAAGTGCTTTGGAGGCCTCTCTTTTCCTCTTCATAATGGTGGCCAAAAATCCCCACTAATGGTAAATTTTTGGCTCCTAGTGGGTGTCCTATGGATGGTGGTGGTTGGGAATGGCTGGGAATCATCCTAAGTAGCTTGGTTTGGTTGGCAAAGGCTTAGGAAGTGGCTGCTAAGAAGGATTAGTGGGTGTCATATGGGTTTCAAATGCTCCAATGGGGGAGGTGAGGTGAATTCACCTCCCCTTGAGTCATGGCCAACCCAAATACCTCTTGGATCAGGTTGGGCAGTGTCTTATGTGCCTAGGTGGACCATTGGGAGGGTGCAAAGTGGCCAAGGAATGGATATGACCACTCCCATAGGTGATTTGTCTCATGTGATACCCTTGACCCAAAGGTAGAATGGTCATTTATCATTGAAATTGATTTGGACAGATTTGAAATGAGCCAAAAGTGAGTTGAGCTAAATTTTAAGTCATTTGGAGTTCATTAGGTTCAATTTGACTCAATTTGACCCATTTAGGTCAAATTGGGTCAAATCAAGTTAGGTTGACCAATTAGTCAAATTAGGTCAAACAAAGGGTTGGGTCAAGTTTATATGATCATTTGGGATGTGTTGGTGTTATTGGTTTGGTTTAGATTTGATTTTGGTTCATTTGAATTCATTGGGTCAAATGGGTCACGTTGACCAATTTGACCAAATTAGCCAAATTGGCTTGGGTCATGGCTTGGCTTGGGTTTGGTTGATCATTTAGAATGTGTTGTAGGCTTTGGTTGAGTTAAATTTAGATTTGACTGGGTTTTGTATTGGCTTGACTCTTTAGGTGAAGTTGGCTTCAATGGGTCAAATTGGTCACTTTGGGTCAAGTGAGCCAATTGAGTTTAGTTGGCTTGATTTTGGGTTGAGTTTGATTTAGTTAAATTTATATATGGATTGAGATTGATATATAATTCAAATTAAAATTGGTTTGGGTTCAAATGGGTTTTGGTTCATTTGAATATTTTAAGTCAAATGGGCTAAATTGGGTTTGACTTGGGTTGATTTTGATTTAGCTTGGTGATTGTAGATTTAATTTATATTTGGAATGGTGATTGATGGAATGATTGATTTGTGAGAAAATTAATTGAATTTGGTTTGAATTTGAATGGCATTTAGCTAAGTCCATGAAATTGGCTTAAAGGGTTTAGATTTGGATTTGGTTAGTTTGATTTATTTTTTATGATTTAAATGTATATATTATTTATATTGGTGAAGGTGATTGAAGATATGATTGATCCATAAGAAAACCAATTAAATTGGAAGTGATTTGGGCTAAGATTTGGCAAAGCTCATGAAGGTTGACTCATATGGCTTAGGAAGGGTTTTGATTTAATTTTATTTAGTTTGATTTAGTTTTGATCATTTGAATGTAGATTTGATTTATATTTAGGGAGATAATTTAAGATATAAATTGATTATGAGAAAATCATTTTATTTTGGATTGATTTGATCTGGATTTTGGCTAAGTTCATGAAGGTTGATTCACATGGCTTAGATTTGGATTTAATCATGAACTTCAATCATTTGGCTTGGAATTTGAATTTGGATTTGGATTTGAAATTGAGTTTAACTGTAGGTTTGATAGGGTGAATCTAGATTAGATTTGGGTTGTAGGGTAGGAGGGTTATCCTTATCCCTAAGGCATAGCCTAATCCTATGATTAAACCTTCTAAGTCTCTAGGCTTAGGTTAAGTGTTTACTTATGTGCTAGAAGTGTCTTATGACTAGAAAAGTCTTAGTGTCTAGAAGCTTCTAAGACTAAGATGAGGAGATTCAGAACTCACTCCAAAAGTGAGATAAATAAAACCCCCATTAGGTGTAATGTAACTGACAAGGCACACCACACATATAGGCGTTGACCGAGATGATCAACAATGTCCAAAAGATTGCAAGCGCTAATGGAAAGCATCTAATCCTAAACCCAAAAGGTAGATAGAATCACGATCTTAGTGCAATGCAACTCAACATATTTTGAGGCCTTAAGAAGGGGAAAATGATTCAGTTAGAATTTCATGTCAAAGACATCAAAGAAGATCCGCTGGGGGATCACACATGCATTGGACATGCCAGGTGAGGGGTTTATGTCAAGGGCATAAAAGGAGGAGTTTGCTAGAGATTGAGTACATGAACCTTCCACTAGGGAAGCAAGCTCAAGCTATCTGCCGAGAGATAAGAGTTTGAGTTGATTATGAATATGATTTATGGGAAGAGGATCTATTGGGGATAAGAATTTATAATCTATTGAGGATCAGGAATCTATAATCCATTGGGAATCAATATTGAATTAATGATGTGGAGGCATATCCACTAGAGATATGGACTCGAATCTGCTAGGGATTGGGAATATGAACCTTCCACTAGGGAAGCAGGTTCGGACTATCTGCTAAGGATAAGGGTTTGAATTATTATAATTTAGAATCCAATGGGGGAGTTCGTTTGAATTGAGGGCACATCTGCTAGGGATGTGAACTCAGTTAAATGTGATGGATTTGTTTGATGGACCCTGTTAGTGTGCGCTGGACCCACTGAGAAGGGGCTATGTCAGCCTTGTCCTATCTTAGATTTATAGATCCAAAGGGATAGCCTATCAGCCACAAGGTAGGACTATTCGACCTAAGGGGTGCCTTTTGGTGTGCAACAACTGTGCTAGGGACAAGGTGTAGCAGACTTACAACTTCTAAAGTAGGGACCAGCCGTTGGGGTGATCTATCAATGGCATAATAAATTGAACCCGACCTTCGGCGACTACTAAGAGACTACCCCTGAGGATCTTTCCTCAACTTAAGAGTAGTCAAGATAAATTTCATTTTATTTCAATTGATTTAATTTGATTTGGTGGATTCCCTTAGATGTACGATGGACTCACTGAGAAGGGGCTATGTCGGTCTTGACCTATCTCAGATTTATAAGTCCAAAGAGATAGTCTACCAGTCGAGGAGTAGGACTATCCAACCTAAGGGGTGCCTTTCAGTGTGCAATGGCTGTGCTAGGGAGAAAGTGTAGTAGACTTACATCTTTCAAAGCAAAGAATAACTGCTAAGGTGACTTGTTAGTAGCACAACATATTGAACCTAGCCTAAAGCTGCCCGTCAGTGTGTAATGATCATGCTAGAAAGAATGTGTAGTAGACTTACATCTTCCAAAGCAAAGATGACCATTAGGGTGACCAATTGGTGGCATAACAAGTCAAACCCGACCTGAGGGTGACTATGAAGAGAGTACTGCTGGGGAGTTATCTTAACTCAAGAGCAATCAGGCAATTCCTATAGGGAGTTTTGCTAACACTGCCCTAAAGATAGGATGTCTTCTTGGGAAAGGAGCCACTAGGGGCATTCTCTTAATCCATAAGCGAATATATATTTTATTTATTTATTATCGTGGGCCCTATTAGTTTGCTAGGGACCACACTGAGAAGGGTCTATGTCGACCTTGACCTATCTCAGATTTACTGGACCAAGGGAGAATCTGCACATCCGTAGAACAAAATCTCCAACCACAGGGGTGGTTACTAGGAGAGGGGGACTATCCAATCCAAGAGTAACCCCGGTAGTGTCTAAATGGGTTGCAAAGGATGTGATCTAAGTAGAGTGCCCATAGGGGAAGTGCAAGTAGGGGCATTATCCTAGACCTTGTAAAAAAAAGAAAGCCTATAGGTGTACTACGACCAACTCAATGAGAAAGTGTAGTAGTCTTACATTTACCATGAGTGTTAAATTCACTAGGTGGGTCGTTGTCAGCACAGCGAACACCAACCAACCTAAAGTGCCCATTAGTGTGCAATGATCAATCAAGGAAGAAGGCATGTAGACTTACATCTCCCTAAAGAGGAGCTAACTATCAAGATAGTCTGTCATCATCTTAACAGGCGCTATCCAACCTAAGGCTGCCTATCAGTGTGCAACATATGTGCTAAGAAGAAAGCATAGCAGACTTACATCTTCAAAAGCAAGGAACAACTACTAGAGTGATCCATTGTTGGCATAACAAATTGACCCGACCTAAGGGCGACAACTAAGTAGGGAGTCACAGGAAGGATTGGGCCCACACTTGGAGTAATCAAGAGGAAAGGAGCTACCAAGGGACTTACCCTAATCTTAAAAAATACTCGACCAAGTTAGTTCATGATGGCTACTTTAAGAAGAAGGCGTAGCGAACTTACATCCTCTTAAATGAAACCATCATGATGGTAGTTTATCGAATGCGCAGTAAGGCCTACCATGCTAACAAGGTGCACGTCAGTGTGTAGTGATCAAATTAGGAAAGAAAGCATAGCAGACTTACATCCTCTTGAATAAGGGACCCCTAGGGTAACACACTAGCAAGGTAGCACATCATCCTGACCTAGAGCAACTAACGAGTGAGTACCATTGGGGGCGTTATCTCACATCAAAGTAGCCTGAGATAGAAGATCTATATTTTTTTGAGGTGTATTTGTCTCTAGTTTGTGTTTGTGTTGTGTTAAAAAAGGATAGGATGTCGCCTGAGATCCCTTACACCTACCCTAAACACATCATGGAGGATTCAAACAAAGATGCTTTTAATATGGAAGAGGTTGAATTTAAAATGAAATTTTCATCGATGATAAAGTTTTCAAACATGGATTTAAGGATAATATTTCTTTAAATAGAGTTCGTTGATCAGAAGCATCAGACACTCTCTCTTATGGTTGATAAGCTGATAAGATCGTCCTTGGTAGGCCTTCTCTATGGAAAATGGCCTTCCCAAGTGGGTTCAAACTTGCCTTCCATCTTGTGGATAATAATTGGTCTTCTTAGAACTAAAATAAGCTCTCATACTTGAAAAGCTCTAGGATGGACCAACTTATTGTGAGCTTGAATCATTTTAGCTTTATAAAACTTAAGGTTCTGGCATGCCCATAGGCATCTCTCCTACAAACTTTTGAGCTCTTCTAATGGCAGCTTGGCATTCTGCTCCATTGGTCTTGCTACCCATCGCTATTCTTGGTGATGGAAGTTGGACTTCTATAGGTAGAATAGCTTCGGACCATACACCAATGAGAAAGGGGTAGATTGCATTAGAGTTTTATATGTGGTGTGGTAGTCCCAAAAGGCTTCAACTAACTGCTCATGCCATAATCGACTATTATAGTTGAGCATTTTCTTTAATATTTGGATGAGAGTTTTGTTGAAGGCTTCTACCAAGACATTTGCCCTCAAGTAGTAGATAGTAGAATATCTCCAATCTAAGCTATCTCCAGGTGAAACTGTTGATCTTGGTTCTTTTGAATGTAGTACCATTATCAAATATTATTCATCGAGGCACCCCAAACCTATATACGATATGATTCCTAAAAAATTAGAGCACATGTGTGGTGTTTATTTTTATTGAAGGTTAGGTGTGTGTTTATGTGAGGGGACACTACGTAGATCCATTGATGTACTCATTAGGGTTATCGAGTTCAACATTTAGGAATAGTGTACTATCTCAAGAGATAGAAGTCACCATCCTACAATGGACCTAATCACCTAATGAGGACTCCTAAGGCATGATGGGTCTTCGAATGTACCAAAGATCTTTCCCCTACTTTACATGGAAAAGTAAAGTAGGGTTTATTTTAAGCCGGGTTCATTAAGTTCCTTATGGAGGCAAGCCCCCATAGTTAATTACATCCTACAGAATGGGGTTCCTTAGGAATACTCTCGATTAAGGTAAATGATCAAAAGGGAGAAAGTTATTATCGAAACGAAAGAGAGATGAGTAGTGGATGTTCATGATACTAGGGAACCTAGTGAGCATCCCAAACTATCATATGGTTAGGCTTTATATTTTTTTAAAATTAAGAGGAATTATATGTTTGAGTTGAATTTTTATTAGAAATCTATGGCTTACAATTCTACAATACAAGATTGTAAAAATGCCTAAGAGGTGACAATTTATGATTATAGCTCACAAAGGAAAATAGTAACCTCACATCCTGAATCTAGGGAACTTTGATGAGGGCCAAATCACAACCTAAATCTAAGGAAAAAGTGGGAATATGGTTTACCTCCATAAAAGAGAATAAACCACCCGACTGTTGGACTTACAACTACCTGGAGTGGCCGCCAACTAACTCCTCCTATGATTTTAAATACATGGAGACAATTAATATGCTTTACAAGATGGTTAAGTTATTGTTTAATTAGAAAGATGACTAAGTCCTTAAACTCATTCCCTAAGAGACTAGATCATGAAGGGCATGAATAATGACCTAAATCTAGTGCAAATTTTTATCAAATTTTATATAATTTTTGTACTTTTATTTTGACACAAGGTATGAGATTTTATATGCCTAATCCATGAGAAAATTGATTAGGGGCCAAAATCAGAAAGAAGGAGGTGTGTTTCCACCATGGCTCTTAAAGGTCAAGCCATTTTCTTTGGCAAAGGTGGAAGCCCTCCATTGGCAAGAGTGAGATAATATGATTTATGCATGATATGAGATATACAACATCCAACTAACAGGTTGCTGAATCTTTTATTATCTTGATTTATGTCCTAGGCTTTAGGTGAGGTTATGAATTATTTAGTTTAATTTTGAGTTGATTAATTGGATAAAAAATTTATTTTTTTTCTAAGAGCCTAATCACATCCAGGCCATTCAACAATCATCAAACAATTAAGAAACTAGGAAAATCATGCCATCCTAATTGTGTAATCATTAACATAAAAGAATAAGAGATCGATGTGGTCGGGTTCCACCGCATAACCCAAAAAGAAAAAATAGATAGTCGAGCTCTACCCTTATACAACTCGGATTAATGAAAGAATAAATTATAATTATGAAGTGATAAATGTTATGGGGGTCTTCATTCTTCATCCTCCATTCTTCACTCCTTGTCCTTCATTCCTTCATCTGGATTTGCTCCATTTCTTTCTTTCTTTTAGTTTGACTTGGGTTGTAGTTTGCTTCAAGGCCTCACATGATATATAAGATGTGGTCATAATGTTCTTCTTAGTCCCCATAACACTTATTCTAATCCTAATGCAAAAATTACATTAAAAGGAAAGAAAGTAAATCTAGCTACACCTGTAAAACAAATGTTAGCTAAACACACCATATAACCCAAGCAATTATAGAAATAATTTAGACGTAATACCCCACATATGGGTAACCAAGCCCACCTGTCATAGTTTGAGTTATGCTTAGGGGTATAAATAACCTGCACAATAAAAAAGCATTTATATTCTTATTATAATGCCCCTTAAGCACAATCCCCTGTAGGAGATATGATTAGGCTAAGATCACCTTATCATCCAGTCTATGCACATACACCCTGATATCTAGTCAAAAATATTATACCACAAAATAAAATCATGCATCAAACCATGCACCGCCCTAACATAGAGCTAGAAGTAGTGACTTAGTCTAATGTGTATGTCATTTAAGGCTTGTGTGGCTTTTCCTAGCTAGGCTTTAAGGCTTGAATTTTCTAAGTGTGAAAGATTCAATTTAGATGGTGGTTTCAATTTTAAGTGATTTAGTTTACTTGTCAATTTTAGTTGGTGATCTGATTTTGATTTGAATGAACATACACTTAACAACTAAGTATTATAAAGAGAAGAAAAGAAAAGAGAGCTCTCTTTCGTCCCTACCTTAAAGCATTTCTAAGGTAGATTTTTAATGATTTTTCTTTAGTGAATGGTTTATTATGTGTTTTAATTAACCCTAAGTTTAGATTTTTTTTTTAAATAGCCTTATTCAATAAGAAAGACATCTTAGGATTAGTTAGGGTGGATTACTATCACATAACACACACCCATTCATTTCTTTCCACCATGTATACCATGCATATGAATAATCCTAAGAATACAAATACATGCAATGCAAATCTTAGCACACTTTGATGATGAATGCAAAGAGATGTGGTTTGAAAGTTCGGATATTCTATTTATTAATTGGATCATTAATGCATGTCTTTGTTATGTAGAAAAGAGGGATTTTTCATCCATTAGCTAAATGCACATCCACATGTATAAAAGTTATAAGTGAGTATGGCGCCATTGTTTTCTACACCAGGGGCGTAAGGTACAATACCTACTTGGGGCTACTTAATGCTTCACATTCCCGGGCTGTCCAGACTGATATACCACTTTCCTTAGATACATGCAGATATACAAAGAGAACTAAATAGATAGAGAATCATGCAAAAGATTATGTTTGATTTGCTTGTATGATTTACATGTGTTATATGAGGTTCCTTCCTAAGTCTTAATATAGAGATGCATAGGAATATATTTAGGCAAGTGTTGTGTTCTTTTCAAATGAACTATACACTTGCAAATCCTATGTGAATCCATGTTAGGAAAAGGAAAGAGAACTTCATAATACACATCTTATGATATCATCACGTGCAAACTTATAAATACTTCTAACTAGCATCACTTCATTTGTAATTTTTGATTTATAAGTTTTAAAAGAGAATTTTTGGTTTAATAGCGATAATAGCCACTCATATTCTTAATTTTAGCCAACACATGCAATTTGACATAAAAGGAAATATTTTATTTAATTAATTTTTCAAAAGAAATGAATGCATTATTTCATAAGGCAAATAATATTTAGCATGATTGGAAAGAAATAAATGAATGTAAGAACATGACTTCATCCACTCTAATTAACTCTTAAGGGCAATCATATAAAATAAGATCATTTAAAATGAATCAAAATTCTTCAAGGAGATTTTTATCTTTGAATTTGATTTGACTTAGGAAATATGAGAAAGGTTTGCTAATCCTAACCCATTCCCCTATGTGTGAATTGGTTTAGTTTAATTTAGAACAATTAGGTTGATTTTATGTTTTTATTAGGTTAAAATGTGAATTAAATCCATTAATTACTTCTTACCTATACCATTTTAATATAATTATCCAAGTAATTATGAGCCAACATATGATATGAAACCATATGAAAAATAAATCAATAATGCACCTAAGAAATGAAGGGGCCTAATGCAATTGGCTCACAATTATTGGTTAATTAAGCTATAGAGTTTGATTAAGTTCTTTTATAACCCTCATACACGTGTAGTTTGGTTATAATTTCCTTTGGAATTTTTTTAGGTTATTAAACACCTAAGAGTCTACCTAGGAATTGGATGATTAAGCTCTGGAATGATTTGTTTTTGAATTTGATTGATTAAACTATTTAATGAAGTGATTAATCCATTAATTAATTACAAATTGGTTAAGTGTTATCCAAATGAAATAAACTTAGGGGAAAAGATTGGAAAAGAAGTCCCAGTCTCATCCCCTATGTCCTTTCAATGTTTTATAATGATTAACAAGTTTAATTAATGAATTCAACACTATTTAACATGTTAATTAATCATTTAATTAATTAAGAGAGTGATTAACAATGAAACAAGCAATTCCCCTAATTAATCAAGCAATAAATTTCAAGAAAATCATGAGAGGCAAAGGTCATCCCATTAATCAATCTCAGGAAGTTTGAAATTGATGGTTAAAGTAATTAAAGAGTAATTAGCTTTATTACATTTCTAATAAAATCCAAATTGGGTTAAAATCACCATTCAAAATTAATTGATTTTAAATTTATATTATTCTCCTCTGAATAATCTTTAAAATGAGTGTTTATTTATATTTTTTAGATTTTTTCTATAATTAGTTATGAATTTTAAAAGTTTTAGCATTAAAATCAGATTAATTAAGCCTAATTAAACCCTTAATCCAATCGGGCCATGTGGCAGATGATGTGATGCGCTTTCCATATATCGTTATGAGATTGGTTATTTAAGTTGTCTCATCTGACGGCTAAGTCAATCGGCAGTGGACGCGTCTTCTCTGTGGGCCATCCGATCTAAGATCGAAAGGTCAAGATTAATCTCGTGGTTTAGGAAGGAATTAGAGGGGATATAGCATGATCTAATCACAACCTTCCATTCCAATCACGTGAAATGGACGGTATATGATCCTTCTCCCTCACGAGCGATGAGAGATGAAGACCGTCCATCTTTCTTCATTCAATTCGAGCTCACCTGAGCTCATATTGGGATCAAAATGATCCCACACCTTCCGAAGGAGGGGGATGCACATCCAACGATCAAGATTGCATAGGGTTACAATTTCCTTCAAAAAGGACCAACTAAAATTTCTTATGGCTACAGTTTCAAGCGATTACCTCGCCGGAGGCTATCATTGGCACTTCCAATGGAGGTGGTAGCTTCGTCTAGTAGAGACAAAATCCTATTGAAGGAATCCAGTCTTGATTTGAAGTGGTTTGCTCGGTCGACCAAAGCTCCTCTTTAATGGTGATTGCCTTGATTGAAGTGGCACTTCCTATTGCTTGGAACCTTGTGAAATGGTTCGATCAAGCTCAACGAGGTCCAAGGATGGTGTGTAAGGTTAATTTGACTTTGGTTGAGAACTGGATGAGTTGAGCTCAGGATTGATCTCCTCTATTTTGGCTTTGAGTAAAATAGAGAAATGGGAATCAAGAGAGCTTGTGAATGGCTTGGAAAAGCTTGGGGAGGCTTCGATTCAACCTCTTAAGCTCTGAGGAATGGATTGTTTATGGTTTGAGTGAGAATGAGGTATATCTTCCCTCCTCGATCGGGATGGTGGCCGACGGCCATTTTGGCTCAATGGGTTGGATTGGAGGCGCAATTTGAGCTACAAAACATCCCACATGGGTCATTTGGCTAGTGGAGTGAGGGAGAATGAATGCCCATGTTCTTGGTGAATGGATTTGGTGATCCAATGGTTCAAACGTGATTAGGGAGGTCAGTTTGGCCTTACCTTGGGTCATGGCTGACCCAAGCTCATTTGGTCATGGCTGACCTAAGCTCATTGAGTCATGGCTAACCCAAGCTCATTGGGTCATGGCTGACCCAAGCTCCTTGGGTCATGTTCACCACCTTCCTTGGTGCCCATGTGGACTTATAGAAGGATGTCAAGTGGCCTTGAGAAAGAAATGGCCAAATTCTAAATGAATTTGGTCATAGGATACCTAAGGGTAAAGTGATCATTTGGCTATGAGTTTGATTTGGGTAGATTTGAAATGATTTGAAAATGGGTTGGGCCAAATTTCAAGGGATTTGGAGTTCATTTGAATTAATTTGGCTCAATTTGACCCATTTAGGTCAACTTGGGTCAAATTGGGTTAGGTTGACCAATTGGTCAAATTAGGCCAAACCATGGGTCAGGTCAAGTTCAAATGATCATTTGGAGCCTATGGGTATCATTGTTTTGGTTCAATTTGGTTTAGATTTAGTTTTGGTTCATTTAAGTTCATTTGGGTCAAATGGGTCAAGTTGACCAATTTGACCCATTTGACCCAATTAGGTTAGGTCATGGGTTGGTTTATGCTTGGTTCATCCTTTGAAATGTATTGTAAGCTTTGGTTTCAATTAATTTTGATTTGGTTTGATTTCAAGTTGAATTGACCTTTTAGGTCAAGTTGGGTTCATGGTCAATTGGGCTAGGTTGTGTCTAATTGGTTAATTGAAGCTTTGGTCAAGTTCAACACTCAATTTAGAATGAATTTGATCCATTGGTTGCAATCAATTTGGCATATAATGGATTTTGACTAGTTTGGATTTTGATTGGGCTAAATGTTGACTTGATTAAAGGCTAAGTTTGACTTGGTTTGACCCAATTTGTATGATTGATAATTTTAGGATGATTGTTGATCATAATGTGAGGCTTAGATGGGCTTAGTTCAATCCAATTTAGGTTGGATTAGAATTTGGCTCAAAAAGGTCATTCTGGTCACTTTGGGTCAAGTGAGCTTAAATGGGTCAATTGACTTGATCAAGGCTTGATTCAAGTTTGGTTGAACTCACATATTGACTTATGATGAAAATATAAATCCAATTGCAAGTGGTTTGGAGTCAAATGGGTTTTGGTTCATTTGATAATTTGAAGTCAAAAGGATGAACATATGTTTGCCTTGGGTTAGTTTGATTTTGGTCTGGTGATTATAGTTTATGTTTATATTTGGGCATGTGATTGAAGGAGTGAATGTTTGAAGAGAAAATCCAAGGGTTTGGATTGATTTGAGAATGATTTGGCTAAATCCAAGAAATTGGCTTAAAGGATATAAATTGGATTTTGGTTTAATTTTGAGTTTAGTCTTGGTATTTAAATTAATACTTCATTTATATTTGTGAGTATAAATGGGTTATGAGAAAATTGTTTGAGTTTGGAGTGATTTGGATTTCGTTTGGGCTAAGTCCATAAGATGAAATCAAAGGGCTTAGGAAAGATTTTGGGATTTGAATTCAATTATGGGTTTCAATCACTTGATTTGGAATTGATTCATGATTTGGATTTTGGAATTTTAGATTTGAATCGAAAGAAGGAAGGAAGGATTAGGTTCAAGCTATAGGGTAGGCAAGTCTTCCTAAATCTCTAAGACATAACCTATTTCTATAGCTAACTTTTCTAAGTCTCTATGGCTAGGTTAAGTCTTCACCTAATCACTAGAAGTGTCTCAAGACTAAGGGATTCTTAGTTTCTGGAGGAGTCCTATGTCTAAGATGGAGAAGTTGAGAGCTCACTCCAAAAGTGAAGTCAACAAAGGGCGCCCAATAAGTGTGGTGTGACTGACAAAGTATACCGCACGTATTGGTATTGACTGAGATGATCAACAACGTTCAAATGATCGCAAGCATTGACATAAATGATCTACTTCTAAACTCGAGGTGTAGAAGGAATCAAAATCTTAGTGCAATGCAACTCTACTTATATCAAAGACATAAGAGAGTGAAGGAGGAATCCATTAGGGATTGAGTATGTGAGCCTTTCACTAAGGAAATAGGCTCAAGTTATCCATTGGGGACAAGAGGTTGTGAAATCCGCTAGGGGTTAGAATATGTAATCCACTAGGGATAATAGGTGTGAACCTTCTACTAGGGGAACAGGTTTAGGTTGGATTGAATTGACTCCATTGAGGAGGTTGGAAAGATTTTCATCTCAGTGAGGAGAAGCTGATTGGTTTGATTAATTAATTTGGCTCCACTAGGGGAGGTTGGAAAGATTTGTATCTCACTATGGAGAAGCTGATTAGTTTGATTGTTTAATTTGGCTCCACTAGGGGAGGTTGATTGGTTTTATTTCAGGTTATAAATTTTGAATTTCGAGATGGACCTTGTTAGTTTACGATGGACCGCACTGAGTAGGAGCCATGTTGGCCTTGGCTTACTTCAGATTTACCAATCCAAAGGGGTTGTCTGCCAACCACATAGTAAGACTATCCAACCAAAAGGGTTGCCTTTCGATGTGTAGCAACTGTACTAGGAAGAAAGAGTAGCGCACTTACATCTTCCAAAGTAGGGATCAATCGCTGGGGTGATCTGTTGGAGAGGCAACAGATCGAACCCAACCTCAGGCCGACTACTGAGTGAAAGCCACTGAGGGACTTAAATTAGCTTAAAGATAGTCAAAACTAATTTCATTTTAATTATATTTGATGGATCCCATTGATTTGTGATGGACCGCATTAAGCAGAGGTTGTGTCGGCCTTGGCCTAATTTAGATTTACCGATTCAAAGGGAGTAAATTCCCGGCCGAGGAGAAAACTATCCAACCAAAGGGGTGCCTTTTGATTTGTAGTGATCGACTCAGGGAAGATAGCACGGGGATTCACATCTTCCTAAATAAAAGGCCACTGGGGTGATACATTAGCAAGGTAATATGTCAACCTGACCTAGGGCTGCCCATCAGTTTGCGACAGTCATGCTAGAAAGAATGCATAGTAGACTTACATATTTCAGAATGAAATGACTGCTGAGGCAACCTATTTGTGGCAAAACATATTGAACCTGAGCTGAGTGCAACTACTGAGAGAGTGCTGACCTGGGGACTTATCTCTACTCAATAGTTTCCTATAGGGAGTTCTGCTGACTCTGCCCTAAAGATAAGATGCCCGCTTGGGAAAGGGACCACTGAGGGCTTGAATTCTTAATCCACAAGTGAATAAATTTGATTATTTATTTGTTCATCATGGACCCTATTAGTTTGTGAGGGATCATACTAAGAAGGAGCTTATATCATCTTAAACCTATCTCAGATTTATTGGTCTAAGGGATAATCTATGCATCCGCTGAACAAATTCTCCAGTCATAGGGGTGGCTACTAAGAAAAGGAAACTGTCCAATCCAAGAGTAGCCTAGGTAGTATCTAAATGGGGTCGCAAAGGATATAATCCAAGTTGATTTCCCACATGGGAGGGGCCAATAAGGGCTTTATCCAAACCCCTGGAGAAGATAATGTCTATAGGTATTCAGTAGCCAACTCAAGGAGAAAGCGTGGGGACTCATATCTGCTAAGAGTGGTGTATCCACCAGGTGAGTCGCTGTCAGCATAGCGAATATTAACCAACCTAAGGTGCCCATCGGTTTGCGACAATCATCCTATAAATAAAGCATCAGGGACTCACATCCTTCAATAGTGGAACTGATTGCCGGGATAGTCTTTCTTTGGCTCGATAGGTGATATCCGACCTAGGGCGACTACTGAGAGAATGCCACTAGGAGACTTATAACAACTCAAAAGTAGTCGAGAGAAAAGGATATTCTGGGGGACTTATCCTAAGCCTCAAAATATACTCAACCTTGTTAGTGCATGATGGGTAGTTCAAGAAGTAAGCATGTAGGTTTACATCTTATTAAATAAAGTCAACATGGGATAGTTTACCGACATCGCAGTAAGGCTACCAAACTAACAAGGTGCTCATCAATTTGTAATGGTCAAGTCACGAAGAAAGCGTAGGGACTCACATCAGTTGGACAAGTGACCACTTGGGTGATAGACTAGCAAGGTAGCATGTCAGCTCGACCTAGGGCAGCTAATGAGTGAGTCCCACAGGGGCTTGCTCCCACATCAAAATAGCTTGAGGTAAAATATATGTGTTTGTATTTATTTTTGTGTTAAAGGAGGACAAGATGCTGCTTGGGTTCTCTTAAATCTAACTTAGCTATGCTATTCAAAATAAGATGCCTCTTGGGTTCTCTTACACCTACTATAGTAGCGCTTTGTTTAATTTGTGTCCGTGTTATGAAAGAAGGATAGGATGCCTCTTGGGTTCTCTTATGCCTACCCTAAACATGTCATGGTGGATTTGTAAACAAGTAAACAATGCTTCGAATGAAGAAAATATTTTGATGAATTTGAATGGAATTTCTGAAGATAATTATTTTCAAATATGATTTTATGGAAAGAGCCCATTGATTGGAAGCAACAGGTGTTCCCCTTTAAAATCAATAATTTGATAAGATCCTCCTTGGTAGGCTTTCTCTATGATAAAAGGGCCTTCCCAAGTGGGTTCAAACTTGCCTTTCATCTTTTGACAAGAAACAATCAATCTCCTTAGAACTAAAACAAGCTCTCTTACTTGAAAAGCTCTAGGGCGAACTAGCTTGTTGTAAGCTTGAATCATCTTGGCCTTATACAACTCGAGGTTCTAGCATGCCCGTAGGAATCTCTCCTTCAAATCTCTAAGCTCTTCTAATCACAACCTGGCATTCTGCTCTATAGTGAGTTTACTACCCATTGGTATCCTTATTGATGGGCATTGAACTTCTAATGGTAGAACAACTTCAGACCCATATACTAAGGAGAATGGGATAGATTGGGTTGGAGTTCTGTATGTGGTGCAGTATGCCCACAAGGCTTCAACTAGTTGCTCATGCCACTATCGCTTATTGTCATCAAGTGTCTTCTTTAGTATCTGGATGAGAGTTTTGTTGAATGGTTCTACTAGGCCATTCACTGTGAGATAGTAGATAGTGGGGTATCTCCAATCTATATCGTGTCTCCTACCGAAGCTATTAATTTTGGTGTTCTTGAATGCAGTACCATTATCAAATATAATTCATTGAGGCACCCCGAACCTATATACAATATAGTTTCTAAAGAACTGGAGCACGTGCTGAGCTATGACCTCTCTAAGTGGGATTGCCTCTGCCCACTTGGAAAAGTAGTCGGTGGTAGCTAGGATGAACGGATGACCCTTAGAAGAAAGAGGATCAATCGGACCTACTATGTCAGTACCCCAACACTCAAATAGCCATGAGGCCAATGTAGGATGTAGAATATTAGGTGGTTGATGTAGGACCATGCCGTGTACCTAACATTGGTGGCATCATCTAACTACATTCATGCAGTCTGTAATCAACGAAGGCCAATAATATCCTAGTCTCTTGATCTTTGCCTTCATCTTTAGACTGGATTGATGTGCTCCGCATAGACCTAAACATACCTCGATCATGATCTTACGGGCTTCGTGTTTGTCTAAACAGCGTAACCATATTTAATCAAAAGACCATCGGTATAAAGTGCCATCCACGAGAGCATCAGAGAGAGCTCTCTACTTTGTCTGATGGGCTTGTGATTTCTCTTGAGGTAGTTTGCCTTTAGTTAAGTAATCTATGAATGGTTGCCTCTATTCTAACTCCTCATCTTCTTGGCAGAGGCAACCTGCCCTTCAAGATAGAATCTCTTGATGAGTTCAGTGTCAATAAGGGATAAGACTTGTCTATTTTAGACCCTTATTGGAATGGAATCATCTTCCAGACATGCCAACTCCTTGACAAGTTTGGCCAAAGCATCTACTATTGTGTTCTCTCCTTGAGGAACCTTGTAGATGGTGACCTCAGGGATTTGGGCCAACAACTTCATGGTGTACTCATGGTAGTGATGAAGCTTAGGTTTTAGAACCTTATTGGAACCAGCAATCTGATTGATGACTAGTTGAGAATCCCTGTAGATGTTGATGCTTTTGACACACACTGTAATAGCTAACTCTAGATCGACAATTAAAGCCTCATACTCAGCTTCATTATTGGTACATGGATTGGATAGGTAGTATGAGAATCTCATTATAATGTGGTCTGGAGTTAATAGGATGATTCCTACCCCTGCTTTTCCTGGAAGAGTAGATCGCGATTCTTCTCCTTTTTGAAAGGAAGCCGCACCATCGAAATACATCTCCTAATGATGAATGCTAGTGTTCCTTAAGTTCATGATTTGTTCATCAGGGAGGTCATCACTAAGCGGGAAGTCAGCAGGAAGTGGGTGTGCTGCTAAGAAATTTGCTAGTGCCCATCCTTTTACAGCATGGAGGGGTACGAATGTAATATCAAACTGTGAGAGAATCATGGGCCAACTTGCCAACCATCCGAATAACATCGACCATGACATAAGATACTATAGTGGATTGGTTCTTGAAATCAAGTTTACTTTATGAGAAAGTATGTAGCGCCGTAGCTTTTGGGATGCAAAGATTAAAAGCTAGGCAATGTTTCTCAATAGGTGGGTAGTTTATTTTAGCAAAGATCAGATAATAGCTAAGGTAGTAGAGAGCATTCTCCTTCCTTTTGTCAATGGTATGGGCCAACAAGGTGTCAAGGGAGTCATCCAATGCAGTAGTGTAGAGGATAAGTGGCTTAATTGAGATGGGGGCTGCTAGAACTAGCGGCTTCACCAAATACTGTTTGATATCTTCAAAAGCATGCTAGTACTTGTCATCCAACTTGAACTTAGCATCCTTCTTGATAAGTGATGAAAATGACCTTGCATCTCCTTAATAGATTGGAGATAAAGCGCCTTAGATATGTCAACCTCTCTTGGAATGATCTGAGTTGGGTTAAACTTTTAGGGGGTGGCATTTCTAACATATCTTTGATCTTTTCAGGGTCTGTCTCTATTCCCCGGTGTCAGAAAATAAACCCAAGGAACTTCCTTGAAGCTACTCTAAATGCACACTTCAAGGGGTTCATTTTGAGATTGAATTGTCTTAACCTTTCAAAAACTACTCTCAAGTCAAAGAGATGGTCTCCCTTTTCTTTACTTTTGACAACTAGATTGTCGACGTAGCATTCAACTTGATGATGAATGAGTTCATCAAAAATCTGAGTCATGGCCCACTGGTAAGTAGCATCAGCATTTTTAAGGCCGAAAGGCATGACCTCATAACAACGAATTTTGATCGGGGTTCGAAAAGATGTATTCCTCTCATCCTCGGAGGCCATCTTAATTTGGTTGCAGCCAGATGACCCATCCATGAAAAAGAATATTGCATGAGATGAGGCAATGTCCACCATTAACTCTGATATAGAAAGTGAAAATTCATCCTTAGGCCATGCCTTATTTAAGTGCCTGAAATTGACACATATGGGAATTTGACCATTCTTCTTCTTAACTAGGATGACACTGGCTAACTAGGTATGGTATTTTTCTTCCCTGAAAAAGCCAGTATCGATCAGTTTCTTGATTTCAGAATTGACCTATTGTTCAATTTCTAATCGCATGCATCTAGGAGCTTGCTTGATAGGGCTAGCATTAGGGTCTATTGCTAGTTTATGGATTGCTACGTCAGGAGATAATCTGGGCATCTCTTCATAACTCCATGCAAAGCAGTCCTTAAACTTAGTCAATAGCCTAACTAAGTAATTGGTTTCTTCTTCATTAAAGAAAAAACTAATTTTTGTACGGCGTGGATCTTCTTCTATCCTAAGGTTGATTTCTTTGAGCTTGTCGATGGTTGAATTGATTTCTTCTTCAAATTTTGGAGGTGCATCTTTGATTTGAAGATCATTAGTATTATTTGATGTTTTTAAACACACCTCCTCATAAGAGTTAGTCTGGTTTGAGAAGATCCTATCAGATTCTAGATGATTGCTAACAACTAAGTAGTAATCATCATCTTCGACTAGACCATCTGTATCAAATCCTAGCCCTGGTCTTGATCGTGCATCCCTACCTTTGTTGTTTCATAGATTCTCAAAATACTCCAACCTGTGCCTGGACCATGTGTAAGGAATCAAACCTTTCTTTGCAAGATTATGAACACAAGGCGAGTACCAATCAAAAGATAATTCCATTAAATCTTTATATGCATCATCCTCAAGTTTTACATCTGCTTCTGGAATTGAGGATGATGATCCCAATGAGAATCTCTTTGTCTTGACATCCATGGAAGATCTTCTTAACTAAACCCTTAACTTTTGAAAGAAAAGTGGGTTAAGGTTCCCAATAATGGTTACATAATCCTAATTCAAATACATTGCTTGGAGGCCTAGTTTTTGTTACTATCTGGCTCAAGTGTCACCTCTAATGAGACCCACTGAAAGGGGTTGGCTAGTATGCTAATCATATGAGACTCATCCTCCGAGCTAGATTTCAAGTCTATGTAAATAGCAAGAGTACTCCTGTGAACTGAACATAATCCCTATTGCCTGGCTGCTAACCAGGGGGTCTTCCACCTCTGGAACTTCCTCTGCATTTACCTTTTCCTCTGCCTGGTGGAGGTCTAGTCATCCTACCCATATGTCTGTATGGTAGAATGAATAATGGGTTGAATGTAACATGCAGCTCTACCTCTTCCTCGGTGCCCCTTTCTCGCTCTCTTGTACTTTCTCTTTTCTTTTCTTTTTTTTTTCTTTTTCTTCTTTTTCTTTTTCTTTTGTATTCAAATTTTGGCCAAGTTTACGAGAATAAACATTTTGATTTTAAGGAAGGTAGTAGGTCGCATCCTCATATATCTTGATCTCTCTAACTGAGAATGACTTTTCATCTCCTTTGACACAGTATTCAATTCCATTTCTTCAAAACTTGATGGACTGATGAAGAGAGGATGGAACCATCTTATTCTGGTGTATCCAAGGCCTACCGAGCAAAGCAGTGAATGATGTATTCGAATCAATTATATTGAACTTAGCTTCAGTCTTCCAGTCGCTTATTTCCAAAGGTAATATTATGGAGCATAAAGCCCTCTCGCCTTGTTCATTGAATCCTCTCAACATCATCCGATCTCCTTGAAGTTTAGAGATGTTAATCCTCAAATAGGCAAGGGTTTCCAGGCTCATAATATTCAGTGATGCACCTGGATCAACCAACACCCTAGAAAGTCTGAATCTGTCCATACCACTATGATGTAGAGGGGACGGTTATGCTCCATATCCCCCAGATGAAGGTCTTTATCGGTGAATGTGACTCCATTGGCTTCTCTTGAATAATGTGCCTCCTCTCTAATAGTGGTTAGCTGAGCTAAGCATATTTTTGGATAAAGAAGGGCCTTGATTAATGATTCCCTCATATCTTTGGATAAGATAAGGGCATCATATATGCTTAGTTTAGTTAATAACTTTCTCGGGTGAGAGAGAACATTATAATCAACTTTGGGTTGATCCTTCATAAGCATATCCATAGGTGGAGCATCCTATGGAAGGGATTCTTGCTCACTAATACTAATGACTTGCTTTCCCTTATCTTGAGGTGCTACCCTAGGAGGTAGAATCTAGCCACTATAGAGGTTAACTTTGATAATCTCTTATGGTGGGTTAGTGAAAGATTTTACCTGCTCATTAGGCATACCTACAGCTTCTTCTATAGGATCCTCATAATTAGATGATTCCAAGTCTATCTCAAGAGGTGAACCTGTGGTATTCAAAGAAGGAAAGTCCATTTCTGAATCATAAAGAGGATGATTGGAGTTATTACAATTATTAAGACTTGAAGAGTTTTCTAAAAGAGTAGAGTCAGATAACCCATCAGAAGTGGCATAGATGTAATTCAAACTGGCTTTCTTCCTTAATTTAGATTTAAAAGGAGGTACATGGTAGAAATCTAGTAATGTAAGTGGGGTGAGGGATTTGATGCCCTCATCCACTGATACAAGATGTCTACTAAAAGAACAACTAGCTGAAGTAGGAATGTTGGCTGAAGTAGTAGCTGCAATGGTGGAATAGAGGCTAAACTCAGTTGGTGGTTGTGCTACTTGACTATCCCGGGTAAGTATGGACTGTTGCTGCTGCTGCTACTACTGAGCTCCTACTTTCCCCAAGTTATATTTGACAACTTGCAAACCTTCCTTGATGTTGGAGGTTCGAGCTACCTCTGGCACCTATAAGGATAGTTTCTTGATTTTAGAAATGATCATTTTAAAGGTTCGGGATAAGGAGATAGCCTAACATTCTTTTGTTTTGAGAGGATCACATGTATCTCCAAGGATTATCCTAATAGAACTGGATGGTTGTTCTACTAGATATTTCTTAGGGATAATTATAGCACCTGACTTATAGCTACGCTCAAGAAAGTCCTTAAATGTAAAGTAATCCTCCAAATGTGGCCTAACATGCAGTTGTAGGGGTAAAAGTTAGGATCATTACTCCCCGCCTTCCTAGGCTCGATAATGAAAATCTTCTTCAAAAGGCTCTTAAAGATTTTCTTGATTACATCCCTCTTAAATGAATAATTTTTATTTAATTTATCTAAAAGAGTATATGGATGATAGCTACCTGAGGGCAGGTTTGTATACCTTTATTGAGAGTATGGCTGAGGAGGAGGCGACGAAGGCCATGGAGGTTGTTGAGGTGGCCAATAAGATGGCCGAGGCTGTGGTAAAGGAGGTGGAAGTGAAGGTTGTGAGCTCAAGGTCTCTCATACTGATATCTGGCTGATTGCTTCCTCTTATCCAATGCTACTACTGCCCCTAGCTTCTTTTCATAGGCTCTTTATAGCTTTGGCTTTAATGGCTGATCTTGATAAGGCAACTGTTTGGCCTCTCTTTGTAGATTAGCCACCTTGTTGATTAACTTCTCAAATATCTTAATGGTGAAACCTTTAAGCATGAAGGTGATCGAGTCATGAATATTATTTAATAGAATTTTAATATCATGTTGTTCAAACAGTTGTGGTTCGAATTTCATGCTTAAATTGTGCCTTCTAAGAATGTAATCAACGAGGGACTCACCGGGACATTGTTGAGCTATAATAAGATCGCCCATAGTTACCCTTTGCTGAGCTTCAGCAAACCTCTTAACAAAGAGTTGCTCCAACTCAGCAAAAGCCTTCACTGAATCATTGGAAAGTTTAGCGTACTAATCAAAAGCTATGCCTACTAGACTGCTGGAAAAGAGACAGAACAATAATTCATCGTTGCCACCAACATTGTGATAACTGGACCTGAAGTGTGCTATATGTTGGCGAGGGTTCCCGCTACCATCAAAACTTTTGAAAGAATGAGGCACAAAACCATTAGGATATTGGATAATGTCAATTCTTCTGAGTAGGGTCTACCCTTTAGAACTGATGAACCACCTTGGGTTTGTGCCAGCACTTCCTTTAGTTATTGTTCAACCATGAGTTTGATATCTTTTTCAGGTATGGAGGTACTGTCCACTACCTTCCTATACAAGCTAGTTCTGCCCTACTCTACTGGGGGCAAACTTTTGGGTTGATCTAGAACATGCAATAACTTAGGCTATCCAATCTCCATAATGGTAGGTTGTACTGCTGGAGCTTACTTCTGAAGTGCTAGAACTATCTCTAACAAATCTTCAAGTCTCTTTCCCATCCTATCAATTTGCTCATCTTTTTCTTGAGTTATTGAAGGAGGTGTTGGATTGAATAGGCTATATTATCCTATTCGGCTGCAACACCTTCTGAACCATGCTGATCCTTAAGGAGAGAACCTCTAGTTTCAATCATATGTACCTTTGTCGAGTCTTCCAACAAATCATCTTCATTGGGGTCAAAGCTAACCTTCTCTTCTTCGAGGTCAGACCAATCATACCCTAGGATTTCTTCCTTTTAGTAAAATACTATGCCAAGATATCATTTAAGGAGCGATCTAACTATGCAGGCATAAATGCTCACGGTTGATCGGTCATTTAAGACACATGCTCATGACTATCAACTACTATGGGTGGAGTGCTACCCTTGGAGAATTTACTGCCATAGGGACAATAGAACTGTCTCCTTCCCCTTCTGTCATTCCTATATCCATGATCAGTTGAGGTGATCGTGGTGATGGTACAACTACAATGCTACGAGGTTGCGACTCCCTCTTCACTATAATTGAAGTGGGAGGTCGAGCAGGAGAGCTCGCCCTCATCTCAGTCGGTGGCATAAATGAAGTGGGATCCCTTGGCCGTAGCCGGATCACTAGTGGGGCTTTCTTCTCCCATAATGTTGCACTCCCGCTTGGGGTGGAACTGTAGAAGATGGAACCTGAACTGGTGATAGTGGACATGGAGTAGAGCGGTGTGGTGGAGATAACACTGACTCCCTCTGTACGGGGGATCCCCTCCTATGATGAGTGGTACCAGTCAATACAATGCTAACGGTGTGACTGACGTGGGCATCATGTCAATCAGGAAAATCTACAAGGGCAGAGGCTACTGACTGCCTGAAATATCTTTGCCTCTCTCTGTTAGTAATGTGAACTGATACTCAGGCCTATCTGGCCCTCTGCTAACATAACTCACTTACACTGTGAGGAATAACTGATCATATATCAAACTGGGTATTGGACTCTAACCGTCCATAAGCTCTGCCAACTTGGCGTAAAACTATCCTGAGGCCAGCATATGACCTCCTATTATCTCTAACAGGTGTCTTATAATGAACTAGAGGTGGAGGTGATACTGCAATCCTCTTGATATCTTCCTCTCCTTCAACACAGAAAGGGAATGGAACTTATTCTGAGTAAACAAAGGAGAAACTACCCTGGGTGGCCCCTCTTCTGCAAAGTGAGATAATGTCTCTATCTCCTTGGCAATGTGCACGTGGTGCCACTTCATCTTATGGCATTGGGTTTAGGTGGGCGGTATGAGCTAGACCTACACCTCAAAGGTAGGGAGAATATCCACGAGCTAGGGTAGCTTTCCCAGTTAGGAGGCCAATGAGTGGGTACTAGCCGCACTAGGCGTGATAGAATAACTGGTGGGCACTGCTATGGAACCTCTACCGCCTTCCTCTTCAGCGAGGAAAATTCAGAATATGAGGGCATCTTAATATGGATGCTTGGCTTCTGCCCAGTCACCATATCCTTGCTAATAATGGTGAGGGTTGCCCCCTCACAAATAATCCTGGCTCCCTCGAATCATCGACCAAAATGTATCAAATGAGGAAAATCAGTTTGGGGGTGGCTGACCTGATCCAAGGCCAAATCCATCCCAAAGGGGGAGGTGAACACATACTTCTGTGAATCCATTTGTATTGTACTGTATTGAAAAAAGTTGACTATACCAAGTTGAAATTGAACTGGAACTCTTACCATGGAGATGGTAAGGAGGTTCAAAAAGGTCTTTAGTCATCTCTTTTGATTAAAATTTATTTTCACCTATTAGGGGAACCCAACATGGATTTTAAAACTACATGGAGTGAGGTCCTAAAACCTAAAGGATGATGGTTAGCTTAGCTTAAGAATGGCATGAGCTAAGTGCCAATAAAAAGGAAGGGTAGTCTTAGACTCATATGAAATACAAATCCACTATCAATACTTGGAGACAATGATCATTTATTGAAGATGGAGAGAGGAACTGTCCTTAGTGAAGTCACCAGAAAAATTTGTGGTGTTTATTTTTGTTGAAGGTTAGGTATGTGTTTATGTGAGGGGACACCACGCAGATCCGTAGATGTACTCATTAGAGTGATCAGGTTTGACATTAAGGAATAATGTACTATCTCAAGAGATAGAAGTCTCCATCCTACAATAGACCTAATCGCCTAATGAGGACTCCTAAGGCATGATGGGTCATCGAATGTACCAAAGATCTTTCCCTTACTTTACATGAAAAAGTAAAGTAGGGTTTATTTTAAGTCGGGTTCATTACGTTCCCTATGGAGGCAAGCCCCCATAGTTAATTACATCCTAAGGAATGGGGTTCTTTAGGAATACTCTCGATTAAGGTAAATGATCATCGTCTCTAAAGATTTCAAAGATAGGACTATCAATCAATTGGTTATTATTTTTTTTAGAAAATCAAGTGGGATTGATCAAAAGGGAGAGAATTATTATCGAAACCAAAGAGAGATGAGTAAGGGATGCTCATGATACTAGGAAACCTAGTGAGCATCCTAAACTATCCTATGGTTGGGCTTTATATTTTTTTGAAATTGAAGGGAATTATATGTTTGAGTTGAATTATTATTAGAAATCTAGGGCTTATAATTCTATAATACAATATTATAAAAATGCCTAAAAGGTGAGGATTTATGCATGTAGCCCATAAAGGAAAATAATAATCTCATATTATAAATCTATGGAGCTTTGGCGAGGGCCAAAGCATGACCTAAATCTAAGGTGAAAATGGGTATATATGGTTTGCCTCCACAAGAGAGAATAAACCACTCGACTGTTAAACTTACAACTGCTTGGAGTGGCTGCTAACTAACTCCTCCTATGATTCTAAGTACATGGAGGCAATTCATATGCTTTGCAAGATGGTTAAGCTATTGTTTATTTAGAAAGAAGACTAAGTCCTTAAACTCAATCCTTAAGAGACTAGATCATGAAGGGCATGAATAATGACCTAAATCTAGTGCAAATTTTTATCAAGTTTTATTTGATTTTTGGACTTTTATTTTAACACAAGCTATGGGATTTATATGCCTAATGGATGAGGAAATCATTTGTGGGCCAAAATCAGAAAGAAGGATGTGTGTTTCTGCCATGGCTCTCAAAGGTCAAGCCATTTTCTCTGGCAAGGTGGAAGCCCTCCATTGGCAAGAGTGAGATAATGTGATTTATGCATGATATGAGACATACAACATCCAGCTAAGGGGTTGCTAAATCTTTTATTTATCTTAATTTATGTACTAGGCTTTAGGTGAGGATATGAATTGTTTAGTTTAATTTTGAGTTGATTAATTGGATAGAAAATTTACTTTTTCCTAAGAGCCTAATCGCATCCAGGCCATTCAACAATTATCAAATAATTAAAAAACTAGGAAAATCATGCCATCCTAATTGTGCAATCATAAACATAACATCAATCAATTTATAAAATTAGCGCAAAAGAATAATAGGTCGATGTGGTCGGGTTCCACCGCACAACCCGAAAAAGGAAAAAAATGGATAGTTGAGCTCTACCCTTATACAACCCAAATTAATGAAAGAATAAATTACAATTATGAAGTGACAAATGTTATGGGGGTCTTCATTCTTCATCCTTCATTCTTTCATTTGGATTTGCTCCATTTCTTTCTTTCTTTTGGTTTGACTTAGGATGTAGTTTCCTCCAAGGCCTCACATGGTATATAAGATGTGGTCTTATAACCAATGCTCTCTTTAGTCCCCAAAACATTTGTCCTAATCCTAATGCAAAAATTATATTAAAAGGAGAGAAAGTAAATTTAGTTATAGCTACAAAATAAATGTTAGTTAAACACACCATACAACCTAAGCAGTTAAAAAAATAATTTAGACTAAGTACCCCACACATGGGTAACCAAGTCCACCTGTCCTAGTTTGAGTTAAGCTTAGGGGTATAAGCAACCTGCACAGTAAAAATGCATTTATATTCTTATTATAGCACCTCTTAAGCATAACCCCCTACAGAAGACATGATTAGACTAAGATCGCCCTATCATCCATGCTACACACATACACCCTAAAATTCAGTCTAAAACATTACACCATAAAATAAAACCATGCATCAAACCATGCACTTCCCTAACATAGAGCTAGAAATATTGACTTAGCCTAATGTATATTTCATTTAAGGCTTGAGTGGCTTGTCCTAGCTAGGCTTTACGGTTAGAATTTTCTAAGTGTCAAAGATTTAATTTAAATGGTGATTTCATTTTTAAGTGATTTAGTTGACTTGTCAATTTTAGTTGGTGATTTGATTTTGGTTTGAATGAACCTACACTTAGCAAATAAGTGTTATAAAGAGAAGAAAAGAGAAGAGAGATGTCTTTCATCCCTACCTTAAAGCATTTCTAAGGTAGACTGTTTAATGAATTTACTTTAGTGAATGGTTTATTATATGTTTACTTAACCCTAAGTTTAGATTTATTCTAAATAGCCCTATTCAATAAGAAAGGCATCTTAGGATTAGATAGGGTGGATTACTATCACATAACACACACCCATTCATTTCTTTCCACCATGTATACCATGCATATGAATAATCCTAAGCATACATATACATGCAATGCAAATCTTAGCAAACTTTGATGATGAATGCAAAGAGATGTGGTTTAAAAGTTTGGATATTCCATTTATTAATTGGATCATTAATGCATGTATTTGTTATGTAGAAAAGAGGGATTTTTCATCCTTTGACTAAATGCACATCCACATGTATAAAAGTTATAAGTGAGTACGATGCCATTATTTTCTACACTAGGGGGTAAGGTACAAGACCTACATGGGGCTAGTTAAAGCCTCATAGCCCCGGGATGTCCAGACTGATATACCATGTTTCTTAGATACTGTCGACGTACAAAGAGAATTAAATGGATAGAGAATCATGCAAAATATTATGTTTGATTTGGTTGTATGATTTACATGTGTCATATGAGGTTCCTTCCTAAATCATAATGTAGAGATGCAAAGGAATAGATTTAGACAAGTGTTGTGTTATTTTTAAATGAACTATACACTTGCAAATCCTATGTGAATCCATGTTAGGAAAAGGAAAGATAACTTTATAATATACATCTTATGCTATCATCACATGTAAACTTATAAATACTTATAACTAGCATCACTTCATTTGTAATTTTTGATTTATATGTTTTAAAAGATAATTTTTGGTTTAATAGTGATAATAGCCACTCATATTCTTAATTTTAGCCAACACATGCAGATTGACATAAAAGGAAACATTTTATTTAATTAATTTTTTAAAAGAAATGAATGCATTATTTCATATGACAAACAATATTTAACATGATTGGAAAGAAATAAATGAATGTAAGCACATGACTTCATCCACTCTAATTAACTCCTAAGGACAATCATATAAAATAGGATCATTTAAAATGAATTAAAATTCTTCAAGGATATTTTTATCTTTGAATTTGATTTGTCTTAGGAAATATGAGAAAGGTTTTCTAATCCTAACCCATTCCCCTATGTGTGAATTGGTTTGGTTTAATTTAGAACAAATAGGTTGATTTTATATTTTGATTAGGTTAGGGTATGAATTAAATCCATTAATTACCCCTTACCTATACCATTTTAACATAATTATCCAAGTAATTATGAGCCAACATATGATATGCAATCAAATGAAAAATAAATCAACAATACACCTAAGAAATTAATGGGCCTAATATAATTGCCTCACAATTAATTAAGCTAAAGGGTTTGATTAAGAACTTTTACAACCCTCCTTCATGTGTAATTTGGTTATAATTTCCTTTAGAATTTTCTTAGGATATTAAACACCTAAGAGTCTACCCCAAGAATTGGATGATTAAGCTCTGGAATGATTTGGTTTTGAATTTAATTAATTAAACTTATTAATGAAGTGATTAAGCCATTAATTAATTGTAAATTGGTTAAGTGTTATCCGAATGAAATAAACTTAGAGGAAAAGATTGGAAAAGAAGTCCTAATCTCATCCCCTATGTCCATTCAATGTTTCATAATGATTAGCAAGTTTAATTAATGAATTCACCACTATTTAACATGTTAATTTATCATTTAATTAACAAAGAGAGTGATTAAGAATGAAATAAGTAATTCTCCTAATTAATCAAGCAATAAATTCCAAGAAAATCATGGGAGGCAGAGGTCATCTTACTAATCAATCTCAGGAAGTTTGAAATTAATTGATGAAGTTATTAAAGAGAAATTAACTTAATTACATTTCTAATAAAATCCAAATTGGGTTAAAATCACTACTCAAAAGTTATTGATTTTAATTTTATATTATTCTCCTCTCAATTATCTTTAAAATGAGTGTTATTTATATTTTTTAGTTTTTTATAATTAGTTATGAATTTTGAAAGTTTTAGCATTAAAATCAGATTAAATAAGCATAATTTAACCCTTAATCCCATTGGGCCATGTGGCGGCTGACGCGGCGCGCTTTCCACGTGACATAACGGGATTGGTTATTTATATTATCACATCCATCGGCTGAGTTAGTTGGTGGTGGACATGTCTTCTCTGTGGGCCGTCTGACCTATGATTGGATGATCGAGGTTAATCCCATAGTTTAGGAAGGAATTAGAGGGGATCTAATGTGATATGATCACAACCGTCCATTCCAATCACACAAAACAGACTAGCATGATCCATCTCCTTCGCAAGCGATGAGAAACGAACACTGTCCATATTTCCTCGTTCAATTCTAGCTCACTTGAGCTTGGATTGGGATCAAAATGATCCCACACCTTTAGAAGGAAGGGGGATGCACATCCAACGGTCAAGATTGCATGGGGTGATAATTTCCTTCAAAAAGAACCAACTGAAATTTCTTATGGCTATGGTTTCAAGCAATTACCTCACTGGAGGCTATCACTGGTGCTTCCAACGGAGGAGGTAGCTTCGTCCAGTAGATACGAAGCCTTGTTGAAAGAATTCAATCTTGATTTGAAGTGGTTTGCTAGGTCGACCAAGCTCCTCTTCAATGGTGATTGTCCTTGATCGAAATGACACTTCTCGTTGCTTAGAACCTTGGGAAATGATTTGATTGAGCTCACCGAGGTCCAAGGATGGTGTGTGCAAGATTAATTTGACTTTATTTGAGAATTAGATGAGTTGAGCTCAAGATTGATCAACCCTATTTTGGTTTTGAGTAAAATCAAGAAATGGGAATCAAGAGACCTTAAGAATGGCTTGGAAAAGCTCAAGGAGGCTTCAATTCAAACTTTTGAGCTCTGAGGAATGGATTGCTTGTAGTTTGAGTGAGAATGAGGGTGTATATCTCCCTGCCTTGGATCAATAAGGAGAGGTTGATTAGCCATTTTGGCTCATTGGGATGGATTGGAGGCATGGTTTGAGCTACAAAACATCCCACATGGGTCATTTTGGGTAGTGGAGTGAGGGAGAGTGGATGCCTATGTGCTTGGTGAGCAGATTTGGTGATTCAAGTGTTCAAATGTGATTGGGAGATCAATTTGGCCTTGCCTTAGGTCATGGCCGACCCAAGCTCATTGGGTCATGGCTGACCCAAGCTCATTGGGTCATGTTCACCACATTCCTTGGTGCCCATGTGGACTTATAAAAGGATGTCAAGTGGCCTTAAGAAAGAAATGACCAAATTATAAGTGAAATTGGTCATAGGATACCATTTGACCTAAGGGAAAAGTGGTCATTTGGCTATGAGTTTGATTTAGGCAGATTTGAAATGATTTGAAAATGAGTTGGGCCAAATTTCAAGTGATTTTGAGTTGATTTGATTTGATTTGGCTCAATTTGACCCATTTAGGTCAACTAGCGTCAATTTGGGTTAAGTTGACCAATTGGTCAAATTGGGTCAAACCATGGGTTAGGTCAAGTTCAAATGATCATTTGGAGCCTATGGGTATCATTGGTTTGGTTCAATTTGGTTTAGATTTGGTTTTGGTTCATTTAGGTTCATTTGGGTCAAATGGGTCAAGTTGACCAATTTGACCCATTTGAGCCAATTAGGTTAGGTCATGGGTTGGTTTCTTCTTGGTTAAACATTTGAAATGTATTGTAAGCTTTGGTTTCAATTAATTTTGATTTGGTTTTATTTCAAGTTGATTTGACCTTTTAGGTCAAGTTGGGTTTATGGTCAATTGGGCTAGGTTGGCTCTAATTGGTCAATTAAAGATTTGGTCAAGTTCAACACTCAATTTGGAATGAATTTGACCCATTGGTAGCAATCAATTTGGCATATGATGGATTTTAGCTAGTTTGGGTTTCATTTGGTTTAAATGTTGACTTGGTTTGACCCAATTTGAGTGATTGATCTTTTTAGGATGATTGGTGATCACAATGTGAGGCTTAGATGGGCTTAGTTCAATCAAGTTTGGGTTGGATTAGAATTTGGCTCAAAAAGGTCCTTTAGGTCACTTTGGGTCAAGTGAGACTAAATGGGTCAATTGACTTGATCAAGGCTTGATTCAAGTTTGGTTGAACTCACATATGGACTTATGAAGGAAATATAAATCCAATTGCAAGTAGTTTGGAGTCAAATGAGTTTTGCTTCATTTGACAAATTTAAGTCAAAAGGATGAATATAGGTTTGACTTGGGTTAGTTTGATTTTGGTTTGGTGATTGTAGTTTATGTTTATATTTGGGCATGTGATTGAAGGAGTGATTGTTTGAAAAGAAAATCCAAGGGTTTGGATTGATTTGAGAAATCTAAGAAATTGGCCTAAAGGATATAAATGGGATTTTGGTTTAATTTTGGGTTTAGTCTTGGTTATTTGAATTTATACTTCATTTATATTTATGAATATAAATGAAAATATAAATGGGTTATGAGAAAGTTATTTGAGTTTGGAGTGATTTGGATTTGGTTTGGGCTAAGTCTATAAGATGAAATCAAAGGGCTTAGAAAAGATTTTGGGATTTGAATTTAATCATGGGTTTCAATCACTTGATTTAGAATTGATTCATGATTTAGATTTTGGAATTTTGGATTTGAATTGAACGAAGGAAGGAAGAATTCGGTTCAAGTTATAGGGTAGGGAAGTCTTCCTAAATCCCTAAGGCATAACTTAATCCTATGGCTAACTCTTCTAAGTCTCTAGGGTTAGGTTAATTGTTCACCTAATTACTAAAATGTCTCAAGACTAAGGAACTCTTAGTGTCTAGAGGATTCCTATGTCTAAGATGGAGAAGTTGAGAGCTCACTCCAAAAGTGAGGTCAACAATATGTTAAGTTGTGGCCTCTCTGAGCAGGATCACCTTTTGCCCACTTGGAAAAGTAGTCAGTGGAAGCTAGGATGAATTGATGACCCTTGGAAGAAATCAGACCCACTATGTCAGTACCCCAATACTCGAATGGCTATGATGCCAATGTAGGATGTAGAATATTGGGTGGTTAGGGTAGGACCACACCGTGTACCTGATATTGGTGGCATCGCCTAGCTATGTGCATGCAATCTGTAATCATCGATGATCAGTAGTATCTTAGTTTTTTGATCTTGGCTTTCATCTTCAGACCATATTGGTGCACTCCACATAATCCTGAATACACCTCAACGACGATCTTACGGGCTTCATGTTTGTCTAAATAATGTAACCACATATGATTGAAGGATCGACAAGAGAGTTGGAAAGTGCTCTTTGCTTCCCCTGATGTGCTAATGACTTCTCTTGAGATAGTTTGCCTCTTTTTAGGTAATCCATGAATGGTTGCCTCCAATCTGACTCATCATCCTTTTTTTTGGAAATGACAACTTCTCCTTCAAGAGAGTGTTTTTTGATGAGTTATGTATCAATAAGAGATAAGACTTGTATATTTTGGATCTTTATTAATATGAACTCATCTTTCGAACATGCCATCCTTGACAAGTTTGGCTAAAGCATCTGCTACGACATTTTTTTCCTCAAGGAATCTTGTAAATGATAACCTCTGGGATTTGGGCTAACAACTCTATAGTGGACTTGTGGTAATGATGAAGCTTAGGCTTTAAAACCTTGTAGGATCCAGCAATTTGGTTGATGAATAACTAAGAATCTCCAAAGATGTTGATGTTCTGCATGCTTAAAGTAACAGCTAACTCCAGATTGGTAATCAAAGCCTCATATTTAGCTTCATTGTTGGTGCAAGGATTGGACAGGTGATATGAGAATCTCATCACATTACAGTCTGAAGTTAGGATAACTATTCCTACCCTTGCCTTCCTTAGGATAATAGATATGAGATATTATGGTGGAATGATCCTAGAGATCAAGTTCACTTTATGAGAGAGCATATAGTTCCATAGCTTATGGGATGCAAAGATTAAAGCTAGACAATGCTTCTCAATAGATGGATAATTTGCCTCTGAAGGGATTAGATGATGGCTGAGGTAGTAGAGTGCATTCTCGTTCCCTTCATCATTAGCTTGGGCCATCAAAGAACAAAGGGAGTCATCTAATTCAGCAGTATAGAGATTCAATGGCTTGTCCAAGATAGGGGCTGCTAGAACTGGTGGCATCATCAGGTAGTGCTTGATGTCTTTGAAGGCATACTAGAACTTATCATCCCACTTGAACTTGGCATCCTTTCTAACAAGTGTTAAGAATGATTGGCATCTTCCTGATAGGTTGGATATGAAGCATCTTAGATACATCAACTGCCCTTAAAATAATTTGAGCTGAATTAGACTTTTAGGGGGTGGCATTTCAAATATTGCTTTGATCTTCTCTAGATCGATCTCGATTCTCTGGTGTTGGATATTAAATCCAAGGAACTTCCCTGAAGATACTCTGAATGCACACTTCAGGGGGTTTATTTTAAGGTTAAATTGCCTTAACCATTCAAAAACTACTCTCAAGTCAAAGAGATGGTCTTCCTTTTCTTTACTTTTGACTACAAAATCATCAACATAGCATTTGACTTGATGATGAATGAGTTCATCAAAGATTCGAGTCATGGCCCGCTGGTAGGTAGCACCATCATTTTTAAGATCAAAGGGCATGACCTTATAGTAATAAATTTTGATCAAGGTTTGAAAAGAAGTGTTGTTATTAAAGTGACCGAGTATGATATTGATGTATGACATACTATCTTGAAAGATAGAGACATCACCCTTTTATAGACCTAATCATCTTAAGGGACACCACGTAGATCGTAGGGGGTTCTTATTAAAGTGATCAGGTATGACATTGAGGTATGTCATACTATCTTGAAAGATAGAGACATCACCCTTCAATGGACCTGATCACCTAATAAGGACTCCTAAGGCATGATGGGTCTTCGAATGTTCCTGCATTTCCCCTATTTTATATAGATGAATAAGGTTGGGTTTATATTAAACTGGGTTCTAAAGTTCTCTATGGGGACAAGCCCCCATAGTTAATTACATTTTAAGGAAGGTGAATTCCTTAGGAATACTCTCGATTAAAGTAGGCAATTGTTGTCTCCAAAGATTTCAAGGCTAGACTATCAAATGATTGGTTATATTTGGAAAATCAATTGGGAAAGCTCAAGGAGAATACTTATTTGGGAAGCCAAAGGGAATATGTAAGGAATGCTCATGATACTATGAAGCCTAGTGAGCATTACAATCTATCCTATGGTTGGGCTTTATATATTTGAATTTGAAGAAGTTTATATATTTTGAGTTGAAATTTTATTAGATCACTAGGGCTTATAATCCACCAGCATAAGGTTAGGAAAATACCTAAGAGATAAGGATTTATGCTTGTAGTATGAAGCAAAAAGCTATCTCGGATCCTGAATCTAGGGAGCTTTAGTAAGAGCCAAAGCATGACCTAAATCAAAGTGAAGATGGGTATAAGGTTTACCTCCATAAGAGAGAGTAAACTACTCAATTGTTGGACTTATAACTGCATAGAGTGGTAGCCAGCTAACTCCTCCTATGATTTTAAAACCATGTGGTCTGGTCATATGATTTTGTAAGATTAGTTAGGTTGTTATTTATTTAAAAAGAGACTAAAGACCTTAACCCACTCTCTAAGAGACTAAAACATAAGTGGTATGAGTAATGACTTAATCTAATGCAAATTCTTTTCAAGTTTTATTTGATTTTTTGACACTTCATTTTGACAAAGGAATTGGAATTTCTCATGCCTAATGCATGATGAAATAAGATTGTTGGCTAAATTAGCAAGAAAAAGATATTTTTCACCACAAGGGATGTCCTCACAGGTCAAGCATTGCCCTATCGTGTAAGGATGGAAATCCCCTATTTTCAAGAATGAAATAATATGATATGCCTGTTATGAACCATTCAACCAATCAGCTAAGGGGTTGCTAAATCTTTTAGTTATCTTATTTAATGCCTAGGATTTATGGTGAGGTTATGAGTTATTTAGAACTTTAGTTATGAGTTGTAGTTCAGTAAAAGATTTTTTTTTTCCTAAGAGCCTAATCACATCCAAGCCATACGACAAACACAAATCATAAAGAAACTATGAAGAGGCATGCAATTTCTAATGCATGAGCTAAACATAACATCAAATATTTTATAGCTATCGTAAAAGAATAACAAGCCGGTGTGGTCGGGTACCACCATACAACCCAAAAAGAGAAAATGGGTAGCTAAGCTATACCCTTATACAACCTAGAATATGAAAGAACAATAACAATTTACAAATGAATAAATATTATAGAGATCTTTTTTCTTCATTCTTCATATCTTCATGTCTTCATTTCTCCATTTGATTTGGTAGGCTTCAAGGCATCAGATGGCTCCACAAGACTAAGCCTTCTGGCCAATGCTCATCCGTATCGCTCATAACACTAATCCTAATTTCTAATACAAAATTATATTAAAAATAGTAAAAGTAAATCTAACTACTCCTGTAAAATAAGTGTTAGCTAAACATACATACAACCCAAGCAGTTATATTGATAATTTGGACTTAGCACCTGCACATAGATAACCAAGCCAACCTGTCCTAACTTGGATTATGCTTAGGGCTTGAGCAACCTACAAATGAGAACATTTATATTTATTTTAAGCACCCCTTTCAGCATAACCCCCTGTAAAAAATATGATTAGGCTAATATCAGCCTAACATCTAGTCTACGAGACATACACCCTAACATCCAGTTTAAAATATTACATCATAAAATAAAATGTACATCACACCATGCACCTCCTTAACATAAAGCTAGAAGTAGTGACTTCATTCTAATGTGTGTGTATTAAGGCTTGTGTGGTATGTCCTAACTAAGCATTAGAGTTATATTTTCTAGGTGTGAAAAAATGTTTAATCATAAGTGGTAGATTTTATGTTAAGTGGAATAATTGATTTGAGAATTTTAATTTGTGTTTTCTTTTGTTGCATATGATTACACTTAGCAATTAAGTGTTATTAAGAGAAGAAAGAGGATTTCCCTCTTTCATCCCTACCTTAAGCCACTTTCTAAAGTATGTTAATTTGATTTAACTCAATTTAGTGAATGGCTTATTACACATTGTAAAATGATCCTAGGTTTAGGTTCACCTTAAATAACTTTGTTCAATATGAAAGGCATCTTAAGGTTATTTAATTGAATTACTATAAAATGACATATATCAAACTATTCATTTCCATCAAATGTAACATGCATATGATTTAATCCTAAGTATATCTATACATGCCACATGTTTTAGCACACTTAAATGATGAATGTAGATGTGTATATTTAAGGTTTATATTCTTTCATTTGATTGAATTATTTAATCATATTAATTTAAAGCTTTATCCAATTTCTTATACAAAAATACATGGAAAAGAGAGCTCCAAATTATATGACTAATTAATTTAACCACTTAGTCATTCATGAATGCATGAATTCTTTATAAAAGAAGGAGGGATTCTAATTCTATAATTAAATACACACACACATGTATTAGAGATATATGCTAGTACATGCCATTGTTAACAAGGTAAGTGAGTTAATCAAATGACCTCCTTGGGGCTAACTAAAGACTCATATTCTCGTGATTCTAGATTAAGAACTTGCTTTTCTCAAATACATATGGATGTATACATAAATGAAGGAAGAAAAACCATGTAAAGATTACATTTTTTTTATTCAATTAAAGCATTAATGCATATGGATTAAAGTTATATCCAAATTCTAATGTAGAAATACATGTAAATGAAATCAAATAAGTGCGTGTCACTATTAACGAGGGAAGTGAGCTAATCAAATGACCTCTTTGGGACTAACTAAAGCCTCATGTTCCCGGGATGTATAGACTATATACTTTTTAACATTCAAATACATGTAAAACCACACATGAATTAAAGAAAAGAAAGTTTCATTCTTTATACTTATGGTATAATCACATACATCTCTTATGTATTTATAATTAGCATCACATCATATGTTATTATTCATTTATAAGCTTTTTGAAAATACATTTGGATTTAATAGAGATAATAGCCACACATATATTAAATAAAATCAACACATGCAAGCTTAACATAAAGGGAAACCATTTGATTTAATTAATTTTGGAAAGGTGAATGTTTGATTTCAAGTGACATACAACATTTAACATGATTGGAGAAGAATAAATAAACATAAACACATGATTTCATTCAATCAAATTAATTCCAAAGGGCAATCATGTCAAATAACACCACTTAAAATAAACTAATGCTTTTTTATATATCATTCTTGAATTCATGTTCGATTTGATTTAAGAAATGTGAAGAAAAGTTTGCTGATCCTAAACCATTCCCATGTTTGTGAATTAACTTAGTTTAATAAAATGCAATTAAGTTGATTTTATGAATTAATTAGGTTGTAACATGCATTAAATCCATTAATTAACCCTTACCTATGTTACCTTAATTTAATTAACCAAATAATTATGAGCCAATATAATATGCACATGAATGGAAAATAAATTTGCAATGATCCTAAGAAGTAAAAGGGTTTAATGCAATTGGCTCATGATTAATAGTTAATTAAGTTAAAGAACTTAATTAAGTACTCTTATAATTCTCCCACACATCCAGGCTAATTATAATTTTTTGAGGATTTTCTTAGGTTATTGAACACCTAAGGGTCTACCCAAGACTTCATTAATTGAGATTCCCATGTGATTATAATTTTAATTTGATTAATTAAGCTATTTGATTAAATGATTAAGCCTTGATTAATTTAATTGATAAAATAAACTTAGAGAAATAGATTAGAAAGGAGGCCCAAATCTTATCCCATGGGTTCATTCACTGTTAAGCAATAATTAACCACTTAATTAATAAATTTATTACTGTTCATGAGATTAATTAATTATTAATTAATTTAAAAGAGTAATTATAGCTTAATTAGCTAATTTTCCTAATTAATTAAGAAATAAATCTCAATAAAATTATGGGAGGCAGAGGTCATCCCATTGAATTAACACACAAAGATTAGGGTTAATTACTTAACTAATCAAAGAGTAACTAAGTTAATTAATTTTGTAATTAAGCTTTAATTAAGCCCTAATTATTATTCAAAATTAATTAAAAATATTTTTAATAAATTAGTCTCTAAAATACCTTCTAAAATGAATATTTATTTGTATTTGAATGATTTTTTTATGATTTGTAATAATATTTTAATGTTTCAGCTGATTTAAATAAATTTTTATGATTTTTATAAAGTCTATTAATTTATTTTCATTAAAATAGATTATTTGAGCTTCATAATGTATCACAATCGAGAGATCCATTTGACTTGAAATTTTTATGGTAGATGTATTTTAACTTCAATTTCAATATTTGAGAATTTCCAATTAATCTGATATGTATTTTTAGTTTAATTAATGAAATTTGATTTTCACTAAAACCCAAATTAAGCTCAAAATACTTAGTAAAATTTAGGAATATTGGGTTTGTTAGATTCCTCTCAAAAGACAAATCCAACGAGCCCTTATTTATAATTTTTGGTTAAGTATGTTTTTGTCTATAAGTTTTTGAAGTTTTAGGTGATTTAATTAATTTTTAAAAGCCAAAAATATCCTAATTTCTTACTTAACCAATATGTGCCACGCAGCGCTAATGGGGCAATGCGGTGCCATGTGGCACTGCACGATTAGGCAGGCAGTTCCACATGGCACGCAATGCCACAGAGCATGCCACATAGACTTTAAGTGAGAAACTATGCAAAATGGTGCGGGGTTAGATCCGATCGTCAAATCTATGATCAGACAGTCCAGATTGAACCCATGATCTGAATGGCCTGCAATCACACGATCTGGCACTAATCTCAGCCATATGTTTCCCTGGACGGGAGATCAAACTTGATTTTATGTCAATTCTCATCGAAAAACTTCTATTTTTGCATTAGGATTGTATAAAATGAAGAATGCAAGGGACATCTAAAAGAAATTTCTAAAATCATGCAAGAATCATCACAAATAAGATATCATATGGTCGACTAAGAGATTTGAAAATTATCTCATCGGGGATGGTTTCTAGTGGCTGTGTTGATCAAAGCACACTTTTAAATGCTAGATGAAGCCTTTGGTTAAATCTATACCCTTACTTTCACTTTGAATATTGTATCCACTAATGGTCACCACCTCCTTGCTAGAATCCACTTGATTTAGTGCTCTTCTAGCCCAAATGAAGTAGGGAATGGGTTTGTTGTTGCTTGGGGGAGCTCCTAGAATGTGTGTGATAGCAGAATTAGTTCTCCTTCTGCTTCTTTCCCTTTATGTTTGGTTTTGGCCAAAAATCACCACTAAACTAATGGTGATTTTTGGCTCCTAGTGGATGTCTTATGGCTTGGGTTGGTTAGGAATGCCAGGGAATCATCCTAGGTGCCTTAATTTGGTTGTCCAAGGCTTACGAGGTGGATGCCAAGAGGGATTAGTGGGTGTCCTATGGGTTTCAAATGCTCCAATGGGGGAGGTGAGGTGAATTCACCTCCCCATGTGTCATGGTCAACCCAACCACCTCTTGGGTTAGGTTGAACAGTGTCCTTGATGCCTAGGTGGACCATTAGGAGGGTGCAAAGTGGCCAAAGAATGGAAATGACGACTACCATAAGTGATTTGTTTCATGTGATACCCTTAACCCAAGGGTAGAATGGTCATTTGGTATTGGATTTGATTTAGGCTGATTTGAAATGAGTCAAAAGTGAGTTGGGCCAAATTTCAAGTAATTTGGAGTTCATTAGGTTAGGTTTGGCTCAATTTGAACCAATTGGGTCAAATTAGGTCAAAATGAGTTAGGTTGACCAATTGGTCAAATTGGGTCAAACAAAGGGTTGGGTCAAGTTCATATGACCATTTGGAGTGTGTTGGTTTCATTGATTTGGTTCAATTTGATTTAGGTTTGGTTTTGGTTCATTTGAGTTCATTTGGGTCAAATGGGTCAAGTTGACCAATTTGTCCCAATTGACCAAATTGGCTTGGGTCATGACTTGTATTAGGTTTGGTTGATCATTTGGAATTTGTTGTGGGCTTTGGTTGAGTTCAATTTGGATTTGATTAGGCTTTAAGTTGGTTTGATCCTTTAAGTAAAGTTGGGTTCAATAGGTCATTTGGGTCTAGTGAGTCAGATGGGCTCACTTGATGCTTTGGTCAAGTTTAATAGTCAATTTGGAATGAACTTGAGCCATTGGTTGCAATCAATTTGGATTGTATTTTGATTTGACACATTTTGTCCATTTAGATCAAACTAGGTCAACTTGGGTCAAGAGGGCCAATTGGGTTAGGTTTGGCTCAATTGAAGGTCAAGTCATGTTCAAGTGTTTATTTTGGGTTGGTATGAATCATTGGTTTCAAGAGATTTGGCTTAAGTTGCAATTTGGCTAGTTTAGGTTTATATGGGTTAAAGGGTTGACTTGGTCAAAGGGCTAGGTTGACATGGTTTGACCTAATTTATGATAATTGATCAATCTAGGATGATCAACAATCATGTCATAAAGTTTGGATTAGCTTAATTCACTTTGATTTGGATTGAATTTGATTTTGGTTCATGTAGGTTAAAATGGCCACTTTGGGACAAGTGAACCAGTTGGGTTTAGTTTGCTTAATTTTAGGTTGAGTTTGATTTAGTTAAGTTTATATATGAATTTTGGATTGATATATAAATCCAATTGCAATTGGTTTTGGTTCAAGTAAGTTTTGGTTCATTTGAAAATCTCAAGTCAAATGTGTTAAGTTGTGTTTGACTTAGGTTGATTTTGGTTTGACTTAATGATTGTAGATTTCATTATATTTGGATAGGTAATTGAAGGAATGATTGATTCAAGAGAAAATCCATTAATTTTGGCTTGATTCGGATGTCATTTGGTTGAGTCCAAGGAATTGGCTCAAAGTGTTCAAATTTGTGTATTGATTTGATTTGGATTTAGTTTTAGCTATTTGATTATGGATTTGATTTATATTTAGGAAGATAATTGAAGGTATAATTGATTTATAAGAAAATCAATTGAGTTTGAAGGGGTTTGAGGGCAAATTTGGCTAAGTCCATGGAGGTAGGTCCAAAGGGCTTAGATGGGGATTTGATTTGATTTAATTTAGTTTTGATGATTTGGGTGTAGATTTAAATTATATTTGTGAAGTTGTTTGAAGATATGATTGATTCATGAAGAAATCAATCAAGTTTGGATTGAATTGGATGGAAATTTGGCTAAATCCATGGGATCCAATCATAAGGCTTAAGGAGATTTGATCAAGGGCTTCAATCATTTGATTTGGAAATTGGTATTTAGATTTAAGTTGAATTGAATTTGAGGTTTGGTTTGAAATTTGGATTTGAATTGAATTTAAGAAGGTGTACATGGATTGGGTTTAGGCTGTATGGTAGGTGAGTTTTCTAAGTCCCTAAGGCATGGCCTAATCCTATAATTAACCCTTCTAAGTCTCTAAGCTTAGGTTAAGTATTCACCTAATCACTAGAAGTATCTTATGACCATAAAAGTCTTAGTGTCTAGAAGTCTCCTAAGTCTAACATAAGGGGATTGAGAACTCACTCCAAAAGTGAGGTCAACAAAAGGACCCCTAATAGGTGTGGTGTAACTGACAAGGCACACCACATATATTGTCATTGACAGAGATGATTAATAATGTCCAAAAGATTGCAAGTGCTAACAAAAAAGATCTATACCTAAAGTAGGGGCATAAGAGAGCTAGAAGGAATCTGCAGAAGATTGAGTATGTGAACCTTCCACTAGGGAAGCAGGTTCAAGCTATCCACTAGGGGATAAGAATTTGATTTGATTGTGAATATGATTTGTTTAGGTGTGTATCCATTGGGGATAAGAATCTATAATCTACTGGGAATCAAGATCAAATTAATTCCAATTTATTTTTTTGTCTTAATTGATGTGAAGGCATATCCACTAAGCATATGGGCTTGAATTCGCTAGGGATTGGAAATATGAACCTTCCACTAGGGAAGTAGGTTCAGGCTATTCGATGGGAATAAGAGTTTAATTTCATAGATTCATTTAGGGATGTATCTGCTGGGAATAAAATTTTAATTAGATTTCTTTGATTTGTTTGATTATACTCCACTGGGGAGGTTGGTTTAATTTATTATGGCTCCATTGGGGAGGATGGTTTTGAATTGAGGGCATATCCACTAGGGATATAAGCCTAGTTGAATTTATCAGATTTTGATTTTGATTTGGACTCCACTAGGGAGACTAATATGATTTGTGCTCCATTGGGGAGAAGTTTGGTGCGCCCACCATGTTTAATTTGACTCCATTAGGGAGGTTGGTTTAGGATTTGGTTTGTTTTGTACCATGTCGGTGTGCGATGGAGCCACTGAGAAGGGGCTATGTTGGCCTTGACCTATTTCAGATTTACAAATCCAAAGGAGTAGTCTACCAACCATAAGATAGAATTATCCAACCTAAGGGGTTGCCTTTCGATGTGCAACAGGTGTACTAGGAAGAAAGTGTAGCAGACTTACATATTCCAACATAGGGACTAGCCATTAGGGTGATCTGTCGATGGCACAACAAATCGAACCCAACCTAGGGCGGCTACTGAGTGAATGTTGCTGGGGACTTATGTCAATTCAAAAGTAGTCAAGATTAATTTCATTGATTTCATTTGATTAATTTTTATTTGATTTGGTTTATTTTCATTTATTTTAATTTCATTTAATGGATCTCATCGGTGTGTGATGGACCTCATTGAGAAAGGGCTATGTCGGCCTAGACTTATCTCAGATTTATCAATCCAAAGGGGTAGTCTACCATCCGAAGGGTAAGATTATTGTCGTGAAAATGTTCTCAATTTTCTTTAGTGAATAAGATATATGCTTCCATCTTCACTCTATGCGGGAAAATAAGGATGGAAATATACATCTTCTTCTTTTTATGCAATTTGACACAACGTAGATCTGCAGATATTCTTATTGAGGGTGATCGAGTACGACATTGAGGAGAGATGTACTATATCAAAAGATAGAAGTCACCAACCTATAATGGACCTAATCACCTCAACCAGGACTCCTAAGGATAATGGGTCTGCATTTGTACCAAAGATTCTTCCCCTATTTTACATGGAAAAATAAAGTAGAGTTTATTTTAAACTGAGTTCGTTAAGTTCCCTATAGGGGCAAGTCCCTATAGTTAATTACATCCTAAGGGGTGAGTTACATTAGGAATACTTTCGATTAAGGTAAATGATCATTGTCTGCAAAGATTTCAAAAGGTAGGACTATCAATTGATTAATTTATTTTAGAAGATCAAATCAGATTGATCTAAGAGAGGGAGTTATTATCGAAGTCAAAAGAAGATAAGTAGGAGATGCCCAAGATGCTAGGAAACCTAGCGAGCATCTCAAATTATCCTATGGTTGGGCTTTACATTTTTGAGATTGATTTAATTTATTTGAGTTGAATTTTTCATTAAAAATTTAGGACTTATGATTCCATAACACAAGATTAAGGAAATACTTAAGAGGTGAGAATTTATGCTTATGGCCCATGGAAGGGAGAAGAAATCACAGAACCTAAATTTAGGGAGCTTTGGCGAAGGGCAAAAGAATAACCTAAATCTAAGGCAAAAATTGGTATTTAGTTTGCCTCTATAAGAGAGGACAAACCACTCGACTGCTTGGACTTACAACCGTTTGAGGGTTGCCGCCAACTAACTCCTCCTACAGTCTTAAATTCATGTAGGCAAATCATATGCTTTATGCAAGATTGTTAGGCTATTATTTATTTAGAAAGAGACTAAGTCCTTAAACTCACTCCCTAAAGAGACTAGATCATGTAAGGGTATGTTTCAAATGACTTAAATCTAATGTAATTTATATTACATTTTATTTTCATTTTTGGACAATTATTTTGACTCATGATAATAGGATTCATATGCCTAATGCATGAGAAATGAGATTATTGGCCAAAATCAGCAAGAAGGGATGAGGTGTATTTCCACCATGGCTCTCAAAGGTTAAGCTAAGTTTTTCTGGCAAAGGTGGAAGCCCTCCATTCCAGAGTGAAAATAATATGCATTTGTGCATGATGTTATAAAAGAAGTACTCATCCAACTAAGGGGTTGCTAATTTTTTTATCTTGATTTTGAGCCTAAGCTTTAGGTGAGGTTATGAAATTTTTATTTTTAGTTTTAAATTATTAAATTTAGTAGAAGATTTATTTTTCCCTAAGAGCCTAATCCACATCTAGGCCATACATAAAGCAAAGAAGAAACTAGGAAAAGGATGCCACTTAATGCACAAGCTAAACAAATCATCAATCAATTTATAAAGCTAATAGAAAATGAATAAGAGGCCATTGTGGTCAGGTACCACCACACAAACCTAGAAACAAATTGGGTAGCAGAGCTCTACCCTTAAACAACCTAGATGAATTAAATACAATTAAGCAAGGAACTCATTGTTATGGGGATCTTCAAGCATCATTTTTTTATTCTTCTTTTCTTATTTCTTCTTCTTTTCTTCTTTGTTCTTTGGTTCCTTCTTTTGAATGGTTGGAAGGTGGATGCTCCAAAGGCTTCACATGGTACATAAGATGAGATCTTATGACCAATGCTCATCCTAATCCCCATAACAATCATTCCAAAATCCTTATTACCAAAAAACATTACATGAAAAAGGAAAAGTAGATCTAGCTAACTCCTGTAAAATAGAGATTAGCTAAATAAACCACACAAAATCTTAAGCATTTATATTGGACTTATCACCCCATACATGGGTGACTAAGTCCACCTGACCTATTAGATTATGCTTAGGGGTATAACAGTAAAAGCATTTAAATTTTTATTTATTGTAGTGCCCCTTAAGCACAATCCCCTACAGAAGATAGGGGTTAGACTAAGATCGCCCTACCATTCATTCTACGCATATACACCCTAACATCCAGACTAAAACATATATCACAAAACAAAAGCAATCATCAAACCATGCACCGCCCTAACCTAAAGCTAGAAATGGTGACTTAGCCTAATGTGTGTGCTTTAGAGGTTTGTGTGGTATGCTTAGCTAATGCAATAAGTTAAAATTTTCAAAGTGTGAAGAATGTTCAACTTAGAGGAAGGTTCCATTCAAGTGATTTAGTTGTTTTGGGTTGATTTTATTTTATGTTTTGATTGGGTTCAAGTGAATCCTAGAATTGATTACTAAGTTGTAAAAAGAGAGAAAGAGAAGAGAACTTCTCTTTCCTTCCCTAACCTAAGTAATTTCTAAAGTAGATTCATATTTTAGTTTTGTTTAGTGAATTTTTTATTATGTGTTTTAATTAATCCTAAGTTTAGATTAAATCTAAACAAACCCACTCAAAAGAAAGGCATTTTAAGATTAGTTAAAGCGAACTAAATTCACAAAATATACATCACTTCATTTCTTTCCCAACATGTATAACATGCATATGAATGAGTTCTAAACATATCTATACATACAAATGGGAATGTTTAGCACACTTTATGATGCATGCTAAGTAATTCATTTAAGAAAATTTGAACATTTATGATGCACGATTTTCATTAAGTAGCAAAGGGGTTTCTAATCCAACTTTTACATGCACATATGAATATATGAAAGGCATAAGTGAGTACGATGCCATTATTAACCAGGGGTGTAAGGTACAAGATCTACTTAGGGCTACTTAAAGCCTCGCAACCCTGGGGTTGTCCAGACTAATATGTCACTTTCCTTAAATACAAGCATTTGTACAAAATAAATGAATGGAAAAGAAAGAATGTAAAAGTTTATGTTGGTTGATTTATTTTTATTTATGAAATTTATATGTACAAGTATAAGTATCCTTCTTAAGTAATAGCATACGAATGAATAGAATATATAATTAGGCAAGTTTTAGGTTCTTTTCAAATGAATTATACACTTTGTCAAATCCTATTTAAAATTATACTAAAAGAAAGGAGAAGGAAAACCTACACTAACCACATCCTTATATTTTACTCACTTGCAAACTTATAAGTATAATATAAGTAACACACTTTCAGTTTTGATAATTGATTCATACATTTTGAAAATAATTTGGGATTTAATAGTGATAATAGCCATTCATATTCTTACTTTAGCCAACACATGCAATTTGACATAAAAGAAATATTTTCATTTTTAATTTGATTTTAGAAAAGCATGAATGCATGAAATCATATGACACATATATTTAGCATGTTGGGGAAGAACTAAAGCAATGAAAGCATGCAAACACATTCACTTTAATTAATTTCTAAAGATAATCTTATGAAATAAGAAAGCTTAAAGCAAATCAAAGTTTATTTAATATAATTTTTGTTTGATTTTGAATTTGATTTAATTTTAAAAATATGAAGTGAGTTTATTATTCCTAACCCATTCCCACATGTGTTTGATATTTTTGTTCAATTTTTAGGTGATTAGATTCTTTTTATATTCTGATTAGGTTAAGTTATGAATTAAGCATGTTAATTACCCCTTACCTATACCACCTTAGCATAGTTAATCAAATAATTATGCACCAATGAGATGACATAAAACCTCCCAAGGAATTTAAATTTGCAATGCACCTAGGAAGAAAGGGGCCTAATGCAATTTGGCTCATGATTAATGATTAATTAAGCTAAGGGGTTTAACTTAAGTAATTTCAAAAACACACAAATGAGTTGAATTTTGATTTCCTTAATTGAACTTAGGCTCTTGAACACCTAAGCATCTACCCAAGAAGAATAAAATGAGTTCTAGAAAGTTTTAGAATTTTAAGAAATTAATTAAAAGGGTAATTAGTGAATTAACTCTTAATTAAGAGAATATTAAGAAAGAAATGGGGGTTTAAGGAATAGCTTAGAGGGAAATACCCTAAAATTATTCTCTAAACCTTCTATTCATTGAAACAAACCTTAATAAACTTAAACAAAAGATTAAATCACTAATCAAACCCTTAATTATCCTTAATTACATTAAGAGAATAATTAGGATATGAATTATCAATTTCCCTAATTAAGCTACCAATAAATCCCAAGAAACTTAGGGGAGGCAGACGTCATCCCCCAAAATATACTCAAGAAGTTTGGGAATAATTAGTAGATTAATTAAAGAGTAATTAGTAAATTAAGATTTCTAATAAAACCCAATTTTAGAGAAAAGAGGTATTCAAAATTAATCAAAATTAATTTTAAAATATTGTATGTTCAAATATCTTTCTAGTGCAATTTATTTCATATTTTTCTAATTTTCTTAGGTTGAGATATGAATTTTAGAACTTTAAGTAATTAGTTAGAATTATTTAAAGTTTTAATTAAATTCTTAATCCCTACGGCGTGCCACGCATGAGCTGACACGGCGTACGCTTTACATGTGGAGCCTTCCCATTGGATATTTAAAATTTCCCATCATAGTGCTATGTGGATGCAGTGTTACGCACTTTTCCCTTAGCCGTCCGATCAAAGATCAGATGGTTGAGATTAAACCCACATATTAGAGGGGATAAAATAGGACATAAAGTGTGTTTTAATCTTGGCCATCCATCTAAAATGCGTGGATGCACATCCAGAGATCCTTCCCTGCAAACGCCTATGAGCCATGGAGATCGTCCATGTTCTAGGCCTTGATCTGAGCTCGATTAAGCTCAGATTGGGATGAAACTCAACCCACACCATGAACATGCATCCTAGATCACATCTAATAGTCAATATCTCATGACATTAACATTTCTTTCATAAAGCTCAACACCACATTGAGTTTAGGTGACCAAAAAATGGCATACCTCACTGGAGGTGATCACTGGCGATCGATTCCCTTTGAGAAGCTTCATTTGGTTGAGACAAAGATTTAGTGAACGTTTGAGGGGCTGAGGTTGAGTGGATCTTCCTATGGGTCATCTCCTCCTTAGCTTGAGCTTAGTTTTGATTGAATTGGATCTCCCCTTACTTCAAGAACATGGAATAGAGCTTAGGCAAGCTCGATTAGGCTCTCTGATGGAGTGTGCAAAGGGAATTGCATTGATCTTAGGTGTGGAAGAAGTTGGAAATTTAATTGAGATCCCTTATTTTCAAATGATGAAGATCAAGAAATGGAAATTTCAATCTCCCTCTAGGAAGCTTAGGATCACTTGTAAATGGCTCCTATGACTCTCTAGACTTGAATCGACAATGGCTCTATTAATATTCAAATGAATTAGGAAGAGTATATCTCCCCCTTTGGCAATCGGATGACAAAGCTTGCCATGCCATTTTGATCTAATTGAGCCCATGCAAGGAGTTGGTTAGGCCATTTAGGGTGTCCTTGAATTCGATTTGGCCAGAGGAGTGGGAATATGAACTTCCCATGTGCTTAAAATAAGTGGAGGCATGATTCCCATGTGGCCATTTCAAGGGGAGTGGTCAGTTTGGCCACTGGATTAAGTTGGCCTGATCCAAACCCATTGGGTTAGGTGCACCACCCTCCCTAGTGTTCACTTGATCTATTAGGAGAGTATCAAGTAGGTATGAAGAGGGTTTGACCAAATTCCAAGTAGAATTGGCCAAAATTTGTTTTATGGCCTAGGGGTAAAATAGTCATTTGGCTGATTATTGAATTTGGATATGTTGAGTATGTTGAGAAAATAGGTTTTGCCAAGTATCATTGGATTTGGAGTTCATTTGGTATGGTTTGGCTCATGTTGACCCATTTAGATCAAAATAGGTCAACTTGGGTCAAGTTGACCAATTGGTCAAATTGGGTCAAACCAAAGGTTGGGTCAAGTTCATATGATCATTTGAAATGTTTTCATGGCTTTGGTTTGATTCAATTTGGTTTAGGATAGAATTTGGTTCATATGAGTTCATTTAGGTCAAATGGGTCAAGTTGACCAACTTGACCCATTTGACCTATTTGAGCTAGGTCATGGATAGGTTTAGGTTTGGTTAGTTATATGAAGTGGATTGATATCTTTGTTTCCAATCAATTTTGGTTAAATTTAAATTTGGCTCAATATGACTCTTTAGGTCACGTTGGGTTCATGGTCAATTGGGCTAGGTGAGGTCTAATTGGCTAATTGAGGCTTCAGTGAGCTTGACCCATTCATTTCAATCAATTTGGCTTAGATCAAATTTTGACACATTTTGACTTTTTAGGTCAAGTTGAGTCAACTTCGGTCAAGTGGCCAATTGGGCTAGGTTATGCTCAAATATTGACTTGGTCAAGTTCAAACATTGGTCATGAAACTTAGATCATTGGTTTCAATCAATTTCGCCTATGGTGGATTTTGGCTATATTATGTTTCATTTTGGCTAAGTGTTGACTTGGTCAACCCTTAGGTTTGACTTGGTTTGACCCAATTTGAGTGATTGATCATCTCATGATGAGAGGTATAGGTGAGTTTGATTCAATCCAATTTGATTATGATTAAAATTTAGCTCAAAATGGTACTTTAGGTCACTTTGGGTCAAGTGAGCCTAAGTGGGTAAAATGGCATGGTCAATGCTTGATTTGAATTTGATTGAACTCACATATGGACTTATGATTGAAATATAAATCCATTTGTAAGTGGTTTGAAGTCAAATGGATTTTGATTCATTTGACAATTTCAAGTTCAAAGGGTGAACAGGAAATGGATTTTGGCTTGATTTTTGAATTGAGTTTTGATTTAGTGATTGAAGTTTGTATTTATATTTAGGATCATGATTGAAGGAGTGATTGAATCATGAAGGAAAATCAAGAGTTTGGCTTGATTTGAAGTTGATTTGGCTAAGTTCAAGATTTTGACTTGAAAGGCTTAGGTTAGAATTTGAATGAATTTATGTTTGATTTTTGGAGTTGGTTTTGGTTGTTGAATTTATATTTCATTTATATATGTAAATATAAATGAGAATATAAATGGGTTATGAGAAAATTTCAAATAGTTGAAGTGATTTGATGATGATCTAGGCTAAGTCCTTAAGAGGAAATTAAGGGACTTAGAAAATATTTGGAGTTTCAAATTTGAAATTTTTTTGAATTTAGTTTGATTGATTTGAATTTATATTTCATTTATATATGTGAATATAAATGAGAATATAAATGAGTTATGAGAACATGTTATGAGTTTGAATTGATTCGAAGATGATTTAAGCTAAGTCCTTAAGGTGGAAATTAAGGACTTAAAAAGATTTTGATTTAGGAATTTGAATAATTTTGAATTTAGTTTGATTGGTTTGAATTTATATTTCATTTATATATGTGAATATAAATGAGAATATAAATGAGTTATGAGAAAATCTCATGAGTTTGAATTGCTTTGAATATGATTTAGGCTAAGTCCTTAAGAGGGAAATAAAGGACTTAAGAATGATTTTGAATTAGGAATTTGGAATTTCAACTTAGAATTCAATCATGGATTTCAATCATGTGTTTCAATCATGTATCATTGATTTGAGTTTGGAGAAAATCAAATAAGATTGATTTTGAGTTTGATTTGAAGGAAGGAAGGTGAGGAGTGCTTCAAGCTAAGGGTAGGCAACTTTTTCTAGCACCTCTAAGGCATGACCTATTCCTATGTCTAACTCTTCTAAGTCTCTAGAGCTTGGTCGAGTGTCCACCTAATCACTAGATGTGTCTTAAGACTAAGGAATTCTTAAAGTCTAAGAGAAGTCCTATGTCTAAGATGGAGGGGTTGAGAGCTCATTCTAAAAATGAGGTCAACAAAGGGCGCCCAATAGGTGTGGTGTGACTGAAAGGAACACCGCACGTATTGGTGTTGACCGAAATGATCAACAATACTAAAAGATCACAAGCACTAACAAAAACAATCTATCCCTAACCCAAGGTGTAGAAAGAATCCAAAACTTAGTGTAATGTGGCTCTACTTATGTCAAGAACATAGGAGAGGGAAGGAGGAATCCATTAGGGATAGAGTGTGAACTTTCCACTAGGGAAGCAGGTTCAAGTCATCCACAAGGGGATGAGAGTTTTGATTTGATTTTAGTCTCACTGAGGAGAAATTTCTACTAGGGAAGCAGGTTGAATTTGTTTTAATTTTTAAATTTGGATTTTGATATGGGCCTAGTTGGTTTGTGATGGACTGCACTGAATAGGAGCCATGGAGGCCTAGAATTCAGATTTACCAAACCAAATGGGTAGTCTACTAAACACATAGTAGGACTAGCCAACCAAAGGGATGCCTTTCAGTATGCAGCAACTATACTATGAAGAAAGCATAGTAGACTTATATCCTCCAAAATAGGGACCAGTTGCTGGGGTAATCTATTGGCAAGGCAACAGATTGAACCCAATGTAGGGCTGACTATTGAGTGAATTCCACTAGGGGAAATAGATCAACTTAAAGATATTCAAGATTAATTTCATTTTTAAATTTGTTTTGATGGATTATGTTGATTTGCGATAGATCACACTGATAAAGAGCTTATATCAGCCTATACCTATCTCAGATTTACTGAACCAAAGGGAATAGCTTCCTGGCCAATGGGAGGACTATCCGACCAAAGGAGCACCTTTCGATTTGAAATAATCAATTATAGGGAAGAAAGCTCAGGGACTCACATCTTTCACTACAAAAGACCACTAGGGTGATCAATTTCTTTTGGGGAACAAATCAAACCCGTCCTAAGGCTACCCGTCGATTTGCAATAATCATGCTAGAAAGAATGCATCATAGTCTTACATAATTCAAAGAGGAATGACTATCGGGGTGACTTGCTTTTAATAAAAATAGATTGAACCTGACCTGAGGGTTACTATAGAGTGAGTGTTGACCCGGGGACTTATCTCAACTCATGTAGTCAAGAAATTCCTATAGGGAGTTCTGCTGACATTGCCCTAAAGTTAGGATGTCTGCTTGGGAAAATGGGGCCCTTTGGGGGCTTGACTTCCTAATCCACAAGCAAATTAATTTTGTTTATTTTGTTTGTTTATTGTGGACCCTGTTAGTTTGCAAGGAATCAAATTAAGAAGGAGTTTATATCAGTCTAGACCAATCTCAGAATTAGTGAACCAAGGGAGAATCAACTCATCCGCTAAATAAATTCTCCAACCACAAGGGTGGCTACTAGAAAAGGGGGATTGTCCAATCCAAGAGTAACCCAGGTGGTGTATAAATGGGGTCACAAAGGATGTGATCCAAATAGACTGCGGGATTTCTAAGGGTTTAATCCAAAACCCAGGGAATGACATGGTCATATATCAACTAGGTATTAGGCCAACTCAAAGAAAGCGAAGGGACTCACATCGCCAAGAGTGGTGTATCCACCGGTGAGTCATGTAGCAATAAACATCAACCAACCTAAGGTGCTCCAATTTGCAACAATCAACCTAGAAGAAAGCTCGAGTCACATCCTTCTATAGGATTCGGATAGTCACTGGCCGACATTATCCGACCTAGGTGACTGAGTGAATGTCACTGGGGGACTATATCAACTCAAATGTAGACAAGAGGAAAGGAGTCTCTGGGGACTTACCCTAAACCTCAAATATACTCGACCTAGTAGATCATGATGATTAGTTCAGGAAGAAATCTCGGGGACTTACAACTTCTTAAATAAAATCAACATGAGGTAGCTTACTAGCTATGTAGTGAAGACTACCAAGCTAATAAGGCACTCATTGGTTTGCAATGGTCAAGTTAGGAAGAAAGCGTGGGGACTCACATCATCCAAACAAGTGACCATTGGGGTGAAATGCTAGTGAGGTAGCATATAAACCTGACCTAGAACAGCTAATGAGTGAGTGTCGTAGGGGGCTTTCTACCACATCAAAATAGCTCAAGACAAAAGATAAGTATTTATTTTTGTGCATGTGTCAAAAGGAATATGACACCTTTGGGGGACTCTTACACCTACCTTAAACACGCTAGAGGATTTTATCAAGTGGTGCCATGAATGGAAAATAGGATTCTAACTAACAAAGGATATCGCTCGGGTTCTCTCACATAAACCTTAGTTGTGCTAATCAAAATATCATGCCTCTCAAGTTCACTTACACCTATTCTAATAGCACTGAAAAATTATGTCTGTGTTGTGAAAGAGGGATAGGATGCCATTGGGGAACTCTTACACCTACCCTAGACACGTCATAGTGGATTCTCAAGACAAGCAAAAAATGCTTCGAAAGAAGAGAAGATTTTGATGAATGGAATCTAATTTTTGTTGATTGATAGAATTATTTTCAAGCATGATTTATTTTATGGGTAATATTTCTGTAAATAGAGGCCATTAATTGGAAGCATCGGGTGTTCCCCTTTATAATCAGTAAGATGATAAGATCCTCCTTGGTAGGCCTTCTCTATGTCATAGAGGCCTTGCCAAGTGGGTTCAAACTTGCCTCCCATCTTTTGATGGGCAACAATTGGTCTCCTTAAGACTAACACAAGTTCTCCAACTTGGAAAGACCTAGGGCAGACTAGCTCATTGTGAGCTTGAATCATTTTGGCCTTGTACAACTCGAGGTTCTGGCACGCCCATAGGTGACTCTCCTCCAAACCTTCGAGCTCTTCTAACCGCAACTTTGCATTCTGCTATGTAGTGTTCTTGCCACCCAATTCTATCCTTAGTGATGGGAGTTGAACTTTTAAAGGTAGAACATCTTCGGGCCCATACACTAAGGAAAATGGGGTAGATTGAGTTGGAGTTTGGTATGTGGTGCGGTAGGCCCACAAGGCATCAACCAACTGCTCATTCCACTATCATTTATTGTCATCAAGAGTCTTCTTTTGTATCTATATGAGAGTTTTATTGAATGCTTTCGTTAAGCCATTTGCTCTAGGGTAGTGGATGGTAGAGTATCTCCAATCTATACCATATCTTTTAGCAAAAATGTTGATCTTGGTGCTTTTAAATGCAGTACCATTATTGGATATAATTCATCGAGACACCCCAAACCTATATATGATATGGTTCCTATAAAATTGAAGCACATGCTGAGATGTGACCTCTCTGAGTGGGATTGCCTCAGCCAACTTAGAAAAGTAGTCGGTGGTAGCTAAGATGAACCGATGCCCCTTGGAAGAAGGAAGATCAATTAGATAAATAATGTCGATACCCCAGCACTTGAATGGCCATGAGGCCAAAGTAGGGTGTAGAATGTTAGGTGGTTGGTGGAGGACCACACCATGCACCTAACACTGATGACATCTCCTAGCTACATCCTTGCAATCTGTAATCATCGATGGACAATAATTTCCTAGTCTCTTAATCTTTATCTTCATCTTTGGACTAGATTGATGTGCTCCACATAGAATTGAATGTACCTAGGTTACAATGCCATGGGCTTTGTGTTTGTCTAAATAGTGTAACCACATCTGGTCAAAGGACCGTCGATACAGGGTGTCATCAACGAGAACATAGGAGAGAGCTCTGCTTTCACTGATGTGACTTTCTTGAGGTAGTTTGCTAGTGTTCACAATCTATGAATGGTTGTCACAATCGCCTCCTTGTCCTGGCAACGGCAACCTCCCTTCAAGAGAATTCTCGATGAGTTCAAAGATACACGAGGACTTGTCTATTTTGGACCCTTATTGAAATGGACTCATCTTTCGGACATGCTAATTCTTTTCCAAGTTTAACCAAGGAATCTACTACTACGTTCTACTCGAAGAACCTTGTATATGGTGACTTCGGGAATTTGGGCCAACAACTTCATGGTATACTCGTGATAATGATGAAGCTTAGGTTTGAGAACCTTGTAGGACCTGGTCTGATTGATGACAAACTGAGAATACTCAAAGATGTTGATGCTCTTGACACTGATAGTGATGGCTCACTCCAGACTGACAATCAAAGCCTCATACTTAGGTTCATTATTAGTGTAAGGGTTAAAAAGATAGAATGAGAATCTTATCACATCGCAGTCTAGAGTTAAGAGAAATATTCCTACCCCTGCCTTTCCTGGAAGAGTAGATTGTGGTGCTTCCCCTTTGTGAAAAGCGCATCATTAAATACATCTCTCCATCAGTTGACTCTCCTCCCAAGTTCATGATTTGTTCATCGTGGAGATCATCTAAGTGAGAATCGAGAAAGTGGGTGTGCTGCTAAGAAATCTGCTAGTGCTTATACTTTTACCTCACGGAGGGGTACGAATGTGATATAAAATTGTGAAAGAATCATGGACCATCATGCCAAATTTTTGGATAGTGTAGGCCATGTCATGAGATACTATAGTGGATTGGTTTTGAAGATCAAGTTCACCTTATGAGAAAGCATATAATGTTATAGCTTTTGGGAAGCAAAGAACAGAGCTAGGAAATGTTTCTCAATAGGTGGGTAGTTCACTTCAGTAGGAATTAAATGATGACTGAGGAAGTATAGGGTACTCTCCTTCCCTTCATCGTTGGCTTGGGCTAACAGAGCATCGAGAGAGTCATCCAATAGGTAGAGAGGATGGGCCTTCAGGATAAGGGATGCAGGCTGGCTTCACCAAATACTGCTTGATGTCTTCAAAGGCATGCTGACACTTGTCATCCCACTTGAACTTGGTATTTTTTTTTGATAAGTGCTGAAAATGGTTTGCATCTCCCTAATAGGTTGGATATAAAGCATCTTAGATATGCCAGCCTTCCTTGGAAGGATCTGAGTTGAGTTAAACTCTTAGGAGGTAGCATTTCTAAGATTGCTTTGATCTTTTCTGGATCTATTTCTATTCCCCAATGTCAGACAACAAACCCAAGGAATTTCCTCGAAGCTACTTCGAATGCACACTTCAAGGGATTCATTTTGAGGTTATATTATCTTAACCATTCAAAAACTACTCTGAAGTCAAAGAGGTGATCTTCCTTTTCTCTGCTCTTAACTACTAGATCATTAATGTAGGACAACACTTAACTAGGATGACACTGGCTAACCAGGGAGAATATTTTTTCTCTGATGAAACTAACATCGATCAGTTTCTTGACTTTTGAAATGACTTGTTGTTTGATTTCTAATCGCATGCATCTAGGAGCTTGCTTGATAGGGGTAGCATTAGGATCTATTGCTAGCTTGTGGACTACTATGTTAGTAGATAATCCAGGAATCTCTTCATAACTCCATGCAAAGCAGTCTTTAAACTCAGTCAATAACCTAACTAAGTCATTAATTTCTTCTTCATTCAGCAATGAACTAATGTACGTCGGGTGTGTATTTTCTTCCATCCCGAGGTTGATTCTTTAAGCTTGTTAATTATTGAATGGTTCTCCTCTTCAAATTTTAGCGGTGCATCTTTGATTTGGAGATCATCTGGATCATTTGAGGTTTCTAAACACACATTCTCATGAGAATTGGTGTTGTGTGAAAAAATCCTATCTGACTCTAAATGATTGGTAATAACTAAGCAGTAATCGTCATCATCGACTAGACCCACTATACTGAATCCTAGTCATGCTCTTCATTGTGCTTCCCTACTTGTATTGTTCCATAGCTTTTCAAAGTACTCTGACTTGTGCCTAAACCATGTATGAGGAACTAAACCTTTCTCTATTTATGAACACAAGGTGAGTAAAAGTCAAATGATAATTCCATTAATTCTTTAAATGTATCCTCCTCAAGTTCTACATCAACTTGAGGACTTGAGGATGATCCCAAAGAATCTCTTCGCTTCATATCCTTTGGAATACTTAGGGACTTCCTTAACTACTAATCCTTCAAATTTTTGAGATGTAAGTAAGGTTAGTGCTAAGGTTCCCAATTGCTGCCTAATAGTTTCACATAAACCTGATTCAAATACTTTGCTTTGTCTAGAGGCCAGGTCTTCGTCTCTATCTAGATCGAAAGTCACTTCCAATGGAATATGCTGAGAGGGGTTGGCTGGTATACTAATCACATTATACTCTTCCTCCGAGCTGGATTCCAAGTCTATGTGAATAATAAGGGTACTCTATGAACATGAACATGTTGGTGATGGCTAACTAGGGGTCTTCCACCCATGGAATTACCTTTATTTTTTGTCTCCCCTCACCGGTTGAGTCATCCTACCCACATGTCCATATGATGGAATGAACTGTGGGTGGAAAGTGATATGTGGATCTATTTCTTCTTCAATTCCCCATTCTTGTTCACTTGGATTTCCATTTTTCTTTTCTTTTACTTCTTTTTCTTTTAAATTTGAGTTTTGTCTAAGTTCATGAGAAAGGGTATTTTGAGGAAGATAGTAGGTCGTATCCTTATAGATCTCAACCTCTCTAACTGAAAATGGCTTTTCATCACCATTGACACGATATTCAATCCCATCTTTTTTGAACTTGATGTAGTGATGGAGGGAGGATGGAATTATCTTATTCTGATGTATCCAAGGCCTATCGAGAAAAGTAGTGAACAAAGTTTTTGAATCAATGATTTAAAACTTGGCTTCAGTCTTCCAGTCACCTATTTTCGAAGGTAACACTATGGAACCTAAAGCCCGCTCACCTTGTTCATTGAATCCTCTCAACATCATCTGATCTCCTCAGAGTGTAGAGATGTCAATCCTCAAATAGGCAAGGGTCTTTAGACTCATAATGTTCATCGATGAACCTAGATTGATGAGAACTCGGCTATAACGTCCATGCCATTTGTGATGTGATGGTTGTGCTCAAGTCCCTTAAGAAGGTCTATGAAAGTAATCCCTTAGGCTTCTTTTGCATAATGCACCTTCTCACTATAGCGTCGGTGAGCTAAAGCTTCCATCTCTTTAGATAAGACAAGGGCATCGTATATGCTTAGCTTAGATGACAACTTTCTTAGATGAGAGAGGACATTATAGTCCACCTTGGGCTGATCTTCCATAAGCATATCCATGGGTGGAGCATATTATGGAGGGGCTTCTCGATCCTCTGTACCAATGACTTGTTTCCCTCTATCTTGAGGTGCTGCTAAAGGAGGTAGAACCTTGCTACTATGGAGGTTGACCTCGGTGATCTCTTATGGCAGGGTAATAGAAGGTCTACCTGCACATCAGGCTCACCTACAGCTTCTCCTACGGGACCCTCAGAATTGAATGATTCCAAGTCTATCTTAAGAGGAAAACCCGTAGTATTCAGAGTAGGAAAGTTTAACTCTGAATCAGAAGTGGAAGATTGGAATCGTTATAGTTATTTTGACTTGAAGAGTTATCATTAAGAATAGAAGTAGACAAGCCATCAAAAGTGACACTGATAAAATTCAAGCTAGCTTTATTCTTCAATTTCTTGGATTTGTTAGGAGGTACAAAGTATAAATCAAGTAAAGTGAGTGGGGTAAGAGATTTGATGCCTTTATTCATCGATACAAGAGTTCTACTAATAGAAGAAGAAGAACTAGCTGAAGTATAGGAGGACACCAATGTGGTAGCTACAACGATAGGCTAGAGGCTAGACTTGGTTGATGGTTGTGCTACGAGGCTATCCTAGGTTGACACATGCCGCTGCTGCTGCTGCTGAACTCCACCTTTCCCCGAGTTGGCACTGGCAACTTGCAAACATTCTTGGATGTTGGAGGTTTGAGTTGACTAAGGTACCTACAGGGAAAGTTTTTTGATCTTCTAGATAATCTTTTTAGAGGTTTTGGATAAAGAGATATCCCAACCTTCTTTGGTTTTGGAAGGATCACATGTATCCTTAAGGATTACCCTAATGGAACTGGATGGTTATTCCACAAGGTATTCCTTTGGGATAACTATAACATCGATCTTGAAGCTATGTTCAATCCAGTCCTTAAATGTGAAGCATTCCTCCGAAATATGGCCTAGCATACGGTGGTAGGGACAAAAGTTAGGATCATGACTTTTTCCTACTCCCTCCGGTCTCCTAGGCTCGGGTAGCTGAAAATCAGGCTTTTTTAAGAGATTCTTACAGATTTTTTTGATTCCTCCCTCTTGAATGAATAAGGTTAGTTAAGCTTATCTAAATGAGTATGTGGACCATAGCTACCTGGCGATAGGTATGTGTGCTACTGCTACTAATGGTATGACTGAAGAGGGGACGGTGCTGGCTATGGAGACTGTTGTGGAGGCCGGTAGGGCTGCCTTGGTGGTGGTAAAGGAGGTGGAAGCAAAGGCTACTAAGGTCGTGGTCTCTCGGACTGATCTCTAGCTAGTTGCTTCCCATTATCTACCACTATCACTGCTCCCGACTTCTTCTCATAGAGCTTTTGTTGCTTTGCTTTGGGCAACTAGTCTTGAAAAGGCAACTATTAGGCCTCTCCTTGTAGACTAGCTGCCTTATTGATTAACTTCTCAAATATTTTGATAGTGAAGCACTTAAGCATCAAGGTGACCAGACCATGGATATTCTTTAGAAGAATCTCAATGGCATGCTGCTCAGACAGTTGTGACTCGCATTTTATACTCAGGTTATGCCATCGGAGAATATAATCAATAAGGGACTCACCTAGGTATTGTTGTGCTACAAAGAGATCACCAATAGTAACCCTTTGCTGAGCTCCAGCAAACCTCTTGATAAAGAGTTTCTCCAACTCAGCAAATGTCTTTACTGAACTATTGGGAAGTTCAACATACCAATCTAAAGCAATCCCTATTAGGCTACAAATAAAGAGGTGGAATAGCAAAGCATCGGCAATGCCACTGCTAATATGCTACCTTTCCGCCATCAAAGCTCTTGAAGGAAGGTGGCACAAAACCCTTGGGATATTGGATTGCATCAAATTCCTCTAGGTATGTTCTACCCTTTGAAACTAATGATCCTCCCTAGGCTTGATCCAATGCTTCCTTCACTTGCTGCTCAACCATCGATCTGATGTCTTTCTCCTGTATGGAGGTACATTTCCACTACCTTCCTATGCATGCTAGTGCTACCTTGCTCAACGGGAGGTAAGGTCTTGGCTGGGTCCAATACATGCACTAACTTTGGCTAACTAATATCGGTCATAGTAAGATGAACTACTGGGGCTTATTTTTGAAGTACTGAAATTGCTACTAGCAAGTCCTCAAGCTGCCTCACCATCATATCTATCTGCTTATCTTTCTACATTAATTGATATCGGAGGTGTTTGGTTGATTGGGCTGTATCTTCCTGATCAACCTCTTCACCTTCCATAGCCTGCTGCTCCCTAAGGAGGGATCCCCTGGTATCTACCATATAGACCCAGCTGATTCTCCCAACAAATCATCTTCATTGGGATCGAAGTTGATCTTCTCCTCATCTGACCAGTCATATCCCAAAACTTCCTTCTTCTCTACAAGATAATATGTTACTATCTCCTCGAGAGAATGATCAATCTGAATGGGAACAAATAATTTTGGCTGATTGGTGTGATCACTGTCATGTACTGAGAGACACTGAACCTCACCTGCTGCTGGAGAGTTAATCATATGAGGACTGTACTTACTAAAAGAGACACACTCCTGACAATCATTAACTCTAAAAGGGGTGACACTCCTATGAGGTTCTACTATCATCGGTGCAGCTAGGCTATCATCTGCTCCCTTTATAATAGCTGCCACCATCTCCATATCCTGTTGAACTGGTGGTGTTGGTGAAGGGATGACCACTATGCTTCAGGATTGTCATTCCCTCCGCACCACCACAGGGGCATATGGTCGAGCAGGAGAGCTCATCCTCTCCATAATAGGCGGTGTAGATGGAGTAGGATCCCTCGACCATAGCCAGATCGCCAACGGGGTACACTTCTCCCCAGATATGGTCTTCATGGTCTTCGATGAAACTAGGGATGTTGTGACATGAATAAGTGATGGCAAATAGGGGGGAGAGTGGTGTGGTGGAGACACCACTGACTCTCTCAGGACAGGGACCCTCTTCCTATGATGGGTCATCCCATGGCAGGATGCTATCACATGGTCGACGAGTACACATTGGTGGAAAATTGACGAGTGAGAAGTCACTAGTGGCCTCTCTCTCCTCGGGTGATATGAATAGATGCATGGGACTCTCTAGCCCTATCCTATCATATATGTTTCCCCATGCTATGGGGAATGATGGATCTCAAATCAAATTGAGCTCTACTGAGCTCCAGCTCCACCGACTAGCAAAGCGTGGAGGCATGACCTCTTGCTTTGAGTGGCGAGGGTGTTGAACCACTGATGGAGGTGAAGTACGGAGCCTCCTAGCATCCTCTTTATATGACTCAGAGAGAGGATGAAACTGGTTCATTGTAACTAGTGGAGTGATCAGAGTAGGTACCTCCTCTACAACTGATCATGTAGCAGCCTCCATCTCCCTAGAAATCCTAGTATGATACTGGTTCATTGATCATGCAATTTTTATTTCTCCTCATGTGGGATGAGTAGTGTAACTATCCAACCTCAAAGGTTATAGAGGTAATCTCTGGAATTAGAGGAGCCTTACCCTTAGAGGGTGCAAAAGAGTGGGTGCTAGCCCTTACTGGGGCAACACGGGAAACTATGGGGCACACAAGTGTTGTCGTTGTCACTGCCAAAACTGATGGGACGGCCATTGCTTTCCACTTTAATGAGAGGATATCAGAATCTGAGGGTAAATTGATCTCAATGACTAGCTTCTTCTCGGCCACCATAGTCCTACTAACAGTTATGAGGGGAGTGCCGCCACAGGTGATCTTTACTCCCTCAAAACCTCTACTGAAATGGATAAGGTGGGTATGATCATTGGGGTGCTGATCCAAGGCTAAGTCCATGCCATAAAGGAAAGTGAACTTTTGAGCTTTCCATTTCTAATCAAGCGGATCATTGTAATGGCGTCGAGAATCGAATATAGGAAACGAGCTTGGATCAGATTTCTATTTTTTTTATTGATTTCTGAATTTGAATTTAAAATTTGAACCCATATCCAACATCTTGTAAGTGTTAAGTGGGGTTCAAATGGATTTAGAGAAGATTTATAAATTTTATTGGAAAGATGAATTTTTGAATTTGAATCCAACTTCAACAAATTTGGGTATGTTGAAAAATGAATTCAAATGTTTCTAGAAAGATGCTTCCATAAGTTCATGTTTGAAATTAGATTTTGATTTGAGGACCCTTTCCTTTAACAGATTTGGGTATGTTAAAGTAAGGGTCAATTAATTTTATTTTTGATTTGGTATTTTGGAATTTTACTCACTTAGCAAATTTAGTTATGCTAAGTGAAGTGTTTGAAAATAATTATTTCTCTTTTGAGAATTGTTGTTGATTTTGAAAATTGGAATTCCCACTTAGCAAATTTAGGTATGCTAAGTGAAGAACCCAAGTGTATTTTTGAAAGATTTTTGAAAATAGGATTATTAGCAAATTTGAGTATGCTATGAAAATCTTAAAGTGTTTCATTTGTTTTGTATATTTTTGATTTTTTGCAAAAGTAGGATCCTTAGCAAATTTGGGGTATGCTAAAGAAATCATAAAGTGTTTCCTTTTGATTTTGATTTGTTTTTGATTGAAACTGGAGATTTTACTTTAGCGAATATGGTATGCTAAAGATGAAGTTCCACTTAATTTTGTCAAATGGAAATTTTACTTAGCAAATTTGAGTATGCTAAATGAAATTTCAAAAGATGTGTTTAAAAAATTTTTATGTTTTGGTTTTGTTTTGAAAATAGAAACTTCTCTTTAGCAAATCTGGTATGCTAAAGAGCGAAGTTCCAGAAGTGTTTGAAAATTTTTGGTTTTGAATTTGGAGACTTCACTTAGCAAATTTGAGTACGTTAAATGAAGTTCCAAATGTGTTTGAAAATTTTTGGTTTTGAATTTGGAAACTTTACTTAGCAAATTTGAGTATGCTAAATGAAGTTCCAAATGTGTTCTGAATTTTGAAAATATGATTGTTAAGTTTTAATTTTTAAAAAGAAGACTTCCATTTAACAAATTTGGGTATGTAAAAATTGAAGTCAATCGTATTTTTGCAAAATGTGAAATTTTCATTTTGAGTGTGATTATTACTTTTTGAAAGAGAGAGTTCCAACTTAATCATATATGGGATGTGTTTAAGTGGGATTTCCAAATGATATTATTTTATTTGGTAATGAAATCTTCATTCAATAAATTTTGGTATATTGAATGAAGATGTTCATATGTTCTTTTGAAAAATTTACACTTGTTTGAAAATGAAACTTCCATTCAATAGGTGTGGGTACATTGAATGGAAAGGTTCATGTGTGCTTGTTGAAAGTTTTATTTTTAATTTTGATTTTGAATTTTGGAAAGATGATTGTTCATTTTATTTTTGAAAATGAAATCTTCGTCAAAATGAATTGAAGGAAGATGTTCATTTGTGCTTTTTTTTTTAAAAAAAATATTGTTAGTTTTATTTTTGAAGATTCCTACATATAACAATTATGAGAATTGTTAAATGAGGTGATTTAAGAAAATTTTGTGGAAAATATTTTATTATGTGCATTTTTTTTTTTTTGAAATAGTGCTTTTCGTAGCAAGATTTTTATGAAAAATTAATTTTTTCTTTATTATTTTAGAATGAACCTTTCCTTATCATAAAAAATGATAAGGAGGAAGTCTTTAGATGTTTTACTTTTTTATTTATATATTTTTATTTTTACCCATTGGAGAACCCAACAGGTTTTTTTTTTATTTTTTTTTTTTTTTTTTTATTTTTTTATTTTTTTTATTTATTTTTTTTTATTTTTTTTTATTTTTTTTTATTTTTTTATTTTTTTTTATTTTTTTTGGAGAACCCAACAGGTGTTTTAAGACCAACACGGGGTAAGGTCCTAAAACCTAAAGATGTTGGCTAGCTGTGGTGTTTATTTTTGGGATATGGGATACCACACAGATCTTAGGGGGTACTTACTGAAGTGATCAGGTATGACATTAAGGAATGATGTACTATCTCAAAAGATAGAAATCACCATCTTATAATGGACCTAATCACCTAATAAGGACTCCTAAGGCATGATGGGTCTTCGAATATACTAGAGATCTTTCCCTTACTTTACATGGAAAAGTAAAGTAAGGTATATTTTAAGACGGGTTTGTTAAGTTCCCTATGGAGGCAAGCCCCTATAGTTAATTACATCATAAGGAATGGGAATTCCTTAAGAATACTCTTGATTAAAGTATACAATTAGGGTCTCCAAAGATTTTTAGGTTAAGACTATCAAAGGATTGGCTATTTTAGAAAATCAAATGGGATAGATCAAGGAGAAGACTTATTTTGGAATCTAAAGGGAGAAAGTACTAAATGCTCATGATACTAGAAGGCCTAGTGAGCATTCCAATCTACCCTATAATTGGGCTTTATATTTTTGAAATTAAAGAGAGTTAATTATTTGAGTTGATAATTATTTAGATTGTTAGGGCTTATAATTTCACAACATAAGATTGTAAAAATTCCTAAGAAGTGAGGATTTATGCTTGTAGCCCGAAGGAAATAGCTACCTCAGATCTTAAGCTACGGATCTTTAGCGAGGGCCAGAACATAACCTAAATCTAAGGCAAAAATGGGTATATGGTTTACCTCCACAAGAAAGAATAAACCACATGAATGCTGGACTTATAATCGCCTAGAGTGGCAGCCAGCTAACTCCTCCTACGCTTTAAATCCATGTAGGCAAGTCTTATGCTTTTCAAGATGGCTAGGCTGTTGTTTATTTAGAGAGGAAACAAAGTCCTTAAACTCACACCCTAAGAGACTAGAGCATGAGTGGTATGAAACCATGACTTAATCTAATGGAAATTTTATCAAATTCAATTGATTCTTTTTGGACTCTTTATTTTGACATAGGCTATGGGATTTTGTATGCCTAAATGCATGAGAATTTGATTATGGGCCAAATCAAGAGAGAAAGGAGTGTTCTTCCATCAAAGGCTCTCACAGGCTAAGCCTTCATTCTCTGGCACAGATGGAAGCCCCCTTTTAGCAAGAGTGGAAGAATATGACATGCATGATATTTTACATTCATTCATCCAGCTAAGTGGTTGCTAAAATTTTTATTATCTTGATTTCATTCCTGATATTAAATTGAGTTTGGTTAGTATTCTGATTTCAAACATTAGATAGTTGATTAGTTTATCTTATTTAAGTAGGTTGAATGAGATTTGATTTGATTACATATTAAATTGATGAGAGTCTTTCTTAATTTAATTTAATTTAATTTAATTTGATTTGATTAGCTTTATTAGTCTATGGGTTTACTTAGGTTCAATGTGATTATGTGATTAGTTTAATTGAGAAGTGTATTTATGTTAATTATAAAAATTTATTTAATTTTCAATTTGATTTCATATTTTTTATATTAATGATGTAATTAATGACTTAATAATTTAATTTTAATTTAGGTTTTGATTAGTATTTAATTGCATTTATGTTTGATTAAGTTTAAGTTTAATATGATTAATTTGATTGGCTTAATTAGCATATTTGTGATTTGTGATCAAATTAAATAGTAGATTAATTAAGTGTTTGATTTGAATTTGATTTAAAAAGTTAATTTGGTTTATTAAATTGATGGATTAATTCATTAGGTTTGCATTAATTAGGTATTTATTCAATTGGATTAGCTTAAGGGTAATTAATTTAATCAAGAAGTGTGTTTAAGTTAATTATTAAATTAAATAAGGATTTATTTAATTTTTAATTTGGTTTTATATTTATTTAGATTAATGATGCAATTAATTAATTAATGATTTATGTTTAATTTAGGATTTGATTGGTATTTAATTGCATTTATGTTTAATTAAGCTTAGGTTTAATCTGATTAATTTAATTGACTTAATTAGTTTATTTAAGAGGTGTGATTAAATTAATTAGTATATTAATTAAGTGTTTGATTTGAAATAATTTTAATGTGATTTATAAAATTAATTTGGTTCATTAAAATGATAGATTAATTCATTAGTTTGCATTAATTAAATGTTTAATTAATTAAGTTTGATTAAGGGTAATTAAACTTTTTTAAATCAAAGTTTTATTTAATTAATGGCTTAATTTCCCACATGTGAGTGATTTGATTTAGTTAAGTGTTTTACATAAGTTTGACTTGACTAAAAGATTATTGTTATTATCATTTGATTGGATTAAGTGATTTAATTATTTATTTTTATTTCAATTAAACTTGCTTATTCATAATCATAGTTAGGTTTGATTTTCTTCATTTAATGTGTTCATTAGATTTCATTCATATTTGATTTAGTTGTTAGGTTTATGTATTAATGGTTGATTAATTATCTTAATCCAAAGGGATGTGATTTAATCATATGTTAATTAAATTTACTTTAACTTTGTTTGGTTTAATTTGATTAATATCAAATGATTATGTTGAATTGGTTTGTTAATCAATTTGATTTTTAGTTTATTAATGATTAATTAGTTTATATTTATTTAAATTCATTAAGGAGTTTCATATGATTAAGACTCCATGCTTAGTGTTGGTTTAGTTATACTTGTTTGACCCATGTTAAAGTTTCCTAGATTTGTTGAATTTTAAGTTTGATTTAAGATTTAATCGTTTAATTGAGTTTTATTAATTTAAATATCTTTAATCATATTTAATTTAATTTCTTAGGAGGATGATATTTTTCTGATTTGAGGTTTGATTAATGATTGGTTAAGTGTTATTTCATTTCTGATTTTGATTTTGATATTTAAATTATTTTTAGATTATATTTTAATTAAGTCCTTAATTGATTAAACTTCAATCTTAAGTGTTCGTTTGTGGTTCATTAGGATTCAAAAAATCACATTATTTTCTTAAGAGTCCTAGATGTCAATTGAAGTAATTTAAGCCATTTTAAAGATTTTTGTAAATTTCTGAATTTTTATTTGATTTATTTTATTAAAATGGACAATATGAACTTCAAAATTTAATTTCTCCCAATCTGGAAGTCCTTTTCACTTGAAACTTTTATGGTAGGTGTGTTTTAACTTTAGTTTCAATCCCTGAAAATTTTAACTTAATCTAACATGCATTTTTGGTTTAAATGAAATTTAATTTTTACTAAAACTTAAATTAAGCTCAAAATTCTTAGTTAAGTTTGGAGATTTTTGTTTGTTTGATTCCCCTCAGAAAGATGAATCCAATGAGCTTTTGTTTGCAATTTTTTCTTAAGCATTTTATTTTCTATGAATTTTTGAAGTTTCAAGTGATTTAAATTTATTTTTTTTAGATCAAAAAATTCACGCGGTTCGATCTGGATCGTCTGATCATGGATCAGACGGTCCAGATCCAATCTGGGGGATCAAAGAGTAGATCGTGAGTTTTGGTGGCCGGAAGGATGCAATATCTGACACGATTTGAGTCGTCCGATCCACTAAACGTGGGATCGGATGATAGCTACTCACCAATAGGCAAAACTGATGGAAAAAATGCAAAAAAAATGCCAAGTGAGGTCCGATTGAGCTCAATTTCACATCAATTTTCTCTGAAAAAATTCTACTTCATATTAAGATCAAATAGAATAAAAAATAGGGTTTATCTAAGGAAAATTCCTAAAATCGCAAGAAAATTAACACAAAAAGTGAGAAATCCTAAGGTTGTCTAAAGTTTGGCAAAATTTACCTCATCGGGGATGGTTTTCGGTGGCGGTGAAGATCTGAGCGAACTCCTAGGTATGTGAGGAAGCTTTGGAATGATTTTTGACTTTTGCCTCCCTTTGTAATGTCATATTCTCCAATGTTTATCGTCGCCTCATCGAAAAAGCTTCTATTTGTGTTTTTGACCTCAAAAATGGCTCAAAGAGGTGGGGGATGGGTTCCTTTTACTTTAAGGAGCTCTTGGGGGCTGAATGGTGGTGGGAGGAAGACGGTTGAAGCCTCCTTTCCCCCTCCTTTTATAATGGCCGAAAATCCACTTTTTTTAATTTTTTTGGCTCCAAAATATTATCATCTTGTTTAGGGTGGTTGGGATGGATGATGGATTGATTGAGGATTTTGAATTTTTGCTCCAAAGTCCTCTCTTGTTGTCATATGATCAACTCTATTCAATACAAATGTTGGGGAGAAGTTAAGTGCATGTGACGGGGGAGAATTAAATGAGGTTGGGTGGAATCCTATGTGAGTGAGGATCCATGAGGGATTTAAATGGGTTGGGTTGATTTTAGGCTGATGCCAAATGGGTTTGGGTCAGGTTTGATTAGCCCCCAATGGGTCATGGCTTTGTTTCAAGGGGTTTGGCTCAATTTGGGTCATATGGGTCATATTAGGTCATATCAGGTTAGGTTGACCAATTGGTCAAATTAGGTCAAACCAAGGCTTAGGTTAGGTTCAAATGAAAATTTGAAGAGTTTTGGTATGATTAATTTGATTTAATTTGGCTTAGAATTGATTTTGGCTCATTTGGAATCAAATGGGTCAAATGGGTCAATTTGACCAATTTGACAAAAATTTGCCAAATTAGCTTGGGTTATGGGTTGATTCCTGTTCAATTGGCTAACTGAAGATGGATGTGGTCTTTGGTTTGAATCAATTTGGATTTAATTTGGATTTAGTGCAAATTGACCCTTTAGGCCTATTTGGGCTTAATGACTCAATTGGGCTTGATTGATTAAATTTGGTTTAATTATGGCTTTGGTCAAGTTCAATAATCAATTTGGAATGAACTTGAGCCATTGGTTGCAATCAATTTGGGTTAGATCATGATTTGATTTGATTTGGTCCTTTAGGCCAGTTTGGGTCAACTTGGATCAAATGGCCAATTGGGCTTGGTTTGGCTCGTGGTGGTCATATTTAAATATTGATTTTAGGTTGATTCAAATCATTGGTTTCAATCAATTTGGTCTAGGATGAGTTTTGGCTAGTTTTGGCTTATTTGGGCTAAGGGTTAACTTGGTCAAATGACTAACTTGACTTGGTTTGACCCAATTGATTGCAATTGATCATTTTAGGGTGATCAACAATCATGGTGGATGATTTTGGTGTTCTTGGTTCAATCCAATTTGGGTTGGATTGGAAGTTGGGTCAAATGGGTCCTTTAGGTTACTTTGGGTCAAGCGGACCTAAGTGGGTCAATTGATTTGGTTTTAGTTTGATTCGAGTTTAGTTGAACTTATATATGAGCCATAGATTGAAATATAAATTCAATGGCAATCAATTTGGAGTCTAAGGAATTTTGGCTCATTTGAAGTTTTCAAGTCAAAAGGGCTAGGTTGGGTTTGGCTTGGGTTAGTTTTGGTTTGATTTGATGATTGTAGGTTTCATTTATATTTGAGTAGATAATTGAATGAATGATTGACTCAAGAGAAAATTCATTGGTTTTGACTTGATCTGGATAGAATTTGGCTAAGTCCAAAGAATTATCTTAAAGGGTTTGGATTGACTTTGGATTTGATTTTCGATATAGTTTTGGTCTTTTGAATTTGGATTTCATTTATATTTGTGAATATAAATAAAAAAATAATTGATTTATAAAGAGATTAATTGAGTTTGATTTGATCTAAGGGAGTTTTGGCTAAGCTTATGAATGTGGTTCATATGGTTTAGGAAGGGTCTTAGGATTTGAATTTGATTTTGGGTTTTAATCATTTGGAGTCAAATTTTGAAATTAGATTTTAAATTTAAATTTGAATTTGAGATTTGGTTTGAGAATTGAATCTGGGTTTTATTTGAGAAAGTGTATCTATATTGGGTTTAGGCTATGGGATATTGAATTTCCTTAAGCCCTAAGGTATAGCCTAATCTTATGATTAATATTTCTATATCTTTAGGCTTAGGTTAAGTGTTCATCTAATCACTAGAAGTATCTTATGACTAAGGAGTTCTTAGTGTCTAGAAGAGTCCTAAGTTTAAGAAGAGGAGGTTAAGAGCTCACTCCAAAAGAGAGGTCAACACAAGCTTAACTTAAGAATGAAATAAGTTAAGTGCCAATGGAATGAAAGAGAGTCTCGGATTCATACCAAAGTACAAACCCACTATCGATACTTGAAGACAACCATCATTTACCAAAGATGGTGAGAGGAACCATCCAGCGGAGTCGCTAGAAAAATCTATGGTAAAAATTTTCTCAATTTTTTTTAGAGAATAAGATATATACTTTCATCTTCACTCTATGCGGGATAAAATAAAAATGAAAATATACATCTTCTTCCTTTTATGCAATTTAACCCCACGTAGATCCATAGATGTTCTTATTGAGGGTGATCGGGTATGACATTGAGGAGTGGTGTACTATCTCGAAAGATAGAACTCACCACCCTACAATGGACCTAATCACCTCGACAGAGAGTTCTAAGGATAATGGGTATGCATGTGTACCAAATATTCTTCCTCTATTTTACATGAAAAAGTAAAGTAGGGTTTATTTTAAATCGGGTTCATTAAGTTCCCTATAAAGGCAAGTCCCATAGTAAATTACATCCTAAGGGATGAGATCTCTTAGAAATACTGTCGATTAAGGTAAATGATCATTGTCTCCAAAGATTTCAATATGTAGGACTATCAATTGATTAGTTTATTTCAGAAGAACAAATAGGATTGATCAAAGAGAGGGAGTTATTATTAAAGTCAAAGGAAGATAAGTATGAGATGCCCATGATGCTAAGAAACCTAGGGAGCATCTCAAACTATCCTATAGTTGGGCTTTACCTTTTTGAGATTGATTTAATTTATTTGAGTTGAATTTTTCATTAGAAATTTAGGACTTATGATTCCATAACACAAGATTAAGAAAATGCCTAAGAAGTGAGGATTTATGCTTATGGCCCATGGAAGCGAGAAGCAACCTCATAACATAAGATTTTAATTAGGTTTGACTTGGTTTGACCCAATTTGAGTGATTGATCATCTCATGATGATTGTTGATCATGATGAGAGGTTTAGGTGGGCTTAGTTCAATTCAATTTGGTTAGAATTAAAATTTAGCTCATAAGGGTACTTTAGGTCACTTTGGGTCAAGTGAGCCTAAGTGAAAATGGCTTTGTCAATGCTTAATTTGAGTTTGATTGACCTTACATATGGACTTATGATTGAAATATAAATCCATTTCCAACAGATTTGAAGTCGAATGGGTTTTGATTCATTTGACAATTTTAGATTCAAAAGGGTGAACATGAGTTTGACTTAGGTTTGATTTTTAAATTGAGTTTTGGTTAAGTGATTGAAGTTTGTGTTTATATTTGGATTCATGATTGAAGGATTGATTGAATCATGAAGAAAAAAAATAAAGAATTTAGCTTGATTTGAAATTGATTTGGCTAAGTTTAAGATTTTGACTTGAAAGGCTTAGGTTGGATTTTGATTGAATTTGAGTTTGATTTTTGGAGTTGGTTTTGGTTGTTTGAATTCATATTTCATTTATATTTATGAATATAAATGAGAATATAAATGGGTTATGAGAAAATTTCATGAATTTGAAGTGATTTGAACTTGATTTAGGATAAGTCCTTAAGAGGGGATTAAAGGACTTTGGAAATATTTGAACTTGGAATTGATTTTTGGATTTAGTCTGATTAATTTGAATTTATATTTTATTTATATATGTGAACATAAATGAGAATATAAATAAGTTGAGAGAAAATTTCATGAGTTTTAATTGATTTAGATTTGATTTAGGCTAAGTCTTTAAGAGGGAATTAAGGACTCAGGAAAGATTTTGAACTTGGAATTGAATTTTGGATTTAGTTTCATTGATTTGAATTTATATTTCATTTATATATGTGAATATAAATGAGAATATAAATGGGTTGTGAGAAAATTTCATGAATTTTAAGTGATTTGAACTTGATTTAGGCTAAGTCCTTAAGAGGGGATTAAAGGACTTAAGAAATATTTTGAACTTGGAATTTCAATCATGGGCTTCAATCATAAGTTTCAATCATGGGTTTTAATCATGTGGGATTGATTTGAGTTTGGTGAAAATCAATTAAGCTGGAATTGATTTAGGTTTGATGTTGATTTGATTAGGAGTTTTACTTGAAGGAAGGAAGTGAGGAATGTAACCTAAGCTATAGGGTAGGCAAATTTTCCTAACACCCCTAAGGCATGATCTATTCCTTTGGCTAACTCTTCTAAGTCTCTAGGCCTAGGTTGAGTGTCCAACTAATCACTAGATGTGTCTTAAGACTAAGGATCTCTTAAAGTCTACGAGGAGCCCTATGTCTAAGATGGAGGGGTTGAGAGCTCATCCTAAAAATGAGGTCAACATAAGGTTTTAGAATTTTATCAAATTAATTAGGGAGGTTATTAATGAATTAATCCTTAATTAAGTTTGGATTAAGGATGAAATAGGATGCTTAAGGAATAGCTTAAGGAAAATATTCCAAAATTATTCCCTAAACCTTATATTCAGTTAAATAAACCTTAATTAACTCAATCAATGGATTAATCTACTAATTACACACTTAATTAAGCTTAATTATATTAAGAGGATAATTATAAATTAATATAGCAATTCCACTAATTAAACCATCAATAAATCCAAAGAAAATTAGGGGAGGCAGAAGTCATCCCACTAATCATACACAAGAAGTTTGGAATTAATCAGTGATGTAATTAGAGAGTAATTAGCAAAATAAAATTCTTAATAAAATTCAAATCCAAAAAATATTACTATTAAAAATCCATCAAAATCAATTTTATAATATTCTATATTCAATTATCTTTTATATGCAATTTATTTCACATTTTTCTTATTTTCTACACTTAGATATGCATTTTTGAAGTTTCCTTGATTAATTAAGCAATTAAATAGCCTAATTATATAGTTGATCCCGTTGGTGCCACGTGGAGGCTGACGCGGCCCGTGCTTTCCATGTGGCATGATGAGATTGCTTGTCGATCATAGCCATTGAGGACGCGGCGCGCTTGTCCGTCTGGATCAAGGATCGGACGGCTGAGGTTAAATCTGCGATTTTAATGGAATAATCCATGGGATCTACGTGTCTTTGATCATGGCTGTCCATCCAAAATTCATGGATGGATGACCCTTGATCCATCTCTGTTCTTCCTTGTGTGAGATGGCCACCATCCATCTTCTAAGGAAAGATTTGAGCTCGATTGAGCTCAGATTGGATCCAAACTCAACCCACACCATCAATATGCAAAGGATATCACATCTAATAGCTAGAATCTCATGGGGTGATACTCTCTTTCACAAAGCTCCAAATAATGGCTAAATTGAGCTCGATTTAGTGGCTTACCTCACCGGAGGTGATGACCGACCCTCGATTCCCTTGGAGAAGGTTCGTTTAGTGGAGATGAAGCTTTGCTGACGTTTTGAGGTGTTGAGATTGGGTAGATCCTTCTAGAGGCCAACTCCACCTTCACTTGAGCTCATTCTTGGTTGAAGTAGCACTTCCCTTGCCTTAAGAGCTTGGGAAAAAGCTTGGGTGAGTTTGATTGAGCTCCCTGATGGAGCTTGTAAAGTGAATTGAATTGGGATTGGGTATGGAGTAAGTTGGATTTCAAGTGGAGCTCCCCTATTTTTAGCCTAAGAAAATCATGGGAAGGAGATTTCTAACTCACTCTATAAAGCTTGGGAACACTAGTAATGGCTTGCTCTGAGTTCCTATACTTCAATCGAATAAGGTAGAATGAGAATCAAGTGAAAATAGTGAGTGTATATATCCCCCTAGAGCAATTGAACGATCAAGCCTTATATTGCCATTTTGATCAAACTGAGCTCCTTGAGTGGGTTTATTAGGCTATTAGAGGTGTCCTTGCATTCAGTTTGGCCTAAGGAGTAGAGTAGTGGAGCTCCCATGTGATTAAATCAGGTGGAGGAGAGATCCCATGTGGCCATTTTCAAGCAAGTGGTCAATTTTGACATTAAGCTAGGTTGGGCTGACCCAAACCCATTGAGTTAGGTGTACAACACCCACTAGTGCACACTTGGTCCACTAAGAGGGTGTCAAGTGGTCATGAAGAGGATTTGACCAAATTTTAAGTGGATTTGGCCAAAGTTTACCCTTTGGCCTAGAAGTAAAATGATCATTTACCTTGGGTTTCAATTTGAATATGTTTGATATGTTCGAAAAATAGGTTAGTCCAAGTTTCATTGAATTTGGAATTTGTTTGATGTGACTTGGCTCATGTTGACCCATTTAGGTCAGAATGGGTCAACTTGGGTCAAGTTGACCAATTGGTCAAATTTGGTCAAACCATGAGTTGGGTCAAGTTCATATGACCATTTGAAATATTTTTGTGGCTTTGGTTTGATTCAATTTGGTTTATATTTCATTTTGGTTCAATTGAGTTCATTTAGGTCAAATGGGCAAAGTTTGACCAAATTGACCCATTTGACCTATTTGGGTTAGATCATGGATTGTTTCATGTTTGGTTGGTCATATGAAATATATTAATATCTTTGTTTCCAATTAATTTGGTTTATATTTGAGTTTGGCTCAATTTGACCTTTTAGGTCAAGTTGGGTTCATGGCAAATTGGGCTAGGTTAGATCTAGTTGGCCAATTGAGGCTTTGGTCAAGTTCAATAATCATTTTAGAATGAACTTGATCCATTGGTTTCAATAAATTTGGCTTAGATCAAGTTTTGATACATTTTAATTTTTTAGGTAAAGTTGGATCAACTTAGGTCAAGCAGCCAATTAGGCTAGGTTAGGCTCAAATGTTGACTTAGATCAATGATTTCAATCAATTTAGCATATGATGGGTTTTGGCTATGTTGGGTTTCATTTTGGCTAAGTGTTGACTTAGTCAACCCTTAAGTTTGACTTTATTTGGCCCAATTTGAGTGATTGATCATCTCATGATGATTGTTGATCATGATGAGAGGCTTAGATGGGCATAGTTCAATCCAGTTTGGTTAGGATTAGAATTTGGCAAGGGTATAGGTCACTTTGGGCCAAGTGAGACTAAGTAGGTCAAATGGCTTGGTCAAAGCTTGATTTGAGTTAGGTTGAAGGGTGAACATGAGTTGGGTTTCATTGTGTTTTGAGGAATTTTGATTTGGCTTAGTTCAAGAATTTGACTTGAAAGGCTTAGGTTGAATTTTGATTAAATTTGAGTTTAATTTTTGGAGTTAGTTTTGGTTGTTTCAATTTATATTTCATTTATATATTTGAATATAAATGAGTATATAAATAGGTCATGAGAAAACTTCATGAATTTGAAGTGATTTGAACTTGATTTAGGCTAACTCCATAAGAAGGAATCAAAGGACTTAGGAAAGATTTTTAGAATTTGGATTTGATTTTTGTACTTAGTTTGATTGATTTGAATTTATCTTTCATTTATATATGTAAATATAAATGAAAATATTAATGGGTTATGAGAAAATTTCAGGAACTTGAAATGATTTGAACTTGATTTGAGCTAAGTCCATAAGAGGGAATAAAAGGACTTTAAAAAAGAATTTTAGAATTTGGATTTGATTTTTGATTTGGAATTTCAATCATGGGCTTAGATCATAAGTTTCAATCATGTGGAATTGATTTGAGCTTGGAAAAAATAAATTAAGCTGAAATTGATTTAGGTTTGATGTTGATTTAATTTGGGGTTTAACTTGAAGGAAGGAAGTGAGGAATGTGGTTCAAGCTATAGGATAGGGAAATTTTCCTAACACCCATAAGGCATGACATATTCCTATGGCTAACTCTTCTAAGTCTCTAGGGCTGGGTTGAGTGTCCACCTAATCAATAGATGTGTCTTAAGACTAAGGATCTCTTAAAGTCTAAGATAAGTCCTATGTCTAAGATGGAGGGGTTGAGAGCTCATCCTAAAAATGAGGTCAATAAAGGGCGCCCAATAGGTGTGGTGTGACTGACAAGGAACAGCACATGTATTGGTGTTGATCGAAATGATCAACAACACCGAACAATCACAAGCACTAACAGAGATGATCTACTCCTAAACTAAGGTGTAGAAGGAATCCAAAGCTTAGTGTAATGTGGCTCTACTTATGTTGAAAACATAAGAGAGAAGGAGGAATCCACTAGGGATAGAGTATGTGAACCTTCCACTAGGGAAGCATCCACAAGGGGATGAGAGGTTTGATTTGATATGAGTCTGTTGGGGAGAAATTTGATTTGTTTAATTAAGTTTCGTTGGGGAAGAGGCTGAATTTATTTCAATTTGTTGTTTCATTGTGTTTGTTTTGATTCCACCTGGGATAGAAAAGTGAACTCTCCATTGGAGAGGCAAGTTCAAGTCATCCATAAGGAAGGAAAGGTTGTGAAATCTGCTGAGGGATTAGAATTCTGGATCCACTGGGGAGCTAGAAAGATTTACATCTCACTGAGAAGAAGCAAAAGAATTGATTTGGATTGATTGATTATTTTTATTTTGTTTGTTTCACTCCACTAAGGGAGGAGGGTTGAATTTATTTCAGATTTTTAATTTTGGATTTTGAGATGGACCTTATTAGTCTGCGGTGGACTACACTGAGTAGGAGCCACAAAGGCCTAGACCTAACTCAGATTTATCATTCTAAATGGGTAGTCTACCAAACACATAGTAGAACTAGCCAACCAAAGGGAATGCCTTTCTGTGTGCAGCATCTGTACTAGGAAGAAAGCATAGTAGACTTACATCCTCCGAACTAGGGACCAGTTGCAGAGGTGACCCATTGCCAAGGCAATGGATTGAACCCAACCTAGGGTTGACTATTGAGTGATTGCCATTGGGGGCTTAGATCAACTCAAAGATAGTCAAGATTAATTTCATTTTTAGAATTTTTTTGATTATGATGGATCCCATCGGTTTGTGATGGATTGCACTGAGTAGGGGCCATGGAGACCTAGACCTAATTCAGATTTACCAATCCAAAGGGAGTAGCCTACCAACCACAAGGTAGGTCTATCCAACCAAGGGGGTGCCTTTTCAGTTTGCAATGGTCAAGTCTTAAGAAGAAAGTACGAGGACTCACATCTTCTAGAAACAAGAAGCCACTGGAGTGATCGGTTGCTTTGGGAAACAAATCAAAATTGACCTAAGGCTGACTATTGAGTGATTGCCGCTAGGGGACTAAAATTAGCTCAAAGATAGTCAAAGATTAATTTCATTTTTTAGTTTATTTTGATGGATTTCGTTGGTTTACGATGGGTCACACTGATAAGAAGCTTATATCAACCTAGCCCTATCTCAAATTTACTGAACCAAAAGGAGTAGTTTCCAAACTGATGAGAGAACTATCTGACCAAAGGAGTGCCTTTCAGTTTGCAATGATCAATTTAAGGGAAGAAAGCTTAGGGACTCACATCTTCCACTAAAAAAGACCACAGGGGTCATCGGTTTCTTTGGGCAACAAATCAAACCCGACCTAGGGCTGCTCGTTGATTTACGACAGTCATGCTAGAAAAAATTCGTCATAGTCTTACATCTTCCAAAGTGGAATGACCGCCGGGGTAACCCACTTGAGGTAAAATAGATTGAACCTGACTTAAGGGCGACTACGGAGTGAGTACCGACCCGGGGATTTATCTCAACTCAAGTAGTCGGGCAATTCTTATAGGGAGTTTTGCTGACATTGCCCTAAAGATAGGCTGTCTGATTAGAAAAAGTGGCCCTTTGGGGGCTTGAATTCCTAATTCACAAGAGAACTAATTGTTCATTTATTTAGTTTTTTTATCGGGGTTTTGGCTATGTTGGGTTTCATTTTGGCTAAGTGTTGACTTGGCCAACCCTTAGGTTTGACTTGGTTTCACCTAATTTGAGTGATTGATCATCTCATGATGATTGTTGATCATGATGAGAGGCTTAGGTGAGTTTGATTCAATCCAATTTGGTACGGATTAGAATTTGGCTCATAAGAGTACTTTAGGTCACTTGGGTCAAGTGAGCCTAAGTGGGTCAAATGGCTTCGTCAAAGCTTGTTTTGAGTTTGATTGAACTCACATATGGACTTATGATTGAAATATAAATCCATTTGCAAGAGATTTGAAGACAAATGAGTTTTGATTCATTTGACAATTTCAAGTTAAAAGGGTGAACATGAGTTTGACTTGGGTTTAATTTTTGGATTGAGTTTGGGTTAAGTGATTGAAGTTTGTGTTTATATTTGGATTCATGATTGAAGGATTGATTGAATCATGAAGAAAAAATAGGGGTTTGGCTTGATTTGAATTTGATTTGGCTAAGTTCAAGAATTTGAATTGAAAGGCTCAAGTTGAATTTTGATTGAATTTTAGTTTGATTTTTGGAGTTGATTTTGATTGTTTGAATTTATATTTCATTTATATATGTGAATATAAATGAAAATATAAATGGATCATGAGAGAATTTCATGAATTTGAAGTGATTTGAACTTGGTTTAGGCTAAGTCCATAAGAAGGAAACAAGGACTTAGGAAAGATTTTTAGAATTTGGATTTGATTTTTGGGCTTAGTTTGATTGATTTAAATTTATATTTCATTTATATATGTGAATATAAAAGAAAATATAAATGGGTTATGAGAAAATTTCATGAACTTGAAGTGATTTGAACTTGATTTGAGCTAAGTCCCTAAGAGGGAATCAAAGGACTTAGAAAATATTTTTAAATTTGGATTTGATTTTTGATTTGGAATTTCAATCATGGGCTTCAATCAAAAGTTTCAATCATGTGAAATTGATTTGAGTTTGGAGAAAATCAATTAAGATGGAATTGATTTAGGTTTGATGTTGATTTGATTTGAGGTTTAACTTGAAGGAAGGAAGTGAGGAATGTGGTTTAAGCTATAGGGTAGTGTTTAACACCCCTAAGGAATGACCTATTCCTATGGCTAACTCCTCTAAGTCTCTAGGGCTAGGTTGAGTCTCCACCTAATCACTAGATGTGTCTTAAGACTAAAGATCTCTTAAAGTCTAAGAGAAGTCCTATGTCTAAGATGGAAGGGTTGAGAGCTCATCCTAAAAATGAGGTCAACAAGGACTATTAATAAACATTCCGTAAGAATCCTCTGATGTTTGATTAAGATTGGTTTAAGTTATTAAATGATTTAATGAATTAATGGATTTCCTTAATCCATTATTTGATTAATATTGATCTAGGGATTTTAGAAATTCAATAACTCCTAATCCAGAGATTAATTGGTTTGAAAATTTTTTGGTAAGTGGGGTTACATGCCAATTTCATGTGTTCAAAGTTTCATTTTAATTAGACTTATAATTAGGGAGTAATTAGGGTTTTAATTATTTCATTAAAACTTAAATTAAGCATAATTTAATTGGATTAAATTAGAGGTTTTAATTTTCATAGGTTCCTTACTGAAATACCTTTTTAATGAGGGTTCATGCATAATTTTTGGTTAACTGGTTGATTTATTATGATTTAATTAAATTTAGGTTATTTAATTGAATTATTTAATTAATTTAATTGCTTAATTAAGTTAATTTAAAGATTATTGGGTTTAATTGATTTTTAGTGATGTTTTAATGTTCATTGAAGTTCATTAGGGTGATTTAAGATTGTTGGATTAAAATTCCCTAATTATTTAATTAAGGATTAATAAATTTAATTAATATATTAATTAAGGATGTGAAATTGCAGTTTCCATTAAATCTAGTGAATTAAATCTTGAAACATTCACCAAAAGTATGTTTCATGCTTAATTTTATTTCCCCAAAGTTTCATATTAATTGGATTATTAATTTGAGAATAACTAGGGTTTAATATTTTTAAATTAAACCCAAATTAAGGGGAAAATACCCAATAAAAATTGGAGATTTTAATTTCTATGGATTCCTCTCATCAAGATGAATCCATAGTGCCCTCATTTGAAGTTTTTTGATTTGTATTTAGTTTTCTATGATTTTTAGAATTTTTTGTAATTTTTTTAAATTAATTTAAACCGTTAATGGATTTTAAGTGGCGCGGGGTCCATGCAAAAAATGCGGGTAGCATGGCGCGCTTGCGTGGCATGTACCGTCGCATGGCATGTGCGGGTTGGTTGATGCAGATCCATGTGGCATTGTGGTGAAAATTTTCTATAGGAGGTAGTCACCTTCAAATTTATGGGGAGAAATGAAAGAGGCGAGACTTATAGAAATTCATCTTTTTAGGATGCCACACAGATCCGCAGATGTACTTATTCAGGTGATTGAGTAAGTCATCAAGGAAATAGTATATTATCTCAAAAGATAGAAGTCACTACCCTTTAATGGACCTAATCACCATAATAAGGACTCCTAAGGACGATGGGTCTACATATGTACTAGAGATTCTTCTCCTATTTTACATGAAAATGTAAAGTATGGTTTATTTTAAGCTAGGTTTGTTAAGTTCACTACAAAGGAAAGCCCCCATAGTTAATTACATCCTAAGGAATGGGGATTTCTTAGGAAAAATCTTGATTAAGGTAAATTATCATTATCTTTGAAGATTTCAATTGGAAATGATTATCAATCGATTGATTTATTTTTGAAAGATCAAATGGGAATGATCAAAAGAGGGAGTTATTATCGATGCCAAAATGGAAGATAAGTAGGAGATGCTCACAATGCTAGGAAACCTAGTGAGCATCTCAAACTATCCCATAGTTGGGCGTTACAATTTTGAAATTGATTTAGTTTGTTTGAGTTGAATTTTTTATTAGAAATTTAGGGCTTATGATTTCTTAATACAAGATTAAGGAAATTCCTAAGGATGAGGAATTATGCTTATGGCCCATAAAGGGGAGAAGCAACCTTAAAACCTAAATCTAGGGAGCTTTGGCAAGGACCAAAAGCATAACCTAAGTCTAAGGCAAAAATGGGTAATTAATTTGCCTCCATAAGAGAGGACAAACCATCCAACAACTTAGACTTACAATTGCCTGGGGGTGACCACTAACTAACTCCTCCTATGATTTTAAATATATGTAGGCAAATCTTTATGTTTATGCAAGATAGCTAGGCTGTTATTTATTTAAAAAGAGACTAAGTCATTAAACTCACTCCCTAAAGAGACTAGATCATGTAAAGGGACATGCTCCAAATGACCTAAATCTAATGCAATTCAAATTTCATTTTATTTTCATTTTGGACAATTATTTTGACTCGAGCTAATAGGATTCATATGACTAATGCATGAGAAAGAAGGTTATTGGCCAAAATCAGCGAGAAGGGAGGAGGTGAATTTCCACCATGACTCTCAAAGGTCAAGCCAAGTTTCTCTAGAAAAGGTGGAAGCCCTCCAATCAAGAGTGAAATAAAATGCATTTGTGCATGATATTATAAAAAGAATGCTCATCCAACTAAGGGTTACTAATTCTTTTATCTTGATTTTAAACCTAAGCTTTAGGTGAGTTTATGAGTTATTAAGTTGGGTAAAAGATTTTTTTTTTCCTAAAGAGCCTAATCCACATCCAGGCCATACATAAAGCAAGAAAGAAACTAGAAAAAGTATGCCACTTAATATGAAAGCTTAAATAAATCATCAATCAATTTATAATGCTAATCATGAAAAGAATAAAAGGTCGTTGCAGTCATGCACCACCGCACAAATCCAAAAATATCAAATGTGGATAGTCGAGCTCTACCCTTATACAATCGAGATTATAAATGAATTAAATTACAATTAAGTAAGGAATTCATTGTTATGGGGATCTTCAAGCTTTATTTCCTCTTTCTTCTTCTTTTCTTCTTTTCTTCTTTGATTCCTTCTTTTGGATGATTGGAAGGAAGATGCTCTAAGGCTTCACATGGTGCACAAGATAGGATCTTATGACCAATGCTCATCCTAATCCCCATAGCAATTATTCCAAAATCCTAATTGCACAAATTTACATGAAAATGAAAAGTGAAAATCTAACTAACACCTTCAAAATAAACGTTAGCTAAAATAAATCACATAAATCCCAAGCATGTATATTGGACTTATCACCCCACACATGGGTGACTAATTCCACCTGGCCTATTGGATTATGCTTAGGGGTATAAAGTACCTGCAAGCAAAAGCATTTTATATTTTTATTTATGATAACGCCCCATAAGCACAATCCCCTGCAGAAAAGAATAGTTAGGCTAAAAATGTCTACCATTCATTCTATGAGCATACACCTTAACATATAGTCTAAAACATATATCACAAAATAAAATAAAACATCAAACCATGCATCGACCTAACTTAAGGCTAGAAGTTGTGACTTAGGCTAATGTGTGTGCTTTGAAGGCGTGTGTGGTATGCTTAGTTATGGCTTTAAGTTCAAATTTTCTAAGTGTGAAGAACATGTTCAACTTAGATGAGGGTTTCACTTAAATTGTTTAATTATTTTGGGTTGATTTTATTTCATGTTTTGATTTGGTTTAAGTGGATCCTATAATTAATTACTAAGTTATGAAGAGGGAAAAAGAGAAGAGAACTTCTCTTCCCTTCCTTAACTTAAGTAATTTCTAAAGTAGATTCACATTTTGGTTTTGTTTAGGTGAATGTTTTGATTAAATATTTTAATTAATCCTAAGTTTACATATACCCTAAACAAACCTATTCAAAAAGAAAGGCATTTTAAGATTAAATAAAATGAATCAAAATTCACATAACTCACATTACTTCATTTCTTTCCCAACATATATATATATATATATAACATGCATATGGATGGACTCTAAGCATATCTATACATACAAATGAGAATATTTAACATACTTTATGATGCATGCTAAGTAATCCATTTAAGGAAATTTAGAAGTTGAGATGCATGATTTTTCTTAAGTCGAAAGAGGTTTCCTTATCCAAATTTTCACATACACACATGAAAGTAAGAAAGGCATAAGTGAGTACAACATCATTGTTAACCAGAGGTGTAAGGTGCAAGACCTACTTAGGGCAACTTAAAGCCTCGAACCTCGGGGTTGTCCAGACTAATATACCACATTCCTTAAATACAAACATGTGTATAAAAGAAATGAAATATAAAAGGAGGATGCAAAAGTTGTATCAATGGATTCATTTTTTTTATGTAATTTATGTATGCTAGTATAGGTAACCCTTCTTAAGTGATTGCATAGAGATGAATAGGATAAGAAATTAGGTGAGTGTTAGGTTCTTTTCAAATGAACCATACACCTCACCAAATTTCTATTAAAACTATACCAACATAAGAAAGAAAAGAAACATATGCTAAGCATACCTTTATATTCTTTCACATGCAAGCATATAATTAAAGTATATAAGTAGCACACTTTCAGAATTGTTATTTGATTTATGTGTTTTAAAAATAATTTGGATTTAGTAGTGATAATAGCCATTCATATTTCTACTTTAGCCAACACATGCAAATTTGACATAAAGTAAACAAGATCATTTTTAAACTTAAGCTTGAAAAATATGAATGCATGAAACCACATGACATAAAAATATAACATGTTGGGGAAAGATTCAAAGTAATGAAAGCATGTAAACAAGTTCACTTCACTTAGATCCAAAAGACATTCTTATAGAAAAAGAAAGTTTAAAATAAATCAAAGTGAATTCAAAGTGATTTTTGTTTAGTTTGGAGTTTGATTTAATTTTGAAAAGGTGAGATGAGTTTATTGTTCCTAACCCATTCCCACATGTGTTTGATATTTTGATTTAATTTTTTAGATGATTAAATCCATTTTTATGTATTAATTTAAGTTATGGTATGAATTAAGTAACTTAATTAACCGTTACCTACACCACCTTAAAAAATTAACCAAATAATTATGAACCAATGAGATGATATAAAACTCACAAGGAATTTAAATTTGTAATGCACCTAATAATAAAGAGGCCTAATGCAATTTGGCTCACAATTAAAGGTTAATTAAGCTAAGGGGTTTAACTTAAGTAATTTCAAAACACCCTTTCACACTTATGAATTGAGTTTTGATTTCCTTAATTAAACTTATGTTATTAAACACCTAAGCATCTACCCAAAGTAGATTAATTAAGTTCTGAAACTTTTTAGAATTTTTAGAAATTAATTAAGGGGATAATTAATGAATGAACCCTTAATTAAGAGGAGATTAAGGAGAGAAAAGGGAGTTTGGGAATAGCTTAAGGGGAATGCCCCAAAAATATTTTATAAACCTCCTACTTACTGGATTTAACCTTAATCAACCTTAATCAAGGATTAAAATCAGTAATTACACCTTAATTATCCTTAATTACATAAGGAGGGTAATTAAGAAATCCATATGCAATTGTTCTAATCAAGCCCTTAATAAATCCCAAGAAAATTAGGGGAGGTAAAAGTCATCCTCTAAAATATATCCAAGAAGTTTGGGATTAATTAGATGCTTAATTAAAAAGTAATTAGCAAAATGATGTTTCCAAAAAAACCTAAAATTAGAGAAAATCATAATTCAAAACCCATTGAAATTACTTTTAAAATATTTTAAGTTGAATTATCTTTCTATAGGATTTTATTTTATAATTTTTTGAATTTCCTAGAGGGAGTTATGAATTTTGGAAGATCCTTGAATTAATAAAAATTAATTAAGGCATTTTAACTAACCCTAACTAATCCTCTGGCTCACGGTGTGATGCATTACGGTGGTAGTCATCACGCTTTACACACGTCACAACGTAAGCGAATTACTTAAACATCAAATCCCCAAAGGCGCTCGAATCTAAACGCATAAAATTATTTCCGTCCATCCAAAATGCGGATGGATTTGAGATCTCCCAAGTTTTTCCCCTTGATCAATAGAGACTGTCCATGATCAAGGGGAAGATCCGAGGTCGATTGAGTATAGATTCAAACCAAATTCAACCCACACCATCTAAAGCTAAAGAGCGGCAAATCCAACGGTAAAAAATCCATGGGATCAAAATTTTTTTCACAAAGCTCCACATCACATTGAGTTTAATGGTCAGAAAATCCCATACCTCACCGGAGGTGATCACTGGTGCTCGATTGCCTTAGAGAAACTTTGCCTGGTTTAGACGAAGCCTTGCTGAAGTTTTGAGTACTTGAGGTTGAGTGGATTGGTATGTGGACCACCTCCTCCTTAGCTAGCTTGCAACCTTGATCCAATTTAGCTTTTCCTTGTTGTGGGAATTCCAAAGGAAGCTTGGGTGCACTCAACTTAGTTCCTTGATGAAGTATGCAAGAGCAATTGGATGGAAATTGAGTGAAGAGGAAGTTAGCTCTTCAATAAACTTCCCCTAATTTTACACTATGCAAAACTGAGAATATGAGATTTGATTTGACTCTAGGAAGCCTGAGGAGGCTGAGGAATGGCTTCTCTAGCTTCCCTAGGTTCAATCGAATTGAGGACTGATGGATTTGAGTTTGTTTAGGGGGGAGTATATCTCCCCCTTGAAGGATCGGATGACTGCAAGCTATTGTGCCATTTTGATCCAATTGATCATATTGGGGAGTTTGTTTTGGTTATTTTGAGTGTGCAAATGGTCAGTTTGAGCCAAGGAGTGGATTGCCAATCTCCCATGTGCTTGAATTTGAGTGGGAGAAGGAGTTTGAATTTTGAGTTTTGACCCATAGGGTTGAGTTTGGTCTAGGGACCAATTGACCCAAACCCATTGGGTTGGGTGCACCACTCTTCACTAGGTCTCCTTGAGCTTTTAGGAAAGCCTCAAGTGGATATGTAGAGGGTATGGCCAAATTACCCTTGGATTAAGCCAACTTTAGTTCTATGGACTAGGGGTAGAATGGTCATTTTGCTGATTTTTCACTTTAGATATGTTTAGTATGTGGAGAAACTAGGTTTGTCCAAGTTTCATGAGATTTGGAATTCATTTAATAGGGTTTGGCTCATCTTGACCCATTTATGTCAAAATGGGTCAACTTGGGTCAAGTTGACCAATTGGTCAAATTAGGTCAAATCAAGTGTTGGATCAAGTTCATAAGACCATTTGAAATATTTTGGTAGCTTTGGTTTGATTCAATTCAGTATAGTTTTGAATTTGGCTCATATGATTTCATTTAGGCAAAATGGGTCAAGTTGACCTATTTGACCCATTTGACCTATTTGGTCTTGGTCATGGGTAGGTTTAGGTTAGGTTAGTCATATGGAGTGGACTAGTATCTTTGTTTCCAATCAATTTTTGTTAAGCTCAAATTTGGCACAACATGACCTCTTTAGGTCATGTTGGGTCTAAGGTCAATTGGGCTAGGTTAGGTCTAGTTAATTTAGTCACAAGTGATTTGTAATGAACTTGACCCATTGGTTTGGATTAATTTGTCTTAGATCAAGTTTTGACACATTTTGACCCTTTAGGTCAAAATGGGTCAACTTGGGTCAAGTGAACAATTGGGCTAGGTTAGGCTCAAATGTTGGCTTGGTCAAGTTCAAACATAAGTTATGAGTGAACTTAGATCAATGGTTTCAATCAATTTGGCCTATGGTGAAATTTGGCTATGTCAAGTTTCATTTTGGGTTAAGTGTTGACTTGGCCAACCCTTAGGTTTGACATGGATTGACCCAATTTGGTTGATTGATCATCCCATGATGATTGTTGACCATGATGAGAGGCAAATATGAGTTTGGTTCAATCCAATTTGGTTAGGATTAGAATTTATCTCATAAGGGTACTTTAGGTCACTTTGGGTCAAGTGAGCCTAAGTGGGTCAAACGGCTTGGTCAAAGCTTGATTTGAGCTTGATTGATCTTCGATATGGACTTATGATTGAAATATAAATCCTTTACAAGTGATTTAAAGTCAAATGAGTTTTGATTCATTTGACAATTTCATATACAAAGGGTGAACATGAAAGGATTTAGGGTTTGATTTTTGACTTGGGTTTTGATTGAGTGATTGAAGTTTGAATTTATTTATTGACTCATGATTGTAGATTTGATTAAATCATGAGAGAAAATCAAGAGTTTGGCTTGATTTGAAATTGATTTAGCTAAGTTCAAGATTTTGACTTGAAAGGCTTAGGTTGGATTTGAATTTGATTTTTAGAATTGGTATTGATTGTTTGAATTTATATTTCATTTATATATGTGAATATAAATGAGAATGTAAATTGATAATGAGAAAATTTCAAGGATTTAAAGGGGTTTAATCATAATTTGGGCTAAGTCCATTAAGAAGGATTTAAAGGACTTAAGAGAATTTGGTGTAGGGATTTGAATTTTTAAATTTAGTTTAATTGGTTTATATTTATATTTCATTTATATATGTGAATATAAATGAGGATATAAATGAATTATGAGAAAATCCCATGAATTTGAATTGATTTGATGGTGATTAGGCTAAGCTTATTAATGAAAAATTAAAGGGACTTAGAAAAATTTTAAATTATGAATTTAATTTTTTGCATTTGATTTGATTAATTTATATTTATATTTCATTTACATATGTGAACATAAATGAGAATATAAATTAGTTTTGAGAAAATCCCATGAGTTTGAATTGATTTGATCAAGGTTTAGGCTAAGTCCATTAATGGAAAATCAAGGGACTTAGAAAAATTTCATGAATTGATTTGGAATTTTGAGTTTGATTTGATGGGTTTAAATTTATACTTCATTTATATATGTGAATATAAATGAGAATATAAATGGATTATGAGAAAATCTCAAATATTTAAATTGGTTTTGATCATGAATTTGGCTAAGTTCTTAAGAAAGGATTAAGGACTTGCGAAATTTTGGAAGTAGAAATTTTTGATGGATTTTGATCATGGGTTTCAATCATGGATTTCAATCATATGGAGTTGATTTGAGTTTGGAGAAAGTCAAATAGGATTGATTTGGAGTTTGACTTGAAGGAAGGAAAGTGATGAATGGTTTAAGCTAAGGGTAGGCAAATTTTCTAATACCCCTAAGGCATGACCTATTCCTATAGTTAACTCTTCTAAGTCTCTAGAGCTAGGTTGAGTGTTCACCTAATCACTAGATGTGTCTTAAGACTAAGAAACTCTTAAAGTCTAAGAGGAATTCTATGTCTAAGATGGAGGGGTTGAGAGCTCATCCTAAAAATGAGGTCAACAGGCGTCCACATCAGCCAAGGCCAAAATGCGTGATCCTTTGTGGGTCGTCTGATCAAAGATCGAATGGTCTAGGTTACTCTCGCATTCCTTAAGGGTTTTAAATCAATGGCATGCCTAAATCTGGACCGTCTGTTCTTTTAAAAGAAATGAATGATCCTGATTTCGTCTCCCCTAACCTCTATGGGAGCCGAGAATTGTCCATGGTGTTTCCTCAATTTTGAATGATCTAGGCAATGAAATAGAGTGATTTCAATTGCTACATGATCATTAAACGAGATCCTATGATTTTATACAAATTGATCTCATTGGAGATTATGTTTTCTTTGAAAATGACCATAATCGAAAGCTTAAAAAAAATGAGAGGGGTGTTAACGGCATACCTTGATCCGTTGATCGATTGGCTTCAGAATTGATTCCTATAGCTTTGGAACCTTGAAGTGAGCTTGCTCGCCATAGGAATTAGTTCCTAGCCTTGTGGTCCCTAGACCAACTAAGCTTTCCGTTTTAAGGCTTTGGTCGTTCTCCTTGTTGTCGATGGTATGGGAGGCGGGGAGAATTTCGTTTGGGTTCAGTTTTGAGTGGTGAAGGTAATGGAATGCTTCAATTTGGATTTTGGAAGTGTGTAGGTTGGAATTGATTTAAAATTTGATTTGTAATTGAAGTTGATTTGAGTTTGAAGCTGATTTGGATTTGAGAAAATCAATTAAGTTGGAATTGATTTAAAATTTGAAGTTGGTTTGAATTTAGAGTTTGGCTTGAAAAAAAAGGAAGTAAGGATTTGGTTCAAGCTATAGGGTAGGCAAGTTTTCCTAACTCTGATTGGCCTGCTCAACATGAAAATTTTGATGAGATAGTGTCAATTAGAATACCAATATACTATCCACAAAAATTGTGAAGAATGATGCATAAGCTGGGAATTTATATTGGAATTACTAAATATAGAACTCAAATCTTTAACAATATGTGGAACCAAAGAAGTCCTCAGGCATCACAAAGAAGTGATAAGTTTATCACTAAAGGTCTTAGTTCATCCTCAAATCTCATCAAAATAAAGTTTGTTATAATATAATAGAAGCTAAGATCGAAGCTAATAGTGAGGAAGAAGATGAACTCCATGAAAATTTTCTTACAAATGATGAAGAAGTAGAAGCCAAGCCTGCACTTGAAGAACTCGAAGATGGTGGGCAAACAACTACTACGGATGAACTCAAAGAAATCAACCTAGGAGCTAAACATGATCCCCTCCAACTTTTGTCAGTGCCCTTCTACCTGATGAGAAAGTTGAAGAGCTAAAAATGCTACTTTATGAATTCAGGGATTACTTTGCCTGGACATATTCTGAAATGCTAGGCTTATCCCATGATGTGACAGTTCATAAACTTACTATTAAACTAGATGCAATGCCTATTAAGCAAGCTCCTCAACGAATGAGATTGGAGATTGGAGAATAGGTAATTACAGAAACTAAGAAGCTGATCGAAGCAGGCTTCATTCGAGAGTAGAAGTATGGAGATTGGATAGCCAACATTGTCTTAGTTAGGATGAAGAACGACCAAATCCGTCTTTGCATTGACTTATGGGACCTAAATAAGGTGTTGTTGACCTCATTTTTAGAATGAGCTCTCAACCCCTCCATCTTAGATATAGGACTTCTCTTAGACTTTAAGAGTTCCTTAGTCTTAAGACACATCTAGTTATTAGGTGGACACTCAACCTAGCCCTAGAGACTTAGAAAGTTAGCCATAAGAATAGGCTATGCCTTAGGGGAGTTAGGAAAATTTGCCTACCCTATAGCTTAACCCAAATTCCTCACTTCCACCCTTCAAGTTAAACTTAAATCAATTTCAACTTGATTGATTTTCTCCAAACTCAAACCATTTCCATATGATTGAAGCTTATGATTGGATTCCAAACTCTAAAAATATTTCCTAAGTCCTTCGATTCCCTCTTATGGACTTAGCCTAAACCAATTCTAAATCAATTTAAATTCAAGGAATTTTCCCTTAACCTATTTATATTCTTATTTATATTCATATATATAAATGAAATATAAATTCAAATCAATCAAACCAAATTCAAAATTAAATCTAAATAAAAAATCTTTCCTAGTCACTTTGATTCTATCTTATGGACTTAGCCTAAATCAAATCTAAATCAATTCAAATTCAAGGAATTTTCTCACAACCCATTTATATTCTCATTTATATTCACATATATAAATGAAATATAAATTCAAATCAATCAAATAAATTCAAAACTCAAACTCAAATTCAATCAAAATTCAACCTAAGCCTTTCAAGTTAAAATATTGAACTTAGCCAAATCAATTTCAAATCAAGTCAAACCCTTGATTTTTCTTCATGATTCAATAAATTCTTCAATCATGAATCCAAATATAAACATAAACTCCAATCATCAAACCAAAAATAAATTCAAAAATTAAATCCAAATTCAATAAAAAAATCCAAACTAAGCCTTCAAGTCAAAATCTTGAACTTAGCCAAATTAATTTCAAATCAAGTCAAACCCTTGATTTTTCTTCATGATTCAATCATTTCTTCAATAATGAATCCAAATATAAACATAAACTCCAATCATCAAACCAAAAATAAATTTAAAAATCAAATCCAAATTCAATAAAAAAATCCAACCTATGCCTTCAAGTCAAAATCTTTAACTTAGCCAAATCAATTTCAAATCAAGTCAAACCCTTGATTTTTCTTCATGATTCAATCAATCCTACAATCATGAATCCAAATATAAACACAAATTTTAATCATCAAACCAAAGCTAAATTCAAAAATCAAACCCAAGTCAAACTCATGTTCACCCTTTGAACTTGAAATTGTGAAATGAATCAAAACCCATTTGACTCCGACTTACTTGCAAATAGATTTATATTTCAATCATAAGTCCATATGTGAGTTCAATCAAACTCAAATCAAGCTTTGACCAAGCCATTTGACCTACTTATGCTCACTTGACCCAAAGTGACCTATAGTACCCCTTATGAGCCAAATTCTAATCCTAACTAAATTGGATTGAATCAAACTCACCTATGTCTCTCATCATGATCAACAATCATCATGAGATGATCAATCAATCAAATTGGGTCAAACCAAGTCAAAAACTTAACCAAGTCAACACTTAGCCAAAATGAAACCCAACATAGCTAAAATCCACCATAGGCCAAATTGATTGAAACCATTGATCTAAGTTCATTCATGACTAATGTTTGAACTTGACAAAGTCAACATTTTGAGCCTAACCTAGCCCAATTGGCCACTTGACCCAACTTGACCCAACTTGACCTAAAATTTAAAATGTGTCAAAACTTGATCTAAGCTAAATTGATTGAAACTAATGGGTCAAGTTCATTCCAAATCACTTGTTGAACTTGACCAAAGCCTTGGCCAACTAGACCTAACTAGCCCAATTGACCTTGAACTTGACTTTGGGGTCATGTTGAGCCAAATTCAAACTTAACCAAAATTGATTGGAAACAAAGATACCAATCCACTTCATATGACTAGCCAAACCTAAACCTACCCATGACCTAGCTCAAATAGGTCAAATGGGTCAAATTGGTCAACTTGATCCATTTGACCTAAATGAAGTCATATGAACCAAATTCAAACCTAAACCAAATTGAATCAAACCAAACCCACTAAAATATTTCAAATGGTCATATGAACTTGACCCAACCATTAGTTTGACCTAATTTGACCAATTGGTCAACTTGACCTTAGTTGACCCATTTTGACCTAAATGGGTCAACATGAGCCAAATTACATCAAACTAACTCCAAATTCAATGAAACTCGGCATAACCTATTTTCAATCATACTAAACATATTCAAATTGAAATGAAGGTCAAATGGCCATTTTGCTCTTAGGCCATAGGGTAACCAAAAATCAAAACCACTAGAAATTTGGCCAATTCCTTTCCATGGAAACTTGGCATCCTCTTGGTGGACCAAATGGTCACTAATAGGCATGGTGCACATGACCCATTGGGTTTGGGTCAGCCAAACCCAATCCAAGGTCAAAACTGACTACACCCATGGAAATGAGCACATAGGAATCCTCCCTCCACCCATTTCAAGCACATGGCACTCCTCCACTACCTCTCTCTGGCCAAATTGAATGCAATGCCACCCTAAATGGCCTAAGTATCCCACTTAAGGAGGTATATTGGATCAAAATGACAAAGGAGCTTGCGATCATCCGATCCTTCAAGTGGGAGATATACTCCCCATAATTTCATTTCAACTGATCTCTCTTACATTCGATTGAGTAATAGGAAGTCAGAGCTAGCATTCCAGAGCTCCTCCAAGCATCCTAGAGCCAATTCAACTTCTCCATTCTCGGTTTCTCCAAGCCAAAAATAGGGAAGGTAGCAAGGAAATCCAACTTAGCCAATACATAAAACCAATCCAATTCCTCCTTCAAGCACCCTCAGAGGGCCTAGTCGAACTCATCCCAAACTTCTTCCAAGCTCCAAAGGCAAGGGAGGTGGGACTTTGATTAAGACCGAATCCATTTGAAGGAGAGCTTGGTCTATAGGAAGATCCACTCAACCAAACCACCTCAAATCTTCAACAGGGCTTCGTCTCCACTAGACAAAGTTACCTCATCGAACTCGAGCACTAGTGATAGCCTCCAGTGAGGTATGCCTTCAACCCGAGCTTAAACTAGAGAGTGTGTGGTCTTTTGTGAAGTGGATTTTCATCTCAAGCAAATTTAGCAGTAGGATGTGTCCCCCCTACATGATGATGGTGTGGGTTGGGTTTGAGGTCAATCCAAGCTCAATCGAGCTTGGATCTTGTCCTAAAGGATGGACGGATGTCCTCAACCATAGGGAAGATTAGTGACGGATCATGGGTCATCCATCCACACATTTTCGATGGATGACCATGATCAAGACAATAGGATCCTTGATTTAATCCTGTTAATACCGCGGGCTCGATCTTAGCCATCTGATCCTTAATCGGACGAATGGGGAGAAAGCGCATAGTGCCACCGCTGATGTGGCGCTATGATGTGATAACTTAAGTGGTCTCTCCCATCGTGCCACATGGAAAGCGTGCGCCACATCAGCCTCCACGTGGCGCTGATGGGATTAGCCGTATAATTAAGGGATTAATTATTAAATAATCACTGAATCTTCAAAATGATATAACTAATTCTAGAAAAATCATAAAAATACAAGATAAAATGCATAGTAAAGATAATTTAGAGGAGCGTTTTCTAAAATTATTTCCAATAGGTTTTCAATAGTGTATTTCCCTTAATTAGAGTTTTATTAAAAACTTAATAACCCTAATTAGCCCACTGATTAATTCCAAACTTCTCATGTGCATTTAGGGTGATGACTTTTGCCTCCCCTAATTTTCTTGGGATTTATTGATGGGTTAATTAGGGAGATCAATTAATGAATTCTTAATTCTCTCTTTATTTAATTAAGGATAATTAAGCATATGAATAGTAGTTTAATTCCTTTATTAAGTTAATTAAGCCTTTTTTAAGTAGAGAAGAGATTTATGGAATGGATTTGGGAATTTTTTCCTAAGCCATTCCATAAACCCCTTTCCTTCCTTATCTAAACTTAATTATGGGCTAATTCCCTAATCACTTGCTTAATTACTTTGATAAAAATTTTAAAACATTCTAGAACTTAATCAATTCATCTTGGGTAAGTGCTTAGGTGTTCAATAACCTATGTAGCTTAAGGAAATCAAAATCCAACCCACATGTGTGGGAAGGGTTATGGAATTACTTAAATTAAACCCTTTAACTTAATTAATCATTAATTATGAGCTAACTGCATTAGGTACCTTTCTTTTCTAGGATGCATTACTGATTTAAATTCTTTGTGTGATTTTATGTCATATCATTGGCTCACAATTATTTCATTAAATATATTAAAGTGGTATAGGAAAGGGATAATTAACACACTTAATTCACACCTTAACCTAACCAAAGCATAAAATTGATCTAATCACCTAAAAATTAAACTAAAACATGATACACATGTGGAATGGGTTAGGACCAACAAACCTTCTCACAATTTTAAAATTGAAATCAAACTCAAAACAAAAATAAAATTTCTTTAAAACTAAATTTGATTTGCTTTAAATAATTCTATCTCATAAGATTATCTTTAGGAATTTATTAGGGTGAATGAATTTACATACTTTCATCACTTTATTTCTTTTCTAGCATGCTAAATGTGTATGCCATATGAAAATCATGAATTCATGCCCTTTGAAAATCAAATTAAAGATGAAATGTTTCCTTTATGTCAAATTGCATGTTTTGGCTAAAGTAATAATATGAATGGCTATTATCACTATTAAATCCAAAATTAATTTCAATATTTATAAATTCATTATCAAAATTTAAAGGTGGCTACTTATAATTTTTTATAAGCTTGTATGAGAGTATAAATATAAAGATGTGCATAGTGTGGCTTTCCTTCTCTTTTCTTTTAGCATAGTTTTGAATAAGATTTGGTTAAGTGTATTGTTCATTTGAAAAGAACACAACACTTGCTTAAATCCTTTCCTATTCATTTCTATATTATTACTTAAGAAGGACATCCACACTTATACATATAAACTGTATAAACAAATCAAATAAATAAACACAAACATTTACATCTTTTTTTCCATTCAATTCTTTTGTACATGCATATGTATTTAAGGAAAGTGGTATATTAGTCTGGACAACCCCGGGGTTGCGAGGCTTTAAGTAACCCTGAGTAGGTCTTGTATCCTACGCTCCTGGTGATAACAATGGCACCGTACTCACTTATGCCTTTCATACATATAAATGTGCATGTGAAAAATGGATAAAAGAATAACCCTTTTCTACTTAACAAAATCATGCATACATGAAACATTTCAAATTTCCTTAAGTAATATCACTTAGCCCTTATTATGAAAGTGTGCTAAACATCATCATTTGTATGTATAGATATGCTTAGGATTCATCCATATGCATGTTATAGATGTTGGGAAAGAAATAAAGTGTTGTGTGCTTTGTGATATTAATTCACTTTACTTAATCTTAAAATACCTTTTTTTGGATAGGTTTGTATAGAGAAAATATAAACTTAGGATCAATTAAAATGCAGAATAAAATATTCACTAAACAAAAATCAAACATGAATCTACTTTAGAAATTACTTAAGATAGGGAAGAAAAGAGAAGTTCTCTTCTCTTTTCCCTCTCTTTACAACTTAGGGGTTGTTTGGTTGCCTGTATTTGGAATGCACTACATTCCAAATGCACACTTTTGAAGATTTTAAGAGTTTGGTTGCAAGTAAAGTAAAATTCTTGTGTAATGTAATGCATTTCAAATACACCAGAAAAGCTAGTTTGCATGTATTTGGAATTCGCCAGATTTGGGTGAATTCTAAATACACCGATAATAAAGTGATATGCGTGCCATGACGCCGCCGATCGTGGTGTTGTCGCATAGGCCCACCCCACGTCGTCGGTCGTGGTGCCCCCACTTTGGTTGCAAGCAAAGTCATGAATTTGTAAATCTCTCAACCAAATAATTATAAAGTAATCCTTTTACATTGAATTCCTTTTACACTGCATTCCAAATGCAGGCAGCCAAACAACCCCTTAGTAATTAATTGTAGGTTCATTTAAACCTAAACAAATCATCAAATAAAAATCAACTAAATCAATTAAACAACTTAAATGAAATCACCCTCTAAGCTAAACTTTTCATACTTAGGAAATTTAAACCTTAAAGCCTAGCCAAGCATACCACACAAACCTTTTAAAGCACACACATTAGACTAAGTCACCATTTCTAGCTTTAGGATAGGGCGGTGCATGGTTTGATGTTTGCTTTTGTTTTATGATTTTTTATTTTAGTCTGGATGTTAGGGTGTATATGCGTAGACTGAATGGTAGGACGATTTAGTCTAATCATTATCTTCTGTAGGGGATTATGCTTAAGGGGCGGTGTAATAAAAATATAAAATTGCTTTTACCATGTAGGTGTTTATACCCCTAAGCATAATCCAATAGGCCAGGTGAACTTGGTTACCCATGTGTGGGGTTCTAAGTCCAATATATGCTCATACATGCTTGGGATTTGTATGGTTTGTTTGTCTAATCTCTATTTTGTAGGTGTGTGTTAGATTTTTTTTCCCTTTTCATGTAATTTTGTAATTAGGATTTTGGAATGATTGTTATGGGGGATTAGGATGAGCATTAGTTAGAAGATTACATCTTATGTACCATGTAAAGCATTTAGAGCAACCACATTCTAACCATCCAAAAGAAGGAACTAAAGAAGAAAGAAGAAAGAAGAAGGAAGAAAGAAGAAAGAAGAAATGAAGAACAAAGTCCCCCCCATAACATGAATTCCTTACTTAATTGTAGTTAATTCATTTGTAATCTAGGTTATATAAGGGTAGAGCTCAACTACCCAATTTGTTTTTAGGTTTGTGCGGTGAATCCTGACCATAAATGACCTTTTATTCTTTTGCACTAGTTCTATAAATTGATTGATGTTTATTTAACTTGCCCATTAAGATGACATCTTTTCCTAGTCTCTTCCCTGCTTTGATGTATGTCATAGATAATGATTAGGCTCTTAGAAAAAAATAAATCTTCTACCAAATTAATCAATTCAAAATTAAAAATAAATAACTTATAACTTCACATAAAGCTAAGGCTATAAATCAAGATAAAAGAATTAGCAACCACTTACCCCCTTAGCTAGATGGTGTCTTACTTTTATAACATCATGCATAAAAAGCATATTGTTTCACTCCTGATTGGAGGGCTTCCACCTTTTCCAGAGAACTTGGCTTGACCGGTGAGAGCCATGGTGGAAACACACCTCCTTATCTTGCCGATTTTGATCCATAATCTATTTTCTCAAGCATTAGGCATATGAATCCTAAAGCCTATGTCAAATTGATTGTCCAAAATGAAAATAAAATATATGAAAATTTTGCATTAGATTTAAGTAATTAAAAGCATGTCCTACATGATCTAGTCTCTTAGGGAGTGTGTTTAAGGACTTAGTCTCTTTCTAAATAAACAACAGCTTAGCTATCTTACAAAAGCATATGACTTGCCTACATGTATTTAAAATCATAGGAATAGTTAGTTGGCGGCCACCCCCAGGCGGTTGTAAGTCCAATAGTCGGGTGGTTTATCCTCTCTATGGAGGTAAACCAAATACTAATTTTCACCTTAGATATAGGTCGTGCTTCTTAGCCCTCTCCAAAGTTCCCTAGATTTAGGTTTAGAGGTTACTACTTCTCTTTGCAGGCTATGAGTATAAATCCTCACCTCCTAGGCATTTCTATGACATTGTATCATGAAATTATAAACCCTTACATTCTAATAAAAATTTAACTCAAATAAATTAATTCAATCTCAAAAATATAAGTCCAACCATAAAGTAGTTTGGGGTACTTACTAGGCTTCCTAGTATCTTAAGCACCTCCTACTTATTTTCATTTGGCTTTGATAAGAATCCCTCCTCTTGATTGACCACACTTGACTTCATAAAAATAAACCAATCGATTGATAGTCCTACCTTTCAAAATCTTTAAAGACAATGATTATTTACCTTAATCGAGAGTATTCTTAAGGAATCTCGTTCCTTAAGATGTAATTAACTATGGGGGATTTCCCCTGTAGGGAACTTAATGAACCCAATTTAAAATAGACCCTGATTTGCTTTTCCATGCAAAGTATGGGAAGAATCTCTAGTACATTTTGAAGACCCATAGTCCTTAGGAGTCCTTATTGAGGTGATTAGGTCCATTGTAGGGTGGTGACTTCTTTCTCTCGAGATAGTACACCTTTCCTTAATTTCATACCCGATCACCCTAATAAAAAAATCTACAAATTTGTGTGGCATCCCAATAAGGCATATTTTATATATATTTTTATTTTCTTTTATCTTTCTTTTCCGAAAGGGAAGGGGATAGATGAAGGCGGAGATATATATAAAAATATTTCGCCACAGGCGTGCCCAAAAGATGACTTCCTTCTTCCAATATCAAAATAACTAGTGGACAATACTTTCAACTATGACATGTTCTCATTCATGGATGGATCATCGGGATACAATCAAATCAAGATGGCTCCTGAAGATGAGAAACATACATCATTCAGAACACCTATTGGCAGCTATTGCTACATAGTCATGACTTTTGATTTGAAAAATGCTAGAGCTACATACCAAAGAGCCATGACGTGCATTTTTGATGTGTTGATTCACGAGAAGGTAGAATTTTATGTTGACGATTTGGTGGTGAAGAGCTTAAATCGTGAAAATCACTTTGAAGACTTGAGAATTGTATTGGAAAGAATCATAAAATATGATCTCAAGATGAATCCTCTAAAATGTGCATTTGGGGTATCCTCCAAAAAATTCCTTGGGTATATTGTACGTCATAGAGGAATTAAAATTGAATATGCTAAAATCAAGGCAATCGTGGAGATGCATCCACCGAAAAGTTTGCATCAGTTTCGTTCTTTGCAAGGATAGCTTGCATTCATCCATTGATTTATATCAAACCTATTAGGATGATGTTAACCATTTGCAAAGTTGATGAAGAAGGATGCTCCATTCAAATGGGAGAAGGAGTTCCAAGAAGCCTTCAATTGCATTAAAATCTACTTGTTAAATCTACCAATCTTTACAGTGCTTACTCATGGGAAGCCCTTTATTCTATACACGGCTATATTAGAAGAGTCCCTTGGAGCATTATTAGCACAACATAATGAATAAAGCAAAGAGAATGCTCTTTATTATATCAGTCGAAGATTAATAGAAACAGAAATGAGATATTCTTCGATAGAAAAGCACTGTTTCACATTGATCTTTGCAGTCCAAAAACTCCATCATTATATGTTATATCATAAGATTACCCTCATCTCAAGGATTGATATGCTGATGTACTTGATGTCAAGACCAGCGTTGACATGTCGCTTGGCAAGATGGGTAGTATTGCTTTTATAATTTGATATCACATACATTCTACAGAAAGTAGCAAAGGGACAAGTCTTAGCAGATTTTCTTGCTGCACATCTGATCCCTACAGACTTTTTTCTTAATGCTGATTTGCCTTATGAGCAAATTATGCTTATTCATGATAAAGAAAAATTACAAATTTTGGAAATGTACTTTGATGGAGCCTCATCGATCAAAGAAGTCCAACCTCTAAATTTCTCAAGGGCAAGAGCAGGAATTGGCATCATCTGCATAACACTAGAAGGAGAGATAATAAGAAGATCGTATGGGTTGACTGAGCTGAGAACTAACAATAAAGCTGAGTATGAAGTATTAGTGCTAGGTCTTGAAGAAGTTATTTTCATAGGCATTCAAAACTTGCATATTTTCAATGATTCTCAGCTTATTATAAATCAAGTACTTGGCATCTATAAAATCAACAAGCTTGAGTTAGCTTTTTATCATAAGTGAGTTCTTGAGCTTATAAAGCAAATACTAAATATCATACTAACTCGAGTCTCTTGATCAGAGAATAGTAAAGCAGATTATTTAGTAAAATTAGCTAAGAAAATGATAAGTATGAATGGTAATTATGTAATGATCAATATATTTACTCGATGAGTTCTAGAGCTAGTAAAGTATCAATCATTGTGGGTAAAGGGATTATCAAATTCAACACAGCAGGATGCGACTCAGGTTCCTCCCCAAAATCAATAAGGAGTTATACCCAGAAGAGCTAAGAATCACATTGCCTCAGAAAAGCAGTGTGAAGCTTTTATTGTAGATGAGCGACATGATTGGAGGAAACCCTTCATCGACTACTTTAAAGAAGACAAATTACCAAATAAGAAATCATTGGAAACTCAGATCAAGAAGAGAATGTTGTCGTATGCTTTAGTTAATAATGCTCTATATCATAGATTCTTTGAACACATGTGGCTATGATGCCTAAATGTAGATGAAGCTAGCAAAGAAATGGTTGAAGTTTTTGAAGGACTTTTATGGTGCACATCAGTCAGGTCCTAAGATGGCAGTAAAGATCAAAAGGATGGGCTATTATTGAGCATATATGGTGAGAGATTATATCAATCATGATAAGAGGTGCCATGAATATCAAGTACATGGAAATATAATTCATCAACCTCCAAATCCACCACACCCAACAATAGCATCTTGGCCATTTGAATGCTAGGCAAATGCAATTGGAATTGATTGATCCAATCGTCATCAAACACCGCTTCATCCTAGCAACAATAGATTATTTCTCTAAGTGGGTTGAAGCTACCCCATTTAAAGAAGTTACTGCTGACCGAGTGATAAACTTCTTCACACATAATGTGGTCTATAGATTTGGAGTACCACTTTGAATAATTTTTGATAATGGCACAACTTTCAAAAATACAAAGATTTATAGATTTGTCGATCGACATAAAATTTATTGGTGATATTCTTTAATATATAATCCAATTGTAAATGATTTGGCAGAAGCCTTCAATAAGACATTGGTCAAACTACTCAAGAAGATTCTTACTAGAAATAAGAGAGAATGACATACCAAACTAATAGAGGCACTATGGGCGTATCAAACCACTTATAAGATGCTGACTAAAGCCACTCGCTATTCATTGGTATTTGGAACTGATGTAATTCTTCTGCTTGAAGTTGAGTTTCCTTCACTTTGAGTAGCCATCCAATACAATCTAACTGAAGATCAAAATGCTCATTTGAGAATGGAGGAACTTGACACGCTTGATGAAGTTAGATTGCAAGCTCATCAAAATTTGGAGGTTTATCAAGCAAAGATGTACAGGGCTTTTGACCATATAGTGTGTCATCGAACATTCCAAAAAAGAGAATTGGTCTTGGTGTTGAGAAGACTAATTTTTCTCAATTGAAAATTTGGCGAAAAATTTGAGCCTAATTGGGATGGCCCTTTTATCATTGAGAAAGTGTATCAAGGAGGGACATACCAACTCATTGACTTAAATGGTGAAAGACTGATGCTCCCAATTAATGGTTGATACTTGAAAAAATATTACACATGAGGAATACATTCTCGAGGTACAATAGAAATTTTCTTGTACAATAGGGGGCATTTTTTTAGTATATCTATTTAAGTTGACATCGTGCTTCATGCAGATATCCCTAAATAAATATACTCACTCTAGATGAAGAGACTTTTCTGTGAAAATTCCCCTATTACACAGGGAAAATTTTAGATTTCTATACATAGATGAAATCAATGTTACATGTTAAAACTCTCTTAAGAGCATATCAATTCAAATATTGATGTATTTGCTTAATTTACATCTTAAAAGTTCTTCTAAAAGTGCTTTAGAATTTCCCCTACAAGACAAGAGGCATTTTTTTAGTTTATGTCAAGTTTATTTGAGTTAACATCATGTTATAAGACAAGATCCTCAAATATATTCTGATTCAGGTTAACATCAAGCTTTTACATCGAAATCCCTAAATATACCCTTAATTGTTACTATTAAGTCACAGGTTCTTGTAGGAGCAAAAGAATCTATTTCCATGCATGAAAAGATAGCCCTAAATATCAAAATTTTATCTCCTATATTTGTCAAATTCTAAAGATCAAGTTAGAAGAAATCCCAATTTTGGAAGCTTCAATCAACTGAGTTGGAAAAAATATCAAACTCTACATCCAAGTCAGACGTGATGGGTTCTAAAGGTCGAACTCAACAAGCCTATAAATGTCCGAGTTGCTGATGCTCTCTTCACTCAACAAGCCATGAGAAAAGGCCACAATGAAAGAGCCCCTGTTCGTTAGTCTAATGACCAAATCACCAACCCATCACAGCTTAAGTTGAAGATTCGAGCATGTTCTAATGGTCAAACTCAACAAGCCCAAATGTCGCCGAGTTGCTGACGCTTTCCTCATTCAACAATCCATAAAAAAAAGGCTGTAGTGAAAGAGCCCCTGCTCATCAGTCTAATGATGATAGATGTTCAATCTCAAATTAGATCTAGCTTAGTGATTATAAGTAATAAGAATCTAAGAGATCTTTCTACTTGATCGATAAACCAAGATAATCCAAGGAAACTCTCAATTCAGAGTTGCCTCAAGTCAATCTTTATATTGCCTGCAGATTGATATTTCAATTTATTCTCAAATGATCTGATCAAGTACAAAGCATAGATCAAAGCTAATCTCCTCATCAAGTCTGTTAAAGTAGAAAGCATAGGACTGAAGGAACAATTCCATAGTTCATACAAAGTTGATGGACAAAATAAAGAAATTTCATAATTATTCAGTCTGTTAAAGCACACATTGCTAGGCTAATAACATGACATTATAGACCTAATATAAGCCAGAAGGCTAGGTCATGTGTATGCACCCTTCAATGAGTCTGTCATGGCAACAAGCACAGGACATAGGATGCACATACACTTTCTGACAAGTTAATGTCGACAAATCAGTTCAATCCTTTATCAAGTCTGTCAAGCTTAAGGCTATGACAGAAAGAATTCCAAATATCAAAATAAGCAGACCAATTCCTTCACCAACCCCAACCAAGCACGAAGCTAAGGTTGGAGGAAACTTAAATCTGCAATGACATAAAAGAAAGAGATCTTCAGTAAAGCCATTGAAGCAGAGAGTAGATGGTGTAAGAACTCTTATCTATCCGATAAGTCAATTCTGACAAATTGGTCAATCTCATCATTTAGCATGTCCTAAATAAGACATCATACTATTGACAAATCCCATCAAAGCTCCGTAAGCTATTGCAATTGAAGCTTAAATGATCCAAGTTTTATGGCCAGCCCAAAGGGTCAACCAGTTTTCAACAAACATGACTCGCTCCATGCAAAAATCACATTTGTTGAGGGGAATTTATTGACCTCCATATATGTGTCAAAAGTCAAGTCAAGCCTACAAGTCGAATTCGACGGACTTCGAAAGTGACAGTGCAAAAATCAGGGCTCAAAATGCACTAGACGTCACTGAAAATGGTCAAAATAACCTCTGATCGATAAATGGACTCACTGTCATGTTCAGAAAGTCAAAATTGATTGGAATATAAGTATTGCATAATCTAACGGTCAACCAATCAAGCGATCAAGCTATCAATATGTCGATGCGCATATCGGGCGATGACAATGTCCAAATGACCTCTGTTCATGAAATCGATCATGTTGTTAGCATTGAAATATTGAAGACTACCAAATGAGACTATCCACACTTAATTCAGATAAGTTTGTGTAAATGTTGAATGATCAGAAATGACATCATGTAAATCAAGGCTAAAGTACACCGAATGTTGCCAAAGTCAACCCAAATGACCTCTGATTGATGAACAGATTTTATCATTCTGATCAGAACATCAAAATTGGTCAGAATATAAATATTGAATAACTTGATAATTAATCGATAAAGTGATCGAGTCATCAACATCCCTGCATACATATCAAGGTCAGGGGCACCAACGTAAATAAATGACCTATGCTCATAAAATTGATTATGTCATTAGTTTCAAAATATTGAAATCTATCAAGTAAGATTATTCACACTCATTTCGGACAAGTCAGCATGAAAATCAAATGGTCAAAAATGTTAACGCGCATTTTGAGCTAAAATTGAACTAATTTGTCACCGATTGGAATCAAATGGCCTCTAATTGTGAAGCAGACTACGCAGTTGCGTCCAAAATATCGAAATAAGCTAAGATTGATATATATATATATATATATATATATATATATATATATATATATATATATATATATATATATATATATATATATATATATATTGGCATTATATTTATTTTAAGAGTGATTAAGTGCTTAAAGAAAATTAAAAAGCCTATTTATAACATATAAACTGGCCCAATCCGATGCCCGCCCACTCGACCCGAGCTCTAATCCCATCTAAATCCCTTTCGTTTGGATCTCCGAACCTGAAGGTGAGCTTCCCTATTCCTGATCGAACTCCTCTCGTACTCTTCCACGCATGATTCAAAATGACAGGTAACTATTCCCTCCTCCCTCAATGACTCCTGCTCGTGATCCCTCCCTCTTCTCTCCAAAACCACACATAAAGAGGGAGCTCCTCCCATAGATCTTTTTTTCCAAACTGACTCTCCCACTTCAGCTCTTTGATTTTTCCCTCCTCCAAACTACAAGGAAACTAAAATTCCTCCTTCCTCTTCTCTCCAAAATGTGAACAAGGATAGGGTTTTCTTTTCTTCTCCTTCCTTCTCCTTCTTCTTTCTTTTTCTTTCTTCCCTTTCTTCTTCTTCCTTCTCCATTTCATTTCTTATTTCCAAAACTAAAATCTCATTTTCCCCTCATTTCCATAAAATCAAAAATCCCATTTTCCCCTCATTTCTCCAATCCGAAAATATCTTCTCCATTTCTTCCATCATTTCCACAAAATCAAAAATTCCCTTTCTTTTTTTTTCCCGCAACCAAAGAGGAACACCGTCGTTAGGCAGGTTCTTCTCTCAATTTTTGACATCTTCCTTTCCATTTTCCCTCATTTTCTCCCAATATGAAATTTTTAATTCCTTTGCCACAATCGAGATCTAAAACTATCACTAAATTCTTCTTCGATTTTGGCATCGCTCTATTACATTTCCTTTCATTTTTTAAACTGTGAGGAATATCCAGAGGAACATCATCATCCAGTTCTTCTTTAGTTTTAGCATCTTCCTAAGTACCCTTTTGTAATCAAGAAGAATCCTTATCGAGTTTTCCTCTTAGTTTTTGGCATCTCCAACTCTGTCTCTTTGTCGATCATTTCAATGCTGTGGAGAAAATTTTTTATATTGTCACCTTCAAATATATTGGTTAGAGAGGCAAGAATATGATAATTCATCTTTTGGGATGCCATGCAGATTCGCAGATGTGCTTATTCAAGTGAACGGGTATGTCATCAAGGACTAGTGTACTATCTTGAAAGATAGAAGCCACTACCCTTTAATGGACCTAATCACCTCAATAAGGACTCCTAAGGATGATGAGTCTGCATATGTACCAGAGATTCTTCCCCTACTTTACATGAAAAAGTAAAGCAGGGTTTATTTTAAACTGAGTTCATTAAGCTCCCTACAAGGGCAATCCCCCATAGTTAATTATATCCTAAGGGACGGGATCCCTTAGGAATACTCTTGATTAAGGTAAATGATCATCATCTTCAAAGATTTAAATAGGAAAGGACTATCAATCGATTAGTTTATTTTTAAAGATTAAATGATATTTTTTAAAGAGAGGGAGTTATAATCGAAGACAAAAGAAAGATAAGTAGGAGATGCCTAAGATGCTAAGAAGCCTAGCGAACATCTCAAACTATCCTATGGTTGGGCTTTACATTTTTGAAATTGATTTAGTTTGTTTGAGTTACATTTTTCATTAAAAATTTAGGACATATAATTCCTTAATACAATATTAAGAAAATGCCTAAGAGGCGAGGAATTATGCTTATGGCTCATAAAGGGAAGAAGCAACCTCAGAACCTAAATCTAGGGAGCTTTGGCGAGAGCCAAAAGGATAACCAAAATTTAAGGCAAAAAATGTGTATTTGGTTTGCCTCCATAAGAGAGGACAAACCATCCGACTACTTGGACTTACAACCGCCTAGGAGTGGCCGCCAACTAACTCCTCTTATGATTTTAAATACATGTAGGCAAGTCTTATGCTTTATGCAAGATAGTTAGGCTACTATTTATTTAGAAAGAGACTAAGTCCTTAAACTCACTCCCTAAAGAGACTAGATCATGTAATGACATGCTTCAAATGACCTAAATATAATGCAATTCAAATTTTATTTTATTTTCATTTTTGGACAATTATCTTGACTCAGGCTAATAGGATTCATATGCCTAATGCATGAGAAAAAGTTATTGGCCAAAATTAGGAGGGAGGAGATGTGTTTTCACCATGGCTCTTAAAGGTCAAGCCAAGTTTCTCTGGTAAAGGTGGAAGTCCTCCAATCAAGAGTGAAATAAGATGCATTTGTGCATGATATTGTAAAAGAAATACTCATCTAGCTAAGTGGTTGCTAATTTTTTTATCTTGATTTTAAATATAAGCTTTAAGTGAGGTTATGAGTTCTTTATTTTAATTTTGAGTTATTAAGTTTGATAAAAGATTTATTTTTTTCCTAAAGAGCCAAATCCACATCCAGGTCATACATAAAGCACGTAAGAAACTAGGAAAAGATGTCACTTAATGAAAAAGCTAAATAAATCATCAATCAATTTATCAAGCTAATCGTAAAAAGAATAAAAGGTTATTGTGGTCGGGCACCACCACATAAACCCGAAAAGACAAATGTGGGCAGCCGAGCTCTACCCTTATACAACCTAGATTACAAATGAATTAAATTACAATTAGCAAAGAATTCATTATTATGGGGGTCTTCAAGCTTTATTTCTTCCTTCTTCTTTTCTTCTTTCTTCTTCTTTGGTTCCTTCTTTTGATAGTTGGAAGGTGGATGCTCCAAGGCTTCACATGGTGCATAAGATAGGATCTTATGACCAATGCTCATCCTAATCCCCATAACAATCATTCCAAAATCCTAATTGCATAAATTTATATGAAAAGGAAAAGAATGGAAATCTAACTAACACCTGCAAAATAGAGATTAGCTAAAACAAGTCACACAAATCCCAAGCATGTATATTGGACTTATCACCCCACACATGGGTGACTAAGTCCACCTAACCTATTGGATTATGCTTAGGGGTATAAAGCACCTGCAAGCAAAAGCATTTATATTTTTATTTATGATAGCTCCTTAAGCACACACAAAAAATAATGATTAGACTAAGAGCATCCTACCATTCATTCTACAAGCATGCATCCTAATATCCAATCTAAAACATATATCACAAAATAAAAAAAATATCAAACTATGCACCACCCTAATCTAAAGCTAGAAGTGGTGACTTAGCCTAATGTGTGTGCTTTGGAAGGTTTGTGTGGTATGCTTAGCTATGGCTTTAAGTTAGAATTTTCTAAGTGTGAAAACATATTCAACTTAGAGGAGGGTTTCATTTAAGTTATTTAATTATTTTGGATTGATTTTATTTCATGTTTTGATTAGGTTCAAGTGAATCCTATAATTAATTACTAAGTTATGAAGAGAGAGAAAGAGAAGAGAACTTCTCTTTCCTTCCCTAACCTAAGTAATTTCTAAAGTGGATTCATGTTTTAGTTTTGTTTAGTGAATGTTTTGATTAAGTCTTTTAATTAATCCTAAGTTTAGATAACTCTAAACAAACCTATTCAAAAGAAAGGCTTTTAAGACTAAATAAAATGAACTAAATTCACAAACATACATCGCTTTATTTCTTTCCCAACATGTATAACATGCATATGAATGAGTCCTAAGCATATCTATACACAAAAATGAGAGTGTTTAACACACTTTATGATTCATGCTAAGCATTCATTTAAAGAAATTTGGAAGTTTACTATGCATGATTTTCTTAAGTAAAAATAGGTTTCTTTATCCAATTTTTGACATGCACACATGAATGTAAGAAAGGCATAAGTGAGTACAGCACCATTGTTAACGAGGTGTAAGGAAGACCTACTTAGGATACATTAGCCTCACAACCTCGGGGTTGTCCAGACTAATATACAACTTTCCTTAAATACAAACATGTGTATAAGAGAAATAAATTGGAAAAAAAGAATGCAAAAGTGGTATTAGTTGATTCATTTTGTTTATGCAATTTATGTGTTCAAACATAGGTAACCTTCTCAAGTGATTGCATAGGAATGCATAGGATATAGAATTAGGCAAGTGTTAGGTTCTTTTCAAATGAGTCATACATCTTACCAAATCCTATTCAAAACTATAGTAAAATAAAGAGAAGGAAACCTATGCTAAGCACACCTTACATCTTACTCACATGCAAGCTTATAATTAAAATATAAGTAACACATTTTCAGTTTTAGACATTTGATTTATATGTTTTGAAATAATTTAAATTTAATAGTGATACTAGCCACTCATATTTCTACTTTAGCCAACACATGCAAATTTGACATAAAGTAAACATTTTTTTATTTTGAATTTGATTTGGAAAAATATGGATGCATGAAAACACATGGCATACAAATTTAACATGTTGGAGAAAGAATCAAAGCAATGAAAGCATGTAAGCACATTCACTTTAATTAAATCCTAAAGATATTCTTATGAAATAAGAAGGCTTAAAATAAATCAAAGTTTATTCAATGTGATTTTTGTTTAGTTTTAAGTTTGACTTAATTTTGAAAATGTGAATTAAGTTTGTTGTTCCTAACCCATTCCCACATGTGTTTGATATTTTTGTTTAATTTTTAGATGATTAGATTCATTTATATATATTAATTAGGTTAAGGTATGAATTAAGCAAGTTAATTAACCCTTACATACACCACCTTAGCATAGTTAACCAAGTAATTATGAGCCAATGAGGTGACATAAAAACTCACAAGGAATTTAAACTTGCAATTCACCAAGGAAGAAAAGGGCCTAATGCAATTTGGCTCATGATTAATGGTTAATTAAGCCAAGGGGTTTAACTTAAGTAATTTCAAAACACCCCTTCACACATATGAATTGGATTTTGATTTTCTTAATTGAACTTAGGCTCTTAAACACCTAAGCATCTACCCAGAGTAGATTAATTAAGTTCTGAAAGTTTTTAGAATTTTTAGAAATTAATTAAGGGGATAATTAATGAATTAACCCTTAATTAATAAAGGATTAAGAAAAGAAAAGGGGGTTTAGGGAATAGCTTAGGGGAAATATCCAAAAGTTATTTTATAAGCCTCCTATTCACTAGATCTAACCTTAATCAACCTTAATGATGGATTAAAACTCTAATCTAACCTTAATTATTCTTAATTACATTAAGAGAGTAATTAGGAAACATATTTACAATTCTCCTAATTAAGCCTTAAATAAATCCCAAGAAAATTAGGGGAGGCAGAGGTAATCCCCTAAAACATACCCAAGAAGTTCAAGATTAATTAGAGGATTCATTAAGGAGTAATTAGCAAAATGATATTTCCATTAAAACCCAAAATTAGAGAAAAGTATAACTCAAAATCCATTGAAATTATTTTAAAATATTCTAGGTTGAATTATCTTTCCATAGAATTTTACCTCATATTTTTCTGAATTTTATTGAAGGACATGAATTTTTGAAGGTTAGGAGATTAATTAAATTTAATTAAATCTCTAACTAATTCCCTCAGCTCATAGCACGACACGCGGTGGTGGTGGTTAGCGTGCTTTACATGCATCACGCGGTGAGGGGATTATTTAAATGTCGCATCAGGGTGGCGGCGCGGTGGCTGGACGCGCTTTGATCCCTGCCATTCAATCAAAGATCGAACGGCAAGGGATCATCCTGTGGTTTTAAAAGAGATAAATCATTTTTGAAATGTGGGATTAATCTCGGCCGTCCATCTAAAATGCAAGGATGGATGACCAAGATCACCCTAGTTCTTCCCTTAGGCTCAATAGAGACCATCCATGATCTTAGAGAAGATCTGAGCTCAATTGAGCTCGGATTGGAATGAGATTGTACCCACACCATCTAAAGCTAATGAGAAGCCTATCCAACGGTGGATTTCTCATGACAAGAAAATTGCTTTCAAAAAAAAGACCAACACCCTTAAGCTAAGTGATTGGAAAATTCCATACCTCAGGAGACGCTGAGTTTTGATGAGGTAGCTTCATCTAGTGGAGACCCTGCTGAAAGTTTCAAGCCTTGGGGTTGAGTAGATCTCCATGGACCAACACCACTTCACCTTGCTGGCTTTGATTCAATTCCACCTATCCCTTGCTTTGGGAACTCAAAATGAGAGCTTGGGTGCACTCAATTAATCCCGAGGGAGTGTGCAAGAGAATTGGAGGATTGAGTGAAGAGGAAGTTGAGGATTTAATTCCCCATTTTCCAAGGAAGAAATTCAGAAATGCTCTTTTCAAATTCCTCTTAAAGCTTGGGATTTCTCAAGTTTCCTAACACTCACAGGGCTTAATCAATGTGGAATGATCAATTCAAATTGAATTAGGGGAGTATATCTCTTAATGAATGGTCAAGCCTTAGCTTACCATTTTGATCCAATTGACCATATGTGAGGGGTTGTTTAGGCTGTTAGATCTTTGCACATGGGTCTTTAGTAGATTGGTAACCTCCCATGTGCTTCAAATTGAGTGGAAGGGGGATTTTGAATGAGCCAATTTGAGCTAGGGGGTCGGGTTTAGCCTAGGGTCCATTTGGGCTAACCTAAACCCGTTGAGTTGGGTGCACCACTTTTCATTAGGTCCACTTGAGCTATTAGGAAGGTATTAAGTTGATATGAAGAGGGCTTGACCAAATTACCCATGGATTAGTCCATAATTTATTTTATGGCCTAGGGGTAAAATGACCATTTTGCTAATTTTTTAATTCAAATATGTTGGGTATGTGAAGAAAATAGGTTTGGCCAAGTTTCATGAGATTAGGAGTTCATTTGATAAGGTTTAGCTCATGTTGACCCATTTAGGTCAAAATAGGTCAACTTAGGTCAAGTTGACAATTGGTCAAATGGGTCAAACCGTCAAGTTCATATGACCATTTGAAATATTTTGGTGGCTTTAGTTTGATTCAATTTGGTATAGTTTTGAATTTGGTTCATATGACTTCATTTAGGTCAAATGGGTCAAGTTGACCTATTTGATCCATTTGACTGATTTGAACTAGGTCAAGAGTAGGTTTAGGTTTAGTTAGTCATATGGAGTGGATTGGTATATTTGTTTCCAAGAAATTTGGGTTAAGTTCAAATTTGGCTCGACATGACCCTTTAGGTCAAGTTGGGTCTAAGGTCAATTTGGCTAGGTTAGATCTAGTTGGCCAATTGAGGCTTTGGTGAAGTCCAACAAGTAATTTGGAATGAACTTGACCCAATGGTTTGTCAATTTGACTTAGATCAAGTTTTGACACATTTGATTTTTTAGCTCAAGATGGGTCAACTTGGGTCAAGTGGTCAATTGGACTAGGTTTGGCTCAAATGTTGACTTATTCAAGTTCAAACATAGTTCATGAATAAACATAGATCAATGGTTTCAATCAATTTGGCCTATGGTAGATTTTGGCTATGTTAGGTTCATTTTGGGCTAAGTGTTGACTTGGTCAACCCTTAGGTTTGACTCAATTTGTTTGATTGATCATCCCATGATGATTGTTGATCATGATGAGAGGCACAAGTGAGTTTGGTTCAATCCAATTTGGTTAGGATTAGAATTTGGCTCATAAGGGTACTTTAGGTCACTTCAAGTGAGCTAAGTGGGTAAAATGGCTTGGTCAAAGCTTGATTTGAGTTTGATTGAACTTGTATATTGACTTATGATTGAAATATAAATTCATTTGCAAGTGATTTTAAGTCAAATGGGTTTTGGTTCATTTGATAATTTCATGTTCAAAGGAGGAATATGAATGGATTTGGGGGTTTGATTTTTGGCTTGAGTTTGATTTGGTGATTGAAGTTTATATTTATATTTGGATTCATAATTGTAGGGTTGATTGAATCATGAAGGAAAATCAAGAGTTTGGCTTGATTCGAAGTTGATTTGGCTAAGTTAAAGATTTTGACTTGAAAGGCTTAAGTTGATTTTTGAGTGGATTTGAGTATGATTTTTGAAATTAGTTTTGATTGTTTGAATTTATATTTCATTTATGTATGTGAATATAAATGAGAATATAAATGGATTATGAGAAAATTTCAAGGATTTGAAGTGATTTGATTATGATATTAGCTAAGTCCATTAAAAGGGAATTTAAAGGACATAGGAAAATTTTGAGTTTGGAATTTGATTTGTGGATTTGATTTAATTGATTTGAATTTATATTTCATTTATATATGTGAATATAAATTAGAATACAAATGAATTATGAGAAAATCTCAAGGATTTGATTTGGTTTAGATCATGATTTTAGGCTAAGTCCATGAAGAAAAACTTAAAAGACTTAAGAAAGTTTGGAGTAGGGATTTGAATTTTTGAATTTGGTTTGATTGATTTACATTTATATTTCATTTATATTTGTGAATGTAAATGAGAATATAAATGGATTATGAGAAAATCTCAAGGATTTGAAGTGATTTGATCATAAATTTGGCTAAGTCCATTAAAAGGGAATTTAAAGGACTTGTCATGCTCTAAAATCTATTCCTATGGCTAACTCTTCTAAGTCTCTAGGGCTAGGTTGAGTGTCAACCTAATCACTAGATGTGTCTTAAAACTAAGGAACTCCTAAAGCCTAAGAGAAGTCATATGTCTAAGATGGAGGGGTTGAGAGCTCATTCTAAAAATGAGATCAATAAACACGCAAAAAAATGAGTTTGAACATGAGGGATAACTATGCTAATGTGTATGAATCGCTTTGTATTTCAAAAAGACCTTGTCATGCTCATTAGTGCATAAGAAGAAAAATGGTAATTGCAAAACATAGTTGCATGATAAATGTTTGATTGCCCTCCTAGCAAAATCTAAAATTTTATCAAATTTTTAGAATTAGAAAAAAAAAAGGGGGAAAAGAATCAAAATTCATTAAGAAAAAGAAAACACATAAACAATGAAACAATATGAAAGTGCAAAGTATTAAAATTAAAATCAATTTGCAAGGAAATCAAACTTGGAATGATATTTATAAAGGACTTAATAATGCATCATAAACTTGAAAATGATTTGTTCGATGGATTTTAAATCAGTACATTTTATGTGAGAGAAATGTAAAGTGATCTTAATTAAGCACAATCAAGCATGTAGAATGATGATGAAGCTTAATAATTCATTTTCATTCTATAGCAAACTATAAGGGTTAATGGTTAATTAGTTAAGATGAATTAATTGAATCATATGGCTTATGTTCTATTCTGTGTGAAAATGATTGAAATAGAATAAGCCAAATGAAAATATAACTTTGAATTCATGTTATTCTTATGAGGAAGTTACATGAAGCTTGAAGGTTAATTCTCAAATGAGATATTCAAAACCCTAAAGTGAGATTCATAAGAATAAGTCTTCTTTAATCCATATATGGAATGTCTAATTTAAAATAGATTTCTAAAGAAGGCTTCCATTGAACATAAATTGACACATATGAAATTTGTTGAGTGTTATCTTCAAGTTAAGGTGAAAATCAAATGAATTTCAATAGAGATTTTCACTAAAGATGAGCATCCTATTGAAAAGACTATAAGCCAAATGATATTATTAGAAAATCAATAAGTAAGCTAATTACAGTAATATTTTAAATTATAAATAAAAAATTAAAATTTGTACATTTTAAATGTAAGAGCATAAGGCATTCTCAAATAATTTCAGATTATAAATGTTTAAATTCAAGTTTGGATATTTAGTCTTAGGATTGGTAGTTAACAAAACCTAAAAAAATCTATTATAAAGAATTTCAACTTAGAAAAAATATGAAGCTAATTCTTTCATGTGAGTAGATTGAGCTAAAAGTTGACAAGATCTAAAGTTCGATATATTTGATTCAAACAATACATCTAGAAGATGTATGTTAATGGTGATTTCATGAGGGGACACTATCAAAATGTGATTCTATTTTTAAATCAAATTAACTCAAATTAAGTATTAATCTAAAATTGCTTAAATAAAATTCTATCATTAAAAGCTTAAAATAAAGCTCAATCTATCCACCTTCCGTAACTATTTTTCGGAGGTGATAAATTAAGAAAACTCTAGCTCACAAAAGAGCTAATGTCAAATCAAGTGTTCTACTATATTCACTCCATTATGTCAAGACGGTTCATGTCCTTGATTTGAAACCAAGGCTATGGATGATGTAGTTCAGAGTCCTTGACGGGTGGTTTAGCAAGAAGGCTCCATTATATTATGATCAATGATAGTGATGCTCTCCAATGGCTCTATCCTTTGAGTTATAAATTATAGGGTATACTTGATAGGACAAACAACCCTCTATCTGCTAAGGTAGACTTAAGATTGTCTCCTTAGACAAACACCACCCTAGGTCTACAAGGATTTTTTTGGATGGTGTAACCCATGTGTTGTTGATAAGGATCTTTCAGTCAGGTTGGGTCAACTACCTCTTCTAACTAAGTAGACTAGGGAGTTGGATGATGGAACTAGATCTAGATGAGATCATTCAACCATTCATAAAATGATGAATTTCATAATTTTAAATTCCAAAACTCTACTATAATGCCATGCATTTAATCTAATGATTAGCTTTAATTGAAAGTTCTCTCACTTATGGGAGGGATAATTAACTGGTGGCCTATAGAAAAGAACCGATCTAAAGTTCTCACCAATGAGGAAAATCTGGTAGTGTTATCTACTATTCCATTTCGAAAATCACTGACAATTAAATCATACTCTCTTCAATTCAATATTATCAAGAGGTCAGTGGTAAATTTTCGGAGCCAACAATAACATTTTTTAATATGATGTGCAAAGTTTATTCATGATGCATCACCAAAAATTAATCCAATCAAATGTGAATCTTGATAAATGTTTTTATTGAAAACTTTTTGAATTAAATATATAGGATCATTTGAACTTAAATTTTAACAAATTTATAATTGAACTGAACATCACTATGAGACAAGCTCAACAATACTAAAGATGATCCAATTGAACTTAAAATGACTCTAAGTCAAACACTTCGATAAAGAATTTTGTGATTTTAATTGAAGGATAAAATAATTAATTTTTTTTGAGGTTATAATCAAAATGAACATCTTGAAGAGTAAAATCTACTAAATCCAATATTATTTAATTCTATAATCACTAAGGCTCTTAAATACTAAAAATGTCATCTATAATAATGGACTTAATATTTGTCGTTTTTTGGGATTTTGGTTAAAATAAATAAAATGTTACTCTTAAAAACACTGAATAGAGTCCTTGTTATCCACATGGAAGGAATCTAGACTTGAAATAATAATAATAATAATAATAATAATAATAAATAATAATAATAATAAGCTTTAAAGTTTGAGAAAATCTAGAGTTGTATTTGATAGTCAACATAAACGACTACCACCAATAATCAAGTTCTATGATTGGCATCGAATGGCCATCATTGGCTATCCTTCATTACCTATATATCATTACTTAGCTATTATCATTTAGTCACCATCATCTTTTAACTACTATCACCTACTTATTATTACTTGATTGTCAACATCTAATCATACCATCACTTGATTACGATCACTTGATTGTCATGCTCAATTGTCATCATTCGTCCCATCACTCGATTATCATTAATCAATTATTGTTGACAGATCATCATCGCTTGGTTGTGATTATTAAACAGTCATCTTTTGATAAACATTCTCACTTTACACTATTTATGTAGGAATTCAAATTATAAATATAGAAGACTGAGCTAGTATTCCTAGCTTTATAATCTTAAATTTTCTCAATTAAGAGAAAAAAATAGATTTCTATAATCTTGTTTATATAGTGATTCATTTCAACCGATCGAGTCAAACACTATGATTTTTTTTTCATTTTTAGATTTTATATATTAAAAATTTGATGTCTTTTATGATTTTTTTTGTAACTATCTATCAATCTATCGATCATTTTTAGATTTCAATCAAAAAGTGCTAAGTACAGATATAACTCTATATTTAAATTAATAATAAATGTTTTATGATAATTATGGTATATTGACTTGAAATTATTTTGTATTAATATAATATTAATTATAAGATAATAATAATATAAATGTAAATATCAATACATAACAATATATATTACTTTATAACTAATACACAACATAAAATTATAATTTTTTTTCAAACAGGCCTTACATAAAATATAAATTATTAAGAGTGCAATCTAGATGTAATTCTATATTTTAAAATAATATGAAGTACTTAATGATGCTCGACATAATTGTCATTGATTGAAAATTATTTTGTATTAATATAATATTAATTGTAAGATAATAATAACATATGTATATCAATATATAATAATACAAAGCGTTTCACTAATATATGATAATTATATATTGATGAGTGTCACATGACGCTATACTATTAGATTTCAAGTGAAAGCTACATTCGACTTCACACATAATAATTTCTTTGAATTAAATCTTTCTTCATTTATTTGTTAAAAAATAACATGTCATAAGCTCGGAAGAGTAGACTTTCATTTCTCTAAGTAATTCACATATACAATCAAATTGAACCCACTTTGCCTTGGTGAGTTAATCGAATATTTTCTTAAGTAAAATGAATAAATTTTATTTTCATTTTATTGAGCCTACTAAAATAAATTGGATTCCATTTGATTTGATTTATTTATTTATTTTTGAGGAAGTGCAGCAATTTGAGCTTGATGCGATGATATTTGACGAGTACAATATATAGTCAAAATAGGATGACATTTTATCAAAATGATAAGATATATATAAAAAAATGATAAGATAATTTTATATAATAATTTGATAATCAAAATTATTATTTAATAAAATATCTTTTTATTTTGAGCGGATATCTTATAATTTTAACATAAATTTTTTTAATATGATGTGCAAAGTTTATTCATGATGCCTTACCAAAAATTAATCCAATCAAATGTGAATCTTGATAAAACTTTTTTATTGAAAACTTTTGAACTAAATATATAGGATCATTCAACTTAAATTTTAACAAATTTATAACGAACGAACATCACTATGAGATAAGCTCAACAACACTAAAGATGATCCAATTTAACTTAAAATGAGTCTAAATCAAACAGTTGAAGAGTGATAAAGAATTTTGTGATTTTAATTGAAGAATAAATTTTTTTTAAATTTTTTTTGTGCTTATAATCAAAATGAACATCTTGAAGAATAAATCTACTAAGCCCAATAGTATTTAATTCTATAATCACTAAGGCTCTAAAATACTAAAAATGTCATCTATAATAATGGAATTAACATTTGCCATTTCTTGGGATTTTGATTAAAATAAATAAAATGTTACTTTTAAAAACTCTAAATAGATTCCTTGTTATCCACATGGAAGGAATCTAGACTTGAAAAAAAAAATTTTAAAAAAAGCTTTATAGTTTGAGAAAATCTAGAGTTATAATTGATAGTCAACATAAACAAGACACCGGAGGACCATCATTGGCTATCCTTCATTACCTATATATTATTTTTTGATTGTTATCGTTCAATCATCATCATCATTTAACTATTATCGCCTACTTGTTATCATTTGATTGTCAGCATTCAATCATACCATCACTTAATTGTCATGCTTAATTGTCATCATTCGTACTATCACTCGATTATCATTACTCAATTATTGTTGACTGACCATCATCGCTTGGTTGTGATTATTAAACAGTCATCTTTTGATAAACATTCTCACTTTACACTATTTATGTAGGAATTCAAATTATAAATATAGAAGACTATGCTAATATTCCTAGCTTTATAATCTTAACTTTTCTCAATTAAGAGAAAAAAAATAGATTTCTATAATCTTGTTTATATAGTGATTCATTTCAACCAATCGAAGCACTATGATTTTTTTTTCATTTTTAGATTTTATATATATATAATTTGATGTCTCCTATGATTTTTTTGTAACTATCTATCTATCTATGATTTTTAGCTAATATTTAAGGGCCTCACGAAAGTAGTAACACTTCTTGCTAGCTTTTTCAAAAGTGTTTGCTATCATGGATGTGAAAATCAAATTGAATTGGATAGTTAATTGGATTATTTATTGAATTGCTCTTCCAATTTGTTAGTTTAATTTAAAAAAAACGAATTTATTAAAAAAATTATGATTAGACATTATAATGTAGAGAAGATGTTTAACTAAATATTATATATATATATATATTATAACATTGTTAATTTTCAACATTTTTTTAATAATAAAAATTTTATTATTTATGAACATCTTTCTTTATTTTATTTTTTTCTTCTGCTGGTGGATGGCATTCACATTCCTAATGGTCCTGAAAAGTAGTAAAGCAATCAGCGCACAAACTGCACGTTGGGTGTGATCTTGTTGGAATATCACCATCATTATTTCAACGACTGATTATTAATTAATCTGCATCCCACGCATTCAATTTCCAACTCCACCATCATGACAACGATGGCTGAACGACAATAGGGCTTGTGTTTGTGTCAAGAAAAGTTTTTCATTGATACAAGCAAAAAAAATAAAGGAGCTCATATATGCCCTTACAAACATGGACAACAAGAGAAAACAAATGAAATTTTCAAATACAAACCGTATAAAACTGAATCGATAAATCTATGCTCAGGATGAGCTGATATTTATGCCGTAAGCACGACAATAGGACTTCTGACATTATGCACGCCATCGCTCCACACCAAACTAGCTGACACCAGAGTGTTATTAGTCTCTCCTTCCAATTTTACTTCAAAGGATTGCTTCTCAAGAAGATTTTGGAACGACAAGACCTGCGGGACAACGCTGATCTTAAGCTCAGGAGGAGCAGCCACGTTGACAATATAGTTGGAACTTGAATCTCCAACGTTAGTGACGGTTCTACGAAATGTGGCTGAAAAGGGTTTTCCCGTTGTGATTGTCAAGGCAAAAGTGGGATAGTTGAGATCAAAGATAGTTCCATTTGTTTTAGCAGTACAATTGCTTGAATCTCCCGTCACCCTTCTAAGTGTTTCAGTGGTGTAGCCTTGACCGCATAGAAACTTCACATATTCAGCCTCATCAGCATCATAGACAAGGCCAGGGTTTAATGATCCGATGGGATTTAAATGGCCTGCTCCATAAGCAAGTTCTGCTTCGGTGTTCTTCTCTGGGCTCATGATGAATGCTGTAAGAAAGTAATGGAGAGATCAATAAATATGAGATAATATAATTCAATCTGTTGAAGCTTAATTTATATGATTATATCAGATGGAGATGGTGGTGAAGAAGTACCAGTGGTGATGAGAGCAGACTTGATCGCAGCAGGAGACCAAGTTGGGTTGAAAGACTTGATGTAGGCTGCTGAACCAGTAACATGAGGGCAAGCCATGGACGTTCCAGATATAATATTATACAACGCAGATTTTTCCGAGCTAAGTGGAGACCATGCAGCTAAGATATCAACTCCAGGTGCCGTCAAATCAGGCTACATTATATAAGATAAGCTCGATGAATTCAAAGCTTATGAGTTATGAGCAGCCTAAATGAGATACGAAAACCTTTAATTTAGTTTGATCAGATAAAATTAATTACCTTGAGTAAACTAGGTGTAATGAAATTTGGTCCACGAGATGAAAACGAGGCCACATAAGGCGCAAGACTATCAAACACCCCCTCACTCTTTTCAACACTCGCCGTTGGATGACTATCAGAGGTCAGAACAAAAAAAAATATATATATATATATAAATCAAAGAAACATAAATGCCTATTAAATGATTTTTAGCTGATTGTTCATCTCCCTAAAATGATTAGAGAGACAGACCTTGTTTTGTTGGTGTATAGGAGGACTTTGGCGGTATCATTAACGTCCAACACAGAGACAGGAAGCTTGAACTCGAAAGCAACATCATTTATGCCTTGTGCAGGCATAATCGCGCCGATAGCGCCGGCGAGCTGCGGTCCATTGCCCTCACTTATTCCATCGCATATAAGTATGCTTCCCTTGGCCAATTTGCCGTCCAAAGTTCCTTGACTGCAAAATCTGCAGGAGTAATGAATTTTTTACACAGAAAGTTAGTTTGGGTTCGGTTTTTTTTGAGCGACTTAAACAAAATAAAAAGAAGGCCATGTATGTTTATTTTATTAAGAGAGTATTATTACTGATAAATTTAAGGCAATTTTTTTAAATTAAGTATGATTAGAATCTGAATTAGATAATTAAGTACGGTCAAACAAAAATTTAAGAATAGATAACGCTAATTACTATGCATATGTTAGCCTGACAATGACGTGAAATACGCTTGCATTTCAAATAGCCCACCAAGTAACACTAATAATGATTTAAATAATTAATTATTCTTCTTAATTTTAAAGACGATATGGCAGACGTCGATCAAGATCTGTGTTCAATCAGCCACGCATTTAAATTTATTTTGAAAAATAAATTTCAATTTCCTTTAATAAGATAAATATTATTACTTGAATGAAATTAATTTTTTATTATATTTGAAAATAAATAATTATTTTTCATTCATTAAAATTATTGAGTGAAATAATTAACTATTTCAATAACTTTATAAATATTTATAATTATATCTATATTTAAAACTATTATTATTTAAAACTATTATATACTAGGGATTATTTTTAAATATAATATCACCCAAAGAGGGAGGTTTTATTTTTATTAATTTTTTTAATTAATATAATTATTTAAAATATTTAAAATATATAATTTAAAAATATTTTTATAAAATATTTAATAACTAAATATTTATATATTTAGTTATTAATTTATTTATTTATATATATATAATTAAATATATAATTTAAAAATATTTTTAATTATATATATAAATTTATAAATTTATTTAATATTTTTTATTAATTAATATAATTATTTAAAATATATAATTTTTATTAATTTTGTTAATATATAATATAAAATTATTTAAAATATATAAATAAATAATTTTAATAAATAAATAAAGAAAGGAATAAATTATATAAATATTTTATAAATTATATAAATAAAGTAATTTTATATATATATATATATATATATATATATATATATATATATATATATATATATATATTTATTTATTTATTTATTTATAAATTTATTTAGTTATTTATCTATTTAAATTATATAAATATTTTTAAGTTATATATTTATATATATAATTAAAAATTTTTTAAATCGCCCATAATAATATTTATCTTATTAAAGGAAATTCACAAATTTATTTTCCAAAAAAATAATTTAAATGCGAGTTTCAACACGGACTTTTGGGATCTTCAATCCCAACTGCCAACTAAGCTATTCTACTTTAACATTAAGGAAAAAATAATTAATTATTTAAACTATTATTAAAGTAAAGCATTAGTTGCCTTTGCTCATTTGAACGCAAGTCGCCCACCTCATTTCAACGCGATTATGCCACGTCAGATCCGACGCTGCCGCAGCCACTTAATCGATTATATTTATTCTTAAATTTTTGTTTGACCGTACTTAATTACCTAATTCAGATTCAATCATATTTAATTTAAAAAATACCTTAATTTAATCATGTAATGGTTTTAAAAGGACTATTGTATTTGAATATAGAGATGAGTTGGTTGCTTTACCTGGAGAGTGAGCCGTCGAAGCCACCTGTTATGTTTGGTACATTTGCCGCATATATCAGAGGGTACATCGTGCCATTGGAACCTTCGGTGTTCACCGCCATTCCCTGCCACCAGCCAGATGAATTACATTTGTTAGTTAGTTATTTAGCAATTGTTTTAGAGTACTGGTGTACTTAGAAGCATGTGATAGAATCATACCTGGTAAACTTCGCCATTTCCAAGCTTGACTTCAGCGATAAACTTGCGGTCAATAGTGCTCGCTGCCACGGTCAGCAACCACGGCGCGGTGTTGACCACGCTATACCTCCCTGGACCAGTGTTCCCGGCCGAGCTCGAGACCAGGATGCCTTTCTTCATCGCGTGGAAGCTTCCAATGGCAATAGGATCGCTGAAGTAATTACTAGGGAAGGTTGAGCCAATGGAAATGGAAATGATGTCTACGCCATCGGCAATGGCATCGTCGAAACCGGCGAGGAGATCGACGTCGGAGCAGCCCTCGTCTTCCCAGCAGACCTTGTACACCGCGAGCCGCGCAGATGGCACTCCGCCACGAGCTGTGCCTTCGGCGAGGCCGGAGAGATTGGCATTGGCGACCAACCGACCGGCTGCCGTGGAGGAGGTGTGCGTGCCGTGGCCTTCTGTATCACGTGGGGATGCGATGTTTCCAGCGCTTATGTTTCCTTGAAGGTGATAGTAGCGCGCTCCGATGATCTTGCTGTTTATATATCAAGTAATTGAAAACGTTATCAGCGACTGGAAAATTTTAAATTTTAAAATTTTTTGTTTATTAATGAAACAGAATGAAAACTACTTTTATATATGTATGAGATCATACTTGTTGCATGTGAAATTATTGTTGGAAGTCTGGCAGGTGCCGTTCCACTCAGCCGGCGGGGGGCCGAAGCCAGTGTCGTCGAAGCTCTTGGATTCGGGCCATATTCCGGTGTCGAGGACGCCGATAATGACGTCGGACTCAAAGGCGCCACGAGGCGCTCTCGATGAGAAGCCCATGAAGCTCCACGATCTTGTAGTATGAAGCTCTCTTTGCTGGCTAGGAAACACGGAAACCACCTCATCCATGTCTGAGAATATATCCACACGCAAGCGTGATTATAATGAACGCCTTAGAAAATTTACAATAACAATTTGTTTTGATAATTTTGATTATTTCAGTGGAATTACTTGAGAACTTGTTCGCTTCTTCTTCTGTGAGCATCGCTGCGAATGCATTAAAACTTCTTCTGTAACTATGGATTAGGCTTTCAGCTGCAACATCGGTGCAGTCATAATTTGGCATAAGAAATAAATTGCAGTATCAGATTGTTCAAAATATAGAACTCTAACAAATATGATGAAAGCAAGATTTCACATATATATATACTTTGTACGTAACATCACTGTATCATTTTAATTATCAGATGAATGAGAATTAGGAAGTTGTTCTTAAGATGGAATTATTTGACTAATTTGTGAGGTTTAATTTGTTTTGCAACTCTTAATGCTTCGATTAATCATTTTAGAAAATGATATACAAAACAAAATTTGTTTACGTTCCAATTGCTTAGGAGTTCTTTGGGAACAATATTATTTTATATATTTTTTTAATTTTTATGTTATTTTTATAAATATATTTATTTAATATGCTTTAAGCGTTTTTATTTTTATTTTTTAAAAATATATAATTTTATTTTAAAAATACTCTAAATAATTTTTTTAAATATTTTGAATAATTTTAAAAATAAAAGTTATCATCAAACACATTTTATTTTGAACTAAAATTTAAGATTCACTATTTTCAAAAGTATCCAACAAATAAGAGAATAAAATATATGCAATTTTATGAGATGTGTGTATATGGATTGACATTACCTAATTTTCAGTGAAAAGAAATTAAAGATATAAGTGAGTCAAATTAACTCATAACTTTAATTAAGCTTAATTTTGGATGAGCCAACCTTTGTACGATTCATTAGATCATATGTTGGATCATTTAAAGATATTGATATAAAATACACTTATATTAGAATATAATAATTTAAATATAATTTTATTAAAATAATTTAAAATTATATTCCATTTTTTTATATAAAGTAATTTCTTATTATTTTTTTAATTTTATATATTTTAATCATTTTATTATAATAATTACTTGAATCAATTTTTTTTATAATAAATAAATTAGCTCTTGAGCTAATTAAATTCATAAAATTAAATACGATTAATTATTCAAACTTAAATCAAATTAAGAATGAATAGAACTCAACTCCACTCCTTCACATCCCTACAATATGCAATATGTCTGAAAATATTTTTCCCATTAAGAAAAATAAGAAAACACAATATAAAATTTGTTGCTACCTTGCTTGTTAATTACCTTTCAATCACTTGGTTGAGCAGACTTTTATGAAATGATAGTATTGAGTCAGGTTCCTCCCTAAGCCGCTCACCCATATAAACAATATAAGCCTGACAAAGTCAGTCGTAATTAATGTTAATTAGCATCAATAAACCGTGATTTCTGAAGCAGATTAAATCAAACCAAGGCCATGCTTGCCTTCTTCTCCTGCTCCGTGGCCTCTGCATGGCCTTCGAGAGCTGTCACCAGAAGCCATGCTTGGAAGAGGAGAAGAAAGGAGGAGAGAGTGGGAAGAAAGTTGCGAGACATAATTAAAATTGAAATCCTAAAGATATAACTTGGTTGATGACTTTGGAAGAGAAATGGGAGGGTTTTTATAGGAGTTAGCTGATGACGACATAATTATTAATTATTAGTGTTGCCTGTGAGCATAAACATATATAGTTTGACTTTAAAAAGTTTAATTAAGTAGCGCTTAATCAACTTGGAAAGTTTATTTTCCTCCATTAATGCTTGGGTAGTTCCGCCAGGTTGAAAAAAACAACGCTGAGGAAAAATACAAGGCGCTGACTTTTAAAGGAGGTTTATTATCAATTAGGGTTTCCAGCGAGTATAAGCATATATATAGTTGGATTTAAAAACATTAATTAGTACTAAAGTATATAGCGAGTAAACAAAAATAGCCTAAGAACTGATTTAATATACTTAAAGAAGATGAATTGAAAAGAGCAACGGTGGTGAAGTCATATGCATGCATGCAGGAAGAAGTCCACGATAAATGCGTAATAGTATAGCATGAGAGAGAAGCAGATGTACGCATCTAGGGATTATTATTTTAAGTTAATTTTACTATTAGTATTACTATCCATTTGACTAATTAAAATTATATTTAATTAATGCTGAATTATTATGCACGTGTAGACTCGCCTTCTGTGTTGAGGGAGAGCCGATAACAATTAAAATTCTACAAATTCAAATTTTATTTATTTCTTTGTTCATTTTTTAAAAATATTGAGTGAAAAATTCATTGAGTCAAGCCTGATCAATTTAAAAAGATTTTAAGTTTTCAATCACTGATCAAGCAATGATACGGCCATAGTTAAATCTTAATTGCTAAAATTATGAAGATTAATTTTTTTTTCCCCTAATTATTAAAGGATATCTCTTCTAAGGCTCTAAGAAAATTATCATTCATATTTGATTATTTTCATATTCATGTTGGATCGTGTTTAGCCTTATAATAAGTTTGATAAATACTTAAAAATATATATTTTATGTAAGTGTTTGTGTATTTGCTTAAATATCACTTAAGCACATGTGAATTCAAGTTGGCCTATAGCAATGAATTGTGATCAAAGACGGTTGGCCAAGTTAAATAGATCAATCTTATGGAGTTTTTAGGAGTATATTGACCTTCAAATTTTTATCTATAATCACACCTACACCATTTCTAGTTCGACTTTTACCTGAATACCAAAGTTTAAAACCTAAATTATCAATCTCCTTGGCCTTCTCACCAACCCATTTAGTTTCTGAACACATAAAATATTTATCTTTCTATGAACCATAATATCTATTAATTCCATTAATTTACCTATAAGAGTACCTATATTCTAAGATCCTAACCTAATTCTAGTTTCATGGACTAACTTCTTTGCCCGATCCGCCCATAATGTGGGAACCTTGCTCGATCGGCGACTCTAGCACATTTTTCACAGTATTCAAAGCTGGCATAAACTTCCGGGGGACGCCTAGCATTAACACAATGATTTAAAGGATTCATGTCATGATTATTTAGACAAATTTTACGCTGGCTGTCGACTACCTAACGCAACCCTCCACTTTTTGCATCCGGACTTGGGACCGGCAATGGTAGTGTTAGGTAAAGCATATATACAATCAAATTAAATGACTTAATAAGATAAGTTCGATAATACTAAAATCGGGTCAAGCAGAGCTCAAATGAGCTCGAATCAAGCTCAAATGCTATACATAAAAACTTCAAGACATTAATTGAATGATCAAATGATTTCCAGTCGCCTACTTGTTATCATTTGATTGTCATCATCCAATCATACTATCATTTGATTACCACACTTGATTGTCATGCCAAATTATCATCATTCGTCCCATCACTCGATTATCATTACTCAATTATTGTTGATCGACCATCATGGCTTGGTTTATTAAACAATTATCTTTTGATAAACATTCTCACATTACACTATTTATGTAGGAATTCAAATTATGAATGTAGAAGACTAAGCTAGTATTCCTAGCTTTATAATCTTAACTTTTCTTAATGAAGAGAAAACATAGATTTCTATAATGTTGTTTATACACTGATTCATTTCAACCAATCGAGCCAAGCACTATGAATTTTTTTTATATAGATTTTTTATATGAAAAATTTGGTGTCTCTTATGATTTTTTTTGTAACTATCTATCTATCTACCAATCATTTTTAGATTTCAACCAAAAAGCTAAACTCTCAATCTAGTACTATGAATGTTCTAGCATGTAATAATTTTTTTAAGGGCCTCACAAGTTGAAGTAGAAGTAAGAACACTTCTTGCTAGCTTTTTCAAAGTATTTGCTATCATGATTCTTGTTGACCCTCACTCACATCCAGCTAATTGAAGCAAAAAAATATATTGTGAAATTAACAAAAGATGACTCATAATATTGATCAACCTAATCCCTGGAACACATTAAGTGCAATCAAAATTATCCGTACGTGAAAATCACTTACACATGAGATTGACAATACATAAACGTATGCAAGCGACGATAATTTTTATAGGGAGATAAATGATAAAATCATTTAAGTAATATTTTGTAAATTACCTCAATTTGAATTAAAACAAAACCATAAAATGGTTACATTCAGAAATTTATATATGCCAATCAGTATATGGTATGTTTAACATTAAGAATATATAAGAGGATAACTTACAGAAACTTTGGGTTATATATTATTTTGTATTGGCATTAAATATAGCAAATCAATAAGACTTTTATAATAAAAATAAATAATTAATTAAGGAAATGGTAATACGTGGGCTTACTGATCTTCAAACGGAGATCTACAATTATTCATATCTGAAAGGGTTGAGTCCTCATTTGTTTCTACTCCTAAGGAAATGGTAATACGTGGGCCTACTTGACACAAGCCATCGCCCAGCATTTGTAAAATTATATTTTGTATTGTAAAATAAATTGAAAGAGTAAAACCTTGTTGCGTACGGCTGCCCCTCCCTAGTGTTGAATAATCCCTTTATCATTGGAAGATTTACATACATACCACCCAATTTTTATGCATTTACATATTTAATACTTAAAATTAAATATTTACTTATCTAATACTTTTTTTTTTTGCTTAAATAGGTGCATTTCACTTTTTAAAAGTGATTAAAATGATATTTTTTATATGATATTAAATATTGGGATGTGTTATATATATATATATATATATATATATATATATATATATATATATATATATATATATGTATATATTTATGTAAAAAGTGAGTTTATTTGTGCAAGCATGCACCATCACACTGTTGGTGTTTTCAACGTGACAATTTATCTCGTTCAAATATAATGAATAAGTCATCGAAGGTTTTTTTTTTTATTTCGAATCAAAATATTTTTTATTTTACATTGCAAAATACTTATTTAAAGTCTGTCGCAATTAATATTGATTCAAATAAGTTTTGATAAAAAATATGAATAAGATTTGAATCATATAATAATAATGTTTAAGTTCATATATATAAATCATGTTTGAATATTTGTTGAATTTTATTCAAACTTTGTTCTAATAAGAACGGGCATGAATCGAACAAAATTTGAGTATGAGGCAAACATGGTTCTAAACATTGATCAAACAAGTTTGATGAAGGTTTGAACATATTTTAAACAAGATTCGGACATGAGTTGCAAGTAACCCAATATCGTAATGTTTACAACACAATAGATTATAAGAAATTTTATATAACAACAAAATGTGTTCAACATAGCTATAACACAAAAATTATAACATAGCAAATCATGAGAGACTTTTTATAATGACACATAACAGCTACAACACAAAATATTATAAGAGTTTTAAGAAATTAGACAACAAATAAAAAAATAGCTATAAAACAACACAACAATTTAAGACCTACAATACAATAGAATGTAACTCACAAAATATATAACATAAGGACAATAACACAACAAATTATAATTTAAGAGCTATAACACAATATGTCTCTGTAGAAATAATTAATCAAAGAATGAATATATACAGCTGAGATAAATAATATACATTAGATAAATGAAAAAATAAATAGATAATCTTTTTTGAATGTATCTATGAGTATATATTATTATGAAATAAATATATTTATAAATGATTCCTATAAAATTATATATGATCATATATAGCTTTCATAAGACTTTTCTATTAAATCATGTATATAATATATTAGATTATAGATACTATGTAGTTGTTATTGCAAGTGAGATACAAAGGGCTTATTGGAGCATATATACAAGAGCTAGTTAAATTGTTTAATTTTTGTTTGTTAAACTTTAAAAGGGCTTCCCTTATGATTACCTTAGGAATCTCACCTACAGTGGTTCTCCACTACTCAATTACAATAATCAAATCACAACTAAAAGCACCATTAAAATCTAATTTTACTCAAATACTTTGACAATCAATATTATTCAAATTATGAAAGATACCAACAAAAAACCCACCTTTATAAATTCTAAATCATTTAAAAATTTGCATTTCAAATCAAAATTATTTTCTCATAAAATCAAAAATATTTATTATAAAAAGTATAAACATAAAATTGATGATTAAAAAAATCTAATTTTTAAAAGCACTCATGCTACTAACTTTACTGATGTTTAATACAATCCATTTGCAGATCATTACATTAAAACTGCATTTGATGTTTCTTAAGAAACAACTTTCAGTAATTATTAAATTAACAGCGATAATGAATTACTTTTATTGTTCATCTCCAGTCTCATATTTTGGTTTAATCAATTTATTCACAATAATTTTTAATCATCTTTCTTTGTCGTTAAAATTGTTCATTCAAAACTCATACTATATTATTTAATTCTATTCTAATTTTCAAGATATGTAAGCAAGCAAGCTAGCAATTGTTATTGAACATAAAAAATATCAATTTATCTCTTGTTATCTTACTTGTGTGCTTTTTAGCACTTAGAATTCAATTGAAATGGATGCAACTTAGGAAAATACTTACAATGGAATATCATTACCTATGAGGTATGCACTATGATATAAGATTATACAATATTACAATCTCTGTAGACAGTGAGATCTCACATATTATCCTAATGAATTTTTTTTTTTTTTTGGGATATATGAGTTCACATATTAGTCAATGTTTAATAGCATACATGAAGGCACCTTCAAGTCACATACAAAAATTATTTCTTATTTATGGGGATTAATGCATCTCAAATCAAATGCTTCATCAAACACAATATATAATGCATGATCCATAGAATTTTGGGTAGCACCATATTAAAAAAAATTAAAGATTAAATATACTACATAAAAATAAAAATTAGTTGATCATGCTTTCATTACCTCCCTTAACATTTTTTTTTTAAATGGGTGTGCTCACTCTCTTCTTTATAATTCTAATTGGGATAAGTTGAGTAAGATTATGCAATATGGACTTAGAACTCTTTTGCATCAACTTTATGCGCCATTATGGAATGAATAATTATTTATTAAAAAAAAATAAGAAAGACTTATAATTTAACTAATAATAATTGATATATCATTTTAAAATTTTTAAATCAAGTACGAATCTCAAGGTAAAGCATATATACAATCAAATTAAATGACTTAATGAGATAAGTTCGATGATACTAAAATCGGGTCAAGTAGAGCTCAAATGAGCTCGAATCAAGCTCAAATACTATACATGAAAACTTCAAGACACTAATTGAATGATCAAATGATTTCCAGTCGCCTACTTGTTATCATTTGATTGTCATCATCCAATCATACTATCATTTGATTACCACACTTGATTGTCATGCCAAATTATCATCATTCGTCCCATCACTCGATTATCATTACTCAATTATTGTTGATCGACCATCATCGTTGGTTTATTAAACAATTATCTTTTGATAAACATTCTCACATTACACTATTTATGTAGGAATTCAAATTATGAATGTAGAAGACTAAGCTAGTATTCCTAGCTTTATAATCTTAACTTTTCTTAATTAAGAGAAAACATAGATTTCTATAATCTTATTTATACACTGATTCATTTCAACCAATCGAGTCAAGCACTATGAATTTTTTTTTATATAGATTTTTTATATGAAAAATTTGGTGTCTCTTATGATTTTTTTTGTAACTATCTATCTATCTACCGATCATTTTTAGATTTCAGCCAAAAAGCTAAACTCTCAATCTAGTACTATGAATGTTCTAGCATGTTATAGTTTTTTTAAGGGCCTCACAAGTTGAAGTAGAAGTAAGAACACTTCTTGCTAGCTTTTTCAAAGTATTTGCTATCATGATTCTTGTTGACCCTCACTCACATCCAGCTAATTGAAGCAAAAAAATATATTGCGAAATTAACAAAAGATGATTCATAATATTGATCAACCTAATCTCTGGAACACATTAAGTGTAATCAAAATTATCCGTGCCTGAAAATCACTTACACATGAGATTGACGATACATAAACATATGCAAGCGACGATAATTTTTATAGGGAGATAAATGATAAAATCATTTTAGTAATATTTTGTAAATTACCTCAATTTGAATTAAAACAAAACCATGAAATGGTTACATTCATAAATTTATATATGCCAAATCATTATTGTTTTAAAAAATTCATTATTATCTTATATATATATATATATATTTATATTAATTACATTAGGCTAATAGTTGCAGTAATATGTATATAAACATATTAATACTTTTATATAATTATTATATGTATAATAGTTATATAAAATGTATTAAAAAATAAATAAAAATAAAATGATAAAAAAAGAAGAAAAAAATAGAATATACATATAAATATAATATTATAATCGAATTAAACTTAATTTAATTTACATACATTGGATTGTATATAAGACTATATCCCGTTAATTTTAATGTATTGTATAAAAATATGGAATAACTAAAAAAAGTTTTAATTAATTATTTTTAGTATAGTCAATAATACATTAAGACTAAAATTGCTATTAGTTGGGGTATGTATAATATATAAAACGAAACCTAATTTTTGTAATAAGAATTAAGTGAAATCAACTTCATTAATTAAAGTAATAAACCTATTTTATAAACTCTTGTTATTATTAATGAAAATCATCCAATTAATATATATTTATATATATAAATAAAATCAATTAATTAATGCATAAATATAACACCGTAAAAGGTATATTTAATAAAATATAAATTTTAATGTTAACAATGTCATTCTAATAATAATATTACTGATTAGTTAAGTTTTAAGTTTAAAATAAAATATGCACCTGCTCACATTATTCCTCCCACCCACTTGTCGTCCTTGACGATTTCGCTAAAAGAAGCAACTTCAGAAGTCTGGGTGCTCCTATTCCATTCGTCAGAAAGAAGAATTGTTTATTTTTCCTCCCTCCCGCATCCGCTAGGCCCCTCGTTGATTCGTGATCCGAAAACCTCGCTCTCATCCCATCTCCCTCAAGCCGCAAGCATTCATCCGCTCTCATTCCGTCTCAACAACAAACTTGCGCAAATCCTTTCATCTCGCTCTCTCGCAACCCAGAGCCGCCAGCGACCTTACAACTCCAGCCACCCCTTTGTGTTATCGAGAGACAACTTTACCATCACGTAGGTTTCTCTCGGCAACAGCTCAACCTCATCGTAACATCATCCTCACACAGCTGATCATCGGATGTCCTTCCATCTCCGCGTCCAATAACTATCGGTGAGCAACACTTGTATTGAAACCTCCATTTCAACCTACCCTCTTCACAGCTGAGAGGTAACTTCATCATCAGGCGAGTTCCTCTCAGCATTCCCTCTCAACACATCTAAAACCACCTCTCTTTCCCTCAGCTTTTCTCTGATTGCATACAACTCTAGAAACCTTCAATACTATCACTAATTTCGCAACTGAGAGGCAACTCCGTCATTAGACAGGTTCCTCTCGACATCTCCTCCGCCACATAAAAGCTTTTCTTCTCTCCACCGTGAACCCCAACAACTCCTCTCAAGGGGTGTAAACGAGCCGAGCTTGAGCGAACAAAACTCTTGTTCGTGTTCGGCTCGTTTGAAATTTGTTTTGTTCGTGTTCGGCTCGTTTATATATTGAGCATGAAATATCTGTTCGTGCTCGGCTCGTTTAGTTAACGAACGAGCCAAATATATAACGAGCCAAACACGAATGACGAACTTTTTTGATATATGAGGAGGATTGAGCGCAATTTATCTTTTAAAATTTTAACCACAATTTATCTTTGCATTTTATGATATGTAAATGTGTTAGTATATAATAATAATAATAATAATAATAATAATAATAATAATAATAATAATAATAATAATAATAATAATAATAATAATAATAAATAATAGTAATAAATAAAAAAAAAAATAATAATAATAGTAATAAATAAAAATAATAATAATAATAATAGTAATAAATATAAATAATAGTCATAAAATAATAATAATAATAATAATAATAGTAATAAATAAAAATAATAGTCATAAAATAATAATAATAATAATAAAATAATAATAATATAATATAATATAATTTTTTATTTTGAGCTAAATCGAGCCTAACACGATCAAACAAATGATTATTCATGTTCGGCTCATTTATATATTGAACTTGAAATATCCTACATAATGAGCCGAATACGTGATATTCAGGAACAACGGCCTTTTTGACCGCCCTGCTCCTCTCACACGTGTAAGAAATCCACACACAAGAATTCCTCACCTTCCTCACACATTAAACAGCAGCCAACCCATATTCCCTTATTTTTCTCTGGCTATTACCTCCAGTGAATGCAAGCTCCAAGACAGTCGAACATGCAACAACCCCTTGTCTCTATTCTCAGGAAACATAATTTCATCTCACCCATCCTCCAACCTTGATGAGCCACCAGTTTGCATCTCGTTATTATTGTCCTAGCTTTTATACAATGTTCTTGGCTGCTGCATATCGACGACTCACACTGCTCTCAGCAAATCCATTTTTTTAATTTTATTTTCTTTCCGTCTTCGTTTCTTCTAGCAATAGTATGTCCGTGACCTCCGGCTCCTATCGATCTAGCTAACCTCGCCCTACTAGCACTTCACCATTTACGTCCAACCCACTATTCATTCTCTTAACCGAGACTCTCATTTGAATACTCTCATAATCCTATTTCCATCCTCCGTACAAAAGCTAATTCCAATACCCCTACTATTCATCTCCTTTCAATCACTAGCAAATTGATCAGGCCAAAACATCCATAACCTGTATTTCCTCCTCACATTTATTCATTACATAAACCAACTATCATTCACTTCTAACTGTCTTGGCATTTCGACACCATTTCTTTGTTTATATCCGAGATAATTAAAAAATATATTAGTATATCCTTCATAAAAAAAATCAAATCAGATCCATTGGCCTACATAATCTTTTGTCGCTCTCGCTCAACACAAAGATGATTGAAATGTGTGGAGATTGTATATATATTTGCTTTTATACAGGTGATTGAAGAGCTCGTTATGCTCGCATAACGGATTAATCTGAAGTGTTTCAAAACACCGTCACGCCATCGTGATAGGTATGCTAGTTAGATGTAACCCTGCGAGGGGCGATGCCAAAATACTGCTAGAATGCAACCAAATTTCTTATTGAAATTCAAGATTTTAAATAAAAGAAAAGAAAGCAAAAGCACGAATATGAACCTAAGCAAAAAAAAAGAAACAAAAGAATTAAAATAACTTTAATAAAAAACCTTTAATCTAATAAGCTAAATAAATACATAAAATGTAATAAAAATGAGTGATGATTACTTACAAGGATATCAAAAGACTTGGGAGATTCACTTGAAATTTGAGTAGCACTTCCATATCTCTTTTGTTGGACCATCAAAGTCTTGGGAGCAAGTGAAGTGGTAGAAATGGGCTATCATGGCCTTTAATTTATAGAAATGAATGTGAGCCCCTCATTTAATTGAAATATTTATAAAGTATTTAAATGATATGACATATGTAAAACATGTTGCATCCACATTTGTCACCAAGTTCATGACACTCAATTACAAATGATCCGATCACATGAGACTTGCAATAAGTTTGAAATTTAGCTTTGAAATACAAATGCAATTCAAGCATGGCTTAAGCAACAAGGCCTAGGTGAAAGAGATATAATTGCTTGTTCATGGGTGAGAATTAAAGTTGAATATAATGAATTAAGAAAGATATAGCCAAATAAATAAGAATTGACAGATTTAATAAATAAGCTAAGGGCCAGCAAAAACATAATGTTTATAATTAAAAATATAAAGTTGAAATCATCACCATTGGACCTACAATTCTATGTATAAGAAGATAAATGACGATACTAAATTAAATTCTGCATGAATTATGGAGCTTCCTTCAATCTAAAAATTAGAAAAATTTTATTCTAATTATGCTTTTCAAAATCAATAATTTTATTTATTAGATGAAATTATTTCAGCTAAAAGTGCTTGTATGTGCTCGGATATAGGGATTTAGAGTGTAAATTTCAATATCTAAAAAGGCTGCGTAGGCTGTGTTAGGATTAAATAAAAATATTAAATTAATCTTTTAATTTTGAAATAAAATTGTCTAAATTATTAAAGACCCACATGGGCCCTGACATAGTGTTGAATGTTTAAATTCAAGTGTGTGAGGATGTTGCGGGGGTTAAAACCAGATTGACTTAAATGTATTACACTATGAATTATACAAATATTTTGAAAAGAAAATAATTATTGTAAAAGTTTGAGCATATTTTAAAATTTAATATTCTAAATATATACTTATGTATGTATTTTAACGAGTCAAAGCATCCATATGGTGAAAGTTAAGTCCTATTTTGAGCAGTCAAATCCTCCTCCCCATAGGGATTGGAGTCGATAAGACTGATTCTTTTTGATAGAAATTAAGTGATTAATCTCAGTAAGGTTGCATATAAAAATTAACATATAATGATACCTTCAAGTTGATCACATTAAGACCACTCTTTCTTCTTTTGTAAGGCATTTAATAATTTTAACATGACTATTTCATATTTAGAAATTCAAATATTTAATTTCAAAAATCTTGAAATGTAATTAGAGGCTTCAATCTATAGATCCAACCCTCCTCCTATAGGAGTAGAGTTGACAAGATCTATCTAATATGATATAATAAGATTTCAAAATTGTAGACCCTATCCACTGCGAATTAAGGGTAGAGTTCATAAAGTCTACCTCGATGATGGCTGCGTTGATTGAGAATATCAACTCGAGGGGTTTATTATCAAAATTTTCTAAAATCTTCAATGCTAAGTAAAATTTCTATCAATTATCAAATATTCAAGAAAATTTCAAAATAAAAAAATTAATTAAATGAAAAGTCATCATAAAAAAATAATAATAAATTCATCCATCAGCCTTTCAAAATTATTTGTCGGGGGTGATAAATTTAATGTTAACTTAAGCTCACAATGGAACTAATTTCACATTATGTATACTACTATATTCACACTCGAAATGTTCTACATCAGTAAGGACGTGGTCTGTGTCCTCTGTCCCGGTGGTTTGACTAGTAGGCTCCACATATGAAGCTATTACGACCAGAGCCCTCTGACTGGGTGAATTGGCCAGCAGACTCCACTAAATTACGGTCATGGCTTTAGCCCATATGTTCCCGAATGATTTTTTACCCCTTTGAGTTGTGGATCATAGGCTATACCTAATAGGAAATAAAGCCCGCTGTTAGATAGAGTGGACTTAAGATTGTCCCCTTTGACAAATATCAACCATAATCTACAAAATCTCCTTGAACGACACAACCCATGACTACTGACAAGGATCCTTCGATCAGATTGGGTTGACCACCTCATCTGACTAAGTGGACCAGAGATCATGACAGCTCAGGATGACGGAATTATGGGATCTTGATCGGGTGTGTCATTATTCCCCCGACCATATACTTCAAGGATACAAAAATGATGAATTTAATTAAAATTTAAATTTAAAGTATTGTTACTATACACTAAGCAATTAGCGACCTATGACTAGCCTTAATCAAAAGTTCCCTCTCACTAATCAGGGAGGGGTAATTAATTATAGGTGCTTGGGCCTATAGAAAACCTGGAACCAGAACTAAAGTCCTCATCAAATGAGGTTGAAATCTTTGGGTAGTTCCTTATTTATCCACTATGAACAATCATCTGCCTTCTAAAAATTTCCTTCAGCATAAAATCTATACTCTCGTTTCATCGAGAGTCCGGGCCCAAATTTTCGAAGTTCACAGATTTCTAGCAACTCCATTGGGGACAGGCTTCTCTTTCCATCTTTGGCTAATCATATATATGTTATATTAACAATAAAATATTTGAAAATTCAAAATTAAAATATGGTAATTTAAATGTGTAATAAACTCAAATTATTAATGGATGAGGCTCTATGTTGAATGAATAATTATATAGAGAATACTTTTATTACAATATTTTATTATTTTGTAGTACCTCTACATTTTAAAAGTGTGGGGTAAAATGATAATTGTTGATTACTAATCCCCATCTTTTATTTATGCAGAATGGATCTGCAAAACACTCCTTTCAATGTTCAGCCTGGGCATGGAGAAAACATCCATTTAGCTAATTTCATCATCAACATAAGAGATGTTGGAGCTACAATTCAATTTGGTTGCATGAATTTTTCAGCCATTGCAGTTGCAACTTCCGAAGTACCCACCCATGGTCCACTTGTCCGTGGCCATGTCGGAAGGCCTCAGTTTACTGAAGCTCCTACGCATCATGCTCGCCAACCCATGCAACAACTAACCTATGCTAAGGAGGTCTCTCAAAAGAAAACTTCAGTGTTTGAAAGGCTGGGTGAGCCTGAAGCCCCTGTGATGAAGAGACTTATCATTGGGCAAACTGTGTATTTGATGCTTCGAGGCACAACTACTTTTCCAACTGATGGCTTTGTACTAGGGGACGTGATTGTGATGCTTCCTCATCATGAAGTAAATTAATTAGAAGGCAAAAAAGAAGAAGAAATGCTGAGCTGAGGACTCAATAGATCCTACCTGAACATCCCAGGAAATAAGAAATATTATTTCTAGAAGCGAGTATTTATACCCATAATAACTTTGATAATCTAAAATGAGTAAAAAGAAATAGTTCTACTGGTGAGGTGAAGCAGTCCTTCTGGGCTCAATGATATCAAGCCCCAACACCATAGAGGAGACAGCCTGAAATACTATCCCCTAGGATACACAAAGTTCTTAAAGTAGCCAAGAAAAGAGGCTTAATGAAAAGAAAATTTCAAACACCTGCGGTGATTGAAAATATTGAAGCCCCACCAAGGAGGATTGTGAGCTTAATATAAGTTTTAGTAAAAATAATATTTTATTAATTAAACCAAAAATACAAATCATATTGACCTGAAACATTTAGGGATTAAAATTAAGGTTAAAATATACTTATTACAAAAATTTCAAGTTAAGATAACTTGTAGATTGGGAGATATTGAATTTTGAAGCTCAAATAGTCTATTTTAGTAGAATAAATTCTAATCTTTATAAAAGTTATGGAAAATTATTTAAATCGGTTGAAACTTTGAAAACTTATAATAAATCATAGAAAAACCATTAAAATGCAAATAAAAACTCACTTTTGAAGGTATTTCAGTGGAGAATTTATTAAAAATAATCTTAATTAATTTTAAATAGTAATTAGTGCTTAATTAAAGTTTAATTATAAAATTAATTAACTTAATTACTCTTTAATTATTTAAGTAATGAACCCTAAATTTTGTGTGTTAATTCAATAAGATGACCTCTATCTCCCATAATTTTATTGGAGCTTATTGCTTAATTAATTAGGGAAATAAACTAATTAAGCTTTAATTTTTTTTTTGAATTAATTAATAATCAATTAATTTGATGAACAGTAATAAATTAATTAATTAAGTGGTTAGTTATTGCTTAACAGTGAATGAACCTATGGGATAAGATTATGGCCTCCTTCCTAATCTATTTCCCTAAGTTTATTTCATTAATTAAATTAATCAAGGCTTAATTAATTAATCAAATTACTTAATTAATCAAATTGAAATTATAATCACATGGAATCTGAATTAATGAAGTCTTAGGTAGACCCTTAGGTGTTCAATAATCTAAGGAAATCCTAAGGAAATTATAGTTAACCTACATGTGTGGGGGGAATTATAAAAGTGCTTAATTAAGTTCCTTAACCTAATTAATCATTAATTGTGAGCCAATTATATTAGGCCACTTTCATTTTTTAGGATCATTACTGATTTAATTTTCAATGAATGTTCATATCATATTGGCTCAAAATTATTCGATTAATTATGTTAAAGTAACAAAGAAAGGATTAAGTAATGGATTTAATGCATATTATAACCTAATTGACTCATAAAATCAACCTAATTATATTTCATTGAACTAAATCAATTACCTTATATGGGAATGGGTTAGGATCAACAAAATTTCTTTCACATCTTCAATCAAAATCAAAACATGGACTTTAAAATGACATTAAAGAAACTCTGGTTTATTTTAAGTGACTTTATTTGATATGATTGTCCTTAGAAATTAATTTGATTGAAAGAAATCATATATTTATGTTTATTTATTCTTTTCCAATCATGTTAAAAGTTGTATGTCACTTGAAATCATGCATTCATCTTTTCAGAGTTAAATTAATTCAAATAGTTTTTCTTTATGTAAAGCTTATATATGTTGGATTAATTTATAATATATATGACTATTATCACTAATAAATTCAAATTACTTTCCAAAGTTTATAAATCAATTACATTGGTTAGTGTGGTAGTATATATATATATATATATATATATATATATATATATATATGAAGTAAAGCTTCTTTTTTTTTTAATTCATGTGTAGTTTTACATATACTTGAATGTTAATGAGTATATAGTTCAAACATCTCGAGAACACGAGGCTTTAGCTAGTTCCAAGTAGGTCACTTGATTACCTCACTTCTCTGGTTAATAGAGACACATACTTATTTAATTTCATTTACATGTGTTCCTATATTATAATTTGGATAGAATTTTACCCCATATACATAAATGCTTCAGTCAAATAAAAATATAATCTTTGAATGGTTTTCTTTCCTTTATTTATGTATACATCCATATGTATTTAAGAAAAGCAGGTGTTTAGTTTGGACATCCCGGGAACACGAGGCTTTAAGTAGCCCCAAGGAGGTCATTTGATTATCTCACTTCCCTAGTTAACAATGACACATACTTACTTGTGTTTCTTATATGTGTGTATATTTAATTATGGAATAAGAAGCCATTTTCTTTTATCAAGAGTACAAGCATTCATAATTGACTAAGTGATTGCATTAGTTGGTAATATGATTTGGAGCTTTCCTTCTTATATTCATGTGTATAAATATACATGTGTTTGAATGCAAATGGGTATATAGCTTGGACATCCCGAGAATATGAGGCTTTAGTTAGCCCCAAGGAGGTCATTTGATTACCTCACTTCCCTAATTAACAATGACACGTACCTATTTAATTTCATCCCTATGTATTTTTGTATAAGAATCTAGATAGAGCTTTAAATCAATATGATTGAATAATATAATCACATAAAAGGATGTATACATACATTTATCATTTAAGTGTGCAAAAATGTGTCACATGTATATATATACTTAGGATTAAATCATATGCATGTTACATGTGATGAAAAGAAATGATTTAACATGAGTAGTTCAACCAAGTTAGTCTTAAGATGCCTTTTATATTGAATGAAGTCATTTAAAGTGAACCTAAACTTAGGATTATTTTAAAAGTGTATAATAAGCCAGGAAATTAAATAACATGCTTTAGTTGCTAAGTCAAATCATATGAAACAAAAGAAAACATAAATTAAAATTCTCTAATCAATTAAATAACTTTAAGTGGAATCAACCCTTTATATTAAATGAAAGTATTCCACACTTAGAAAATCATAATACTAATGCTTAGTTAAGACATACCACACAAGCCTTAAGACACACATTTGAACTAAGTCACCACTTCTAGTCCTATGTTAGGCTGACGTATGTATGGTGTATGTTTTATTTTATGATGTATTATTTTAGACTGGATGTTAGGGTGTATCCTTCATAGACTGGATGGTAGGCTGTGATTAGCCTAACTATCTTTTTCTATAGGGGATTATGCTTAAGAGGCCACTTAAAAATAAATATAAATGCTCTCTTTGCAAGTTGCTTAAGACCCTAAGCATAATCCAAGTTAGGACAGTTGAGCTTGGTTACACATGTGCAGGGTGCCAAGTCCAAATTATGATATAACTGCTTGGGATTGTATGTATGCTTAACTAATCTCTATTTTCCAGGTGTAGTTAGATTTACTTTTCTATTCTTATTATAATTTTGTAATTAGAAATTATGATTAGTGCTATGAGGTTTAGGATGAGCATTGGCTAGAAGGCTTTATCCTGGGTGCCATGTGATGCCTATGAAGTAAATCAAATCAAATCAAATGAAGAGATGGAGAAGGAAAAGATATGAATACATGAAGGTTTGAAGACCCCCCATAGCCACTTATTCATTTATAAATTCTAATTATTCTTTCATATTCTGGGTTGTATAAGGATAGAGCTCGGCTACCCATTTTATTTTTTTTGAGTTATACGGTGGTACCTGACTACACCGACCTCTTATTCTTTTGTGGTAGCTATAAAATTATTTAATGTTATGTTTAGCTTGTGCCTTAGAAATAACATGCTTTTCATAATTTCTTATGATTAATGCTTTAATGTGTGGTCTGGATATGATTAAACTCTTAGGATAAAATAAATTTTCTACTCAAATACAACTCATAAATAAAATTTTCTACAACTCATAATCTCATCATAAAGCTTAGACATTAAATAAGATAAATAAAAGATTTAGTAACCCCATAACTGTATGGTTGAATGTTTCACAACATGCATATCATATTATTTCACTCTTGTTAAGAGACGATTTCCATCCTTGCATGATAGGGGAAGGCTTGACCTGTGAGGGCCTCCTTTATGTTGGAAAACACCTCTTTCTCTTTAATTTTAGCACATGACTTACTTCATCATTCCTTAATCTCAAAGCCTTAGTCAAAATGAAGTGTCCAAAATCAAGTAAAATTTGAAAAGATTTACATTTGTAGATTTAGTCATTGCTCATACCACTCATGCTTTAGTCTCTTGGGGAGTGGGTTTAAGGACTTTAGTCTCTTTCTAAATTAATAACAACCCAACTATCTTGTAATTTCATAAGACATGCTTATATGGATTTAAAGCAGAGGAGGAGTTAGCTGGCGACCACTCTAGGCAGTTGTAAGCCCAGCAGTCGAGTGATTTATCCTCTCATTTGGATGTGAAACTTATGCCCATCTTCACTTAGATTTAGGTCGTGCTTTAGTTCTTCCTAAAGCTCCTTAGATTTAGGATCTGAGGTAGCTGCTTTCTTTGGGCTACAAGCATAAATTCTCACCTCTTAGGCTTTTTGACAACCCTGTGTTGATGGATTATAAGCCTTAGTAATCTAATAAAATATCCATGCAAATAAAATTATTCTCATCACTTTCAAAATTAAAAAGCCTAACCGTATGATAGATTAGAATGCTCACTAGGTTTCCTAGTATCATGGGCATTTCCTATTTATTCCTTTTGGCTTCCAAAAATAAGTCTTCTCCTTGATATTTCCTATTTAATTTTCCAACATAGCCAATTTATTGATAGTCTATATTTGGAGACAACAAGTGCCAACTTTAATCAAGAGTATTCCTAAAGAATTCACCTTCCTTAGGATGTAATTAACTATGGGGACTTACCCTATATGAAACTTTAGAACCCAGTTTAATATAAACTCTACTTTATTCATCCATGTAAACTAGTGAAAAAACTCTGGTACATTCAAAGACCCATCATGCCTTAGGAGTCTTTATTAGGTTATTAGGTCCATTGAAGGGTGATGTATCTATCTTTCGAGATAGTATATCAAACCTCAATGTTGTACCCGATCACTTCAATAAGTACCCTCTACGATTTCCATGATGTCCCCCTCCCCCCCCTCACATTCCAAAAATAAATACCAGAGATTTTTCTGGTGACTTCGCTGGGGATAGTTCTTATCTCCATCTTTAGTAGAAAATTATTGTCTCCAAGCATCGATAGTTTACTTATATTTTATATAAGCCCAAGGCTATCTTTCTTTCCATTGACACTTAGCTTATTTCACCCTTAAGCAAAGCTAGCCAACATTGTTTAGGTTTTAGGGTCTCATTCCATGTAGGTCTTGAAACCCCTCTTGGGTCTCTCAATAGATAAAAATAAATCAATTAATGAAATGAGATGACTAAAATTATAACCTCCTTATCACTAGCTTGGTGAGGCAAAGTTCGTCCAATATTTAAAAAATTTCAATAAAATTCAAACTAAATAAGTAAAGCCTTTTGAAATTTTTTCCAAAAACACATTCTCTAAATAAAATCATGCACTTCACATAAACATAAAGTTTACAAAATATAAAAATTTTCAAATCTCTTTTCAAATAATAAAAATAACCAAACCTCATTTAACATACCTAAATTTGTTAAAGGAGGATCTTTTTTCAACAAATATACATCATTAAAATCCCTCCTCAAAATAATTTTTTCAAATGCACACTTTTAAAATAAAATCAAACAATCAACTCCATTTAACATAAACATATTTGTTAAATGAGAGTTTCTTTTTGAAACTAAAATCAAGATATAATTGAACTCCATTTAACACATTCATGTTCTGTTAAATGGGAGTTCCCCTTTTTCAAACTAAAGTTAAAACATGAACTTCACTTAATATGCCAAAATTTATTAAGTAAAGGTTCCCTTTTTTAAAACTAAAATAAAATCAAGATAATAAAAACATAATTGAATTCCATTTAACATACCCATATTTGTTAAATGATAATTCACCTTAAAAAAAACCAAATTAAAACCAAAAAAATCCAACACACATTTTTGAATTTCATTTAGCATACCCATATTTGTTAAATGAGAATTCAATATAAAAAATAAAAATAAAACCCACATATCAACAAACAAACAAACATCTAAGTGAGCTCCATTTAACAAACCTAAATTTGTTAAACAAGGAGCTCACTTCCAAACATAAAAATATAAAAACATATATTTGAACTTTATTTTACATACCATGTTTGTCAAATAAGAGTTCCCTTCTTTTTCAAAAGAGGAATCAAATCAACAAATATCAAACACATATACATGTTGAACTCCATTTAATATACTTAAATTTATCAAATGAGAGTTCCCAAATCATATCAAATCAACATATATCAACAAAATAGCCAACAAATCAAACACTTTGGACACCACGTAGATCTTAGGGGGTACTTATTGAAGTGATCGAGTATGACATTAAGGAATGATGCACTATTTCAAAATTAAAATCACCACCCTATAATGGACCTAATCACCTAATAAGGATTCTTAAGGCATGATGAGTCTTTGAATATACTAGAGATTTTTCCCCTACTTTACATGAAAAAGTAAAGTAGGGTTTATATTAAGCCGGGTTCCTTAAGTTCCTATTGACCTCACTTTTGGAGTGAGATCTTAACTTCCTTATCATAGATCTAGAACTCTCATAGACACTAAGAGTTCCTTAGTCTTAAGACACTTCCAATGGTTAGGTGAACACTTAACCTAACCCTAAAGAAGTAGAAGAGTTAGCCATAGGGATAGGTTGTGCCTTAGGGATTCAGGAAGACTTGCCTACCCTATAGCCCAAACCAAATCCTTGCTTCATTCTTCCAAATCAAATCTCAAATTCAAGTCCAAATTCCAAAATCAAATCCAACTATCAAATGATTGAAACCCTTGATTAAATTCAAACTCCAAATTCCTTCCTAAGCCCTTTGATTTTATATTATGGACTTAGCCTTAACCAAATTCAAATCAACCCCAATCTAATTGATTTTTTTTAATTATCAAATTCAATCTCCAATCAAATTCTAAATCATAAATCAAATCCAAATGATTGAAACCCAAATCAAATTAATTCCCAAGTCAAGCCCTCTTGACCTACATCTCTAGATTTGGTCAAATTTACTTCCAAATCACTCCAAATTCAAGTTATTTTTTCATAACCCATTTAAATCTTCATTTATATTCACAAATATAAATGAAGTATAAATTTAAAAGGCCAAAACCAAACCCAAATCAAATCAAATTCTTGATTTTAGCCATTTTAGCTAAATTCTTGAACTTGGCTAAATGATACCCAAATTAAATCAAAACCCATGGATTTCTTCATGATTCAATCACTCCTTCAATCATTGTTCCAAATATAAACATAAATTATATTTATCAAACCAAATCAAAGTCAACTCAAGTCAAACCCAACCCAACCCATTTGACTTGAAATATTCAAATGAGCCAAAACTCATTTGAACCTAAACCAATTATGATTTTATATGTCAATCTAAAATCCATATATAAACTCAACTAAATCAAACTCAACTCAAAAATCAAGCCAACTAAGCCTAATTGGCTCACTTGACTCAAAGTAGCCAATTTGACCTACATGAACCAAAATCAAATTCAATTCAAATCAAAGTGAATTAAGCCAATCCAAACTTCATGTCATGATTATTGATCATCCTAGGTTAATCAATTATCATGAATTGGGTCAAACCAAGTCAACCTAGCCTATTGACCAAGTCAACCCTTTAACCCATATGAACCCAAACTAGCTAAATTGTAACCTAAACTAAATTGATTGCAACCAATGGCTCAAGTTCACTCTAAATTAATTATTGAACTTGACCAAAGCCTTAATTGAGCCCAATTTGACTAATTGGTCAACCTAACCCAACTTAGCCTAATTTAGCCTTAAGGGTCAAATCAACCTAAAACCTAATCAATTCTAAATTGAACTTAATCAATGCCTATAATATATTCCAAATGATAAACCTAACCCAAACCAAGCCATGATTCAAGCTAATTTGGTCAATTGGGTCAAATTGGTCAAATTAGCCCAAATTGACCTAAAGGATCAAATTGGCCAAAATCCAAATTAAATCCAAATTAAACCAAATTGATTAAAACCAATTGAACCAATATACTCCAAATGATCATTTAAACTTGACCCAACCCTTGGTTAGTCCCAAGTGAACCAATTGGTTAACCTAACCCATTTTGACCCATTTTGATCCAATTTGACCCAAATTAAACCAAATGAAATCCAAATGACATGAAATTTTTTCAAACTCACTTTTGACTCATTTTTAATCTGTTCAAATCAAATTCAATATCAAATGACCACTTTTCTCTTAGGTCAAGGGCATCCCAAGAGAAAAGATACTTGCCCACGTGGTCATTTCTATTCCTTGGTCACTTAGAACTCATCCATTTGTCCACATAGGCATTAAGGACACTGATTATCTGACCCAATAGGTGGTTGGGGCAGCCATGAGTCATAGGGAGGTGAATTCACCTCACCTCTCCCATTGGAATACTTGGCATGAAAGACTCTCACCTCGCCTTGTTAGGACACCCATTTATCCTTCATGGAAACCACTTCCATGTCTCAGCCAAACAAAATAAGCCACCTAGGATGATTCCCTTCCATTCTGAACCACCCAAAGTCAAATGATAACATTTTGGAGCCAAAAATCAAACAAAAAGGAGAATTTTTGGCCAAAATCAAACACAAGGTATTAGAGGTAGCAAAACTTCTCCTCCCACTCTCATTTCCATCCCTTAGAACTCCCAAACCAACTAGGAATCATCCCCACTTGATTTTGGGGGTGAAAAACACCAAAAAAAATAAATGGAATTTGGCAAGAAAGTAGCGGCGATTAGAGAAGGCATCATTTTAAAGAAAGATAAGGGTCTAGGCTCATTCAAGGCTTCTTCTCCCACTTAAAATCATGCTTAGATCATCACTGCCACTGGAAATCATCCCCGATGAGGTAATCTTCAAAAACTCATAGCAGGCGTTAGGATTTCTTGCTTTTTGTGATGATTTTCTTACAATTTTAGGAATTTCTCTTAGATAAACCTAACATTTTTCTATTTTATCTGATCCTAATATGAAATAAAATTTTTCTAGTGAAGATTGATGAGAAAATAAGCCCAATCGGACCTCATTTTGCTTTTTTTTTTGCATTTTTCCCGTCAATTTTGCTAGTCGAAGAGAAGCATCCATTTGATCCCAAATTTAGGGGATCAGACACTTTAGATTGTGTTGGGCCATCATCTTTTTGACCCCCAGATCAAGCGATTTGTCATCAAATCTATATCGTCCGATCCATGATTGGATGATCAAATCTGATCCGTGCATCGCGGTCACTGTTCCTAGCATTTTCCCGCTCGCGTGCTGACACAACATGCGCTAGCCAATCACGCGGCTCCGCATGGCGCCACATTGCCACATCAGTGCCGCGCATGGTGCTGACTAGGTTAAGTGGGAAAATCCATATTTTTTAATTTTAAAAATTATTTAAATCACTTGAAACTTCAAAAATTGATAAAAAATAAAATACTTAACAAAAAAATTTAAATAAGGGTTCATTAAATTCATCTTTCCAAGTGGAACTCAATAAACCCCAAATCCCTAAATTTTGCTGGATAGTTTGAGCTTAATTTAAGTTTTGGTAAAAATAAAACTTTATTAATTAAACTAAAAATACACTTCAGATTAAGTTGAAAATTTCAGAGATTAAAATTGAAGCTGAACTCTATATAGCATAAAAATTTGAAATCAAAATCAAATCTGGATTAGAAGATATTGAATTTTGAAGTTCAAATTATTTATTTTAATAAAATAAATTAACAAACTTCAAGAAAATTATCTTAATCAACCGAAACTTTGAAAAATCATAACTAATTGTAGAAAAATTCAAAAAAAAAAAAAATACAAATATATACTCAAATTCAAAAAATACAAATATATACTCATTTGAAAGTTGTTTAAGAGGAAATTAACTTGAAATTAATTTTATATAATGTTGAACAGTAATTAAGGCTTAATTAGGGTTTAACTAAAAAACTTAATTAGCTTAATTACTCCCTAATTACCCAAGTAATTAATTTCAAACTTTTTGAGGTTGATTAATGGGATGACCTCTAACTCCTATAATTTTCTTGGGTTTTATTGCTTGGTTAATTAGAGAAATTAGTTATCTTAGCCTTAATTATATTCTTAATTAATTAGGTGATTAATTAACATGCTATATAGTAAGGAAATTATTAATTAAGTTTGTTATTCATTATGGAACAATGAATGGGCATGGGAATGAGATTGGGATCTCTTTTCTACTCTTTTCCCTAAGTTCATTTCACTTGACTTGAAATCAATTAATTTGGATTAATTAATGCTTTAATTTATTAATTAAATGACTTAATTAATTAAATTGAAATCATAATCATTCTAGGACTTACCTAATTAAGTTTATTAGATAGTTCTTTGGGTGTTCAATAACTTAAAGAGAGAGCTAATGAAATTATGGTTAGCTCACATGTGTGAGAAAACCATAAGAGTAATTAAGTGACCTCCTTAAGTTTAATTAATTAAGAATTATGAGCTAATTATATTAGGCCCCTTTCATTTCATTGGAGCATTGCTATTTACTTTTCTATGTGGTTGCATATCATATTAACTCATACATATTTAATTAATTACCTTAAGGTGACATAGGTAAGGGTTAATTAATTGATTTAATCCATGCTTAACTTAATTAAACCATAAAATCAACTTAATTACTTCTTCATTAAACCAAATTAACTCACACATGGGGAATGGGATTAGGATTAGCAAATCTCTTTCACATCTCTTAAATCAAATCAAACTCAAACTTGAAAGTGTCATTAAAGAACCTTATTTAGTATGATTGTCCTTAGGAATTAATTGAAATGAATGAGATCATGTACTTATGTTCCCTTATTTCTTTCCAATCATGTTAATTGTTACTTTTCATATATACTCGTGCATTCATTTCTTTTAAAATTAACTAAAAAAATGGTTTCTTTTATGCCAAATTGCATGTGTTGATTTAAATTAAAAATAGGTGTGGCTATTATTACTATTAAATCAAAAGTTATTTTTAAAAGCCCATAAATCAATTATAATAGATGGAGTGATGTTAATTATAAATATTTATAAGTTTGTATGTGTTGATAATATAAGATACGCAATATGAAGCTCTCTTTCATTATCTTATATGGATTTTAATGGGATTTATAAATGTATAGTTCGTTTGAAAAGAACACAACATTTGTCTAAATCTACTCCTATACATCTCCATGCTAAGACTTAAGAAGAATTTCATATCACATATGTAAATCATATAATCAAATCAAATATGACTTCTTGCACGACTTCTTGTTCTGTTGGTTCTTTTGTACATTAACATGTATCTAAAAAAAGTGATATATTCGTCTGGACACCCTAGGGCTGCGAGGCTTTAAAGCCCTAAGTCTTGTATCTTATGCCCCTGGTGCAGAATAATAGCGCCGTACTCACTTAAAATTCTTATACAAATGTATGTATGATGTGACCAATGAATAAGAATCATAATCAAATAAATCAAATATAACTTTTGCATAAGTTTTACTATCCTTGTAGTTGTTTATACATCTATATGTATCTAAGAAAAGTGGTATATCAGTCTGGACATCCCAGGGCTGTGAGGCTTTAAGTAGTTCTAAGTAGGTCTTGTACCTTATGCCCATGGTGTAGGACAATGTCGTTGTACTCACTTAAAACTTTTATACATGTTAATGTGTACTTAACTAATGGATGAAAATCACTTTTTCTATTAAAAAGACAAGCATTCATAATTCAATCAAATGAAATATTTAAATTCCAAACACAGTTCTTTGCATTCATTATTTAAGTGTGTTAAGACATACATTGTATGTATAGGTATGCTTAGGATTTGATCATATGCATGATATATATGATGGAAAGAAATGAATAAACATATGTCATGTGATAGTAATTCATTCTAATTAATTTTAAGATGTCTTTCTTATTGAATAAGGTCATTTAGAGTGAACCTAAACTTAGGATTGATTAAAATATATAATAAGCTATTCACTAAAAGAAATTAATTAATTAACTTGCTTTTGAAGTGACTTAAGGTAGGGATGAAAGAGAGATTCCCTCTCTTTCTTCTCTTTATTACACTTAGTTGTTAAGTGTAGACCATATGAAATAAAAGAAAATACTTAGTAAAATCTTCAAATCAATTAAATCACATAAAGAGAAATCAACCCTTTATAAATTAAATCCCTGACACTTAGCGGATTATAACTCTAAAGCCTAGTTAGGACATACCACATAAGCTTTAATTCACACACATTAGACTAAGTCACTATTTATAGCATTATGTTAGGGCGGTGTATGATTTGAAGTATGATTATTTTGTGTATTATAGAGAATGTTGTATGATGTACAGATCTGATAGTGATATTAGCCTAACCATGTTTTTTGTAAGGGGTTGTGCTTAAGGGGCCGCTAAATAAAAAAAATATAAATACTTTTGCTGTGTAGGTTGCTTAGCCCCTAAGAATAATCCAAGTAGAGACAAGTGGGCCTGTTTATCCATGTGTGGGGTACTAAGTCTAATTTATTTATATAACTGCTTGGGTTGTATGGTGTGTTTAGGTAATAATTATTTTTTAGGTGTAGCTAAATTTACTTTCCTTCTTTTAATGTAATTTTAAATTAGGATTAGGCTAATTATTATGGAGGATTAGGTTGAGCATTGGTTATAAGACTGTGGTGTTTATTTTTGTTGAAGGTTATGTGTGTTTATGTGAGGAGACACCACGCAGATCCACAGATGTACTCATTAGGGTGATCAGGTTCAACATTAAGGAATAGTGTACTGTATTGAGAGATAGAAGTCACTATCCTACAATGGACTTAATCACCTAATGAGGACTCCTAAGGCATGATGGGTCTTCGAATGTACCAAAGATCTTTCCCTTACTTTACATGGAAAAGTAAAGTAGGATTTATTTTAAGTTGGGCTCATTAAGTATCTTATGGAGGCAAGCCCCCATAGTTAATTACATCATAAGGAATGGGATTCCTTAGAAATACTCTCTAATAAGGTAAATGATCATCATCTCTAAAGATTTTAAAGATAGGACTATGAATCAATTGGTTATTTTTTTTAGAAAATCAAGTGGGATTGATGAAAGGGAGAGAGAGTTATTATCGAAATCAAAGAGAGATGAGTAGGGGATGCTCATGATACTATGAAACCTAGTGAGCATCCTAAACTATCCTATGGTCGGGCTTTATTTTTTTTTTGAAATTGATGGAAATTATACGTTTGAGTTGAATTTTTATTCAAAATCTAGGGCTTGCAATTCCACAATACAAGATTATAAAAATACCTAAGAGGTGAGGATTTAAGCTTGTAGCCCACAAAAGGAAATAGTAACCTGAAATCCTAAATCTAGGGAGCTTTTGTGAGGGCCAAAACATGACCTAAATTTAAGGTGAAAGTGGGTATATGGTTTACCTCCACAAGAGAGAATAGACCACCCGACTACTGGACTTACAACTACTTAGAGTGGCAGCCAGCTAACTTCTCCTACAATTATAAATACATGGAGGCAAGTCTTATGCTTTGCAAGATGGTTAAGATATTGTTTATTTAGAAAGAAGACTAAATCCTTAAACTCACTCCCTAAGAGACTAGATCATGAAGGGCATGAATAATGACCTAAATCTAGTGCAATTTTTATCAAGTTTTATTTAATTTTTGGAAGTTTATTTTGACATAAGCTATGTGATTTTATATGCCTAATGCATGAGAAAATTAGTTATGGGAAAAAATCAAAAAGAAGGAGGTGTGTTTCCACCATGGCTCTCAAAGGTCAAGCCATTTTCTGTAGCAAAGTTGGAAGCCCTCTATTGGCAAGAGTGAGACAATATGATTTATGCATGATATGAGACATACAACATCTAGCTAAGGGTTTCTAATTTTTTTACTATCTTGATTTATGTCCTAGGCTTTAGGTAAGGTTATGAATTATTTAGTTTAATTTTTAGTTGATTAATTATATAGAAAATTTATTTATTTTCATAAGAGCCTAATCGTATCCAGGACATTCAACAATCATCAAAAAATTAAGAAACTAGGAAAATCATGCCATCCTAATTATGCAATCATAAATATAACATCAATCAATTTATAAAATTAGCATAAAAAAATAAGAGGCCAATGTGATCGGGTTCCACCTCACAACCTAAAAAAGGAAAAAAAAAAAGTGTAGCCGAGCTCTACTCTTATACAACCCACATTAATGAAAGAATAAATTATAATTATGAAGTGGCAGGTGTTATGGGAGTCTTCATTTTTCATCCTCCATTCTTCACTCATTGTCCTTCATTCCTTCATATGGATTTGCTCCGTTTCTTTCTATCTTTTGGTTTGACTTGGGATGTAGTTTGCTCCAAGGCCTCATATTGTATATAAGATGTGGTCTTATAACTAATGTTCTCTTCAGTCCCCATAACACTTATCCTAATAATAATACAAAAATTACATTAAAAGGAAGAAAAGTAATTCTAGCTACACCAACAAAACAAATGTTAGCTAAATACACCATACAACCCAAGTAGTTATAAAAATAATTTGGACTTAGTACCCCACACATGAGTAACCAAGCCCACCTATCCTAGTTTTGAGTTATGCTTAGGGGTATAAGCAACCTGCACAACAAAAAAATATTTATATTCTTATCATAGTGTCCCTTAAGCACAACCCCCTGCAGAAGACATGATTAGGCTAAGATCGCTCTATCATCACCTTGGCATCCAGTCTAAAATATTACACCACAAAATAAAATCATGCATCAAACTATTCACCGCCCTAACATAGAGCTTGAAGTATTGACTTAGCCTAATGTGTACATCATTTAAGGCTTGTGTGGCTTGTCCTAGCTAGGCTTTAAGGTTGTAATTTTCTAAGTGTGAAAGATTTAATTTAGATGGTGGTTTCATTATTAAGTGATTTAGTTGACTTGTCAATTTTAGGTGGTGATTTAATTTTGGTTTGAAAGAACCTACACTTAGCAACTAAGTGTTATAAAGAGAAGAAAAGAGAAGAGAGCTCTCTTTCATCCCTACCTTAAAGCATTTCTAAGGTTGATTATTTAATGAGTTTTCTTTAATGAATGGTTTATTATGTGTTTTAATTAACCCTAAGTTTAAATTTGTTCTAAATAGCCCTATTTAATAAGGAAGGCATCTTAGGATTAGTTAGGGTGGATTAGTATCACATAACACACACCCATTCTTTTCTTTCCACCATGTATACCATGCATATGAATAGTCCTAAGCATCTCTATATATGTAATGCAAATCTTAGCACACTTTGATGACAAATGCAAAAAGATGTGGTTTGAAAGTCAGATATTCCATTTATTAATTGGATCATTAATGCATGTCTTTGTTATGTAGAAAAGAGGGATTTTTTATCCAATAGCTAAATGCACATCCACATGTATAAAAGTTATAAGTGAGTACACATTATTTTCTACACTAGGTGGTAAGTAAGACCTACTTGGGGATACTTAAAGCCTCATAGCCTCGGGATCTCCAGACTGATATACCACTTTTCTTAGATACATGTAGATATATAAAGAGAGCTAAATGGATATAGAATCATGCAAAATATTATGTTTGATTTGGTTGTATGATTTACATGTGTCATATGAGGTTCCTTCCTAAATCTTAATATAGAGATGCATATGTATAGATTTAGGCAAGTGTTGTGTTATTTTCAAATGAACTATACACTTGCAAATCCTATGTGAATCCATGATAGGAAAAGGAAAGAGAACTTCATAATACACATCTTATGCTATCATCATATGCAAACTTATAAATACTTATAATTAGCATCACTTTATTTGTAATATTTGATTTATAAGTTTTAAAAGATAATTATTGGTTTAATAGTGATAATAGTCACTCATATTTTTAATTTTAGCCAACACATGCAATTTGACATAGAAGGAAACATTTTATTTAATTAATTTTTCAAAAGAAATGAATGCATGATTTCATATGACAAATAATATTTAGCATGATTGGAAAAAAAATAAATGAATGTAAGCACATGACTTCATCCACTCTAATGAACTCCTAAGGATAATCATATAAAATAGGATAATTTAAAATGAATCCAAATTCTTCAAGGAGATTTTTATCTTTGAATTTGATTTGATTTAGGAAAAATGAGAAAGGTTTTCTAATCCTAACCCATTACCCTATGTGTGAATTGGTTTGGTTTAATTTAGAATAATTAGGATGATTTTATATTTTGATTAGGTTAAGGTATAAATTAAATACATTAATTACCCCTTACTTATACCATTTTAACATAATTATCCAAGTAATTATGAGCCAACATATGATATGCAACCCTATGGAAAATAATTTAGCAATGCACCTAAGAAATTAAGGGGCCTAATGCAATTGGCTCACAATTATTGGTTAATTAAGCTCAAGGGTTTGATTAAGTACTTTTATTACCCTGCTACATGTGTAGTTTGGTTATAATTTCTTTTGGAATTTTCTTAAGTTATTAAACACCTAAGAGTCTACCCAAGAATTGGATGATTAAGCTCTAGAATGATTTAGTTTTGAATTTGATAAATTAAACTATTTAATGAAGTGATTAAGCCATTAATTAATTGCAAATTGGCTAAGTGTTATCCAATTGAAATAAACTTAAGGAAAAGATTGGAAAAGAAGTCTTAATCTCATCCCCTATGTCCATTCAGTGTTTCATAATGATTAGCAAGTTTAATTAATGAATTCACCATTATTTAACATGTTAATTAATCTTTTAACTAATTAAGAGAGCGATTAAGAATGAAATACGAAATTCCCTTAATTAATCAAGTAATAAATTCCAAAAAAATCATGGTAGGCAGAGGTCATCCCACTAATCAATCTCAGGAAGTTTGAAATTAATGGATGAAATAATTAAAGAGTAAATATCTTAATTACATTTATAATAAAATCTAAATTAGGTTAAAATAACTAGTCAAAAGTAATTAATTTTAATTTTATATTATTCTCCTCTGAATTATCTTTAAAATGAGTGCTTATTTGTATTTTTTATATTTTTATACAACTAGTTATGAATTTTAGAAGTTTCAGGATTAAAGTTGGATTAATAATTATATCAATCTCATGCCACATGGTGGCGATCACATGCTTCCATGGCAATGAGATTAAGTTATCACATTCATTCGCTGAGTCGTAGTGGTGACGATCTTTCTGTGGGCCATCCGATCTAAGATCGGACGACCGAGATTAATCTTGCAGTTTAAGAAAGAATTAGAGGGGATGTAGCATTATCTGATCACAACCATCCAATCCAATCATGCTGAATGGATGGCGTATGATCCTTCTCCTTCACGAGGGATGAGCGACGAACACCGTCCGTCTTTCCTCATTCAATTCAAGCTCACCCAAGGTTGGATTGGGATCAAAATGATCCCACACCTTCTGAGAAGGGGGGATGCACATCCAACAATCAAGATTGCATGGGGTGACAATTTCCTTCAAAAAGGACCAACTAAAATTTCCAATGGCTATAGTTTCAAGAAATTACCTCACCGTAGGCTATCACCGGTGCTTCTAATGGAGGATGTAGCTTTGTCTAGTAGAGATGAAGCCCCGTTGAAGGAATGTGGTCTTGATTTGAAGTGGTTTTCTTGGTCGACCAAGCTCATCTTCAATGGTGACCGACCTTGATCAAAGTGGCACTTCCCATTGCTTGGAACCTTAGGAAATGGTTTGATCAAGCTCAACGAGGTCCAAGGATGGTGTGTGCAAGGTTAATTTGACTTTGGTTGAGAATTGGATGAGTTGAGCGTGGGATTGATCTCCCCTATTTTGACTTTGTGTAAAATTGAGAAATGGAAATCAAGAGAGCTTGGGAATGGCTTGGAAAAGCTTAGGGAGGCTTCAATTCAACCTCTTGAGCTCGGGAATGGATTGCTTGGGGTTTGAGTGAGATGGGGGTATATCTCCCCTCTGATAAAGGAGAGGCGAGCTATCTTGGCTCAATGGGTTGGATTGGAGGCACGATTTGAGCTACCAAACATATCATATGGGTCATTTTGGATAGTGGAGTGAATGAGAGTAGATGTCCATGTGCTTCATGGGTAGATTCGGTGATCCAAGTGTTCAAATGATTGGGGAGGTCAATTTGGCCATGCCTTGGGTCATGGCCGACCCAAGCTCATTGGGTCATATTCACCACCTTCCTTGGTGCTCATGTAGACTTATAGAAGGATGCCAAGCGGCCCTGAGAAAGAAATGCCCAAATTCTAAGTGAATTTGGTCATAGGATACCCTTTGACCTAAGAGCAAAGTGGTCATTTGGCTATAAGTTTGATTTAAGTAGACTTGAAATGATTTGAAAATGGGTTGGGCCAAATTTCAAGTGATTTGGAGTTCATTTGATTTCATTTGGCTCCATTTAGGTCAAGTTGGGTCAAATTGGGTTAGGTTGACCAATTGGTCAAATTGGGTCAAACCATGGGTTAGGTAAAGTTCAAAGGATCATTTGGAGTTTATGGGTATCATTGGTTTGGTTCAATTTGGTTTAGATTTAGTTTTAATTCATTTAGGTTCATTTGGATCAAATGGGTCAAGTTGGCCAATTTGACCCATTTGACCTAATTGGGTTAGGTCATGGGTTGGTTGAGGCTTGGTTGATCATTTGAAATATATTGTAAGTTTTGGTTTCAATCAATTTTGATTTGGTTTGATTTCAAGTTGATTTGACCTTGGTCAAGTCAGTTCATGGTCAATTGGGATAAGTTGGTCAATTGGTCAATCAAGCTTTGATCCCAACACTCAATTTGGAATGAATTTGACCCATTGGTTATAATCAATTTGGTATATGATGGATTTTGGCTAGTTTGAGTTTCATTTGGGCTAAATGTTGACTTGGTCAAAGGCTATGTTTGAGTTAGTTTGACCCAATTTGAGTGAGTGATCATTTTAGGATGATTATTGATCATAATGCGAGGCTTAGATGGCTTAGTTCAATCCAATTTGGGTTGGATTAGAATTTGACTCAAAAAGGTCCTTTAGGTCAATGTAAGTCAAGTGAGCCTAAATGGGTCAAATGACTTGATCAAGGCTTGATTCAAGTTTGATTGAACTCACATATGGACTTATGATGGAAATATAAATCCAATTCCAAGTGGTTTGAGTCAAATGAGTTTTGGTTCATTTGATAATTTCAAGTCAAAAGGATCAACATAGGTTTGACTTGGGTTAGTTTGATTTTAGTTTGATGATTGTAGTTTGTGTTTATTTTTGGACATGTGATTGAAGGAGTGATTGTTTGAAGAACAAATCCAAGGGTTTGGATTGATTTGAGAATGATTTGGCTAAATCTAAGAAATTGGCTTAATGGATAAAAATTGGACTTTAGTTTAATTTTGGGATTAGTCTTGGTTATTTGAATTTATTCTTCATTTATATTTATTAATAAAAATGAAAATATAAATGGGTTATGAGAAAATTGTTTGAGTTTGGAGTGATATGGATTTGGTTTGGGTTAAGTCCATAAGTTGAAATCAAAGGGCTTAGGAAATATTTTGGGATTTGAATTGAATCATGGGTTTCAATCACTTGATTTTAAATTGATTCATGATTTGGATTTTGAAATTTTGGATTTGAATTAAAAGAAGGAAGGAAGGATTAGGTTCAAGCTATAGGGTAGGCAAGTCTTCCTAAATCCCTAGGCATAACCTATTCCTATGGCTAACTCTTTTAAGTCTCTAAGGTAGGTTAAGTGTTCACCTAATCACTAGAAGTGTCTCAAGACTAAGAACTCTTATTGTCTACAGGAGTCCTATGTCTGAGATGAATAAGTTGAGAGCTCACTCCAAAAGTGAGGTCAACAAAGACCAAGCCTTATGTAGCATGTGATGCCTTTGGAATAAGCATATCCAAATCAATCCAAAAGGAAGAAAGAAATGGAGCAAATCAAATAAAAAATTGGAAGATGAAGAAATGAAAATGGAAGAATGAAGACCCCCATAACATTCATCATTTATAATTGTAATTATTCCCTTGTAATCTTGGTTGTATAAGGGCAGAGCTCGGCTACCCACGTTTCTTTTTGGGTTGTACGGTGGTACCTGACTGCATAGGCCTTTTATTCTTTTGCGATAACTTTATAAAATTATTAGATATTTTGTTTAGCTTGTGCATTAGAAGAAGCATGCCTTTTCATAGTTTATTTATGATTGGTGATTGTTGTATGGACTTGATGCGATTAGGCTGCTAGGATAAAAAGTAATCTTTCTACCCAAACTAATAACTCATAACTAAACCTCTAAAATAACTCATAACCTCATATAAAAGCCTAAGCATTAAATCAAGATAGTAAAATATTTAACAACCCTTTAGCTGGATGTTGTATGTTTAATATCATGCATAATCATCTTATTTCACTCTTGCTAATAGAGGGCTTCCATCTTTGCCAGATAGTCAGGGCATTACCTTTGAGAGCCTATGATGGAAGAACACCTCTTTCCCTTTTGATTTGGCCCATAATCAACTTCTCATGCATTTAGGCATACAAAATCCCATAGTCAGTGTCAAAATATAGAGTCCCAAATTAAATGGAATATGATAAAAATTTGCATTAAATTTAAGTCATTATTCATACCCCTCATGCTTTAGTCTCTTAGAGAGTGGGTTTAAAGACTTAGTTTTCTTTTCTAAATAATAACAACCTAGCCACCTTGCAAAAGAATATGACTTGCCAACATGGATTTAAAGCGTAGGAGGAGTTAGCTGGTTGCCACTCCAGACTATAATAAGTCCAACAATCAAGTGATTTAATCTCTCTTGTGGAGATAAGCCATGTACCAACTTTCGCCTTAGATTTAGGTCATGCTTTGGCCCTCGCCAAAGCTCCCTAGATTTAGGATATGAGATTGCTGTTTCCTATGGGCTGCAAGTATAAACCCTCACCTCTTAGGTATTTCTACAATATTGTATTATGGAATTATAAGTCCTAGATTTATAATAAATTTTCAAATAAAATAAATAAATCTTCTCAATTTTAAATATATAAAGCCCAATCATAGGATAGATTGGAGTGCTCACTAGGTTTCCTAGTATCATGAGCACTCCCTACTCATCTCTTTTAGTTTCGATAATAACTCTTCTCTTTTGATCCACCCCACTTGATCTTCTAAAACGCAATCAATTTATTGATAGTCCTATCTTTGAATTCTTTGGAGACAATAATCTCTTACTTTAATTGATAATATTCTTAAGGGATTTATTTTTCTTAAGATGTAATTAACTATGGGGCCTTGCCCCCATAGGGAACTTTAGAACTCGATTTAAATAAACCCTACTTTATTCATCGATGTAAAGTAGGAGAAAAATCTTTGGTATATTTGAAGACCCTTCATGCCTTAGGAGTCCTTATTAGGTGATTAGGTCCATTATAGGGTAGTGACTTCTATCTTTCGAGATAGTATAATATCCCTGAATGTCATACCTGATTACCTCAATAAGTACATCCTCAGATTTGCGTAGTGTCCCCCTTACAAATGAATTCAAATAAACATCACAGATTTTTCTGGCGACTTTGCTGGGAAGTTTCTCTCTCAATCTCTAGTAGACGATTGTTTTCTCCAAGCATTGATAGTGGACTTGCATTTTATGTGAGTTTGAGACTATCTTTCCTTGCATTGACACTTAGCTCATTTCATTCTTAGGCAAAGTTAGCCAACATCTTTTAGGTTTTAGAACCTCACTCCGTGTTGGTCTTGAAACCCCTATTGGGCTCCCCAATAAGTAAAAAAAAAATTATCAATGAAGGGAGAGATAATAAAAATCTAGAACCTACCACTAGCTTGGTGAGGCGAGGTTCATCATAAAATTTTAGAAAATATATTCTTTCATAAAATGATACTCTCCAAAAACACTTTTTTTTTTGAAAATAGCCACCTTCATTCAACATACTCAAATTTGTTGAATGAAGACTCTATTTTTAATTCATAACATAAAATTGAAACTCCACTCAACATATTTCACATATGCTAGAGTTGAAGTTTCGCTCTTTTTAAAATCATGAAAACACATACATGACATCAAAACATATCATTGAAATCTATTTAACATACTTAAGATTTGTTAAATAAATTTCACCTCTATTTTGGAATCTTATTTGACATGCCACATTTGTCAAACAAAGAATTCCCCTCTCTTTCCAAAAAAGAAATAGAGCACATCAAATACATTTGATTCCCACTTAAATATATCAAAATTATTAAGTGAGAATCTCATTTTCATATACATTTGATTCCCACTTAAACATATCAAAGTTGTTAAGTGAGAATCACATTTTCATGTGCATCTGATTCCCACTTAACATGTCAAGATTGTTAAGTGAGAATCTTATTTTTATGTCACATTTGATTCCCACTTAACATATCTGAGTTATTAAGTAAGAATCTTATTTTTTTCATGTTATATTTGATTACACTTAACATATCAAAGTTGTTAAGTGAGATTCTCACTTTCATATATGTTTGATTCTCGCTTAAATTATTAAAATTGTTAAGTGAGAATCTCATTTCCATGATACATTTGACTTTCACTTAACATATAAAACTTGCTAAGTGAGAGTCTCATTTTCATAAATCATATTTGATTTCACTTAACATATCAAATTTGTTAAGTGAGAATTTTCATGACATATTTGACTCCCCACTTAAAACACCAAATTTGTTAAGTGAGGGTCTCATTTTCATGTCACATTTGACTTCCACTTAACATACCAAATTTGTTAAGTGGGGGTCCCATTTTCAAAACATATATCAATCACATTTGACTTTCACTTAACATACCAAATTTGTTAAGTGAGAGTTTCATTTTTAATACACATTTGATTCCTACTTAACATACCAAATTTGTTAAGTAAGAATCTCTTTTTCAAATCACATCACACTTGGGCTTTCACTTAACATACCAAATTTGTTAAGTGAGAGTCCCATTTTCAAGGAAAAGCAAACCATAAATCAATCACATTTGGGCTCTCAATTAACATACCAAATTTGTTAAGTGAGAGTCCTATTTTCAAAGAAGAGCAAATTTATCTCACAATCACATTCAGCTTTCATTTAATATACCAAATTTGTTAAGTGAAAGTCCCATTTTCAAACATAAATCAAACACATGTGCTTCTATCTTGATTGGACAGCTCTTTCTAGTAGCCACCCCTGTGGTCGAAGAATTTGTCTTTCGGATATGTATATTCTCCTTTGGTCCAATAAGTATAAGATAGGCTAGGCTGATATGAACTCCTTCTCAGTGTGGTCCCTCGCAAACCAATAGGATCCACGATAACATAAAATAAACAAAATATATCTTCACTTGTGGATTAATAATTCAAGCCCCTAGTGGCCCATTTCTCAAGCAGACATCCTATCTTTAGGGCAGTGTCAGCAAAACTTCTTATAGGAATTGCCTGACTACTTTGAGTTGAGATAAGCCCTGGGTCGACACTCTCTCAGTAGTCTCTCTTAGGTGGGGTCAACTTGTTGTGCCACCAATGAGTCACCCCGGCAGTCATCTTTACTTTGAAAGATATAAGTCTATTACGCATTCTTTCCAGTATGACTATTGCGCACCGACGGGCAACCTTAGGTCAGGTATGATTTATTGCACAAACAATCAATCACCCCAGTGGTTCCTTGTGTAGGAGGATGTGAGTCCCCGCACTTTCTTCCTAACTTGACCATTGCACACCGAAAGGCACCCCTTAGGTTGGTTAACTCTACCCCATGGCCAGTATACTGTCCCTTTGGATTTGAAAATCTAAGACATGTCTAGGCTAATATTAGCCCATTCTTAGTGGATCCATCACACACTAATGGAATCTATCAAATTAAAATAAATGCAATTCAATCAAATGAGATTATCTTGACTACTTCCAAACTAATATAAGTCCCCCAGTGGCATTCATTTAGTAGTTGGCTTAGGTCGAATTTGATTTGTTGCTTCCAACAGATCACCCCAGCAGTTGTCCCTTGCTTTTGGAGATGTAAGTTTGCTACTCTTTCTCCTTAGCACAACCATTGTACACCGAAAGGCAACCCCTTAGGTCAGATAGTTCTACCATGTTGCTGGTGGAAACAAACAATCAACCAACTTCTCCCCAGCGAGAAATTAATCATCCCAACCTCCCCAGTGGAGTCAATTAAATCCAATTCAAACTTGCATTCCCCAGCCAGTGCACCTTCAAAAGAAATCTCATCAAATCCTTATCCTTAGTGGATAACCTGAACCTGCTTTCCTAGTGGAAGGTTCATGCATCTATCCCTGGCGAGTTATACATTCTAATCCCCAATGGATACTCTATCCATCTTTATTCAAATCCAAACCTCTTATCCCTGGTGGGGTACATTAAATTTCTGCTTTAGTGTTTTGATCCATTAGTGGATTTTGCTTTTGACATGAGTAAGTCATCTGTTTTGATTTTTTTTCCTTTGAGTGATCATTAAACACCTTGTCACAGATTGACACATTTGGTGAGTGAGCTTTCTACTATAGATCTAAGACTCTCATAGACACTAAGAGTTCCTTAGTCTTAAGACACTTCGGAGGATGAACCCTTAACCTAACCCTAGAGACTTAGAAGAGTTAGCCATAGGGATAGGTTGTGCCTTAGGGATTTAGGAAGACTTGCCTACCCTATAGCCCAAACCAAATCCTTGCTTCTTTATTCCAAATCAAATCTCAAATTCAAGTCCAAATTCCAAATTCAAATTCAACTATCAAATTATTAAAACCCATGATTAAATTCAAACTCCAAATCCCTTCCTAAGCCTTTTGATTTTATCTTATGGACTTAGCCTTAACTAAATTCAAATCAACCCCAATCCAATTTATTTTATCAATTATTAAATTCAATCTCCAATTAAATTCTAAATCATAAATCAAATCCAAATGATTGAAACCTAAATCAAATCAATTCCCAAGTCAAGCCCTTTTGACCTACATCCCTAGATTTGGTCAAATTTGTTTCCAAATCACTCCAAATTCAAGTGATTTTCTCATAACCCATTTATATCTTTATTTATATTCACAAATATAAATGATATATAAATTCAAAAGGCCAAAACCAAACCCAAATTAAATCAAAATTTTGATTTTAGCTTTTAGCCAAATTCTTGAACTTGGCTAAATGATACCCAAATCAACTCAAAAACCATAGATTTCTTCATGATTCAATCGCTCCTTCAATCATTGTTCCAAATATAAATATAAACTATAATTATCAAACCAAATCCAATTCAACTCAAGTCAAACCCTACCTAGCCCATTTGACTTGATGTATTCAAATGAGCTAAAACTCATTTGAACCTAAACCAATTATAATTGATTTTATATGTCAATCTCAAATATATATATAAACTCAACTAAATCAAACTCAGCTCAATAATCAAGCCAACTAAGCCCAATTGACTCACTTAACCTAAAGTAGCCAATTTGACCTACATGATTCAAAATCTAATTCAATTTAAATCAAAGTGAATTAAGGCAATCCAAACTTCATGTCATAATTGTTGACATCCTAGGTTAATCAATTGTCATGAATTGGGTCAAACCAAGTCAACTCTTTAACCCATATGAACCCAAACTAGCCAAATTACAACCTAAACTAAATTGATTGCAACCAATGGCTCAAGTTCACTCTAAATTGATTATTGAACTTGACTAAAGCCTTAATTGAGCCCAATTTGACCAATTGGTCAACCTAGCCCAACTTAGCCCAATTTGACCTTAAGGGTCAAATCAACCTAAAACCCAATCAAATCTAAATTGAACTTAACCTAAGCCTATAATATATTTCAAATGATAAAAAAACCCAAACCAAGCCATGATTCAAGCCAATTTGGTCAATTTGGTCAAATTGGTCAACTTATCCCAAATTGACCTAAAGGATCAAATTGGCTAAAATCTAAATTAAATCCAAACTAAACCAAATTGATTGAAACCAATTGAACCAATATACTCCAAATGATCATTTAAACTTGACCCAACCCTTGGTTTGACCTAATTTGACCAATTCGTCAACCTAACATTTGGGTTTGACCTAATTTCACTCAAATAGGTCAAATTGATCCAAATTAAACCAAATGAACTCCAAATAACATGAAATTTGGTCAAACTCACTTTTGACTCATTTTAAATCTGGTCAAATCAAATATAATATAAAATGACCACTTTACCCTTTGCTCACTCACTTTTGACTCATTTTAAATATGTTAAAATTAAATCCAATATCAAATGATCACTTTACCCTTGGGTCAAGGCCATCCCGTGAGAATAGACACTTCCTTGGCCACTTGGCACTTATCCATTAGTCAACATAGGCACTAAGGACACTGATTATCTGACCTAAGAGGTGTTTGGGGTAGCCATGACTCATGGGGTGGTAAATTAACCTCACCTCTTCCATTGAAACACTTTGCATGAAGGACTCCCACCTACCTTTGCTAGGACACCCATTTGTCCTTCATGGCAGTCACTTTCCATGCCTTAGCCAACCAAATGAGTCACATAGGATGATTTCCTTTCATTCCCAACCATCCCAAGCCAAATGACAACATTTTGGAGCCAAAAATCAAACAAAAATGAGGATTTTCGGCCAAAATCAAACATAAGGCATTAGTGGCAGCAAAACTTCTCCTCCCACTCTCATTTGCATCCCTTAGAACTCCCAAACTAACCAGTAATCATTTCCACTTGATTTTGGGGTGAAAAATACTAAAAACATAAGTGGATTTCAATAAGAAAGTAGTGACGATTGGGGAATGCATTGTTCCAAAGAAAGGAAAAAATGTCTAGGCTCATTAAAGGCTTCTTCCCCCACTCAAAAGTGTGCTTGAATCATCATCACCGCCGAAAATCATCCTCAGTGAGGTAATCTTCAAAAACTCATAGTCGACCTTACGATTTCTTGCTTTTTTGTATCGATTTTCTTACAATTTTAGGAATTTCTCTTAGATAAACCTCATATTTTTTTCATTTTTATTTGATCCCAATATGAGATAGAATTTTTTCGGCGAAGATCGACGAGAAAATGAGCCCAATCGAACCTCATTTCACATTTTTTTTTGTATTTTTCCCATCGATTTGACTCGTTAGAGAGAAGCAACCTTCGATCCAATGTTTAGGGGATTGGACAGCTAAGATCACATTGGATCCTCTCCTTTTTGACCCCCAAATCACGCGATCTACTATTGGATCCCATGGATCAAATCTGGATCATCCGATCCGTGATCGGACGGTCTAATCTGATCCACGCATTGCGGTCACTGTTCTTAGCATTTTCCTACTCACATGCTGACGTGGCCAATCGCATGGTGCCAAGTGCCACATGAAATCGTGTGATCCAATCGTGTGGCATCGCATTGCCACATTTGCGCTGCCCGCGGTGCTGACTAGGTTAAGGGGGAAAATCCAGATTTTTTGATTTTAAAAATTATTTAAATTACGTGAAACTTCAAAAATTGATTAAAAATAAAATAATTAACAAAAATTACAAATAAGGGCTCATTGGATTCATCTTTTTGAGAGGAATTCAATAAATCCAAAATACTTAAAATTTCATGGATAGTTTGAGCTTAATTTAAGTTTTGGTAAAAATTAAATTTTATTAATTAAACTAAAAATACACTTCAGATTAAGTTCAAAGATTAAAATTGAAACTAAAATCTATCTACCATAAAAATTTAAAATCCAAATCACTTATGGATTGAAAGATATTGAATTTTAAAGTTCAAATGATTTATTTTAATAAAATAAATTAACCAATTTTTGAAAATTATCTTAATCAACTGAAACTTTGAAAATCATAACTAATTATAAAAAAATCTAAAAAATACAAATAAATACTCATTTTAAAGGTATTTTAGAGGAGATTAATTGTAAATTAATTCTAAATAATTTTGAATAGTAATTAAGGCTTAATTTAAGTTTAACTAAAAAATTAATTAGCTTAATTACTCACTAATTATCCAAGTAATTAATTTCAAACTTTTGAGGTTGATTAATGGAATGACCTCTGCCTCTAATAATTTTCTTGGGATTTATTTCTTAGTTAATTAGGGAAATTAGTTATCTTAGCCTTAATTACTTTCTTAATTAATTAGGTGATTAATTAACATGCTAAACGGTAAGGAAATCTTTAATTAAGTTTGTTAATCATTATGAAATAGTGAATTGGAATGGAGAATGAGATTGGCACTTTTTTCCCACTCTTTTCCCTAAGTTCATTTCAGTTGACTTGAAATCAATTTGGAATAATTAATGGTTTAATTCATTAATTAAATGGCTTAATTAATTAAATTGAAATCATAATCATTCTAGGACTTATCTAATTAAGTTTCTTGGGTAGCTCTTTGGGTGTTCAATAACCTAAAGGGAGAGCTAATGAAATTATGGTTAGCTCACATGTGTGAGAAAACCATAAGAGTAATTAAGTGAGCTCCTTATGTTTAATTAATTAAGAATTATGAACTAATTGCATTAGGCCCCTCTCATTTTATGGGAGCATTTCTATTTACTTTTCTATGAGGTTGCATGTCATATTAGCTCATACTTATTTAATTAATTACCTTAAGGTGACAAGGGTAAGGGTTAATTAATTGATTTAATCCATGCTTAACTTAATTAAACCATAAAATCAACTTAATTACTTCTTCATTAAAACAAATTAACTCACACATGGGGAATGTGATTAAGATCAACTAACCTCTTTCACATCTCCTAAATCAAATCAAACTCAAAACTGAAAGGGTCATTGAAGAACTTTGGTTCATTTTAAATAACCTTAATTAGTATGATTATTCGTAAGAATTAATTGGAAAAAATGAGATCATGTTCTTATATTCCTTTATTTCTTTCCAATTATGTTGATTGTTGCTTTCCATATGTAATCATGCATTCAGTTCTTCTAAAATTAACTAAATGAAATGTTTTCTTTTATGAAAAATTGCATGTGTTGATTTAAATTAAAAATAGGAGTGACTATTATTACTATTAAATCAAAAGTTATTTTGAAAAGCCCATAAATCAATTATAATTGATGGAGTGATGTTAATTACAAATATCTATAAGTTTGCATATGTTGATAATATAAGATATGCAATATGAAGCTCTCTTTCATTATCTTATATGGATTTGCATGGGATTTATAAATATATAGTTCATTTGAAAAGAATACAACATTTGTCTAAATGTACTCCTGTACATCTCCATGCTAAGACTTAGGAAGAATCAGATCACATATGTAAATCATATAATCAAATCAAATATGACTTCTTGCATGACTTCTCATTCTTTTTATTCTTCTTGTACATTCACATGTATCTGAGAAAGTGGTATATTAGTCTAGACACCCTGGGGCTACGAGACTTTAAGTAACCCTAAGTAGGTCTTGTACCTTACGCCCCTGGTGTAGAACAATAGTGCCCACTCACTTGAAGCTCTTATACATATGTGTGTATGATGTGACTAATGAATAAAAATCATAATCAAATAAATAAAATACAACTTTTGCATGGGTTTTACTATTGTGGTTTATACATTTATATGTATCTAAAAAAAGTGATATATCAGTCTAGACTTCCTAGGGCTGCGAGGCTTCTATTAAAAAGACATGCATTCATAATTCAATAAAATGAAATATTTAAATTCCAAACACACTTCTTTGCATTCATCATTTAAGTGTGCTAAGACATACATTATATGTATAAGTATGCTTAGAATTTGATTATATGCATGATATTTATGATGGAAAGAAATGAATAAACATGTGTCATGTGATAGTAATTCATTCTAATTAATCTTAAGATGCCCTTCTTATTGAATAAGGTCATTTAGAGTGAACCTAAACTTAGGATTGATTAAAATATAAAATAAACCATTCATTAAAGGAAATTGATTAATTAAATTGGTTTAAAAGTGACTTAAGGTAGGTATAAAAGAGAGATTCCCTCTCTTTCTTCTCTTTATAACACTTAGTTGTTAAGTGTAGACCATATGAAACAAAAGAAAATACTAAGTAAAATCTCCAAATCAATTAAATCACTTAAAAAGAAGTTAACCCTTTATAAATTAAATCCCTCACACTTCATAGATTACAACTCTAAAGCCTAGTTAGGACATACCACATAAGCATTAATTCACACACATTAGACTAAGTCACCATTTCTAGCTTTATGTTATGGCAGTGTATGGTTTGATGTATGCTTGTTTTGTGATGTATTATTGTAGACTGAATGTTATGGTGTATGTGCATAGTTTGGATGTTTGGCCGATATTAGCGTAATCATGTTTTCTATAGGGGGTTGTGCTTAAGGGGCTACTAAATAAAAATATAAATGATTTTGATGAGTAGGTTGCTTAGCCCCTAAGCATAATCCAAGTCAGGACAGGTGGGCTTAGTTACCCATGTGTGAGGTGCTAAGTCCAAATTATTCATATAACTGCCTGAGTTGTATGGTGTGTTTATTTAACAATTATTTTGTAGGTGTAGCTAGATTTACTTTTCTTCTTTTAATGTAATTTTGCATTAGGATTAGGATGAGTATTATGGGGGATTAAGATGAGCATTGGTTATAAGACCAAGTCTTATGTACCATGTGATGCCTTTGGAGTAAGCATATCCAAATCAAGCCAAAAGGAAGAAAGAAATGGAGCAAATCAAATAAAGAAATGGAAGATGAAGAAATGAAGAAGGAAGAATGAAGAATGAAGACCCCCATAACATTCATCATTTGTAATTGTAATTATTCTCTTGTAATATGGGTTGTATTGTGGTACTCGACCGCATTAGTCTTTTATTCTTTTGCGATAGCTTTATAAAATTATTTGATATTTTGTTTAGCTTGTGCATTAGAAGAAGCATGCCTTTTAATAGTTTGTTTATAATTGGTGATTGTTGTATGGCCTGGATGAGATTAGGCTCCTAGAATAAAAATTAATATTTTTACTCAAACTAACAACTCATAACTAAATCTCTAAAATAACTCATAACATCATATAAAATCCTAGGCATTAAATCAAGATCATAAAATATTTAGCAACCCCTTAGTTGGATGTTGTATTTTAATATCATGCATAATCATCTTATTTCACTCTTTCTAATAGAGGGCTTCCATCTTTTCCAAATAGTTAAGGATTAACCTTTGAGAGCCTATGATGGAAGAACACTACTTTGCCTTTTGATTTGGACCATAATCAACTTCTCGTGCATTTAAACATACAAAATATTATAGCCTGTGTCAAAATAAAGAGTCCCAAATTAAATAAAATTTGATAAAAATTTGCACTAGATTTAAGTCATTATTCATACCCCTCATGCTCTAGTCTCTTACGGTGTGGGTTTAAGGACTTAGTTTCCTTTTCAAAATAATAACAACCTAGCCATCTTGCAAAAGCATATGACTTGCCTACATGGATTTAAAGGAGGAGTTAGGCTACCCAGAATAAGTCCCAATCGTGATTTACTCTCTCTTGTGGAGGTAAACCATGTACCCACTTTTGCCTTAGATTTAGGTCATACTTTGGCCCTCGCCAAAGCTCTCTAGATTTATGATCTAAGGATGTTATTTCCTGTGGCCTACAAGCATAAATCGTCACCTCTTTGACATTTCCACAATCTTGTATTATGGAATTATAAGTCCTAACTTTCTAATAAAATTACAAATCAAATAAATAAATCTTCTCAATTTCAAGTATATAAAGCCCAACCATAGAATAGATTGGAGTGCTCACTAGGTTACCTAATATCATGAGCACTCCCTACTCATCTCTTTTGGTTTTGATAATAAATATTCCCTTTTGATCCATCCCACTTGATCTTCTAAAACACAATCAATTTATTGATAGTCCTATCTTTGAATTCTTTGGAGAGAACAATCACCTACTTTAATCTAGAGTATTCTTAAGAGATTCATTTTTCTTAAGATGTAATTAACTATGGGGGCTTGCCCCTATAGGAAACTTTAGAACCCAGTTTAAATAATCCTTACTTTATTCATCCATGTAAGGTAGGGGAAAAATCTCTGATATATTCGAAGACCCATCATGCCTTAGGAGTCCTTATTAGGTGATTAGGTCTATTGTAGGGTAGTGACTTCTATCTTTCAAGATAGTTCACTATCCTTCAATGTCATACCTGATCACCTTAATAAGTACACCCACAGATCTGCGTGGTGTCCCCCCATACAAATAAAATTAAAAATAAACACCATAGTTCCCTATGGAGGCAAGCCTTCTTAGTTAATTACATTCTAAAGAATGTGAATTCCTTAAGAAGACTCTCGATTAAAGTAGATAATTAGGGTTTCCAAAGATTTCAAGGTTATACTATCAAAGGGTTGGTTGTATTTGGAAAATCAATTGGGAAAGTTCAAGGAGAAGACTTATTTTTCAAAGCCAAAGGGAATAAGTAGGGAATGCTCATGATACTAGGAAGCCTAGCGAGCATTCCAACCTATCCTATGGTTGAGATTTATATGTTTGAAATTGAAGAGATTTATTCATTGGATTTGAAATTTTATTAGATTACTAGGGTTTATAATCGAACAACACAAGATTATAGAAATGCCTAAGAAGTGATGATTTGTGCTTATAGCCCAAAAGAAACAACAACCATAGATCCTAAATCTAAGGAGTTCTAACATAGGTTGGAACACAACCTAAATCTAAGTGAAAATGGGTATAAGATTTACCTCCATAAGAGAGGATAAATCACCCGACTGCTGGACTTACAACTGCCTGGAGTGGCAGCCAACTAACTCCTCCTACATTTTAAATCCATATAGCCTGATCATATGAATTTGCAAGATAGTTGGAATGTTATTTAATTAGAAAGAAACTAAGTCCTAAATCCACTCCCTAAAAGACTAGAGCATGAGTGGTATGAGCATATGACTTAATCTAAATGCAACATCTTTACAAATTTTATTTCATTTTAACAAAATCCATAAGAGTTCTTATGCCTAAATGAATGATGAAGTTGATTATGGACTAAATCAGTGAGAAAGAGGTGATTTCCAACATAGAGGAGGCCCTCCAAGGTCAAGCCTTCCCCTATCATGCAAGGATGGAAACCCTCTCTTAGCAAGAGTGAAACAATATGAATGTATGATGTTAAACATACAACATTCAACTAAGGGGTTGTTAAATATTTTAATTACCTTGATTTATGTCATAGGCTTTATATGAAGTTATGAGTTGTAGAAAACTTTAATTATGAGTGATTAATTGGGGTGAAAAAATTAATTTTATCCTAAGAGCCTTATCACATCCAAGCCACACATTCAGCCATCAAACATAAAGAAACTAGGAAGAACATATTATTTCTAATGCGTAATCTAAACACAACATGAATCAAACATGTATAAATTATGTAAAAGGATCAAAGGCCGCTATGGATTCAACATCACCCCTCAAAAAAAGAATATATGCTATGGGGTTTTAATTTCTTCATATCCTCCTTTTTGATACAATGGCACAGCAATTCCTAATGCAATTATATTTAGTTTACATTTGGCAATTATATCATAATTTGGACATAGCAACCTGCACATGGGTAACCAAGTCCACCTATCCTAACTTGGATTATGCTTAAGGGCTTAAGCAACCTGCAAAGAGAGCATTTATATTTATTTTTAAGTGACCCTTTAAGTATATTCCTCTATAAAAAATATGATTAGGCTAATCATGGCCTACCATCCAATTTATGAAGCATAAACCCTAGCATCCAGTATATAACATTACATCACAAAATAAAATATACATCAAACCAAGCATCGCCCTAACATAAAGCTAGAAGTAGTGACTTAATTCTAATGTGTGTGTTAAGGCTTGTGTGGTATGTCTTGCTAAGCATGAGAGTTATAGTTCTCTAAGTGCGAAGGGAATTTAATTTAACCATCAAGGATGATTTCACTTCAAGCTGTTTAATTGATTTGAGATTTTTAATTTGTGTTTTGTTTGGTTTCATGTGACCTACACTTAGCAACTAAGTGTTATAAAGAGAGGAAAGAGAATTGCTCTCTTTCATCCCAACCCTAAGCCACTTTCTAAAGCATGTTAATTTGATGCAATTCTCTTTAGAAAATGGCTTATCAAACATTTTAATTTATCCAAAGTTTAGGTTCTCTTTAAATAGCTCCATTCAATATGAAATGCATCTTAAAATTAATTTGATTGAATTATTATCACATGACATGTTAAATCATTCCTTTCCATCACGTGTAACATGCATATGATTTGATCCTAAATGCATCTATACATGCAACATGATTTTAGTACACTTTAATGATTAATGTATGTGTATGTGAAGTTTATATAATTTTATGTAATTGAGTTATTTAATCATATTAGTTTAAAGATCTATCTAAATTCTTAGACAAAAATACATAGGGATGAAATTAAATAGGTACGTGTCATTGTTAATCAAGGGAGTGAGGTAATCAAATGGCCTCCTTGAGGCTAACTAAAGCCTCATATTCCCAAGATGTCCAAACTATATACCCACTTGCATTCAAACATATGTAAATTTGCATACATGAATATAAAAAAGAGAGCTCCCAATCATATGATTAATTAATTCAACAACTTAATAATGCTTGAATGCATGGATTTTTTGATAAAAGAAAGAGTGGTTCTAATTCCATAATTAAATACACACACACATGTATAAGAGACATAAGCTAGTACATGCAATTGTTAACTAGAGAAGTGAGGTAATCAAATGACCTTCTTGGGGCTAACTAAAGCCTCATATTCCCAGGATGTCCAGACTAAACACTTTCTTTTCTCAAATACATATGGATGTATACATAAATGAAGGAAGAAAAATCATGTAAAGATTACATTTTCTATTCAATTGAAGCATTTATGCATATGGATTAAAGTTCTATCTAAATTCTAATGTAGAAATACATGTAAATAAAATCAAATAAGTATATGTCACTGTTAACTAGAGAAGTGAGGTAATCAAATGACCTCCTTGGGGATAACTAAAGCCTTATGTTCCGGGGATATCTAGATTATATACTTATTAACATTCAAATACATATAAAACCACACATGAATTAAGGAAATGAAAATTTCATTCCATATACTTAAGGTATAATCACATGCATCTCTGATGTATTTATAACTAGCATCACAACATATGTTATTACTCATTTTTAAGCTTTTTTGAAAATACATTTGGATTTAATAGTGATAATAGGCACACATATATTAGATTAAATCAACACTTGCAAGCTTGACATAAAGGAAACCATTTGATTTAATTAATTTTGCAAAAGATGAATATATGAATAAAATGACATACAACATTTAATATGATTAGAGAGGAATAAACAAACATAAACATATGATTTCATTCAAGCAAATAAATTCCTTAGGACAATCATATTGAACAAAAATTATTTAAAGCAAATGAAAGCTTTTTAATGTCATTTTTAATTTTTGTTTAATTTTATTCAAGGATATAAAAAGAGATTTGCTGATCCTAACCCATTTTTATGTTTTTTAATTAAATTTATTTAATAAAATGTGATTAACTTGATTTTATGGATTATTAAGTTGTAATATGCATTAAATCCATTAATTAACCTTTGCCATATTACCTTAATTTAATTAAACAATTAATTATAAGCCAACATGATATGCACATGAATGGAAAATAAATTTGAAATGATCTTAAAGAATAAAAGGGGCCTAACATAATTGGCTCATGATTAATAGTTAATTAAGTTAAGGAACTTAATTAAGTACTCTTATGTTTCTACCACACATGTGGGCTAATTATAATTTTCTTAGGATTTTCTTAAGTTGTTGAACACCTAAGAGTCTACGCAAGACTTCATTAATTAGGTCTTGATGTGATTTAACTTTTTAATTAAACCAATTAAGTAATTAATTAGCCAATTAATCCTTAATTATTTTTTCTTGAAAAGTGGAAGGAACTTAGGGAAAGAGATTAGGAAAGAGGTCTCAATCCTACTCCTTAAGTTCCCTCACTATTAAATAATGATAAATGAGCCCAATTAATCAATTAATTACTATTCACATGCTTAATTAACTCTTAATTAAGTTAAGAAGGTAATTAGGGCTTAATCAACTAATTTTTTTAATTAATTAACCAATAAATCCCAAGAAAATTAGGAGAGGCAGTGGTCATCCCCTTAAGCAATCTAAAAAAGTTTGGGGTAAATTAATTAAGTAATTAAAAAAGTAATTAAGTTAGTTAATTTTGTAATTAAATATTAATTAGGCCCTAATTATTGTTCAATTAATTGAGAATATTTTTAATAAATTAATTTTTAAAATGCCTTTAAAATGTATATTTATTTTCATTTTTATGATTTGTTATGATTTTCCAAAGTTTGAGCTGATTTAAATGATTTTTAATGATTTTTATAAACTCAATTAATTTATTCTACTAAAATAGACTATTTGAGCTTCAAAATGCAATATCTACCAATCCAAGAATTCTTTTGACTTGAAATTTTTATGGTAAGTGTATTTTAACATCAATTATAAACCCTCAAAATTTCAAATCAATCTAATTTGTATTTTTTGTTTAATTAATGAAATTATATTTTCACTAAAACTTAAATTAAGCTTAAAAGATCAAGTAAAAATTAGGGATTTTGGTTTCATAGGATTCCTCTTAGAAAGAAAAATCCAACGAGCCCATATTTATAATTTTTCATTGAGGATTTTATTTTATTTATAAATTTTTATTATTTCAAGCAACTTAAAATAATTTTTAAAATAAAAAAATCACCAATTTTCCCACTTAACCAGTTAGCGCCATGCGGCACTGATGGGGCAACGCAGTGCCACGCGATGCCACACGATCTCATGTTGATAGTCGCAGGATCGGATTGTCCGACCGGATCGACGGTCCATATCAAACAGGGCGATTTAGAGGTTGTAATCACGCAATCTGGGCGCAAAATCACAGTCGTCTGTCTCCCGTGAATGGGAGATCAGATGGTGAACAAGTCTCCATCCTCCTAGTAAGCAATAGTGACTGATAGAACAGTGATTTTTGATGGGATTTTATGGGATTTTTATGAAATTGAACATAATTTTATTCGATCGGGCTCTATTTTGCATCAATTCTCACAAAAAAGCTTATATTTTCGCATTAGGATAAAATTTGCAAGGGATATCTAAGGAAAATTTTTAAAGTCAAGGAAATATTCACAAATAAGCAATCCTATTACTGGCGATGAGATTTGACAATTTTCTCGCTGGGGATGATTTCTGGCAGTAGATACGATTCAAATACACTCGTAGATGTGAGATGAAGCTTTGGAATGAATCTAGACTCTTGCCTTACTTCGGATCATCGTAATCACGAACCTCCACCGCACTTCACTAGAATCCACTCAAATTTGATGATTTTCTATCGAAGGGAAGTGGGGAGATGGTTGCTCTTGCTTGTTGGAGTTCTTAGAGATCCTTTAATGCCAAAATCATATATTTCAGTGCCTCTTTTTTCCCTCCCTTAATGGTGACCGAAAATCACCATTAATGGTGATGGGGAGGATGGTTGGGTGGTGATGGATGATTGGGGACTTTGGATTCTAGCTCCAAAGTCCTCTCTTGTTGTTGTGAGGTCATTTCCATTAAATGCAAGAGGAGTGGGAAGGATTGAATGAGGGGATTTTGTAAGATTGTCTGTTTTCCCTCTCTCTCTCTCTCTCTCTCTCTCTCTTGATTTCACCTAGCCATAGAGGTTTAAATTCAACTTTTTACATGTTGATTTGAATGTTTTATCCAATTTGGGGCCAATTTGGGATTGGGTCAACTCATGTTGACCCAAATGAGTTGGGATGTGTTCAAGCAACCCAATTTGACTCATTGGAAGTTTGACCAAGGTTGACCCAAATGAGTCGAGTAGGGTTAAAGCAACCCAATTTGGCTCATTTGCTTTGGATTTTCTTCAATTATGTTTAATTGATCATTTATGATGGTTTTGGTTGATTAATTTTATTTAATTTGGATTACTTTGGAATTTGACCCAAGTTTGACCAAGGTTTGACCAACTTTGACCAAAATTGGTTAAGTTGATTTATGTGATTCAATTTGCCATTCTATGTTTAGATTATGTTTCAATTATGTTTTATGAATTATTTGGAATGTTCTTGATCAATTATTTGGGTCAATTCAGCTTGGATTTGGGTTTGACCCATTTTGAGTTCAGATGGGTCAAATTAGGTTCAATTGAGTTAAATGTCACCCAAGATGTGTTTAAGCTCCAATCATGATTAATTAAGTGATCATTGTAATTTAGAGTGATTGGCTTTATTTGATTTGATGTTAATTTTTATTTGAATTTATTTTAACTCAAATTGAACTTACTAGGTTTAATGATCAAATTAATCCATTTGAGATCTCATTTGATTTTTTTGTTTAGTTTTATATTTCAACATATTCATTTGATAATTATAAGCCTTCAAAGTGATTTAATTTGGATAATTTTTGGTTTGTTGACTTTTGACTTAATGCGGCCCACATGGGTTAACTCTAAGTTAAATGACCTATTTATCACCTTGAACCTTATTTGAATTTATTTATGAGTTCATTTATATTTATGTATTGATTTTGTGTTTTTGGTTTGATTCAATTTGGTTTAATCTTGATTTAATTTGATTTTATTTGGTCTCACGTGATTGCAAGTCATTGGTTAGGCCATAGGGTAGGGTAGCTATCCTTAGTCTTAAGTCTTAGCCTAATCCTATGGAAAACTCTTTTAAAGTCTCTAGATTTAGGTTAAGTGTTCACTTAGCCACTAGAAATATTCTATGACTAAGGAGTTCTTAGTGTCTAGAAAATTCCTAGACCTATGATGGGAAGATTAAATCCTCACTCCAAAAGTGAGGTCAATAATTGGACCCCCAATAGGTGTGGTGTAACTAACAAGGCACACCGCACGTATTGGCGTTGATCGAGATGATCAGTAATGTCCAAAAAAATGCAAGCACTAACGAAGACCATCTATACATAAACCAAGAGGTAGATTGAATCACGATCTTAATGCAATACAACTCATCTTATACCAAGGGTATAAGAGAGCCAAGAAGATTTGGGTATGAATAAGCTTTCATGTTAAGAACATGAAGAGAGATCTGCTCGGGAATCATACATGAATTCGATTTGATTTGAGATAGATTTATGCAAAGGACTTAAAAGTAAAGGAGATCTACTCAGGATTGAGATTTGATTGACATATTTGAGTTGTTTGGGAGGATGATCCGTTGGGGATGAAGATTTGATTTTATTTTTTTGAATTTGTTAGATTTAATTTTTTAAGAGGGGGATTCACTAGGGATACAAATTTGAGTTTATTTTTATTTTGTTGATTTAATTTGGGGCATATCCACTAAAGATATGGGCTTGAATTTACTAGGGATCAAGACTATATTTGTTTTGGTTTGATTTATTTTATGTATTTGTTTTATATCAGCTCCACTGGGGGAGATTAATTTGGCCAATTTGATGTTTGATTTGGAGGCATATCTGTAAGGGAATATAAGCCTGGTTGAATTTGTTTAATTTAGTTTGATTTGAGATGGCTCCACTGGGGGAGATTGATTTAGTTTGTTTTAATTTGGACTCCACTGAAGGAGTGTGATTTGACTCCACTATGGAGAATGGTTTTGAATTTGATTTGTTATGTTTGATTTGACTCCATTGGGGAGGTTAGTTTTGAATTTGATTTGTTTGAGGGCCTATCTATTAGGGATATGAGCTTGATTGAATTTGTTTGATTTTAATTTTAATTTGATTTATGAACCCAATTGGTCTGCGAAGAATCCACTAAGAAGGAGCTACGGGGAGCCTTGTCCTATCTTAGATTTTCAAATCCAAAGGGGTAATCTACCCACCATAAAGTAGGGCTATCCAACTTAAGGGTTTCCTTTCGGTGTGCAATGACTATGCTAGGAAGAAAGCATAGCAGACTTACATCTTCCAAAGAAGAAAACAACCATTGGGGTGATCTGTTGGATGTGCAACAAATTGAACCCGACTTAGGGTGACTACCGAGTGAATGCCACTGGGGATCTTACTTTAACTCAAGAGTAGTCTTGATGATTAATTCAATTTAATTTGATTTTATGGACCTTATCGGTGTGCGATGGATCCACTAAGAAGGATCCACGGGGCATTGACCTATCTTCGATTTACAAATCCAAAGGGGTAGTCTACCCACCAGAAGGTAGGGCTATCCAACCTAAGGGTTTCCTTTCGGTGTGCAACGACTGTGCTAAGGAGAAAGTGTAGCAGACTTACATCTTCTAAAATAGGTAACAACTACTGGGGTGACCTATTGATGGTGCAATAAATCAAACCCGACCTAAGAAGACTACTGAGTGAGTGCAGTTGGGGGTTTTAACTTAACTCAAGAGTAGTTCTGATGATTAATTTAATTTATATTGATTTGATTTTATTTAATTTAATTTAATTTGGTCTGTTATGTTGTGGACCCTATTGGTGTGCAATGGACCCAATGAGAATGGGCTATATTAGCCTTGGCCTATCTCAGATTTACCAATCTAAAGGGGTAGTCTACTAGCCACATGGTAGGACTATCTGACTTAAGGGGTTGCCTTTCGGTGTGCAACGACTGTGCTAGAAAGAATGCATAATAGATTTGCATCTTTCAAAGAAAGGATCAATCACTAGGGTGATTTATTGATGGCACAATAAATCAAACCCGACCTAGGGCTACCCGTCGATGTGCAACGGTCATGCTGGAAAGAATGCATAGCAAACTTACATCTTTCAAAGCAAGGAACAACCATTGAGGTGATCTATTGGATGTGCAACAAATCAAACTCGATCTAGGGTGACTACTAAGTGAATGCCATTGAGAACTTACGTCAGCTCAAAAGTAATCAACATTAACTTCATTTAATTTCATTTGATGGATCTCGTTGGTGTGCGATAGACTGCACTTAAAAGGGGCTATGCAGGCCTTGGCCTATCTCAGATTTACCAATCCAAAGGGGTAGTCTATTGGCCAAAGGGTAGGACTATCTGACTTAAGGGGTGCCTTTCAGTGTGCAATGAATGTACTAGGAAGAAAGCATACTAGACTTATATCTTCCTGAGTAGGGACCAACTACTGGGGTGACCCATTAATGTACGACAGATCGAACCCGACCTAGGGCTGCCCATCAGTGTGCAATGGTCATGCTGGAAAGAATGCATAGCAGACTTACATATTCAAAGCAAGATGATCTCCGGGGTAACCTGATGGTGGCATAACAAGTTGAACCTGACCTAAGGGCAACTGCTGAGAGAGTGTCATTGGGGACTTATCTCAACTCAAGTGTTGTCAGGCGATTCCTATAGGGAGTTTTGCTGACACTACCCTAAAGATAGGATGTCTGCTTGGGAAAGGTGCCCCTGGGGGCATTATCCTTATCCACAAGAGAATATATATTTTATTTATTTATTATTGTGAAGGCTATTAGTGTGAAGGGACCACACTGAGAAGGGGATATGTTGGCCTTGACCTACCTCAAATTTACTGGACCAAGGGAGAATCTGCGCATCCATGGAGGTGGTTACTAGGAAAGGGGGACTATCTAATCCAAGAGTAACCCATCTAGTGTCTAAATGGGGTTGTGAAGGACGTGATCCAAATAGAGAGCCCACAGGGTAGGTGCCACTAGGGGCGTTATCCTGGACCCTATAAATAATAAAGCTTATTGATATTCAGTGCCCAACTCAAGGAGAAGGCGTAGCAGTCTTACATCTGCCAATAATGATGTATCCATTGGGTGGGTCGCTGTTAGTCTAGAAGGAAAGCGTGTAGACTTACATCTCTGTAAAGCAGAACTAATTGCTGGGATAGTTTATTGTCGGCTCGACAGGTGCTATCTAACCTAGGGCTGCTTGCTAGTGTGCAATGGTTATACTTAGGAAGAAAGTGTAGCAGACTTACATCTTTTAAAGTAGGGATTAACCACTAGGTGACCCATTGATGGCACAATAGATCAACCCGACCTAAGGATGACTACTAAATAGGGAGTCACAAAGGAGGACTAGACCAAGACTTGAAGTAGTTAGGAAGAAAGGAGCTGCCAGGGGACTTAGTTAGTTCATGATGGCTAGTTTAAGAAGAAGGCGTAGCAGACTTACATCATCTTAAACATAGCCATCATGATGGTAGCTTACTGATCGCGTAGTAAGACCTACCATGCTAACAAGGTGCTCGTCAGTGTGCAGTGATCAAATAAAAAAAAGAAAGAATAGCAGACTTACCTCCTCATGAACAAGGGACCACTAAGGTGATGCACTAGTAGAGTAGCACGTTAGCCCGACCTAGAGCAACTAATGAGTGAGGGCTACAGGGGACGTTATCTCACATTAAAGTAGTTCGAGATAAAAGATATGTATTTATTTTTTATGTTTGCATTGTGTTGATGAAGGATAGGATGCCACTTGGGTTCTCTTACACCTACCCTAAACACATCAAAGAATGAATGAAATGGTGCCATAGGGGTATTGTGACTCCACTAAGGAAGGATGCCGCTTGGGTTCTATTACACCTAACTTAGTTGTGCTAATCAAAATAGGATGCCTCTTGGGTTCTCTTACACCTACCCTAATAGCACTAGAGAATTGTGTGTAGTTTGTGTTTGTATTGATGAAGGATAGGATGCCACTTGGGTTCTCTTATACCTATCCTAAATGCATCATGGTAGATTTACAGAAGAAAATGCTTTCATTTTGAAGAGATTGAATTTGAAATGGAATTTTCATTGATGATAATTATTTCTAATTTTTTAAGTAGAACCTGTTGATCGGAAGCATCGAGCATTCTCCTTTATGGTTGATGAGTTGATAAGATCCTCCTTGGTAGGCCTTCTCTATGGCAAAAGGGCTTTCCCAAGTGGGTTCCAACTTAGGTCCCATCTTGCAACGGGGAAAAATTGGTCTCATTAGAACTAAAACAAGCTCTCCTACTTGAAAAGCTCTAGGATGGACTAACTTATTATGAGCTTGAATCATTTTGGCTTTGTATAACTCGAGATTTTGGCATTCCTGTTGGCATTTCTCCTCTAAACCTTCAAGCGCTTCTAACCATAAATTAGCATTATGTTCTATCATGATATTTCTACCCACAACTATATTTAGTGATGGGAGTTAGACTTTTAATGGTAGAATGGCTTCGGATCCATACACTAAGGAGAAAGGAGTAGACTGAGTTGGAGTTCTCTAAGTGGTGTGATAAGGCCACAAAGCTTCAACTCAGTGCTCATGCCATTATCGCTTGTTATCAGTGAGTGTTTTCTTGAGTATTTAAATGAGAGTTTTGTTGAAAGCTTTTGCTAGACCATTCACTGACATATATTAGATGGTAAAGTATCTCCTATCTTTATCGTGTCTCCGAGTAAAGTTATTAATCTTGGTGCTTTTGAATGTAGTACCATTATCAGATATAATTTGTCAAGGCACCTCAAATCTATATACGATATGGTTCTTAAAAAACTGGAGACATGATGGGTTTTGACCTCCCTAAGAAGAATCACCTCTATCCACTTGGAAAATTAATCAGTAGCGGCAAGGATGAATTGATGACCTTTGGAAGGAGGATTGATAGGACCCACAATGTATATACCCCAACACTCAAATGGCCAAGAGGCCAATGTTAGATGTAGAATGTTGGGTGGTTGGTGTAGGAACACTCCATGCACCTGACATTGGTGACAATGCTTGGATATGTCCATGCAATCGATAATCATCGTAGGCTAATAATACCCCAGTCTCTTAATCTTAGCCTTCATCTTCAGACTAGATTGGTGAGCTCTGCATAATCTTGAGTGTACCTTGATCATGATCTTATGGGCTTCGTGCTTGTCTAAATAACATAGCCATATATGATCAAAGGACCGTTGGTATAGGGTGCCATCCACGAGAGCATAGGAAAGTGCTCTCTGTTTGACTTGATGGACTTGAGACTTATCTTGAGGTAGTTTTCCTGTATTTAGGTAATCAATGAATGGTTTCCTTCAATCCAGCTCCTCATCCTTTTTGGTAACAGTAACCTCTCCTTAAAGAGAGTACTTTTCGACGAGTTTAGTATCAATAAGAGATAAGACTTGTCTATTTTGGACCCTTATTGATATGGACTCATCTTCCAGACATGCCAACTCCTTGGCGAGCTTGGTTAAAGCATCCACCATGACATTTTCTCCTTGAGGGATCTTGTAAATGGTAACCTCTAGGATTTGGGCCAATAACTCCATAATGTACTTGTGGTAGTGATGAACTTAAGCTTGAGGACTTTATAGGACCCGGTGATTTGGTTGATGACCAACTGAGAATCCCTAAAGATGTCGATATTCTAGATGCATAGCATGACTACTAACTCCAGACTAGAAATCAAAGCCTCATACTTGGCTTTGTTGTTGGTGCAAGGATTAGATTGACCATATGAGATTACCATCACATCATGGTCTGGAGTTAGAAAGACTACTCCTACCCCTGCCTTTCCTAGAAGAGTAGATTATGATTTTTCTCCTTTTTAAGAGGAACCCGCACCATTAAAATACAATTCCCATCGGTGATTGCTACTCTTGCCAAAGTTCATGATTTCTTCATTGGAGATATCATCATTAAGCGAAGAGTCAACAGGAAGTGGGTGTGCTGCAAAGAAGTTCGCCAATGCTTATCCTTTCACTACATGAAGGAGTATGAAAGTAATGTCAAACTATGAGAGAATTATGGACCAACATGCCAACCGTCTAGATAGCATCAACTATGTCATGAGATACTGCAATGGATTGACTCTGGAGACTAAGTTGACTTTATGAGAAAGCATATAATGCCATAACTTTTGGGTTGTAAAGATTAAAGCTAGGCAATGTTTCTTAATGGGTGAATAATTGGCTTTAGTAGGGATTAGATGATGGATGAGATAGTAGAGAATGTTCTCTTTCCTTTCATCATTGACTTGGGCCAATAGAGCACCAAGGGAGTCATCTAATGTAGTATTGTAGAGGATCAATGATTTTCTTGGGATAGGGGCTGTTAGAACTGGCGGCATCATTAGGTACTGCTTGATACTCTCGAAGGCTTATTATCACTTGTCATCCCACTTGAACTTAGCATCCTTTTTGACAAGTGCTGAGAATGGCTGGCATCTCCCTGATAAGTTGGATATAAAGCATCTTAGATATGCTAACTACCCTTGGAATGATTTGAGTTGAGTTAGACTTTTAGGAGGTGGCATCTCTAAGATCGCTTTGATCTTCTCTGGATTGATCATTATTCTCTAGTGTCTTACAACAAACCCAAGGAATTTCCTTGAGGATATGCCAAATGCACACTTCAAGGGGTTCATTTTGAGGTTGTATTACCTTAACCGTTCAAAAACTACTCTTAAGTTAAAGAGATGATCTTTCTTTTCCTTGTTCTTGACAATGAGATCATTGACATGGCATTCAACATGATGATGAATGAGTTCATTCAAGATTCAATTCATGACCCACTGGTATATGGCATTGGCATTTTTAAGGCTGAAAGGCATGACCTTATAACAATATATTTTGATCGGGGATCAAAAGGTAGTATTTTTCTTATCTTCAGGGGACATCTTTATTTGGTTGTATCTAGATGAGCAATCCATGAAGAAGAAGATTGCATAAGATGAGGTAATGTCCACCATCATCTCTGGTATCGATAGTGAAAATTTGTCTTTTGGACATGCCTTATTTAGATCCCTAAAATCGATGCATATGTGAATTTGGCCATTCTCTTTTTAACTGGGATGACACTAGCCAACCAGGTGTGGTAATTTTTCTCTTGGATGAAACCAACATTGATCAATTTTTTGACTTCAAAAATGACCTATTCTTCAATGTTTAATAGCATGCATCTTGGAGCTTGCATGACAGGATTATCATCAGGCTGTATTGCTAGTTTGTGGACTGCTACATCAGAAGACAATCCATACATCTCTTCATAACTCCATGCGAAGCAGTCCTTAAACTTAGTCAATAGCCTAACTAAGCCATTAATTTTAGTTTGGTTCAATAAGGAACTGATGTATGTTGGGCATGGATCTTCTTCAGTCCCCAAGTTGATTTCTTTGAGTTCATCAATGGTTGATTTGATTTCTTCTTCAAACTTTGGCGGTGCATTCTTGACTTGGAAATCATCTAGGTTATCTGAAGTTTCTAAGCATGCCTCCTCATAAGAGTTAGTGTGATTTTAAAGGAACCAATCATATTCTAAATGATTGGTGATGACTAGGCAGTAATCGTCATCATCAACTGGACCCACTATACCGAATCCTAGTCCTAGTCTTGATTGAGAGCTTTTGCATTTATTTTTTCATATTCTTTCAAAGTAGACTGACCTGTGCTTTGACCAAGTATGTGGGATTAACCCTTTCTTTGCTAGATTATGAACACACGATGAGTAGCAATCAAAAGATAATTTTATTAAATCTTTATATGAATCATCCTCAAGTTCTACATCAACTTCTAGACTTGAGGATGATGCTCTTAGAAAGAACCTCTGAGTTTTCACATCTGTGGATGACTTAAGGGCTTCCTTAACTACCAAACCCTCAAAATTTTGTGAGGAAAGTGGGGTTAAAGCTAAGGTTCCTAATTGATGCCTAACTGTTTCACATATAGACTTGGATACACTCATGCTTTGCTTTGGAGCCTGGTCTTCATCACTATCTAGCTCAAGTGTCACCTCCAAGAGAATTTGCTGCTGAGAAGAGCTGGCTGGCATGCTAACCATATAAGACTCATCCTCTAAATTAGATTCTAAGTCTATATGGATAGCAGGTGTACTCCTGGTAGCTGGGACATATCTCTTATTGGGTGGCCAATAAGAAGGTTTTTCACCCCTAGGGCTGCCATTAAACTGGCCTCTTTCTCTGCCTGGTGGAGGTTAGGCCATCCTGCCCATATGTTTGAATGAAGTAATAAACTGTGGGTGGAATCTAATGTCAGGCTTCACTTCCTCGTCCAAGTCTATTTCTTGCTCCCTTTTATTTTATTTTTCATTTTCCTTTTCTTTTTCTTTTTTTTCTCATTTTTTTCTTTTATTTTTGAACTCTGATAAGTTCGTGAGAATAGACTTGCTGATTTTGAGGGAGGTAGTAAGCCGCATCCTTATATATGCTGACCTCGTGAACTAAAAATAGCTTAAGATCTCCTTTGACACAGTAGGTGATCCAACCTCTCAAAAACTTGATACACTAATATAAAGAGGATGTAACTGTGTTGTTTTCATGTATCCATGGTCCCCCAAGCAAAGCATTCAAAGATGTATCTAAGTCTATAATATGAAACTTAGCTTCGGTCTTCCAATCATCTATCTATAGTGGCAACATTATGGAGCTTAAGGCCCTATCACCTTGTTCATTGAATCCTCTTAACGTCATCCTTTCTTTTTAGAGTTTGGAGATGTCAATCCTCAAGTAGGAAAGGGTTCTTAGACTTATAATGTTCACTGCTGCTCCTGGATTAACCAAAACTCTAGATAGCCTGTATCTGCCAACATCCACTATAATATAAAGAGGATGGTTGTGTTTGAACATCCCTAGAAGTAAATATTTATCATTGAATGTAACTTCTAAGATGTCCTTCGAGTGGCATGCCTCCTCTCTAATAGCAGTCAGCTGAGCTGAGCATATCTATAGATCAAGTAAGGCCTTAATTATAGATTCTCTCATCTCTTTGGATAAGACAAGAGCATCGTATATGCTTAACTTAGCTGGAAACTTTTTAAGATGAGCAAGGACATTGTATTCAACTCTGGCTTGGTCCTCCATAAGCATATCTATAAGTGGAGAATCTTGTGGATGGGCTATCTACTCACCAGAAGCAATGATTTGTTTACCCTTATCTTGAGGTGCTACCCTAGGAGGTAGAGCTTTTCCATTGGGGAGGTTGACTTCAGTGACTTCATGTGGTGGTTTGTAGAAAGTTCTACTTGCTCATTGGGTATACCTACAGCTTCTCCTATGGGACTCTCAAAGTTGGATAACTTTAAGTCAATTTTAATGGGTGAACTTGATTGATTCAGAAAATAAAAGTCTAATTCTAAATCAAAAAAGAAAGGATCATAATTATTAGAGTTATTATTATTTAGACTTGGGGAGCTTTCTATAGGAATATACTCAAGAAAATCATTAGATGTGGCACAGATGTAAGTAGAATTAGCTTTCTTCATTGATTTCTTTGATTTGGATGGATGTGCATGATAAAAATCAAGTAAAGTAAGCAGAGTGAGAGGTTTAGTGCCCTCATCATAGATACATACTCTTGCTCATAGAGGTAGAGCTAGAAGACATAGTAGTAGCTGCAATGGTGGAAGAAAAGTTAGGCTCGAATGGTGGTTGCGTTACTGGACTATCTCGGGCAAATGTGGACTGTTGCTACTGTTGTTGAACTTACACACTCCTTGAGTTATCTTCGATAACTTGCAAACCCTCCTTAGTATTGGAGGTTTGACTTACCATAGGCACCAACAAGGGAAGTTTCTTAATCTTAGAGATGATATTTTTAGAGGTTCAGGATAAGGAGATATTCCAACCTTCTTTTATCTTAAGAGGATCACATGTATCCCCAAAGATTACTCTAATAGAACTAGATGGTTGTTCTAACAAGTATTCCTTAGGGATAACTATGGCACCCAACTTGTAACTACACTCAAGCCAGTCTTTGAAGGTGATGCAGTCCTCTAAGACATGGCCTAACATGCAGTGCTAGGGCAAAAGTTAGAATCATCGCTCTAGCCCACTTCCTCTAGCCTCTTAGGCTCTAGTAGCTAAAAATTAGATTTTTTAAAAGGTTCTTAAAGATCTTCCTAACTACCTCTCTCTTGAATAAATATGGCATGTTTAACTTGTCCAGAAGAGTAGGTGGGTAGTAGCTACGTAGCGGTGGATATGAGTACCACTACTATGCATACTATTGAAAAGGCAGTAGTGGTAGCCACTGTGGCAGCTGTGGTGGCCGGTATGAGGGCCAAAGATATGGTAGAGGAGGTTTTAGAGGAGGCTATTGAACTCGAGGTCTCTCAAACTGAACTCTAGCCACTTGCTTCTCCTTATCAATTGACACAACTACCCCTGGATTCTTCTTGAAAGCTTTCTGTGGCTTGGACTTGGAAGACTGGTCTAGAAAAGGTAACTATTTGACTTCCCCTTACAGACTAGCCACCTTGTTGATTAATTTATCAAAGGTTTTGATAGTAAATCGCTTGACCATGAAAGTAATCGGGCCATGAATATTTTTAAGAAGGATTTATATGGCATGCAGTTCAGATAACTACGATTCATATTTCATACTCAAGTTTTGCCACATGAGAATATAATCAACAAGGAAATCATTGGGATTTTGTTGTGGCACAATGAGATTGCCTACAGTTACCCTTTGATGAGCTCTAACAAACCTCTTGATAAAGTGTTGCTCTAACTCAGCAAATGTTTTCACTGAACCATTAGGCAATTTGATGTACTAATCAAATGCAATCCTTGATAGGTTGCTGACAAAGAGATGGAAAAGGATAACATCACTGCCTCTAATATTGCAATAGCCAACTCTAAAGTACATTATATGCTACCTAAGGTACCACTACCATCAAAAATCTTGAAAGAAGGTGGCACAAAACCTTTGGTATACTGGACTATGTCACATTCCTCGGGATAAGGTCTACCCATTAGAACGGGTGAAGTATCCTGGGCATGTGCCAATGCTTCCCCCACCTGCTGCTCCACCATTTATTTGATGTCCTTCTCCTGTATGGAGGGACTATCTATGACCTTCCTATTGAAAATTTCACTAGCCTAATCCATGGGAGATGCACTCTTGGGAGGATCTAAAACATGTAGGAGCTCAGGCTGATCGGCCTCCATAAAACTAAGCTATAAAATCAGGGCTTGGTTATGTAGTGCAAGAACTGCTGCTAATAAGTCTTCGATCCTTCTTTCCATTCTACTGACCTTCTCATCCTTCTGCTTGAGCTATTGGAGGAGGTGTTGGGTTGACGAGTGGTGTCATCGGGTTGAATGAGTGATGTCATCGGCTATTCAACCACAATACCTTCCTGACTATAATGGTCTCTAAGAAGGGATCCTCAAGTATCAACTATATGGACTTCTACTAAGTCCTCAAATAGATCATCCTCATCATGGTCGAAGGCTACCCTACCTATTTCCTGACTTGAATGATCTCTCCCAAAAAGTTTTTTTTTTTGGCAAAGCAGTCTTCAAGGATGTCGTCTAAAGAATGTTCTCTTACTCTATCGAGATGGACTAGCACAAAACTTGCTGACTACTGACTGTAAGGCTATGTTTCTATGCATCTGACACTACCTATTGAATGGAAATTGTGCTGTCATCCCCTCTTCCTCTATTATTACTGATGGTTGTGACGGTGGTATGATGATGACACTTTTGGGTTGCCACTCCCTCTTTGCCATGGCTAAAGTGGGAGGTCGAATGGGGGAGCTTGACCTCACCTCAATTGATGGCATAGATGGAGTGGGATCCTTAGGCCGAAGCCGGATCACCAACAGAGATTTCCTCTCCTTGGATATAGACTTTTGGATCTTGGTGGGAACCATGGAAGTGGGGACTTGAATAGGTGATGGTGGATGGGGAACGAAGCGGTGTGATGGGGGTGACATCGATTGCCCTCCCATTGGAACTCTCTCCCTATGGCTGACGGTGCCGATCATAATTATACTATCAGTATGATCGGCCCTAGTGGCCCATCGATTAGGGAAATCAATAAGGGTGGAGGCTATTGACTATCTGGTGTACCTCCGTCTCTCTCTCCTACCTACTTGGGCTGTAGCTCTGGCCTTAGTGGCTTTCTCCTTATATATCTGACTGTTGACACTCTTAGGGATCACATACCTCAAATTAAATTGTGCATCAGACTCTGAGCATCCGTAAGCTTTGCCAACCTGGTGAAGAACTTTCTTAAGACCTACATAGGACTTCCTCCTCTCACTAGCCGGTGCCTTGTACTGAGCTAGTGGTAGAGGTAGTGCTGTGATCCTCCTAACATCCTCCTCTTCATCTAAACCAAAGGAATCTACCACCACCCAAGAAAGGGGAAACCTTACATGAGGAGCCCTCCTCGGTAATGTGAGAGGCAACATCGATCTCCTTGGCTGCTCGCTCGTGATGTCACTTGATCTTTCTATTTTAATTACAACATTAGGTGAGGGAGAGCAGGGCGATGTGAGAATTAGAACCTATCTCAAAGGTAGGGGAAACTTTCTTAGAAGCAAAGATAGCTTTCCCCTTTGAGGGGACTAAAGAGGAGGTGTTAGCTCGCACTGGGGCTACAGTAGGGACAACTACAATAGATTGAACTAGCATGGGAACCATTGGCACAGACACTACTGGAACTAACGTAGAAGAAATTTGAGTTGATGCTACTGCAAGGACTTCAACAGCCTTCCTCTTTAGTGAGAGAAACTCAGAGTCAGGTGGAATATCAAAATGGAGAAGTGGCTTCTGTCTAGCCACCTCCTCCTTACTAACAGTGGTGAGGGCTAAACCCTCACAGGTGATCCAGACTCCCTAGAAACTGCACCCAAAGTAAATCAGATGGGTGGTATCGATCGAGGTGAGATTGGCTTGATCCAAGGCTAGATCGACACCAGAGGGGAAGGAGAAAACAAACTTGCTAGGATCCATAGTAGCTGAACTGATTGAAGATTGAGAAAGAACTGATTGTGATGGCACCTTTGCATTTGTTAAAATATAACTAAGTTAGACCCTTGCTTTGATATTTGTCTTTAAAAATTGATTTCTGATATTAACTTGGAATTATGAACCAACACTTAACAAATTTAAGTATGCTAAGTGGGGTTCATTGAATTGGAGAGATTTGAGGAGAGTCTTTGCCATTGAATTTTGATTTTTATTTAGAACATTCATTCAAAAAATTTGAGTATATTGAATAGGTTCATTCCATTTTAGAGAGGCTTTGGAGATGTATTTGTTTTGTTTATCCCTTATTTGAAAATTTAATTTTGAAATCTTCACTTAGCAAATTTGAGTATGCTAAGTGAGAATCAAGTGCATGTTTGAAAATATTTTTGAAAATATTTTTGTTTGTTTGCGATGATATGTGTCATGTGTTTTATTTATTGAATTTGATCTGAAAATGGGATCCTTAGCAAATTTAGGTATGCTATGTGCTTGATGTATTTTTTTTATTTGATTTTAAAAAATGAGATCTTTACTTAACAAATTTAGGTATGTTGAGTAAGGCTCAAGTGGATTTGATGTCATTTATTTTGTTATATTTTGAAAGAGGAGAATTTCTATTTAACAAATGTGGTATGTTAAATAGAGTCCAATTTGTTTTCAATTTTTAAAAAAAGGACTCTCATTTGACAAATTTGGGTATGTCAAATGGAGTTCAAGTGTGTTTGATTTATTTGTGATTTTGAAAAGGGAACTCTATTTAGCAAATGTGGGTATGTTATGTAGAGCCCAATTTTTTTTTTATTTTTGGAAAAAAAAGATTTCTCATTTGACAAATTTAGGTATGTCAAATGGAATTCAAGTGTATTTTAATTTTGTTTTGAAAAAGAGAACTCTACTTAGTAAATGTGGGGATGCTAAATAAAGTCCAATTTGTTTTGATTTTTAAAAAAGGGAATTCTCATTTGTCAAATTTAGGTATGTCAAATGGAATTTGAGTGTATTTTGATTTTGTTTTGAAAAAAGAGAACTCTATTTAGTAAATGTGGGTATTCTAAATGGAGTCCAATTTATTTTGATTTTGAAAAATGAAACTCTCATTTGCAAATTTGGGTATGTCTAATGGAGTTCAAATGCATTTTAATTTTGTTTTTTTTTTTAAATTTTGGGAAAGGTGACTTCAAGTTTAGGGACGTTAAGTGGAAGTCAATTATATTTTTCTTTTTGATTTTCAAAAATGGCAAATTTGTGTGTGATATTTCTTTTGAAAAGGGTAATTCCAACTTAGCACATGTGAAATGCGCTAAATGAAATTTCAATTCTTTGTCATGATTTCATTTGGAAATAGGATCTTCATCCAACAAACCTAGTTATGTTAAAATGGAGATAGCTATTTTCAAAAATGTGCTTTTGAAAAAGGGATTTAAAAATAATTTGATTTTGATTTTGAAAAGAACCTCCATGTAACAATTGTAGACATTATTAAATAGGGGTTGGTTATCTTTAAATGTTTTTTTAAAACTTTATACAAATCTTATGTCATGTAATTTTTAATTAATTTGAAAAGTACTTTTTAAAAATAATATTTTTGCAAAGGATTTATCATGGGATGAACCTTGCCTCACAATGAGGATGGTAAAGTGGTTTTAAATTTTTAGTCACATCCTTTAATTTAGTTAATTTATTTTTACTTATTGGGGAACCTAACAGGAGTTTTAAGACCTACATAGAGCGAGGTCCTAAAACCTAAAGGGTATTGGCTAGCTTCGCATAAGGATGACATAAGCTAAGTGCCAACGGAAAGAAAGATAGTCTTGGACATATATAAAAGATAAGTCCACTATCAATGCTTGGAGATAATAATTATCTACTAGAGATGGAGAGAGGACCATCCCCAACAGAGTCGCCAGAAAAATTTATGGTATTTATTTTTGAATGTATGGGGAAACCACGTAGATCTTAGGGGTACTTATTGAAGTTATCGGGTATGACATTAAGGAATGATGCACTATCTCTAAAGATAGAATTCACCACCCTATAATGGACCTAATCATCCAATAAGGACTCTTAAGTCATGATGGGTCTTCGAATATACCATAGATTTTTCCCTTACATTACATGAAAAAGTAAAGTAAGGTTTATATTAAGCCGGGTTCATTAAGTTTCCTATGGAGGCAAGCCTCCGTAGTTAAATACATCATAAAGAATGAGAATTTCTTAAGAATACTCTTGATTAAAGTAGACAATTAGGGTCTCCAAAGATTTCATGGTTAGACTATCAAAGGATTGGTTGTATTTGAAAAATCAATTGGGAAAGTTCAAGAAGAAGACTTATTTTTGGAAGCCAAAGGGAATAAATAAGGAATGCTCATGATACTAAGAAGTCTAGTGAGCATTGCAACCAATCCTATGGTTGGGCTTTATATGTTTGAAATTGAATAGATTTATTCATTTGAGTTAAAATTTTATTATATTGCTAGGGCTTATAATCCAACAACACAAGATTATGAAAATGCTTAAGCGGTGAGGATTTATGCTTGTAGCCCGAAGGAAACAACAACCTCGGATCCTAAATCTAAGGAGTTCTAACACAAGTTAGAACACAACATAAATCTAAGTAAAAATGAGTATAAGGTTCACCTCCACAAGAGAGGATAAATAACTCGATTGCTGGATTTACAGCTACTTGGAGTGGTAGCCAACTAACTCCTCCTACGCTTTAAATCCATGTAGTCCGATCATATGAATTTGCAAGATAGTTGGAATATTATTTAATTGGAAAGAAACTAAGTTCTAAACATACTCCCTAAAAGACTAGAGCATGAGTGGTATGAGCATATGACTTAATCTAAATGCAACATCTTTACAAACTTTATTCCATTTTGACACTTCATTTTGACAAAGTTGATTATGGGATAAATCACAGAGAAAGAAGTGTTTTCCAACACAGAGGAGGCCCTCAAAGGTCAAGCCTTCCCCTATCGTACAAGGATAGAAACTCTCTCTTAGCAAGAGTGAAATAATATGAATGCATGGTGTTAAACATACAACATTCAGCTAAGGGGTTGCTAAATATTTTAATTATCTTGATTTATGTCTTTGGCTTTATGTGAAGTTATGAGTTGTAGAAAACTTTAAATATGAGTGATTAATTGAGGTTGAAAAATTAATTTTATCCTAAGAGCCTAATCATATCCAGGCCACACATCTAACCATCAAACCTAAAGAAACTAGGAAGAACATGTCATTTATAATGCACAATCTAAATACAACATCAATCAAATATGTATAAATTACATAAAATAATAAAAGGTCGGTGCAGTCAGGTTCTGCTATACACCCCAAAAAAAGAAAAGATGAGTAGCCAAGCTCTACCCTTATACAACCTGGATTACAAAACAATATATGCTATGATGGTTTTATTTTCTTCATTTCTTCTTATCCTCCTTCTCTTCTTTTTGATTTGATTTGCTCCAAAGGCATCACAGGGCCTCCCAGGATAAAGCCTTCTAGCCACTGCTCATCTTAATCCTCCATAGCACTAATCCTAATTTTTAATAAAAAATTACATTAAAAATAGGAAAAGTAAATCTAACTACACCTGCTAAATAGAGGTTAGTTAAACATACATACAATCCCAAACACTTATATCATAATTTGGACTTAGCACCCTGTAAATGGGTAACCAAGCCTAGCTGTCCTAACTTGGATTAAGCTTAGGGGCTTAAGCAACCTACAAAGAGAGCATTTGTATTTATTTTTAAGGGGCCCCTTAAGCATAATCCCCTAAAGAAGACATGATTAGGCTAATCACGACCTACCATCTAGTCTACGAAGCATACACCCTAACATCTAGCCTAAAACATTACATCCTAAAATAAAACATACATCAAACCAAGAACCCCCGTAACATAAAGCTAGAAGTTGTGACTTAATTCTAATGTATGTGTTAAGGCTTGTGTGATATGTCTTGCTAAGCATTAGAGTTGTAGTTATATAAGTATGAAGGGAATTTAATTTAACCATAAAGGTTGATTTTACTTCAAGTTATTTAATTGATTTGAGAATTTTAATTTATGTTTTGTTTGGTTTCATGTGACCTACACTTAACAACTACGTGTTATAAAGAGAGGAAAAAAATTGCTCTCTTTCATCCCTACCCGAAGCCACTTTCTAAACCATGTTAATTTGATTTAATTCTCTTTAGTGAATGGCTTATCAAGCATTTTAATTAATCCTAAGTTTAGGTTCACTTTAAATAACTCCATTCAATATGAAAAGTATCTTAAAATTAATTTGATTGAATTACTATCACATGACATATGTTAAATCATTCCTTTCCATATCATGTAACATGCATATGATTTAATCTTAAATGTATCAATACATGCAATATCATTTTTGTGCACTTAAATGTTGAATGTATGTATATGTGAAGTTTATATAATTTTATGTAATTGAATTATTTAATCATATTAGTTTACAACTCTATCTAAATTCTTATACAAAAATACATAAGGATGAAATTAAATAGGTATGTGTCATTGTTAACCAGGAAAGTGAGGTAATCAAATGACCTCCTTAGGGCTAACTAAAGCATCACATTCATGGGATGTACAAACTATTTATCCACTTGCATTCAAACATATGTAAATTTGAATACATAAATATAAGAAAGAGAGCTCCCAATCACATGATTAATTAATTCAATAACTTAATCATTCATGAATGCATGGATTTTTTGATAAAATAAAGAGGGGTTCTAATTTCATAATTAAGCACACACACACATGTATAAGTGACATAAGCTAGTACATGCTGTTGTTAACTAGGGAAGTGAGGTAATGAAATGACCTCCTTGGGGCTAACTAAAGCCTCGTATTCCTAGGATGTCCAAACTAAACACTTACTTTTCTCAAATACATATGGATGTATACATAAATGAAGGAAGAAAAACCATGTAAAGATTGCATTTTTTTATTCAATTGAAGCATTTATATATATGGATTAAAGTTCTATCCAAATTTGAATGTAGAAATACATGTAAATGAAATCAAATAAGTATGTGTCACTGTTCACCAAGGTAGTGAGGTAATCAAATGACCTCCTTGGGGCTGACTAAAGCCTTTTCTTCTTAGGATGTTCAGACTATATACATATTAACATTCAAATACGTGTAAAATCACACACGAATTAAAGAAAATAAAGCTTGATTCTATATACTTAATGTATAATCACATGCATCTCTTATGTATTTATAACTAGCATCACAACATATGTTATTACTCTTTTATAAGCTATTTTGAAAATACATTTGGATTTAATAGTGATAATAGCCACACATATATTAGATTAAATCAACACATGCAAGCTTGACATAAAAGAAACCATTTGATTTAATTAATTTTACAAAAGATGAATGTATGAATCAAATGACATACAATATTTAATATGATTGGAGAGAAATAAATAAACATAAACATATGATTTCATTCATGCAAATTAATTTCTAAGGAAAATCATATCAAATAAAATCATTTAAAGCAAACTAAAGTGTTGACCTCACTTTTGGAGTGAGTTCTCAACTTCCTCTTCTTAGACCTAAGAACCTTCTAGGCACTAAGGCTTCCTTAGTTATAAGACACTTCTGGAGATTAGTTGAACACTTAACCTAAGCCTAGATACTTAGAAGGGTTAATCATATGATTAGACTATGCCTTAGGGATTAGGATAACCCTCTGTGGTGGAAAATTTATATTCCTACCTTCATTTATCCTCCTTTTTAGGAAATAAGATAAATGAAAATAGAAATATAATGCCTTAGTCAAAATCCATGCAGATCCACAGATGTGCTTATTAGGGTAATCGATTATGACATTGAGGAGAGGTGTACTATCTCAAAAGATAGAAATCACCACCTTACAATGGATCTAATCACCAAAATAAGGACTCTTAAGGACATTGGGTCTTTGAGGTGTACCAAAAATTCTTCCCCAACTTTACATGTAAAAGTAAAGTAGAGTTTATTTTAAACTGGATTCGTTAAGTTCCCTACAGGGACAAGCCCCCATAGTTAATTACATCCTAAGGAATGGGGATTTCTTAAGAAAACTCTCGATTAAGGTAAATGATCATTATCTCTAAAAATTTCAATAGGGTTGGACTATCAATCGATTAGTTCATTTTTAAAGATCAAATGAGATTAATCAAAGAGAGAGTTATTATCAAGCCAAATGAAGATAAATAGGATATGCTTATGATGCTAGGAAACCTAGCGAGCATCTCAAACTATCCTATGATTGGGGTTTACATTTTTAAAATTGATTTAATTTATTTGAGTTGAATTTTTCATTAGAAATTTAAGGCTTATGATTCCATAACACAAGATTATGAAAATGCTTAAGAGGTGAGGATTTATGCTTATGGCCCACAAAGGAGAGAAGTAACCTCAGAACCTAAATCTATGGAGCTTTGGCGAGGGCCAAAAGTACAACCTAAATCTAAAACAAAAATGGGTATTTAGTTTTCCTCCATAAGAGAGGACAAATCACCAAACTACTTGGACTTACAACTTCCTAGGGGTGGCCACCAACTAACCGCTCCTATGATTTTAAATTCATGTAGGTAAGTCATATGCTCTATGCAAGATAGCTCGGCTGTTATTTATTTAGAAAGAGACTAAGTCCTTAAACTCACTCCCTAAGAAACTTGATCATGTACGGGCATGAGTAATGACCTAAATGTAATGCAATTCATATTACATTTTGTTTTCATTTTTGGACAATCATTTTTGACTCGGGCTAATAGGATTCATATGCTTAATGCATGAGAAGTAAGATTATTGGCCAAAATCAGCGATAAGGGAGGAGGTGTGTTTTCACTATGGCTCTCACAGATCAAGCCAAGTTTCTCTGACAAAGGTGGAATCTCTCCAATCAAGAGTGAAGCAAGATGCATTTATACATGATGTTATAAAAGAAATACTCATCCAGCTAAGGGGATTTATTTTATCTTGATTTTAAGGCTAAGCTTTAGGTGAGGTTATGAGTTCTTTATTTTAATTTTGAATTATTAAATTTGGTAGAAGATTTATTTTTTCCTAATAGCTTAATCGTCATCTAGGCCATACATCAAGCAAGGAAGAAACTAAAAAATGGATGCCATCTTAATGCACAAGCTAAACAAATCATCAATCAATTTATAAAGCTAATGTGAAAGAATAAGAGGCCATTTATGGTATGGTACCACTGCACAAACCCAAAAACAAATTGGGTAGCCAATCTCTACCCTTATGCAACTCAGATTACAAATGAATTAACTGTAATTAAGCAAGGAATTCATTGTTATGGGGGTCTTTAAGCTTCATTTCTTCATTCTTCTTTCTTCTTCTTTTATTCTTTCTACTTCGGTTCCTTCTTTTGAATGATTGGGAGGTGGATGCTCCAAAGGCTTCACATGGTACATAAGACATGGCCTTATAACCAATCCTCATCCTAATCCCCATAATAATCCTTCCAAAATCTTAATTACAAAAATTACATGAATAGAAAAAAATGGAAATCCAATTAATACGTGGAAAATAGAGATTAGCTAAAGCAAACTATGCAAATCTCAAGCATGTATATTGGACTTAACACCCCACACATGGGTGACTAAGTCCACCTAGCCTATTGAATTGTGAGTATAAGCACCTGCACAATAAAAAATATTTATATTTATATTTATTACAACACCCCTTAAGCGCAATCCCCTATAGAAGATAATGATTAGACTAAGATCACCCTACCATTTAGTCTACGCACATGCACCCTAACATCCAGTGTAAAATATTACATCATAAAATAAAAGTAAACATCAAACCATGCACCATCCTAACCTAAAGTTAGACGTGTTGACCTAGCCTAATGTGTGTGCTTTTAAGGTTTGTGTGGTATGGTTAGCTATGGATTTAAGTTAGAATTTTCTAAGTATGAAAAATGTTCAACTTAGAGGAGGGTTTCATTTAAGTGGTTTAGTTATTTTGGATTGATTTTATTTTATGCATTGATTGGGTTCAAGTGAATCCTACAATTAATTATTAAGTTGTAAAGAGAGGGAAAGAGAAGAGAACTTCTCCTTCCTTCCCTAACCTATGTAATTTCTAAAGTGGATTCATGTTTTAGTTTTGTTAAGTGAATGTTTTATTATGTGTTTTAATTAATCCTAAGTTTAGATGAACTCTAAACAAACCTACTCAAAAGGAAAGGCATTTAATATTAAATAAAGTGAATTAAGATCACAAAACACACATCTCTTCACTTCTTTCCCAACATGTATAACAAGCATATGAATGAATCCTAAGCATATCTATACATACAAAATGGAAATGTTTAGCACACTTTATGATGCATGATAAGTAAGTTACTTAAGAAAATTTGAATGTTTATGATGCATGATTTTTACTAAGTAGAAAAGGGGTTTCTTATCCAATTTTCACATATACATATGAATGTATGAAAGGAATAAGTGAGTACGACGCCATTGTTAGCACCAAGGGTGTAAGGTACAAGACCTACTTGGGGCTATTTAAAGCTTCACAATCCCGGGGTTGTCTAGACTAATATACCACTTTTCTTAAATACAAGAATTTGTACAAAAGAAATGAATGGAAAAGAAAGATGCAAAAGTTTGTATTTATTTTATTTTGGTTTTTTTATTCAATTTATATATGTAAGTGTAGGTGTCCTTCTTAAGTCATAGCATAGGGAAGAATAGGAAATGGAATTAGGCAAGCATTGTGTTCTTTTCAAATGAATTATACACTTTGCCAAATCTATTCAAAACTTTACCAAAAGAGAAGAGAAGGAAAACTACACTAAGAACATCCTTATATTTTACTCACATGCAAGCTTATAAGTAAGATATAAGTAACACACTTTTAGTTTCAATAATTGATTCATACATTTTGATAATAATTTATAATTTAATAGTGCTAATAGCCACTCATATTTCTACTTTAGCCAAAACATGCAATTTGACATAAAGGAAATATTTTCATTTTAAATTTGATTTTTGAAAAGAATGAATACATGAAGTCATATGACACACATATTTAGCATGTTGGGAAAGAACTAAAGTAATGAAAGCATGTAAACACATTCACCTTAATTAATTCCTAAAGATAATCTTATGAAATAAGAAAGCTTAATGCAAATCAAAGTTTATTTGATATGATTTTTGTTTGATTTTGAGTTTGATTTAACTTGAAAAATGTGAGCTAAGTTTGCTATTCCTAACCCATTCACACATGTGATTGATATTTTTGTTCAATTTTTAGGTGATTAGATTCATTTTATATTTTTATTAGGTTAAGATATGGATTAAGCATGTTAATTACCCCTTACCTACACCACCTTAGTATAGTTAGTCAAATAATTATGAGCCAATGAGATGACATAAAATCACACACAGAATTTAAATCTACAATGCACCTAGGAAGAAAAGGGCATAATGCAATTTGGCTTATGATTAATGATTAATTAAGCTAAAGGGTTTAACTTAAGTAATTTCCAAACACCCCTCACACATATGAGTTAAATTTTGATTTCCTTAATTGTACTTAGGCTCTTGAACACCTAAGCATCTACCCAAGAAGAATTAATTGAGTTTTGTAAAGTTTTAGACTTTTATGAAATTAATTAAAGGGATAATTAGTGACTTAACCCTTAATTAAGGTAAGATTAAAGAATAAAGGGGGTTTAAGGAATATCTTAAGGAAAGTATCCCAAAATTATTCCTAAACTCACATTCACTTAATAAAACCTTAATTGGCTCAATCAGAGGATTAAATCACTAATTATACCTTTAATTAAATCTAATTATATTAAGGGAGTGATTATAGAATAAACTAGCAATTCTCCTAATTAATCCACCAATAAATCCCAAGAAAATTAGTGGAGGCAGAAGTCTTCCCTCTATTTCCACCCAAGAATTTTGAGATTAATCAGTGCATTAATTAGAGAGTAATTAGTAAATTTACATTCCCAATAAAACCCAAATTCAGAAAAAAGAATTAATCAAAATTAATCAAAATTAATTTCAAAATATTGTATGTTCAATTATCTTTATAATATAATTTATTTCATATTTTTTTTGATTTTTTTATGTTGAGATATGAATTTTAGAAGTTTAGGTGATTAATTAAGAATTAAATAATCCCTAATCATTTTATTAATCCCACTGGCACCACGTATGCCACTGATGCAGCATTTACACGCAATGCGGCCTGATTGGGTATTTAACCCATCACATTCTAGCACCGCGTGGCGGAGACGCTACGTGCTTCCTCCTCAACCATCCGATCAAGGATCAGACAACTGAGATTAAAGATGCGATCAGAGGGGAAAAATGTGGGAGGCTACGTATCCTGATCTCGGTCGTCCATCCAAAATGCATGGATGGATGATAAGAGATTTATCTCTATAATTCCCTACAGGAAAGGGGATCCATCCATCTTCTAGGCCATGATCCGAGCTCGATTGAACTCGGATTGGGCTAGAATTTGGCCCAGACCTTCATCATGCATCCTATATCACATCTACTAGCCAAAATCCTATGCCATGAAAATTTCTTTGACAAAGCTCCAAAAAATATTGAATTTCAGCTCAAAAACTAGCCAACCTTGCCAGTGGTGATCACCGGGGCTTAATTCTCTTGGAAAAGCTTTGTCTGGTTGAGACAAAGCTTTGCTAAAAGTTTGAGGGGTTGAGGTTGATTAACAACTCCTATGGACCAACTCCTCCTCCAATTGAGCTCAGCTTTGGTCTAGAACACTCCTCCTCTGCCTTTGGAGCTTGGGCAAGAGTTTGGGTGTGTTAGATTGAGCTCACTGATGGAGCTTGCAAAAGGGATTGCATTGATTTTGAGTGTGGAGTAAGTTGGCAATCAAGCTGAGCTCCTCTATTTTCAGTGTATGAAAACTGAGAAGATGAACTTTCAATCTCCCTCTAGGAAGCTTAGGATCACTTGCAAATGGCTCCTCTGGCTTCCTAACACTCAATCGACAATGGCCCTCTTGTAATGAGAGTGAATTAGGGGGAGTATATGTCCCCTTTTGGCAATCGGACGACCGAGCAAGGAGAAGCCATTTTTGATCAATTACCTTGATTCAAAGGGTTTGTTAGGATGTTTAAGATGTCCTTGAATTCAATTTTGGCCAAGGAGTGGAATGGTGAAGTGGCCATGTGCTTTAATTGAGTGGGAAAAGGTTTACCATGTGGCCATTTACATGCACATGGTCAGTTTGTCCATTGGGTTAGGTGCACTACACTCCCTAGTGTTTACTTGGCCCACTAAGAGAGTGCCAAGTGGGTATGAAGAAGATTTGACCAAATTCTAAGTGGAATTGGCCAAAATTTACCCCATGGACTAGGGGTAAAATAGTCATTTGGCTAATTTTTGAATTTGGGTATGTTTAGTATGTTGAGAAAATAGGTTTGGCCAAGTTTATTGGATTTGGAGTTCATTTGGTATGGTTTGGCTCATATTGACCCATTTAGGTCAAAATGGGTCAGCTTGGGTCAAGTTGACCAATTGGTCAAATTGGTTGGGTCAAGTTAATATGACCATTTTAAATATTTTGGTGGCTTTGGTTTGATTCACTTTGGTTTAGGTTTGAATTTAGTTCAATATGACCCTTTAGGTCAAGTTGGGTTCAAGGTCAATTGAGCTAGGTTAGGTCTAGTTGGCCAATTGAAGCTTTGGGCAAGTTCAACAAGTGATTTAGAATGAACTTGACCCATTGGTTTCAATCAATTTGGGTTAGATCAAGTTTTGACACATTTTGACTTTTTAGGTCAAGTTGGATCAAGTGGATAATTGGGCTAGGTTATGCTCAAATGTTGACTTGGTCAAGTTCAATCATTGATCATGAATGAGTTTAGATTAATGGTTTCAATGAATTTAGCCTATAGTGGATTTTGACTTTGTTAGGTTTTATTTTGGCTAAGTGTTGACTTGGTCAACACTTAGGTTTGACTTGATTTGACACAATTTGATTGATTGATCATCCCATGATGATTGTTGATCATGATGAGAGGCATAGGTGGGCTTAGTTCAATCCAATTTGGTTAGGATTAGAATTAAGCTCATAAGGGTACTTTAGGTCACTTTGGGTCAAGTGAGCCTAAGTAGGTCAAATGGCTTGGTCAAAGCTTGATTTGAGTTTGAATGAACTTGTATATGGACTTATGATTGAAATATAAATCCATTTGCAAGTGGGTTGAAGTCAAATGGGTTTTGATTCATTTGATAATTTCAAGTTCAAAGGGTGAACATAAGTTTGATTTTGGCTTGATTTTTGAACTGAGTTTTGGTTAAGTGATTGAAGTTTGTGTTTATATTTGGATTCATGATTGAAGGATTGATTGAATCATGAAAGAAAAATCAAGGGTTTGGCTTGATTTGAAATTGATTTGGCTAAGTTTAAGATTTTGACTTGAAAGGCTTAGGTTGGATTTTGAATGAGTTTTGAGTTTGATTTTTGGAATTGGTTTTGGTTGTTTGAATTTATATTTCATTTATATATGTGAATACAAATGATAATATAAATGGGTTATGAGAAAATTTTAGGAATTTGAAGTGATTTGAATTTGATTTGAAGAGGGAATTAAAGGACTTAGAAAATATTTGGAATTTTGGATTTAGTTTGATTGATTTATATTTCATTTATATATGTGAATATAAATGAGAATATAAATGAGTTATGAAAAAATTTCATGAATTTGAGTTGATTTGAAGATTATTTAAGCTAAGTCCTTGAAGGGAAATCAAAGGACTTAGGCAAGATTTAGAATTTTGGATTTCAACTTAGTATTTGATTTGATTGATTTGAATTCATATTTCATTTATATATGTGAATATAAATGAGAATATAAGTGAGTTATGAGAAAATTTTATGAATTTGAATTAGTTTGAATATGATTTAGGCTAAGTCCTTAAGAGGGAGTTAAGGACTTAGGAAATATTTTTAACTTGAAATTTTAATCATGGGTTTTAGTCATGGGTTTTAATCATGGATTTCAATCATGGATTTCATTCAGGTGATATTGATTTGAGTTTGGAGAAAATCAAATAAGATTGATTTGGAGTTTGAGAAAATAAATCAAGATTGATTTGGAATTTGACTTGAAGGAAGGAAGGTGAGGAATGGTTCAAGCTAAGGGTAGGCAAATTTTTTTAACACCTCTAAGGCATGACCTATTCTTATGGCTGACCCTTCTATGTCTCTAGGCCTTGGTTGAGTTTCCACATAATCACTAGATGTGTCTTAAGACTAATGATCTCTTAATGTCTAAGAGGAGTCCTATGTCTAAGATGGAGGGGTTGAGAGCTCATCCTAAAAATGAGGTCAACAAAGGGTGCCCAATAGGTGTGGTGTGACTGACAAGGAACACCACATGTATTGGTGTTGGCCAAAATGATCAACAACACTGAAAGATCACAAGCATTAATGGAAATAATCTATCCCTAACCCAAGGTCTAGAAAGAATCCTGAGCTTAGTGCAATGTGGCTCTACTTATGTCCAAGGCATAAGAGAGAGGGAGGAATCCACTAAGGGATATAGTAGGTGAACCATCCACTAGGGAAGCTGGTTCAAGTCATCCACAAAGGGATGAGAGATTTGTTTTGAGTCTCATTGGGAGAGAAATTTGATATGTTTAATTAAGTTATGCTAGGGAAGAGGGTTGATTTTGTTTCAATTTGTTATTTGTTTAATTGTGTTTATTTAGACTCCATGGGGGATAAAAAAGTGAACTCTTCACTAGGGAAGCAAGTTCAAGTCATCCACAAAGAAGGGGTTGTGAATCCACTGAGGGATTAGAATTCTAGATCCGTTGGGGGGAGTAAAAAGATTTGCATCTCACTAAGGAGAAGCAAAATATTTGATTTAGATTGATTATTTATTTTATTTCTTTATTTCATTTGATTTGTTTTGTTGAATTTTGTTACATATTTTTAGATTTTAGGTTTTGAGATGGACCTTGTTAATTTGCAATGGATTGTACTGGGTAAGAGCCAAAGAGGCCTAGACCTAACTCAGATTTATCAATCTAAATGGGTAGTCTATTAGACACATAGTAGGACTAGCCAACCAAAAGGATGCCTTTCAGTATGTAGCATAGTAGACTCACATCCTCCAAAGTAGGGACCAGTTGCTGGGGTAATATATTGGCAAGGAAACAGATTGCACCAAACTTAAGGTTGACTATTGAGTGAATGCCGCTGGGGGAACTAAATCAGCTCAAAGATGGTCAAAGATTAGTTTAATGTTTAGATTGTTTTGATTATGATGGATCCCATAGGGTTTGTGATGAGCTATACTGAATAGGGGCCATGGAAGCATAGACCTAACTTAGATTTACCAACCCAAAGAGAGTAGTCTACCAACCACAAGGTAGGACTATCCAAACAAAGGGGTGCCTTTCAGTTTACAATGGTCAAGTCTTAAGAAGAAAGTGTGGGGACTCACATCTTCTAGAAACAAAGAACCACTGGAGTGATTAACTGCTTTGGGAAATAAATTGAACCCGACCTAAGGCTGACTATTTGAGTGAATGCCACTGGGGGACTTAAATCAGCTCAAGGATAGCCAAAGATTAATTTCATTTTTTTAGTTTATTTTGATGGATCCATTGGTTTGCGATGGATCAAACTGAGAAGGAGCTTATATCAGCCTAGACCTATCTTAGATTTACTAAACTAAAGGGAGTAGCTTCTCATCTGTTGGGAGAGCTATCCGACCAAAGGGGTGCCTTTTGATTTGCATTGATCAATTTAAGGGAAGAAAGCTCAGGGACTCACATCTTCCACTACAAAAGACCATTGGAGTGATCAGTTACTTTGGACAATAAATTGAACCTGACCTAGGGCTGCCTGTCAGTTTGCGATAGTCATGCTAGATAGAATGCGTCATAGTCTTATATCATCCAAAGCGAAATGACTGTCGGGGTAACCCATTTTTGGTAAAATGGATTGAACCCAACCTAAGGGCAACTACGAAGTTAGTATCGACCCGAGGACTTATCTCAACTCAAGTAGTCAGGCAATTCCTATAGGGAATTCTGTTGACACTACTCTAAAGATAGGATGCCTGCTTGGGAAAAGGGGCCCTTTGGGGGCTTGAATTCCTAATCTATAAGAAAATATTTTGTTTATTTTGTTTAGTTTATTTTATCATGGACCCTGTTGGTTTGTGAGAGATCAAATTGAGAAGGAGCTTATATTAGGCTAGACCTATGTCAGATTTACTAAATCAAGGGAGAATCTGCATATCCACTGAACAAATTCTCCAACCACAATGGTGGTTACTAGGAAAAAGGGACTATCCATTCCAAAAAGTAACCTGGGTAGTGTCTAAATGGGGTCACAAAGGATGTGATCGAAATAGAGTGCCCGCATGGGATGGGGCAGCCAAGAGCTTATTCTAAAACCCTGAAGAAGATGCCATGGCTAGTCATATATCCAATAGGTATTCGGTGTCCAACTCAAGGAGAAAGCTCGAGGACTCACATCTGCCAAGAGTGGTGTATCCACTGGGTGATTCACTATCAACATAGAGAACATCAACCAACTTAAGGTGCCCGTCAGTTTGCAATAATCAGCCTAGGAAGAAAGCTCTGGGAATCGCATCATCCTAAAGCGATACTGATTGTTGAGATTGTCTATCTTTGGCTTGATAGGTGTCATCCGACTTAGGGAGACTACTGAGTGAATGCTGCTGGAGCACTTATATCAACTTAAACTTAGTCACGAGGAAAGGAGCCTCTAGGGGACTTATCCTAAACCTCAAATATACTCAACTAGTTAGTGCATAATGGCTAGTTCAAGAAGAAAGCACGGAGACTAACATCTTCTTATGCAAAGTCAATATGAGGTAGCTTACTTGCTGAGCAGTGAAGCCTATCATACTAACAAGGCACTCAATAGTTTGCAATGATCAAGTTATGAAGAAAGCACAGGGACTCACATCCTCCAACAAGTGACCATTGGGCTGAGATACTAGCAAGGTAGCATGTAGACCTGACCTTGAGCAGCTAATGAATGAGTGCCGCAAGGGGCATGCTCCCACATTAAATAGCTCAAGATAAAAGATTTGTATTTTTTGTGCCTATTTTAAAGGGAATAGGTCGCCTCTTATGTACTCTTACACCTACTATAAACACGTTTGGGGAATTTGATGAAATGGTGCCACAGATGGCAGCCGGGATTCCCACCATGAAAGAATGTCTCTTGGGTTCTCACACACCTAACTTAATTATGCTAATCAAAATAGGATGCATCTCAGGTTCTCTTACACCTATTCTAATAGTACTGGGAGATTTTGTTTGTGTTGTGAAAGAGGAATAGGATGCCACTGGCAGACTCTTACACCTACCCTAAGCACGTCACGATGGATCCGCAAAGCAAGCAAACAATGCTTCAAAAGAAGAGAAAATTTTGATGAAATATAATCAAATTTTTGTTGATTGATAGAATTATTTTCAAACACGATTTATTTCATGGGCAATATTTCTTTAGATTGAGCCCATTAATTGAAAGCATCAAGTGTTCCCCTTTACAATCAATGAGTTGATAAGATCCTTCTTGGTAGGCCTTCTCTAAGACATAGGGGCCTTCCCAAGTGGGTTCGAACTTGCTTCCAATATTTTGATGGGCAATAATTGGTCTCCTTAGGACTAACACAAGTTCTCCTACTCAGAAAGACCTAGGGATGACCAGCTTATTGTGAGCTTGAATTATTTTGGCCTAGTACAACTCGAGGTTCTAGCATGCCCGTAGGCGACTCTCCTCCAAACCTTGAAGCTCTTCTAACCATAACTTTGCATTCCGCTATGTAGTGATCTTGCTACCCAATGCTATCCTTAGTGATGGGAGTTGAACTTCTAAAGGTAGAACATCTTTGGACCCATACACTAAGGAAAATGGGATAGACTGAGTTGGAGTTCGGTATGTGATGCGGTAGGCCCACAAGGCTTCAACCAACTACTCGAACTACTGCCGTTTATTGTCATCAAGAGTGTTCTTTAGTATTTGGATGAGAGTTTTGTTGAATGCTTCTGCTAAGCCATTCGCTCTGGGATAGTAGTTGGTGGAGTATCTCCAATCTATACCATGTCTTCTGGCGAAGCTATTGATCTTGGTGCTTTTGAATGTAGTACCATTATCAGATATAATTCATCGAGGCACCTCAAACCTATATACGATATGGTTCTTGAAAAATTGAAGCACATGCTTATGATCTCTCGAGTGGGATTGCCTCACTTGGAAAAGTAGTGTGGCGACTAGAATGAACAATGACCCTTGAAGAAGGAGGGTCATATATAAACACTCAAATGTAGGCCAAAATGGGAAGGTGGTGGTTGGTCCATCTCTAGCTTCATCCATGTAGTCTGTAATCATTGAAGACCAATAATAATGTAGTCTCTTGATCTTCATCTTCATCTTCGAACTAGATTGATGTGTTCTGTATAGACTTAGATGTACCTAATTATAATACCACAGGCTTCGTGTTTGTCTAAGTAGCGTAACCACATTTGGTCAAAGGACTGTCGGTATAGGGTGCCATCAACGAGAACATAAAATAGAGCTCTCTGTTTCACTTGATGGACTTGCGACTTTTCTTGAGGTAGTTTGTCAGTGTTCAAATAATCTATGAACGATTGTCTTCAATCCAGCTTCTTGTCCATTTTGGCAATGACAACCTCCCCTTCAAGAGAAAGTCTCTCGATGAGTTCAACATCAATAAGAGATAAGACTTGTTTATTTTTGATCCTTATTGAAATGGACTCATCATCCGGGCATGCCAATTCTTTGGCAAGTTTGGCCAAAGGATCTGCTACTGCGTTCTCTGCTCGGGGTACTTTGTAGATAGTGACTTCAAGAATTTGGGCCAGCAGCTTCATAGTATACGTAGTAATGATGAAGCTTGGGCTTTAGAACCTTGTAGGACTCCACAATCTGATTGATGACCAAATGAGAATCCCCAAAGATGTTGATGCTTTTGACACTGATTATGATGGCTAACTCCAGACTGGCAATCAAAGCCTCATACTTAGTTTCATTGTTGTTGCAGGGGTTGGAAAGATAGTATGAGAATCTCATCATATCACGGTCTGGAGTTAAGAGGACTATTCCTACCCCTGCTTTTCCCAGAAGAAAAGATCATGATGCTCCCCCTTTGTGAAAAGAAGCTGCACCATCAAAATACATCTCCCATTGTCAGTTGCTGGCCTCCCCTAAGTTCATGATTTGTTCATCAGGGAGATCATCACTAAGCGGAGAATCAGCAGGAAGTGGGTGTGTTGCTAAGAAATCTACTAGTGCCCGTCCTTTTATCGCATGGAGGGGTACGAATGTAATGTCAAACTGCGAAAGTATCTTGGAATAGCATGCTAAACATCCGGATAGTGTTGGATGTGTCATTTGATACTGCAGTGGATTTATTCTGGAGATCAAGTTCACCTTATGAGAAAGAAGATAATGTCGTAGCTTTTGGAAAGCAAAGATCAAAGCTAGGCAATGTTTCTCAATAGGTGGGTTATTTACTTCAGCAAGAATCAGACGATGACTGAGGTAGTAGAGAGCACTCTTTTTCCTTCTTTATTGGCTTGGGCCAACAGAGTACCAAGAGAGTTATCCAATGCAGCAGTGTAGAGTATGAGTGGCATGCTTGGGATAGGGGCTACTAGAATGGGCAGCTTCACCAAATACTACTTAATATCTTCAAAGGCATGCTGACACTTATCATCCCACTTGAAGTTGGCGTCCTTTTTGACAAGTGCTAAAAATGGCTTGCATCTCCTTAATAGGTTGGAGATAAAGCATCTTAGATATGCCAACCATCCTTGGAATGATTTGAGTTGTGTTAAGATTTTAGGAGGTGAAATTTCTAAGAAAGCTTTGATCTTTTAAGGATCTATCTCTATTTCTTGATGTCGGATAACAAACCCAAGGAATTTTCCTGAAGCTACTCTGAATGCACACTTCAGGAGATTCATTTTGAGGTTATATTGTCTTAACCTTTTGAAAACTACTCTCAAGTCAAAGAGATGGTATTTCTTTTCTCTATTCTTGACTACTAGGTCATCGATATAACACTCAACCTGATGATGGATGAGTTCATTGAAGATCTGAGTCATGGCCTGTTGGTATGTAGCACCAGCATTTTTAAGCCTGAAAGACATGACTTTATAACAAAAGCTTCTGATCGGGGTTCAAATAGCGGTGTTTCTTTCATTTTTAGGAGACATCTTGATTTGGTTGTAGCAGATGACCCATCCATGAAACAAAACATGACATGAGATGAGGCAATGTCCACCATTAATTTTGGTATAGGAAGAGGAAACTCAACCTTAGGATGTGCCTTATTTATGTCCCTGAAATTAATGCAAATCTGAATTTGGCCATTCTTTTTTCTAACTGGTACGACATTGGCTAACCAGGTAGGGTATTTTTTTTCTCTGATGAAACTAGCATCGATCAATTTCTTGACTTTAGAAATGACTTGTTGTTCAATTTTTAATCGCATGCGTCTAGGAGCTTGCTTGATAGGAGTAGCATTAGGATCTATTGCTAACTTGTGGACTGCAATGTCAGGAGGTAATCTGAGCATCTCTTCATAACTCCATGCGAAGCCATCTTTATACTCAATCAATAGCCTAACTAAGTCATTGGTTTCTTCTTCATTCAGCTACGAATTGATGTATGCCAAGCATGGATTTTCTTCTATCCCGAGGTTAATTTCTTTTAGCTTGTCTATTATTCAATGAATCTCCTCTTCAAATTCTAGAGGTGCATCATTGATCTGAAGATCATCTAGATCATCTAATATTTCTAAACACATAGTTTCATAAAAGTTGGTGCTATGTGAAAAGAACCTATCAGACTCCAAATGATTGGTAACAACCAAACAGTAATCATCATCATTGACTAGACCTAATGTACCGAATCCTAGTCTTACTCCTGATTGTGCTTCCTTGCCTGTATTATTCCATAAGTTCTCAAAATACACTGACCTGTGCTTGAACCATGTATGAGGAACCAAACCTTTCTATATAAGATTATGAACACTAGGTGAGTAAAAGTCAAGTAGAAATTCCATTAATTCTTAAATGAATCTTTCTCAAGTTCTACATCAACTTCAGGACTTGAAGATGATGATCCCAAAAAGAATCTATTTGGCTTCACATCCATGGAAGACTTAGGGGCTTCCTTATCTACTAAACCTTTAGCTTTTTGAGATGAAAGTGAGGTTAGAGCTTAGGTTCCCAGCTGCTGCCTAATAGTTTCACATAAACCTGATTCAAATACTTTGCTTTGTTTGGAGGCTTGGTCTTTATAGCTATCTGGAACAAAAGTCACCTCCAATGGAACCCGTTGAGAGGGTTGGCTGGTATATTAAATACATTAGACTCATCCTCTGAGCTAGATTCCAAATCTTTGTGAATAGTAGGGGTACTCTTGCAAACTGAAACATAACCTCTGTTGGTTGATGGCCAACAAGGGGGTCTTCCACCTCTAAGCGCCTCATTTGCTCAATCTCACTTTGGTGGAGGTTGAGTCATTCTACCCACACGTCCATATGATGGAATGGACTGTGGGTGGAAAGTGATATGCGGCTCTATTTCTTCTTCAATTCCCCTTTCTTATGCACTTGGACTTTCATTTTTCTTTTTATTTTCTTTTGCTCTTTCTTTTCTTCATTTTCTTTTCCTTTTGTGTTTGAATTTTTTCCAAGTTCATGATAAAGGGTGTGTTGTGGAAGACGGTAGGTTGCATCCTCATAATTCTCAACCTCTCTAAATAAAAATGGCTTTTCATCTTCAATGACACGATATTCAATCCCATCCTTTCTGAACTTGATACACTGATGGAGGGAGGATGGAATTATCTTATTATGATGTATCCAAGGGCCTACTGAGCAAAGTAGTGAATGAAGTATTTGAATCAATTATGCAGAACTTGGCTTTAGTCTTCCAGTCACTATCTCCAAGGGTAACACTATGGAACTTAATGCCCTCTCACCTTGTTAATTAAATCCTCTCAACATCATCCGATCTCCTCAGAGTGTGGAGATGTCAATCCTCAAATTGGCAAGAGTCTTTAGACTCATAATGTTCACCGATGCACTTGGATTGATGAGAACTCTAGCCAGTCTGAATCTACCCATGTCAACTATGATGTAGAGGGGACGGTTGTGCTCCAAGTCCCCCAGAAGAAGGTCTTCATCTATAAAAGTGATTCCTTGGGCTTCTTTTATATAATGTGCCTCCTCAGCAATAGCGGTCAGCTGAGCTAAGCATATTTTAGGATCAAGGAGAACCTTGATTAATGATTCCCTCATCTCTTTGGATAAGACGATGACATCGTATATGCTTAGCTTAGATGACAACTTTCTTAGATGAGAGAGGATGTTGTAGTCCACCTTGGGTTGATCCTCCATAAGCATATCCAAATGTGGAGCATCCTATGGAGGGGCTTCTAGATCCTCTGCACTAATGACTTATTTCCCTCTATCTTGAGGTGTTGCCCTAGGAGGTAGAACCTTACTACTACGAAGGTTGACTTCGGTGATCTCTTATGGCAGGGTAATGGAAGGTTCTAGCAGCACATTAGGCTCACCTAGAGCTTCTCCTATGGGACCATTAGAATCAGATGATTCCAAGTCTATCTCAAGAGGTGAGCCCGTAGTATTCAGAGTACAAAAGTCTAACTCTGAATTAGTAAGAGGAAGATCAGAGTTGTTATAATTATTTTGAATTGAAGAGTTATCATTAGGAACAAAAATAGACCACCAATCAAAAGTGACACATATATAATTCAAACTAGCTTTATTCTTCAATTTCTTAGATTTGATAGGAGGTATAAAGTAGAAATTAAGTAAAGTAAGAGAGGTAAGGGATTTGATGCCCTTATCTACTGATACAAGAGTTCTACTAGTAGAAAAAAAAGAGCTAGCTGAAGTAGGAGAAGTCTCTAATGTGGTAGCTGCAATGGTAGACTAGAGGTTAGACTCGATCAGTGGTTGTGCTACTAGGCTATCCCGGGGTGGCACAAGTTGCTGCTGCTGAGCTCTCCCTTTCTTTGAGTTGACACTAGTAACTTGCAAACCTTCCTTGATATTGGAGGTTTGAGCTGACTCAGGCACCTCTAAAGGAAAGTTTCTTGATATTCTAAATGATCTTTTTAGAGATTTTGGATAAGGAGATATCCCAACCTTCTTTGATTTTGTAAAGATCACAAGTATCCTCAAGGATTTCCCTGATGGAACTGGATGGTTATTCCACAAGGTATTCCTTCGAAATAACTATAGCACCGGTCTTGAATCTATGTTTAAACTAGTCCTTGAAGGTGAAGCAATCTTCCAAAACATGACCTAGCATAAAGTGATAGGGGAAAAAGTTTGGATCATGACTTTTGCCTACTTCCTCCAGTCTCCTAGGTTCAGGTAGCTGAAATTCAAACTTCTTTAAGAAATTCTTAAAGATCTTTTTAATTACCTCCCTCTTAAATGAATAAGGCTTGTTAAGCTTATCTAAAAGAGTAAGTGGACCATAACTACTTGGCGGCAGATATATATATTGCTACTGCTGGTGATGTGGGTGAGGCAGTGATGCTGGCCGTGGAGGCTACTATGGAGGCCGGAAGGGCTGCTTCGGTGGTGGTAGAGGTGGTGAAAGCGAAGGATGCTGAGGTCGTGCTCTCTCAGACTGATCTCTAGCTAGTTGCTTCCCCTTATCTACTATTGTCATTATTCTCGGCTTCTTCTTATAGACCTTCTGTAGCTTTGGCTTAGGCAGCTAATCTTGAAAAGATAACTGTTTAGCCTCTCATTTTAGATTAGCCACCTTGTTGATTATCTTCTCAAAATTTTTGATAGTGAAGCCCTTAAGCATGAAAGTGACCAGGCCATAGATATTCTTTAGAAGAATCTAAATGGCATGCTATTCAGACAGTTATGGTTTATATTTCATACTCAGGTTATGCCATTTGAGAATATAATCAACAAAGGACTCACCTGGGTGTTGTTATGCTACAATGAGATAGCTCATAGTAACCTTTTGCTGAGCTCCAACAAACCTCTTGATGAAGAGTTTCTCCAACTCAGCAAATATCTTTATTAAACTATTAGGAAGTTCAGCATACCAGTCGAAAGCTATCCCTGCTAGGCTACTAATGAAGAGGCAAAGAAGCAAAGCATCGTTGTCATCAGTGTCGCAATAACTGTCTTTAAAATGGGCGATGTGCTATCTTGAGTTTCCACTACCATCAAAACTCTTGAAGGAAGGTGGCATGAAACCCTTGGGATATTGGATTGCATCAAATTCCTCCAGGTAGGGTCTACCTTTTGGAAATGATGATCCTCCACGGGCTTGAGCCAACGCTTCCTTCACTTGTTGCTCAACCATGAACTTTATGTCTTTTTCTTATATGGAGGTACTTTACACTACCTTCCTATACATGCTAGTGCTACCTTGCTCGACAGGAGGTAAGGTCGGTCCAAGACATGCACTAACTCGGGTCTCGGTTCATAGGATGAACTTCGGTGATTGTTTTTTTGAAATGCGAGGCGCTTCTAATAAGTCATCAAGTTACTTTGTCATTCTATCTATCTTTTCATCTTTCTATTTTAATTGTGATAGGAGGTGTTGATGCAAATGGGATGTGTCTTCTTGCTCAGCATCATCACCTTCCATAGCCTACTGTTCTCTGAGGAGAGATCCTCTGGTATCTACCATGCACACCCCTGCGGAGTCTCCCAATAAATCATCTTTGGTGGGATCAAAGTGATCTTCTCCTCATCAAACCAATCATACCCCAAATTTTTTTCTTTTCCATAAGATAATGTGCCCCTATGTCCTCTAAAGAATGATCAATCTGAATAGGTACAAATATTTTTGGCTGACTGGTGTGATCACTATCATGTACTGAGAGGCATCGGACCTCCTCTGCTATTGGAGAATCAATCCTACGAGGACAATACTCGCTAGAAGAGACACACTCCTGATTTCCACTTACTCTGAAAGGGGTGACACTCCTAGAAGGCTCTACTACCATGGGTGCAATAGAGCTATCATGCTCCCCTACAAGCAATCATCTATGTCTCTGACTGGTGGTGTTGGTGAAGGGATGACCACTATGCTTGGGTCACCATTCCTTCCACCTGCTGGAGAAGGTCGGCGAGAAACTCGCCTTGCCATAGTAGGCGGTGTAGATGGGATATGATCCCTCAACCATAGCCAGATCACCAATGGGGTATGCTTCTCCCTTGATGTGGCCTTCATGGCCTTCGATGAAACTGGAGATGCTGTGATATGAACGGGTGATGGTGGACGGGGTGTAGAGTGGTGTGGTGGAGACACCACTAACTCCCTCAGAATAAAGACCCTCCTCCTATGATGGTTCATCTCAGTAAGCAAGATACTATCTGTGTGATTGACATGGGTAGCACATCGTTCGAGAAAATCAATGAGTGCAAAAGCTATAAACTAGCGACTAAACCTCTGCCTCTCTCAACTAATGATCTGAATTATAGTGTGGGCTTCCCTGGACCTCTCCTACCAAAGATGTTTCTCCATGCTACGTGGAATGACAAATCTAAAATTGAATTAAGCTCCAGACTTAGAATGTTCATAAGCTCTGCCAACCTAGCATAGAACTGATCAAAAGCTGGCATATGACCTTCTACTCTGGCTAACTAGGGGATGGTGCTGAACCACTGGTGGAGGTGAAGTATGGATCCTCTTAGAATCCTCTCTATCAAACCCAGAGAGAGGATGAAAAGGGTTCGCTGTAACTAGCGGGGTGATCAGATTGGGTACCTCAGCCACAATTTACCGTGTAGTGGCCTCCATCTCCATGGAAATATGTGTATGATACCACTTAATCATGCAATTTTTATTTCTCCTCTGAGTCCTGGTAGGGTGAGTGGAGTAAGAACTAGACCCAACCTTAAAGGCTAGGGAGACAATCTCTGAGATTAGAGGAGCCTTACCCTTAGAGGGTGCCAATGAGTGGGTGCTAGCCCTTACTGGGGCTACACGAGAAACCACAGGTGTAGTAAGACTGGTGTTGATGTTGGAACTATCACTGGCACTACTGTAGCCACTGTCACTACTTTCCTCTTCAGTGAGGGGACATTAGGATTTGAAGGTAAATCAATTTGAATGATCAATTTCACGCCAGTGGTCTGCAGTAATCCTCAAATCCTCTGTGAATGGAGATTGGTGTGAAATCAAGGTCAAGTCCATGCCATCCATTTGTCAATTGTCAGCTTGAAAATTGAAAAAGATAGATGTTGAGAATCAATGTTGGAAACAAGCTTGGATTTTCTATTTTATTGATTTTGAATTTGTGTTTAAAATGGATTTAGAAGATTTAGAGATTGGGAAGGAATTTTGAATATAAATGCAATTTCAACAAATTGGGTATGTTGAAAATGGGTTCAAATATTTTTAGAAAGTTGCTTCCATAGGTTCGTGTTTTGAATTTAGAAATTGATTTGAGGACCCTTTCCTTTAGCAAATTTAAGTATGTTAAAGTATGGGCCAATTGGTTTTGATTTTGATTTGATATTTTGGAATCCACTCACTTAGCAAATTTGGGTATGCAAAGTGAGGTGTTTGAAAATAAATGTTTCTTTTTCTCTTGGTTTGCTTTTGTGTTGTGAATTGTTAATGATTTTAAAAATTGGAATTCGAACTTGGCAAATTTTGGTATGCTAAGTGAAGAATCCAAGTGTGTTTATTTTTGGAAATTTTTTGAAAATAGGATTCTTAGCAAATTTGAGTATGCTGAGAAAATCCTAAAGTGTTTCATTTATTTTGGATATTTTGATTTTTGACAAATAGGATCCTTAGCAAATTTGGGTATGCTAAGGAAATCCTATTGTGTTTTTTTTATTGAGAGTGGAGATTTCACTTTACCAAATATGGTATGCTAAAAATAAAGTTCTGCTTAATTTTGTGAAATGGAAATTTTACTTTGCAAATTTGAGTATGCTAAATGAAATTCTAAAAGATGTGTTTAAAATATTTGTATTTTGGTTTAGTTTTGAAATAAAGGCTTCACTTTAGCAAATTTGGTATGCTAAAGAGTGAAGTTCCAAAACTATTTTTTTTTTAGAAATTTTGTGAAATGGCAATTTCATTTAGCAACTTTGAGTATGCTAAATGAAATTCCAAAGGTGTTTCAAATTTTTGTTCTTTGGATTTTGAAAAGGGAGACTTCACTTTAGCAAATGGGGTGTGCTTGAATGAAGTTCCAAATGTGTTTGAAATTTTGTTTTTTGTTGTAAAAAGTGGAGATAAAATGATGTCCCAAATGTGTTTTTGAAATTTTGAAATTTTGAATTTGGAGACTTCACTTCGCAAATTTGAGTGTGCTAAATGAAGTTCCAAATGTGTTTTGAATTTTGAAAATATGATAGTTAAGTTTTGAATTTTGAAAACAAGACTTCCATCTAACAAATTTGGGTATGTAGGAATAGAAGTCAATCTTATTTTTTAAATGTGAATTTTTTTTTGTGTGTAATTATTGCTTTTTGAAAGAGGGAATTCCAACTTAATCATATATGGAATATGTTTAAGTGGGATTCCAAATGATGTTATTTTTATTTGGGAATGAAATCTCCATTCAATAAATGTGGGTATATTGAATGGAAAGGATTCATATGTGCTTTTTGAAAGTTTTATTTTTAATTTTGATTTTTGGAAAGATGATTGTTCATTTTATTTTTGAAAATGAAATCTTCATCAAAATGAATTGAGGGAAGATGTTCATTTGTGCTTTTTGGAAAAGATTGTTGGTTTTATTTTTGAAGATTCTTACATATAACAATTATGAGAATTGTTAGATGAGGGTGATTTAAAAAAATTTTTGTGGAAAATATTTTATTATGTGCATTTTTGAAAGAGTGCTTTTTTTTGAAAAGCAAGATTTTTGTGAAAATTTTTTTGTCTTTATTATTTTAGAATGAACCTTTCCTTATCATAAGAATGATAATGAGGAAGTCTTTAAATATTTTCTTTTATTATATTTTTATTTTTACCCATTGAAGAACCCAACGAGGGTTTTAAGACCAATACGGGGTGAGGTCCTAAAACCTAAAGATGTTGGCTAGCTTGAGTTAAGGATGAAATAAATTAAGTGCCAATGAAAAGAAAGATAGTCCTGGGTTCATACAAAAGTACAAACCTACTATCGATATTTAGAGACAATGATCATTTATCTAAGATGGAGAGAGGAACCATCCCCAGCAGAGTCGCCCAAAAAATATGTGGTGGAAAATTTATATTCCTGCCTTCATTTATCCTCTTTTTAGGAAAGAACATAAATGAAAATAGAAATATAATGCTTTGGTCAGACACCATGCAGATCCATAGATGTACTTATTAAGGTGATCGAGTATGACATTAAGGAGAGGTGTACTATCTCGAAAGATAGAAATCACCGCCCTACAATGGACCTAATCACTAAAATAAGGACTCCTAAGGATGTTGGGTCTTCGAGGTATACCAGAGATTCTTCCCCTACTTTACATGGAAAAGTAAAGTGGGGTTTATTTTAAATCAGTTTGTTAAGTTCCCTACAGGGGCAAGGCCCTATAGTTAATTACATTTTAAGGAATGGGGATTCCTTAAAAAAAGACTCTCGATTAAGAAAAATGATTGTTGTCTCTAAAGATTTCAATAGGGTAGGACTATCAATCGATTAGTTAATTTTTGAAGATTAAATAGGATTGATCAAAGAGAGTTTTATTATCGAAGCCAAAAGAAGATAAATAGGAGATGCACACGATACTAGAAAACCTAGCGAGCATCTCAAACTATCCTATGATTGGGCTTTATATTTTTGAAATTGATTAAATTTATTTGAGTTAAATTTTTCATTAGAAATTTAGGGCTTATGATTCCATAACCCAAGATTATGAAAATGCCTAAGAGGTGAGGATTTATACTTATGGCCCACAAAGGGGAGAAGTAACCTCAGAACCTAAATCTAGGGAGCTTTAGCAAGGGCCAAAAGCACAACCTAAATCTAAGAAAAAATGGGTATTTAGTTTACCTCCACAAGAGTGGACAAACCACCCGACTACTTGGACTTACAACCACCTGGGGGTGGCCACCAACTAACTCCTCGTACGATTTTAAATTCATGTAGGCAAGTCATATGCTTTATGCAAGATAGCTCGACTGTTATTTATTTAGAAAGAGACTAAGTCTTTAAACTCACTCCCAAAGAGACTAAATCATGTATGGGCATGATGACCTAAATCTAATGAAATTCATATTACATTTTATTTTCATTTTTGGACAATCATTTTTTACTTAGGCTAATAGGATTCATATGCCTAATGCATGAGAAGTAAGATTATTGGACAAAACTAACGAGAAGGGAGGAGGTGTGTTTCCACCATGGCTCTCACAGGTTAAACTAAGTTTCTCTGGAAAAGGTGGAAGCCCTCCTATCAAGAGTGAAGCAAGATGCATTTATGCATGATGTTATAAAAGAAATACTCATCCAGCTAAGGGGATTTCTTTTATCTTGATTTTAAGCCTAAGCTTTAGGTGAGGTTATGAGTTCTTTATTTTAATTTTGAATTGTTAAATTTGATAGAAGATTTATTTTTTTCTAAGAGCCTAATCGTCATCCAAGCCATACATCAAGCAAGGAAGAAACTAGGAAAAGGAAGCCATCTTAATGAACAAGCTAAATAAATTATTAAAAATTTTATAAAGCTAACGTGAAGGAATAAGAGGCTATTTGTGGTCAGGTACCACCGTACAATCTAGAAAATAAATTGGGTAGCCAAGCTCTATACTTATACAACCTGAATTACAAATGAATTAAGTACAATTAAGCAAAGAATTCATTATTATGTGGGTCTTCAAGCTTCATTTCTTCTTTCTTCTTTTCTTCTTTTTTCCTCCTTTTCTTCTTTCTTCTTTAGTTCCTTTTTTTGGATGGTTGGAAGGTGGATGCTCTGAAGGCTTTACATGGTACATAAGGCATGGCCTTATAACCAATGCTCATCCCAATCCCCATAACAATCATTCTAAAATTCTAATTACAAAAATTACATGAAAAGGAAAAAATAGAAATCTAACTAACACCTGCAAAATAGAGATTAGCTAAAACAAATCATTCAAATCCCAAGCATGTATATTGGACTTAACACCCCACACATGGGTGACTAAGTCCACATGGCCTATTGGATTATGCTTAGGGGTATAAGCACCTACACATCAAAAAGAATTTATATTTATATTTATTACAATACCCCTTAAGCACAATCCCATATAGAAGATAATGGTTAGACTAAGATCACCCTACTATGCAGTTTACGCACATGCACCCTAACATCCAGTCTAAAATATTACATCACAAAATAAAAGCAAACATCAAACCATGCACCGTCCTTACCTAAAGCTAGAAGTGGTGACTTAGCCTAATGTGTGTGCTTTTAAGGTTTGTGTGGTATGCTTAACTATGGCTTTAAGTTAGAATTTTCTAAGTGTGAAGAATGTTCAACTTAAAGGAGGGTTTCATTTGAGTGGTTTAGTTGCTTTTGGTTGATTTTATTTTATGTTTTGATTGGGTTCAAGTAAATCCTATAATTAATTACTATGTTGTAAAAAGACGGAAAGAGAAGAGAACTTCTCCTTCCTTTTCTAACCTAAGTAATTTCTAAAGTGGATTCATATTTTAGTTTTGTTAAGTGAATGTTTTATTGTGTTTTAATTATTCCTAAGTTTAGATGAACTCCAAACAAACCTATTCAAAAAGAAAGATATTTTAAGATTAAATAAAGTGAATTAAGATCACAAAATACACATCACTTCGCTTCTTTCCCAACATGTATAACATGCATATGAATGAATACTAAGAATATCTATACATACTAAATGGGAATGTTTAGCACACTTTACGATGCATGATAAATAAGTTACTTATGAAAATTTGAATGTTTATGATGCATGATTTTCACTAAGTAGAAAAGAGGATTTTATCTAATTTTTGCATATACATATGAATGTATGAAAGGCATAAGTGAGTATGGCGCTATTGTTAGCACTAGAGTGTAAGGTACAAGACCTTCTTTGGGCTACTTAAAGCCTCATAACCCTGGGGTTGTCCAGACTAATATACCACTTTCCTTAAGTACAAGCATGTGTATAAAAGAAATGAATGAAAAAGAAAGATGCAAAAGTTTGTATTTATTTTATTTTGGTTTGTTTATGCAATTTGTATATGTAAGTGTAGGTGTCCTTATTAAGTCATAACATAGGAATGAATAGAAAATGTAATAAGGCAAGTATTGTGTTCTTTTCAAATGAAATATACACTTTGTCAAATCCTATTCAAAACTATACCAGAAGAGAGGAGAAGAAAAACTACACTAAGCACATCCTTATATTTTACTCACATGTGAGCTTATAAGTAAGATATAAGTAACACACATTTAATTTTGATAATTGATTCATATATTTTGAAAGTAATTTAGAATTTAATAGTGATAATAGCCACTCATATTTCTACTTTAGCCAAAATATGCAATTTGACATAAAAGAAATATTTCTATTTTAAATTTGATTTTTGAAAAGCATAAATATATGAAATCATATGACACACAATTTAGCATATTAGGAAAGAACTAAAGTAATGAAAGCATATAAACACATTCACCTTAATTAATTCATAAAGACAATCTTATGAAATAAGAAAGCTTAAAACAAATTAAAGTTTATTTAATGTGATTTTTGTTTGATTTTGTGTTTGATTTAATTTGGAAAATGTGAGGTGAGTTTATTATTCCTACCCATTCCCACATATGTTTGATATTTTTCTTCAATTTTTAGGTGATTAGATTCATTTTATATTTTGATTAGGTTAAGATATGAATTAAGCATGTTAATTACCCCTACCTACACCACCTTAGTATAGTTAATCAAATAATTATGAGCCAATGAGATGACATAAAACCACACAAGGAATTTAAATCTGCAATGCACCTAGGAAAAAAAAAAGGGCCTAATGCAATTTGGCTCATGATTATTGATTAATTAAGCTAAGAGGTTTAACTTAAGTAATTTCAAAACATTCCTCACACATATGAGTTGAATTTTAATTTCTTTAATTGTACTTAGGCTCTTGAATACTTATGCATCTACCCAAGAAGAATTAATTGAGTTCTGGAAAGTTTTAGAATTTTATTAAATTAATTAAGGGATAATTAGTGAATTAACTTTTAATTAAGGTAAGATTAAGGAATAAAGGGGGTTTAAGGAATAACTTAAGGAAAGTATCCCCAAATTGTTCTCTAAACCTCACATTAAGTTAATCAAAACTTAATTAGCTCAATCAGAGGGTTAAATCACTAATTATACCCTTAATTAAGTCTAATTATATTAAGAAAGTGATTAAGGAATGAACTAGTAATTCCTCTAATTAAGCCACCAATAAATCTCAAGAAAATTAGAGGAGGCAGAAGTCATCCATATCAATCGTGGATCAAAGGGGGGAAAATGTGGGAGGATATGTGTTCTGATCTTGGTCATCCATCCAAAATGCATAGATGGATGGCCAGAGATTCATCCCTATAATTCCTTGCAAGAAAGGGGATCCGTCCATCTTTTAGGACATGATCTGAGCTCGATTGAGCTCAGATTGGGCTAGAATTTGGCCCACACCTTCAGCATGCATCCTAGATCACATCTAATGGCCAAAATCCTATGCCATAAAAATTTCTTTCACAAAGCTCCAAACCATATTGAATTTAAGCTAAAAAAATGGCTAATCTCACTGAAGGTGATCACCGATGCTCAATTCCCTTGGAGAAGCATCATCTGGTTAAGATAACTTTTTGCTAAAAATTTGAGGGGTTAAGGTTGAGTAACTTCTCCTATGGACCAACTCTTGCTCCAATTGAGCTCAGCTTTAGTCTAGAACACTCCTCCTCTGTCTTTGGAGCTTGGGAAAGAGGGTGTGTTTGATTGAGCTCACTGATGGAGCTTGCAAAAGAGATTGCACTAATTTTGAGTGTGGAGTAAGTTGGCAATCAAGCTAAGCTCCCCTATTTTCAGTGTATGAAAACTGTGAAGATGAACTTTCAATCTCTCTCTAGGAAGCTTAGGATCACTTACAAATGGCTCCTCTGGCTTCCTAACACTCAATCAACAATGACTCTCTTGGAATGAGAGTGAATTAGGGGGAGTATATCTCCCCCTTTAGCAATCAAATAGTTGAGCAAGGAGAAGCCATTTTTGATTAATTGCCTTGATTTAAAGGGTTTGTTAGGTTGTTTAAGATGTCCATGAATTCGATTTTGGCCAAGGAATGGAATGTTGAAGTGTCCATGTGCTTCAATTGACTGGGAAGAGGTTTTCTATGTGGCCATTTCCATGCACGTGGTCAGTTTGGCCATTAGATCAGGTTGGACTGACCCAAACCCATTGGGTTAGGTGCACTACAGTCGCTAGTGTTTACTTGATCCACTAAGAGAGTGCCAAGAGGGTATGAAGAGGATTTTACTAAATTCCAAGTGGAATTGGCCAAAAATTTACCCTATGACATAGGAGTAAAATGGTTATTTTTTATTTTTGAATTTGGGTATATTTAGTATGTTGAGAAAATAGGTTTGGCCAAGTTTCATTGGATTTGGAGTTTATTTGGTATAGTCAACTTGGGTCAAGTTATCCAATTGGTCAAATTGGGTCAAACCAAGGGTTGGGTCAAGTTCATATGACCATTTTAGATGTTTTAGTGGCTTTGGTTTTATTCACTTTGGTTTAGGTTTGAATTTGGTTCAATATGACCCTTTAAGTCAAGTTAGGTTCAAAGTAAATTGGGCTAGATTAAGTCTAGTTGGCCAATTGAGGCTTTGGTCAAGTTCAACAAGTGATTTGGAATGAACTTGACCCATTGGTTTCAATCAATTTGGCTTATATCATGTTTTGACATATTTTGACTTTTTAGGTCAAGTTGGGTCAACTTGGGTCAAGTGGCCAATTGGGCTAGGTTAGGCTCAAATGTTGACTTGGTCAAGTTTAATCATTGATCATGAATAAGTTTAGATTAATGGTTTCAATCAATTTAGCATATGGTGGATTTTGACTTTGTTAGGTTTTATTTTGGCTAAGTGTTGACTTAGTCAACCCTTAGGTTTGACTTGGTTTGATGCAATTTGATTGATTGAACATCCCATGATGATTTTTGATCATGATGAGAGGCATAGATGGGCTTAGTTCAATCCAATTTGGTTAGGATTAGAATTTGGCTCATAAGGGTACTTTGGGTCACTTTGGGTCAAGTGAGCCTAAGTAGGTCAAATGGCTTGGTCAAAGCTTGATTTTATTTTGATTTAACTTGTATATGGACTTATGATTGAAATATAAATCCATTTTCTAGTGGTTTGAAGTCAAATGAGTTTTGATTCATTTGACAATTTCATGTTCAAAGGGTGAACATAAGTTTGATTTTGGCTTGATTTTTGAATTGAGTTTTGGTTAAGTGATTGAAGTTTGTGTTTATATTTGGATTCATGATCAAAGTATTGATTGAATCATGAAGAAAAATCAAGGGTTTGTCTTGATTTGGAATTGATTTCGCTAAGTTCAAGATTTTGACTTAAAAGGCTTAGGTTGGATTTTGAATGAGTTTGAGTTTGATTTTTGGAATTAGTTTTGGATGTTTGAATTTATATTTCATTTATATATGTTAATATAAATGAGAATATAAATGGGTTATGAGAAAATTTTAGGAATTTGAAGTGATTTGAAGTTGATTTGAGCTAAGTCCTTAAGAGGGAATTAAAAGACTTAGGAAATATTTGAAATTTTGGATTTAGTTTGATTGATTTATATTTCATTTATATATGTGAATATAAATGAGTTATGAGAAAATTTCATGAATTTGAGTTGATTTGAAGATGATTTAGGCTAAGTCCTTGAAGGGAAATCAAAGGACAGGTAAGATTTGGAATTTGGGATTTCAGCTTGGAATTTGACTTGATTTGTTTGAATTCATATTTCATTTATATATGTGAATATAAATGAGAATATAAGTGAGCTATGAGAAAATTTCATGAATTTGAATTGATTTGAATATGATTTAGGCTCCTTAAAGAGGGAGTTAAGGACTTAGGAAATATTTTGAACTTGAAATTTTAATCATGGGTTTTAGTCATGGGTTTTAATCATGGATTTCATTCAGGTGATATTGATTTGAGTTTGGAGAAAATCAAATAAGATTGATTTAGAGTTTGTAAAAATAAATTAAGATTGATTTGGAATTTGACTTGAAGGAAGGAAGGTGAGGAATGGTTCAAGCTAAGGGTAGGCAAATTTTTCTAACACCCCTAAGGCATGACCTATTCTTATGGTTGACCCTTCTATGTCTCTAGGCCTTGGTTGAGTTTCCACCTAATCACTAGATGTGTCTTAAGACTAACAATCTCTTAATGTCTAAGAGGAGTCCTATGTCTAAGATGGAGGGGTTGAGAGCTCATCCTAAAAAATGAGGTCAACACCCTCCTACCCCGTAACCTAAGTCCAATCCAAATTCTCCCTATCTAACTTACAATCAAACTCAATTTCAAATCCAAATGTAATTCCAAATTCAAATCCAAATCAAATGATTGAAGCCCATGATCGAATCCAACCAAGACCCTTCCTAAGCCATATGGACCTACCCCCATGAGCTTAGCCAAATCCTATTCAAATCAACCCAAAATCAATTGATTTCTTTATAAATCAATTATTTATTCATTTATATTCAAAAATATAAATGAAACCCACGTGCCAATGATCGAAACTAAATCAAACTAAATCAAATCTCTTTCTTAGCCATTTTGACCTACCTCCATGAGCTTATTAAAATTTACTTCCAAATCACTCCAAACTCAATTGATTTTCACATAAGTCATTTATATCTTCATTTATATTCACAAATATAAATGAAATATAAACTCAAATATCCAAAACTTAATAGAAAATCTAATCAAAACCCAATTGAAGCCCTCTAATCCATTTCCTTGAACTTGGCTAAAGCCAAATTCAATTGATTTTTTTAGAAATCAATCATTCTATCAATCACCATTCCAAATATAAATTAAATCTTCAATCATCAAGCAAATCCAAAATCATCTCAAGTCAAATCCAACTTAGCCCATTTAACTTAAAATTTTCAAATGAATCAAAATTTATTTGAACCCAAATCAATTGCAATTGGATTTACTTATCAATCATGAATCCATATATAAACTCAACTAAATCAAACTCAACCTAAAATCAAGCAAATTAAATCCAATTGGTTCACTTGACCCAAAGTGGCCAATTTGACCTTCATGAACCAAAATCTAATTCAATCCAAATCAAAGTGAATTAAGAAAATCCAAACTTCATGTCATGATTGTTGATCACCCTAGGATCAATTGATATAAATTGTGTCAAACCAAGTCAACCTACCCCTTTGACCAAGTCAACCCTTTAACCCATATGAACCCAAACTAGCTAAATTACAATCTAAGCTAAATCGATTAAAACCCATGATTCATATCAACTCAAAATTAGTACTTGAACATGACTTGACCTTAAATTGAGCAAAATCAAACCCAATTGGCCCTGTTGATCCAAATTTACATAAATCATCAAAATGAGTCAAATCAAAATCTAATCCAAATTGATTGCAACCAATGGCTCAAGTACATTCTAAATTGATTGTTAAACTTGACCAAGGACACAATTGAACCCAATTGCCTCAGTTAACCCAAATTGATATAAATGGTCAAATCACACTAAACCCAAATTAAATCCATATTAAAATAAATCGAAGCATACAATCCTCTCCAAAAGGTCATATGAACTTGACCCAACCCTTGGTTGGGCCCAATTTGACCAATTGGTCAACCTAACTCATTTTGACCCAATTTAACCCAAATAGGTCAAATTAAATCAAATTGAACCAAATGAACTCTAAATGATATGAAATTTGGTCCAACTAACTTTTGAATCATTTCAAATATGTCCAAATCAAATTCAATGCTAATTGAACACTCTACCCTTAGGTTAAGGGTATCAAATAAGACAAAATACCTATGTGAATGGTCATTTCTCTTTCTTCCCCACTTTGGCACTCATCCATTGGTCCACCTAAGCTCCAAAGATATTTACCAACCTGACCTAATAAGAGGTGGTTGGGTCAGCTATGACTCATGGGGACATGAATTTACCTCACCTCCCCCATTGGAACACTTGGAAAGCAGTGACTCCCACTCCCCTTTCCTTGGCTGCATTCTCACACTTTCCTCCACTCAAGTTAAGCCACTTAGGATGATTCCCTATCATTCCCAACCACCCCAAGCCATACTACATTCACTAAGGTCCAAAAATCACCATTAGAGGTGATTTTCGGCCAATACCAAACACAAGAGAATAGAGATTGGAGAACTTCTCATTCTTCCCTCATTTCAGTCTCCAAGAGCTCCCTAAGTAACCAACATTCATCCCCTTACTTTCTTTGAGCTAAAGCCACCAAAAATAAAGTAGATTCTAGTGAGGAAGCAATGAATCTTGGTGAATACATCATTCCAAAGAAAAGCAAGAGCCTAGGTCCATCCCAAAGTTTTTTCTTGCATCTAAGAGCATGCTTGGATCGACACCGCCGCCCAAAATCATCCCTGATGAGGTAATTTTTGAAAATTGTAGCTGGTCTTAGGAACTTTTCTTTGCTTCAATGTGTGCTCAGATTTAGGATTTCCCCATAGATTTTCCTTGCATTCTTTATTTTTTGTGATCCCCATGCATTTTGAGGTGTTTTCTGGAGAAGATCACTAAAAAGCAAGCCCAAAATCACCTAAAACCACCCAAATAGGCTATTTTCAGGCTAAAAACATCCCAAATAGTCCCTTGTTCACCAGATTCTAGGCAGACGAAGTAGCAACCATGTATCCCTTTTTGTTAGATACAGACGGCTGAGATTAGAAGCCAAAACTGCTTGATTCTTTCAATTAGATCATCGGGTGAGATCTGGACTGTCCGATCCGATCCCATGGAAATGAGCAGTTACTGCTCATTTTGCCCACATGAATCGCAGTGATAATCAGTGTTGGACACGGTGCCATGTGCCCAGTCAGCACCGAATGGCATTGACTGGATTAAATAGAAAATTCTTGATTTTTTGCTTCTAAAATATTTTTAAATTGCCTGAAATTTCAAAAATTCATAGAAAACAAAATAGTAAATGAAAAGTTTTAAATAAGGGCTCGTTAGATTCATCTTTCTGAGAGGAATGCAACAAACCTAAAATACCAAAATGTTATTGAATATTTTGAGCTCAATTTGAGTTTTAATATAATTAAATTTCATTATTTATTATAAAATACAAATCAAAATGAGTTGAAATTTTTAGGGATTGAAATAAAGCTTAAAATCTACCTACCATAAAAATTTCAAACCAAAAGAACTTCTAGATTGGGAGATAATAAATTTTAAAGTTTAGAATGCCTAATTTGGTTAAATAAATTAAATAAATTTATAAAAATGATAAAAATTGATAAAGATTATTCTAAAACATTTCAATTAACATGAGAGAGCTAAGATAAAAAATAGGATCCATTCCTTAATCTTTACCCTAAGTCTACTTCATTTGGATAATTAATTAATTAATTTAAGCAATCAATTGAATGATTAACCAATTACTAACTTTATTAACCAAGTTAAAATCTAAATCACATCATATCCTAATTACTTAATTGAGGGGTAAGTCTTTAGGTGTTTAATAGCCTAAAGTCATTAAGGAAATTATGGTTAGCTCACATGTGTGGGAAAACCATAAGTGTACTTAGTTAAATCTCTTAATTTAATTAATCATTAATTATGAGCCAAATTGCATTAGGCCATTTCATTTCTTAGGATCATTGCAATTTTATTTTATGCATTTCATGTTGGCACATAATTATTTAATTAGTTATGTTAAGGTGATATGAGTAAGGGTTAATTAATGACTTAAAACATAGAGATGACTTAATTAACTCATAAAATTCTCCTAATTACCTTTTTATTAAACCAAATTAAATTATAAACATGGGAATGGGGTAAGATCTACAAACTTTCTCTCATTTCATTAAATCAAATCAATACATAAAATGAAAGATGGCATTAACAAGATTTGGTTTTCCTTAAATACTTTTATTTGACATGATTGTCCTTAGGAATTAGTTTGATTGAATGAAACATGTATTTTATATCTTATTATTTCTTTCCAATCATATTAAATGATGTGTGTCATGTGATTTCATGCATTCATGTTTTCAAAATGTTTAAATTTAAATGAATTTTCTTTATGTTAAGCTTGTATGTGTTGATTAACCTAGGAATATGTGTGACTATTATCACTATTAAATCAAAGTTATTTTCAAAAGTTTATAAGTCAACTACAATATTTGGAGTGATAATAATTATAAATATCTATAAGCTTGCATGTGTCTACACTTAGAACATGTGATATGTAGTTCTCTTTCGTTAATCTATATGGATTTACATAAAGTTTAAATGTTAACAAGTATATAGTCCAATTGAAAAAGACAACATTTTTTTGAATTCATTCATATGTATTTCTATTTTAATATTTAGAAAGAAGTTTAGCTTACATGTATAAATAATTCAATTGAAAGAAATTCAACTCTTGCATGATTTTCTATTCTTGTAGTCATTCGTACATTCATGTGTATTAAAGAATAGTGGGTATATCTAGTCTAGACATTTTGGGGATGTGAGGCTTTAAGTAGCCCCAAGGAGGTCTTTATCTCACTCCCCTGGTTAACAATGGTGAAGTCTCCACTTAAAACTTTTATACACTTGTACGTGCATTTAGCTAATGAATGAAAATATCTTTTCAACTTTAGCTCACATGTATAAATAATTTAGTTGAAAAAAATACAACTTTTGCATGATTTTCCATTATTGTAGTCATTTGTACATTCATGCGTATTCAAGAATAGTGAGTATATCTAGTCTGGACATTCCTAGGATGTGAGGCTTTAAGTAGCCCCAAAACCTCACTCCCCTGATTAATAATGATGAAGTACTTGTTTAAAAATTTTATACACTTGAATGTACATTTAGCTAATGAGTGAGAATCCCATTTTATATAAAATACACATCTTGATCTTTCATTTAAAGTATGCTAAAAGAAATATATTGCATGTATAGTTATACTTAGGATTCAATCATATGCATGTTACATGTGATGAAAATGAATAATATGATGTATGCCATATGTTAGTAGTTCGCTCAAATTAATCTTAAAAAGCCTTTCATGTTGAATGTAATCATTCAAGGTGAACCTAAACTTAGGATTAATTTAAAATATGAAATAAGCCATTCACTAAAGAGAACTAAACCAAATTAACATGCATTAGAAAGTGGCTTAGGGTAGGGATGAAAGAGGGAAACCTCTTTTCTTCTCTTTTCAACACTTAGTTACTAAGTGTACGATCATATGAAATAAATCAAATTACAAACTAAAATTTACAAATCAATTAAACAACTTAAAGTGAAACCACCCCTTATATAAAAGTTAAATCTTTTCACACTTAGAAAATTATAACTCTAAAGCCAAGTTAGGACATACCACACAAGCCTTAATAGACACACATTAGATTAGGTCACCACTTCTAGCCTTATGTTAGGGTGGTGCATGGTTTGATGTATGTTTTATTTTGTGATATAATATTTTAGGCTGGATGTTAAGGTGTATATTTTGTAGACTGGATGGTAGGCTGTGATTAGCCTAATCATATTTTATGCAGGGGATTATGCTTAAGGGGCCACTTAAAAATAAATATAAATGCTCTCTTTGTAGGTTTCTTAAGCCCCTAAGCATAATCCAAATTAGGACAGGTGGGCTTGGTTACCCATGTGCAAGGTGCTAAGTTTGTTATAAATATAATTGCTTGGGATTGCATGTGTGTTTAGCTAACACTTATTTTATAGGTGTAGTTAGATATATTTTTTCTATTTTTAATGTAATATTTCATTAGAATTATGATTAGTGCTATGGGGGATTAGGATGAGCAGTGGATAGAAGGCTTTATCCTAGGAGGCCCTGTGATGCCTTTGGAGTGGAGCAAATCAAATCAAAAGAAGGAAGAGACATGAAGAAATAATGAAGAAATGAAGATTTGAAGACCCCCCAAAGCCTTTATCATTTATAAATTGCAATTATTATTTCATTTTTTGGGTTGTGTAAGGGTATAGCTCGGCTACCCATATTTTCTTCTCGGGTTGTATGATGACACTCAACCGGACTAACCTCTTATTCTTTTGCGCTAGTTATAAAATTGAGTGATGTTATGTTTAGTTTGTGCTTTAGAAATGGCATGCCTTTTCTTAGTTTCTTACATGATTGATGTTTGAATGTGTGGACTGGATCCAATTTGGCTCTTAGGAAAAATTAAATTTTCTACCCAACTATGACTCATAACTAAAGTTTTAAATAATTCATAACCTCAACATAAAGTTTAGAAATAAATCAATATAATTAAAAAATTTAGCAACCTCTTAGCTGAATATTGTATGTTTAACATCATGCATTCATATTATCTCACTCTTGTTAAGAGAGAGTTTCCATCCTCACACGATAGAAGAGGACTTAACCTTTGAAGGTCTCCTCTGTGGTAGAAAATACATCTTTCTCTCTGATGTAGCCCATAATCTCAATTTAAAATACATTTAGGCATAAGAAATCCTATGGCCTTTGTCAAAATGAAGAATAAAAAAATTAAATGAAAATTGAAAAGATTTGCATTACACTAAGTCATTACTCATACCACTCATGCTTTAGTCTCTATAGGGAGTGGGTTTAAGGACTTTAGTCTCTTTCTAAATAACAATAACCTAACTATCTTACAAAATTATATGCTTGCCTACATGGTTTTAAAGCGTAGGAGGAGTTAGCTGGCTGCCACTCCAGGCAGTTGTGAGTATGGCAGTCGGGTGATTTACCCTCTCTTGTGGAGATAAATCATATACCTATCTTCATTTAGACTTAGGTTGTGCTTTGGTTTATGCCAAAGCTCCTTAGATCTAGGATCCAAGGTTTCTTTTTCTTTCAGGCTACTAGTATAAATCCTCAACTCTCAGGCATTTCCATAATCTTGTGTTGGTGGATTATAAGTCCTAGCTTACTAATACAATGTCAACTTTAATAAAATCAATCTCTTCAATTTCAAACATATAAATCACAACCATAGGATACATTGGAATGCTCACTAGGCTTCCTAGTATCATGAGCATTCCCAACTCATCTTCTTTGGTTGCCAAAATAAGTCTCTCCATTTGATCTATCCCATTTGATTTTCTAAACATAACTAATCCTTTGATAGTCTTAACCTTGAAATCTCTAGAGACACTAATTGTTTACTTTTATCGAGAGTATTCCTAAGGAATTTCATTCTTTAGGATGTAATTAACTATAGAGGCTTACCTCCATAAGGAACTTAATGGACCCAGCTAAATTAAATCCTACTTTACTTTTCCATGTAAAATAGGAAAAAAATCTCTAGTAAATTTGAAGACCAATCATGCCTTAGGAGTCCTTACTAGGTGATCAGGACCATTATAGAGTGGTGATTTCTATCTTTTGAGATAGTTCACCATTCTTTAATGTTGTACCCTATCACTTCAATAAGTATCCCCTAAGATCTACATGGTGTCCCACATTCCAAAAATAAACACCACAGATTTTTTTTGGTGACTCCACTGGGGAGAGTTCCTCTCTCCATCTTTAGTAGACATTATTATCTCCAAACATATATAATGGACTTATACTTTATATAAGCTCAAGACTATCTTTCTTTCCATTAGCACTTAGCTTATTTCATCCTTAGCAAAGCTAGCCAACATCCTTTAGTTTTAGGATCTCACTCTGTGTAGGTATGAAAATCCCTATTGGGTTCCCCCAATAAGTAAAAATAAATTAACTAAACTATAGGAGATGAGTAAAAATTTTTAGAACCTCTTTACCATCATCTTGGTGAGAAAGGTTCATCCCATAATAAATCTTTTTCAAAAATATTATTTTCAAAAGTACTTTTTAAATTAAGTAAAAGTCACATGACAAAAGATTTGCATAAAGTTCTCAACAAAATTTAAAGATAACCATACCCCATTTAACAATGTCTACAATTGTTACATGCAGGTTCCTTTCAAAATCAAAATAAAATAATTTTAAAATATCTTTTTCATAAGCACATTTTTGAAAATAGATATCTCTATTTCAACATACCTAGGTTTGTTGGATGAAGATCCTATTTTGAAATGAAATCATGACATAAAATTGACATTCCATTTAACATATTCCACATGTGCTAAGTTAGAGTTTACCTTTTCAAAAAGCAATAACACACAGATAAAAAAAAAACTCCATTTTTGAAAACTAATAAATATAATTGAATTCCATTTGACATACCCAAATTTGTCAAATGAGAATTCCCTTTTGCAAAAGTCAAAGACAAATTGGACTCCACTTAACATACCCACGTTTGCTAAGTAGAGTTCCTTTTTTCAAAATAAAATCATAACCCATTTGAATTTTATTTAACATGCCCAAATTTGTCAAATGCGAATTCCCTTTTTCAAATATCAAAATAAATTGGACTTTATTTAACATACCCACATTAGCTAAGTAGAGTTCCCTTTTTCAAAACAAAATCAAAACACAATTGAATTCCATTTGACATACCCAAATTTGTCAAATGAGAATTTCTTTTTTCAAAAAAGCAAAACAAATTGGACTCTACTGAACATACCCACATTTGCTAAGTAGAGTTCCCTTTTTCAAAACAAAATCAAAACACATTTGAATTCCATTTGACATACCCAATTTTGTCAAATAAGAATTCCCTTTTTCAAAAAATCAAAACAAATTAGACTCTACTTAGCATACCCACATTTGCTAAGTAGAGTTCCTTTTTTTAAAATAAAGTCAAAACACATTTGAATTACATTTGACATACCCAAATTTGTCAAATTAGAATTTCCTTTTTCAAAAATCAAAACAAATTGGACTCTACTCAACATACCCACATTTGTTATGTAGAGTTCCCCTTTCAAAATCACAAAAAAATCAAATACAATTGAACTCCATTTGACATACCCAAATTTGTTAAATGAGAGTTTCATGTTTCAAAAATAAAAACGAATTGAACTCTATTTAACATACCACATTTGTTAAATAGAAGTTCCCCCCTTTCAAAACAAAATAAAACAAACTCATCAAACACACTTGAGCCTTACTTAACATACCTAAATTTGTTAAGTGAAGGTTTTATTTTTCAATTTAAATCAAAATACATCAAACACATTTGGGCTTTACTTAGCATACTTAAATTTACTAAGTAAGGACCCCATTTTTAAAAAAAATTAAATACATGATAGACATCATCACAAACAAATAAAAATGCTTCCAAAGATTTTTCAAACGTACACTTTAATCTCACACAGCATACCTAAATTTGAAGATTCCAAAATCAAATTTTCAAACAAAGGATAAAATAAATAAATAGATCTCCAAAGCCTCTCCAAAATGGAACGAAGCTCATTCAGTATACTCAAATTTGTTGAATGAAGATTCTAAATCTAAATCAAAATTCAATGGCAAATACTCTCCTCAAATCTCTCCAATTCAATAAACCCCACTTAGCATACTTAAATTTGTTAAATATGGGTTAAAAATTCCAAGTTAATATGAGAAATAAATTTTTGATGACAACCATAAAAGCAAGGGTCTAACTAAGTTATATTTGAACAATTGTAGAGTTATTAGCATAATCAGTTCTCTCTCAGTCTTCAATCAGTTCAGCTGCTATGACTCCCAACAAGTTTGTTTTCTCCTCCCCCTCTGGTGTAGATCTGGCCTTGGATCAGGACAATCTCACCTCAACCAATACCACCCATCTAATTTACTTTGGTCACAATTTTGAGAGAGTCCAGATCACCTGTGAGGGGATAGCCCCTCACGACTGTTAGTAGGGAGGAGGTGGTTGGGCAGAAGTGACTTCTCTATTTTGACAATCTATCCGACTCAGAGTTTCCCTCGCTAAAGAGGAAGGTTGTTGAAGTCCTTGCGGCAGCATCAAGTCTAGTTTATTCTGTATCAGTTCCAGCAGTGCCAACTCTAGTGGTTCCCCTGGCAGTTCAGCCTATTATTATTGTCCCTACTACAGCCCTGGTGCAATCTAACACCTCCTTTTTAGTCCCCACGAAGGGGAAAGCTATCTTGACATCTGAGATAGTTTCCCCTACCTTTGAGGTAGGTTCCAGTTCTTACACTGCCCTACTCTCCCACTTCCAATGCAGCAATAAAAATAGGAAGATCAAGTGGCACAATGAGAGAGCAGCTAGGTAGGTCGACGCTGCCTCCCACATTATTGAGGAGGGTTCTTCACAGTAGGTCTCCCCTTTCTTAGGTGGTAGTAGATTCCACCCCATCTCTATTTTTGATGGATAGGAAGATGTTAGGAGGATTGTTGCATCACCTCCACCACTAGCTCACTATGAGGTACCGGCTAGGGAGCTTAGAAAGCCTTATGCCAGTCTCAGGATAGTTTTTCTCCAGGTTGGCAGAGCTTAAGGATGCTCAAAGTCTAGTGCATTATTTGACTTGAGGTTTATGATTCCTAGGACTGTCAGTATTCAGATCCATAGGGAGAAGGCCATAGAGGCGAAAGCTACTACCCAGGATGGCAGGAAAGAAAGATAGATGTACTTAAGACAGTCAACAGCCTCTGCCCTTGTTGATTTCCTCGATCGGCGGGCCACCAAGGTTGATTGTACTGATGATATAGTTTTGACTAGCACCGTCAACCATAGGGAGAGAGTCCCAGTGGGAGGGCAATCGGTGTTACTACCATCGCACTGCTCCACTCCTTCTCCACCATCACCTATTCAAGTTCCCCCTTCCACAATCCCCATTAAGGTCCAAAAGTCTACATCCAGGGAGAGGAGATCCCCATTGGTGGTCTGGATATGGCCTAAGGATCCCACTCCATTTATGCCATCAGCTGAGGTTAGGTCGAGCTTCCCCATTCGACCTCCACTTCAGCCATGGAAAAGAGGAAGTGGTGACCCAAAATTGTCATCGTCGTACCACCGCCATAGCCACTAGTAGCAGTAGAGGAAGGGGGGATGATAACGTAGTTCCCATGGAAGTGGATCCTTCTAGTGAGAGCACCTGTTCAGTAGGCAGTGTCAGATGCATAGAGTCAGATGAACACAGCCTTATAGTTTGTTATAAGCGGGTGTTTGTGCCAATTTAGCCCGATAAAGTAGAAGACCGTTCTTTAGATGACATCCTAGAAGACTACTTTTCCAAAAAGAAAAAACTTCTTGGGAGTGATCATTCAAATCAAGAAGAGGGTAGGGTAGCCTTCGACCCCCTCTGAGGATGATCTATTTGAGGACTCAATAGAAGTCCATATGGTCGATACTCGAGGATCTCTTCTTAGAGACCATCACAGTTAGGAAGGTATTGTGATTGAAGAAGATGACACCACTCATTCATCTCATCACCTCCTCCAATAGCTCAAGTATAAGGATGAGTAGCTCAGTAGAATGGAGAAGAGGATCGAAGACCTATTAGCATCAGTTCTTGTACTACATAACCAAGCTCTAATTTTACATCCCAATCATACGGAGGTCAATTGACTTGAGCTCCTACATGTTTTAGATCCTCCTAAGAATGCCTCTCTCATGGATTAGGATAGTGGAAGCTTGCATAAGAAGGTCGTAGATAGTACCTTCATGCCGGAGAAGGACATCAAATAAATGGTGGAATAGTAGGTGAGAGAAGCGTTGGCATAAGCTCGGGGTACTTTATCCATTCCAAAGGCTAGACCCTTCCCAGAAGAATTTGACACAGTCAAATATACTAAAAGGTTTATGCCACCTTCATTTAATATTTTTGATGGCAGTGGGAACCCTCAACAACATATAGCGCACTTTAGAGTTGGCTATTACAACACCGGAGGCAGTGATGCACTCCTTTTCCATCTCTTCATTAGTAGTCTATCGGGGATTGCATTCAATTGGTATGCTGAACTATCCAAAGGTTCAGTAAAGACATTTTCTAAGTTGGAGAAACTCTTTATTAAGAAGTTTGCTAGAGCTCAGTAAAGGGTAACTATGGGCGACCTTATTATGGCACAATAAAATCCTAATGAGTCCCTCGTTGATTATGTTCTTAGGTGGCAAAACTTGAGTATGAAATATGAACCTTAGCTGTCTGAATAGCATGCCATATAAATTTTTCTTAAGAAAATTCATGGCCTGGTTGCTTTCTTGCTCAAGGGATTTAATATTGAAACTTTTGAGAAATTAATCGGCAAGGAGGCTAGTTTGCAAGGGGAAGTCAAACAGTTACCTTTTCAAGACTAGTTGTCCAAGTCCAAGCCCTAGAAAGCTTTTGAGAAGAAGCTAGGGGCAATATTGTTAGTTGATAATGGAAACCAATCAGACAGAGTTCAATTTAAGAGACCTCGAGCTCGGCAGCCTTCACTTCCAGCTCCTCTACCACCGCCTCGGCCATCATACTGGCCACCACAGTCGCCTCAATGGCCATTGCAACAACCACCTCCTCCGTAATACACTCAGCAGTGGTACTCATATCCGTTGCTAGGTAACTACTATGCACCTACTCTTTTGGACAAACTAAACAAGCCTTATTCATTTAAGAGGGAGGTAGTCAAGAAGATCTTTAATAACCTCTTAAAGAAGCTTGATTTTCAACTGCTAGAGCCAAAGAGGCCGGAGGAAGTGGGCAAAAGTGATGATCCTAACTTTTGCCCCTACCACTGCATGTTAGGCCATGTCTTAGAAGACTGCATCACTTTCAAGGATTGGCTTGAGCACAGCTATAAGTCAGGTGTCGTAATTATCCCTAAGGATTAATTATTGAAACAGCCATTTAGTTCTGTTTGGGTAATCCTTGGGGATACATGTGATCCTCTCAAGAAAAAAGAAGGTTGGAATGTTTCATTATCTTGAACCTCTAAGAAAATTATTTCTAAGACCAAGAAACTCTTCTTGCAGGTGCCTGAGGCAGCTCAAACCTCCAACGCCAATAAAGGTTTGCAAGTTACCAAAGATAACTTGAGGAAAGTGGGAGCTCAGCAGTAGTAGTAGTAGTCCTTAATTGCCCAGGATAAGCTAGTAGCACAACCACTAATCAAGTCCAACCTCCATTCCACCATTGTAGTTACTACCACTTCATCCAACTCTTCTTCTACTAGCAGAAATATTGTATATATAGATGAAGGTGTTAAATCCATTGTGCCGCTTACTTTACTTGTTTTCTATCATGTTCCTTCATTTAGAAAGAAATCAATGAAAAGGCAGATTCCACTTACATCTTCTCTACTTTTGATAGTCTTGATGATCTCATTTCAATTAAAAGCTCTCCAAGTCAAAATAATAATAATAATAATAGCACAAATAATTTTGATCCTTTCCGTTATGATTCAGAATTGAACTTTCCATTTTTGAATCAATTAGGTTCACTCATTTAGATAGACTTGGAGTTATCTGACTCTGAGGGTCCCATAGGAGAAGCTATAGGTATACTTAATGAACAAGTAGAACTTTCTATCAGCCTGCCACATGAAGTCACTGAAGTTAACCTACGCAGTGGTAAAGTTCTACCTCTTAGGGTAGCTCCTCAAGATAAGGGTAAACAAGTCATTGGTTCTAGTGAATAGATAACCCATCCACAAGATGCTCCACCCATAGATATGCTTATGGAGGACCAAGCCAGAATTGATTACAACATCCTTGCCCATTTGAGATAGCTGCCAGTTAAACTAAGTATATATGATGCCCTTGTCTTATCCAAAGAGTTGAGGGAATCTCTAATCAAGGCTCTACTTTATCCTGAGATTTTCTTAGCTCAGCTGATCACTATTGGAGAGGAGGCTCATTATTCAAAGGACATCCCAGGAGTCACATTTAGTGATTAAGACCTGCTTATAGGGATGATCAGAGACAATCGTCCCCTCTACATCGCAGTGGGCAAGGGAAGATTCATGTTATAAAGAGTGTTGGTTGACCCCGGTGCATTAGTTAACATTATGAGTCTAAAAACCCTTGTCTACTTGAGGATCAACATCTCCAAACTTAGTTCAGAAAGGATGATGTTGAGAGGATGATGTTGAGAGGATTCAATGAGTAAGGCAAGAGGGCTTTAGGTTCCATAGTGTTATTATTAGAGGTAGATGAGTGGAAGAATGAAGCCAAGTTCCACATTATAGACTTGGATACATCTTTTAATGCTATTCTAGAGAGATCGTGGATACATGAGAACAACATGGTTCCATCCTCTCTACCTCAGTACCTCAAATTCATGAGAGGTGGGTTCGAGTACAACATCAAAGGAGATCTCAAACCATTTTCAGTTCATGAGGTCGAGATATATGAAGATGCAGCCTATTACCTCCCTGAAAATCAAAAGGTCCATTCTCATGAGCTTAGTTAAAATCCCCATATCATAATAGAAGAAAAAGAAAGAATAAAAAAATAAAAGGAAAAAGAAATAGAAAAAAGAAGAGAAAAAGAAAAAGATGTGGAGATTGAGAAAAAGAGGGAGCGATACATAGACTCAGGGGAGGAAATAGAGCCTGACATTAGATTCCACCCATAGTTTGTCACTCCATTCAAACTTATGGGTAGGATGATCCAACCTTCACCAAGTAGAGAAGAGGTAGATCCAAAGGCAGCCCCAGGGACGTAAGACCTCCTTATTGGCCACCCAATAGAAGATATGTCCCTGTCACCAAGAGTACACTTACTATCCATATAGACTTGGAAATTAGTTTAGAGGAGGAGTCTTATACGGTTAGTATGCCAGCTAGCTTTTCCAGATAGCAGATCCCCATGCAGGTGACAGTTGTGCCCGTCAGCGATGAAGATTGGGTCCCCAAGCAAAGCATTAGTGTATCTCAGTCTATGTGTGAAGCTGTTAAGTAGCAGTTGGAAACCTTAGCTCTAACCCCACTTTGATCTCAAAAAATTGAGGGTGTGGTAGTTAAGGAAGCCCCTAGATCTTCCATAAATGTGAAGGTGTAGAGGTTCTTTTGGGAGCATCATCCTTAAGTCAGAAAACTAATGTAATCTTGAGGATAATTCATATAAAGATTTAATACAATTTTCTTTTGATGGGTACTCACCTTGTGTTCTTAATTTAGCAAAGAAAGGATTGATTCTACATTCTTGGTCTAAACACAAGTCAGACTACTTCAAGAGGTTATGGGACAACAAATGCAGACATACTCAATTAAGACTAGAACTAGAATTAGATATATTGGGTCCAGTCAATGATGATGATTATTGCTTAGTCATCACCAACCATCTGGAGTCTGTAGGTTCTTTTCAAATCACAATAACTCTCATGAGGAGGTGTGTTTAGAAAGTTCAAATGATCCTGATGAGATGCACCGCTAGAGTTCGAAGATGAGATTTGGTCAACCATCGATGAGCTCAAAGAAATTAACTTAGGAACTGAAGATAATCCACGTCCAACATACATCAATTCTTTATTGAATGCAATTGAAACCAATGACTTGGTTTGGCTATTGACTGAGTTTAAGGACTACTTCGCATGGAGTTATAAAGAGATGCCCGGTTTATCTTCTGTCATTGTAGTCCACAAACTAGCAATAGAACCTAATGTTAACCATATCAAGCAAGCTCCTAGATGCATGCAATTAGAAATTGAACAACAGGTCATTTCTGAAGTCAAGAAATAGATCAATGTGGGTTTTATCAGGGAAGAAAAATATCTTACCTGGTTGGCCAGTGTCATTCTAGTTGAGAAGAAGAATGGCCAAATTCATATATGCATCGATTTTAGGGACTTAAATAAGGCATGTCCAAAAGATGAATTTCTACTACCAATCCTGGAGCTGATGGTGGACATTGCCCATCTGATGCAGTCTTCTCCTTCATGGATGGTTCATCTGGATACAACCAAATAAAGATGGCCCTTGAAGAAGAGAAAAATATTACCTTTAGAACCCTGATCAAAATTTATTTCTATAAGGTCATGCCTTTTGGCCTTAAAAATGCTGGTGCCACATACCAGCGGGCCATGACTCAAATCTTCGACGAACTCATTCATCATCAAGTTGAGTGCTATGTCGATGATCTTGTAGTCAAAAAGAAAGAAAAGAAAGATTATCTCTTTAACTTGAGAGTAGTTTTCAAATGGTTAAAAGAATTTAACCTTAAAATGAACCTCCTAAAGTGTGCATTCAGAGTTACTTCAGGGAAGTTCCTTGGGTTTATTGTCTGACATTAGGGAATAGAGATCAATCTAGAGAACATCAAAGAAATATTAGAAATGTCACCCCCTAAAAGTCTAACTCAACTTAGATCATTTCAAGGGTAGTTGGCATATCTAAGATGCTTCACATCCAACCTATCAAGAAGGTGCCAGCCATTTTCAGCACCTGTCAAAAAGGATGCCAAGTTTAAGTGGGATGATAAGTGTCAGCATGCCTTCGAAGACATCAAGTACTACCTGATGATGCCATCGATTCTAGTAGCCTTTTACACTACTACATTAGATGACTCCCTTGACACTTTGTTGGCTCATGCCAATGACAAAGGGAAGGAGAATGCTCTCAACTACCTCAGTCATCGTCTAATCCCTGCTGAAGTAAATTATCCACCTATTGAGAAGCACTACTAGCTTTAATCTTTGCATCCAAAAAGCTATGACACTACATGCTCTCTCATAGGGTGAACTTGATCTCCAAAGTCAATCCACTGCAGTATCTCATGACACGATTGATGCTATCTGGATGGTTGGCACGTTGGTCCATGATCCTCTCAAAGTTTGATATTACTTTCATACCTCTTCCTGTGGTGAAAGGACAAGCACTAACAAATTTTTTAGCAGTACACCCACTTCTTCCTGACTCTCCCCTCAGTGATGATCTCCCTCATGAACAAATCATGAACTTAGAGGACACTAGCATTCACCATTGGGAGATGTACTTTGATGGTGCGGCTTCCTCTCAAAGAGGATAAGAACCATAATCTACTATCCCAAGAAAGGCAGGGGTAGGAATAGTTCTCCTAACTCCATACCGCAATGTGATGAGATTTTCATACCATCTCTCCAATCCTTGCACTAACAATGAAGTTGAGTATGAGGCTTTGATTGTTAGTCTAGAGTTAGTAGTTACGCTATGCATCTAGAATATCAATATCTATGGGGATTCTTAGTTATTCATCAACCAAATTGCTGGGTTCTACAAGGTTCTTAAGTCTAAGCTCCATCACTACCACAAGTACACTATGGTGCAATTAGCCCAAATCCTAGAGGTTACCATTTACAAGATTCCTTGAGGAGAGACCATAGTAGCAGATGCATTAGCTAAACTTGCCAAGGAGTTGGCATGAAAGGAAGATGAGTCCATATCAATAAGGATCTAAAATAAACATGTCTTATCCCTTATTGATACTGAGCTAATCAAAAAATACTCTCTTAAAGGGGAGGTTGCTATTGCCAAAAAGGATGAAGAATTGGATTGGAGGTAACCATTCATGGATTATCTAACTATAGGAAAACTACCTCAAGAGAATTCACTAGCACATTAGGTGAAGTAGAGAGTCCTTTTCTACACTCTCATTGGTGGGACCTTGTAGCGGCAGTCCTTCGATCATATGTGGTTATGTTGCTTGGATAAACATGAAGCCCATAAGATGATACTGAGGTACACTCAAGATTATGTGGAGTGCACCAATCTGGTCCGAAGATGAAAGCCAAGATCAAGAGACTAAGATACTACTAGCTTGCGATGATTATAGATTACATGGACATAGCTAGGAGATGCCACTAATGTCAAGTACATTGTGTGGTCCTACACTAACCACCCTACATTAGCCTAATGGCCATTCAAGTGTTAGGGTATCAACATAGTGGGTCTGATTGACCCTCCTTCTTCCAACATCCTAGCTACCATCGACTACTTTTTAAGTGGGCAGAGGCGATTCCACTCAGAGAGGTCACAGCTCAGCATGTCCTCCAATTTTTTAGGAACCATATATTATATAGGTTTGGGGTATCTCGATGAATTATATTCGATAATGGTACTACATTCAAGAGCACAAAGATCAACAACTTTGTCTGGAGATACAATAGATTGGAGATACTCTACCATCTACTACTTGGGGGAAAATGGCTTGGAATAAGCCTTCAAAGAAATTCTCATACAAATTTTAAAGAAGGCACTCGATGATAACAAGTGATAGTGGCATAAATAGTTAATTGAAGCTTTGTGGGCATATCACACCACATATAAAACTTCAACTCAGTTTACTCCTTTTTCCTTAGTGTATGGGTTTGAAGCCATTCTACCATTAGAAGTCTAACTCCTATCACTAAGGATATATGTGGGTAGCAAAATCACAACAGAGCAAAATGCCAGATTATGGTTAGAAGAACTCAAAGGTTTAGAGGAGAGATGACTACGGGCATGCCATAACCTCAAGTTATTCAAAGCCAAAATGATTCAAGCTCATAACATGCTAGTCTGCCCTAGAGCTTTTCAAGTAGGAGAGCTTATTTTAGTTCTAAGGAGACTAATTGTTACCCATCGTAAGAAGGGAGGCAAGTTTGAACCCACTTGGGAAGGCCCTTTTGTCATAGAAAAGGCCTACTAAGGAGGATCATATCAGTTGATAAACCATAAATGAGAGTGCCCGATGCTTCTAATTAATGAGCTTTATATAAAGAAATATTATCCTTGAAATCATGTTTGAAAATAATTATCATTAATAAAATTTCAATTCTAATTCATCAAATCTTCTCCTCATTTTGAAGCATTCTTTGCTTGTTTGTGAATCTACCATGATGCATGTTTAGGATAGGTGTAAAAGAACCCAAGCGGTATCCTATTCTATCTTCCATAATGCAAACACAAATATCAAACACATAAACACACAAACACACAAACAAATACACATCTTTTTTTCTTGGGCTACTTTGATGTGGGATAATGCCCCCTGTGGCACTCACTCATTAGCTGCTCTAGGTTGGGCTGATGTGTTACCTTGCTAGTGCATCACCTAAGTGGTCCCTCATTCAGGAAGATGTAAGTCTACTATGCTTTCTTTCCTGATTTGACTTCTACACACCAATAAGCGCCTTATTAATATGGTAGGCCTTATTACATGATCGATAAACTACCATCACATTGGCTTTGTTTAAGAGGATTTAAGTCTGCTATGCCTTCTTCTAAAACTAGCCATCATGAACTGACTTGATCGAGTAGAAGATTAGGTAAGTCTCCCAGCAGCTCCTTTCCTCTTGACTACTTCAAGTCTGGGTCCAGTCCTTCTTTGTAACTCTCTACTTAGTAGTAACCTTTAGGTTGGGTTGATCAGTTGTGCCATAAACAGGTATCCCAAATAGTTGATCCCTACTTTGGAAAATGTAAGTATGTTATGCTTTCTTCCTAAGTACAATCGTTGCACACCGACGGGCAACCCTAGGTTAGATAGCACTTATCGAGCCGAAGATAGACTATCTCGATAATTAATTTCACTTTAGGGAGATGTAAAGTCTACACACCTTCTTTCTATACTAATTATTGCACACTGACGGGCACCTTAGGTTGGTTGGTGTTTGCTATGCTGACAGTAACCCACCCAGTGGATACACCACTCATGGTAGATGTATGTCTGCTACACTTTCTCCTTGAGTTGGCCATTGAATACCTATAGGCTTTCTTATTTATAGGGTCCAGCGTAACGCCCTTAGTGGCACCTCCCTTGTGGGCACTTTATTTGGATCACATCCTTTGTGACCCCATCTAGACACTACATGGGTTACTCTTGGATTGGACAGTCCTCTTTTCCTAGTAACCACCCCCGTGGTTGGAGATTTTGTTCTGTGGATGCATAGATTCTCCCTTGGTTTAGTAAATCTGAGATATGCTAAGTTTGACATATCCCCTTCTCAATGTGGTGTTTGGCACACCAATAGGGTCCACAATAATAAATAAAAAAATTATATTTTTGCTTGTGGATTAGGAATTAATGGCCCTAGTGGCACCTTTCCCAAGCAAACATCCTATCTTTAGGGCAGTGTTAGCAAAACACCCTATAGGAATCGCCTGACTACTCTTGAGTTGAGATAAGTCCCCAACGACACTCTCTTAGTAGTCACACTTAGGTTGGGTTCAACTTGTTGTGCCACCAATAGGTTACCCTATCATTCATCTTACTTTGGAAAATATAAGTCTATTATGCATTATTTCTTGCACGTCCGCTGCACATCGACTGGCAGCCTTAGGTCAGGTTCTATCTATTATACATCAACAGTTCATCCTAGGGGTTGATCCCTACTTTAGAAGATGTAAGTATGCTATGATTTCTTCCTAGTACAGCTATTGCACACCAAAAGGCACCCCTTAGGCTGGATAGTCCTACCCTTCGGTCGATAGACTACCTCTTTGGATCGGTAAATCTGAGATAGGCCTAGGCCGACATAGCCCCTTCTCAATGTGATCCATCGCACACCAAAAGGGTCCATCAAATTAAAATGAAATTAATCCTGACTACTCTTGAGCTGACCTAAGTCCCTAACAGCATTCACTCTATAGTCTCCTTAGGTCAAGTTTGATTTATTGCACCATTAACAGGTCACCCCAATGATTGTTCCCTTCTTTAGAAGATGTGAGTCTACTAGCCCAACCCTTACACACTGAAATACAACCCTTAGGTCATATAGTACTACCCCTTCAAATTTTTAAATTTGAGATAGGTCAAGGCTGACATAGCCCCTTCTCAGTGGATCCATCGCACGCCTATAGAGTCCACAACATAACACACCAAACTAAATCAAATCAAATCATATTAAGTTAAATAAAATTAAAATGGAATTAATTTTGATTACTCTTGAGTTTAGGTAAGATCCCTAGTGTCACTCTCTCAATAGTCGCCTTAGGTCGGGTTCAATTTATTGTGCATCCAATAAATCACCCCAATGACTTTTCCCTACTTTCAAAGATGTAAGTCTGTTACACTTTCTCCCTAGCACAGTCATTGCACACCGAAAGGCACCCCTTACATTGGATAGCCCTGGCCTATGGCAGGTGGACTACCCTTTTGGACTTGTAAATCTAAAACAAGCCAAGGCCCCCCATGGCTCCTCCAATGTGGGTCTATCACACACCAACATGGTCCATAACAAATCAAATTCAGAACTAACCTCCCTAGTGGAGTCAAATCAAATATATTGAGCAAATTGAACTTTTTCCTAGCGAGACGCAAATAAAATTAGCCTCCCTAGTGGAGCCTAAATCAAAATGAAACAAATCTAATTCAGTTTACATCCCCAGCAGATATTCCCTCACTCTAGAACCATTCTACCTAGTAGAGCCATAACAAATTAAATCGACCTCCTCAGTGAATTTTAAATCAAATAAAATCTAATCAAACATTTATCCCTAGTGGATACACCCCCAAACAAATCATATTTGAAGTCAAATTCTTATCCTTAGTGGATAACCCATACCTGCTTCCCTTTGGAAGGTTCACATACCCAATCCCTATCTTATTTGAGTCCATATCCTTAGTGGATATTTATCCCCATTAATTAAAATAAAACAAATTGAAATCAATTCAATCTTGATCCTCAACAGATTATAAATTTCTATCCCCAACGGATCTTCTTCCCATAAATCATATTCATAATCAAACTCAAATTCTGATCCCTCAGAGGATAGCTTGAACCTGCTTCCCTAGTGGAAGGTTCACATACTTAATCCTTGAGGGATTCTTTCTGGCTCTCTTATGCCATTGGCATAAAGAGAGCTGCATTGCACTAAGATCGTGGTTCTATCTAGCATTTGGGTTTAGGTATAGATCATTTTCATTAGTGCTTGCTATCTTTGGGATGTTGTTGATCATCTCGGTCAATGCCAATATGCGCGGTGTGTCTTGTCAGTTACACCACACCTATTGGGGATCCTTTTGTTGACCTCACTTTTGGAGTGAGTTCAACCTCCTCTTCTTAGACCTAGGAGCCTTATAGATACTAAGACATCCTTATTCATAAAACACTTCTAGAGATTAGTTGAACACTTAACCTAAGCTTAGAGACTTAGAAGGGTTACTCATAGGATTAGGCTATGCCTTAGGGATTAGGATAGCCCTCCAACCCTGCAATCTAAGTCCAATCCAAATTCACCCTATCGAACCTACAATCAAACTCATTTTCAAATCTAAATCCAAATCAAATGATTAAAGCCCATGATTAAATCTAACCAAGACCTTTTTTAAGCCATATGGACCTACCCCAATGAGCTTAGCCAAATCCCATTAAATCAACCCAAAATTAATTTATTTCTTTATAAATCAATTCTTTATTCATTTATATTCACAAATATAAATGAAACCCACAAGCTAATAATCAAAACTAAATCAAACTATATCAAATCTCCTTCTTAGCCCTTTTGACCTACCTCCATGAGCTTAGTCAAATTTGCTTCCAAATCACTCCAAACTCAAGTCATTTATATCTTCATTTATATTCACAAATATAAATAAAATATAAACACAAATAGCCAAATCCTAATCCAAAATCAAATCAAAACCCAATTGAAACCATTTAAATCATTTCCTTGAACTTTTCCAAAGCCAAATTCACTTGATTTTCTCATAAATCAATCATTCTATCAATCACCATTCCAAATATAAATGAAATCTATAATCATCAAGCCAAACCAAAATCAACCCAAGTTAACCAACTTAGTCCATTTGACTTGAAATTTTCAAATGAACCAAAATTCATTTAAACCCAAATCAATTACAAATGGATTTATATATCAATCTTGAATCCATATATAAACTCAACTAAATCAAACTCAACCCAAAATCAAGCCAACTAAATCCAATTGGTTCACTTGACCCAAAGTGGTCAATTTGACCTACATGAATCAAAATCCAATTCAATCTGAATCAAAGTGAATTAAGCAAATCTAAACTTCATGTCATGATTGTTGATCACCCTAGGATGATTAATTGATATAAATTAGGTCAAACCAAGTCAACCTACCTCTTTGACCAAGTCAACCCTTTAGCCCGTATGAACCTAAACTAGCCAAATTGCAACCTAAGCCACCCATAAATCATATCAACCCAAAAGCAGTACATGAACATGACTTGACCTTCAATTGAGCAAAACTAAACCCTATTGGCCCTCTTGACCCAAATTAGCCTGAATGGTCAAAATGGGTCAAATCAAAATTCAATCTAAATTGATTGCAACTAATGGCTCAAGTTCATTCAAAATTGATTGTTAAACTTGACCAAGGACACAATTAAATCTAATTTGGTCAATTAAACTCAATTGACCCACTTAGCCCAAATTGAGATAAATGGTCAAATTAGACTAAACCTAAATTAAATCTTAATTAAATCAAACCAAAGTATATAGTCCTCTCCAAATGGTCATATGAACTTAACCTAACCCTTGGTTTGATCTAATTTGACCAATTGGTCAATCTAACCCATTTTTAACCCAAATGGATCAAATTGAGTCAAATTGAACCAAATAAACTCCAAATGACATGAAATTTGGTCCAACTCACTTTTGACTCATTTTAAATCTGCCAAAATCAAATTCAATGCCAAATGACCACTCTTCCCTTGGGGTAAGAGTATCACATAAGACAAAACACCCATGTAAATTGTCATTTCTCTTCCTTGGCCACTTAGCACTCATCTATTGGTCCACCTAGGCTCTAAGGATAATGACCAACCTGACCCAAGAGGTTGGGTTAGCCATGACTCACGGGGAGATGAATTGACCTCACCTCTCCCAGCAGAACACTTGGCAAGCAAGGACTCCCAATCCCCTTGCCTTGGCTACATTCTCACACCTTCCTCCATTCAAGTGAAGCCAGTTAGGATGATTCCCTGCCATTTCCAACCACCCCAAGCCATAGGACATCCACTAGGGGCCAAAAATCACCATTTAGAGATGATTTTGGCCAAACCAAATACAAGAGAATAGAGGTTGGAGAACTTCTCATTCTGCCCTCATTTCACTCTCTAAGAGCTCCCCAAGCAACCAACACTCATCCCCCTACTACATTTGAGCTAAAGCCACTGAAAATCAAGTGAATTTTGATGAGGAAGCGACAACTCTTGATGGATACATCATTTTAAATGGAAGTAAGAGCCTAGGTCCATCCTAAAGCTTCTTATTGCATCAAGGAGCATGCTCAGACCAACACCGCTGTCGAAAATCATCCCTTGTGAGGTAATTTTTGAAAACTTTAGCCTATCTTAGGAACTTTGTTTGCTTTAAAGTGTGCTCAGTTTTAGAATTTTCCTATAGATTTCCCTTGCATTCTTTATTTTATGTGATCTACATGCACTTTGAGGTGTTTTCCAGCGAACATCGCTAGAAATCAAGGCCAAATCTATCTAAAATTGCCCAAATGGGCAGTTTTTGGGCAAAAAAAAAAGCCCAAATAGCCCCTTATTCATCATATTCTGGGCAGATGAAGTAGCAACCATTTGATCCTCTTTGTTAGATACGGACGGCTAAGATTAGAAGCTAAAACTACTTGATTTCATCCATTAGATCATCAGGTGCAATCTGGATAGCCCAATCTGATCCCATGGAAATGAGCAGTTCCCGCACATTTTTGACCACATAGACTACAGCGCTAGTCGGTGCTCGACTTGTGGTGCCACATGCTGAGTCAGCACCGTGTGGCGCTGATTGGGTCAAGTAGGAAATTTTGGATTTTCTGCTTTTAACAATTATTTAAATTGCATGAAACTTCAAAAATTCATAGAAAATAAAATACTTAATAGAAAATTTAAAATAAGAGCTCATTTGATTCATCTTTCTAAGTAAAATCCAACAAACCTAAAATCCCAAAATGTGACTGAATATTTTGAGCTCAATTTGAGTTTTAGTGAAAATCTAATTTCATTTAGTACTCTAAACATACAAAAGAGATTGAGTTGAAATTTTTATGGATTGAACCTAAGCTTAATATCTACCCACCATAAAAATTCAAATCAAAAGGACTTATGGATTGGGAGATATTTAAATTTAAATTTTAGAATGCCTATTTTTGTGAAATAAATTAAATAAATTTACAAAAATCATAAAATTTGATAAAGATGATTTTAAAACATTTTAATTAACATCAGAAGCTAAGATAAGAAAATGGGATCCATTCCTTAATCTTTTCCCTAAGTCTACTTCATTTGGGGAATTAATTAATTATTTTATGCAATTAATTGAATGATTAACCAATTAATGACTTCATTAACCAAGTTAAAATCTAAATCACATCAGATCCTAATTATTTAATTGAGGAGTAGGTCTTTAGGTGTTTAATAGCCTAAAGTCATTTAAGAAAATTATGATTAGCTCACATGTGTGGGAAAACCATAAGTGTACTTAATTAAATCTCTTAATTTAATTAATCATTAATTATGAGCCAAATTGCATTAGGCCATTTCATTTCTTAGGATTATTGCAATTTTATTTTATGCATTTCATGTTGGTTCATAATTATTTGATTAGTTATGTTAAAGTGATATAGGTAAGGATTAATTAATGTACTTAAAGCATAAAGATGACTTAATTAACTCATAAAATTCTCCTAATTACCTTTTTATTAAACCAAATTAAATAACAAACATGGGAATGGGTTAAGATCAGCAAATTTTCCCTCATATCATTAAATCAAATAGAGACATAAAACAAAAGATGGCATTAACAAGATTTGGTTTTCCATAAATGCTTTTATTTGACATGATTGTCATAAGGAATTAGTTTGATTTAATAAAACATGTGTTTTTATGTCTTATTATATCATTCCAATCATATTAAATGATGTGTGTCATGTGATTTCATGCATTCAAGTTTTCAAAATATTTAAATTTAAATGAATTTCTTTTATGTCAAGCTTGCATGTGTTTATTAATCTATGTATATGTGTGACTATTATTACTATTAAATTAAAGTTTTTTTCATAATTTTATAAGTCAACTACAATATTTGGAGTGATAATAATTATAAATATCTTTAAGCTTGCATATGCCTATGGCTTAGAACATGTGATATGGAGTTCTCTTTCAGTAATCTATATGGATTTACATAAAGTTTGAATGTTAACAAGTGTATAGCCCATTTGAAAAGGACACAATATTTGTTTGAATTCATTCATACGTATTTCTATGTTAATATTTAGAAAGAACTTTAGCTCAATGTATAAATAATTTAGTTGAAAGAAATTCAACTTTTGTATAATTTTCTATTATTGTAGTCATTTGTACATTCATGTATATTCAAGAATAGTGGGTATATCTAGCTTGGATATTCCGAGGATGCGAGGCTTTAAGTAGCCCTGAGGAGGTCTTTATCTCAGTCCTTTGGTTGGCAATGGTGAAGTATCTGCTTAAAACTTTTATACACTTATATGTGCATTTAGCTAATGAATGAAAATCTCCTTTTCAACTTTAGCTCACATGTATAAATAATTCAATTGAAAGAAATACAACTTTTGCATGATCTTCCATTCTTGTAGTCATTTGTACATTTGTGTGTATTCAAGAATAGTGGGTATATCTAGTCTGGACATTCTAGGGATGCGAGGCTTTAAGTAGACCCAAATTAACATGCTTTAGAAAGTGGATTTGGGTAGGGATGAAAGAGGGCAACCTCTTTTCTTCTCTTTACAACACTTAGTTGCTAAGTGTAAGATCATATGAAATAAATCAAATTACAAATTAAAATTTGTAAATCAATTAAACAACTTTAAGTAAAACCACCTCTTATATAAAAGTTAAATCTTTCCACTCTTAGAAATTTACAACTATAAAGCCTTGTTAGGACATACCACACAAGCCTTAATACACACACATTAGATTAAGTCACCACTTCTAGCCTTATGTTAGGGCGGTGCAAGGTTTGATGTATGTTTTATTTTGTGATGTAATATTTTAGATTGGATGTTAGGATGTGTATTTTGTAGACTGGATGGTAGGCCATGATTAGCCTAATAATATTTTATGTAGGAGATTTTGCTTAAGGGGCTACTTAAAAATAAATATAAATGCTCTCTTTGCAGATTGCTTAAGCCCCTAAACATAATCTAAATTAGGATAGGTGGACTTGGTTAACCATATGTAGGGTGCTAAGTCCAAATTATAAATATAATTGCTTAGGATTGCATGTGTGTTTATCTAACACTTATTTTGTAGGTGTAGTTAGATTTAATTTTCTTATTTTTACTATAATTTTGCATTAGGAATTAGAATTAGTGCTATGGGGGATTAGGATGAGCAGTGGCTAGAAGGCTTTATCCTAGGAGGCCTTGTGATGCCTTCGGAGTGGAGCAAATAAAATCAAAAGGAGAAGAAAGAGACATGAAGAAATGAAAGCGAAATGAAGATTTGAAGACCCCACATAGCCTTTATCATTTATAAAATATAATTATTATTTCATTTTTTTTAGGTTGAATAAGGGTAGAACTCGGGTAACCATCTTTTCTTTTCGGATTGTACGACGACACCCAACCTCACTAGTCTCTTATTCTTTTGCGCTAGTTATAAAATTGATTGATGTTATGTTTAGCTTGTGCATTAGAAATGACATGCCTTTTCTTAGTTTCTTACATAATTGATGTTTGAATGTGTGGCCTGGATTCGATTAGGCTCTTAGGAAAAAATAAAAATTCTACCCAACTACAACTCATAACTAAAGTTTTAAATAATTCATAACCTCACCATAAAGCTCAGACATAAAATAAGATAACTAAAAGATTTAGCAACCCCTTTAGCTGAATGTTGTATGTTTAACATCATGCATTCATATTATTTCACTCTTGTTAAGAGAGGATTTCCATCCTTGCATGATGGGGGAAGACTTGACCTTTGAGGGTCTCCTTTGTGGTGAAAAACACCTCTTTCCCTCTGATTTGGCCCATAATCTCATTTCAACATGCATTTAGGCATAAGAAATTCTATGGCCTTTGTCAAAATGAAGAGTCAAAAATCAAATAAAAATTAAAATGATTTGCGTTAGACTAAGTCATTACTCATACCACTCATGCTCTAGTCTATTTAGAGAGTGAGTTTAAGGACTTTAGTCTCTTTCTAAATAATAATAATCTAACTATCTTGCAAAATTATATGACTTACCTATATGGTTTTAAAGCATAGGAGGAGTTAGTTGGGTGCCACTCCTGGTGATTGTAAGTCTGGCAGTTGGGTGGTTAAGCCTCTCTTATGGAGATAAAATATATACACATATTAATTTAGACTTAGGTCGTGCTTTGGCTTATGCCAAAGCTCCCTAGATCTAGGATCCAAGGTTGTTATTTCTTTTGGGCCACTAGCATAAATCCTCACCTCTTAGGCATTTCTACAACCTTGTGTTGGTGGATTATAAGCCATAGCTTTCTAATAAAATGTCAACTTTAATAAAATTAATCTCTTTAATGCCAAACATGTAAATCCCAACCATAAGATAGATTAGAATGATCACTAGGCTTCTTAGTATCATATAAGCATTCCCTACTCATCTTCTTGGGCTTCCAAAATAAGTCTCTCCATTTGATCTATCCCATTTTATTTTTCAAACATAACTAATCCTTTGATAGTCTTAACCTTGAAATCTTTGGAGATCCTAATTGTCTACTTTAATCAAGAGTATTCCTAAAGAATTTCTTTCTTTAGGATGTAATTAACTATGGGGGCTTTTCTCCATAGGAAACTTAACAAACCCGACTTAAAATAAACCCTACTTTACTTTTCTATGTAAAGTATGGGAAAAATCTCTAGTAAATTTGAAGACCCATCATGCCTTAGGAGTCCTTATTAGGTGACCAGGTCCATTACATGGTGGTGATTTATCTTTGGAGATAGTTCACTATTTTTTAATGTCATACCTGATCACTTCAATAAGTACCACCTAAGATCTACGTGATGTCCCACATTCCAAAAATAAACACCACACAAAGCTTTTTAATGTCATTTTTAATTTCATGTTTAATTTGATTTAAGGATGTGAGGAGAGATTTGATGGTCCTAACTCATTCTCATGTTTGTTAGTTAAATTTATTTAATGAAATGTGATTAAGCTGATTTTATGGCTTAATTAAGTTGCAATATGCATTAATTCTATTAATTAACCCTTGCATATGTTACCTTAATTTAATTAACCAAATAATTATGAGCCAACATGATATGAACATGAATGAAAAATAAATTTGCAATGATCCTAAGGAATAAAAGGGGCCTAATGCAATTGGCTCATGATTAATAGTTAATTAAGTTAAGGAACCTAATTAAGTCTCTTATAATTCTCCCACATATGCGAGCTAATTATAATTTCCTTAGGATTTCCTTAGGTTGTTGAACACCTATGGGTCTACCCAAGACTTTATTAATTAGGTATTGATGTGATTTGACTTTTTAATTAAACTAATTAAAGAATTAATTAGCCAATTAATCGTTAATTAATTTTTCTTGAAAAGTGGAAGGAACTTTGGGAAAGAGATTAGGAAAGAGGTCTCAATCCTACTACATAAGTTCCTTCACTATTAAACAATGATAAATGAGCCTAATTAATCAATTAATTATTGTTCACATGCTTAATTAACTCTTAATTAAGTTAAGAAAGTAATTAGAGCTTAATTAACAAATTTCTCTAATTAATTAACCAATAAATCCCAAGAAAATTAAGGGAGGCAGAGGTCATCCCCTTAAACAATCTTAGAAAATTTATGGTTAATTAATTAAGTATTAAAGAGTAATTAAGTTAATTAATTTTATAATTAAACATTAATTAAGTCCTAATTACTGTGCAAAATTAAATAAGAATATTTTTAATAAATTCTCCTCTAAAATGCCTTAAAAAATATTTATTTGCATCTTTATGATTTATTATGATTTTCTAAAGTTTCAGCTGATTTAAATAACTTTTCATGATTTTTATAAATTTTATTAATTCATTATACTAGTTTGAGCATCAAAATGCAATATCTCTCAATCCAGGAATCTTTTTGACTTGAAATTTTTACAGTAGGTGTATTTTAACATCAACTACAATTTCTAAAAATTTAAATCAATCTGATGTACATTTTTATTTTAATTAATGAAATTTTATTTTCCCTAAAACCTAAATTAAGCTCAGCATACCTAATAAAAATTGGGGATTTTGGTCTCATTGGATTTGTCCCGAAAAGAAAAATCCAACGAGCCCTTATTTGTAATTTTTTGTTGAGTATTTTATTTTTTATGATTTTTTAAATTTTCAGCCAATTTAAATAATTTTAAAAATTGAAAAACTACTGATTTTCCCACTTAACCTAGCCAACACCACATGGCACTGACGGGGCAACACGGTACCACGCGGCGTCGTGTGATTGGGCCATGCGGCACTGACGTGACAAATGAGCGAGAAAATGTGATAGGCACACAATTTTGATCGTACCATCTGATCCGTGATCGGACGGTCCAGATCAAATAGGGCGATCCAAAGGTGTAATCATGCGAGGGTGCTAAATCATAGCCATCTGTCTCCCATGAATGGGAGATCAGAAGACAGACGAGTCATCATCCTCCTAGCGAGTGATAGTGATCAATGTAATAGTGATTTCGATGAGATTTTCATGAAATCGATCAGCTACGAGATTTAAAAATTAGCTCATCAGGGATGATTTTCGGTGGCAGAGACAATTCGAATACACTCCTGGATGTGAGATGAAGCTTTGGAATGAATCTAGACTCTTGCCTTACTTCAGATTATTGTAATCACAAACCTCCGCCTCACTTCACCGAAATCCGCTTGAATTTGATGATTTTCCATTGATGGGAAGTGGGGAGAGGGTTGCTCTTGCTTGTTGAAGTTCCTAGAGCTCCTCTAATGGTAAACTCAGATCTTTTCAATGCCTCTTTTCTCCCTCCCTTAATGGTGGCTAAAAATCACCATTAATAGTGATAGGGAGGATGGTTGGGTGGTGATGGCTGATTGGGGACTATGGATTCTAGCTCCAAAGTCCTCTCTTACTACTGTGAGGTCATTTCCTTTGAATGCAAGACATGTGGGGAGGATTGACCTACCATTTTGCAAGATTATGTGTTTTCCTCTTTCTCTCTTCTCTCTCTCTCTCTCTCTCTCTCTCTCTCTCTCTCTCTCTCTCTCTCTTTCTCTCTCTCTCTTAATTTCACCCAGCCATAAATGTTTAAATTCAACTTTTTACAAGATGATTTGAATATTTTATCTAATTTAGGGCCAATTTGGGATTGGGTCAACTCATGTTGACCCAAATGAGTTGGGATGGGTTCAAGCAACCCGATTTGACTCATTGGATTTGAATTTCTTCAATTATATTTAATTAATCATTTATGATGATTTTCATTGATTAATTTTGATTAATTTTGAATTTGACCCAAGTTTGATCAAAGTTGACCCAAATGAGTTAGGTTGGGTTCAAGCAACCCGATTCGACTCATTGGCTTTGGGTTTGCTTCAATTATGTTTAATTGATCATTTTTGATGATTTTGATTAATTAATTTTATTTAATTTGGACTAATTTTGAATTTGACCTAAGTTTGACCAACTTTGACCAATATTGATTAAGTTAATTTATGTGATTCAATTTGTCATTCTACGTTTTGATTATGTTTCAATTATATTTAATGAATTATTTGGAATGTTCTTGATCAATTATTTGGGTCAATTCAGCTTGGATTTGGGTTTGACCCTTTGAGTTCAAAAGGGTCAAATTGGGTTCAATTGAGTTAAATGTCTTGTTTGACTAAACCAAGATATGTTTAAGCTCCAATCATGTTTGATTAAGTGATCATTATAATTTAGAGTGATTAGCTTTATTCAAATTGAGCTTAATGGGTTGAATGATCAAATTAACCCATTTGAGATCTCATTTGTTTTAGATTTGTTTAGTTTATATTTAAACATGTTCATTTGGTGATTTTAAGCCTTCAGAGTGATTTAATTTGGACAATTTTTGGTTTGTTGACTTTTGACTTAAATGGGGTCCACATGGGTTAACTCTAAATCAAATGACCTATTTATCACATTGAATATTATTTGAATTTATTTATGAGTTTATTTATGTTTACGTATTGATTTTGTGCTTTTGGTTTGATTCAATTTGGTTTAATATTGATTTAATTTGATTTTATTTGGACTCAGGTGATTGCAAGTCATGGGTTAGGCCATAGGGTAGGGTATGTATCCTTAGTCTTAAAGCTTAGCCTAATCTTATGGAAAACTCTTCTAAAGTCTCTAAGTTTAGGTTAAGTGTGCACTTAGCCACTAGAAGTGTCCTATGACTAAGGAGTTCTTAGTGTCTAAAAAGTTCCTAAACCTTCGATGGGAAGATTGAGTTCTCACTCCAAAAGTGAGGTCAACAATGCCGAACTACCCAACACTTCGGTGAAGACTTTTGCTGAGTTAGAGCAGCTCTTTGTCACGAGATTTGCTAGAGCCCAGCAAATGGTAACTGTGGGTGACCTCATTGTAGCCAAACAAAATCCCAATGAGTTCTTTGTTGATTACATTCTCAGGTGGCATAAACTGAGTATGAAATATGAACCACAACAATTCAAACAGTATGCCATCAAAATTCTTCTCAAGAATATCCATGGCCTGGTTTCCTTCATGCTCAAGGGCTTCACAATCAAAACCTTTGAGAAATTAATCAACAAGGCATCCAATTTAAAAAGAGGAATCCAAATAGTTGCCTTTCCAAGACCAATCATTCAAGCCCAAGCCATAGAAAGTGTTCCATAAGAGGCTAGGGATAGTGGTATCAGTAGATATGGGAAAGAAGTCAGCCAGAGTTTAGTTTGAGAGACCTTGAGCTCAGTAGCTACCTTTTCCACCTCCTCTTCTACCTCCTTGGCCATCATACCAGCCACCATAGCTACCATAATGGCTATCGCCATCGCCTCCATAGTAGTATGCACAATAACAGTATTCATATCCACTATTAGGTAGCTACTATCCACCTACTCGTCTAGAAAAGTTAAACAAACCTTATTCATTCAAGAGGGAGGAAGTCAGGAAAATCTTTAAAAAACTCATAAAGAAACTTGATTTCTAGCTATCAGAGCCTAAGAGGCCGGAGGAAGTGGGCAAGAGTGATGATCCTAACTTTTGCCCCTACCACAACATGTTAGGCCATGTCTTAGAAGATTGCATCACTTTTAAGGACTGGTTTGAGCACAGCTACAAGTCGGGTGCCGTAATTATCCTTAAGGATTACATGTTAGAACAACCATCTAGCACTATTAGAGTAATCATTGGGGATACATGTGATCCTCTCAAGATAAAAGAAGGTTGTGATATCTCATTATCCTGAACCTCTAAAAAGATCATCTCAAAGATCAAGAAACTTTCCTTGCAAGTGCCTGAGATGGCTTAAACCTCCAACATGAAGGAAGGTTTGCAAGTTACCAAAGATAACTGGGGGAAGGTGGGAGCTCAGCAGTAGCAGCATTAGTCCACACTTGCCCGGGATAGCCATGTAGCTCAACCACCATCCCAGTCCAGCATTCCTTCCACCATTGCAGCTACTACCACTTCATCCAGCTCTTCTTCTACTAGCAGAAACATTGTATTTATGGACGAGGGCACTAAACCCCTCGCTCCACTTACTTTTCTTGATTTCTATCATGTACCTCTACCTAAAAAGAAATCAATGAATAAAGTGAATTCGACTTATATTTTTTATACTTTTAATAGTCTTGATGATCTCATTTCAATTGAAAGCTCTCCAAGTCTAAATAATAATAATAATAATAGCACAATAATTTTGATCCTTTCTCTTATGATTCAGAATTAGATTTTCCTTTTCTGAATCAATCGAGTTCACTCATTGAGATTAGCTTGGAGCCAACCGACTCTGAGGGTCCCATAGGAGAAGCTATAGGTATGTACGATAAGCAGGTATAACTTTCCACTAACCTGCCATATGAAGTCACCAAAGTCAACCTACGTAGTGGCAAAGTTCTACATCCTAGGGTAGCACCTTAGGATAAGGGTAACCAAGTCATTGGTTCTAGTGAGCGGATATCTCCTCTACATGATGCTCCACTTATGGATATGCTTTTGGAGGACCAATCCAGAGTTGATTACAACATCCTAACTCACATTAGAAAATTTCTAACTAAGTTAAGCATATACAATGCCCTTGTCTTATCCAAAGATATGAGGGAATCTCTAATCAAGGCCCTACTTGATCCTAAGATATGCTTAGCTCAATTGACCACTACTAAAGAGGAGGCATGCCATTTGAAGGACATCTTAGGAGTTACATTTAGTGATGGAGACCTACTTCTAGGGACGACTGAGCACAACCATCCTCTATACATCACAGTGGATATGGGTAGATTCAGGCTATCTAGAGTGTTGGTTGATCCAGGTGCATAAGTCAACATTATGAGTCTCAGAACCCTTGCCTACTTGAGGATCAAAATCTCCAAACTCCAAAAAGAAAGGATGATGTTGAGAGGATTCAATGATGGCGAGAGGGCCTTAGGTTCCATAGTGTTGCATTTAGAGATAGATGATTGGAAGATTGAAGCTAAGTTTCACTTTATAGACTTAGATACATCCTTCAATGCTTTGCTTGGGAGACCATGGATACATGAAAATCACACGGTTCCATTCTCTTTACATTAGTGTATGAAGTTTTTGAGAGGTGGGATCGCCTATTGTGTCAAAAGAGATCTCAAGCCATTTACAGTTCACGAGGTCGGTTGTTGACCTCACTATTAGAGTGAGTTATCAATCTCCTCATCTTAGACTTAGGAGTCTTCTAGACACTAAGACTTCCTTGGTCATAAGACACTTCTAGTGATTAGGTGAACATTTAACCTAAGCCTAGAGACTTAGAAGGTTTAATCATAGGAATAAGACATGCCTTATGGACTTAAAAAAATCACCTACCATATAGCCTAAACCCAATCCATGTACACCTTCTTAAATTTAATTCAAATCCAAATTTTAAACCAAACCTCAATTTCAATTGAACTCAAATCCAAATCCAAATTCCAAATCAAATGATTGAAGCCCTTGATCAACTCTTCCATATGCCTTATGATTGGTTCCCATGGATTTAGCCAAATTTCCATCTAATTCAATTCAAACTTGATTATTTCTTCATGAATAAAACATATCATTAATCATGTTCAAAAATATAATTGAAATCTACACTCAAATCATCAAAACTAATTCAACTCAAATCAAATCCCTTTCTAAGCCCTTTGGACCTATCTCCATGGACTTAGCTAAATTTTCCCTCAAATCGCTTCAAATTCAATTGATTTTCTTATAAATTAATTATAACTTCAATTATCTTCCCAAATATAGATCAAATTCACAATTAAATTGCCAAAACTAAATCCAAATCAAATCAAAATACAAATTTGAACCTTTTGAGCCAGTTCCTTGGACTCAACCAAATGACATCCAAATGAAGCCAAAATTAATGGATTTTCTCTTGAATCAATCATTCCTTCAATTACCTATCCAAATATAAATGAAATATACAATCATCAAGTCAAACCAAAATCAACTAAATCAAACCCAACTTAGCCCATTTGACTTGAAATTTTTAAATGAATTAAAACTCTCATTTGAACCCAAACCAATTGTAATTGGATTTATATATCAATCTTAAATCCATATATAAACTCAACTAAATCAAACTCAACCCAAAATCAAGCCAACTAAACCCAACTGGTTCACTTGACCCAAAGTGGCCAATTTGACGTACATGAACCAAAATCTAATTCAATCCAAATCAAGGTGAATTAAGCCAATCTAAACTTTATGACATGATTGTTGATCATCCTAGATTGATCATAAATTTGGTCTAACCAAGTCAACCTAGCCTTTTGACCAAGTCAACCCTTTAACTCATATGAACCTAAACTAGCAAATTACAACTTAAGATAAATCTCTTGAAACCAATGATTCATACCAACCCAAAATCAACATTTGAACATGGCTTGACCATCAATTTATCCAGACCCAACCCAATTGGCCCTCTTGACCTAAGTTGACCCAATTTGACCTAAATGGACAAAATGGGTCAATTCAAAATCCAATCCAAATTAATTGCAACCAATGGCTCAAGTTCATTTCAAATTAACTATTGAACTTGACCAAAGCCTCAAGTGAGCCCAATTGACTCAATAGACCTAAATGACCTATTGAACCCAACTTGACCTAAAGGGTGAAACCAAGCTAAAACCTAGTCAAATCCTATTTGAACTCAACTAATGCCCACAACACATTCAAAATGATCAACCAAAACCAAGCCAAGTCATGATCGAAGCCAATTTGGTCAATTTGGTCAAATTGGTCAACTTGACCCATTTGACCCAAATGAACTCAAATGAACAAAAATCAATCCTAAACCAAATTGAACCAAATCAATGACACCAACACACACCAAATGGTCATATGAACTTGATCCAATCCTTTGTTTGACCCAGTTTGAACAATTGGTCAACCTAACCCATTTTGACCCAATTTGACCTAAATGGGTCAAATTGATCCAAACCTAACATAATGAACTCCAAATGACTTAAAATTTGGCCCAATTCACTTTTGACTCATTTCAAATCTGCCCAAATCAAATCCAATGCCAAATGATCATTCTACCCTTGGGTCAAGGGTATCACATGAGATAAATCACCTCTGTAAGTGGTCATTTCCATTCCTTGGCCACTTGACACCCTCCCAATGGTCTATTTAGGCATCAAGGACACTACCCAACCTAAACCAAAAGGTGGTTGGGTTGGACATGACTCATGGGGAGGTGAAGTCACCTCTCCTCCCCCATTGGAGCTTTTGAAACCCATAGGACACCCACTAATACCTCTTGGTAGCCACCTCCCAAGCCTTGGCCAACCAAACTAAGCCACCTAAGATGATTCCCTACCATTCCCATCCTCCCCAAGCTATAGGACATCCACTAGGAGCCAAAAATCACCATTAGTGATGATTTTTAGCCAAAACCAAGTACAAAGAGAAGGAAGCAAAATGAGAACTGATTCTGCTATCACACACACTCTAAGAGCTCCCCAAAGCAATAAAAAAACCCATTCCCTACTTTCTTTGGGCTAGAAGAACACCAAATTGAGCAAGTTTTGGCAAGGGGGTGGCGACCATTAGTGGATACAATATTCCAAGTGAAGGCAAGGGTCTAGATTCATCCCAAGGCTTCATCTTGCATTTAGGAGTGTGCTCGGATCAACACAGCTGCTAGAAACTATCCTCGATGAGATAATTTTTAAATCTCTTAGTCGACCATAGGATCTCTTATTTATGATGATTCTTGCATAATTTTAGGAATTTTCTTTAGATTTCCCTTGCATTCTTTATTTTATACAATCCTAATAAAAAATAAAAGTTTTTTAGCGAGAATTGATGCAAAATCGAGCCCGATCGGACCCCATTTCATCAATTTTATGATTTCCATTGGTTTGGCACTATTCATCAGGTCACTATCATTTGTTGGAAAGCAAATGAAGCATCAGCCATTCGATCTCCTATTCAGAGAAATGGATAGCTGAGATTAGCACCAGATCGCATCATTTCAGCCCGTTCAAATCAGTGTTCTATCTGAACCATCGAATCTATGATCTGATGGTCAGATCTAACCCTACGTCATTCTGCGTGGTTTCCCACTCAAAGTCCATGCTGTACCGCTCCAGCCAATCACTGCACACCGTATGGCATTGCATGTCATGCAGAATTGCCCACTCAATTGCATGGCGCCACATGGCACCAAGTTGCCCCGTCAGCTCCGCGTGGCGCTGACTCGGTTAAGTAAGAAATTAGGGTATTTTTAGCTTTTAAAAATCAATTAAATATCCCAAAACTTCAAAAATTCATAAAAAAATAACATAATATACCAAAAATTATAAATAAGAGCTCGCTGGATTTATCTTTTGAGAGAAATCCAACAAACCAAAAATCCCTAAATTATATTAAGTATTTTTAGCTTAATTTAGGTTTTAGTAAAAATCAAATTTCATTAATTAAACTAAAAATACACATCAAATTGATTGAAAATTTCCAAAGATTAACGTTGAAGTTAAAATACACCTACCACAAAAATTTCAAGTCAAAAGAATTTCTAGATTGGGAGATATTGCATTCTGAAACTCAAATAATCTATTTTAATAAAAAAAATAATAGACTTTATAAAAATAATGAAAAATCATTTAAATCAACTAAAACTCTGAAAAATTATAACAAACCATAGAAAAATCATAAATATACTGATAAATATTTATTTTGAAGGTGTTTTAGAGGAGAATTTATTAAAAATATTCTTAATTAAGTTTGAATAATAATTAGAGCTTAATTAAGTCTTAAGTACAAAAATAATTAACTTAATTACTCTTTGATTACTTAAGTAAGTAACCCTAAACTTTGTGTGTTATTTTAATGGGATGACCTCTGCTTCCCATAATTTTATTGGGATTTATTGCTTAATAAATTAGAGAAATTAGCTAATTAAGATCTAATTACTCTTTTAAATTAATTAATAATTAACTAATCCCATGAGTAGTAATAAATTAATTAATTAAGTTGTTAATTATTGCTTAACAATAAATGAACCCATGGGATAAAATTAGGGCCTCTTTTATAATCTATTTCTCTGAGTTTATTTCATCAATTAAATTAATCAAGGCTTAATTAACTAATCAAATTGCTTACTTAATAAAATGAAATTATAGTCACATGGAATCTCAATTAATGAAGTCTTGGGGAGACCCTTAGGTGTTTAGTAACTTAAGGAAATCTTAAGGAAATTATAATTAGCCCACATGTGTGGGAGAATTATAAGAGTACTTAATTAAGTTCTTTAACTTAATTAACTATTAATCATGAGCCAATTGCATTAAACCTCTTTTATTTCTTAGGATCATTACAAATTTATTTTTTATTCATGTGCATATCATGTTGGCTTAAAATTATTTGGTTAATTAAATTAAGGTAACATAGGTAAGGGTTAATTAATGGATTTAATGCATGTTTCAACCTAATTAATCCATAAAATTAACTTAGTTATATTTTATTAAACCATGTTAATTCACAAACATGGGAATGGGTTAGAATCAACAAACTTTTCTTCACATTTCTTAAATCAAATCAAACATGAATTCAAAAATGATACATGAAATGCTTTTGTTTATTTTAAGTGGTGTTATTTGACATGATAGTGCTTAGGAATTAATTTGATTGAATGAAATCATGTGTTTATGTTTATTTTTTCCTTTCCAATCATATTAAAAGTTGTATGTCACTTGAAATCATACATTCATCTTTCCAAAATTAATTAAATCAAATGGTTTTCCTTTATGTCAAGCTTGCATATGTTGATTTGATTTTGTATATGTGTGGCTATTATCACTATTAAATTCAAATGTATTTTCAAAAAAGTTTATAAATGAATAATAACATATGATGTGATGCTAGTTATAAATGCATAATAGATGTATGTGATTATATCTTAAGTATATGGAATGAAACTTTATTTTCTTTAATTCATGTGTGATTTTACATTATTTGAATGTTAATAAGTATATAGTTTGGACATCTCGGGAACACGAGGATTTAGTTAGCCCCAAGGAGGTCATTTGGTTAACTTACTTTCCTAATTAACAGTGACACATACATATTTGATTTCATTTACATGTATTTCTACATTAGAATTTGGTTAGAACTGTAATCCATATGCATAAATGCTTCAATTGAATAAAAAAAAATGTAATCTTTACATGGTTTATGTTCCTTCATTTATGTATACATCCATATGTATTTAAGAAAGAAAGTGTTTAGTCTAGATATCTCGGGAATATGAGGCTTTAGTTAGCCCTAAGGAGATCATTTGATTACCTCACTTCCCTGGTTAACAATGGCATGTACTAGCTTATGTCTCTTATATATGTGCGTGTGTATTTATTTATGGATATAGAACCCTTCCTTCTTTTTATAAAAAATCTATGCATTCATGAATGAATAAGTGGTTGAATTAATTAGTAATGTAATTTGGAGCTATCTTTCCCACATATTTTTGTATAAGAATTTGGATAGAGCTTTAAATTAATATGATTAAAGAATTCAGTCAAATGAAAGAATATAAACCTTAAATATACACATCTATATTCATCATTTAAGTATGCTAAAATATGTTGCATGTACAGATATACTTAAGATTGAATCATATGCATATTACATGTGATGGAAGGGAATAGTTTGATATATGTCATGCGATAGTAATTCAATTAAATTAACCTTAAGATGTCTTTCATATTGAATGAAGTTATTTAAGGTGAACCTAAACCTTGGATCAATTTAAAATGAGTAATAAGCCATTCACTAAAGAGAATTAAATCAAATTAACATGCTTTAGAAAATGGCTTAAGGTAGGGATGAAAGAGGTCGGTCCTCTTTCTTCTCTTGATAACACTTAGTTGCTAAGTGTAATCATATAAAGCAAAAGAAAACATAAATTAAAATTCTCAAATCAATTATACCACTTAAAGTGAAATCAACCTCTTATGATTAAACATTCTTTCACACCTAGAAAATACAGCTCAAATGCTTAGTTAAGACATACCACACAATTCTTAATACACACTCATTATAATGAAGTCGCCATTCTAGCTTTATATTAAGGCAATGCATGGTGTGATGTATGTTTTATTTTATGATGTATTATTTAAGACTAGATGTTAGGGTGTATATTTCATAGATTGGATGTTAGACCAATATTAGCCTAATCATATTTTTTGCAGAGGGTTTTGCTTAAAGGGGGTGCTTAAAATAAATAAAAATGCTCTCTTTTGCAAGTTGCTCAAGCCCCTAAGCATAATCCAAGTTAGGATAGGTGGGCTTGGTTACCCATGTGTAGGATGCTAAGTCCAAATTATAAATATAACTTCTTGGGTTGTATATATGTTTAGCTAACACTTATTTTGCAGGTGTAGTTGTGTTATGAGGGATAATGATGAGCATTGCCCAGAAGGCTTAGTCCTGGGGTGTCATGTGATGCCTTGTAGCCTACCAAATCAAATGGTGAAATAAATGCATGAAGATATGAAGAATGAAGAAAAGAAGACCCCCATAGAATTTATTCATTTATAAATTATAATTATTCTTTCATATTTCGGGTTGTTAGAAGGGTAGAGCTCGGCTACCCATTTTCTCTTTTCGGGTTGTACAGCAGTATCTGATCGCACCGGCCTATTATTCTTTTGCAGTACCTATAAAATATTTGATGTTATGTTTAGCATGTGCATTAGAAATTACATTCCTCTTCATAGTTTTTTTATGATTGGTGTTTATTGTATCACCTGGATAGGATTAGGCTCATAGGGAAAAATAAATATTTTACCCAACTACAACTCATAACTAACATTTTAAATAACTCATAATCTCACCATAAAGCCTAAGCATTAAATAAGATAACTAAAAGATTTATCAACCCCTTAGCTGAATGGTTGAATGCTTCACAACATGCATATCATATTATTTCATTCTTGAAAATATGGGATTTCCATCCTTGCACGATAAGGAAATGATTGACCTGTGAGGGCATCCCTTGTGGTGAAAAACACCCCTTTCTCACTAATTTAGCCAACGATCTTATTTAATCATGCATTTAAGCATAAGAAATCCCAAAGCCTTGTTAGAATGAAGTGTCAAAAAATCAAATAAAACTTGGAATGATTTTGCATTAGATTAAGTCATTACTCAAACCACTCATGCTCTAGTCTCTTAGGGAGTGGGTTTAAGGACTTTAGTCTCTTTTTAAATAAACAACAGCCTAACTAATCTTACAAAATCATATGACCAGGCCATATGGTTTTAAAATCATAGGAGTTAGCTAGCTGCCACTCTAGGCAGTTATAAGTCCAGCAATTAGGTGGTTTACTCTTTCGTGTGGAGGCAAACCTTATACCATCTTCACTTAGATTTATGTCATGCTTTAGCTCTTACTAAAGCTCCTTAGATTCAAGATCTGAGGTAGCTATTTTCTTCGGGCTACATGCATAAATCCTCACCTCTTAGGTGTTTCCTTAACCTTTTGTTGGTGGACTATAAGCCTTAGTGATCTAATAAAATTTCAACTCAAAACATATAAACTTCTTCAATTTCAAATATATAAAGCCCAGCCATTAGATAGATTAAAATACTCACTAGGCTTCATAGTATAATGAGCATTCCTTTCCAATTCCTTTCAACTTCCAAAATAAGTCTTCTCTGTGAACTTTTCCAATTGGTTTTTCAAATATAACCAATCTTATAATAGTTTAGCCTTGAAATCTTTGGAGACAACAATTGCCTTCTTTAATCAAGAGTATTCCTAAGGAATTCACCTTTCTTAGGATGTAATTAACTATGGGGGCTTACCCCCATAAAGAACTTTAGAATCTGATATAATATAAACCCTGCTTTATTCATCCATGTAAAACAAGGAAAAAATCTTTGGTACATTCGAAGACCCATCATGTGTTAGGAGTTCTTATAAGGTGATTAGGTCCATTGAAGGGTGATGTATCTATCTTTTGAGATAGTATGACATACCTCAATGTTGTACCTGATCACTTCTTTAAGTACCCTCTACAATCTTTGTGGTGTCCTCGCCCCCACATCTAAAAGTAGACACCACAAATTTTTCTGGCAAATCTATTGGGGAAGGTTCCTCTCTTTATCTTTAGTAGACAATTATTGTCTCCAAGCATCAATAATGAACTTATATTTTATATAAGCCCAAGACTATCTTTCTTTCTATTGGCACTTAGATTTTTAATCCTTAAGCAAAGCTAGCCAACATCCTTTAGGTTTTAAGACCTCACTCCGTGTAGGTCTTAAAACCTCTATTGGGTTCCCCCAATAGCTAAAAAATAAATTAACTAAACTAAAAGAGATGATTAAAAATTTTTAGAACCTCTTTACCATCCTTTTGGTGAGGCAAGGCTCATCCCATAATAAATCCTTTGCAAAAATATTATTTCAAAAAGTACTTTTCAAATTAATTTAAAGTCACATGACAAAAGATTTGCATAATGTTTTCAAAAAGTTTTAAAGATAACCAAACCCCACTTAATAATGTCGACAATTGTTACATGGAGGTTCTTTTCAAAATCAAAATCAAATAATTTTAAAATTCCTTTTTCAAAAGCACATTTTTGAAGTTAGCTATCTCCATTTCAACATACCTAGGTTTGTTGGATGAAGATCCTATTTTCAAATAAAATCATGACATAAAATTGAAATTCCATTTAGCACATTCCACATGTGCTATGTTGAGGTTTCCTTTTTCAAAAGCAATATCACACACAAAAATCTCATTTTTAAAAATCAATAAATATAATTGAATTCCATTTAACATACCTAAATTTTTTAAGTGGAACTCCCCTTTTAAAAAATCATAAAAAAAAATAAAATCAAAACACATTTGAAATCCATTTGACATACCCCAATTTGTCAAATAAGAATTCTCTTTTTCAAAAATCAAAACAAATTGGACTCTACTTAACATACCCACATTTGCTAAGTAGAGTTCCATTTTTAAACACATAAATAAATTAAACACACTTGAACTCCATTTGACATGCGAACATGTGTCAAATGAGAGTTCCATTTTTCAAAAATGAAAATAGATTGGACTCTATATAATATATCACAATTTTTAAATAGAAGTTCCCCTCATTCAAAACAAAATAAAACAAACTCATCAAACACACTTGAGCCTTACTTAACATACCTAAATTTTTTAAGTAAAGGTTTCATTTCTCAAATCAAATCAAAATACATCAAACACACTTGAGCCTTACTTAACATACCTAAATTTGTTAAGTAAAGGTCTCATTTTTCAAATCAAATTAAAATACATTAAACACATTTGGGCCTTACTTAGTATACCTAAATTTTCTAAATAAGGACCCCATTTTTAAAACAAATTAAATACATTACACACATCATTGCAAACAGACAAAAATGCTTCCAAATATTTTCAAACATGCACTTAAATCTCACATAGTATGCCCAAATTTCTTAAGTGAAGATTCCAAAATCAAATTTTCAAACAAAGGATAAAATGAAACAAATTCATCTCCTGAGTCTCTCCAAACGATCTAACCCCATCCAACATACCCAAAGTTGTTGGATATGGGTTTCTAAATCGAAATCAAAGTCTATGGCAAAGTCTCTCCTCATATTCTAAAATCTCTCCAATGAACCTCACTTAGCATACTTAAATTTGTTAAGTGTGGGTTCAAAATTCCAAATCACTATTAGAAGAATAATACTTGAAGACAAATATCAAAACAAGGGTCTGACTCAATTATGTTTTAACAAATGCAGAGGTATCAATATAATCACTTCCTTCTCAGTCTTCAGTTCAATTACTATGACTTTCAACAAGTTCATTTTCTCGTCGGGTATGGATTTGGCCTTGGATCAGGCCATACACACCACGATGACCACTCACCTGATTCAGTTTGTATATGGATTTGATGTTGTCATAGTTACTTATGAGGGGACATCTGTCACTGCTGTTAGTAAGGAGGAGGTGGCTGGATAGAAGCCACTCCTTCGCTTTGACCTGCAGTTAGAGTCTGAGTTTTCCTCTTTGAAGAGGAAGGTTGTCAAGGTCCCTCAGCAGCATCAGTTGCAGTTCCTTCTATGCCAGCTCTAGCAGTGTCAATGTCAGTGGATCCTAGGCTAGTGCGCACTAGCCTGTTGTTGTCCCCACTGGAGCCCAAGTGTGAGCTAGCACCTCCTCAGTGGATTCCCCTACTTTGAAGGGGAAGGATATCTTGGCTTTTGAGATAGTTTCTCCTACCTTTGAGGTAGGATCTAGCTCTCACTCTGCCCTACTCATTGAAACTCAGTGCCATGAGGGAGCAGTCAGGGAGATTGATGCTACCTCCCATATAGCTGAGGAGGGTTCTCCCCATAAGACCACTCTACTCTTGAGAGGTAGCAGGTTCCACCCCCTATCAGCCTCAGATGGAGAGTGGGATTATAGGAGGATTACCACATTGCCTCCATCACTAGCTCACTTTGAGGTATCAGCTAGGGAGTATAGGAAGTCTTATGCCAGCCTTATGATAGTTCTTCACCAAGTCGGCAGAGCCTACGGATGCTCAGAGTCTGGTACAATGTTCAATTTGAGGTTCGTGATCCCTAGGAGCATCAGAGATCAGATCCATAGGGAGAGAGTCACCGAGGCTCGAGTATCAGCCCAAGCAGTCAAGAAGGAGAGGAGGAGGTACGCCAGGTAGTCAGCTGCCTCCACCCTTATTAATTTTTCAGATCAGTGGGCTACTCGTGCCGATCACATAGACAATATAGTATTGACAGGCACTACTAGCCATAGGAGGAGGGTTCTAGTAGGAGGGTAGTCATTGTCTCCATAACTACACCACTCCACTCATCATCCACAACCACATCGCTCATTCCCCATCCACCATCCAAGTCCCTCCTTCCAAAGTTTCTACCAAGGTCGACAAGTCTGCATCTGGGGAGAGCACATCATCATTGATGATTTGGCTACAGCCTACGGATCCCATTCCATCTATCCCACCAACTGAAGTGAGGTCAATCTCTCCCATTCGACCTCCCACTTTAGTCATGGTAAAGAGGGAGTGGTGACCCAAAAGTGTCATGGTTGTGCCACCACCACAGCCATTAGTAGTAGTAGAGGAAAGAGGGGATACCAGTGCAGTCCCCATTGCAGTTTATCCTCTTAGAGAGAGCATCCAGTCAGTAGGCAGTATCCAGTGCATAGAGTTAGATTAGCACAATCTCATCATGGGTGTTTATGCAGGTCGACTAGCGGAGTAGTTTTTTGGATGACATCCTAGAAGACTACTTTGCTGAGAAGAAATGACTTCTTGGGACTGATCATTTAGATTAGGAAGAGGGTAAGGTAGCCTTAAACCCCAATGAGGATGATCTATTTAAGGTCACAGTACAAATCCATATGGTTGATATCCAAGGATCCCTCCATAGAGACCATTAGAGTCAGGAAGGTGTCGTGATCAATGAAGGAGACACCTCTCACTTGACCCAGCACCTCCATCAGTAGCTCAGGCAGAAGGATGACCAAATCAATAGGATGGAGAAGAGGGTTGAGGATTTGTTAGCAGCAGTTTTAGCACTTCAAAACCAAACTCCAACATCACAGCCTAGTCCTATGGAGGCCGAGCAGCCTGAGCTTTACATATCTTGGATCTTCCCAAGAGTGCCTCTCTCATGGATCAGGATAGTGGTATTCTGCATAGGAAGGTCATGGATAGTACCTCCGTGCAAGAAAAAGGCATCAAGCAAATGGTGGAGCAACATGTGAGGGATGCATTGGTGCAAGCCTAGCATAGCTCATCCATTCCAAAGGGTAGACTTTACCCAGAGAAATTCGATGTAGTCCAATACCCTAAAGTGTTTGTGCCACCTTCCTTCAAAAGTTTTGATGGTAATGGGGACCCATGGTAGCAAATGGCACATTTCAGAGCCAGCTGTTGCATCACCGATGGCAGTAACACACTCTTTTTTTGCCTCTTCATTAACAGTTTGTCAAAGGTTGCATTCGATTGGTATGCTGAACTGCCCAATGGTTTGATCAAAACTTTTGCTGAATTGGAGTAACTCTTTATCAAGAGGTTTGTTGGAGCCCAAAAAGGTTAACTGTAACCGACCTCATTGTATAAAAATAAAATCCTAATGAGTCCCTTGTTAATTACATTCTTAGGTGATGAAACCTGAGTATGAAATGCAAACCACAGCTGTCTGAACAACATGCAATAGAATTTTTGCTTAAGAATATCCATGTCTTGATTGATTTCATGCTCAAGGACTTCACAATCAAAACCTTTGTGAAATTAATCAACAAGGCAGTCATTCTATAAGAGGAAGTCAAATAGTTATCTTTTCAGGACCAATCATTCAATTCTAAGTCACAAAAAACATTTAAGAAGAAGGCAAGGGTAGTGGTGTCACTAGATAAGGGGAAGCAGCTGGCCAAAGGTCAGTTTGAGAGACCATGAGCTCAGCAGCCACCTTTGCCATGTCCTCTTCCACCTCCTTGGCATACCGACCACCACAGCTACCATAGTGGCTACCGCTGTTGCCTCCACAACATTATGTACAACAACGGTACTCATACCCACCGCCAGGTAGCTATTATCCACCTACTCTTCTGGATAAATTAAATAAACCATATTCATTCAAGAGGGAGGTAGTCAGAAATATCTTTAAAAATCTCATAAAAAAACCTGATTTTCATCTACAGGAGCCTTAGAGGCTGGAGGAAGTGGGCAAGAGTGATGATCCTACCTTTTTCCCCTACCACTGTATATTAGGCCATATCTTAGAAAATTGCATCAATTTCAAGGACTGGCTTGAGCATAGTTACAAGTCGGGTGCCATAATTATCCTTAAGGATTACTTGGTAGAACAATCATCTAGCTCTATTAGAGTAATCTTTGCGGATAACATGTGATCCTCTTAAGACCATAAAAGGTTAGGATATCTCCTTATCCTGAACCTCTAAAAAGATCATTTCTAACATTAAGAAATTTTCCTTGTAGCTTAAATCTCCAACATTAAGGAAGGTTTGCAAGTTGCCTAAGGTAGCTCAAATCTCCAACAGTCCACACTTGCCCGAGATAGCTAAGTACCACAATCACCATCTAAGTCAAACATTCCTTCCTTCCACCATTTCAGCTACTCCCACTTCATCTAGCTCTTCTTCTAGCAGAAATATTATATCTATGGATGAGAGCACTAAATCCATCACTCCACTTACTTTACTTAATTTTTGTCATGTACCTCCACCTAGAAAAAAATCAATGAAGAAAGTAGATTCCACTTATATCTTTTCTACTTTTGATAGTCATGATGATCTTATTTCAATTGAAATGCCTCCATGTCTAAAGAATAATAATAGCACAAATAATTCTAATCCTTTCTCTTATGATTCAAAATCAGACTTTCCTTTTCTGAATTAATCTGTCTCACCCATTGAGATTGATTTGGAGTCATCTAACTCTAAGGGTCTCGTAGGAGAAGCTGTAGGTATACCTGACCATCTAGTTGAACTTTCCACCAACCCGCCACGTGAGGTCACCGAAGTCAACCTATGCAGTGGCAAAGTTCTACCTCCTAGAGTAGCACCTCAGGATAAGGGTAAGTAAGTCATTGGTTCTACTAAACAGATAGCCCCTCCACAAGATGCTTCACCTATGGATATGCTTGTGGAGGACCAAGCTAGAGTTGATTACAATGGCCTAGCTCACCTTTGAAAGTTGCCCGCTAAGCTAAGCATATATGACACCCTTGTCTTATGGAAAGAGATGAGGGGATCCCTAATCAAGGCTCTACTTGATATGGAGTTATATTTAGCTCAACTGACTGCTACTAAAAAGGAGGCATGCCACTCAAAGGACATCCTAGGAGTTACATTCATCGATGAAGACTTACTTCTAGGGACGATCGAGCACAACTATCCCCTCTACATTACAATGGATGTTGGTAGATACAGGCTATCAAGAGTTATGGTTGATCTAGATGCATTAGTCAATATTATGAGCATAAGGACCTTTGCTTGCTTGAGGATCGACATCTCCAAAATCTAAAAAGAAATGATGATGTTGAGAGGATTCAATGAACAAGGCTAGATGGACTTAGGTTCCATAGTGTTACCTTTGGAGATAGATGATTGGAAGACTGAAGCTAAATTTCATTTTATAGACTCAGATACATTCTTCAATGTTTTGCTTGGGAGACTGTGGATACATGAAAATAACACGATTCCATCCTCTCTACAGTAGTGTATGAAGTTTGTGAGAGGTGGGATTTCCTACTATGTCAAAGGAGATCATAAGCCATTTATAGTTCTTGAGGTCATATATGAAGATGCACCTACTTCCACCCTCAAAATTAACAAGACTATTCTCACAAACTTGGCCAAAGTTTAAAAACAAAAAAAGAGAAAGAAAATAAAAAGGAAAATAAAAGGGAGTGAGAAATAGACTTGGAGGAGGAAGTGAAGCCTGACATTAGATTCCACCCACAATTTGTTACTCCATTCGAACACATGGGTTGGATTACTTGACCTCCACCAGACATAGAAAGAGGACAGTTCAGAGGCAGCCTTAGAGGTGGGAATCCTCCTTATTGGCCACCCAATAGAAGGTATGTCCCAACGACCAAGAGTACACCTACTATCCATATAGACTTAGAATATAGTTCAAAGGATGAGTCTTATATGCTTAGCACACCAGCCAGCTCTTCTCACCAGAGGATTCCTTTGGAGGTGACATTTGAGCTAGATAGAGATGAAGACAGACCTCCAAAGTAAAGCATGAATATATCTAAGTCTATATGTGAAACGATCAGGCATCAGTTGGGAACCTTAGCTCTAACTCCACTTTTCTTACAAAAATGTTGAGAGTTTGGTAGTTAAGGAAGCCCCTAAGTCATCCACAAATGAGAAGACTCAGAGCTTCTTTCATGGTGCATCATCCTCAAGTTAAGAAGTTGTTATAGAACTTAAGGATGATTCATATAAATATTTAATAAAATTACCTTTTGAATGGTACTCGTCACATGTTCTAAATTTAGCAAAGAAAGGGATAATCCCACATACTTGGTCAAAGCACAGGTCAGATAATTTTGAAAGAATATGGAAGAATAAATGCAGACATTCTCAATCAAGACCAGGACTAGGATTTGGTACACTAGGTCCAGTCGATGATGATGATTACTGCTTAGTCATCATTAATAATATGATAGGTTCTTTCAAATCATGCTAACTCATATGAGGAGGTGTGCTTAAGAACTTCAGATGCTTTAGATAATTTTGAAGTCAACGATGCATTGTCAGAGTTTGAAGAGGAGATTAGATCAACTATCGATGAGCTCAAAGAAATAAACTTAGGAACTAAAGATAATCCATGTACAACATCATCAGTTCTTTGTTGAATGATATTGAAACCAATGACATAGTTAGGCTGTTGACTGAGTTTAAAGACTACTTCACATGGAGTTATAAAGAGATGCCCCATTAATCTCTGGACATAACAATCTACAAACTAACAATAAAGCATAGTGCTAACCCTATCAAGCAAGCTCCTAGACACATATGATTACACATTAAACAACAGGTCATTTCTGATGTCAAGAAACTAATCAATGATGGCTTCATCAGAGAAAAAAAATACCCTACCTGGTTGGCCAGTGTCATCACAACTAAGAAGAAGAACGGCCAAATTCACATATGTGTCAATTTTAGGGACTTAAATAAGGCATTTCCAAAAGATGAATTTTCACTACCCATACCAGAATTGATAGTAGACATTGCCTCATCTCATGCAGACTTCTTTTTCATGGATGGCTCATCTGGATATAACCAAATAAAGATGGCCCCTGAAGATGAAAGAAACACTACTTTTCGAACCCCAATCAGAATTTATTGCTATAAGGTCATGCCTTTTGGCCTTAAAAATGTCAGTGCTACCTACCAGCGGGCCATGACTCAAATCTTTGATGAACTCATTCATCATCAAGTCAAATGCTATATCGATGATCTCGTAGTAAAAAGTAAAGAAAAGGATGACCATATCTTTGACTTGAGAGTAGTTTTCAAACAATTAGGGCAATTTAATCTCAAAATGAACCCCCTGAAGTGTGCATTCAGAGTAGCTTCAGGGAAGTTCCTTGGATTTGTTGTCCGACACAGGGGAATCGAGATCGATCTAGAGAAGATCAAAGTGATATGAGAAATGCCACCACTTAAAAGTCTAATTCAACATAGATCATTTCAAGGGTGATTGGCATATCTAAGACACTTTATATCCAACATATCAAGAAGATGCCAGCCATTTTCAGTACTTATCAAAAAAGGATGCCAAGTTTAAGTGGGATGATAAGTGCCAGAATGCCTTTGAAGACATCAAGCACTACCTGATGATGTCGTTGATTCTAGCAACCCCTATCACGGGTATGTTACTTATCCTCTACACTGGTGCATGAGATGACTCCCTTGGTGCTTCATTGGCTCAAGCTAATGATGAAGGGAAGGAGAATGTGCTCTACTACCTCAGCCGTCATCTAATCCCCACTGAAGCAAATTATCCAATCATTAAGAAATATTGCCTAGATTTAATCAATGCATTCCAAAAGCTACGACACTACATGCTTTCTCATAAGGTGAACTTGATCTCTAGGATCAATCCACTGTAATATCTCATTACATGATCGACACTATTTGGATGGTTGGCACGTTGGTCCATGGTTTTGTTACAATTTGATATTATTTTCATACCACTCCGTGCAGTGAGAGGACAAGCAATAATAGATTTCCTAGCAGCACACCGACTTCATGTTGACTCTCCGCTTAGTGATGACCTCCCCGATGAACAAATCATAAACTTAGGGGACACTAGCATTCGCCTCTAAAAGATGTACTTTGATGGTGCAACTTCCTCCCAAAGAGGAGAAGAATCACAATCTACTATCATAGAGAAGGCAGGGGTAGCAATAATTCTCCTAACTCTAGAGCACAATGTGATGAGATTCTTATATCACCTATCCAATTTGTGCGCCAATAATGAAGCTGAATATGAGGCTTTGATTACCAGTCTGGAGTTAGCCATTACTTTAAGCATCCAAAACATCAACATTTTTGGGCATTCTCAATTAGTCATCAATCAAATCGCTGGGTCCGACAAGGTTCTAAAGCTTAAGCTCCATCATTACCACCAGTACACTATGGAGTTGTTGGCCTAGATTCCAGAGGTTACCATTTATAAGATTCCTCGAGAGGAAAACACTGTAGAAAATGCTTTAGCCAAACTTGCCCAGGAGTTGACATGTCTGAAAAATGAGTCCATATCAATAAGGGTCCAAAATAAACAAGTCTTATCCCTTATTGATACCAAACTCTTCAAAAAATACTCTCTTGAAGGGGAGGTTGCCATTGCCAAAAAGGATGATGAGTCAGATTTGAGGCAACCATTCATGGATTACTTAAAAAAAAAGGAAACTACCTCAAGAGAAGTCACTAGCACATCAAGTGAAGTAGAGTGCCCTTTCTTACACTCTCGTAGATGACACCTTGTACCAGAGGTCCTTCAATCATATGTGGTTACATTATTTGGATAAATACAAAGCCATTAAGATCATGATTGAGGTACACTTAGGTTTATGTAGAGCGCACTAATCCGGTCCGAAGATGAAAACCAAGATCAAAACACTAGGATACTACTGATCATTGATGATTACATATTGCATAGATATAGCTACGTGATGCCACCAATGTTAGGTACAATGTGTACATTAATCACCCAACATTCTACATCCAAAATTGGCCTCATGGCCATTTGAGAGTTAGGGGTACCCACATAGTGGGTCGAATTGACCTTCCTTCTTCTAAAGGTCATCGGTTCATCCTAGTTACCACCGACTACTTTTCTAAGTGGGCGGAAGTGATTCCACTAAGAGAAGTCACAGCTCAGCAAGTTTTCTAGTTTTTCAAGAACCATATCATATATAGGTGTTGGTAGAAAAATTTTTATAATGTCGGAAGTCACCTTCAAAATTTGTTGGGTGAAATGAAGGACGCAAGCACTATAGAAATTCATCTTTTAAGGATGGCACACAGATCTGTAGATGTACTTATTCAAGTGATAGAGTACGTCATCAAGGAATAGTGTACTATCTCAAAAGATAGAAGTCACTACCCTTTAATGGACCTAATCACCTCAATAAGGACTCAGGATGATGGGTATGCATATGTGCTTCTTCCCGCTTTACATGAAAAGTAAAGCAAGGTTTATTTTAAATCGTTCATTGTTCTCCAGGCAAGCCCCATAGTTAATTACATCCTAAGGAATGGAGATTCCTTAGGAAAACTCTCCATTAAGGTAAATGATCGTTGTCTCTGAAGATTTTAATAGGAAAGGACTATTAATCAATTGGTTTGATTTTGAAAGATCAAATGGGATTGATCAAAAGAGGTACTTATTATTGAAGCCAAAATGGAAGATAAGTAGGAGATGTCGACGATGCTTGGAAACCTAGCGGGCATCTCAAACTATCATAAAGTTAGGCTTTACATTTTTAAAATTTATTTGGTTTGTTTGAGTTGAAATCCTCATTAGAAATTTAGGGCTTATGATTCTTTAACACAAGATTAAGAAAATACCTAAGAGGTGAGGAATTAAGCTTATGGCCCATAAAGGGGAGAAGCAATCTCAGAACCTAAATCTAGGGAGCTTTGGCGAGGGCCAAAAGCACAACCTAAATCTAAGGCAAAAAATGAGTATTTGGTTTATCTCCACAAGAGAGGAAAAACCACCCAATAGTTTGGACTTACAACTGCTTGAGGGTGGCTGCCAAGAAACTCCTTCTACGATTTTAAATATATGTAGGCAAGTCTTTATGCTTTATGCAATATAGATAGGATGTTATTTATTTGGAAAGAGACTAAGTCCTTAAACTCACTCCCTAAAAAGACTAGATCATGTAAAGGGATATGCTTTAAATGACCTAAATATAATGCAATTCAAATTTCATTTTTTATTTTCATTTTGGACAATTATTTTTACTCAGGCTAATAGGATTTTTATGACTAATGCATGAGAAATCAGATTATTGGCCAAAATCAGCGAGAATGGAAGAGTTAAGTTTCCACCACGGCCCTCAAAGGTCAAGCTGGGTTCTCTGGCAAAGGTGGAAACCCTCCAATCAAGAGTGAAATGAGATGCATTTGTGCATGATATTATAAATAGATGCTCATCTAGCTAAGGGTTGCTAATTCTTTTATATTGATTTTAAACCTAAGCTTTAGGTGAGGTTATGAGTTATTTAATTTTAATTTGATTTGTTAAGTTTGGTAAAAGATTTATTTTTCTCTAAAGAGCCTAATCCACATCCAGGTCATGCATAAAGCAAGGAAGAAACTAAGAAAAACATGCCACTTAATGCAATAGCTAAACAAATAATTAATTAATTTATAAAGTTAATCATAAAAGGAATAAGTGGTCGTTTGTGGTCGGGCACCACCGCATAAACTTAAAAATATCAAATGTGGGTAGCCGAGCTCTACCCTTATACGACCCGGACTACAAATGAATATTACATTTAAGCAAAAGAATTCATTGTTATGGGGGTCTTCAAGATTTATTCTTCTTTCTTTGTTCTTCTTTCTCTTCTTTCTTTCTTCTTTTTTTTTTCTTCTTTCTTCTTTTGGTTCCTACTTTGGAAGGTTGGAAGCTAATTGCTCTAAGGCTTAACATGGTGTATAAGATAGGAACTTATGACCAATGCTCATCCTAATCCCCATAACAAATCATTCCAAAATTCTAATTATACAATTTTTCACATGAAAAGGAAAAGTAGAAATCTAACTAACACTTGCAGAACAAAGGTTAGTTAAATCACACCATACAAATCCTAAGAATATATATTTGACTTATCACCCCACACATGGGTGACTAAGTCCACCTGGCCTATGGATTTTTCAAAGGGATGTAAGAACTACAAGCAAGAAGCTGCTATATTTTTATTTATGATAGCTCCCCTTAAGCACAATCCCTTGTAGAAAAGAATAGTTAGACTAAGCACATCCTACCATTCATTCTATGAGCATACACCCTAACATCTAGTCTAAAATATATATCAAAAAATAAAACATAACATCAAACCATGCACCGACCTAACCTAAAGCTAGAAGTGGTGACTTAGGCTAATGTGTGTGCTTTGAACGCTTGTGTGGTATGCTTAGCTTAGGACTTTAGGTTTAAATTTTCTAAGTGTGAAGGACATGTTCAACTTATAGGAGGGTTTCATTTAAATTGTTTAAGTGTTTTTGGGTTAATTTTATTTCATGTTTTAGCTTAGTTTAAGTGAAACCTACAATTAATTACTAAGTTATGAAGAGAGGGAAAGAGAAGAGAACTTCTCTTTTCTTCCCTAAGCTTAATTAATTTTTAAAAGTAGGTTCATGTTTTAGTTTCATTTAGGTGAATGTATTGATTACATCTTTTAATTAATCCTAAGTTTAGAGAAACCCTCAACAAACCTATTCAAAAAGAAAAGCATTTTAAGATTAAATAAAATGAATCAAAATTCACATAACACGCATTACTTCATTTCTTTCCCAACATATATAACATGCATATGGACCTTAAGCATATCTATACATGCAAATGAGAGTAGTTAACACACTTTATGATGCATGCTAAGTAATCCATTTAAGAAAATTTAGAAGTTGAACATGCATGATTTTTCTTAAGTAGAAAAGGTTTTCCTTATCCAAAATTTCACATACATACATGAAAGTAAGAAAGGCATAAGTGAATACAGTGCCATTATTAACTAGAAGTGTAAGGTACAATACCTACTTAGGACTACTTAAAGCCTCACAATCTTGGGGTTTTCCAGACTAATAAACCACTTTCCTTAAATACAAACATGCATATAAAAAAAAGGAAATAGAAAAGATGCAAAAGTTGTTTAATGAATTCATTTTTTTTTGTTTATGCAATTTACACATGCAAGTATAGGAAACCCTTCTTAGGTAAGAGCATAGGGATGAATAGGGTATGAAATTAGGTGAGCATTAGGTCCTTTTCAAATGAACCTTATATCTCACCAAAATTCTTATTCAAAACTATACCAACATAGGAAAGAAAGGAAACATGTACTAAGCATACCTTTATAATTCATCACATGCAAGCTTATAATTAAAATATAAGTAGCACACTTTCAGATTTGATAATTCATTTATAAATTTTGAAAATAATTTGGATTTAATAGTGATAATAGCCACTCATATTTTACTTTAGCCAACACATGCACATTTGACATAAAGTGAACAATTTCATTTTAAAATTTAAAACATGAAATTATGAATACATGAAATCACATGTCATAAACTTAACATATTGGGAAAGATCCAAAGCAATGAAAGCATGTAAACAAACTCACTTTACTTAAATCCTAAAGACATTCTTAAGAAATAAGAAATTTTAGAATAAATCAAAGTGAATTTCAAAATGATTTTTGTTTAGTTTGAAGTTTGATTTAATTTTGAAAAGGTGAGATGAGTTTGCTATTCCTAACCCATTCCCACATGTGTTTTGTATTTTTGTTTAAATTTTAGATAATTAAATCTATTTTTAAGCATTTATTAGGTTAAGGTATGAATTAAGTGGCTTAATTAACCCTTACCTACACCACCTTAAAAGAATTAACTAAATAATTATGAGCCAATGAGATGACATAAAACCCATAAGGAATTTAAATTTGTAATGCACCTAATAATGAAAAGGCCTAATACAATTTGGCTCACAATTAAAATTTAATTAAGCTATAGGGTTTAGCTTAAGTACTTTTAAAACACCCTTTCACACATGTGAATTTGGTTTTAATTTCCTAAATTAAACTTAGGCTATTAAACACCTAAGCATCTACTAAAGGTAGATTAATTAAGTTCTTGAATGTTTTAGAATTTTTGAAAATTGATTAAGGGGATAATTAATGAATTAACCCTTAATTAAGAGGATATTAAGGAGAGAAGAGGGGGTTTATGGAATAGCTTAGGGGAAATACCCCAAAATTATTCCATAAACCTCCCACTTACTGAATCTGACCTTAATTAACCCTAATCATAGAGTAAAGCCATTAATCACACCTAAATTACCCTTAATTACATAAAAGGGGTAATTAAGGAATGAAATAGTAATTTCCCCACTTGAGTCCTCAATAAATGTCAAGAAAATTAGGGGAGGTAGAGGTCATCCTCTAAAATGAACCCTAAAAATTTGAGACCAATTGATGACCTAATTAAAGGATAATTAGCTAATTAATATTCCCAAAGGAACCTAAATTTAGAGAAAAAGGGTAATTCAAAATCTATTGAAACCATTTTTAAGATATTCTAGATGAAATTATCTTTCCATAGCATTTTCCTTATATATTTTTTGATTTTTCTAGAGGGAATTATGAATTTTAGAAGTTCTATGGATTAATTAGGAATTAATTAACACCCTTAACTAATCCCTACTTAATCCTTAGTTCACGGTACGATACGTGGTGGCGGCGGTTAGTGCGCTTTACACGTGTCATGCCGTGAGGGGGTGACTTAAACATCACATCCTAAATGGCGGTAATGGCGCATGCACTTATATCCTCTGACGGCTAAGGATCCACCTGCAGTTTATAAAGGATAATTGATTTCTAAAATGTGTTAAATAATCTCAGCTGTCCATCTAAAATGTGTGGATAGATGGCTGAGATGAGCCAAGTTCTTCCCATTGATCAATAGAGATCATCCATGATCAAGGGAAAGATCCTAGCTCGATCTAGCATGGAATCATACTAAAATCAACCCACACCATCTAGAGAAATAGAACGACAAATCCAACAGCCAAAATTCGATGAGGTGAAAATTTCTTTCATAAAGCTCCACTCCACATTTAGTTTAGTGATCAAAAAATTTCATACCTCGCCGGAGATGATCACTGGCACTTGAGATCAATGAGGTAGCTTCAGCTGGTGGAGATGAATCCTTGTTGAATTTCTTAGGCCTTGGGATTGAGTGGATCAATGACCAACCACCACTCCTTCCTTGTAGACTTCAATCGCTTAGGCTGTTCAACTTGACCCTTTGATGGAGTATGCAAGAGTAATTGGAAGGAGATCAAGTATTGAGGAAGTTGTCCAATGGATTGAGCTCCCCTATTTTGCACTATGCAAAATCAAGAAATAGGAAATTCAAATCCTATTTAAGAAGCTTGGGAATGCTCTTAGATGGTTTCTCTGGGTTCCTAGGCTTCAATAGACCAAGAGCGAATTAAAAATTCATTGAATTAGAGGGAGTATATCTCCCACTATGGCAATCGAACGGCCAAACCATTCCTTACCATTTTGATCCAATTAACCAGATTGGGAGGGTTATTTAGACTGTTAGATCTTTGCACATGGTTGATTTGAGGTGTTGTGTGGATTGCCAACTCCCCATGTGCATCAAATTGAGCTTAGGAAGGAATTTGAAAACTCAATTTTGCTCTAACTGGTCGGGTTTGGTCTAATAAATTGACCCAAACCCATTGGGTTGGGCACCACTCATCACTAAGTCCCCTAAGCTTTTAGAAGCCTCAAGTGGTTGTGAAGAGGGTATGACCAAAATACCCATGGGTTAGGCCAAAATTTATTCTATGGCCTAGGGGTAAAATGGTCATTTTTCTATTTCACTTTGGATATGTTAGGTATGTGGAGAAACTAGGTTTGGCCAAGTTTCATTGGATTTGGAATCCATTTGATAGGGTTTGGCTCATGTTGACCCATTTAGGTCAAAATGGGTAAACTTAGGTCAAACCAAGGGTTGGGTCAAGTTCATATGACCATTTGAAATTTTTTGGTGGCTTTGGTACAATTCAATTTGGTATATATTTAGTTTTGGCTCATATGACTTCAGTTACGTCAAATGGGTCAAGTTGACCTATTTGACCCATTTGACCTATTTGAGGTAGGTTAAGGATAGCTTTAGGTTAGGTTAGTCATATGGAGTGGATTTGTATCTTTGTTTCTAATCAATTTGGGTTAGGTTCAATTTTGGCTCAACATTACCCCTTTAGATCATGTTGGGTCTAAGGTCAATTGAAGGTTGGGTCTCTAATTGAGGCTTTGGTCAAGTTCCACAAATGATTTGGAATGGAGTTGACCATTTTCAATCAATTAGATCAAGTTTTTACACATTTTACCCTTTAGGTCAAAATGGGTCAACTCAAGTAAACCAATTGATTAGGTTAGGCTCAAATGTTTTCTTGGTCAAGTTCAAACATAGGTCATGAGTGAACTTAGATCAATGGTTTCAATCAGTTTTTCTTATGGTTGAATTTGGCTATGTAAGGTTTTATTTTTAGTTAAGTGTTGACTTGGTCAACCCTTAGGTTTGACTTAGTCTGACCTAATTTGATGATTGATCATCCCATGATGATTGTTGATCATGATGAGAGGGATATATGAGTTTGGTTCAATCCAATTTGGTTAGGATCAAAAGTTGGCTCATAAGGGTACTTTAGGTCACTTTGGGTCAAGTAAGCCTAAGTGGGTCAAATGGCTTGGTAAAAGCTTGATTTTAAGTTGATTGATCTTGTATATGGATTCATGATTGAAATATAAATCTATTCATAAGTGATTTGAAGTTAAATGGATTTTGATCAATTTAAAAATTTCATTTTCAAAGGAAAAATATGAAGGGGTTTTGGGTTTGATTTTTGATTTAGGTTTTGATTGTTTGATTGAAGTTTGAATTTATATATGAGCTCATGATTGTAGGGTTGATTGAACCATGAGAGAAATTCAAGAGTTTGGCTTGATTTAGAACTGATTTGGCTAAGTTCAATATTTTGGCTTGAAGGGCTTAGATTTGATTTTGAATGGATATGAGTTTGATTTTTGAAATTGGTTTTGATTGTTTGAATTTATATTTAATTTATATATGTAAATATAAATGTGAATATGAATGGATCATGAGAAATTTCAAGAATTTGAAGTGGTTTAATCATGGCTTAGGTTAGATCCAATAAAGGGAATTTAAAGGATTTAAGGGAATTTTTAATTTAGAATTTAATTTTTGAATTGGATTTGATTGATTTATATTTATATTTAATTTATATATGAGAATATAAATGAGAATATAAATAGTTTTTTAGAAAATCCCATGAGTTTGAGTAGGTTTGATCAAGATTTAGGTTAAATCCATTAATGGAAAATTAAGGGACTTAAGGGAATTTTAAGGATTTTAAATTTGGAATTTAAATTTACCTTTGATTGGACTGATTTATATTTATATTTCATTTATATATGAGAATATAAATGAGGATATAAATAAGTTTTGAGAAAATCCCATGAGTTTGAAAAGGTTTGATCAAGGTTTAGGATTGATTTTGGCTAAGTCTTTTATTGAAAAATTACAGGGACTTAAAAAAATTTTCATGAATTGATTTTAAATTTTGAGTTTGATTTGATAGGGTTTGAATTTATATTTCATTTATATATGAGAATAAAAATGAGAATATAAATGGATCAGGAGAAAATCTCAAAGATTTGAATAGGCTTGAATCATGATTTTGGCTAAGTCCTTAAGAAATGGTCAATGACTTAGAAAATTTGGACTTAGGAATTTTTGATGGATTTTGATCATGGGTTTCAATCATAGATTTCAATCATATGGAGTTGATTTGGATTTGGAAAAAATCAAATAGAATTGATTTGTAGTTTGACTTGAAAGAAGGAAATTGAGGAATGGTTTAAGCTAAAAGTAGGAAAGTTTTCCTAACACCCCTAAGGCATAACCTATTCCTATGGGTAACTCTTCTAAATCTTCTAGGGCTAGGTTAGAGTGTCCACCTAATCACTAGATGTGTCTTAAGACTAAGGAACTCTTAAAGTCTAAGAATAAGTCCTAAGCCCAAGATAGAGGTGTTGAGAGCTCATTCTAAAAATTAGGTCAACAAAGGGTGCCCAATAGGTGTGGTGTGACTAACTAGGAACACCGCATGTATTGGTGTTGACCCAAATGATCAACAACATCGAAAGATCATCGGCACTAACAAAAACAATCTCTTTAACCCAAGGAAATGAAAGAATCTAAAGCTTAGTGCAATGTGGCTCTACTTATGTCAAAGACATAAGAGAAATGGAAGAAATCCACTAAAGGATAAAGTGTGAACCTTCCACTAGGGAAGCAGGTTCAAGTCATCTACAAGGAGATGAAAGGTTTGATTTGATTCTCACTGAGGAGAAAGAGATTTGATTTATTCCACTAAGAAAAGAGGGTTAAATTGGTTTCAATTTTTGTTAGGTTTGAATTTTTAGGAAGAACCCTATTGGTTTGTAATAGACTGCACTAAGTAGGAGCCATGGAGGCTAAGATATAACTCAGATTTACCAATCCAAAGGGATAGTCTACTAAGAACATAGTAGGATTAGCCAACCAAAGGGATGCCTTTTGGTATGCAGCAGTTGTACTTGGAAGAAAGCATAGTAGACTTACATCCTCTAAGTAAGGACCAGTTGCTGGGGTAATCTATTGGCAAAGTAATAGATTTAACCTAACCTAGGGCCGACTATTGAGTGAATGCCACTACGGGACTTGGATCAACTCAAAGATAGTTAAAGATTGATTTCATTTTTTAGGTTTGTTTGTTCTGATTATGATGGATCGCATAGGTTTACGATGAACTGCACTAAGTAGAAGCCATGGAAGCCTAGACCTAACTCAAATTTACCAATTTAAAGGGAGTAGTCTACCAACCATAAGGTAGGACCATCCAACCAAGGAGAAATGCCTTTTGGTATACAATGGTCAAGTCTTGAGAAGAAAGCATGAGGACTTGCATCTTCTAGAGATAAGGAACCATTGGGGTGATCAGTTGCTTTGGGCAACAAATCAAACTCGACCTAGGGATGACTATTGAGTGAATGCCACTGGGGGACTTAAATCAACTTAAAAATAGTCAAAGATTATTTTCATTTTTAGATTTGTTTTAATGGATTTCGCTGGTTTGCGATGGATCACACTAAGAAGGAGCTTGTAGAAGGCTAAACCTATCTCAAATTTACTAAACCAAAGGGAGTAGCTTCCCGGCCGATGGGAGAACTATCCAACCAAAGGAGTATCTTTCAGTTTGCAATGATCAATTGAAGGGAAGAAAGCTCAGGGACTCACATCTTCCACTAGAAAAGACCACTGGGGTGATCGATTGCTTTGGGCATTAAATCGAACCTGACCTGAGGCTGCCCGTCAGTTTGCAATAATCATGCTAGAAATAATGCATCATAGTCTTATATATTTCAGAGCAGAATGATTACCGGGGTAACCTGCCTATGGAGAAATAGATTGAACCTGACCTAAGGGTGACTACGGAGTGAGTATCGACCTGGGGATTTATCTCAACTCAGGTAATCAGGCAATTCTTATAGGGAGTTTTGCTGACGCTGCCCTAAATATAGGATGCCTGCTTGGGAGAAGGGGCCCTTTGGGGCTTTGAATTCTTAATCCACAAGCAAATTAAATTTGTTTTTTTTAGTTTATTTATTTATCATGGACCCTGTTAGTTTATGAGGGATCAAACTGAGAAGGAGCTTATATCAGCCCAAACCTATCTCAGATTTACTAAACCAAGGGAAAATTTGTGCATCCGCTGAACAAATTTTCCAACCACAGGGGTGGCTACTAGGAAAGGGAAACTGTCCAATCCAAAAGTAACCCAGGTAGTGTAAGGACTTGATCCAAATAGAGTGCCCACAGGGGATGGGGTCGACAAGGGCTTAATCCAACACCCTGGAGAAGATGACATGGCTAGTCATATATCCAATAGGTATTTGATGCCCAAGTCATGGAGAAAGCATGGGGACTCATATCTTCCATGAGTGGTGTACTCACTGGGTGAGTCATTGTCAGCATAGCGAACATCAACCAACCTAAGGTGCCCATCAGTTTGCAATAATCGCCTAGGAAGAAAGATGGGGACTCACATCTATATGGTAGAGGATAGGTCTTGGACGGGTGTTATCCGACCTAGGGAGACTATTGAGTGAATGCCACTAGGGGACTTATATTAGCTCAAAAGTATTCAAGAAAAAAGGAGCCACTGGGGGACTTATCCTAAACCTCAAATATACTCAACCTAGTTAAAACATGATTCCTAGTTCAAGAAGAAAGCACGACGACTCACATCTTCTTAAGCAAAGTTAACATGAGGTAGCTTACTGGCTAGGTAGTGAAGCATACCATACTAACAAGGTGCTCATTGGTTTACAATGATCAAGTTAGGAAGAAAGCACGGGGACTCATATCCTCCAAATAAATGATCACTAGGGTGGCATACTAGTGAAGTAGCATGTAGACCCAACTTAGAGCAGCTAATGAGTGAGTGCCACAAGGGCTTGCTCCCACATCAAGTAGCCCGAGATAAAAAAATTTGTGTTTGGATTTGTGCATGTGTTAAAAGAAATAGGACCCTTTGGGGAACTCTCACACCTACCTTAAACACACTTGAGGAATTATGAAATGATGCCACGGATGGTAACAAGAATTCCCACTAAGAAAAGATGCTAGTTGGGTTCTCTCACACCTATCTTAGTTATGCTGATCAAAATAGGATGCCTCTCAGGTTCTCTTACACCTATTCTAAAAGCATTAGGAGATTATGTTTGTGTTGTGAATGAGGGATATGATACCACTGGGGGACTCTTACACCTACCCTAAACACATCACGGTGAATTCACAAGACAAGTAAACAACACTTCGAAAGAAGAGAAGATTTGATGAATGGAATCAAATTTGTTCTTTTTATTAATGATTATTTTCAAACAAGTTTTGTTTTATGGGTAATATTCCTTTAGATAGAACCCATTAATTGGAAGCATCAGGTGTTCCCCTTTACAATCAATAAGCTGATAATATCCTCCTTGATAGGCCTTCTCTATGATATAGGGGCCTTCCCAAGTGGGTTCAAACTTGCCTCCCATCTTTCGATGGGCAACAATTGGTCTATTTAAGACAAACACAAGTTCTCCTACTCGGAACAACCTAGGGCGGACTAGCTTGTTGTGAGCTTGAATCATTTTGGCCTTGTACAACTCGAGGTTCTGGCATGCACATAGGACACTTTCCTCTAAACCTTTGAGCTCTTCTAACCACAACTTTGCATTCTACTATATAGTGTTCTTATTACCCAATGCTATCCTTAGTGATGGGAGTTGAACTTCTAAGGGAAGTATGGCTTCAGACCCATACACTAAGAAAAATGGGATAAACTAAGTTGGAGTTCGATATGTGGTGCGGTAGGTCCACAAAGCTCCAACTAACTACTCATTTCACTATCGTTTATTATCATCAAGAGTCTTCTTTAGTATCTGGATGAGAGCTTTATTGAATGCTTCTGCTAAATCATTCGCTCTAGGGTAGTAGATGGTGGAGTATCTTCAATCTATACCGTGTCTTCTAGTGAAGCTATTAATCTTTATGCTTTTGAATGCAGTACCATTATCGAATTTAATTCATCGAGGTAACCCAAACTTATATACGATATAGTTTCTAAAAGACTGAAGCACATGGTGAGATGTGGCCTCTCTGAGTGGGATGACTTTCGCCCAGTTGGAAAAGTAGTTGGCAGCAGCTAAGATAAATTGATGCCCCTTGGAAGAAGGAGGATCAATCGGACCCATAATGTCAGTACCCCAACACTCAAATGGCCATGAAGCCAAAGTAGGGTGTAGAATATTGGGTGATTGGTGGAGGACCACACCATGCAACTGACCCTGATGGCATCTCCTAGCTACATACATTCAATTTGTGATCATAGAAGGCTAGTAACATCCAATTATTTTGATCTTCATCTTCATCTTCAGACCAGATTAATGAGCTCCACATAGACCTGAATGTACCTCGATTATAATGCCATGGGCTTCATGTTTATCAAAACAATATAACCACATCTGGTCAAAAGATCGACGACATAGGGTGCCATCAATAAGAGCATAGGAAAGAGCTCTTAGTTTCACCTGATGGATTTGAGATTTCTCTTGAGGTAGTTTGCCGGTGTTCAAGTAATCTATGAACAGTTTCCTCCAATCTAGCTCCTTGTCCATTTTGGCAACGACAACCTCCCTTTCAAGAGAAAGTCTCTCAATGAGCTTCGAGACAATAAGGGATAGGACTTGTCTATTTTAGACCATTATTAAAAAGGGCTCATCTTTCGAACATGCCAACTCTTTGAAGGTTTGGCCAAGGCATCTCTGTTCTCTGCTTGGAACCTTGTGGAAGGTGACTTGGGAATCAGGCCAAACTTCATGGTATACTCATAGAAATGATGAAGCTTGGGTTTGAGGACTAGGACCCAATCTAGTTGAGGACCAAGGAGAATCCCCCAAAGATGTTGATGCTCTTGACGATAGTGATGGCTAACTCAGACCACAATAAAGCCTCATACTCCATTGTTGGTGTAGGGGTTGAAAAGATAGTGAGAATCTCATCACATTGCGGTTTAGAGTTAGAAGAACTATTCCTACTCCGCCTTTCACGGGAGAATAGATATGGTGCTTCACCTTTAAGAAAAGAAGCAGCACCATCAAAATACATCTCCCATCAGTGATTGCTGGCCTCCCCTAAGTTCATTATTTGTTCATCAGGGAGATCATCACTAAGCAGAGAATCAACAAGAAGTGGGTGTGTTGCTAAGAAATTCGCTAGTACCTATCCTTTTACCACACGGAGGGGTATGAATGTGATATCAAACTGTGAGAGAATCATGGACCAACATGCCAAATGTTCAGATAGCATTGGTCATGTCATGAGATACTGCAATGGATTGGTTCGGGAGATCAAGTTCACTTTTTGAGAAAGCATGTAGTGTCGTAGCTTCTGAGATGCAAAGATCAAAGCTAGGCAATGTTTCTCAATAGGTGGATAGTTTACTTTAGCAGGGATTAGACAAAGACTGAGGTAGTAGAGTGTGCTTTCCTTCCCATCATCTTTGGCTTGGGCCAACAGAGCACTAAGAGAATCATCCAACGCAACAGTGTAAAGAATGAGTGGCCTGCCTGGGATAGGGGCTGCTAGAACTGGCAACTTCACCAAGTACTCTTTAATGTCTTCGAAAGCATGCTAGCACTTATCATCTCACTTGAATTTGGAATCCTTTTTGACAAGTGCTAAAAATGGCTTGCATCTCCCTGATAGGTTTGAGATAAAGCGCCTAAGATACTCCAGCCATCCTTGAAAGGATTTAAGTTGAGTTGAACTCTTATGAGGTGGCATTTCTAAGATAGCTTTAATCTTTTCAGGATCTATTTCTATTCCCCAGTGTCAAACAACAAACTCAAGAAATTTCCCTAAAGCGACTCCAAATGTACACTTCAGAGGATTCATCTTGAGGTTTGTCTTAACCGTTCAAAAACTACTCTCAAGTTAAAGAGATGGTCTTCCTTTTCTAAGCTTTTGATTACTAGATCATCAACGTATCACTCAACCTGATGATGGATGAGTTCATTGAAGATCTAAGTCATGGATTGGTATAGCACCCATTTTTAAGGCGAGGCATGACCCTATAGATGATTCTTGACGGGTTTGAAAAGTAGTGTTTCTTTTATCTTTAGGAGATATCTTGATTTGGTTATAACCAGATGACCCACCCATGAAAGAGAAGATAGCATGAGATGAGGCAATGTTCACCGTTAACTCTGGTATAGGAAGAGGAAACTCATCCTTAGGACATGCCTTGATGAAGTCCCTAAAATCGATGCAAATGTGAATATGGCCATTCTTCTTCTTAACTGGGATGACACTAGCTAACTAGGTAGGATATTTTTCTTCCCTGATGAAACTAGCATCGATCAATTTCTTGACTTTAGAAATGACCTGTTGTTCAATTTCTAATCGCATATTTCTAGGACCTTGCTTAATAGGGGTAACGTTAGGATCTATTGCTAGCTTATGAACTACAACATCAGGAGATAATCTGGATATTTCTTCATGACTCCATGCAAAATAGTCTTTAAACTCAGTCAATAGCCTAACAAAGTCATTGGTTTCTTCTTCATTCAGCAATAAACTAATGTATGTCGGGCGAGAATTTTCTTCTTTCCTGAGGTTGATTTCTTTTAGCTTGTTGATTATTGAATGAATCTTCTCTTCAAACTCTAGTGGTGCCACTTTGACTTGGAGATCATCTAGATCATATGAAGTTTCTAAATACACATTCTCATAAGAGTTGGGGATATGTGAGAAGAACCTATCAAATTCCAAATAGTTGGTAACAACTAAGCAATAATCTTTATCATTGACCGTACCCATTGTATCAAATCTTAGTCCTAATCTTGATTGTCCTTCCCTGCCTCTATTGTTCCATAATTTGTTAAAGTATTCTGACCTGTGCTTGGACCAAGTGTGGGGAACTAAACCTTTCTATATAAGATTTTGAACACAAGGTAAGTAAAAGTCAAAAGGTAATTCCATTAATTCTTTAAAAGTATCTTCCTCAAGTCCTACATCAAGCTCTGGACTTGAGGATGATGAACCCAAAAAGAACATCTTCTGCTTCATGTCATTGGAAGACTTAAGGATTTCCTTAACTACTGTACCTTCAACTTTCTAAGATGTAAGTGAGGTAAGAGCTAAGGTTCCCAACTGCTGTCTAATAGTTTCATATAAACCAAATTTGAATAGTTTGATTTGCTTGGAGGTCTAGTCTTTATCTCTGACTGGATCAAAAGTCGCCTCCAATAGAACTAGCTAAAAGGGGTTGGCTGGTATACTAATCACATTGGACTCATCCTTTGAGCTGGATTCCAAGTCTATGTGAATAGTAGGTACTCTATGAACCTGACTATTGGTGAAGGCCAACTAGGGGTCTCCCACCTCTAAATACCTCTGTTTCTACCTCTGCCTCACGGTGGAGGTTGAGCCATCCTACCCACATGTCCATATGATGGAATGAACTCTGGGTGGAATGTAATATGCGGATCCACTTCTTCTTCAATTCCCCTTTCTTGCTCACTTGGACTTTTATTTTTCTTTCCATTTTCTTTTATCTTTTCTTTTGCTTCATTTTCTTCTTCTTTGCACTTGCATTTGAATTTTGTCCAAGTTCATGAGAAAGGGTGTTTTGAAAAAGATAGTAGATCGCATCCTCATAGATCTCAACCTCTCTAAATGAAAATGGTTTTTTGTCCCCGCTGACATGGTACTCAATTTCATCTTTTTTTGAACTTGATGCACTGATGAAGGGAGGATGGAACAATTTTGTTCTGATGTATCCAAGGAATACCAAGAAAAGCAGTGAATGAAGTATTCAAATCAATAATGTAGAACTTAGCTTCAGTCTTCCAATCACTGATCTCCAACAAAACACTATGGAAACTAAATCCCACTCGCCTTGATCATTGAATCTCTCAACATCATCATATCTCCTCCAAGAGTAGAGATGTTGATCATCAAATAGGCAAGGGTCTTTAGACTCATAATGTTTACTGATGCACTTGAATCCACGAGAACCCTGGCGATTTTGAACTTGTCCATGTTGACAATAATGTATAGGGGATAGTTGTGCTCCAAGTCCCCTAGTAGAAGGTCTTCATCCATGAAGGTGATCCCTTGGGCTTCTTTTGCATAATGTGCTTCCTCACCTATAGCGATCAGCTGAGCTAAGCATATTTCAATATCAAGGAGGGCCTTGATTAGTGATTCCCTCATCTCTTTGGTTAAGACAAGGGCATCATATATGCTTAGCTTAGATGGCAACTTTCTTAGATGAGAAAGGATGTTGTAGTCCACCTTCAACTGGTCTTCCACAATCATATCCAAGAGTGGAGCATCCAGTGAAAGGGCTTCTCAATCTTCAGTACCAATGACTTGTTCCCCTCTATCTAGAGGTGCTGCCCTAGGAGGTAGGACCTTGCCACTACGGAGGTTGACTTTAGTAATCTCTGGAGGCAAGGTGGTGGAAGGTTCTACTTGCACTTCAGGCTCACCTACAGCTTCTCCTATGAGACTCTCAATTAGGGATTCCAAGTCTATTCAAGAGGTAACCAGTATTGAGAAGTCCAACTCAATCAAAATTAAGTTATTATAGTTAATTAGACTTGAAGAGTTATCATTAGGAATAGAAGAAACTCATCAGAAAGACACAGATGTAATTCAAATTAGCTTTATTCTTCAATTTCTTGGAAGTATTTGGAGGTACAAAGTAGAAGTCAAGTAGAGTGAGTGGAGTAAGGGATTTGATGCCCTTATCCACTGATACATGAGTTCTACTGGTAGAAGAAACATACGAGCTAGCTGAAATGGTAGAAGTCACCGGTATGGAAGCTGCAACTAAAGGCTAGAGGCTGGACATGGTTGGTGGCTATGTTGATGGGCTATCCCAGGCCGACACATGCTGTCGATGCTGCTACTACTACTGAGCTCCCACTTTCCTAGAGTTGGCACTTGTAACTTACAAACCTTCCTTGGTGTTGGAGGTTTGAGCTAACTCAAGCACCTGCAAGAAAAGCTTCTTGATCTTCTGAATTAATTTCTTAGAGGTTTTAGACAAAGAAATATCCCAACCTTCTTAGGTTTTGGTAAGATCACTTGTATCCCCAAGGATTACCCTAATGGAATTAGAAGGTTATTCCACAAGGTATTCCTTTAGGATATCTATAGCACCGATATGGAAACTATGTTCAAGCCAATCCTTAAAGCAATCCTCCAAAACATGGCATAGCATATGGTGATAAGGGAAAAAGTTTGGATCATGACTTTTGCCTACTTCCTCTAGTCTTCTAGGCTTGGGTAGTTGAAAATTAGGTTTCTTTAAGAGATTCTTAAAGATTTTTCTCATTACATCCCTCTTAAAAGAATAAGATTTGTTTAACTTATTTAAAAGAGTAGGTGGATCATAGCCCGTAGGGAGTATACCATGTGGTATGGTGAGGTGGTGGTATCGACCATGGAGGCTGGTGGAGTAGGTATGGTTGCCTCGGTGGCGGCAATGGAGGTGGATGCTGCTGAGGTCGTGATCGCTTAGAATGATCTCTAGCTGGCTTGTTCCCCTTATCAATCGCTGCTAGTGCTCCAGGTTTCTTCTCATAGACCATTTGGGATTTCTACTTGGGTAACTGATCTAGAAAAGGCAACTGTTTGGCCTCTCCTTGTAGACTAGCTGCCTTATTGATTAGCTTCTCAAATGTCTTTATGGTGAAGCACTTAAGCATGAAGGGGATCGGGCCATGGATATTCTTCAAGAGAATCTAAATTGCATGCTGTTTAGACAGTTGTGATTTACACTACATACTCAGGTTATGCCATTAGAGAATATAATCAATAATTGACTCACCAGAGTGCTGTTGGGTTACAATGAGATCACCTACAGTAACCCTTTGCTGAGCTCCAGCAAATCTCTTGATGAAGAGATGCTCTAACTCAAAAAATGTCTTTACTGAATCATTGGGCAGTTCAGCATGCTAATCAAAAGTGACACCCGCTAGGCTACTGACAAAGAGTCTAAAGAGTAAAACATTGCTGCCACCTATGTTGTAACAACTGGCCCTGAAGTGAGCTATATGCTGCCTTGGGTTCCTACTTCCATAGAAACTCTTAAAAGAAGGAGGCACAAAACCATTAGGATATTGGATGTCATCGAATTCCTCTGAGTAGGGTCTACCCTTTAGAACCGATGATCTTCTTCAGGCTTGAGCCAAAGCTTCCTTCACCTACTGCTCAACCATAGATTTTAGATCTTTTTTATGTATGGAGGTACTATTCACTACCTTTCTATGCAGGCTAGTGCTACTTTGCTCAACGGGAGGTAGAGTCTTAACTGGATCTAGGACATGCACTAGCTTAGGCTAACTGTCATTGATTATAATAGGATGAACTGGAGGGGCTTGCTTCTGAAGCACTGACACTGTTGCTAACAAGCCCTGCAACTGCTATGCCATCCTATCAATTTGCTCATCTTTCTACCTTAATTATTGTGGGAGGTGATGGGCTGATTCTGTGGTGTCTCCTTAATCAACCTCATCACCTTCCATGGCCTGCTGCTCCCTAAAAAGAGAACCTCTAGTATCGACCATGCATATACCAGTTGAATCCCCCATCAAGTCATCTTCATTGGGATCGAAGCTGACTCTTTCTTTATCAAACCAAGCATACCCTAAGATCTCCTTCTTCTCCATAAAATAGTGTGCAACTATCTCATCTAAGGTTTGATCTAACTTAGCAGGTACAAATAGTTTGGGTTGATCGGTGTGATCGCTATCATGTACTGAGAGGCACCAGACCTCTCCTATAGCTGGGGAGTCAATCCTGTGCGGACTGTACTCACCAGAAGAATGATACTCTTGACTGATACTAGTTGTAATAAGGGTACCAATCCTAAGTTGATCCTCTACCACTACTGCAACTGAACTGTCATCTAGAATATCTATGATAACTATCACCATCTTCGCATCTGACTGTATGGGTGGAGTTGATGAACGAATGACCACGATACTCTAGGGTCGCCACTCCTTTCGCATCACCACTAGGGCAAAAGGTCAAGCAGGAGAGCTCAACCTTACCACAATGGGTGGTGTAGGAGGAGTAGGATCCCTTGGCCGTAGTCGGATCACCAATGGGGTACATTTTTTCCTGGATGTGGCCTTCATGGATTTAGATGGAATGGGTGATGTTGAAACTTGCACTGGCGATGGTGGATGTGGGGTAAAGCGGTGGGGTGGAGACACCACTAACTCTTTATGAACAAGAACTGCCCTCCTATTGTGGTTGGTCGCCATGAGTAGAATACTATTAGTATTGTCGGTGTGGGTAGCACGCCGAGCTGAAAAATCAACCAAAGCGGTAGGCGAACCTCTCACTCTCTATGTGTGATGTATGGGACTCACGCTCTCCTAATGAATCACCTCCCCATTGGGGTATAATAGATTGAAGATCAAATTAGGTATCAGACTCTGAGCATTTGTATGTTATGCCTACGGCAGAAACGAAACGAGGCACGTCGACCACCTCTAGAAAATTGGTTGTAAGTGCACCACTGGAGGAGGCGATGAATGGATCCTCCTAGCATCCTCTCTATCTGATTCTGGAGAGGATGAAACTAGATTTCTATAACTAGTGGTGAAGTGATCATGGGAGACTCATCCATGGATGACCTAGCAGCTGCCTCTAGCTCTTTGGTTATCTGAGTGTGGAACCGTTTAACCATGCGATTATTATTCCTATGCTAGGTGCGGGTAGGATGAGAGGAGTACGAGCTAGACCCATACTCAAATGTGAGGGAGGCAAGCTTACCTTGGAGAGCAGATGGTGGGGTGTTATGCAGCAACATGGGAATCTAGGATGAACTGAACTAGAACTAGCAAGAACTAATAACTAACATTGGTGCCACAACTCTTTAGTGAGGAGATATTCAAATTTGAAGGAAAATCTACCTTGATGACTGGCTTCTACCTGACCACCTTCTTCCTGTTGACTATGGTGAGGGGAATGCCCTCATAAGTAATCCTAGCCCCCTCAAATCCCAGGCCAAAATGGATCAAGTGGGTATGGTCCAAGCGGGGGAAATCAGCCTGATCTAAAGTAAGGTCCATGTCATGAGGGAAGGTAAAGACAAACTTCTGAGAACTGGCCATTGTACTGATCGTAGTAAATTGAAACTATACTAATTGAAAAGAATCTACAATGAGAAATGAACTTGTATTAGTTTTTTATCTCCATAGATTTTGAATTTTGAAAATTTGAACCCACATCCAACAACTTGGAAGTGTTAAGTGGGGTTCAAATAGATTTGTAATGATTGATTGAAAGAGGAATTTGAATATGAATCCAAACTTCAACAAATTTAGTATGTTGAAATATGGATTCGAAATTTTGATAGGTTGCTTCCATAGATTCATTTTTATTTTGAATTTTGGAGGACCCTTTCCTTTAACAAATTTGGGTATGTTAAAGTAAGGGTCAAATTAATTTTGTGTTGTTTGGATGTTTTGGAATTCTCACTTACTTAGCAAATTTAGGTACGCTAAGCGAAGTAAAAGTGATTGTTTCTTTTTGAAAATTTTGTTTTGTTTTGATTTTTGGAAAATTTTGGAATTCTGACTTAGAAAATTTAGGTAGCAAAGTGAAGAACCCAAGTGTATTTTGTTTAATTTTTGAAAATAGGATTCTTAGCAAATTTAGGTATGCTAAGAAAATCCTAAGTGTTTGACTTTGTTTGGAATATTTTGATTTTTTTTTGAAAAAGGGTAGGATCCTTAGCAAATTTGGTATGCTAAGGGAATCCTAAGGTGCTTTGTTTTGTTTTTGAGGTGATTGAAAGTGGAGATTCAACTTTAGCAAATTTGGTATGCTAGAGATGAAATCCCACTTGGTTTTATGAAATGGAAATTTTACTTAGCGAATTTGAGTTATGCTAAATGAAATTCCAAAAGGTGTATTTAAAATTTTGATTTCATTTTTGGTTTTGAAAATGGAAACTTCTCCTTAGCAAATTTGGTATGCTAAGGGAAGAAGTTCCAAGAAGGTGTTTGAAAATTTTGATTTTTGGATTTGGAAGCTTTATTTAACAAATTTGGGTATGGTAAGTAAAGTTACAAAATGTGTTTAGAAAATTTTTGGATTTTGGATTTGGAAACTCTACTTGACAAATTTAGGTATGTTAAATGAAGTTACAAAAATGTGTTCAGAAAATATTTTTGGATTTTGAATTTGAAGACTTCAATTAACAAATTTGGGTATGTTAAATGAAGTTCCAAATGTGTTTGAAAATTTTGAAATTTTTATTTTGGATTTAGAAACTTTACTTAACAAATTTAGGTATGTTAAATGAAGTTCCAAATGTATGTTTTTTTTTGAATTTTTTTTAAATATGATTATTTATTTTGATTTTGGATTTGAAAACTTTACTTAGCAAATTCGATTATGCTAAGTGAGGTTCCAAAATGTGTTTTAAAATTTTTTGAAATATGACTGTTGATTTTGATTTTGGATTTGAAAACTTTACCTAACAAATTTAGGTATGTTAAATAAAGTTCCAAAAATGTGTTTAGAAAATTTTTTTGGATTTTGAATTTGAAGACTTCACTTAACAAATTTGGGTATGTTAAATGAAGTTCCAAATGTGTTTGAAAATTTTGAAATTTTAATTTTGAATTTGGAAACTTTACTTAACAAATTTAGGTATGTTAAATGAAGTTCCAAATATATGTATTTTTTTTTTTGAAAATTTTTGTAATATGATTATTGATTTTGATTTTGGATTTGGAAACTTTACTTAGCAAATTTAGGTATGTTAAATGAAGTTCCAAAATGTGTTTAGAAATTTTTTGAAATATGATTGTTGATTTTGATTTTGGATTTGGAAACTTCAATTAGCAAATTTGATTATGCTAAATAAAATTTTAAATGTGTTGGAATTTTTTAAAAAAAATATGATTGTTGAAGTTTTATCTTTTTAAAAAGGAGACCTCCATTCAACAATTTTATGTATGTGGAATGGAGATCAATTTTATTTTTGAAATATGAAATTTTTGTGTGTGATTGTTGCTTTTTTGATAGAGAAGAATTCCAACTTAAGACATATGTGAGATATGTTTAAGTGGGATTTCCAAAATGATATTTTATTTTTAGTTGGGAATGAAATCTTTATTTAATCAATTTGTGTATATTAAATGATGGTATTCATATGTGCTTTTTGAAAGTTAAAATTTTTTTTACAAATGAACTTTCCATTCAATAAATGTCAGTGTATTGAATAGAAAAATTCATGTGTGCTTTTGAAAACTTTATGATTATGATTGTGATTTATGGAAAACATGATTGTTCATTTTATTTTAAAAATGAAATCTTCATCAAAGTGATTTGAAAGATAATGTTAATTTGTACTTTTAAAACATTTTATTAGTTTTCTTTTTTTTTTTGAAAATCCCTACATGTAACAATTGTGGGAATTGTCAAATGAAAGTGACAAAATTTTTTGGAAAATATTTTATTAAGTTCATTTTTGAAAAGGTGCTTTTGAAAAAGTAAAGTTCTTTATGGAAGATTTTATTATTTTAGGATGAACCTTTCCTTACCATGAAAATGGTAAGAAGGAAGTCTTTAAAAGATGTATCTTTTTTATTTTAGATCTTTTCATTTTACCCATTGGAGAAAATAATGGGGGTTTTAAGACCAACAAGGAATGTGGTCCTAAAACCTAAAGATGTTGGCTAACATAACCCAAGAATGAAATGAGCTAAGTGCCAACAGAAAGAAGGATATTCTTGGATTCATGCCAAAGTACAAACCCACTATTGATACTCAAAGACAATGATCATTTACTAAAGATGGAGAGAGGAACCACCCCTAGTGGAGTCGCTAGACAAATCTGTTGGTAGAAACAATTTTATAATGTGGGAAGTCGCCTTCAAAATTGATCTCGGTGAAATGAAGGAGGCAAGCACTATAGAAATTCATCTTTTTAGGATGCCACACAGATCCACAGATGTACTTATTCAGGTGATCGACTATGACATCAAGGAATAGTATACTATCTCGAAAGATAGAAGTCACTACCATTTAATGGACATAATCACCTCAATAAGGACTCCTAAGGATGATGGGTCTGCATATGTACCAGAGATTCTTCGCCTGCTTTACATGAAAAAGTAAAGCAGGGTTTATTTTAAATTGGGTTTATTAAGTTCCCTACAAGGGCAAGCTTCCATAGTTAATTACAGCCTAATGAATGTGGATTCTTTAGGAAAACTCTCGATTAAGGTAAATGATCGTTGTCTTTGAAGATTTCAATAGGAAAGTACTATCAATCGATTGGTTTTATTTTGAAAAATCAAATGGGATTGATCAAAAGAGGGAGTTATTATCAAAACCAAAATGAAAGATAAGTAGGAGATGCCTACGATGCTAGGAAACCTAGCGGGCATCTCAAACTATCCTATAGTTGGGCTTTACATTTCTAAAATTGATTTAGTTTATTTGAGTTGAATTCTTCATTAGAACTTTTAGGCTTATGATTTCTTAACACAAGATTAAGAAAATGCCTAAGAGGTGAGGAATTAAGCTTATGGCCCACGAAGCAGAGAAGCAACCTCAGAACCTAAATCTAGGGAGCTTTGGTGAGGGCTGAATGCACAACCTAAATCTAAGGAGAAAATGGCTATTCAATTTGTCTCCACAAGAGAGGACAAACCACTCAACAACTTAGACTTACAACCACGTGGGGGTGGCCACCAACAAACTCCTCTTATGATTTTAAATACATGTAGGCAAGTCTTTATGCTTTATGCAAGATAGGTAGGCTGTTATTTATTTAAAAAGTGACTAAGTCCTTAAACTCACTCCTTAAATAGACTAGATCATGTAAAGGGCATGCTTCAAATGACCTAAATTTAATGCAATTAAAATTTCATTTTTTATTTTCATTTTGGACAATTATATTTACTCAGGCTAATAGGGTTTTTATGACTAATGCTTGAGAAATCAGATTATTGGCCAAAATCAGTGAGAAGGGAAGAGGTGAGTTTCCACCACGGTCCTCAAAGGTCAAGTCGGGTTCCTGGCAAAGGTGGAAGCCCTCCAATCAAGAGTGAAATGAGATGCATTTGTGCATGATATTGTAAAGAAATGCTCATCCAGCTAAGGGTTGCTAATTCTTTTATCTTGATTTTAAACCTAAGCTTTAGGTGAGGTTATGAGTTGTTTAATTTGAATTTGAATTATTAAGTTGGGTAAAAGATTTATTTTTCCCTAAAGAACCTAATCCACATCCAGCCATACATAAAGCAAGAAACTAGGAAAAAGCATGCCACTTAATGCAAAAGCTAAACAAATCATCAATCAATTTATAAATCTAATCACAAAAAATAAGTGGTCGTTTGTGGTTGGGCACCGCCGCACAAACCCGAAAATATCAAATGTGGGTAGCCGAGCTCTACCCTTATATAACCTAGATTACAAATGAATATTACATTTAAGCGAAAGAATTCATTATTATGGGGGTCTTCATGCTTTATTCATCTTTCCTCTTTCTTTCTTTCTTCTTCTTTCTTTCTTTCTTCTTCTTTTTCTTCTTTCTTTTTTTGGTTCCTCCTTTGGAAGGTTGGAAGGTAGATGCTCCAAGGCTTGAAGATAGGATCTTATGACTAGTTCTCATCCCAATCCCCATAGAAAATCATTCCAAAATCCTAATTATATAATTTTTAACATGAAAAGCAAAAGTAAAAATCTAACTAACACCTGCAAAACAAAAGTTAGTTAAATCACACCATACAAATCCCAAGCATATATATTGGACTTATCACCCCACACATGACTAAGTCCACCCATCCTATGGATTATGCAAAGGGGTATGAGCACCTGCAAGCAAGAAGCAGTTATATTTTTATTTATGATAGTGCCCCTTGAGCACAATCCCTTACAGAAAAGAATAGTTAGACTAAGCACGTCCTACCATTCATTCTACGAGCATATACCCTAACATCTAGTCTAAAACATATATCACAAAACAAAATATAACATCAAACCTTGCACCGACCTAACCTAAAGCTAGAAGTTATGATTTAGGCTAATGTGTGTGCTTTGAACGCTTGTGTGGTATGCTAGCTTAGGACTTTAGGTTTAAATTTTCTAAGTGTGAAGGACATGTTCAACTTAGAGGAGGGTTTCATTTAAATTGTTTAAATTTTTTTGGGTTGTATTTATTTCATGTTTTAATTTAGTTTAAGTGAAACCTACAATTAATTACAAAGTTATGAAGAGAGGGAAAGAGAAGAGAACTTCTCTTTCCTTCCCTAACCTTAAGTAATTTTCTAAAGTAGGTTCATGTTTTAGTTTCATTTAGGTGAATGTATTGATTACATCTTTTGATTAATCCTAAGTTTAGAGAAGCCCTAAAAAAACCTATTAAAAAAGAAAGGCATTTTAAGATTAAATAAAATGAATCAAAATTCACATAACACACATTACTTCATTTCTTTCCCAACCAATATAACATGCATATGCATGGACCCTAAGCATATCTATACATGCAAATGAGAGTGGTTAACACACATTCTGATGCATGCTAAGTAATCCATTTAATAAAATTTAGAAGTTGAACATGCATGATTTTTCTTATGTAGAAAAGGTTTTCCTTATCCAAAATTTCACATACTTACATGAAAGTAAGAAAGGCATAAGTGAGTATAGCACCATTGTAACCAGAGGTGCAAGGTACAAGACCTACTTAGGACTACTTAAAGCCTCATAACCTCGGGATTTTCCAGACTAATATATCACTTTCCGTAAATATAAACATGCATATAAAATAAATGAAATAGAAAAGGAAGATGCAAAAGTTGTTTAATGAATTCATTTTTTTGTTTATGCAATTTATACATGCAAGTATAGGCAACCCTTCTTAGATAAGAGCATAGGGATGAATAGGGTATGAAATTAGGTGAGCATTAGGTACTTTTCAAAAGAACCTTATATCTCACCAAAATTCCTATTCAAAACTATACCAACATAGGCAAGATCGGAAACCTATACTAAGCATACCTTTATAATTCATCACATGCAAGCTTATAATTAAAACAAACATAGCACACATTCAGATTTGATATTTCATTTATAAGTTTTGAAAATAATTTGGAGTTAGTAGTGATAATAGCCACTCATACTTTACTTTAGACACATGCACATTTGACATAAAATGAATAATTTCATTTTAAAATTTGAAACATGAAATTATGAATGCATGAAATCACATGGCATACAACTTAACATGTTGGGAAAGATCTAAAGCAATGAAATCATGTAAATAAACTCACTTTACTTAAATCATAAAGACATTCTTTAGGAATAAGAAAGTTTAGAATAAATCAAGGTGAATTTCAAAATGATTTTTGTTTAGTTTGAAGTTTGATTTAATTTTGAAAAGGTGAGATGAGTTCGCTATTCCTAACCCATTTCTATAGGTGTTTTGTATTTTTGTTTAATTTTTAGATAATTAAATATATTTTTAAGCATTGATTAGGTTAAGGTATGAATTATGTGGCTTAATTAACCCTTACCTACACCACCTTAAAAGAATTAACTAAATAATTATGAGCCAATGAGATGACATAAAACCCAGAAGGAATTTAAATTTGCAATGCACCTAATAATGAAAAGGCCTAATTCAATTTGGCTCACAATTAAAAATTAATTAAGCTATGGGGTTTAGCTTAAGTACTTTTAAAACACCCTTTCACACATGTGAATTGGGTTTTAGTTTTCTTAATTAAACTTAGGCTATTAAACACCTAAGATCTACCCAAGGTAGATTAATTCAGTTCTAAAAGTTTTTTAGAATTTTTAAAAATTTATTAAGGGGATAATTAATGAATTAACCCTTAATTAAGAAGAGATTAAGGAGAAAAGAGGGGGTTTAGGGAATAGCTTAGGGGAAATTCCCCAAAATTTCTCCATTAATCTCCCACTTATTGGATCTGACCTTAATCAACCCTAATCATAGAGTAAAGCCACTAATCACACCTTAATTACCCTTAATTACATGAAAGGGGTAATTAGGGAATGAAATAGCAATTTTCTCAATTGAGTCCTCAATAAATCTCAAGAAAATTAGGGGAGGCAGAGGTCATCCCCTAAAATGAATCCTAGAAATTTGAGATCAATTGATGACCTAATTAAAAGATAATTACCTAATTAAGATTCCTAAAGAAACCCAAATTCAAAGAAAAGGGTAATTCAAAATCCATTGAAATAAATATTCTAGATGAAATTATCTTTCCATAGCATTTTTCCTTATATTTTTTTATTTTTCTAGTGTGAATTATGATTTTTAGAAGTTCTATAGATTAATTAGAAATCAATTAACACCCCAACTAATCCACGCAATCCTCGACTCATTGTGGCATGGCGGTGGCGTGATTTACGCATGGGGATGACTTAAATATCACATCCCAAATGGCGGTGGTGGTGCACTCGCTTATATCCTCGGCCATCTGATCAAAGATCAGATGGCTAAGGATCCACCCGAGGTTTATAAAGGATAATTAATCTCTAAAATGTGTTAAATAATCTCAGCCGTCTATCTAAAATATGCAGATGGATGGCTGAGATGAGCCAAGTTCTTCCCTTTTATCAATAGAGACCATCCATGATCAAGGAGAAGATCCAAGCTTGATCTAGCATGGAATCATACTAAAATCAACCCACACCATCTAGAGAAATAGAACGGCAAATATAATGACCAAAATTCGATGAGATGAAAATTTCTTTCACAAAGCTCCACACCACATTGAGTTTAGTGATCTAAAAATTCCATACCTCACCGGAGGTGATCACCGGTGCTCGAGATCGATGAGGTAGCTTCGTCTCGTGGAGATGAAGCCCTGATGAAATTCTTGGGTCTTGGGATTGAGTGGATCAATGGGTAGACCAACACCACTTCACTTGAGCTTCAGCTTTGACACAATTAAGCTCTTCCTTACTGTGGGGACTTCAATCAGAGCTTGGGAAAGTTTGACTTGACCCTCTGATGGAGTGTGCAAGAGTAATTGGAAGGAGATCAAGTATGGAGGAAGTTGGCTAATGGATTGAGCTCCCCTATTTTGCACTGTACAAAATGGAGAAATAGGAAATTCAAATCCTATCTAAGAAGCTTGGGAATGCTCTAAGATGGTTGCTCTGGGTTTCTAGGCTTTAATCGACTGAGAGTGAATTAAAATTTTATTGAATTAGGGGATTATATCTCCCCCTATGGCAATCGAATGGTTGAACCATTCCTTGCGGTTTTGATCCAATTGACTAGATTGGGAAGGCTGTTTAGGTTGTTAGATCTTTGCACAGGTCAGTTTGAGGTATTGAGTGGATTACTAACCTCCCATGTGCATCAAATTGAGCTTAGGAGGGAATTTGAAAACTCAATTTTGCTCTAAGTGGTCGGGTTTGGTCTAGGGGCCAAATGGGTTGACCCAAACCCATTAAGTTGGGTGCACCACTCATCACTAAGTCCCCTTGAGCTTTTAGGAAAGCCTCAAGTGGTTGGTGAAGAGAACCAAAATACCCATGGGTTAGCCAAAATTTGTTCTATGGCCTAGGGTAAATGTCATTTTGAAGATTCATGTTGGCCACCCAAGTCAAATGGGTCAACTTGGGTCAAGTTGACCAATTGGTCAAATTGGGTCAAACCAAGGGTTGGGCCAAGTTCATATGACCATTTAAAATGTTTTTGTGGCTTTGGTTCAATTCAATTTGGTATATATTTGGTTTTGGCTCATATGACTTCACTTAGGTCAAATGGGTCAAGTTAACCTATTTGACCAATATGACCTATCTGAGGTAGTTCAATGGTAGGTTTAGGTTAGGATGGTCATATGGAGTGGATTTGTATCTTTGTTTCCAATCAATTTGGGTTAGGTTCAATTTTGGCTCAACATGACCCCTTTAGGTGATGTTGGGTCTAAGGTCAATTGACTGGGTGGGTCTAGTTGGTCTTTGGTCAAGTTCTACAAGTGATTTGGAATGGACTTGACCCATTGGTTTCAATCAATTTGGCCTAGATCAAGTTTTGACACATTTTTGACCCTTTAGGTCAAAATGGGTCAACTTGGGTGAAGTGGCCAACTGGGTTAGGTTAGACTCAAATATTAGCTTGGTCAAGTTCAAACATAGGTCATGAGTGAACTTAGATCAATGGTTTCAATCAATTTGGCATATGATGGAATTTGGTTATGTAAGGTTTTATTTTGGGTTAAGTGTTGACTTGGTCATCCCATGATGATTGTTGATCATGATGAGAGGAAAATATGAGTTTGGTTCAATCCAATTTGGTTAGGATCAAAAGTTGGCTCATAAGGGTACTTTAGGTCACTTTGGGTCAAATGAGCCTAAGTTGGTCAAATGGCTTGGTCAAAGCTTGATTTGAAGTTGATTGATCTTGTATATGGATTCATGATTGAAATATAAATCCATTTTCAAGTGATTTGAAGTCAAATGGATTATATTTGATAGGGTTTGGCTCATGTTGACCCATTCAGGTCAAAATGGGTCAACTTGGGTCAAGTTGACCAATTGGTCAAATTGGGTCAAACCAAGGGTTGGGTCAAGTTCATATGACCATTTGAAATGTTTTGGTGGCTTTGGTTCAATTCAATTTGGTATATATTTGGTTTTGGCTCATATGACTTCACTTAGGTCAAATGGGTCAAGTTAACCTATTTGACCAATATGATCTGAGATAGGTCAAGGTAGGATTTAGGTTAGGATAAGGATGGGTTCATGATTTAGGTGATGTTGGGTCTTCATGACTAGATTTGGGTCTAGTTGGTCAAGGCTTTGGTCAAGTTAAAGTGATTTGGAATGGACTTAACCCATTGGTTTCAATCAATTTGGCCTAGATTTTGACACATTTTGACCCTTTAGATCAAAATGGGTCAACTTAGGTAATGCCAATGGGTTATGACTCAAATATTAGCTTGGTCAAGTTCAAACATAGGTCATGAGTGAACTTAGATTAATGGTTTCAATCAATTTGGCATATGGTGGAATTTGGTTATGTAAGGTTTTATTTTGGGTTAAGTGTTGACTTAGTCATCCCTTAGGTTTGACTTAGTTTGACCCAATTTGATTAATTGATCATCCCATGATGATTGTTGATCATGATGAGAGGGAAATATGAGTTCGGTTCAATCCAATTTGGTTAGGATCAAAAGTTGGTTCATAAGGCTACTTTAGGTCACTTTGGGTCAAATACTATGGAGCCTAAAGCCTTCTCGCCTTGCTCGTTGAATCCTCTCAACATCATCCAATCTCCTCGGAGTTCAGAGATGTCAATCCTCAAGTAGGTAAGGGTCTTTAGACTCATAATGTTCATTCTAGGACCAACTAACACCCACAGTCTCAATTCCCACTATGATGTGGAGGAGTGCTATTGTCCCCAAAAGAAGTTCTTCATCGATGAATGTAACTCCATGAGCTTCTATTGAATAACATGCATCCTCTCCAACAACGGTCAGCTGAGCTAAGCTTATTTATGGATCAAGAAGATCTTTAACCAATGACTCCCTCACCTATTTTGATATGACAAGGGCATCATATATGCTTAATTTAGCGAGAAACTTTCTTAGGTGAGCGAGGACATTGTAGTCAACTCTGAGTTGGTCCTTCACAAGCATATCCATATGTGGAGCATCCTGTGGAGGGGATTCTTGATCACTAGAACTAATGACTTGTTCACCCTTATCCTGAGGTGCTACCCTAAGAGGTAGAACTTTGCCACTATGGAGGTTGACTTCATTGACTTCATGAGATGGTTTAGTGAAAAGTTCTACCTGCTCATCAGGTTCACCTACAACTTCTCCTATAGGATCATCAGAGTCGGATGACTCCAAATGAATCTCAATGGGTGAACCCGTGTGATTTAGGAATGGTTAATCCATTTTTAAATCAGAAAAATAGAAGTGATAGAAACTAGAGTTATTATTAATTAGACTTGGAGAGCTATCTAAAGGAATAAACTCAGAAAGATCATCAGAAGTGACATAGATGTAAGTGGAATCAATTTTCTTCATTGATTTCTTAAATTTGGATGAAGGTACAAAGTAGAAATCAAGCAAAGTAAGTGGAATAAAGGATTTGGTACCCCCCTCTGCTAATACAATATGGCTTTTAGAAGAAGAGCTGACCATAGGAACTTAGCTGCAACTGTGGAAGGAGTGCTGGAATCGATCGGTGGTTGCGCTACTATGCTATCCCAGGAAAGTGAAGGCTATCACACTGCTGCTGCTAAGCTTTTACCTCCCTCAAGTAGTCCTTAGTAACTTGAAAACCTTCCTTAGAGTTGGAGGTTTGAGCTACTTCAGGCACCTGCAAGGATAATTTCCTGATTTTAGAAATAATTTTCTTGGAGGTTCGAGATAGGGAGATATCTCAATCTTCTTCTATCTTAAGAATATTGCATGTATCCCCATGGATTACCCTAACAGGACTAGTGGGTTGTTCTAGTAGGTATTCCTTAGGGATGACAATGGTACTCAACTTGTAGCTATGCTCAAGCTAGTCCTTAAAGGTAAAGCAATCTTCTAAGACATGGCCTAGCATGCGGTGGTAGGGGAAATAGTTTAGATCATGACTCTTGCCAACATCCTCTGGCCTCCTAGGCCTTGGTAACTAGAAATCAGGCTTCTTTTAGAGATTCTTAAAGATCTTCTTGACTACCTCCCTCTTGAATGAATAAGGTTTATTCAATTTATCAACAAAAGTAGGTAAATGATAGTTATCTAATGGCAGGTAGGAATAATGCCGCTGATGATTCTGATGAGTATACTGCTGGGGAGGTGACGGTGGAGGCCGCTGTGGCAACTGAGGTGGTTGGTATGACGGTCGAGGTGGTGGCAGAGGACATAGTAGAGGAGGCTGCTAAGCTCAAGCCCTGTCTGACTGAACCTTAGCTTATTGCTTCCCCTTATCAACTGCTATGACTACCCCTGGCTTCTTCTCAAATGCCTTCTGAGTTTTAGGTTTGGCTGACTAGTCTTGGAAAGGCAATTGTCTGGCTTCCCCTTTAAGCTAGCCGCCATGTTGATTAGCTTCTTGAAGGTTTTGAGTGTAAACCCCTTAAGCATGAATGCAACTAGGCCATGTATATTCTTCAAGAGAATCTTAATGATGAGCTATTCAGACAGCTGTGGTTTGCATTTCATACTCAGGTTTTTCCACCTGAGAATGTAATCAATAAGGGGCTCACTTGGATTTTTCTTTATCATAATGAGGTCACCTATAGTAACTCTTTGCTGAGCTCCAACAAACTACTTGATGAAGAGGTGCTCCAACTCAGCAAATGTCATTACCGAACTGTTAGATAGTTTGCCATACCAATCAAACACAACACTCGCTAGACTGCTGACAAACAATCTGAAAAGGAGGGCGTCGCTACCTCTAACATTGCAACAGCCGACCCTGAAGTGTACAATGTGCTGGCGGGGGTTTACATTGTCGTCAAAGATTTTGAAGGAAGGAGGCACAAAGCCCTTAGGATATTGGACACCATAAAATTCCTCTAGATAGGGTCTACTCTTTAGAACATATGAGCCACCTCGGGCTTGCGCCAACACATCCCTCACCTACTATTCCACTATGTTTTTAATATCTTTTTCATCTGTGGAGGTGCTATCCACCACCTTCCAATGTAGGCTACCACTATATCCCTTTACAGGAATGCATCTAAGATGGTATGAAGTATGTGTTAGCTCTGCTCTATCGGCTATTATGGGAGAAGGCTGTGAAACTGGGATTGAATTCTACAATGCTGAAACCACTATCATCAACTCCTTAATTTTCTTCCCCATTTGGTCAATATGATCATCTCTCTACCTGAAATGCTGGAGGAGGTGTTGAGTTGAATGGATGGCATTGTCTTCTTCAACTACAATACCTTCCTAACTATGTTGATCTCTATGGAGGGAGCTCCTAGTATCGACCATGTGGACTTTCATCGAATCCTTAAAAAGGTCATCCTCATCAGGATCAAATACTACTCGCTCATCCTTGAAATTTATGCGATCATTGCCTAAGAGTTCCCTCTTATCAGCAAAGTAAGTTGCCATGATATCATCTAAGGAATAATCTACAGGCATAAACACTCTGGGTGGTGGTATATGGTCATTGGCTGAAAATACTTGACACATGTAGAGAGTCTATCTCTAGGAGGACTGTACTCACTAGAAGATACATGATCATGACTGCCTACTATCTGTGGAGTGTTATCTCTAGGGGAATCCACTGCTATGGGAACTATAGAACTATCTCTCTCCCCCTCTACTACTGTTGTTATCACTTGCTCTGATGGTGGTGGTGGTGGTGGTGTGACCACGATGATGCAGGGTTGCCACTCCTTGTTCACCAAGACTGAAGTAGGAGGTTGAGTAGGGGAACTCATCTTCACTTCAGTCAGTGGAGTAGATGGTGTGGGATCCCTTGGCCATAGCCAGATCACCAAAGGGGCTTTTTCTCCTCAAATGCTATCTTATGTACCTTTATGGGAATAGTGGATGGCAGGACTTGAACAGGCGATGGTGGGTGAGGAGTGGATCAGTGTGGTGGAGACAACATCGACAACACCCTCATCGGGGCTTTCCCTCAGCGACTGGTGGTACCCATCAACGCTATGCTATTGGTCCTATCAGCCCTGGTGGCCCGATGACTAGGGAAATCAACTAGAACGAAGGTTACTGACTTCCTAGCAAACCTCCATCGCTCCTTGCTCCCTAACTGAGCTACTACTCAGGCCTCTGATGCTTTATCACTGTGGATCTACCTGGTAACACTACTGGGGATGATCAACCTCAAGTCAAATAATGTGTTAGACTCTGAGCGTCTGTGTGCTCTACTTACCTGGCATAGTACCATCCGTAGACTGACATAGGACTTCCTCTTGTCCCTAGCTGAAACATCATGGTATGCGGACGATGGAGGCACTATAGCTATCCTCCAGCAATCTTCCTCTCCATCTAATGCCAAGAGGGGGGTGGAACTTTTGCTAGTCAAAAATGGAGAGACCTCATGGGGAGAACCCTCATCTACAATGTGGGATGTTGTGTCTATCTCTCAGGCTGCATGCTCATGGCGCCTCTTGATCTTGTGGTTCCTATTATGTCACTGTGTGTGGCATAGTGTGTGGTTGAGTATGGCAGTGTGAGAACTAGATCCTACATCGATGGTAGGGAGACTATCTCTGAAGCCAAGATAGCCTTTCCCTTAGAGGGGACCAACGAGGAGGTACTAGCATGCACCTGAGCGAATGTAGGAGGAACTGACTGAGTGGGAACTGAATTGACTGGTGGAACCTTGATCACATTTCTCTTCAAGGAAGGATATTCAATATCAGGAGGTAGGTCAATGTGGATGACTGGCTTCTGCCCAGCCAACCTCATCCCGACTGATAGTGGTGAGGGTCACCCCCTCACAGGTAATGCATGCTCCCTTAAATCCTCGGCCGAAGAAGACTAAGTGAGTGGAGTCAGTTTGAGGGAGGCTGGCCCGATCCAAGTCCAAATCCATCTCAAACGGAAAGGTAAAGATGAACTTCTAGGAAGCCATATGTGTTGACTGCAAAAACAAACTACACTGACTGGTCTGCACTGTATCTCTGCATGTGTTGAAATGTAACTTAAGTCAAATCTCTGCTTTAATACTTGTCCCCAGAGAGTAATAGAGATTTGGAGTTTTGAACCTACACTCAACAATTCAAATATGTTAAGTGGGGTTCATTGGAGAGATTTTGATATTGAGGAGAGTCTTTGCCATTTGATTTTGATTTAGAACCCATACTCAACCAATTTAGGTAGGTTGGGTGGGGTTCTGAAATTTGAGGAGAAATTTTTGGAGATATTTGCATCTTGTTATCTTGTTTGAAAATATAAATGATTTGAAAGAACATTTACTTAGCAAATTTGAGTATGCTAAGAAGATGTCATGATTGTGTGTTTGAAAATTTTTATGAAATACCTTTTGCTTGTGATGAGTGATACGTTGATTTGAAAATAGGGCTTCTTACTTAACAAATTTGACATGTTAAGTAGAAGCCATAGGTGTTTGATTTATGTTTGAAAATGAGACTTTCACTAAACAAATTTGATATGTTAAATGAAAGCCAAATGTGGTTGATATATATTTTGCTTTTCTTTGAAAATGGAACTCTCACTTATCAAATTTGGTATGTTAAGTGAAAGCCCAAATGTGATGTGATTTGAAAATGAGATTCTTACTTATCAAATTTGGTATGTTAAGTAGGAATCAAATGTGTATTGAAAGTGAGACTCTCACTTAACAAAATTGGTATGTTAAGTGGGGAGTCAAATATGTCATGTAAATGAGATTCTCACTTAACCAATTTGGTGTGTTAAGTGGAATCAAATATGGTATGAAAATGGGACTTTCACTTAGCAAATTTTTTATGTTAAGTGAAAGTCAAATGTATCATGAAAATGAGATTCTCACTTAATGAATTTGGTATGTTAAGTGGAATCAAACATGGTATGAATTTGGGATTTTCACTTATGGTGAAAAGTATTGATATTCTCACTAACTTTGGTATGTTAAGTGGGAATCAAACATGACATAAAAATAAGATTCTCACTTAACAACTTTGATATGTTAAGTGGGGATCAAATGTGACATGAAAATAAGATTCTCACTTAAAAAATTTGATATGTTAAGTGGAATCAGATGTGACATGAAAATAAGATTCTCACTTAATAATTTTGATATGTTAACTGAGAATCAAATCTATATGAAAATGAGATTCTCACTTAACAACTTTGACATGTTAAGTGGGGATCAAATGTATTTGATATGCTCTTTTTCTTTTCTCGAAAGAGAGGGGAATTCTTAGTTTGACAAATGAGGCATGTCAAATAAGATTCTAAAATATATTTTGTGATCTCAAAAGAGGAAAATTTATTTAACAAATTTTTAGTATGTTAAATAGATTTCAATGATATGTTTTGATGTCATGTATGTGATTTCTTGATTTTGAAAAGAGATAAATTTCAACTCAAGCATATGTGAGATATGTTGAGTGGAATTTCACTCTTATGCCATGATTTAAAAATAGAATATTCATTCAACAAATTTGAGTATGTTGAATAAAGGTGGCTACTTTCAAAAGAAATGTGCTTTTGGAAAGTGTTATTTTGTGAAAGAATTTATTTTCTTAAATTTATGATGAACCTTGCCTCACTAAGCGAGTGGTAGGGATATTCTATACTTTTATTATCTCTCACTTCATTGATAAATTTTACTTTTCACCTATTGGGGAACCCAATAGGGGTTTCAAGACCTACACGGAGTGAGGTCCTAAAACCTAAAGAATGTTGGCTAACTTTTCTTAAGAATGGAATAAGCTATGTGCCAATGAAAGGAAAGATAGTCTCGGACTCACATAAAATGCAAGTCCATTATCGATCATTGAAGATGAAAAACATCTACTAGAGAGAGGAACCATCCCCAGTGGAGTCGCTAGAAAAATTTATGGTGTTTATTTTTGGTTACTTGTGTGTGTGTGTGTGTGTGTGTGTGTGTGTGTGTATGGGGGGACACCATGTAGATCTGAGGGTGTACTTATTGAGGTGATCGGGTACGATATTGAGGAATAGTGTACTATCTCGAAAGATAGAAATCACTACCCTACAATGGACCTGATCACCTAATAAGGACTCTTAAGGCATGATGGGTCTTCGAATATACCAGAGATTTTTCCCTTACCTTACATGGATGAATAAAGTAGGGTTTTTTTAAAGCCGCGTTCATTAAGTTTTCTATAGAGGCAAGGCCCCACAGTTAATTACATCTTAAGGAAAGTGAACCCCTTAAGAATACTGTTGAATAAAGTAGGTGATTATTGTCTCTAAAGAATTCAAAGATCGAACTATCAATAAATTGGTTATACTTTAAAAAATCAAGTGGGATGGATCAAGTAGAGAGACTTATTATGGAAGCCAATGGAGAAAAGTAGGGAATGTTCATGATACTAGGAAGCCTAGTTAACATTCTAATATATCCTATGGTAGGGCTTTATATTTTTGAAATTGAAGAGATTTTATATGATTGAGTAAACATTTTATTAGAAAGCAAGGACTTATACTCTAACAACACAAGATTGTTAGGATGCCTAAGAGGTGATGATTTTATGTTAGTAGCCCAAAGAGAAATAATGACCTCAATTTTTAAATCAAGGGAGCTTTGACGAGGGCCAAAGCATGACCTAAATCTAAGATGAAAATTAGTATATTATTTAGCTCCACAAGAGAGAGTAAACCACTCGACTACTAGACTTATTACAGCCTAGAGTGGCAGCCATCTAACTCCTCTTACGCTTTAAATCCATGTTGGCAAGTCTTATGCTTTGCAAGATGATTAGGTTGCTATTATTTAGCAAAAAAAACTAGGTCCTTAAACCCACTCCCTAAGAGACTAGAGCATGAGTGGCATGAATAATGACTTAATCAAATAGAAACTTTTATCAAATTTTATCTAATTTTGGACTCTTTATTTTGACACAGGCTATATCATTTTGTATGCCCAAATGCACGAGAAAATTTATTATGGGCCAAATCGAAAGAGTAAGAAGGTTAAGCTTCTTCCTCTTAGCATATGATATGCATGATATTAAACATACAACATCCAACTAAGGACTTGCTAAATCTTATATTATCTTGATTTAATACAAAGGCTTTATGTGAGGTTATAGGTTGTTTAAAAAATTTAATTATGAGTGATTAGTTGGGATAAAAAGACATGCTATTTATAATGTTATTGACCTTCTTTTTAGGATAAGCTCTCAACCTCTCCATATTAGACATAGGACTCCTCTTAGACACTAAGAGTTCCTTAATCCTAAGACACTTTTAGTGATTAGGTGAACACTTAACCTAACCCTAGAGACTAAGAAGAGTTCTCCATAGGAATAGGTCATGCCTTAAGGGTGTCAAAAAAGTTTGCCTACCCTATAGCTAGAACCAAATCCTCACTTCCTTCCTTCAAGTCAAAATCAAATTTCAAACAAATTCCAATTTAATTAATCACCTTCAAAAATCAACTTCAAACTCCAAACCAATTCCAAATCAAATTCCAAATCAATTCCAACTGAATTGATTTTCTCAAACCTTAAATCAATTCCAGTGGATTTTCTCAAATCATGAATCAATTCCAAATGATTGAAATCCATGATTGAATTCCAAATTCCAAAAATCTTTCTTAAGCTCTTTGATTTCATCTTATGGGCTTAGCTTTAAAACAAATTCATATCACTTCAAATTCAAAAGATTTTCTCATAACCCATTTATATTCTCATTTATATTTATAAATATAAATGAAATATAAATTCAAATATCCAAAATTAAATTAAAAATTTAAAACTCAAATCAAAATCAAGCCTAAATCCAATGTACACCCTTCAAGTCAAATTATTGAACTTGCTCAAATCAACCTCAAAATAATTCAAATCATTGATTTTTCTTCATGATTCAATCAAACCTTCAATCATGAAACTAAATATAAACACAAACTTCAATCATCAAATGAAAAATAAATTAAAAAAAAAATCAAACCCAAATCAAACTCATGTTCATTCTTTGAACTTGAAATTGTTAAATGAATAAAAACCCATTTGACTTCAAATCACTTATAAATGGATTTATATTTCAATCATAAGTCCGTATGTGAGTTCAATCAAACTTGATTCAAGGCTTGATCAAGTCAATTTATCCACTTAGGCTCACTTGACCCAAAGTGGCCTAAAGTATATTTTTTAGCCAAATTTTAATCCTACCCAAATTGGATTGAACTAAGCCCATCTAACCTCACATTGTGAGCAACAATAATCACAAGATGATCAATCACTCAAATTGGGTCAAACCATGTCAAACCTAAGGGTTGACTAAGTCAACACTTAGCCAAAATGAACCCTAAACTTGCCCAAATCCACCATAGGCCAAATTGACTGAAATCATTGATCAAAACTAGTTTATGATCAATGTTTGAACTTGACCAAGTCATCATTTGAGCCCAACCTAGCCCAATTGACCACTTGACCCAAGTTGACCCAAGTTGACCTAATAAGTTAAAATATGCCAAATCTTGATCTAAGCCAAATTGACTAAAACCAATGGGTCAAGTTAATTCCAAATCATTTGTTGAACTTGACCAAAGCCTCTATTGGCCAACTTGACCCAACCTAACCCAATTGACCATGAACCCAACTTGACCTAAAAGGCCAAATCAAGCCAAAACTTGACCAAACCAAAATTGATTGAAGCCAAAGCTTGCAAAACATTTCAAATGACCAATGAAATCTAAACCAACCCATGATCTAACCTAATTGGGTCAAATGGGTCAAATTGGTCAACTCGACCCATTTAACCAAATGAATTCAAATGAACTAAAATAAAATATAAATCAAATTGAACCAAACCAATTGTACCAAAACATTTCAAATAGTCAAATGAACTTGACCCGACCCTTAGTTTGACCCAATTTGACCAATTAGTTAACTTGACCCATTTTGACCTAAATGGGTCAACATGAGCCAAATGACATCAAATCAACTCCAAATTCCTTGAAATTTGGACAAACCTAATTTCAAACTATTCCAAATCTTCCTAAATTAAAATCAAAGATAAATGTCCATTTTACCCCTATGTCAAGGGGTAACCCCTATGTCAAGGGGTAACCTTTGGCCAATTCCACTTGGAATTTGGCCATATCCTTTTCATGGCCACTTGGCACCCTCTTAGTGGACCAAGTGGACACTAATGAGTATGGTGCACATGACCCAATGGGTTTTTGTCAGCGAAACCCAACCCAAGGCAAAAACTGACCACCCAATAGGAAATTCTCCACATAGAATCACTCCTCCACTCAAATGAGCACATGGAAACTTCACCACTCCACTCCTCTGCCAAAATCGAACCATGTGGAGCTTAATAACCTAACTAACCCACTCATTGGGATCAATTTGATCAAAATGGAAGAGACAAGCTCGGTCATTTGATTCTTGTAGGGGAGATATACTCCTCTTAATTTCACTTGAGTTCGATTCATTCACACTTGATTGAGCTATAGGAACTCAGAGCAACCTTCTCCAAGTTCCTCCAAGCTTCCTCAAGCTAATTTAAATTCTCCATTTCTGGATTTCTTCAAAGCTGAAACAAGGGAGCTCTTTAGAAATTCCACTTTGCTCAATTCACCACCATAGCTAAATTCCTCCTTCAAGCACCTTCAAGGAACCAAGTCGATTTCATCTGAAGCTTTTTCCAAGCTTCCAAGTCACGGGAAGAGGGTGCTAGACCAAAGTTGCATGCACTTGAAGAGAAGTTTGGCCAATAGGAAGATCCACTCCACCTCAAGCCTTCAAACCTTTAACAGGGCTTTGTCTCTACTAGACGAAGCTACCTCGATGGTTGGGAGTGCTGGTGATAGCCTGCGGTGAGGTATGTATCAAAACCAAGCTTAGGGAGAAATTTCTTTGGTCTTTTGTGAAGGAAATTTTAATCCCATTGAATCTTGGCCGTTATATCTTCTTCTTCTTGCTTCTTGATGGTGTGTGATCAATCCTAGTTCATTCCATGCTTGAGTGAGCTTGGATCAATCCTTAAGGGATGGACGGTTGCTATCTCCCACAGGCAAGGGCAGAGATGAATCATGGACTGTCCATCCCACATGTTTTTGATGGGCGATCCCATGATTAGTCCCTTTGATGCTGCAGGCTTGATCTTGACCGTCTAATCTTTGATCGAATGGTCCAAGGGAAAGCGCATAGCGTAGCCGGCTGACTGTCCAGCCGATGAGATAACTTAAATAACCAATCCTACCTCTCCATGTGGAAAGCACATGTCACGTTAGCGGTCCACGTGGCACCGATGGGATTAGTTATATAATTAGGATTATTTAATTATTCTTGATCACTGAAACTTCAAAAATACATAACTAAAGGTAGAAAAATCAAAAAATTATGAATGAGGGCTCATTTTAAAGATAATTAAATGTGGAATAATATAAAATTAATTTTGATTGATTTTGAATAATGGGTTTCCTTAATTTGGGTTTATTTGAAATATTAATAACCTTAATTACTCCCTAATGACTTTACTAATTAATTCCAAACTTCTTAGACATGTTTTGGGGGATGACCTCTACCTCCCTAATTTTCTTGGAATTTATTATTAGGTTAATTAGGGAAATAAATTAATGAATCCCTAATCACTCTCTTAATATAATTAAGGGTAATTAAGCATGTGAATAGTGGCTTAATCATTTAATTAAGATAATTAAACATTGTTTAAGGGATCAAAAGGTTTATGAAATAATTTTGGCATATTTTCATTAAATCCAAACCTAATTAAGGGTTAATCCACTAACAACCTTCTTAATTAACTCAATCAAATTTTCAAAATCAATCTGAACTTAATCAATCCTTTGCTGGGTAGATACTTAGGTGTTCAATAACTGAAGTAAGCTTAAGGAAATGAAATCCAACTTACATATGTGGGAAGGGTTATAAAAGTACTTAATTAAACCCTTTAGCTTAATTAATCATCAATTATGAGCCAATTGAATTAGGCCCTTTCTTAAGGTGCATTGCTAATTTAAATTAAATTTGGTTGCATGCCATATGTTGGCTCACATTGTTTAAATAATTATGTTAAGGAGGTGTAGGTAAAGGGTAATTAATGAACCTAATTTACACCTTAACCTAAAAAAATATAAAATCAATCTAATGGTTCTAAAAATTAAACTGAAATAACACACACATGTGGGAGATGGGTTAAGACCAACAAACCTTTTCACATTTCATAAATTCAAATCAAACTCAAAACAAAACTAAAAATTTCTTTAAATAATTTGATTCACTTTAAATGATCTTATTCTATAGGACTGTCTTTAGAAATTAATTAAGGTGAATGAAATTACATGCTTACATCACTTTATTTTTTTTCCTAGCATGCTGAAAGTGTATGTCATATGAAAATCATACATTCATGTCTTTTGAAAAATCAAATTAAAATGAATTGTTTTCTTTATGCCAAATTGCATATTTTGGCTAAAGTAAGAATATAAATGCCCATTATCACTACTAAATCCAAAATTATTTTAAAAACTTAGAAATCAAATATTACAACTGAAAGGTTTGCTACTTATAATTACTTATAAGCTTGCATGTTAGTACAATATAAAATGTGCATTATGTGACTTTTCCTTCTCTTCCCTTTTAACATAGTTTTGAATAGAATTTGCAAAGTGTATAGTTCATTTGAAAGAAACACAACACTTGCTCAAACAAATAAACATAAACTTTTTTATGTGATTCTTTTTTCCATTCATTTCTTTTGTACAGGCACATGTATTTAAGAAAAGTGGTATGTTAGTATGGACATCTTGAGGTTTCGAGGCTTTAAGTAGCCCCAAGTAGGTCTTGCACCTTACACCCCTGGTGTAGAAAATAATGGCTCCATACTCACTTATGTCTTTCATACATGTAAATGTGCATATGAATAATGGATAAAATAACCCCTCTATTCTACTTAACAAAATCATGCATACATAAAAACATTCCAAATTCCCTTGAGCAACATTTCTTAGAATTCATCATGAAGGTGTGCTAAACATTTCCATTTGCATGTATAGATATACTTAGGATTCATCCATGTGCATGTTACACATGTTGAAAAGAAATAAAATGTTGTGTATTTTGTGATAGTAATTCACTTTACTTAATCTTAAAATGACTTTCTCTTTGAGTAGGTTTGTTTAGGGAAAAACTAAACTTTGGATTAATTAAAACACATAATAAAATATTCATTAAAATAAATATCATTAATGAATCTACTTTAGAAATTACTTAAGGTAGGGAGGAAAGAGAAGTCTTCTTCTCTTTTCCTCTCTTTACAACACTTAGTAATTAATTGTAGGTTCATTCAAACCAAATCAAATCATGAAATAAAACTTAACCAAATCAACTAAACCACTTAAGTGAAACTGCCCTCTAAGTTGAACCCTTCATACTTAGAAAACATTAATGCCTAGCTAAGACATGTTTGAGGACTTAGTCTCTTTCTAAATAAATAATAGCTTAGCTATCTTACAAAAGTATAAGACTTGTCTACATGTATTTATAATCATAGGAGCAGTTAGTTGGAGGCCACCTCCAGGCAGTTGTAAGTCCAATAGTCGGGTGGTTTATCCTCCCTTGTGGAGGTAAACCATATACCTATTTTCGCCTTAGATTTAGGTCATGCTTTGGCCTTCGCCAAAGCTCCCTAGATTTAGGTTCAGAGGTTGCTACTTCCTTTTACGGGCTACAAACATAAATCCTCACCTCTTAGGCATTTTTGTGATCTTATGTCATGGAATTGTAAGCCCTAGACTTCCAATAAAAATTCAACTCGAACAAATAATTCCCCTCAATTTCAATAATATAAAGCCCAATCATAGGATAGTTTGGGATGCTTACTAGGCTTTCTAGTATCATAGGCATCCCCTTCTTATCTTCCTTTGGTTTCGATAATAACACCCTCCTCTTGATATTCTAAAAATAAATAAATTGATTGATAGTCCTATCTTTGAAATCTTTGGAGACAATGATCATTTACCTTAATCGAGAGTATTCCTAAGGAATCCCTTAGGATGTTCCATAGGGAACTTAACGAACCCGATTTAAAATAAACCCTACTTTACTTTTTCATGTAAAGTAGGGGAATAATCTTTGGTACCTCTGAAGATCCATAGTGCTTAGGAGTCCTTACTAAGGTGATTAGGTCTATTTGTAGGATGGTGACTTCTGTCTCTCAAGATAATACATCATTTCTCAATGTCTTTACCAGATCTTAGACCGGTTTCAACAAGAAGTTTTTGAGATTATTTTTTTGGTTCTTCATTTATTTCTTTTCACTCTTCAAAAAGATTAGATGAATAATTTGAAAAATAATAAATTTCATCATAGATTTTACTTGTGACTCCACTGGTGAAGGTTCCTCTCTCCATCTTTGATAAATTATCGTTATCTCCAAGTATCGATAGTGGATTTATACTTCGTATGAATCCAAGACTATCTTTCCTTTCCGTTAACACTTAGTTTATTTCATCCTTAAGCTAAGATAGCCAAACATCCTTTAGATTTTAGGACCTCACTCCGTGTGGGTCTTAAAACCCTTATTGGGTTCCCCAATAGGTGAAAATAAAATTTAATAAAAAGAAATAACTAAAAACTTTCTTCTTACTATTTTTATGGTAAGGAAAGGTTCATTCTAAAAATAAAGAAAAATAAATCCTTAACAAAAATATCAATTTTGAAAAAGCACTTTTTCAAAATGCACAAAATAAAATATTTGCACAAAAATTTTCATAAATCACCCGCATCTAATAATCTTCATGATTGTTATTTATAGGATAATTTCAAAATAAAATCCAAAATCATATTTTCAAAAATCACAAATGAACATCTTCATCCAATTTATTGAACGAAGATTTTATTTTCAAAATAAAATTCAACAATCAGCTCTTTTCAAAAATAAAATCCAAAATCACAAAAAATCTTCTTCATCCAATTTGTTGAATGAAGATTTCATTTTCAAAATAAATTTCAACAATCATCTCTTTTCAAAAATAAAATCCAAAATCATATTTTCAAAAATCACAAATGAACACCTTCATCCAATTTGTTGGATGAAGATTTCATTTACAAAATAAAATTCAACAATCATCTCTTTCCAAAAATAAAAGCAACAATCATATTTTCCAAAAAAGCACAAATGAACATCTTCATTCAATTTGTTGAATGAATATTTCATTTCAAGAAAATAAAAGAAACAATCATATTTTCTAAAAGCATAAATGAACATCTTTATTGAATGAAGATTTCATTTTCAAAATAAAATCAACAATCACATTTTCAAAAATAAAATTAACGATCATCTTTTCAAAAATCAAAATCAAACAATCATCTTTTCAAATTCGAAATAACATTTGGATCTTTCATTTAGCATACCCAAATTTGCTAAATAAAGATCCACTTTTTCAAAAATCAAAATCAAAAACAACATTTAGATCTTTCATTTAGCATACCCAAATTTGCTAAATGAAGATCCTCTCTTTCAAAAATAAAAAATAAAAAACACATTTGGATTTCCTTAGCATACCTAAATTTGCTAATGATCCTCTTTCAAAAAAAAAACATCAAAACAAAATACACATAGATCCTTTATTTAGCATTCCTAAATTTTCTAAGTAAAGAATCTCCTTTCCATAAAAAATCAACAAAAATCATCAAAACACATTTGGATTTCTTTTATTTAGCATACCTAAATTTGCTAAGTAAAGAATTCCCTTTTTCAAAAATCATCAAAATAAAATACATTTGGATCTCTTTAGCTTACCTAAATTTGCTAAGAATCCTCTTTTCAAAATTCACCAAAAATAAAACAACATTTGGATCTTTCATTTAGCATGCCCAAATTTGCTAAGTGAAGATCCTCTTTTTCAAAAATCAAAATCAAAATAAAATAAAAAAAAATCAAAAACAACTTTTGGATTTCTTTAGCATACTTAAATTTTCTAGGGAACCTTCTTTCAAAAAAATCATCATAACAAAACACATTTGGATTTCCTTAGCATACCTAAATATGCTAAGAATCCTCTTTTCAAAATCAACAAAAACACACTTGGATTTCTTTAGCATACCTAAATTTGCTAAGAATCCTCTTTTCAAAAATCATCAAAATAAAAACAAAAACACATTTGGATCTCCTTAGCATACTTAAATTTACTAAGAATCCTCTTTTTAAAAATCAACAAAACACATTTGGATTTTCTTAGCATACCTAAGTTTGCTAAGAATCTTCTTTTCAAAATCAACAAAACACATTTGTATTTCCTTAGCATACCTAAATTTGCTAAGAATTCTATTTTCAAAAATCTTCAAAAAACTAAACACATTTAGATTCTTCATTTAACATACCCAAATTTGCTAAATGAGGATTCAGTTTTCAAATTCACACATGATTCATAAAACAAGCAAACAAAATAAGAAAAGTGTTTTCAAACACCTCACCTAGCATACCCAAATTTGCTAAGTGAGTAAATTCCAAAATCACCAATCAAAACAAAAATCAATTGACCCTTTACTTTAGCATACTCAAATTTGTTAAATGAAGGGTCCCCAAATAATCAAAAATCAAATTCAAATATGAACCTATGGAAGCATCTCTCCAAAAATACTTGAACCCATTTTCAACATTCACAAATTTGTTGAAAATGGATTCTACATTCAAAAATCTCCTTTCCAATCAATTCAAAAATCTCTCTTCTAAATTCATTTTAGCCCCACTTAACACTTTCAAGTTGTTGAGTATGGATTTAAATTCTAAATCAAAATTTAAACATCAACAAAGTAAAATTTTGATTCAAACTTATTTTTCAACAATACAAACTTTCAATCAGTTTTCAATCAGTTCAGTTCAGTGTAGTTCAATTTTAAATGGCAGCACATAAGTATGTCTTTACATTTTCTTTCGGGATGGACTTGGTCATGGATCGGGACAGCCTACCGCAGTCTGACTTTGCTCCCCTCATCCACTTTGGTCAAGGCTTTGAGGGGGCTAGGATCACATGTGAGGGGACCACCCTCACGATAGTCAGCAGGAGCATGGTGATCGGGTAGAAGCTGGTCATCTAGGTTGAGTTACCATCTGATTAGGGGATCTCCTCATTGAAGAGGAAGGTTGTGGTAGTTCCCACAACATTAGTTGTTACAGTGCCAGTGCACCCAGTTGTTCCCCTTGAATGGGCTAGCACACACTCATTAGCTTCCTCCAAGGGGAAGGCTCCCATGATTCCAGGGATTGTCTCCTCTGCCTTCGAGATTGGGTTTAGTTCCCATCCTTGACTCACACAAATAAATCATGATCAAGTGATATCATACCTACATAGCTAAGGAGTTGGAGGCAGTCTTCCAGGCTGCAATAGAGGAGTTGCCTAGGATGGTTTCCCACTAATCATAGAAAATAAGTTCCACCCTCTCTATGGATCTGATAGAGAGGATGTTAGGAGGATTTTGGTTTCACCTCCACCATTAGTTCAGTTTTAGACTCCTATTAGTGAGAGGAGGAGGTTGTTCATCAGCCTTATATCAATTCTTCATGAGTTGGAGCTACTGGGATCAGTCAGGGCTAATTTGATTGGTGTTATCATTCCCCATAGTGTGGGTAGATAGATCGGGAGGAGAGGGGAGGCCTACATGATCTTGATTCTAGCGGGAAGGCGGTATAGTAGGTCTACTGCCTAATCAACTTTCTAGATCGGCATGCTACCCACATTGATCATACTGATAGCATCTTATTAACGGGTACTACCCACCATAGGAGAGGAGTTCCTACTCATAGAGAGTCGATGGTTCCTCCACCACATCGCTCTACTCCAAGCCCACCATCTTTGATACATGTTCCATCATCCACTATTCCAGCAAAGGCCATGAAGGCTGCATTCTGGGAGAAGAGAGCCCCATTGGTGATCCAACTATGGCCAAGAGATCCCATTCCATCTACACCACCAACTGAGGCAAGGCCGAGCTGTCATGCTTGACCTTCTGCCCCAATCATGGTGAAGAAGGAATGGCAACCTCGGAGTATAGTAGTCATTCCATCACAACCACCACCGTAGCAGGCTATGGAGTTAGCAACAGAGGTAGGAGGAGACAGTTCAGCCGCCCCTATGGCTATAGATCTTCCTAGGAGTACCAGTCCATCCAGATCTAGTGATAGCTAAGAGCATCTTTCTTCTAGTGAGCGTAGCCCTCATAAGGTTAGCTATCCAATAGCAGCAGAGGTTAGATGTTTATCTATTCATGATAGTGATCCTATTACCAATCAGCCTCGATCTTTTGTACCTATTCAGTTAGAGCAATCCTTATATGATATTATAATTGAATATCTAGTGGAGAAGCAGGAGATCTTAGGATATGATTGGTCTGATTTAGAGGATGAGAAGGTCAATTTTGATTTTAATGAAGATGATCTATTAGAGGATTTAGTAGGGGTACACAAGGTAGACACTAGGGGTTCCTTCCTCTGTGATCAACAAACTTTAGAAGGTGTTGTGATCGAGCAGGAAGACACAACCTACTCAACCCAATACCTAATTCAACAATTAAAGCAAAAGGATGAACAAATAAATAAGATGGGGAAGAAGTTTGAAGACTTGCTAGTAGCTATTTTTGCACTTCAGAACCAAGTCCTAGTAGTGCATCCTACTATAACAGAGACTAGTCAGCCAGAGTTGTTGCATGTCTTAGATCTAACTAAGACTTTACCTCAAGTAGAGCAGGACAGCACCATCTTATGTAGGAAGGTAGTGAATAGTACCTCCATATAGAAAAAAGCACATTAAAACTATGGTTGAGCAGTAAGTGAGAGAAGTGTTGGCTCAAGTCCGAGGAGGATCATCGATTCCAAAGGGTAGACCCTACCCAGAGGAATTTGATGCTATCCAGTATCCTAAGGGTTTCATGCCACCTTCTTTTAAGAGCTTTGATGGTAGTGGGAACCCAAGGTAGCATATTGCGCACTTCAGAGCCAGCTGTTGCAATGCTAATGGTAGTGATGCTTTACTCTTCTGACTTTTTGTCAGTAGCATAACATGCATAGCCTTCAATTGGTACACTGAACTTCTCAATAGTTCAGTGAAGACTTTTGCTTAGTTGTGGAGCACAGCAAAGGGTGACTATAGGTGATCTCATTTTGGCTCAACAACACCTTGGAGAGTCGCTCATTAATTATATTCTCAGATGACACAATTTAAGGATGAAATGTGAACTACAGCTTTCTGAACAACATGCCATTGAAATTCTGTTGAAGAATATTCATGGCCCAGCTGCCTTCATGCTCAAAGATTTTACCATCAAGACATTCAAGAAACTAATCAATAAGGCAGCTAGCTTAAAAGGAGAAGCCAAAAAGTTACCTTTTTCAGATCAATCAACAAAGCCAATGCCACATAAAGCTTATGAGAAAAAACTAGGGGTAGTGATTATAGTAGACAAAGGAAAGCAGTCGGCCAGAGAGCAGTATGAGAGACCTCATGATCCACAATCATCACTTCCACCTCCTCTACCACCACCAAGGCCATCTACCCATAGCCTCCACCTTCAGCCTCCTCCTCAACCATATCCACGTGCATTGGTATACATACAGCCAGTGCTACGGTCCACCTACTCTTATGGATAAACTAAACAAACCAGATTCATTTAAGAGGGAGGTAATTAGGAAAATCTTTAAGAATCTCTTAAGGAAATATGTATTTTAGCTACCCAAACCTATGAGGCCAGAGGAAGTGGGAAAAAGCTATGATCCTAACTTTTGCCCCTACCACCGCATGCTAGGTCATGTTTTGGAGGATTTCTTTACATTTAAGGACTTGCTTGGGCATAGCTTCAAGATAGGTGCCATCCAGTTCCATTAGGGAAATCCTTGGGGATACTTTCGATCCTTCCAAAACCAAAGAAGGTTGGGATATCTCCTTATCCCGAACCTCTAAGAAGATTGTGTCCAAAATCAAGAAACTTTCCTTGCAGTGCACAGGCGACTCAAACTCTCAACATCAAGAAGGTTTGCAAGTTGTGCCTCAACTTGGGAAGGTAGGAGCTTCGTGATAGCCCATGCCAACCTGGGATAGTCAAGTAGTGCAACCACTAACTGAGTCCAGCCTCTAGTCCACCGTTATCAATGACCACCTCAACTTTAGCTAGCTCTTCCTATAATAGACATCTTATATTAGTGGATGAGGGAATCAAATTTCTCACCCCACTTACTAGATTTCTACTATGTACCTCCTTCAAAATCTTAGAAATCAAGGGATAAAGCTAGTTTGAATTACATCTGTGTCACTTCTGATGGGTTATCTAATTATACTCTTACTAAAAACTCTCCAAGTCTAAATAATAATTATAATAACTTTGATCATCCTCTTTTTGATTCAGAGTTGGACCTTCTTTCTCTGAATACTATGGGTTCTCCTCTTGAGATAGACTTAGAATCATCCGATTACAAAGGTCCCATAAGAGAAGCTATAGGTGAGCCTGACGAACATGTAGAATCTTCTACTAACTTTCCACAAGAGATCACCAAAATCAACCTCTGTCGTGGCAAGGTTCTATGTCATAGAGCAGCACCTCAAGATAAGGGAAAATAAGTCATTGGTTCAGATGATCGAGAAGCCCCTCCACAAGATGCTTCACTCTTGGATATGCTTATGGAGGATTAGCCTAAGGTGGACCACAATGTCCTTTCTCATCTAAGAAAGTTTCCATCTAAGTTAAGAATATATATATGATGCCCTTATCTTATCCAAAGAGATAAAGGAATCATTAATCAAGTCTCTTCTTGATCCAGAGGTATGCTTAGGTCAGCTGACTGCTATTGGAGAGGAGGCAGATTATTCTAGAGAAGCCCAAGGAGTCACTTTCACAGATTAAGACCTTCCTCTTGGGGATATAGAGCACTACTGTCCCCTCTACATTACAGTTGACATGGGCAGATTCAGACTTTCTAGGGTTCTCATTAATCCAGGTGGTTTGGTGAACATTATGAATCTAAAAACTATTGCCTATTTAAGGATTGACATCTCCACACTATGAGGAGATCAGATGATGTTGAGAGGATTCAATGAACAAGATGAGAGGGCTTTAGGTTCCATAGTGTTACCTTTGGAGATAGGTGATCGAAAAGCTGAAGCCTGGTCCTATATCATTGATTCAAATACTTCATTCATTGCTTTTCTTGGTAGGCCTTGGATAGATCAGAATAAGATGATTTTATCCTCCCTCCATCAGTGCATCTAGTTCAGGAAGGATGGGATTAAATATTATGTCAAAGGTGATGAAAAGACATTTTTAGTCAGAGAGGTTGAGATATATGAGGATGCGACCTGCTATCTTTCTCAAAACACATTTTCTTGTGAACTTGGTCAAAATTCAGATGCAAAAGAAAAAGAAAAATAAGAAAAAAAGAAAAAGAGAAAGAAAGAGAAAAAAAATGAAAATACAAGTGAACGAGAAAAGGACATTAAAGAAGAAGTAGAGCTGCATATCACATTCCACCCACAGTTCATTCCATCATATGGACATGTGGGTAGGATGACTTGACCTCCACTAGGCAAAGGTAAAGGCAGACATAGAGGCAGTTCTAGAGGTGGAAGACCCCTTGGTTGGCCACCAACCAACAGGGGTTATGTTCCAGTTCACAGGAGTACCTTGACTATTCATATAGACTTGGAATCCAGCTCGCATGATGAGTCTAATGTGATTAGCATACCAGTGAACCCCTCTCAGAGAGTTTCAATGGAGGTGACACTCGAGCTAAACAATAACGAAGATCGGGCCTCCAGATAAAGTATGAATGTATTCAAATCAAGTGTATGTAAAACTATCAAGCAATAGTTAAGAACCTTAGCTCTAATCTCACTTTCCTCTCAAAAAGTTAAAGGTTTAGTAGTTAAGGAAGCCCCTCAGTCTTCCAAATATGTCAAGCTAAAGAGATTCCTATTAGGATCATCATCCTCAAGTCCAAAAACTAATGTAGGACTTGAGGATCATTCAAATAAAGAATTAATGGAATTGCCTTTTAATTGGTCCTCGCCTTGTGTTCTTAATCTTGTAAAGAAGGGTTTGATTCCTTATACATGATCTAAGCACAAGTCAGAGTACTTTGAGAAGCTATGGAATAATAGAGGAAGGGATGTATAATCAAGATCGATTAGATTGACATGGGTCTTCATTGGCGATGATTCTTTACTTAGTTGTCACCAATCATTTGGAGTCTGATAGGTTCTTTAACCACACTAGCTCTTACAAGGATGTGTGTTTGGAAACTTCAGATGATCCAGATGATCTTCAAATCAAAGATGAATTGCTAAAATTTGAAGAGGAGATCCATTCAACAATTGACAAGCTCAAAGAAATCAACCTCAAGGTGAAAATCCATCATACATATTGTTCGTTGTGAATGAAGAAACCTAATGACTTAGTTAGGCTATTGACTGAGTTTAAGGACTGCTTTGCATGGATCTATGAAGAGATACGTAGATTTTTCTCCTGAAGTAGTAGTCCACAAACTAGCATTAAACCCTAACACCAACCCTATCAAGCAAGCTCTTAGACGCATGAGATTAGAAATCGAACAACATGTCATTTCTAAAGCCAAGAAACTGATCAATGCTGGTTTCATCATGGAAGAAAAAATACCCTACCTGGTTAGCCACTGTCATCCCAGTTAAGAAAAAGAATGGCCAAATTTGCATATGCGTTGATTTCAGGGACTTAAATAAGGCATGTCCTAAGGATGAGTTTCCTCTTCCTATACCAGAATTAATGGTGGACATCACCTCATCTCATTCAATTTTCTCCTTCATGGATGGGTCATCTGACTACAACCAAATCAAGATGGCCCCTAAGGATGAAAGAAACACTTCTTTTCAAACCTCAATCAGAATCTATTGTTATAAGTTCATGCCATTTGGCCTTAAAAATGCCGGTACTATATACCAATGGGCCATGACTCAAATTTTCAATGAACTCATCCATCATCAAGTTGAGTGTTATGTTGATGATCTAGTAGTCAAAATCAAAGAAAAGGAAGACCATCTCTTTGACTTGAGAGTAGTTTTCAAACGGTTAAGATAATATAACCTCAAAATGAATCCCCTGAAGTGTGCATTCGGAGTAGCTTTAGGGAAGTTCCTTGGGTTTGTTGTCTGACATTGGGGAATAGAAATAGATCTAGAAAGATCAAAGCTATCTTAGAAATACCACCTCCTAAAATTTTAACTCAACTCAGATCTTTCTAAGGGTGGTTGGCGTATCTATGACGCTTTATCTCTAACATATCGGGGAGATGCAAGCCATTTTCAGCTTTTGTCAAAAAGGATGCCAAGTTTAAGTTGGATGATAAGTGCCAGCATGCCTTTGAAGATATCAAGCAGTATGTAGTGAAGCCACCAGTTCTAGCCCTATCAGGCGGCCACTCATCTCTACTCTGACATTGATGACTCCTCGATTTTGTTGGCCCAAGCTAATGACTAAGGGAAGGAGAGTGTTCTCTACTACCTCAGCCATTGTCTGATTCCTTCTAAAGTGAACTATCCACCTATTGAGAAACATTTTTTGGCTTTGATCTTTGCATCCCAAAAGCTATGACACTATATGCTTTCTCATAAGGTGAACTTGATTTCCAAAACCAATCCACTACAATATCTCATGACACGGCCAACATTATATGGATGTTTGGGACATTGGACCATGATTCTCTCATAATTTGATATCACATTCATACCCCTCTGCGGTAAAGGACAAGCAATGGATTTCTTAGCAACACACTTGCTCTTGATTCTCCAGCTTAGTGAAGATCTCCTTGATGAACAAATCATTAACTTAGAGGAGATTGACAACCACCGATGGGAGATGTATTTTGATGGTGCGGCCTCCTTTTATAAAGGAGAAGCACCAAGATCTACTCTTCCAGGAAAGGCAGGGGTAGGAATAATTCTCTTAACTCCAAACTGAGATGTGATGAGATTCTCAAACTATCTCTCTAATCTATGCACCAACAATGAAGCTGAGTATGAGGCTTTGATTGCTGGTCTGAAGTTAGCCATTACAATGTGTGTCAAGAACATCACCATCTATGAGGATTCTCAGTTGGTCATCAACTAGATTGTCGGGTCCTATAAGGTTCTCAAACCTAAGCTTCGTCATTACCATGAGTACACCATGAAGCTATTGGCCCAAATCCCTGAAGTCACCATCTACAAGGTTCCCAGAGTAGAACGTGCTTTGGCCAAACTTGCCAAAGAATTGGCATGTGAAGATGAGTCCATTCAATAAGGTCCAAAATAGACAAGTCCTATCCCTTATTGATGTTGAACTCATCGATAGACTTTCTATTGAAGGGGAGGTTATCATTGCCAATAAGAACAAGGAGCTGGATTGGAGGCAACTGTACATAGATTACTTGAACACTGGCAAACTACCTCAAGAGAAGTCACAAGCCCATCAGGTGAAATAAAGAGCTCTCTCCTATGCTCTCATGGATGGCACCTTGTACCGATGGTCTTTCGATCAAATGTGGTTGCACTATTTGGACAAACATGAAGCCTGTAGGATCATGATCGAGCTACATTTAGGTTTATATGGAGCGCATCAATCCGGTCTAAAGATGAAAGCAAAGATCAAGAGACTAGGATACTACTGGCCTTCAATGATTACAAATTGCATAGATATATCTAGAAGATGACATCAGTGTCAGGTACACGGTGTGGTCCTACATCAACCACCCAACATTCTACATCCTACATTGGCTTCATGGCCATTTGAGTGTTGGGGTATCGACATTGTGGGTCCTATCGATTCTCCTTCCAAAGGTCATCGATTCATTCTAGCTGCCACTGATTACTTTTCCAAGTGAGTAGAGGCAATCCCACTCAGAGAGGTCGGCATGTGCTTCAGTTTTCAGAACCATATCATATATAGGTTTGGGTACCGATGAATTATATTCGATAATGGTATGCATTCAAAAGCACCAAGATCAAAACTTCACCAAAAGACATGGCATAGACTAGAGATACTCTATCATCTACTACCCTAGAGCAAATAGCTTAGCAAAAGCATTCAACAGAACTCTCATCCAAGTACTAAAGAAGGCACTTGATAACAACAAGCGACAGTGGCATGAGCAGTTGGTTGAAGCCTTGTGGGCATACTGCACCACATACAGAACTCCAATTCAATCTACCCCATTTTTCTTAGTGTATGGGTCCGAAGCATTCTACTTTTAGAAGTTCAACTCCCATCACTAAGGATAGCATTGGGAAGCAAGATCACTACAGAATAGAATTCAAAGTTATGGTTATAAGAGCTCGAAGGTTTAGAGGAGAGACACCCATGGGCGTGCTAGAACCTTGAGTTATACAAGGCCAAAATGATTCAAGCTCACAACAAGCTGGTCCGCCCTTGGGCTTTTCAAGTAGGAGAAATTGTATTGGTACTAAGGAGACCAATTGTTGCCCATCAAAAGATGGGAGGAAAGTTTGAACCCACTTGTGAAGGTCCTTTTATAATAGAGAAGGCATACCAAGGAGGATATTATTAGCTTATTGATTGTAAAGGGGAACACCCGATGCTTCCAATTAATGGGCTCTATTTGAAGAAATATTATCCATAAAGCATGTTTGAAAACAATCATCAACAAATAAACAAAATTTCATTCCAATTAATCAAAATATTCCCTTCCTTTGAAGCGTTGTTTGCATGTCTTGTGAGTCCACCATGACATGTTTAGGATAGGTGTAAGAGAACCCAAGCGGCATCCTATCCCTCTTTCACAACATGAACACAATCAAACATAATTCTCAGAGCTATTAGAACAGGTGTGAGAGAACCTAAGAGGCATCCTATTTTAATTAGCACAACTAAGTTAGGTGTAAGAGAACCCAAGCAACATCTTTTCTTGGTGGGAATCCCAGTTTTCATTCGTAGCACCATTTTATCGAATTCCCCTAGCGTGTTTAGGATAGGTGTGATATAACCCAAGTGGCATCCTATTCCCTTTAACATAAGCACAAAAATAAACACAAATCTTTTATCTCAGGCTATTTTGATGTGGGAGAAAGACCCCTATGACACTCACTCATTAGCTGCTCTAGGTCGGGTTTACATGCTACCTTGCTAGTATGTCACCCCGGTGATCACTTGTTTGTAATATGTGAGTCCCCACGCTTTCTTTCTAGCTTGACCATTGCAAACTGATGAGCACCTTATTAGTTGTGTAGGCTTCACAACCCAGCCGGTAAGTTACCTCATGTTGATTATGTTTAAGAAGATGTGAGTCCCCACACTATCTTCTTGAACTAATCATCATGTACTGACTAGGTCGAGTATATTTGAGGTTTAGGGAAAGTATCCCATAGGCTCTTTTCCTCTTGACTACATTTGAGTTGATATAAGTCTCTTAGTGGCATTCACTTTAGTCTCCCTAGGTCAGATAGGACCTGTCGAGCCAAAGATAGACTATCCTGACAATCAGTTTTACTATAGGAAGATGTGAGCCCCCGCACTTTCTTCCTAGGCTGATTATTGCAAACTAATTGGCACCTTAGGTTAGTTGATGTTTGCTATGCTGACAGTGACTCACTCGATGGATACACCACTCTTGACAGATGTGATTCCCCATGCTTTCTCCTTGAGTTGGCAACCAAATACTTATACATATTATCTTCTCCAAGCTTTTGGATCAAGCCCTTAGCGGCCCCTCTCCCTGTGGATATTCTACTTGGATTACATCCTTTGCGACCCCATTTTGACACTACCCAGGTTACTTTTGGATTGGATAGTCCCCCTTTCCTAGTAGCCACCCCTGTGGTTGGAGAATTTGTTCAGCGGATGCATAGATTCTCCTTTCATTCAGTAAATCTGAGATAGGTCTAGGCTAATATAAGCTCCTTCTCAGTGTGATCCCTCACAAATTAACAAGGTCCATGATAAACAAATTAAACAAACAAATAAAATATCTGCTTGTGAATTAGGAATTCAAGCCCCCAAAGTGCCCCTTTCCCCAAACAGGCATCCTATCTTTAGGGCAATTTTAGTAGAACTCTCTACAGAAATTGCCTGACTACTTGAGTTGAGATAAGTCCTCATGTCAGCACTCTCTTCGTAGTCTCCCTTAAGTTGGGTTCAATCTATTTTTCCACAAGCAGGTTACCCCGTAAGTCATTCCTCTTTGGAAGATGTAAGTCTACTACGCATTCTTTCTAGCATGATTATCGTAAATTGACGGGCAACCCTAGGTCGGGTTCGATTTGTTGTCCAAAGCAACCGATCACCCCAGTGGTCTTTTGTAGTGGAAGATGTGAGTCCCCATGCTTTCTTCCTTGAATTGACCATTGTAAACTGAAAGGCACTCCTTTGGTTAGATAGTTCTACCCTTGGCCTAGAAGCTATTCCCTTTGGTTCAGTAAATCTGAGATAGGTCTAGGCTGATATAAGCTCCTTCTTAGTGTGATCTATCACAAATCAATGGAATCCATTAAAAACAACTAAAAAAATAAAATTAATCTTGACTATCTTTGAGTTGATTTCAGTTCCCCAATGATATTCACTCAATAGTCAACCCTAGGTCGAGTTTGATTTATTGTGTAAGCAACCGATCACCTCAGTGGTTCCTTATTTTGGAAGATGTGAGTCCCCACACTTTATTCTTAAACTTGATCATTACAAATCGAAAGACACCCCTTTGATTATATAGTCCTACTGTGTGATTGGTAGACTACTCCCTTCGGATTAGTAAATATGTGTTAGACCAAGGCCTCCATAGCCCCTACTCAGTTCAGTCTACCACAAACCGATGGGATCCATCAAAAGCAATAAATTAAAAAAATAAAATTAATCTTGACTATCTTTGAGTTGATTTAAGTCCACCAATGACATTCACTCAATAGTCAGCCCTAGGTCGGGTTCAATTTATTACGAAAGCAACCGATCACCCTAATGGTTCCTTATTTTAGAAGATGTGAGTCCCCACGCTTTTTTTTAAACTTGACCATTGTAAACTGAAAGGCACCCCTTTGGTTGGATAGTTCTACTGTATGGTTGGTAGACTACTCCCTTTGGATTGGTAAATGTTAGACCAAAAATGCTACCAGTCAAACTGATGGGATCCATCAAAAGCAATAAATTTAAAAAATAAAATTAATGTTGACTATCTTTGAGCTGATTTAAGTCCACCAGTGGCATTCACTCAATAGTTAGCCTTAGGTTAGGTTCAATCTGTTGCCTTGCCAACTGATCACCCTAGCAACTGATCCCTACTTTAGAGGATGTAAGTCTACTATGCTATCTTCCTAATTTAGCTACTGCACACCGAAAGGCAATCCCTTTAGTTGGCTAGTCCTACTATGTGTTTAGTAGACTACCCCTTTGGATTGGTAAATCTGAGTTAGGCCTAGGCCTACACGACCCTTACTCAGTGTGATCCATCGCACACCAGCAGGGTCCATCTCAAAATCCAAAAAATTTAAAAGCTGAAACAAATTCAACCCTCCTCCCTCAGTGGAGTCAAACTAAACAAACAAAACAAATTTAACCAATCTCCCCCAGTGGAGTTAAATCAAAAATAAACTAAACAAATTAAATAACCAAATCAATCAAACAAATCAATCAAATCAATCTGCTTCTCCCCAGCGAGATGCAATTTTTTCTAGTTCTCCCAGTGGATCTCAAATTCTAATCCCTCAGTGGACTTCGCAACCTCCTTTTCCTAGTGGATGACTTGAACTTGCTCCCCTGGTGGAGAGTTCACTTTTCTATCCCTAGTGGAGCACCAAATCCTAAATCGAGAAATCAAATCAATTTCTCCCAGTGATACTCAAATCAAATCAAACCTCTCATCCATTTGCAGATGACTTGAACTTGTTTCCATAGTGGAAGGTTCACATACTCTATCCTTAGTGGATTCCTCCTTCACTCTCTTATGTCTTGGACATGCGTAGAGTCACATTGCACTAAGCTCTTGATTCCTTCTACACCTTGGGTTAGGAGTAGATCGTTTATGTTAATGCTTGTGATCATTCGGTGTTGTTGATCATTTGGTCATAATATGTCTGACCTTGTCACACACCTATTGGGCACTCTTTGTTGACCTCATTTTTAGGATGAGCTCTCAACCTCTCCATCCTAGACATATGACTCCTCTTAGACACTAAGAGTTCCTTAATCCTAAGATACTTCTAGTGATTAGGTGAACACTTAACCTAACCCTAGAGAGTTAGAAGAGTTAGCCATAGGAATAGCTCATGCCTTAGGGGTGCTAGGAAATTTTGCCTACCCTATAGCTTGAACCAAATCCTCACTCCCTTCCTTCAAGTCAAAATCAAATTTCAAACCAATTCAAATTTAATTGATTAACTTCAAAAACCAACTTCAAACTCCAAACTAATTCCAAATCAAATCCCAAATCAATTCCAACTAAATTGATTTTCTCAAACCTTAACCAAAGGATTTTCTCAAATCATGAATCAATTCCAAATGATTGAAATCCATGATTGAATTCTAAATTCCAAAAAACTTTCCTAAGCCCTTTGATTTCATCTTATGGGCTTAGCTCTAAATCAAATTCAAATCACTTCAAATTCAAAAGATTTTCTCATAACCCATTTATATTTTCATTTATATTCACAAATATAAATGAAATATAAATTCAAATATCCAAAACCAAATTAAAAATTCAAAACTCAAATCAAAATCTAGCCTGAATCCAATCTACACCCTTCAAGTAAAATTCTTGAACTTGCTCAAATCATCCTCAAATCAATTCAAACCCTTGATTTTTCTTCATGATTCAATCAATCCTTCAATCATGAAACCAAATATAAACACAAACTTCAATCATCAAACCAAAACTAAATAATAAAAAAACAAAAATCAAACTCTTGCTCATCCTTTGAACTTGAAATTGTCAAATGAACCAAAACCCATTTGACTTTAAATCACTTGCAAATGGATTTTTATTTCAATCATAAGTCCATATGTCAGATCAATTAAACTTGATTCAAACCCACAAGTCAATTGACCCAGTGACCTAAAGTACCTCTTTCAGCTAAATTCTAATCCTACCCAAATTGGATTGAACTAAGCCCATCTAAGCCTCATATTGTGAGCAATAATCATCATAAGATGATCAATCACTCAAATTGGGTCAAACTAAGTCAAATTTTAAGGGTTGACCAAGTCATCACTTAGCGAAAATAAAACCTAAATTAGCCAAAATCTACTATAGGCCAAATTTATTGAAACCTTTGATCAAAACTAGTTTATGATCAATGTTTGAACTTGACCAAGTCATCATTTTAGCTAATCCTTCAATTGGACTTTCCTAAAAGTCAAAATATGTCAAATCATGATCTAAGCCAAATTGATTGAAACTAATGGGTCAAGTTCATTCCAAATCACTTGTTGAACCTGACCAAAGCCTCAATTGGCCAACTAGACCCGACCTAGCCCAATTGACCATGAACCCAACTTGACCTAAAAGGCCAAATCACACCTAAACTTAACTAAACCAAAATTGATTGAAGCCAAAGCTTTTAAAACATTTCAAATGACCAATGAAACCTAAACCAACCCATGACCTAACCCAATTGGGTCAAATGGGTCAAATTGGTCAACTTGACCCATTTGACCTAAATGAATTCAAATGAACCAAAATCAAATATAAATCAAATTGAACCAAACCAATGACACCAAAGCATTTCAAATGGTCATATGAACTTGACCCAACCCCTAGTTTGACCTAATTTGATCAATTGGTTAACTTGACCCAAGTTGACCCATTTTGACCTAAATGGGTCAACATGAGCCAAATGACATCAAATCAACTCCAAATTCTTTGAAATATGGACCAAGCTAATTTCAAACTATTCCAAATATGCTAATATTAAAATCAAAGCCAAATGACCATTTTAACCCTAGGTCAAGGGGTAACCTATGGCCAATTCCACTTGGAATTTGGTCATATCTTTTTTATGGCACCCTCACTGGACTGGCACTAAGTGGGCACTAATGAGTGTGGTTTGACCCAATGGTTTAACCCAACCAAGGTCAAAATTGACCACTCAATAAGAAATTATCCACATGGAATCACTCCTCCACTCAAATGAGCACATGGAAACTTCACAACTCCACTCCTCTGCCAAACTCGAACCATATGGAGCTTTAAATTGCCTAACCAACCTACTCATTGGGATCCATTTGATCAAAATAAAAGAGATAAGCTCAGCCATCTGATCCTTGTAGGGGGAGATATACTCCCCCTAATTTCACTTGAATTTGATTCATTCACACTCGATTGAGCTATAAGAACTCAGAGCTACCTTCTCCAAGTTCCTCCAAGCTTCCTCAAGCTAATTTGAATTCTCCATTTTCAAATTTCTTCAACACCGAAATAAGGGTGCTCATTGGAAATTCCACTTTCCTCAATTCACCACCATAGCTCAATTCCTCCTTCAAACAGCTTCAAGGCACCAAGTCGAGTTCATCCAAAGCTTTTTCCAAGCTTCCAAGGCATGAGAAGAGGGGGCTAGAACAAAGCTACAAGCACTTGAAGAGGAGTTTGGCTAATAGGAAGATCCACTCCACCTCAAGCATTCAAACCTTCAACAGGGCTTCGTCTCCACTAGATGAAGCTACCTCGACAGTTGGGAGTGCTAGTGATAGCATTCGGTGAGGTATGAATCAAAATCAAACTTAGGGAGAATTTTCTTTGGTCTTTTGTAAAGGGAATTTCAATCCAATTAAATCTTGGCTGTTAGATCTTTTTCTTCTTACTTCTTGATGATGTATGATCAATCCTAGTTCAATCCAAGCTCAAGTGAGATCGGATCAAGCCTTAAGGGACAGAAGGTCACTGTCACCCATAGGTGAGGGTAGGGATGAATCATGGACCATCCATCCCACATGTTTTAGATGGACGATCCTAATTAATCCACACTAGATCCCATGATTAATCCCTTTGATACCATGAGCTTGATCGCTTGATCTTGATAATGGCCGTCAAGGGAAAGCGGCGTACGCAGATGTGTGACAACTTAAATAACCAATACCGCCGAGCCACATGGAAAGCACACATCGTGTTAGTGGTCCACGTGGCACTGACGGAATTAGTTATATAATTTGGGTTATTTAATTATCCTTAATCACTGAAACATTAAAAATACATAACTAAATGTAGAAAAATAAAAAAAATATGAATAGGGCTCATTTTAAAGATAATTAAAGGGGGAATAATATAAAATTATTTTTGATTGATTTTGAGTAGTGGGTTTTCCTTAATTTGGGTTTATCTGAAATCTTAAAAAACCTTAATTACTCCATAATGGCTTCACTAATTAATTCCAAACTTCTTAAGCATGTTTTAAAGGATGACCACTGCCTCCCCTAATTTTCTTGGAATTTATTAATGGGTTAATTAGAGAAATCAATTAATGAATCCATAATCACTCTCTTAAGGTAATTAAGGGTAATTAAGCATATGAATAATGGCTTAATAATTTAATTAAGGTAATTAAACATTGTTTAAGGGATCAAGAGGTTTATGGAATAATTTTGTTATATTTTCATTAAGCTATTATCTAAACCCCTTTCTTCCTTAATCCAAACTTAATTAAGAGTTAATCCACTAATAACCTTCTTAATTAACTTAATCAAATTTTCAAAATCAATCTGAACTTAATCAATCCATTGCTGGGAAGATACTTAGGTGTTCAATAGCCTAAGTAAGCTTAAGGAAATCAAATCCAACCTACATGTGTGAGAAGGATTATGAAAGTACTTAATTAAACCCTTTAGCTTAATTAATCATCAATTATGAGCCAATTGCATTAGGCCCTTTCTTTCTTAGAGTGCATTGCTAATTTAAATTCAATTTGGTTGCATGCCATATGTTGGCTCACAATTATTTGAATAATTATGTTAAGGAGGTGTAGGTAAGGGGTAATTAAAGAACTTAATTTACACCTTAACCTAAACAAAACATAAAATCAATCTAATGGTTCTAAAAATAAAACTAAAATAACACACACATGTGGGAGATGGGTTAGGACCAGAAAACCTTTTCACATTTTCTAAATTCAAATCAAACTCAAAACTAAACAAAAAATTTCTTTAAATAATTTGATTCACTTTAAATGATCTTATTCCATAGGATTGTCTTCAGGAATTAATTAAGGTGAATGAAATTACATGCTTACATCACTTTATTTCTTTCCTAGCATGCTAAATGTGTATGTCATATGAAAATCATACATACATGTATTTTGAAAAATCAAATTAAAATGAAATATTTTCTTTATGTCAAATTGCATTTTTTTTCTAAAGTAAGAATATGAATGGCTATTATCACTACTAAATCCAAAATTATTTTTCAAACTTATAAATCAAATATTACAAATGAAAGTTATGCCACTTATAATTACTTATAAGCTTGCATTTAAGTATAATATATAAAATGTGGATTATGTGACTTTTCCTTCTCTTTCTTTTTAACATAGTTTTGAATAGGATTTACAAAGTGTATAGTTCATTTGAAAAGAACACAACACTTGCTTTAATCCATTCCTATTCATTCTTATGTTATCAATTAAGAAGGGAATTCACACTTTCACATGTAAATTGCATAACCAAATCAAACAAACAAACATAAACTTTTTGCATGATTCTTTTTTCATTCATTTCTTTTTGTACATGCACATGTATTTAAGAAAAGTGGTATATTAGTTTGGACATCCTGGGGTTACGAGGCTTAAGTAGCCCCAAGTAGGTCTTATACCTTACTCCCTTGGTGTAGAAAATAATGGCATCATACTCACTTATGTCTTTCATACATGTAAATATGCATATGAATAATGGATAAAAGAACCCCTCTTTTCTACTTAACAAAATCATGCATACATGAAACATTCCAAATTCCCTTAAGCAACATCTCTTAGCATTCATCATGAAGGTGTGCTAAATATTTCCAATTGCATGTATAGATATACTTAGGATCCATCCATGTGCATGTTACACATGTTCAAATGAAATAAAATTTTGTGTGTTTTGTGATAGTAATTCACTTTACTTAATCTTAAAATGCCTTTCTCTTTGAGTAGGTATGTTTAGGAAAAAATATAAACTTAGGATTAACTAAAAAACATAAAAAAGCAATAACTAAAATAAAAATTATTAATGAATCTACTTTAGAAATTACCAAGGTAGGGAGGAAAGAGAAGTCCTCTTCTCTTTTCCTCTCTTTACAATACTTAGTAATTAATTGTAGGTTCATTCAAACCAAATCAAATCATGAAATAAAACTTAACCAAATAAACTAAACCACCTAAATAAAACCACCCTATAAGTTGAACTCTTCATACTTAGAAAACTCTAACCTTAAAGCCTAGCTAAGACACACCACACAAACCTTAAATGGCACACACATTAGGCTAAGTTACCATTTCTTGTCCTATGTTAAGGCGATGCATGGTTTGATACTTAATTTTGTTTTATGATGTGATGTTTTAGTCTGGATGTTAGGGTGTATGTGCGTAGACTGAATAATAGGATGATCTTAGTCTAATCATTATCTTCTACAGGGGATTGTTCTTAAGGGGTGTTGTAATAAAAATATAAATGCTTTTGCTTTGTAGGTTGCTTAAACCCCTAAGCATAATCCAAAATAGACTAGGTGGACTTGGTTACCCATGTGTGGGGTGGTAAGTCTAATTTATTCATATACATACTTGAGATTGTGTGGTTTGTTTAGCTAATATCTATTTTGCAAGTTTTAGTTTTTTCCCATTTTCATGTAATTGGAATGATTGTTATGGGGATTAGGATGAATATTAGTCATAAGACTATGTCTTATAACCTATGTGAACCATATTCATATTCTAACCAGAAAAAGAAGAAAGAAGAAGAAGATGAAGATTGAAGAATGAAGACCTCCCATAAAATGAATTCCTTCTTGATTGTAATTAATTCATTTATAATCTGTGTTGTATAAGGGCAGAGCTCGGCTACCCAATTTGTTTTCAGGTTTGTACAGTGGAGCTCGACCATAAATGGCCTCTTATTCTTTTGCACTAGCTTTATAAATTATTTGTTTTAGCTTGTGCATTAAGATGGCATGTTTTCTTAGTTTCTTCCTTGCTTTGATGTATGACCTGGATGTGATTAAGCTCTTAGAAAAATAAATTTTCTATCCAACTAATCAATTCAAATTAAAAATAACAACTCATAACCTCACCTAAAGTCTAGGTTATAAAATAAGATAAAAGATTTAGCAACCCCTTAGCTGGATGTTGTATGTTTTTACATCATGCATAAAAAAAGCATCTTGCCTCACTCTTGTTATGGAGGGCTTCCACCTTTGTCAGAGAACTTGGCTTGACCTTTAAGAGTCATGGTGGAAATACACCTCCTTTTCTTATTAATTTTGGCCCATAATCCAATTTCTCATGCATTAGACATATGAATCCTAAAGCCTGTGTCTAATTAATTGTCCGAAAATAAAAATAAAACATAACAAAAATTGCATTAGAATTAAGTCATTAATCATGCCCTACATGATCTAGTCTCTTAGGGAGTGTGATTAAGGACTCAATATCTTTCCAAATAAACAACAACCTAGCTATCTTACAAAAGCTTAAGACTTGCCTACATGTATTTAAAATTGTAGGAGTTAGTTGGCGGCCACTCCCAGGTGATTGTAAGTCCAACAGTCGAGTGATTTATCCTCTCTTATGGAGGTAAACTAAATACCCATTTTTTTTTAAATTTAGGTCATGCTTTGGCCTTCACCAAAGCTCTTTAATTTAGGTTCAGAGGTTGCTACTTCTCTTTGTGGGCTATAAGCATAAATCCTCACCTCTTAGGCATTTCTGTGATCTTGTGTCATGGAATTATAAACCCTAAACTTCTAATAAAAATTCAACTCAAAAAAATAATTTCCCTCAATTTCAAAAATATAAATTCCAACCATAGGATAGTTTGGGATGCATCTTTCCCTTCATAATCATCCCTACTTATCTTTCTTTGATTTTGATAATCACTCCCTCCTCTTAATCAATCCCACTTGATCTTTTAAAAATAAACCATTTGATTGATAGTCCTATCTTTGAAATCTTTGGAGACAATGATCATTTATCTTAATAAAGAGTATTCTTAAGGAATCCCAGTCCTTAGGATGTAATTAATTATGGGTGCTTACCTCCATAGGGAACTTAACGAACCCGATTTAAAATAAATCCTGCTTTACTTTTTCATGTAAAGTAGGGGAAGAATCTCTGGTACATCTGAAGACCCATAGTCCTTAGGAGTCCTTACTAAGGTGATTAGGTCCATTTGTAAGATGGTGACTTCTGTCTCTCGAGATAGTACATCATTACATCATATGCCATACTTCACACCTATTAAGAACATCATGGATCTGTGGTGTCCAAGAAGTGTTTGTGAATATTTTTTTTGGTTCTTCATTTATTTCTTTTCTCTCTTCATAAAGATTAGATGAAGACTTTGAAAAATAATAAATTTCACCATAAATGCACACACTAAATAAAATATCAAATAATTTTTTAAAGCTAGTGCAAAAGAATAAGAGGTCAAGAATAAGAATGTACCACAAAAGACAAATGAAGCTTTACCCTTATACATCCCAGTATATAAAAGAATAATTACAGATTACAAATGATAAGTGTTATGGGAGTCTTCATTCTTCATTCTTCCTTCTTTATTTGATTTGATTCATTTGATTTGGTAGGCTCCTAGGAATCACATGGTACTTTAGACTTGGTCTTTTAACCAATGCTCATCATAATCCTTCATAACACTTATCTTAATCATAATAAAAAATTCTGTTAAAATAAGAAAAGTAAATCTAGCTATACCTGCAAAATAAATGTTTAAACATATATATAAGCAGTTATATGAATAATTTGGACTTAGCACCCACAAGATAATCAAGACACTCTAACGTTATGCTTAGGAGTTAAGCAACCTACACAGCAAAAGCATTTATATTTTTATTACAATAGACCCTTAAGTACAAAAAAAAAAATATGATTAGACTAATATATTTCAATATACACTCTATATCTCGTCATAATAATACACAAAGCATACATCAAACTAACATAAAGCTAAAAGTGGTGACCTAATCTAATGTGTGCGTATTAAAGCTTATGTGGTATTTCCTAACTAAGCTTTAGGATTATAGTTTCCTAAGTGTAAAAGATTTAATTTATAAAGAGTTGATTTCTCTTTAAGTGATTTAATTGATTTGAAAATTTTACTTAGTGTTTTCTTTTTTATTTACTTAACTTAAGTGTTATAAAGAGAAGAAAAGAGGGGACCCCTCTTTCATCCCTACCTTAAGTCACTTCTAAGGCTAATAAATTAGCTTAATTCTCTTTAGTGAATGGCTTATTACATGTTTCAATTAACCTTAAGTTTAGGTTCACTCTAAATGACCTTATGCAATAAGAAAGGAATCTTAAGATTAAGTAGAATGAATTACTATCATATAACACATGTTTATTCATTTCTTTCAATCATGTATATCATGCATATCATCAAATCCTAAGTGTACCTATAAATACAATGTATGTCATAGCATACTTAAAGGATGAATGCAAAGAAGTGTGTTTGGAATTCCAATATTCCATTTGATTGAATTTTGAATGCATGTCTTTTTAATTAAAAAGGGGATTTTTTATCCATTAGCTAAGTACACATTCACATGTATAATTGTTTTAACTAAGTACGACACCATTGTTCTACACTAGGGGCATAAGGTATAAGACCTACTTAGGGCTACTTAAAACTTTGCAGCCTCAGGATGTCCAGACTAATATACCATTTTTTTATATACATATAGATGTATAAGCAACTACAAGAATAGAAAAAACCCATGCAAAAGTTATATTTGATTTATTTTATTCATGCTTCTTATTCATTGGTAATATCATACATACATATATATAAGAGTTTTAAGTGAGTACGGTGCCATTGTTCCACACCAGGGGTGTAAGGTACAAGACCTACTTAGGGCTACTTAAAGCCTCGTAGCCCTAGGATATCCAGACTAATATGTCACTTTTCTTATATACATATGAATGTATAAAAAGAACCACAAGAATGAAAAGTCATGCAAGAAGTCATATTTAATTTGATTATATGATTTACATATGTGATATGAAATTCTTCCTAAGTCTTAGCATGGAGATGCATAGGAGTAGATTTAGACAAATGTTATATTCTTCAAATGAACTATACATTTGTACATCCCATGTAAATTCATATAAGGAAAGGAAAGAGAGCTTCATATTGCATATCTTATATTTTCAACACATGCAAAATCATAGATATTTGTAATTAACATCACTCCATCTATTATAATTGATTTATGGGATTTTGAAAATAACTTTTGGTTTAATAGTAATAATAGTCACACCTATTTTTAATTTAAATCAACACATGCAATTTGACATAAAAGAAACCATTTCATTTATTTATTTTAAAAGAAATGAAAGCATGATTACACATGGAAAGCAACATTTAACATGATTGGAAATAAATAAAGGAACATAAGCACATGATCTCATTCATTCCAATTAATTCCTAAGGACAATCATACTCAATAAGGTTATTTAAAATAAACCAAAGTTCTTTAATGTTATTTTTAATCTTAGATTTGACTTGATTTAGGAAATGAAAGAGGTTTGCTAATCCTAATCCCATTCCCCATGAGTAAGTTAATTTGATTTAATTAAAAGCAATTAGGTTGATTTTATGGCTTAATTAAGTTAAAGTATGAATTAAAACTAAACTAACCTTAAACCTTAATTAACTAAAAATAATGATGAGATGCAACCACATGAAAAGTAAATTAGCAATGCTATTAAGAAATGAATGGGGCTTAATGTAATTGGCTCATGATCAATAGTTAATTAGGCTTAGGTGATTTAATTAATTAGTTTTATGATTTTCTTACATATGTAAGCTAATCATAATTTCATTAAATTCCTTTAGACAATTAAACATCTAAAGGGCAACCCAAAATTGATTAGATTATTTAAAGGAGATTTGGATTTTAAAATAATTTAATTTTAATTAAGCAATTAATTGATTAATTAAAATTTTTGAATATCTTTAATTAAGATAGTGAAATTAACTTAGAGAGAGGGATCAAGAGAGAGGTCTCAATCCCAATCACTAATTCCTTCCAATTAATTAGCTCACATTCTAATTAAGTTTTTTAATTAAAAGGTTAATTGATTACTTAATCCTTAATTAATTGAAATTAAATGAAGAGGCTTAATGAAATGGTCACAAAAAATGAACCCAAACCATTTCCCTAAAACTCTTCACTATTAATAGAGAGAAATAAGCATAATTAGTGGATTAAGTTACTGTTCATTTACTTAATTATCATTAATTAAGATAAGATAATAATTAAGGCTTAATCAATCAATTTCCATAATTAACTGTCCAATAAATTCCAAGATAAATAGGGGAGATAGAGGTAATCCCCCTAAACATCTTTGAAAATTTTGAGATTAATTGGATAATTAATTAAAGAGTAATTAGGCTAATTAAGATTTTAATTAAATCTTAATTAAGTAGAAATTACTGTTCAAAATTAATTAAAAATAATTTTCTTAGATTCTCCTCTAAGATACCTTTAAAATGATTTCTCATTTGTATTTTTTAGATTTTTTAGGATTAGTTATGAATTTCCAAAGTTTCAGCCGATTTAACCAAATTTTATAAGGTATATTGATTTATTTAATTAAAATAGACCATTTGAACTTCTAAATTCAATATCTTTCAATCCAGCCATCATTTTGTCTTGAAATTTTTATGGTAAGTAGATTTTAAGCCTAATTTTAATCTTAAAGAATTTCACCTCAATCCAATTTGTATTGTTAGAGGAATTAATGAAATTTTATTTTCACTAAAATCAACATTAAGCTCATAATACTTAGCCAAAATTAGGGATTTTTGGTTTATTGGATTCCTCTCGGTAAAATAAATCCAATAGGCCCTTATTTGTAATTTTTTATGGGTATTTTATTTACTATAAATTTTTGATGTTTTAGGCAGTTTAAATAAATTTTAAAATAAAAAAATCATGAATTTTCCACTTAACACAGTTAACACCATGCGTAACGCTGACATGGAAATGTGGCACCATGCGATTGGTCAGAATGATGCCACGTGGCACCACGTGATTGGCGGAAGCGACCTGGCCTTGCCAGCCCAGTGGTACGAAAAATGAGCGAGAACATCACGTAATGAGCGGATGAATCTCGTCGATCATGCGATCGGATGGTTTAGATCTTGTCGGGCGATCCAGAGGCTGAAATCATGTGATTTTGACACAGAATCTGGACCATCTAATCCCCTGAATGTGGGATCAGATGGTGGCTGCTCTTCTTCTCTGAAATCGATGAACCATAGTGCAAAAAAAGTAAAGAAAAAGCTATAAACTGCCCGATTTGGGCTATTTGGGCTCTATTTTCTGGTGATCTTCACTAGAAAATGTTCCAAAATATGTGGGGATGATGTAAGATGAAAAATATAAGGGGAATCTAAGGATAATTCCTACAATTGGCTAAAGTTTGGAGAAATTACCTCACCGAGATGGTTTTCGATGATGGTGAAGGTCCGAGCGAACTCCTAGGTATGAGAGGAAGCTTTGGAATGAGTTTGAACCCTTGCCTCCCTTTGGAACATCGTCCTCACCAATGGTTGCTACCTCATCATCGGAAAAGCTTCAGTTTTATGTTTTTTAGCTCAAAACTCACTCAAAGAAGGTGGGGAAGGGAAGCTCTTTGCTTGGGGAAGATCTTGGGAGCTGAATCAACTTAGGATAGCATAAAATGAGGTTTCTTTATCTTATTTCAAGGGGATGGCTGAATTTTTCAAAACTAATGATGGGATTAGTTAGCCCTAGCCTCCATAAAGTTAGAAAGGTAGGTGAGGTGATAGATGGGCTAAAGGATGGGAGAGTAGACTTGGCTCTCTTTTGGGTAAGATCACATGTGTGATGGAATTTCTAAGAGGGGTCACCTTGGGTTTGGCTCCAAATGGGTTTGAGTTGATTTTGGGCTGACCACAAGTGGGTTTAGGATGGGTTGGATCAAGTTGAAATGGGCTTTGGCTTGATTCAAATGGGTTTGACTCTACTTGACCTATGTAGGTCAAATTAGGCTAGGTCAGGTTGAGTTGACCAATTGATCAAATTGGGTCAAACCAAGGCTTGGATTAGGTACAAATGATGATTTGAAGTAGTTTGGCTCAATTGGTTTTGATTAATTTGACTTGGGTTTGAATTTTACTTATTTGGATTCAAAAGGAGTAAATGGGTCAAGTTGACCAATTTGACCAGTTTGACAAAATTGGGTTGAGTTAGGTGTCGAGTCAAGTTCAATTGGTTGATTGAAAATGATTGTAGGCTTTAGTTTGATTTAATTTGGATTTAATTTATATTTTATCCAATTTGACCCTTTAGGTCAATTTGGGCTAGGTTGGGTCAAGTGTACCAATGGGTCATTTTGAGCTCAATCATGTCTTTGGCCAAGTTCAATAAGTGATTTAGAATGAACTTGAGCCATTGGTTGCAATCAATTTGGATCAAATCTTGATTTGACCCATTTTGGCTTTTTAGGCCAATTTGGGTCAAATGGCTAATTGGACTTGGTTTTGGCTCAATTGATGGTTTGGTTATGTTCAATCATTGATCATGAGTGGGTTTGAGTCAATGGTTTCAATAAATTTGGCATATGGTGAGTTTTTGGCTAGTTTGGGTTTCATTTAGGCTAAGAGTTGATTTGGTCAAATGATCAAGTTGACTTGGTTTGACCCAATTCAAGGTAGTTGATCACCTTGGGATGATTGTTAATCATGATATGAGGTTTAGATGGGTTTAGTTCAATCTAATTTTGGTTGGATTAGAACCTGATTCAAGAAGGTCTTTTAGATGACTTTGGGTTAAGTGGACCTAAAAGTGTCAATTGGCTTGATCAGGGCTTAATTCATGTTTAATTGAACTCACATCTGAACTTAGGATGGAAATATAAATCCAATTGGTAGTGGTTTGGAGTCAAATGAATTTTGGTTTATATGATAATTTCAAGTCAAAATGGGTCAACATGGGCTTGACTTGAGTTGACTTGGCTTTGGCTTGATAATTATAGTTTATGTTTATATTTGGAACAATGATTGAAGGAATGACTGAATCATGAAGAAATCCATGGGCTTTGTGTTGATTTCAATATCATTTAGCTAAGTTCAATAAATTGGCTAAAAGGGCTAAAATTGGAAACTTTATTTGATTTGGGTTTGGTTTTGGCTATTTGGATTTATATTTTATTTATATTCATGAATATAAATGAAGATATGAATGATACATGAGAAAGTATCTTGGGTTTGGAGTGATTTGGAAGTAAGTTTGACCAAATTGATGGATGTAGGTCAAAAGGGCTTAAGTAGGGAATTATTTTGGTTTGGTCATTGATGGTGGGTTTCATTTATAATTGAGAATATAAATGAAAGAATGCTTGATTTATAATGAAATCAACCAAGTTTAATTTGGTTTAAAGGAGGTTTTGGCTAAGCATATGAAGGTGATTCATAAGATTTAAAATGAGATTTTGGAGTTTAAATTTGATTAAGGGTTTCAATCATTTGATAGTTGGATTTGATTTGGAATTTTAGTTGGGTTTTGATTTGAGATTGAATTTGATAATTGAGAAAATCAATTGGATTGGGGTTGATTTGAATTTGGTTAAGGCTAAGTCCATAAAATAAAATCAAAGGACTTAAGGATGGGATTTAGAATTTGAATTTGGTCATGGGTTTCAATCACTTAATTTGGATCTGATTTGAAATTTGGATTGGGATTTGAATTTGAGGTTTGGTTTAAAAGAAGAAAGTAAGGATTGGGTTAAGGATATAGGATAGGCAAGTCCTCCTAAATTTGTAAGGCATAACCTATTCCTATGGCTAACTCTTCTAACTCTCTAGAGTTAGGTTAAGTGTTCACCTAAACACTAGAAGTGTCTTAAGGCTAAGGAACTCTTAGTATCTATAAGTGTCCTAGATCTATGACGAGGAAGTTGAGAGCTCATTCCAAAATTGAGGTCAACAGTGTGTCACCCTAGTGGTCCCTTGCTCAGGAAGATGTAAGTCTACTACTCTTCCTTTCCTGATTTGGCCACTGCACACCGATGAGCTCCTTGTCAACATGGTAGGCCTTACTATGCGATCGGTAAGCTATCATCACGTTGTCTTTGTTTAAGAGGATGTAAGTCTGTTATGCCTTCTTCTTAAACTACCCAACATGAATTGACTTGGTTGAGTAGAGAATTAGGGTAAGTCCCCTAATGGCTCCTTTCCTCTTGACTACTTCAAGTCTAGGTCTAGTCCTTCTTTGTGACTCCCTACTTAGTAGTCACCCTTAGGTTGGGTTGATCACATTTGTGGTAAATGGGTCACTAGCGATTGATCCTACTTTAAAGATGTAAGTCCTATGCTTTTCCTAAGTGTTACCAATGGACCCTAATCGGATACACTTTGTCGAAGACAAACTATCCCGGCAATTAGTTTCACCTTAGGGAGATGTAAGTCTACACGCCTTCTTTTGGGATTGTTTACTCGATAGGTACCTTAGGTTTGTTGTTGTTAAGCTTGCTACTGACCCATTGGATACTCCACTCTTGGCAGATGTAAGTCTGCTACACTTTCTCCTTGTCTTGGCCATCATATACCTACAGGCTTTCTTATTTATAGGGTCCAAGATAATGCCCCTAGTGGCACCTCCCCTGTGGGTACATTACTTGGATTATGTCCTTTGCGACCCCATTTAGACACTACCCGAGTTACTTTTGAATTGGATAGTCCCCTTTTCCTAGTAACCATCCTTATGGTTAGAGATTCTATTCCACGGATGTGCATATTCTCCTTTGGTCTAATAAATCTGAGATAGGTCAAGGCCGACATAGCCCCTTCTCATGTGTAAGACTAGGGTCCATGATATATTATATATATATATATATATATATATATATATATATATATATATATATATATATATATATATATATATATATATATATATATATATATATATATATATATATATATATATATATATATATATATATATTAGTATGTGGATTAAAGCACCATTGGCATCTTTCCCAAGTAGGCATCCTATCTTTAGGGCAATGTGAGTAAAGCTCCTTATAGAAATCACCTGACTACTGTTGAGTTGAAATAAGTACCTAGCGGCACTCTCTTAGTAGTCTCCCTTAGGTTAGGTTCGACTTGTTGTGCCACCAATAGGTCACCCCTGCTGTCATCCTTGCTTTGGAAGATGTTGCCATGATAAGGTAATTTGCTGCAAAAGGCAACCCTTGGTAGGATAATTGTTGACCTCATTTTTAGAATGAGCTCTCAACCCCTCCATCTTAGACATAGGACTTCTCTTAGACTTTAAGAATTCCTTTGGCTTAAGACACATCTAGTGATTTAGTGGAAACTCAGCTACAGAGACTTAGAAGAGTTAGCCATAGAATAGGTCATGCCTTAGGGGTGTTAGAAAAGTTTTCCCCCTTGGAACCACTCCTCACCTTCCTTCATTCAATTCAAACTCCAAATCAATCTTATTTGATTTTCTCCAAACTCAAGTCAATTCCACATGATTGAAACACATGATTGAATTGTAAGTTGAAATTCTAAATTCCAAATTCAAAATTATTCTTATGTCATTAATTTCCCTCTTAAGGACTTAGCCTAAATCATATTCAAATCAATTCAAACTCATGAGATTTTCTTATAACTAATTTATATTCTCATTTATATTCACATATATAAATGAAATATAAATTCAAACCAATCAAACTAAAATCAAAAAATTCAAATTCCTAATTTAAATCTTTTCTAAGTCCTTAATTCCTTAAGGACTTAGCCTAAATCATCTTCAAATCAATTCAAACTCATGAAATTTTCTCATAACTCATTTATATTCATATATATAAATGAAATATAATTTCAAATCAATCAAACTAAATTCAAAAAATTCAAATTCAAAACTCCAAATATTTTTGAAGTCCCTTAATTTCCTCGTAAGGACTTAGCCTAGATCATCATCAAATCACTTCAAATCTTTGAAATTTTCTCATAACTCATTTATATTCTTATTTATATTCACATATATAAATGAAATATAAATTCAAAAAATCAAAACCAACTCTAAAAATCAAACACAAATTCATTCAAAATCTAACCTAAGCCTTTCAAGTGAAAATCTTGAACTTATCCAAATCAACTTCAAATCAAGCCAAACTCTTGATTTTCCTTCATGATTTAATCAATCCTTCAATCATGAACCAAAATATAAATACAAACTTCAATCACTAAATCAAAACTCAATTCAAAAATCAAGCCAAAATCCATTTCATGTTCACTTTGAACTTGAAATTGTCAAATGAATCAAAACTCATTTGACTTCAAACCACTTGCAAATGGATTTATATTTCAATCATAAGTCCATATGTGAGTTCAATCAAACTCAAATAAAGCTTTGACGAAACCATTTGACCCACTTAGGCTCACTTGACCCAAAGTGAGTTAAAGTTCCCTTATGAGCCAAATTCTAATCCTAATGAAATTGGATTGAATCAAACTCACCTATGCCTATCATCATGATCAACAATCATCATGAGATGATCAATCACTCAAATTGGGTCAAACTAAGTCAAACCTAAGGGTTGACCAAGTCAACACTTAGCCAAAATGATACCTAACATACCTAAAATCCACCATAGGCCAAATAGATTGAAACCAATGATCTAAGTTCATTCATGACCAATGTTTGAACTTGACCAAGTCAACATTTGAGCCTAACCTAGCCCAATTGGCCATTTGACCCAAGTTGACCCAACTTGACCTAAAAAGTCAAAATGTGTCAAAACTTGATCTAAGCCAAATTGATTGAAACCAATGGGTCAAGTTTATTCTAAATCACTTATTGAACTTGACCAAAGTCTCAATTGGCCAACTAAATCTAACCTAGCCCAATTGACCTAGAACCCAACTTGACCTAAAGGGTCATATTGATCCAAACTAAAATTTAACCAAAATTGATTGAAAATAAAGATATCAATCCACTTCATATGAGTAACCAAACCTAAACCTATCCATGACCTAGCTCAAATAGGTCAAATGGGTCAAGTTGGTCAACTTGACCCATTTGACCTAAATTAAGTCATATGAACCAAATTCAATCCTAAACCAAATTGAATCAAGCCAAAGCCACCAAAACATTTCAAATGGTCATATGAACTTGACCCAACCCTTAGTTTGACCGAATTTGACCAATTGGTCAACTTGACCCAAGTTGACCCATTTTAACCTAAATGGGTCAACATGAGCCAAACCATACCAAAAGAACTCCAAATCCAATGAAACTTGGCCAAACCTATTTTCTCAAATACCCAACATATCCAAATTCAAAAATCATCCAAATGACCATTTTACCTCTAGGCCATAGAACAAATTTTGGCCAATTCTACTTGAAATTTGGTCAAACCCTCTTCATACCTACTTGATTCTCTCCTAATAGGTCGAGTGAACACTAGGGAGGGTGGTGCACCCAACCCAATGGGTTCGGGCCAACCCAACTTGACCCAATGGCCAAACTAACCACTCCCCTTGAAATGGCCACATGGGAATCATGCCTCCACTTGTTTGAGCATATGGGAAGTTCATATTCCCACTCCTCTGGCTAAATCGAATTCAATGAAACCCTAAATGGCCTAACAACTCATTTCATGGACTCAATTGGATCAAAATGGCATGGCAAGCTTTGACCATTCGATTGCCAAAGGGGAAGATATACTCCCCCTAATTCATTTGAAAATTAACAGAGCCATTGTCGATTGAAGTCTAGAGAGTCATAGGAGCCATTTGCAAGTGATCCTAAGCTTCCTAGAGGGAGTTTTAAATTTCCATTTCTTGGTTTTCATCATTTGAAAATAAAGGAGCTCAATTAAATTTCCAACTTCCTCCACACTCAAGATCAGTGCAATTCCCTTTGCACACTCCATCAAAGAGCCTAATCGAGCTTATCTAAGCTCTTTTGCAAGTTCTGAAAGCAAGGGGAGATCCAATTCAATCGAAATTTAGCTCAAGCTAAGGAGGAGGTGACCCATAGGAAGATCCACTCAACCTCAGCCCCTTAAACTTTCACCAAAGCTTTGTCTAAACCAGATGAAGCTTCTCTAAGGGAATCGAGTAGTGATCACCTCCGGTGAGGTATGTCATTTTTTGATCACTAAACTCAATGTGGTGTGGAGTTTTATGAAACAAAATATTAATGGCATGAGATCTTGACCATTATATGTGATCTAGGATGCATGTTGATGGTGTGGGTTGAGTTTCATCCCAATCCAAGCTCAATCGAGCTCGGATCAAGGCCTAGAACATGGATGGTCTCCATGGCTCATAGGCATTTGCAGGGAAGGATCTATGGTTGTCCATCCGTGTATTTTGGATGGACGGCTGAGATTAAAACACTCTTTATATCCTATTTTACCCCCTATGATCTGAGGTTTAATCTCAAATGTCTGATCCTTGATTGGATGACTGACGGAAAAGTGAATAGCACCTCTGCCATGCGATGCTACGATGGGACATTTTAAATATCCAATGAGCGCATGTAAAGCGCATCGTCATGCGTGATGCCGTAGGATTAAATTAATTTTAATTTAAATAATTCTAATTAATTACCTAAACTTCTAAAATTCATATCTCAAACTAGAAAAATCAAAAAAAATATGAAATAAATTGCATTAGAATGATAATTGAACATAGAATATTCTAAAATTAATTTTGATTAATTTTGAGTATTTCTTTTCTCTAAATTTGAGTTTTATTGGAAATCTTAATTTATTAATTACCCATTAATTAATCACTAATTATTTCCAAACTTTTTGAGTATATTTTGGGGATGACTTACGCCTAATTTTTTTTTATTTGGTAGCTTAATTGGGAAATTACTAATTCATTTCCTAATTATTCCCTTAATGTAATTAAGGATAATTAAGGGTTTGATTAGTAGTTTAATTCTTTGTTGAAGTTGATTAAGGTCTGTTTCAGTGAATAGGAGGTTTTGGGAATAATTTTGGGGCATTTCCCCTAATCTATTCCTTAAATCCCCTTTTCTTTCTTAATCCTCTCTTAATTAAGGGTTAATTCATTAAATACCCTCTGAATTAATTTGTTAAAATTCTAAAACTTTCTATAACTCATTTGATTCTTCTTGGGTAGATGCTTAGTGTTCAAGAGCCTAAGTTCAATTAAAGAAATCAAAATTCAACTCATATGTGTGAGAGGTGTTTTGAAATTACTTAAGTTAAACCCCTTAGCTTAATTAATCATTAATCATGAGCCAAATTGCATTAGGCCCCTTTCTTCCTAGGTGCATTGTAAATTTAAATTTCTTGTGAGGTTTTATGTCATCTCATTGGCTCATAATTATTTGATTAACTATGTTAAGGTGGTATAGGTAAGGGGTAATTAACATGCTTAATTCATACCTTAACCTAATCAAAATATAAAATGAATTTAATCACCTTCAAATTGAATGAAATTATCAAACAAATGTGGGAATGGGTTAGGAATAGCAAACTCACTTCATATTTTTAAAATTAAATTAAATTTAAAATCAAACAAAAATCATATTAAATAAACTTTGATTTGATTTAAGCTTTCTTATTTCATAAGATTATCTTTAGGAATTAATTAAAGTGAATGTGTTTACATGATTTCATTGCTTTAGTTCTTCCCCAACATGCAAAATATGTGTGTCATATCATTTCATGCATTCATGCTTTTCAAAAATCAAATTAGAAATGAAAATGTTTCCTTTATGTCAAATTGCATGTGTTGGCTAAAGTAAGAATATGAATGGCTATTATCACTATTAAATCCCAAATTATTTTCAAAATTTATGAATCAATTATGAAACCTAAAAGTGCATTACTTATATCTTACTTATAAGTTTGCATGTGAGTAAAATATAAGGACCTGCTTAGTGTAGGTTTTCCTTCTCCTTTCTTTTAGTATAGTTTTGAATAGGATTTGGCAAAGTGTATAGTTCATTTGAAAAGAACCTAACACTTGCCAAATTCTATATCCTATTAATTCCTATTCTATTACTTAAGAAGGATACTTATACTTGTACATATAAATTGCATAAACAATAATAAATCAACCAACATAAACTTCACATTCTTTCTTTTCCATTCATTTCTTTTGTAAACATGCTTGTATTTAAGGAAAGTGGTATATTAGTCTGGACAACCCTGGGGTTGCGAGGCTTTAAGTAGCCATAAGTAGGTCTTGTACCTTACACCCATGGTTAATAATGGCGTTGTACTCACTTATTCCTTTCATACATTCATATGTGCATGTCAAAGTTGGATAAGAAACCCCTTTGCTACTTAATGAAAATCATGCATCCTAAACATTTAAATTTTCTTAAATGAATTTCTTAGCATGCATCATAAAGTGTGCAACATTCTCATTTGTATATATATATATATATATATATATATATATATATATATATATATATATATATATATATATATATATATATATATGTTTAGACTCATTCATATGAATGTTATACATGTTGGGAAAGAAATGAAGTGATGTATGTTTTGTGAATTTAGTTCATTTTAACTAATCTTAAAATGCCTTTCTTTTGAGTGAGTTTGTTTAGAGCTTATTTAAACTTAGGATTAATTAAAACACATAATAAAGCATTCACTAAACAAAACTAAAACTTGAATCCACTTTCAAAATTACTTAGGTTAGGGAAGGAAAGAGAAGTTCTCTTCACTTGAACCCAATCAAAACATAAAATAAAATCAACCCAAAATAACTAAACCACTTGAATGAAACCTTCCTCTAAGTTGAACATTCTTCAAACTTAGAAAATTTTAACTTAAAAAACCATGGCTAAATACCACACACCTCTAAAAAGCACACATTGCTAGATTGTCACCATTCATTCTACATGCATACATCCTGTCTAGACTAAAATATATATTGATGCATCACACCATGCAGTAACCTAAAGCTAGAAGTGGTGACTTAGTAATGTGTGCTTTAGGGTTTTATGGTATGTAGTAAGGCTTTAAGTTAAAAATATAAATGCTTAAGGGCTGTTGTAATAAATAAAAATATAAATACTTTTTCTATGCAAGTACTTATACCCCTATGCATAATCCAATAGGCCAGGTGGACTTAGTCACCCATGTGTGGGGTGATAAGTCCAATATACATGCTTGGGATTTTGTGTGATTATTTAGCTAATCTCTATTTATAAATTATTTTCCTTTTCATGTATTTTTTTTATAATTACGACTTTAGAATGATTATTATGGGGATTATGATGAGCATTGGTCATAAGATCACATCTTATATACCATGTGAAGCCTTTGGAGCATCCACCTTCCAACCATCCAAAAGAAGGAACCAAAGAAGAAAGAAGAAAAGAAGAAGAAAAGAAGAACAAAAAAAGAAAAGAATAATAAAAAAATGAAGCTTGAAGACCCCCATAACAATGAGTTCCTTGCTTAATTGTATTTAATTCATTTATAATTCAGGTTGTATAATGGTAGAGTTCGGTACCCAATTTATTTTTGGGTTTGTGCGGTGATACTTGACCACAACGGCCTCTTATTATTTTGTGATTAACTTTATAAATTGATTGATGATTTGTTTAGCTTATGCATTAAGTGGCATACTTTTCTTAGTTTCTTCTTTGCTTTATGTATGGCCTGGATGTGTATTAGTATTTTAGGAAAAAATAAATCTTATACTAGATTTAGCAATTCAAAACTAAAAATAGAGGATTCATAACCTCACCTAAAGCTTAGGCTAAAAATCAAGATATAATAATTAGCAACCCCTTAGCTGGATGAGTACTTCTTTTATAACATCATGCACAAATGCATATTATTTTCACTCTTGATTGGAGGGCTTCCACCTTTGCTAGAGAAACTTAGCTTGACCTTTGAGAGCCATGGTGAAAATACACCTCCTCCCTTCTCGCTGGTTTTGGCCAATATCTCATTTCTCATGCATTAAGCATATGAATCCTATTAGCGTGAGTCAAAATAATTATCCAAAAATAAAAATAAAATGTAATATAAATTGCATTAGATTGAGATCATTTGAAGAATACCCTTACATGATCTAGTCTCTTTAGGGAGTGAGTTTAGGGAATTAGTCTCTTTCTAAATAAATAATAGCCTAGCTATCTTGCATAAAGCATACATATATCAATTTAAAATTGTAGGATGAGTTGGCCAGGAGGTTGTAGTCCGGTGGTTTGTCCTCTCTTATAGAGGCAAACCAAATACCCATTTTCACCTTAGATTTAGGTTGTGCTTTGGCCCTCGCCAAAGCTCCATAGATTTAAGTTCTGAGGTTGCTTCTCACTTCCATGGGGCATAAGCATAAATCCTCACTTCTTAGGAATTTCCTTAATCCTGTGTTATGGAATCATAAGTCCTAAATTTCTAATGAAAAATTTAACTCAAATAAATTAAATCAATCTCAAAAAGGTAAAGCCCAATTATAGGATAGTTTGAGATGCTCCCTAGGTTTCTTAGCATCATGGGCATCTCATACTTATCTTCCTTTGGCTTTGATAATAACTCCCTCTCTTTGATCAATCCCATTTGATCTTCCAAAAAAAACTAATCAATTGAGAGTCCTACCTATTGAAATCTTTGGAGACAATGATCATTTACCTTAATCGAGAGTATTCCTAAGTGATCTCATCCCTTTGGATGTAATTTACTATGGGGACATGCCTCTGTAGGGAATTTAATGAACCCAGTTTAAAATAAACCCTACTTTACTTTTCCATGTAAAATAGGGGAAGAATCTTTGGTACACATGCATACCCATTGTCCTTAGAACTCTCTGTCGAAGTGATTAGGTCCATTGTAGGGTGGTGACTTCTGTCTTTGAGATAGTACACCACTCCTCAATGTCGTACTCGATCACCCTCAATAAGAACATCTATGGATCTACTTGGTGTCAAATTTCATAAAAGGAAGAAGATGTATATTTCCATATTTATTTTATCCCGCATAGAGTGAAGATGAAAGTATATATCTTATTCTCTAAAAAAATGATAAAAGTTTTACCTTAAATTTTTCTAGCGACTCCGCTGGGGATGGTTCCTCTCACCATCTTTGGTAAATGATGGTTATCTTCAAGTATCGATAGTGGGTTTGTACTTTGGTATGAATCTGAGACTATCTTTTGTTCCATTGGCACTTAGTTTATTTCCTTCTTAAGTTAAGCTAGTGTTGACCTCACTTTTGGAGTGAGCTCTTAACCTCCTCTTCTTAGACTTAGGACTCTTCTAGATACTAAGAACTCCTTAGTCATAAGACACTTCTAGTGATTAGGTTAACACTTAACCTAATCCTAGAGACTTAGAAGTGTTAATCATAAGATTAGGTTATACAAGGCTTATCCTATAGCCTAAACTCAATCTAGATACACATTCTTAAATCAAACCCTGACTCAATTCTCAAACCAAATCTCAAATTCAAATTCAAATTCCTAATTTAATTTCATAATTTGACTCCAAATGATTGAAACCCAAAATCAAATTCAAATCCTAAGACCCTTCCTAAGCCATATGAACCACATTCAAAAGCTTGGCCAAAAGTCCATTAGATCAAATCAAACTCAATTGATCTCTTTATAAATCAATTATTCTTTTATTTCAATTCACAAATATAACTGAAATCCAAATTCAAATGACCAAAACTATATCAAAAATCAAATCCAAACTCAATCCAAACCCTTTAAGCCAATTCTTTGGACTTAGCCAAATTATATCCAGATTAAGTCAAAACTAATGAATTTTCTCTTGAGTCAATCATTCATTCAATTATCTACCCAAATATAAATAAAACTTATAATCATTAAATCAAATCATAACCAACCCAAGTCAGACCCAACCTAGCCCTTTTGTCTTGAAAATTTCAAATGAGCCAAAATCCCTTAGAGTCCAAATTAATTTCCATTGAATTTAGTTTTCAATCTAGGGCTCATATATAAGTTCAACTAAACTCGAACCAAACCATAACCAAACCAATTGACCCACTTAGGTCCACTTAATCGAAAGTGGCCTAAAGGACCCATTTGAGCCAACCTCTAATCCAACCCAAATTGGATTGAACCAAGCTCACCAAAACCTTCCACCATGATTGTTGATCACCCTAGAGTGATCAATTGCAATCAATTGGGTCAACCCAAGTCAAGTTAGTCATTTGACCAAGTCAACCCTTAGCCCAAATAAACTAAAACTATCCAAAACTCATCCTACACCAAATTGATTGAAACCAATAATTTGAATCAACCCAAAATAAATATTTAAATATAACTTGACCACCAATTGAGCCAAACAAAGCCCAATTGGCCATTTGATCCAAGTTGACCCAAACTAGCCTAAAGGACCAAATTAGGTCAAATCATGATCTAACCCAAATTGAATTCAACCAATGGCTCAAGTTCATTCCAAATTGATTATTGAACTTGACCAAAGCCATAATTAAACCCAATTTGATCAATCGAGCCCAATTGAGCCATTAAGCCCAAATAGGCCTAAAGGGTCAATTTGGCCTAAATCCAAGTTAAATCTAAATTGATTCAAACAAAAGACCACAATCATCTTCAATTAGCCAAATGAACATGAATCAAGACCACAATTTTGGTCAAACAATTTGATTTCAAATGAGCCATAATCAAGCCAAATTAAATCAAATTAATCATACCAAAACTCTTCAAATTATCATTTGAACCTAACCTAAGCCTTGGTTTGACCCAATTTGACCAATTGGTGAACCTAACCCGATAGGACCCAATATGACCCATATGACCCAAATTAGGCCAAACTCCTTGAAACAAAGCCATGACTTATTGGGGGCTGATTAAACCTGACTCAAACTAATTTGGAATCAACCCAAAAATAACCCAACCCATTTAAATCCCTCATGGATCCTCCCCCACATAGGATTCCACCTAACCTCATTTAACTCTCCCCTATCACATACACTTAACTCCTCCCCAACATTTGCAATGAATAGAGCTGATCATATGAAATTAAGAGAGGACTTTGGAGCAAAATTTCAAAGTCCTCAATCAATCCATCCCAACCATCCCGAGCAAGATGATAATATTTTGGAGCCAACAAATTCAAAAAAGGGTGGATTTTTGGCCATTATAAAAGGAGGGGGAAAGGAGGTTTCAACCATCTTCCTCCCTCCACCATTCAGCCCCCAAGAGCTCCCCAAAGCAAAAATGAACCCATCCCCCACCTCTTTGAGCCATTTTTGAGCTTAAAAACACAAATATAAGCTTTTTTGGTGAAGCGATGGTGAACATTGGAGAAGATGACGTTCCAAAGGGAGGCAAAGGTTAAAAATCATTCCAAAGCTTTCTCACATACTTAAGAGTTCGTTCGGATCTTCACTGCCATCGAAAACCATCCCCGATGAGATAAATTTTGCCAAACTTTTGCTAGCCTTAGGATTTCTCGCTTTTTGTGTTAATTTTTTTGCGATTTTAGAAATTTCTCTTAGATAAACTCTGCATTTTACATTTTATTTTATCCCAATACGAAGTAGAATTATTTCATTGAAAATTGACATGAAAATGAGCTCAATCGTACCTCATTTCACTTTTTTTTTTTTTACATTTTTCCATCAGTTTTGCCTATTGGTGAGTAGCAATCGTCTGATCCCATGTTCAGTGGATCGAATGGCTCAGATCTCGTCGGACCCCGTGTCCCTCTGACCCCCGAAACACATGATCTTCTCTCTGATATCGTGGATCGAATCTATACCGTCCGATCCATGATCAAACGATCCAAATCGAACTGAGCGGATTTTCTGATTTAAAAAATAATTTAAATCACTTGAAATTTTAAAAATTCATAGAAAATAAAATACTTAACCAAAAATTACAAACAAGGGCTCGTTGGATTCATCTTTCTAAGGGGAATCTAACAAAGTCAAAATCTCCAAATTTTACTAAGTATTTTGAGCTTAATTTAAGTTTTAATAAATATGAAATTTCATTAATTAAACCAAAAATACGTGTTAGATTTGTTGAAATTTTTTGGGATTGAAACTAAAGTTAAAACACACCTACCATTAAACATGTCAACTGAAAAGGACTTCTAGATTGGGAGAAATTAAATTTTGAAGTTCAGATTATCCATTTTAATAAAATAAATCAAATAAAATTTCAGAAATTTACAAAAATCTTCAAAATGGTTTAAATCACCTTAATTGACATCTAGGGACTCTTAAGAAAATAATGTGATTTTTTTAATCCTAATGAACCCCAAATAAATACTTAAGATTAAAGTTTAATTAATTAAGGACTTAATTAAAATATAATCAAATCTAAATCAATGAAATAATACTTAAGCAATCATTAATCAAACCTTAAATCAGAAAATATCATCCTCCTAAGAAATTAAAATAAATATGATTAAACCTATTTAAATTAATAAAACTCAATTAAATGATTAGATCTTAAACCAAACTTAAAATTCAATAAATCTAGGAAACTTTAACATGGGTCAAACTAGTATAACTAATCCTACACTAAGCATAGAGTCTTAATCATATAAAACTCCTTAATGAATGTAAATAAATAGAAACTAATTAATCATTAAATAAATTAACAATTAATTGATTAACCAACCAATTCAACCTAATCATTTGATATTAATCAAATTAAACCAAACAAAGTTAAAGTAAACTTAATTAACATATGATTAAATCACATCCATTTGGAATAAGATAATTAATTAGCCATTAATACATAAACCTAACAACTAAATCAAACAAGAATGAAATCAAATGAACATAATAAATGAAGAAAATCATATATAACTATGATTATGAATAATCAAGTTTAATTGAAATAAAAATAAACAATTAAATCACTTAATCAAATCAAATGATAAAAACAATAATCCTTCAATCAAATCAAACTTAAGTAAAACACTTAACTAAATCAAATCACTCACATAATGGAAATTAAGCCATTAATTAAATAAATCTTTGATTAATCTAATGATTTAAAAAAGTTTAATTACCCTTAATCAAACTTAATTAATTAAATAATTAATTAATTCAAACTTAATGGATTAATCTATCATTTTAATGAACCAAATTAATTTTATAAATCATATTAAAATTAATTCAAATCAAATAGTTAATTAATCTACTAATTAATTTAATCACACCTCTTAAATAAACTAATTAAGTCAATTAAATTAATCATATTAAAAGCTTAATCAAACATAAATGCAATTAAATACCAATCAAATCTTAAATTAAACATAAATCATTAAGTCATTAATTACATCATTAATCAAAATAAATATAAAACCAAATTAAAAATTAAATAAATCCTCATTTAATTTAATAATTAACTTAAACACACTTCTTGGTTAAACTAATTACCCTTAAGCTAATCCAATTGAATAAATACCTAATTAATGTAAACCTAATGAATTAATCAATTATTTTAATAAACCAAATTAACTTTTTAAATCAAATTCAAATCAAACACTTAATTAATCTATTAATAAATTTAATTACACACCTTAAATAAGCTAATTAAGTCAATCAAATTAATCATATTAAACTTAAACTTAATCAAACATAAATGAAATTAAATACTAATCAAAACCTAAATTAAACCTAAATTATTAGTAATTACATGTTAACCTAAACAAATATGAAATCAAATTGAAAATTAAATAAATCTTTATAATTAACATAAATACTTCTAATTAAACTAATCACATAATCACATTGAACCTAAGCAAACCCATAGACTAAAAATCAAATTAAATCAAATTAAATTAAATTAAGAAAGTCTCTCATCAATTTAATATGTAATCAAATCAAATCTCATTCAACCTACTTAAATAAGATAAATTAATTAACTATCCAATGTTTGAAATCAAAATACAAACCAAACTTTGATAAACATGACAAATAGATGAGATTAAAAATAAAAAACCTAATTACAAAGAATAAAACTCAATTTAAATCGAAATAAAATCTTAATTAATTTAATTTGATCAAATTAAAGATAAATGATCCACAATCAAATCAAATATGCATAAAACTAAGTCATATAACCATAATAAAAGAAAAGAATTAAATATTAATTTAAAAGAATATTGAATTATCAAGATATAATTAAACCAAAACATCTTATCTAAAATTAAACAATCAAAAACACATGAATTTAAACAAACTTAAACTTCATTAGAGATCAAGGATATTGAATTATCAAGATTTAATCAAACTAAAATATCTAATCCAAATCAGTCAATCAATTACTTAAACAGACTAAAATTCTAAATTCTAAATCAAATCAAATGAATTACACAAATTCAAATGGGTTGGTTAAGATACTTCAGGACCTTAGTTAGACTCTTTAGGAGTTAGGATGTAGAATAGGGTAAATTCTGTCTACAAATAGAATTCATTCTACTCTTCATTCTTGAAAACTTAAACATCACTTTAACCAAATAAAAGAGAAATTTAAATGAAAAATAATTCATTAATTCATTTAAATTTAAATCACCCAAAGGTAAAATTGAAACAAAATTTAAACTCCAAATTGAAACTTAAACTAAAGAAGCCTAGTAAAGTCTTGCCACACAAGCCTTAAGCACACACATTAGAATACTAAATCACCACTTGTAGTGATAAGTTAGGGCGTTGTATGTATGATGTCGTATTTTGTTTTGTGATGTAATGTTTTAGACTAGATGTTAAGGTGTATGTTTAGGTGTAGATGTTAGGGTATATAATCATATTTTGATAAGGTTGTGCTTAAGGGGATCTAATAAAATATAAATGCATTTTCTGAGTTAGCCCTAAGCATAATTCATGTTAGGGGTGGGCTTGGTTACCCATGTGTGGGGTGGTAAGTCCAAATTATTCATATAACTTGGGTTGTATGGTGTGTTTAGCTAACATTTTATTTTTTGCAGTGTAGCTAGATTTACTTTTCTATTTTTGATGTAATTTTGCATTATGAATTAGGATTAGTGTTATGGGGATTAGGATGAGCGGTGGCGAGGGGTTAGTCCACAGGGTGCCTGATGCCTTTAGAGCAAATCAAATCAAAAGAAAGAGAAGAAAGAAATGAAGAAAAGAAGACCCCCATAGCATGTATTATTTTTTTGTAATCTAAGTTGTATAAGGGTAGAGCTCGACTACCCATATTTTTTTCTCTTTTTGGGGTGTACGATGGAACCCGACTGCACTTGCCTTTTATTCTTTTATAGTAGTCTATAAAATTGGTTGATGTTTTGTTTAGATTGTGCCTTGAATAATATGCTTTTCATAGTTTCTTTATGATTGATGCTTGAATGTGTGGCCTGGATGCGGTAGGCTCTTAGGATGAAATTATTTTTTCTACCCCAATTAACAACTCATAATTAAAATTTAAAATAACTCATAACCTCACATAAAAGCCTAGGAATTAAATCAAGATAATAAAATTTTTAGTAATCACTTAGCTGGATGAATGAATGTACAATATCATGCATGTCATATTCTTCCTCTCTTATTATGAGGGAGCTTCCATCTGTGTTGGAGAATAAAAGCTTAACCCGTGAGAGCCTTTGATGGAAGAACACCCCTTTCTCTCTTGATTTGGCCCATAATCAAATTCTCATGCATTTAGGCATACAAAATCCCATAGCCCGTGTCAAAATAAAGAGTCCAAAAGAATCAAATAAATTTGATAAAATTTGCATTAGATTAAGTCATGGTTTCATACCACTCATGCTCTAGTCTCTTAGGGAGTGAGTTTAAGGACTTAATTTCCTCTCTAAATAAATAATAGTCTAGCTATCTTTCAAAGCATAAGACTTTTCTATATAGATTTAAAGCGTAGGAGGAGTTAGCTGGCTGCCACTCCAATAATCAGGTGCTTTATTCTCTTTTGTGGAAGTAAACCATATACCCATTTTTGCCTTAGATTTAGGTCGTATTTTGGCCCTCGCCAAATCTCCCTAGCATAAGATCTGAGGTAGCTATTTCTTTCGTGCTACAAGCATAAATTCTCACCTTTTAGGCATTTCTACAATCTTATGTTGTGGAATTATAAGCCCTGGCAATATTATAAAATGTCAACTCAAATAATTAACTCTCTTCAATTTCAAAATATAAAGCCCAATTATAGGGTAGATTGGAATGATCACTTGGCCTCCTAATATCATGAGCATTTCATACTTCCTCCCATTAGATTTTAATAATAAGTCTTCTCATTGATCTATCCCATTTGATTTTCTAAAATAACCAATCCTTTGGTAGTCTTAACCTCAAAATCTTTGGAGACCCTAATTGTCTACTTTAATCGAGAATATTCTTAATGAATTTCCATTCCTTAGAATGTAATTAACTATGGGGGCTTGCCTCTATAGAGAACTTAATGAACCCAACTTAAAATAAACCCTACTTTGCTTTTCCATGTAAAGTAAGGGAAAGATCTCTGGTATATTTAAAGTCCCATCATGCCTTAGGAGTCCTTATTAGGTGATTAGGTCCATTATAGGATGGTGATTTCTATCTTTCAAGATAGTACATCATTCCTTAATGTCATACCCGATCACTTCAATAAGTACCCCCTAAGATCTGCATGGTGTCCCACCTCCCAAAAATAAACACCACAGATTTTTTCGGGGACTTCGTTGGGGAAGGTTCCTCTCTCCATCTTTAGTAGACAATTATTATCTCCAAGCATTGATAGTGGACTTATATTTTATATAGGCCCAAGATTATCATTCTTTCCAATGGCACTTAGATTATTTCATCCTTAAGTGAAGCTCGCCAACATCCTTTAGGTTTTAGGACCTCATTACATGCAGGTCTTAAAAATCCCTATTGGGTTCCCCCAATATGTGAAAATTAAAATTAATTAAAAAAAGGAGATGACCAAAATTAAGAACCTCTTCACCATTCTGATGGTGAGGCAAGGTTCATCCCATGAACAATAAGAAAATAAAACCCTTCTACAAATAACATGTCTTTCCAAAGGCATTTATTCAAAATCCTCATAATAAGAGATCTTTTCACATAAATTTGTAAGAAATTTTCAAAAAGACACAAAACACATATAACCAAAATTCATTTAACAAATCCTATGATTGTTACATGGAGGTTCTTTTCAGAATCAAAATCAACCATTTTGAATGTCTTTTTCAAAAGCACATTTTCTTTGAAAATAGCTACCCCCATCCCACACACTCAAATTTGTTGGATGGAGATTCTATTTTAGAATTAAATTATAATATAAAATTGAAACTCCACTTATCATTCTTCACATGTGCTAGAGTTGAAGTTTTCCCCTCTTTTTGAAAAGCAATAAACCATACACACATAAAAGAGAAATCAAGATATATTTGAACCCCCCCACTTGATATACCCAAATTTGTCAAATGGAAGTTCCCCTTCCCTTGGAGAAGGTAGAGCAAATTGAATTCTATTTACATTTGTTTGATAAGACTCCTTCTTGCCAAAGTCTTGGGCTTCAAAACACATTGGGAGCTCATTTGACATGTCCAAGTATATCAAATGAGAACCCCTTTTTTTTTAAAATCATAAGAATAAATTGAACTCCATTTAACATACCTAAGTTTGTTAAATAAGTTTCTTTTCTTTCAAAAATCATAAACACATCTGAATTTCAGTTAACATACCAAATTTGTTAAGTGAGGGTTTCATTCTCAAAATCATAAACATATTTAACTTTCACTTAACATACCAAATTTGTTAAGTGAGAGATTCATTTTTAAAAAATCATAAAACATTTAACTTTCACTTAACATACCAAATTTGTTAAGTGAGAGTTTCATTTTCAAAAATCATAAACACATTTGACTTTCACTTAACATACCAAATTTATTAAGTGAGAGTTTCATTTTCAAAAATCATAAACACATTTTACTTTCACTTAACATACCAAATTTGTTAAGTGATAGTTTCATTTTCAAAAGTCATAAACATATTGAACTTTCACTTAACATACCAAATTTGTTAAATGAGAGTTTCACTTTCAAAATAATAGACACATTTAACTTTCACTTAACATACCAAATTTGTTAAGTGAGAGTTTCATTTTCAAAATCATAAACACATTTGACTTTCACTTAGCATACCAAATTTGTTAAGTGAGAGTTTCATTTTCAAAAATCATAAGCACATTTGACTTTCACTTAACATACCAAATTTGTTAAGCGAGAGTTTCATTATCAAAATCATAAACACATTTGACTTTCACATAACATACCAAATTTGTTAAGTGAGGGTCTCTTTTTCAAGACACATTTGATCCCTATTTTAACATACCAAATTTTTTAAATAAGGATCCAATTTTTCATGTCAAACCACACTTGAGCTTTCACTTAACATACCAAATTTGTTAAGTGGGACTCCCATCTTCAAAGAAAAGCAAATCTATCTCACAATCACATTTGACTTTCACTTAGCATACCAAATCTATTAAGTGAAAGGCTCATCATCAAGCAAAAATCAAACACATGTGGCCTCTACTTAACATACAAATTTGTTAAGTAAGAAGCCCCATTTTCAAATCAAAATATCACACAATCAAATCTTTACAAACAAAAATATTTCAGATATACAACCACAATCGCTTCTTAGCATACCCTAATTTGCTAAGTAGAGGTCTTTCAAACCATAAATATTTTCAAACAAGATGCACAAAATACAAATATCTCCAAGAAAATCTCTCCTCAAATTTTAGAACCCCATCCAGCCTACCTAAATCGGTTGAGTATGGGTTCAAAATTGAAATCAAATAGCAAAGACTCTCCTAAATATCCAAATCTCTCCAATGAACCCCACTTAACATATTTGAATTATTGAGTGTGGGTTCAAAACTCCAAACTTCTATTACTTTTGTGGAACAAATATCAAAGTAGAAATCTATTGCAAGTTATATTTCCATAAATGGAGATATATAACTCAAATCAGCTAGTGCAATTTTTACAGTTTTTACACATGGAAGCTTAGAAGTACGTATTTACTTTTCCTTTCTGGATGGATTTGGCTTGGATCAGGCTAGCCTCCCGCAAACTGACTTTTCCCACCTCATTCATTTTGGTTAAGGTTTTGAGGGGCCTAGCATCACTTGTAAGGGGACCACCCTCAAAACCGTCAACAGAAGTGTGGTGACTTGGAAGAAGCTGGTCATCCAGGTTGAGATGTCAAGTTTTCCTCACTAAAGAGAAAGGTTGTGGTAGTTCCCATAGTAGTTGTAGTTATAGTGCTAGTGCACTTAGTGGTTCCCCTTTCCCCAATATGCTAGCTCCCCCATTGGTTCCTTCTAAGGGAAGGCTATCTTGGGGATAGTCTCCCCCACCTACGAGGTTGAGTCTAATTCTCATTCTGCCCCTCCTAGTAGGACTCAACATTGCAACCACTGTCACAAGATCAAGCACCATCATGACTGCATGGCTAAGGAGCTAGTGGCAGCTTCCCTGTCTACAATAGAGGAGTTACCTAGGATATGTCTATCATAGAGAACAAGTTTTACCCTCTCTCTAGTTCTGATGGAGAGGAAGATATTAGGAGGATCTCAATTTCACCTCCACCCGTAGTTCATTTTGAGGCTCCTATCAGTTAGGAGAAGGTTGTATGTTGACCTTAGATGTTCAGGCTGTTGAGCTTACTGACGATGGTCGTGAGCTCAATTTGATTTACGTTCTGTCATCCCTCACAGTGTGTAGACACATATATAGAGGGCAAGCCTGCATCAAGACATTACTAGCAGAGAGAGCGAGGTATGCTGCCGATGGCCTCACCATGAACTTTCGACATGCTATCCACACTGATCATATCGATAGCATTCTACTGATGGGTACTACACACCATAGGAGAGGAACTCTTACCTAGAGAAAGTCAGTGTTGCCTCCACCACACCGATCCACTCCTCACCCACCATCACCTGTTTAGGTCCCGCCATCCACCGTGCTTACAAAGGCACAGAAGACAACATCCGGGGAGAAGAAAGCCCCATTGGTGATCTGGCTATAGCCAAATGATCCCACTTCATCTACTCTATTGACTGAGGTGAGGGTGAGTTCCCCTACTCGACCTCCTACTTTAGTCTTGGTGAAGAAGGAGTGGCGACCTCTCAGTGAAGCTGTCACACCCCCACAAACACCACCATTAGATGGGGAAGGGGTCAGTTCTGTAGTCCCCATGATAGTGGATCTCCCTAGGAACACTACTCCACCCATGAGCAGCCATGAGCATGTCTCTTCCAGCAATCATGATCCTCCCAGAGCTAGCACTCTAGTGATAGGCGGTGTTAAGTGCATCTCCGTTAGTGAGCACAGTCCCTCCACCGGTCAGCAGTGCCTATTTGTACTAGAATAATTAGATCGTTCCGTAGAAGAGATTCTAGAACAACACTTTACATAGAAAAGGGAGCCTCTAGGGAGTGACCGATCAGATTGTGAGGAGAGAAAGGTCGGCTTTGAGCTGGATGAGGATGATCTCCTTGAGGATTCCACTGAGGTCTACATGGTTGATACTAGAATCTCCCTTCATAGAGATCAGCATAGTCAGAAAGGTATTATGGTTGAAGAAGATGACATCATCCATTCAACCCAGTACCTCCATTAACAGCTTAAATAGAAGGATGATCAGATCAACCGGATGGAGAAGTGGATGGAAGATTTGTTAGCAGCCCTCTATGCACTTCAAAACCAGGCCTCAGTACCGTAACATATACTGCTAGAGATAGATCATCCTAAGTTAGCGCATGTCCTAGATCAGGCCAAAAGCACTTCTTCAATAGATCAGGACAGTGGTATCTTACATAGAAAGGTGGTGGACATCACTTCCAAGCAAGAAAAAGATTATCAAGCAGTTGGTGGAGCAGCAAGTGAAGGATGCGTTGGCATAAGCCTAAGGTGGCTCATCTATTTCAAAGGGTAGACCCTACCCATAAGAATTTGATGTGTCCAATATCCTAAGGGTTTTGTGCCTCCTTCCTTCAAAATTTTTGATGGTAGTGGACCCTCGTCAGCACATAGTACACTTTATGGAAGGATGTTATAATGCTAGTGGCAGCGATGCATTTCTATTCCATCTCTTCATCACTAGTTTGACAAACATTGCATTTGATTGGTACGCTGAATTACCCAATGGTTTAGTGAAGACATTTGTTGAGTTGGAGTAGCTCTTTATTAAGAGATCTGCTGGAGCTCAACAAAGGGTAATTATGAGCAATCTCGTTGTAGCTCACCAACACTCCGATGAGTCCCTTATTGATTACATTCTTAGATGGTATAATTTAAGTATGAAATGTGAACTACAGTTGTCTGAACAGTATGCCAATGAAATTCTACTTAAGAATATTTATGGCTCGGTCTCCTTCATGCTTAAATGATTTACCATTAAGACATTTGAGAAAGGCAGCTAGTCTACAAGGAGAGGTCAAATAGTTAGCTTTCTAAGATCAGTCAGCCAAGCCCAAATTATAGAAGGTATTTGAGAAAAAGCCAGGGGTAGTCATAGTTGACAAGGGGAAGTAGCTAGCCAGGGTTCAGCTAGATAGACCTCAAGCACAACAGCCTCCTCTACCACCTCCTTTGCCACCACCTCAGTCATCATATCAGCCACCTCAATTTCCACAATGGCCTCCACCACCGCCTGCTCAGCAATATCCCTATCCACAGCATCAGCAATAGTACTCCTATCCACCACCAGGTAGCTACCATTTACCTAAGATTATAGACAAATTGAATAAGCCTTATTCATTCAAGAGAGAGATAGTCAAGAAAATCCTAAAGAACCTCTTAAAGAAGCATGATTTTTAGTTACCAAAGCTTAGGAGGCCAGAGAATGTGGGAAAGAGTCATGATCCAAACTTTTTCCCCTACCACCACATGCTAGGTGATGTCTTAGAAGATTACTTTACCTTTAAGGACTAGCTTGAGCATAGCTATAAGTCAGGTTCCATTATCATCCCCAAGGAATATTTACTAGAACAACCCTCTAGTTCTATTAGGGTAATCTTTGGGGATACAAGTGATCTTCTCAAGAAAAAGGAAGGTTGGGATATCTCCCTATCCCGTACCTCCAAGAAAGTCATCTCTAAGATCAGAAAGTTACCTTTGCAGGTGCCTAAAGTAGCTCAAACCTCTAACTCTAAGGAAGGTTTGAAAGTTGCTAAGGATAACTTGAATGAGGTAGATGCCCAGCAGCAGCAGCAGCAATCCACCTTACTTGCCCGGGATAGCATAGTAGCATAACCACCATCTGAGTCTAGCACTCCATCCACCATTGCAGCTACTACTTCCTCTTTCACTAGCTCCTCTACTGCCAGCAGGAGCATTGTATCAGTGGACAAGGGCATTAATCCCCAGACCACGCTTACTTTATTAGATTTCTATCATGTACTTCCAACTAAGAAGAAATCAATGAAGAAAGCTTTCACTTACATCTTGTCCACTTCTGATACTCTAGATTTTATTCATCTTGAAAACTCTCTAAGTCTACAAAATAATAATGATAACTCTAGTTCTGATCATTCCTTTTCTAATTTAAAAATAGATTTTCCATTTCTAAATCATTCAGGTTCGACAATTGAGATTGATTTGGATTCATCAAAGCTTAATGATCCCATAGGAGAAGCTGTAGGTGAACCTGATGAGCAGGTAGAACTTTCTGCTAAATTGTCGTTGAAGTCAACCTCTGTAGTGGCAAAGTTTTACCTCCTAGGGTAGCACCTCAAGATAAGAGTAAACAAGTCATTGGTTCCAGCAATCAAGAAACCCCTCCACAAGATGCTCCACCCATAACTATGCTTGTGGAGGATCAGCCCAGTGTTGACTACAATGTTCTCACTCACCTAAGAAAGTTGCCAGCTAAATTAAGTATATATGATGCCCTTGTCTTATCTAAAGAGATGAGGGAAGCATTGATCAAAGATCTTCTTGAAATATGATTACCATGCTATCGAGAGTTATTCAAGAGAAGCCCATGGAGTTACATTCATAGATGAAGACCTTCTTTTGGGGACAATCGAGCATAATTATCCCCTCTACATCACAATGGACATGGGCAGATTCAGGCTCTCTAGGGTATTAGTTAATCAAGGTGCATCAATGAACATTATGAGTCTAAAACCCTTGCCTACTTGAGGATCGATATCTCTGAACTCTGAGGAGATCGAATGATGTTGAGAGGATTCAACAAACAAGGCTAGAGGGCTTTAGGCTCCATAGTGTTACCACTAGAGATAGATGATTGGAAGACAGAAACTAAGTTCTTCATAATAGACTCAAAAACATCTTTTACTGCTTTGCTCAATAGGCCTTGGATACATACAAACAACATGATTCCATCTTCTTTGCACCAGTGCACCAAATTCAGAAGACGTAGAATTGAGTATTATGTCAAAGGAGACTTGAAGCCATTCTCAGTTAGAGAGGTCAAGATTTATGAAGATGCAACCTACTATTTTCCTCTAAATCAAAAAGTTTATTCTCGTGAGCTTGGTGAATTTTCAAAAACAAAAGAAAATGAAGAAAATGAAAAAAAAAAAAAAAGAAGAAGAAAAGAAAAAAAGGAGATAAAATGAAAATACAAGTGAGCGAGAATCAAATATCAAGGAAGAGGTGGAGCTAGATGTTACATTCTGCCCATAGTTTGTTCCTCCATATGGACACATGGGTAGGATGACTCAACCCCCACCAAGTAGAGGAGGAGGTAAATTCAAAGGCAGTTATAGAGGTGGAAGACCTCCTTACTAATGGCCAACTAGTAGGAGTTATATTCCAGCTCACAGGAATACCCTCACTATCCACATAGACTTAGAGTCCAGTTCAAAGGATCAGTCTCACATGGTTAGCACGCCAACCAACCCCTCTCAGCAGGTCCCCTTGAAGGTGATATTCGAGCCAGACAGTGATGAAGACCAGGCCTCTAAGCAAAGCATGAATGTATTTGAATCATTATTATATAGAACAGTCAAGCAGCAATTGAGAACTTTAGCTCTAACCTCACTTTCTTCCCAGAAAGTTGAATGTTTAGCAGTTAAAGAGGCCCCCAAGTCATCCATAGATGTCAAGCCAAAGAGATTTTTATTGGGAGCATCATCCTCAAGTCAGGAAGTCGATGTAGAACTTGATGATGATTCATATAAAGATTTAATAGAATTATCTTTTGATTTGTACTCTCCTTGTGTTCTCAACTTAGCAAAGAAGAGATTAATCCCACATACTTGGTCTAAACATAGGCCAGACAACTTTGAATGGATATGAGACAACCAAACTAGACATCCTCAATCAAGACTAGGACTAAGATTCATCACAGTGGGTCCAATCGATAATAATAATAATTTCTTAGTCATCATAAATCATTTGGCGTCTGATAGGTTATTCTCAAATCATGCTAACTCTTATAAGGACATATGTTTAGAAACTTCAGATGACCCAAGTGAGCCTGAAGTTAGAGATGCCCCACCAGAGTTCGAAGAAGAAATCAGATCAACCATCAATGAACTTAAAGAAATCAACTTGGGAACCGAAGACAATCCACATCTAACATACATCAGTTCCTTGTTAAATAAAGAAGAAACCAATGACTTAGTTATGCTATTAGCTGAGTTTAAGGACTGCTTTGCCTAGAGTTATGAAGAGATGCTTGGTCTATCCCCTGACATAGCAGTCCATAAAGTAGCAATAGAACCTAATGCTAACCCTATAAAGCAGCCTCCTAGACGCATGCAATTAGACATTGAACAGTAGGTCACTTCTAAAATCAAGAAACTGATCGATGCTAGCTTTCAAGGAAGAAAAATATCCTACCTAGTTTGCTAGTGTCATCCTAGTGAAGAAAAAGAATGGCCAAATTATGCATTGATTTTAGGGATCTAAATAAGGCATGTCCTAAGGATGAATTTCCACTTCCTATACCAGAATTAATGGTGGACATTGCCTTATCTCATGCAGTATTCTCCTTTATGGATGGGTCATCTGGCTACAACCAAATTGAGATGACCCTAGAGGATGAAAGAAGCATTGCCTTTCAAACCCCGATCAGAATCTATTGTTATATGGTCATGCATTTCGGCCTTAAAAATGCTGGTGCCACATACCAGTGGGCCATGACTCGAATCTTTGATGAACTGATTCATCATCAAGTTGAAGGCTACGCCGATGATCTCATTATCAAAAGTAAAGAAAAGGAAGACCATCTCTTTGACTTGAGAGTAGTTTTTGAAAGGTTAAGACAATACAACCTTAAAATGATTCCCCTAAAGTGTGTATTCGGAGTAGTTTCAAAAAAATTCCTTAGGTTTATTATCTGACATCGGGGAATTGAAATCGACCGGAGAAGATCAAGGCTATCTTAGAAATACCACCCACTAAACGTCTAACTCAACTCAGATCATTCCAAGGGAGGTGGGTGTATCTAAGACGCTTCATATCCAACCTATCAGGAAGATGCCAACCATTCTCGGCACTTGTCAAAAAGGATGTCAAGTTCAAGTGGGATGATAAGTTCCAGCATGCCTTCAATGGCATCAAGCAATACCTGATGATGCCGCTACTTCTAGCAGCCCTTATCTTTGGCAAGCCATTGATCTTCTACACCGCTGCAATTGATGACTCTCTTGATGCTTTGTTGGCCCAAGTCAGCGACAAAGGGAAGAAAATGCTCTCTACTACCTTAGCCATCGTCTAATCCTTATTGAAGAAAATTACCCACCTATTAAAAAGCACTACTTAGCTTTAATCTTTGTATCCTAAAGCTACATCACTACATGCTTTCTCATAAGGTAAATCTAATCTCTAGAATCAATCCACTATAATATCTCATGACACGGCCAACGCTATCCGGATGGTTGGCACGGTGGTCCATGATTTTGTCATAGTTTGACATCATATTCATACCCCTCTGTGCCGTGGAAGGATAAGCACTTGCGGATTTCCAAGCAGCGCATCCACTCATTGTTGATTCTCCGCTTAATGATGTTCTCCATGATGAACAAATCATGAACTTAGGAGATACTAGTGCACATCACTAGGAGATGTACATCGATGGTGCGGCTTCCTCTTAAAGAGGAGAAGAACCACAATTTACTATCTAAGGGAAGGCAGGGGTAGGAATAGTTCTCCTAACTCTGGACCGTGATGTGATGAGATTCTCATATCATTTGTTCAATCCATGCACTAATAATGAAGCCAAATATGAAGCTCTGATTGCCGGTCTGGAGTTAGTTATTACACTATGCACCCAGAGTATCAACATTTTTGGGGATTCTTTATTAGTCAGTAACCAAATTGCAGGGTCCTATAAAGTTCTAAAACCTAAACTCCATCATTACCATAAGTACACCATGGAGTTATTAGTCCAAATCCCAGAGGTTACCATCTACAAGATTCCTCAAGGAGAGAATGCATTAGCATACGTAATAGCCAAGCTTGCCAAAGAGTTCGCATGCCCAAAAGATGAGTTCATTCCAATAAGGGTCTAAAATAGATAAGTCTTGTCCTTTGTTGATGCTAAACTCATCGAGAGATTCTCTCTTGAAGGTGAGGTTATCGTTGCCAAAAAGGATGGGGAGTCAGATTAGAGGCAATCATTCATGGATTATCTACATACTGGCAAACTACCTCAAGAGAAATCACTAGCACACTAAGTGAAGTAGAGAGCCCTTTCCTATGCTCTTGTGGATGGCACCTTGTACCGGCGGTCCTTCGATCATATATGATTACATTGTCTGGACAAACACGAAGCCCGTAGGATCATGACCGAAGTACACTCAGGTTTATGTGGAGCACACCAATCTGGTCCGAAGATGAAAGCCAAGATCAAGAGACTAGGATACTACTGGCATTCGATGATCACAGACTACATGGACGTAGCTAGGAGATGATGTTGACCTCATTTTTGGAAGAGGTCATTTTAATAATGAGAAGAAATCAAGTTCAATTAAAGATTTCTTAATTCAATATCCAAGTAACTATGCTTAGCAACTTAGGAAATGCATTTTTGAACTAAATACAATCTACTTGGTTTGATACAAAATCAAGTCAAACATCCAACATAAATTAAATCAAGTAAATCAATGAAAATAAAATGAAAGTTCAAAGTCAAATCTAAAGTCAACTCTAGTCAACCTAGGATTGACTTAAGTGGTTCCACTTGGTTAAAAAGTCAACCCACTAAAATTTGACCAAATTAAATCATCAAAAATATTTTTAAAAAATTAAATAAACATGTTTGATCACAATGTTAAAGAAATTTGAGTCTATTGAGGCCTAGATTAGGTAAGATAAATTTCTTAAATCAAAATGACCTAAATAGGCTACATTGAACTTAAACCCAAGGAAAATTCAAATCACTTTCAACCAATGTAATTCACATTCAATTACAAAAAAAATGAAATGGGAAATGTAATTCAACATTAATCAATTAACAAATCAGCAAATAAAATAAAAAAATAAAAGAAATGAAGAAAAGAGGGAAGAAGGGAAATTGAATTTCCCCTCTTCCACAACAAGCCAAACTCCACCCCTTAACAAAGGTGGCTGCCCTCAAGTGAAGGCAATGAAGGCAATTAGCAATCAAGAAAAAAAAAAACAACCAAGGAGGAGAGAAAGAAAGAGGGAAAGAAGAAAAAGAGGAAGGTAGAGCTCTCGACCATATGGAAAAATAAGAAGAGAGACTTCCCCATGGAGGATTGAGCACACACACACCTTCACACATTAAAATCGAAGCTAAACGAAAGTTCCCCCTCCCCCCAAGTGTCCTTAACCACTACAAACCATCAAAGCTAAAAAGAGCACTCAAGGGTTGGTCTAGGGAGCAATCTGTGATGAATTAACCTAATTCCTTTGGCAAGAAAGTTTGTTTCAAGCATTCGAAGCTCTAGGATCAATTGCAAGGCCAGTCGCCCAAGGAATTATGGTATGCCATTGTTGGCCTTAAACTTTTTTTAAAATTTTGATTATGTTCAGTTTAATAGGAAATAAGATCTTCAAGTTGATCCAACCATATAGAATCATAGTATTTCTTTCCACGATCATGTAGCACTTAAAATCGCATGATTTCGTTACCTATATCAAAAGATATTTACAAAATACTAGCAACAGTCCTCGGCTCCAACAGGAATTAAAGGAGATGATCTCTGCGCCGTTCGATCTGTGCATTAAGATTGGATGGCCCAGATCTAGGCAGACCATGGGATTGATTTCACCCTGTAAAAATCGCGGAATCGATCTGGACTGTCCGATCTTTGATCGAACGGACCATAAGCGATCCCGCATTTTGAACTACACTGACATGGTGCCAGGTGGCACCACGAGGACCAACCTATGCATGCCATGCTGCGGGATGCACCATGCAGGCACGTACTACGCGGCACGTGGATCCCGTGTGGGATCCCCCACTTAAAAGCCGTTAACTAATGGTTTAATTAATTAAAAAATGCAAAAAACTTCAAAAAATCATATAAAATCAAAGAAAAATCAGAAAATTACAAATAAAAACTCTCTAGAATCATCTTGATGAGAGGAATCTACAGAAATTAAAATCTCTAATTTTTATTGGGTAATTTTTCCTTAATTAGAGTTTAATTGAAAAATAATAAACCCTAATTACTCTTAAATTAATAATACAATTAATTTGAAACTTTGTAGAATAAAATTAAGCATAAAATACACCTTAAGTGAATTTATGGGAATTTAATTCTTTGACTTCAAGAGAAATTGAAATTTCATATGTTTACCTTTTTAATTAATTAAATTAATTAACCTTTATTGAAATAATTAAGAAATATTGATCTAACAACCTTAAATCAACATAATAAACATTAATGAACATTAGTTAATTAAACCTATCCGAACCTAATAAGTCATTAATTAACTCAATTAGGTAATTAAAAGAATTAAATAATTGAATTAAATGGCCTGAATTTAATTAAATCATAATAAATCAACCACTAAATCAAAAATTATGAATAAACTTTCATTTGAAAGGTATTTCAGTGAAGAATAAGTGAAAAATAAAATCCATAAATAAATCTTAATAAATTAGGCTTAATGTAGATTTTAATAAAATAGTTAAAATCTTAATTACACCGTATTTACATCTCTAATCAAGATGAAATGTTAGGAATATAAAATGGACATGTAACCCTACTTGCAAAAAATATTTCAAGTCCAAATGATCTCTGGATTAGGAGTTTTTAAATTTCTAAATCCCTAGGTCAATGTTAATCAAATATTGGGTTAAGGAAATTAATTAACCTATTAAATAAAATGGTAATTCAAACTAACTCCATCAAACATTAGAAAACTATTCAAAAACTTCTCTAAATATCCTAAGTCAATTAAAGTGATCCAATTCAATCTTAGGTTAATGAAATAAAACCTTAGGTTAATAAAATTATTAATTAACTTAAATCTTAACTTTTGAATCAATGAAGTCTAATAAAATCATTCATCTCTACTAAATTTAAATAATGAATCTAAAACCTAGGTTACATAAATCAGATCAAATAATTAACCTAAGTGCTTTCGGTTAAGCATAATCCATGAATAAACCTAAAGTACTAATTCATATTAATGAACTTAAACCTTAAGCTTACAAATCCATAATTTAATAACTTAAGTTAAATTGAATAAAATCAAGCTCTTTAAATTAACATGAACCAAATCAAATGAAACCCACATAGTTTAATTCAAAATGAAACAAACCAAACAAGTTAAATCAAATAAAGCAATTCAAACAAATGAAATAACATAAAACTAATCTAAACATAAATAAAATAAAAAGGATTAATTAAAATACTTAAGGATCTTAGTTAGACTTTTGAAAATTTCATTAGGAATTAGGATGTGGAATAAAGTGAGTTTCACCTAAAAAATGAAATTCATTATATGTCTCATTCTTGAAAACCTATTCAACTTTAATAAAATAAAATGGAATAAAAAGAGAATGGAAATTAAATCACTAAACCATTTGAATTGAAACCAACCAATGGAAAAAATTAAACAAATTCAAACTTCAAATTTAAACTTGAACTTAAAGGAGCCTAGCAAAGCCTTGCCACACAAACCCCTCTTTTACACACACTAGATTACTTAGGTCACGGACTCTAGATTTAAGATTAGATTGTTCTGTGATTTTCTTTTAAATCTCATGTGATATGTTGTGTTATGCTTCACATACAATAGATTACTTAGGTCACAGACTCTAGATTTAGGATTAGATCGTTATGTGATTTTCTTTTAAATCTCATGTGATATGTTGTGTTGTGCTTCACATATCTGTGTGGTGTATTGCTTTAGACTAGATGCCTAGGCTTGTTTGTTTGTTAGACCTGATGTTAGGGCATTCCTTCTAGATTTAATACTATTTTTTGTAGGGATTGTGTTAAAGGGGTTGCTGTAATAAATAAATCATAAAATTTATGTTTGCTTGTAGGTGTTGAAAATACATTAACATAGTCCATAGGACAAGTGGGCTTGACAAGCAACTAATGCTAAGCCCGTATGTTTTTGAAATATAAATTGCTTTGTGTGTTGTGTGTATTTTGTAACATTTATTTTGCAGGGATTAGGTTTTTTTTTTGAATTTTAAATGAAAATTTAAGCTTAGAATTAGGTTAGGATCTATGGGGTCTAGGATTTACAGGAGCTTACCCAACCAGGAGATTGTGCGGTGGTTCCCTGTGGAGCCCGATGGATGTCCCTAAAGAAGGAGACTTTCTTAGAAAGAAGACCCATAGATCTAAACTTGTAGTTCTTGGCCGGGTTGTATAAGGGCAGAACTCGGCTTCCCATTTTTCTTTCTTTCGGAGTGTAAAATAGTACTCGGCTATATTGGCCTTTCTTTATATAATTTAATTTGGATTGATTTATTTTGGGTGTGCAATAAAAATAACACGCTTTTCTTAGGTTTTGTTATGTGCTATGTTTATGCTGTGATGAATGCCTGGACATAGGCTCATAAGATAAACTAAATTTTCTACCCAATTAAATCAATTGGAACATAAAAATAAATACAAGTCATAATATTTATATAAAAACCTAGGCCATTAAAGCAAGATAAAAATGTAGCAACCCCTTAGCTGGATGTTTTAATATTATGCATAAATCATATTATTTCACTCTTGATTAATTAAAGACTTCCATACTTGCCAGAGAACTTGGGCTTGACCTTTGAGAGCCTTTGATGGAAGTACACCTTCTTATATTCTAATTTGGCCCATAATCTTTTCATAATTGCATGCATTAGGCATAAACTGTATTCCTATGACCTAAAATGAATCTTGAGTCAAAAATTATAAAAAAAAATCTAAAAAATATGCATTAGTTAGATGCATCTTCATACCCTACATGATCTTAGGGATTAGGGAATGAGCCTAAATTCATAGATTTCTTTCCTAAAACTACAACAGCCCAGCCATCTTGCATTCATATGACTTAGCCTCATTATTTTAAAATATGTTTAGGTGGTGTTAGCTCGCAGCCTTCTCCAGGAAGGTTGTAAGTCCAGAAGATTCATGGATAGGTTAGTTTCCTCAAGTGAGGAGAATGTCCAATGATTCCCAAGGATAGAATTAGGACAAGAATCTGACATGTGTCAGAAGCACCTATAGACTAGGTTCTAAAGCATCCTTTTAGGAATATGTCTTCAACCCTAGGCATTTCTATAGTCTTGTGCTACTAGAATCTAGCCATAGATTTAAGAAAATGATAACTTGAAGTCTAAAATTAAATCTCAAGTTTGAAGCTCAATCATAGGATAGATGAAATGTCTATTGGGCCTCCTAGTATCAATAGACATTTCCTACTCTTTTCCACTTAAAAATAACTCTCTCCAATTTGGACCTCTCCCAATTGAATCTTCAAAAATTATTCCTTTGAAAGCTACCTTAGTAGTATTTAGGAATAACCACTTGTTTCTTTAATCGAGAGTATTCTTAGGAAGAGACCCTTCCAAAGATGTAATTAACTATAGAGGCTTTCTTTTATAGGGAACCATGATCCAAGGATAAACTAAACTCTATTCTACTTTTCCATGTAGTTTAGGGGAAAACACTCTGGTACATGAAAGACCCATTAGCCTTAGGAGTATTTTATTGAAATGATCGAATCCATTATAGGAAAGCATGTTTATCTTTTAAGATAATATGTTTATTTCTTAATGTCGTATTTGATCATCTAAATAAAATATTCCTAAACTCTATGCGGTGTCATTTCTTTTTTCTATTCTAGAGAAAACACCAACATATTTTCTAGTGACTACACTAGGGAATGGTTCCCCTCTCCATCTTTAAAAATATGTGGTTATTTCTATAAATTGGCAGTGTACCAGTGTCACTCATCAACCAGGACTGCCTTTCTTTTCGTTGGATACCTCTCCATTTCATTCTTGGTTGAGTCTATCCAACATCTTGAATAGAGGTTCTAGAACTCTTCATTGTCACAGTTAAACGATTGGGTCCTAAAACCAAATCCCAAAATAAAATGAGAGGTGAGAGAAATAAATAGAAAAAATAAGTCATCTCTTTTAAGACCTAAATCTGGTCAAGATGGATTTGAAACCATTCCAATGTGGAAAATAAATGTTAAATTTAAAGAAGTATGAAAAGTACTTCAAAATTTGAAAGGCAAATCTCCAAACATAAAGTCTCAAAGTTAAACTTATTCTTGATCTTACTTTGGCTTTATACTAAAGCTAAAGAGAATCAAGACAGGGTCCTTGAATGGATACCCTTTATTCTACTACATTCACCTAAAGATGTAAACTGAAATGAAAGATTTCCTTCCAAACCTGAGAAAATCCAAATCAAAAGGAGGCATAGATGTGCCTATTTTCAGTTTCCCACCATGATTGAAGTTTGAATTACATTTAAAAATAAAAATTATTTTAAAAGAGAGTGCCTTATTGACCTTAGGCAGAGGTTAATTAAGGAACTAAATGTAAATCTTCTATTCTTATAGAAGAAAATTTTTATATAAATGCAAATCAGCTTTAATCTTAATTAATTTCCTCAAGTCCACTAGAATATTGGAAAACAAACTACTCAAGTTGATTGGCCAATTCTAAGGAGTGACTTGGAGGTAACATCTTTTTAGACTTTTCTAAAATCTTAAATTCTTAAGAGATTGGGAGATAGTCAAAAGAGGAAGATGACATGACATAAACAAAGATAAAGTGACAAGATTTACTTTTGCTCCTAATCAATAGAAGAAAATAGAGGGTAGCAAAAGAGAATTCTAATTCTCCTGATAAAGTTAAAATGAATAAAATTAAAACCAATAAATTTAAATAAACTTCCTTAATGAGGGTTTCCTCTCATTAAATGAAATGATATTTCGTGAATGGCTTTAATTAATTTTAAGGCTAAATCATGAAAAGAAAAAAAATGAAGAGTTTAATCCTTCTAAAGAAATCATGACCTTAGGATTGGGTCCTAAGGGTGATATTTCTATCTCTCAGAGTAAAAATATGAAACTTTTATCTCTAGTTAGTTGATAGATAAATCACTTAGGACTTTGTCAATCCAAATGAATAAAGAAAGCCCTAGTTTTCTCTATTCAAAGACTAAGGAATTATATGCTTTCAATACAAAGTGAACCTAAAGAGAATCCTTTTCAATGTCTTATGACCTATTTGACATTGTCTTAATGTTAACTATGGTGGTCAAAGATTCCATTGTAAGCTGAGATTACCTTTATTCTTATATGTGCTATGAAATAAAATACAAGTCAAACTTGACTTTCTAATAGCACATCATCTACCCTAGAGGGTCCTCTTTTAAATGATGATCCTCTAAATGAATAGATCATGAGGTCTATTGATCTATTGAGTATAGAGTTAGACCTACCTTCCCTTAATATCAAAAGGGAAATTCTTGAAATCAAGTTCAAAATGGTAGAGTTATACCACCTCAAATGACATTGAAAAGAAATGGCAAATAAGTCATCTTCGAAATGTGATGTTTTGCCCATCTTAAAGAAGTTTCTTGCAAATTCAAGCTTCATAATGCTTTGTTAAAAAGAAAATAAAATATGAAATAAAGTAAAATAAAAAAAAAGAAATGAAAGTAAAGCAAGGCATTACATAATCATGTAATTTGCCTTACTTAACTATAAGCAACTTCCTGATGTGGCATTCCACTATAAAGAAGTTCTAGGGTTATCTTCTATGATAAATATAGACTACTAAGAACTTATTAATATCTTGGTCGATGTGGAAAATTTAAAAGAAGAAAATCTCTGAAATATATGTTGATTCGGGTGCATCGATCAACATTAATTAGAAACATGAAAGTGAATTATATAGGCCCAATTTTAATCAAACTTTGATAATATGGGGTCATATAAATTCAATTAATTAAAGAAAGAAGTTTTTAGCTTCATGAAAATTTAATCTTAAAAACTCAACCAAGAAAAAGAACTTAATTTCAATCACATTGTTGGTTGAAGCCAAAATTCAAACATGAAAAAGAACAACTTAAGAATTTATGAAACATCTTTAAATGCTCTTGGATGGTCCTATCCAGCCCTAAATAAAAAAAGAGAATAAAAAGGAATCAAATGAAAAGAAAAAGTAGAAACATACTAATTATTGAAGGATGTTCATATTCATCCTAAAGTGTTGAATCTTTAGGAATATCATTCAACTACTCCTAAATGACCTCACTAAATATTTGGTTCCAATAGAAAATTATGATTTTAGAAGTGTAAAGTTTTCAAGGAAGTCATTATGCCAATTTAAATGACTCACTCCACTAAATCAATTTGAATCCAGAAATGTAACATCTTTAGAAAGTCATTTTCACCAATCTTAAATGGCTTTACTAGATTTGTTGTTTCTTGAAAAGATGAAAAAGAAATAGAAATGTTGGATCATATTATAGATCAATCAAGCGAAGACTTGAATCATATCAAAAATTCAATCAATCAAATGTTGTATTTGGACAAAAAGTCAAATACATCAAATTTCCTAGCAAATCATTTAGTGGAATCATTTCAGAAAGAATGAAATATCATGGAAATGAGTCAAATACATCTATCTTCTGAGTGAATCTTGTAACTAGAAAAATTCCCAAGTGTAACTATTCATAAAGAAATGAAATCAAAATATTACTAAAGAAAGAAAGAAAGAAAAGTAAAGGGATGGAAGGATTATATCCAAGAGCAAAAGGATGAAATCTAAAATTTCTAAGCATGTGGACAATTTTAACTTTAAACTTCTCCACATCAAATTAAATTGGTAGGGTTATAAGTTAAAAAATTGTCCCTAGCTATACAAAAATAATCAGATATCTCATGCTTTGTCATTTTAGCCTTTGCCATGATTGGGTGAGCTCGCTTGGCAGTTTAAATAAAAAGATAGTGGATCTTCTTTTCCAAGAGTCCATATCTTTTGAATGGAAAAGATTCTATTGAGTACACTCTGATACCATTTCAAATGAAGCAAAAATACCTAATAAACTAACATAGCTTAAATGAAATAAAAATAATCAGATATCTCATGCTTTATCATTTTAGCCTTTTCCATGATTGGGTGAGCTCGCTTGGTAGGTTAAATAAAAAGATAGTGGATCTTCTTTTTCAGGAGTCCATATCTTTTCAATGGCAAATATTCTATTGAGTATATTCTAATTTCAAATGAAGCAAAAGACGCCCAATGTAAATGTATATTTTAACTTCAAACTTCTCCAAATCAAAATAGAGTGGTAGGGTTAGAAGTCAAAAAAATTATCCCCAGTCGAGCAAAAAATAAGAAGATATCTCATACTTTGTCATTTTATCATATGCCATGATTGGGTGAGCTCACTTGGCAGGCTAAAAGAAAATATAGTGGATCTTTCTTTCTATGGGTCAATATCCTTTATATGGAAAAGGTAACATTGAGTATACTCTGATTCCATTGCAAGTGGCCTATAACCATAAATAAGAAAAGTTATGGAGTTATGGAGCCATTGTAAGTTAAAAAGCTTAAGTAATTTGGGTCCTAACTTTCATTTCAAAAGGCACTCTAGTGCAATGCATGAATTTTGTTTAGATGTGTCTGGAGATTTATATAGTCTTTAAGTTTGGGATGCACCCTTAGATTTTGAAGAAAAATCCAATTCCACAATTGACAAGTTGATATCAATGATCTAACTCTTTAATCAGTTAGCTATTTATGATTTGATTAAGCTATCTTTTGGGTTTAAAGACTACTTTATCTAGAAATAAATTGAAATGATCTCCAGATGTAGTTGTCTATAAACTTAAGCTTGATGACATTTCAATAAATTAAATCCCTTGGTGACTGTGGTCAAATTCCAAAAGAAAAGCAAATTTTTGCTAAATTAAAAGCTAAAAAATGATGGTTGTACATGAGAAGAAAATATTCTTCTTGGTTAGCTAACATCATTATATGACCCACATTATGGGACTAGGGTAGAATCTTTACCTTGAAAATGGGTTCAGATTACCCATATTTCATTTTAAAATCAAAAATATTTACATGCATAAGATTATCCTTCTTAAGGATAACTTATCTAAAAATTATCAAATAAAGTAATTCTAGAAAAGAAAAATTGAAAGCATATGATATGACATTCAGAATTCTTATAAGAATGTTCTGTTATAGAGTCATATCATTCAGTCTCAACATATTGGGGCAATTTAATAAAAAGTGTCATGATCAAGCTTTCTTATAATCCCACTTTCAATTAGGTAGAGGGTTATATTGAAAAGCTTATCAAAGAAGAAAAGAAAAGAAAAGAAACTTCAATATGACTTGAAGGACAGTCCTGTTATTATTTTTATTCTTGAAATTTACTTTTGAAGTAATTTCAAAGACCTTGTAGTAAATGTAGAAGGATCAAAAATGCAAAAAATAAAAAAAAATTAATCAAAGACTTTTATAAAAATTCACTTCATAAAACCTTCAAAAGAATAACAAATCAACTAAAGAAATTCAATTTCAAACTTATCAGGAGAATCTTAATTTCTCTAATCAGTTAATCCTTTCAGTTCCCTTATTGATTAGGGATAAAAAAAATTTGTCTCTATGAGAATCTAAAAGATTATCCTGATTCTCATTCACTTTAAAAAGCTTTAAAGGAATCTCTTGATCTTTATTGAATCCAAGAGAAGGCCTTATAAGCTGTTGATTCATGTCAATAAAGTAAAAATAACATACATGTCCAAACAAAAAGAAAAAGAAATTCCATTTTAGAAGCATTGGTCGACTTTAGTTCTTACTACCTAAAGAACTACACAGACACATGCAAGCTCAAAGAGGTAGAATTCCCAGGTTAGTACCCTATGATATCTTTCCTTCAGTGACATAGACATCTAGCATGGTTCATTGCAAATTTGAGATGAAAAGAAGAAAGAAGTAAAAATGATGAACTTCTATGCTCATGTCATAGTAAAGCATTGGGTCCAAAATATACCCAAGTCTTTCTTCAAAAATAATTGCCAACTCTTTGAAACCTTCTTCACTAAACTTCTTCATGTGTAAGGAGTATTAGTGAAATCAAGAAATGGAAGCAAACCTTCCAGTACCCTTTTCATCAAGTTAGACTAATCAAGTAAGGTTTAAGTCCATGAGACTCTTGCTTATTAGTCAAAACTTTTGGGGAATTAGGAATAAGTCACTTTGACCCCTTTTCCTCATCCATATCACCTATAGGTTAGGAGCAAGCCCTTTGTGGCACCTTTCTTATACATGACATGAGATGGGAGCAAGTCCTCTGTGGCACATTTCTCATGTCTTTCTGGGCTTGGAGTAACCCTTTGTGCACCATTCCCATGAAAAACTACCTTTGTAGGTTTGGAGCAAGCCCTTTATGGCACCATTCCAACTTTTGTGTACATGATTGGATCAATCCATCAAGGCCCCTTTCATGTTACATAGATAATTTAGATTGGATCAAGTCTTTATGACCCCTTTCTAATAGCTAGAAAGATATAAGCCCCCAGTCAGTATTCTTTCTAATCACCTAGAAGTAAGTCTCCAGTCGGCATCCTACTTTTTTGTACATGATTAGATCAAGCCATCAAGGCCCCTTTCATGTTACATAAGAAATTTAGATTGGATTAAGTATTTATGACCCCTTTCTAATAGTTAGAAAGATATAAGTCCCCAGTCAACATTCTTTCTAATCACCTAAGAGTAAGTCCCCAGTCAACATTCTTTCTAATCACCTAGGAGTAAGTCCCTAGTCGGCATCCTACTTTTATGTACATGATTGGATCAAGCCATCAAGGCCCCTTTCATGTTACACAGGCAATTTAGATTGGATCAAGTCTTTATGACCCATTTCTAGTAGCTAGAAAGATATAAGTCCCCAGTCGACATTCTTTTTAATCACCTAGGAGTAAGTCCCCAGTCGGTATCCTACTTATATGTACATGATTGGATCAAGCCATCAAGGCCTCTTTCATGTTACATAGGTAATTTAGATTGGATCAAGTCTTGATGACTCCTTTCTAATAGCCATAAAAATATAAGTCCCCAGTTGGCATTCTTTCCAATCATCTAAGAGTAAGTCCCTAGTCAGCATCCTACTTTTGTGTACATGATTGGATCAAGCCATCAAGGTCCCTTTTATGTTATATAGGCAAGTTAGATTGGATCAAGTCTTTATGAACCCTTTCTAATAGCCAAAAAAAATATAAGTCCCTTAGTTAGCATTCTTTCTAATCACATAGGTGTAAGTCCCCAGTTAGCATCCTATTTTTAGGATTGGATCATGTCTTTAAGAACCCCTCTCCTCTTTTCAGTTAATTAGGATGGATCATGCCCTTAACGGCCCCATCTTATTAGCTAATCACATTGGAGAAAGTCCCCAGTTGGCATCTTATTCAAACTTCTAAGAAATGGAATCAAGCCATTGAAGGCCCCATTTCTTTAGACTACTCAAATAGGATCGAGCTCATATGACCATTGTTTAGTAGTCAAAGTGCTACGGATTAGGATCAAGCATTTCAAGCCTCTTCTCCCCAACATAGCTTTTGAGGATTGGATCATGTCTTTAAAGACCCCTCTCCTCTCTCTAGCTAACTAGGATGAATCATGCCCTTAACAACCCCATCTTATTAGCTAATACATGGATCACCACTATTCTCAATTAAGAGTAAGTTCCTTGAAGGCATTTTCCTTGAGCATAGTGATTACATTAGGGTTAGACCATTCTTTGGGTCTACTCCTAATAGCATTCCTCTTCACCCTAGAACTTAATGAAGTTAAATTTCTAGGAATGAATCACACTCCAAAGTAAAGATAAGTACACATGTACCTATCTTTCACAACCAAAATCAAAACAAAATTCTAAGTTAAAAAAAATCAAAATCATGAATTGAAACCCCAAGTTTATGCTTGTATGTTGATCAATTTGGTCAACACCAATATGTGTAGTGTATTCTGGTTGATCCACTACACATATTGGGGGTCCATATATTAATCTCATTTTTGGAATAGGTCATTTTAACAATGAGAAGATCTCAAGTTCAAATAGAGATTTCTTAATTGAATATCCAAGTCAATATGCTTAGTAACTTAGGAAATGCATTTTTGAACTAAATCCAATTTACTTGGTTTGATACAAAATCAAGTCAAATATCCAAACATAAATTAAATCAAGTAAATCAATGAAAATAAAATGGAAGTTCAAAGTCAAATCTAAAGTCAACCTAGTATTGACAACCCACTAAAATTTGACCAAATTAAATCATCAAAAAAATTTAAAAAAAAAATTAAATAAACATGTTTGATCACAATGACAAAGAAATTTTATTCCATTGAGGCCTAGTAGGTAAGATAAATTCCTTAAATCAAATTGACCTAAATAGGCTACATTGAACTCAAACCAAGAAAAATTCAAATCACTTTCAACCAATGCAATTCAAATTCAATTAAAAAAAATGAAATGGGAAATACAATTCTCCATTAAATCAATTAACAAATCAGCAAATAAAATTAAAAAATAAAATAAAAGACATAAAGAGAAGAGAGAAGAAGGGAAATTCAATTTCCCCTCTTCCCACAACAAGCCAAACTCCACCCCTTAATAAAGGTGGCTACCCTCAAGTGAAGGCAATGAAGGCAATTAGCAATCAAGAAAAAAAACAACCAAGGAGGAGAGAAAGAAAGAGGGAAAAGAGAAAAGAGGAAGATAGAGCTCGCAACCATATGGAAAAATAAGAAGAGACACTTCCCATGGAGGATTGAGCACACACACACCTTCACACATTAAAACTGAAGCTAAACGAAATTTCCCCCTCCCCCCAAGTGTCCTTAACCACTACAAACCATCAAAGCCATAAAGAGCACTCAAGGGTTGGTCTAGGGAGCAATCCATAAGGAGTTAACCTAATTCCTCTGGCAAGCAAGTTTGTTTCAAGCATTCGAAGCTCTAGGATCAATTACAAGGCCAACCGTCCAAGGAATTGAGGTATGCCATTATTGACCTTAAGCTGTTTCTTTAAAAAATTGATTATGTTCAGTTTAATAGGAAACATGATCTTCAAGTTGATCCAACTGTATAAAATTATTGGATTTCTTTCTTCGATCATGTAACACTTGAAATCGTGAGATTTCGTTACCTATATCAAAAGATATTAGAAAAATACTATCAATGGTCCTCAGCTCCCACAGGAATTGAAGGAGACGATCTCTGCGCCATCCGATCCATGTATTTGGATCGAACGGCTTAGATCTATGCAGACCACGAGATCGATTTCACCCTGTAGGAACCGCTGGATCGATCTGGGTCCATAAGAGATCTCGTATTTTGAACTACGCTAACGCGACTCCAGGTGGTACCACACGGACAAACTCATAAGAAACACGTGGCAGGACGTGCCATGCAGGCACGTGCGATGCGACACGCGGATCTCGTGTGGGCCCCCCACTTAAAAACTATTAAATAATGATTTAATTAATTTAAAAATGCAAAAAACTTCAAAACATTATATAAAATCAAAGAAAAATCAAAAAATTACAAATAAAAGCTAAATGGATTCGCCTTGATGAGAGCAATCCATAGAAATTAAAATCCCCAATTTTTATTGGGTAATTTTTCCTTAATTTAGGTTTATTGAAAAATATTAAACCCTAATTACTCTCAAATTAATAATCGAATTTATTTGAAAGTTTGTGGAAATGAAATTAAGCATAAAATACACATTTGGTGAATTTTTGGGGATTTAATTCTTTGAATTTAGGGGAAATTGAAATTTCATATGCTTAATCTTTTAATTAATTAAAATAATTAGCCTTTAAAAAAATAATTAAGAAATATTGATCTAACAACCTGAAATCAACATAATAAACATTAATGAATATTATAACACTAATTAACATTAATTAAACCTATCTAAACCTAATAAGTCATTAATTAATTCAATTAGTTAATTAAAAGAATTAAATAATTTAATTAAATGACCCAAAATTGATTAAATCATAATAAATCAACCAATTAATAAAAAAATTATGAATAAACTTTCATTGAAAAGGTATTCTAATGAAGAATAAGTGAAAAATAAAATCACTTAATAAATCTTAATAAATTAAGCCTAATTTAGGTTTAAATGAAATAATTAAAACCTTATTTACACCTTAATTGCATCTCTAATCAAGCTAAAACTTTAGAAATATAAAATAGGCATGTAACCCTACTTGTCAAAAATATTTCAAGTCCAAATAATATCTAGATTAGGAGTTTTCAAATTTCTAAATCCCTAGGTCAATGTTAATCAAATATTGGGTTAAGGAAATTATTTAACCTATTAAATAAAGTGGTAATTCAAACTAATCTCCATCAAACATTAGAAAACTATTCAAAAACTTATCTAAATATCCTAAGTCAATTAAAGTTATCAAATTCATACTTAGGTTAATGAAATAAAACCTTAGGTTAATAAAATTATTAATTAACTTAAATCTTAACCTTTGAATCAATGAAGTTTAATAAAATCATTATCTCTAATAAATTTAAATAATGAATCTAAAACTTAGGTTACTTAGATGAGATCAAATAATTAACCTAAGTGCTTTAGGTTAAGCATAATCCATGAACAAACCTAAGGTACTAATTCAAATTAATGAACTTAAACCATAAGCTTACACAATCCATAATTTAATAACTTAAGTTAAATTGAATAAAATCAAACTCTTGAAATTAACATGAACCAAATCAAATGAAACCCACATAGTTTAATTCAAAATGAAACAAATCAAATAAATTAAATCAAATAAAGTAATTCAAACAAATGAAATAACATAAAACTAATCCAAACATAAATAACATCAAAAAGATTAATTAGAATACTTAAGGAACTTAGTTAGAATTTTGGAAATTTCATTAGGATTTAGGATGTGGAATAAAGTGAGTTTCACCTAAAAATGAAATTCATTATATTTCTCATTCTTGAAAACCTATACAACTTTAATAAAATAAAATAAAATAAAAAAGAATGGAAATTAAATCTCTAAACCATTTGAATTGAAACCAACAAATGGAAAAAATTAAACAAATTCAAACTTCAAATTTAAACTTGAACTTAAAGGAGCCTAGCAAAGCCTTGCCACACAAACCCCTCTTTTACACAAACTAGATTACTTAGGTCACAAACTCTAGATTTAGGATTAGATTGTTCTGTGATTTTCTTTTAAATCTCATGTGATATGTTATGATGTGCTTCACATGTGTGTGTGGTGTATTGCTTTAGACTAGATGGCTAGATTTGTTTGTTCATTAGATCGGATGTTAGGGCGTTCTTTCTTGATTTAACACTATTTTATGCACAAGACTATGTTAAAGGGATTGATGTAATAAATAAATAATAAAACTGATGTTTGCTTGTAGGTGCTGAAAATTCTTTAACATAGTCCATAGGGCAAGTGGGCTTGACAAGCAACTAATGCTAAGCACGTATGTTTGTGAAATATAAACTACTTTGTGTGCTGTGTGTATTTCCTAACATCTGTTTTGCAGGGTTAGGATTTTTTTTTTTTTGAATTTTAAATGTAAATTTGAGCTTAGAATTAGGTTAGGATCTATGGGGTCTAGGATTTAGGAGCGACCCAACCGAGATGGTGCGGTCCCTGGAGCCGATGGATGTCCTAAAGAAGGAGACTTTCCGAAAGAAGACCCATAGATCTAAACTTGTAGTTCTAGGTCAGTTGTATAAGTAACTCAATGCCCATTTTTCTTCTTTCGGGGTGTAAAAATTCGCTACATTGGCCTTTTCCTTACATAATTTAATTTGGCTTGATTTATTTTGAGTGCGCAATAGAAACCACATGCTTTTCTTAGGTTTCTTTTTGTGCTATATTTATGCTGTGATGAATGCCTGGACGTAGGCTCATAGAATAAACTAAATTTTCTACCCAATTAAATCAATTGAAATATAAAAATAAATACAAATCATAATATTCATATAAAATCCTAGGCCATTAAAGTAAGATAAAACATGTAGCAACCCCTTAGCTGGAGGTTTTAATATCATGCATAAATCATATTATTTCACTCTTGATTAATGAAAGACTTCCATCCTTGCCAAAGAACCTAGGCTTGACCTTTAAGAGCTTATGATGGAAGTACACCTTCTTCTATTCTAATTTGGCCCATAATCTTTTTCTAAATGCATGCTTTAGGCATAAATTTTATTCTTATGACCTAAAATGAATCTTGAGTAAAAAATTATAATATTTTTTTTGAAAAATATGCATTAGTTAGATGCATATTCATACCCTACATGATCTTAGGGATTAGGGAGTGAGCCTAAGTTCATAGATTTCTTTCCTAAAACTACAACAACCAAGCCATCTTGCATTCATATGACTTAGCCTTATTATTTTAAAATATGCCTAGGTGGTGTTAGCTAGCAGCCTTCTCCAGGTAGGTTGTATGTCCAGAAGAGTCAGGGATAGATTAGTTCCCTCAAGTGAGGAGAATGTCTAATGATTCCCAAGGATAGAATTAGGACAAGCATCTGACATGTGTTAGAAGCACCTCTAGACTAGGTTTTGAAGCATCCTTTAGAAATATGTCTTCAACCCTAGGAATTTCTATAGTCTTGTGCTGCTAGAATCTAAGCCCTAGATTTCTAAGAAAATGATAACTTGAAATCTAAAATTAAATCCCAAATTTGAAGCCTAATCATAGGATAGATGAAACGTCTACTGGGCATCCCAGTATCAATAGACAATTCCTACTCTTTTCCATTTGACTCTTAAAAATAACTCTCTCTAATTTGGACCTCTTTCAATTGAATCTTCAAAAATTATTCCTATGAAAGTTACCTTAGTAGTTTTAGGAATAATCACTTGTTTTTTTAATCGAGAGTATTCTTAGGAAGAGACCCTTCCTAAGATGTAATTAACTATAGGGGCTTGCCTTTATAGGGAACCATTATCCCAGGATAAAATAAACCCTGTTCTATTTTTCCATATAGTTCAGTGGAAAATACTCTGGTACATGAAAGACCCATTAGCTTTAGGAATCTTTTATTGAAATGATCGAATCCATTATAGGAAAGCCTGTTTATCTTTCGAGATAATATGTTTATTCCTTAATGTCGTATTTGATCATCTAAATAAAATATTCCTAAACTCTATATGGTGTCATTTCTTTTTTCCATTTTAGAGAAAACACCAATAGATGCCACCAATGTCAAGTATATGGTGTGGTCCTACATCAACCACCCAGCATTCTATATCCTACATTGGCCTTATGGTCATTTTAGTATTGGGGTACTGACATTATGGGTCTGATCGATCCTCCTTCTTCCAAAGGTCATAGATTCATCCTAGCTGCTAATGACTACTTTTCCAATTGGACGGAGGCAATCCCACTTAGAGAGGTCACAGCTCAACATGTGCTCCAGGTTTTCAGGAACCATATCACATATAGGTTTGGGGTGCCTCAACGAATTATATCTGATAATGGAACTGCATTCAAGAGAACTAAAATCAATAGCTTTGCTCAGAGACACAACATAGATTAGAGATATTCTACCATCTACTATCCAAGGGCAAATGGGTTAGCAAAACTCTTCAACAAAACTCTCATTCAAATACTGAAGAAGACATCAGATGATAACAAATGATGATGGCATGAATAGTTGGTTGAAGCCTTGTGGGCGTACCACACCACTTAGAGAACTTCAACTCAATCTACCCCTTTCTTCTTAGTGTATGGGTCTGAAGTCGTTCAACCATTAGAAGTCCAACTCCCATCACTAAAGATAGCCATGTGTTGTAAAATCACAATGAAATAGAATGCCAAGTTACGGTTGGAAGAGCTCGAAGGTTCAGAGGAGAGACGCCTATGGGCATGCCAGAACCTCGAGTTATACAAAGCTAAGATGATTCAAGCTCATAACAAGTTAGTTCGTCCTAGAGCTTTTCAAGTAGGAGAGCTTATTTTAGTTCTAAGGAGACCAATTATCACCCGTCAAAAGATAGGAGGCAAGTTTGAACTCACTTGGGAAGGCCCTTATGCCATAGAGAAGGCCTGCTAAGGAGGGTCTTATCAAGTCATAAATTGTAAAGGAGAGCACCCGATGCTTCCAATTAATGGACTCTACTTAAAGAAATACTATCCATAAATTCTATTTAAAAATGATTATCAATAAAACTTCATTTCATATCAAGTTCCATTTCTTCTGTGTGAGAAATATCTTTTGCTTGTGACTCCACTGTGATGTATTTAGGGTAGGTATAAGAGAACCCAAGAGGCATCCTATCTCTCCACAACACAAACACAAACTACAAAATAATCCTCCAGTGCTATTAGGATAGGTGTAAGAGAACCCAAGAGGCATCCTATTTCTACTAGTACAATTAAGTTAGGGGTAAGAGAACCTGAGCGGCATCCTTTCTTGGTGGAGTCACAAATGCCCTTGCAATACCATTTCATCCATTCTTCGATGTGCTTAGGATAGGTGTAAGAGAACCCAAGTGACATCCCATTCCCTCTTTTATAACATAAATAAACATATATCTTTTATCTCAGGCTACTTTGGCACTCACTCATTAGCTGCTCTAGGTCGGGTCTACATGCTACCTCGCTAGTATGTCACCCTAGTGGTCACTTGTTAGAGGATGTGAGTCCCCGTACTTTCTTCCTAACTTGACCATTGCAAACCAACGAGCACCTTATTAGTACGGTAGATTTCAGTGTCCATCTAGTGAGCTACCTCATGTTAACTTTGCTTAAGAAGATGTGAGTCCCTGTGCTTTCTTCTTGAACTAGCCATCATATACTAACTAGGTTGAGTATATTTGAGGTTTAGGATAAGTCCCCCAGAAGCTCCATTCCTCTTGACTACATTTGAGTCGATGTAAGTCCACCAGTGGCATTCACTTAGTAGTCGCCCTAGGTTAGATGGCACCTGTTGAGCCGAAGATAGACTATCTCAGCAATCAGTTCTACTTTACTATCCCTTTGGATTTGTAAACCTAAGATAGGTCTAGGATGATATTAGCTCCTTCTTAGTAAATCCATCACACACTGACAGGGTCCATCTAAAATTAAATTAATACTGATTATTCTTGAGTCGATATAAGTCTATAGTGGAATTCGCTCAAATAGTCACCCTAGGTTGGGATTGATCTATCATGCCATCGACAAATCACCCCAATAGCTGATCCTAACTTTGGAAGATGTAAGTCTGCTATGCTTTCTTCCTAGTACAGTTGTTGCACACCGAAAGACAAACCTTAGGCTGGATAGTCCTACCTTGTGGCTGGTAGACTACCCCTTTGGACTTGTAAATCTAAGACAAGTCAAGACCGACATACCTCCTTCTCAGTGGGTCCATCGCACACCAACAAGGTCCATAACATAACACACCAAATTAAATTAAATTAATTCTAATCAAATCAATATAAATCAAATTAATCATTAGGACTACTCTTGAGTTGAGGTAAGACCTGCAGCAGTACTCACTCAGTAGTCGCCTTAGGTATTGTTCGATTTGTTGCACCATCGATAGATCACCCCAATGGCTGATCCCTACTTTGGAAGATGTAAGTCTGCTATGCCTTCTTTCTAGTATAGTCGTTGAACACTGAAAGGCAACCCCATAGATCGGATAGTCCTACCTTATGATAGTTAGACTACCCCTTTAGACTTATAAATCTAAGACAGGCCAAAGGCCCTGTGGCTCCTTCTTAGTGTGGTCCATCGCACACCGACATGGTCCATAATAAAATAAATTCAAAACCAACCTCCCAAGCGAAGTCAAATTAAACATATCAAACAAATCAAATTTCTCCCCGGTGAGGCACAAATCAAATTAGCCTCCCTAGTGGAGCTTAGATCTAAATCAAACAAATTCAATCGAGTGTACATCCCCAGTAGATTTGCCCTCAATCTAGAACCCTTCTCCTTAGTGGAGCCATAACAAATTAAACTAACCTCCCTAGTGGAGTCTAATCAAACAAATCAAAGAAATCTAGTCAAATTCTTATCCCCAGTGGATAGCTTGAACCTATTTCCCAAGTGGAAGGTTCATGTACTCAATCCCCAGTGGATACACACCCGAACAAATCATACTCATAATCAAACTCAGATCCATATCTCTAGTGGATAGCTTGAACCTATTTCCCTAGAGGAAGGTTCATGTACTCAATCCCCAACAGATTCTTTCTTGCAAACTTATGCCCTTGGCATAAAGAGAGCTGCATTGCACTAAGATCGTGATTCTTTTTACCTTTCGAGTCTAGGTATAGATCACTTCCATTGTTTGTTGCAATCTTCTGGATGTTGTTGATCATTTTGGTCAATGCCAATATGCGTGTGCCTTGTTGACAATTCTTTTGACCTTACTTTTGGAGTGAGCTCTTAACCTCCTCTTCTTAGACTTAGGACTCTTCTAGACACTAAAAACTCCTTAGCCATAAGACACTTCTAGTGATTAGGTGAACACTTAACCTATGCCTAGAGACATAGAAATATTAATCATAAGATTATGCTATACCTTAGGGCTTAAGGAAATTACATATCCCATAGCCTAAGCCCAATATAGATACACTTTCTCAAATCAAATCCAGATTTAATTCTCAAACCAAATCTCAAATTCAAATTTAAATTCAAATTTAAATTCAAAATCTAATTTCAAAATTTGACTCCAAATGATTAAAACCCAAAATCAAATTCAAATCCTAAGTCATATGAACCACATTCATAAGCTTAGCCAAAACACCCTTAGATCAAATCAAACTCAATTGATCTCTTTATAAATCAATTATTCCTTTATTTATATTCACAAATATAAATGAAATCTAAATTCAAAAGACCAAAACTATATCAAAAATTAAATCCAAACTCAATCCAAACCCTTTAAGATAATTCTTTGGACTTAGCCAAATTCTATCAAGATCAAGTCAAAACTAATGAATTTTCTCTTGAGTCAATCATTCATTCAATTATCTACCCAAATATAAATGAAACCTACAATCATCAAATCAAACCGAAACCAACCCCAGTCAAACCCAACCTAGCCCTTTTGACTTGAAAACTTCAAATGAGCCAAAATTCCTTAGACTCCAAATTGATTATTATTGAATTTATATTTCAATCTATGGCTCATATATAAGTTCAACTAAACTCGAATCAAACCAAAAACAAACCAATTGACCCACTTAGGTCCACTTGACCCAAAGTGACCTAAAGGACCCATTTGACCCAACTTCCAATCCAACCCAAATTGGATTGAACCAAGATCACCAAAACCATCCACCATGATTGTTGATCACCCTAGAATGATTAATTACAATCAATTGGGTCAAACCAAGATAAGTTAGTCATTTGACCAAGTTAACCCTTAGCCCAAATAAACCAAAACTAGCCAAAACTCATCCTAGACCAAATTGATTAACCAATGATTTGAATTAACCTGAAATCAATATTTAAATATGACTTGACCACCAATTGAGCCAAACCAAGCCCAATTGGCCATTTGATCCAAGTTGACCCAAACTAGCCTAAAGGATCAAATCAGATCAAATCATGATCTAACCCAAATTGATTGCAACCAATGGCTCAAGTTTATTCCAAATTGATTATTGAACTTGACCAAAATGATAATTAAACCAAATTAAATCAATCAAGCCCAATTGAGCCATTAAGCCCAAATAGGCCTAAAGGGTCAATTTGGCCTAAATCCAAATTAAATCCAAATTGATTCAAACTAAAGATCACATTCATCTTAAATTAGCCAATTGAACATGAATCAACCCATAACCCAAGCTAATTTGATCAATTTTGGTCAAATTGGTCAACTTGACCCATTTGACCCATTTGAATCCAAATGAGTCAAAATCAATTCTAAGCCAAATTAAATCAAATTAATCATACCAAAACTCTTCAAAATTTCATTTGAACCTAACTTAAGCCTTGGTTTGACCTAATTTGACCAATTGGTCAACCTAACCCGATATGACCTAATATGACCCATATGACCCAAATTGAGCCAAACCCCTTGAAACAAAGCCATGACCCATTGGGGGCTAATCAAACCTGACCCAAACCCATTTGGGATCAGCCCAAAATAAACTCAACCCATTTAAATCCCTCATGGATCCTCACCCACATAGGATTCCACCCAACCTCATTTAATTCTCCCCCATCACATGCACTTAACTCCTCCCTAACATTTATATTAACTAGAGTTGATCATATGACAACAAGAGAGGACTTTGGAGCAAAAATTCAAAGTCCTCAATTAATCCATAATTCATCCCAACCACCCCAAGCAAGATGATAATATTTTGGAGCCAAAAAATATAAAAATTAGTGGATTTTCGGCCATTATAAAAGGAGGGGGAAAGGAGGCTTCAACCATCTTCTTCCCACCACCATTCAGCCCCCAAGAGCTCCCCAAAGAAAAAAGGAGCCCATCCCCCACCTCTTTGAGCCATTTTGAGCTCAAAAATACAAATAGAAGCTTTTCTGGTGATGCGACGATAAACATTGGAGAATATGGCATTGCAAAGGGATGCAAAGGTCAAAAATCATTCCAAAGCTTTCTCACATACCTAGGAGTTCACTCAAATCTTCACCACCACCGAAAACCATCCTTGATGAGGTAAATTTTGCCAAACTTTAGCCGGCCTTAGGATTTCTCACTTTTTGTGCTAATTTTCTTGCGATTTTAAGAATTTTCCTTAGATAAACCCTGTATTTTTCATTTTATTTGATCTCAATATGATGTAGAATTTTTTCAGAGAAAATTGATGTGAAAATGAGCTCAATCAGACCTCATTTGGCATTTTTTGCATTTTTTCCATCGGTTTCGCATATTGGTGAGTAGCAGCCATCCGATCCCACATTCAGTGGATCGAACAACTTAAATCGTGCTAGACACGCATCCTTCTGGCTACCAAAACTCATGATCCACTATTTGATCTTGCAGATTGGATCTAGATCGTCTGATCCGTGATCGGGCGATCTAGATCAAACCGTGCGGATTTTCTGATCTAAAAAAATTAATTTAAATCACCTGAAACTTCAAAAATTCATAGAAAATAAAATGCTTAAGCAAAAATTGCAAATCAAAAGCTCATTGGATTCATCTTTTTGAGGGTAATCTAACAAAGCAAAAATCCCCAAACTTAACTAAGTATTTTGAGCTTAATTTGAGTTTTAGTAAAAATTAAATTTCATTTAAACCAAAAAAGCATGTTAGATTAAGTTGAAATTTTAGGGATTAAAACTAAAGTTAAAACAGACCTACCATAAAAATTTCAAGTGAAAAGGACTTCTAGATTGGGAGAAATTAAATTTTGAAGTTTAGATTATCCATTTTAATAAAATAAATCAAATAAAAATTGAGAAATTTATAAAAATCTTTAAAATGGCTTAAATCACTTCAATTGATATCTAGGACTCTTAAGAAAATAATTTGATTTTTTGAATCCTAATGGACCATAATCAAACACTTAAGATTGAAGTTTAATCAATTAAGGACTTAATTAAAATATAATCTAAAAATAATTTAAATATCAAAATCAAAATGAGAAATGAAATAATAGTTAAGCAATCATTAATCAAACCTCAAATCAGAAAAATATCATCCTCCTAAGAAATTAAATTAAATATGATTAAACATATTTAAATTAATAAAACTCAATTAAACGATTAAATCTTAAATCAAACTTAAAATTCAACAAATTTAGGAAACTTTAACATGGGTCAAACTAGTATAACTAAACCTACACTAAGCATGGAGTCCTAATTATATGAAACTCCTTAATGAATTTAAATAAATAGAAACTAATTAATCATTAATAAACCAAAAATCAAATTGATTAACAAACCAATTCAACATAATCATTTGATATTAATCAAATTAAACCAAACAAAGTTAAAGTAAACTTAATTAACATATGATTAAATCACATCCATTTAGAATAAGATAATTAATTAGCCATTAATACATAAACTTAACAACTAAATCAAACATGAATAAAATCTAATGAACACATTAAATGAAGAAAATCAAACCTAACTATGACTATGAATAATTAAGTTTAATTGAAATAAAAATAAATAATTAAATCACTTAATCTAATCAAATGATAATAGCAATAATCTTTTAATCAAATCAAACTTATGTAAAACACTTAACTAAATCAAATCACTCACATGTGGGAAATTAAGCCATTAATTAAATAAATTTTGATTAATCTAATGATTTAAAAAAGTTTAATTACCCTTAATCAAACTTAATTAATTAAACATTTAATTAATGCAAACTAATGAATTAATCTATCATTTTAATGAACCAAATTAATTTTATAATCACATTAAAATTAATTCAAATCAAACACTTAATTAATCTACTAATTAATTTAATCACACCTCTTAAATAAACTAATTAAGTTAATTAAATTAATCATATTATAAAACATAAAATACAATTAAATACCAATCAAATCCTAAATTAAACATAAATCATTAAGTCATTAATGACATCATTAATCTAAATAAATATAAAACCAAATTAAAAATTAAATAAATCCTTATTTAATTTAATAATTAACTTAAACACACTTCTTGATTAAACTAATTACCCTTAAGCTAATCCAATTGAATAAATACCTAATTATTGCAAACCTAATGAATTAATCCATCAATTTAATAAACCAAATTAACTTTTCAATCAAATTCAAATCAAACACATAATTAATCTACTATTTAATTTGATCACACATCATAAATATGCTAATTAAGCCAATCAAATTATCATATTAAACTTAAACTTAATCAAACATAAATGTAAGTAAATACTAATCAAAACCTAAATTAAACTTAAATTATTAAGTCATTAATTACAATATTAATATAAACAAATATGAAATCAAATTAAAAATTAAATAAATTTTTATAATTAACTTAAATACACTTCTCAATTAAACTAATCACATAATTACATTGAACCTAAGTAAACCCATAGATTAATAAAGCTAATCAAATTAAATCAAATTAAATTAAATTAAGAAAGACTCTCATCAATTTAATATGTAATCAAATCAAATCTCATTCAACCTACTTAAATAAGATAAACTAATTAACTATCCAATGTTTGAAATAAAAATACTAACCAAACATGGATAAACATGACAAATGGATGAGATTAAAATTAAAAAATCCTAATTACAAAGAATCAAACTCAATTTAAATCAAAATAAACTCTCAATTAATCTAATCTGATCAAATTACAAATAAATGAACCATAATCAAATCAAATAAGCATAAAATTAAGTCACATAACCATAATCAAAGAAAAGAATTAAATACTAATTTAAAAGGATATTGAATTATCAAGATTTAATTAACTAAAACATCTAATCTAAAATTTTATCAATCAAAAACACATGAATTTAAACAAACTTAAACTTCATCAAAGATCAAGGATATTGAATTATCAAGATTTAATCAAACCAAAACATCTAATCCAAAATCAATCAATCAAATACTTGAACAAACTCAAATTCTAAATTCTTAATCAAATCAAATGAATTACATAAATTCAAATGGGTTGATTAAGATACTTAAGGACCTTAGCTAGACTCTTTAGGAGTTAGGATGTAGAATAGGGTGAGTTCTATCTACAAATGGAATTCATTCTACTCTTCATTCTTGAAAACTTAATCATCACTTTAACCAAATAAAAGTGAAATAAAAATAAATAATAAATCATTAAATCATTTAAATTGAAATCACCCAAAGGTAAAATTTAAACAAAATTCAAACTCCAAATTGAAATTTAAACTAAAGAAGCCTAGTAAAGTCTTGTCACACAAGCCTTAAGCACACACATTAGAATGCTAAGTCATCACTTCTAGTGCTAAGTTAGGGCGTTGTATGCATAATGTTGTGTTTTATTTTGTGATGTAATATTTTAGACTCGATGTTAAGGTATATGTTTCATGGACTGGATGTTAAGCCATTATTAGCCTAATCATATTTTCCATAGGGGGTTGTGCTTAAGGGGCCGCTGTAATAAAAATATTAATGCATTTGCTATGCAGGTTACTTTGCTCTTAAGCATAACTCATGTTAGGACAGGTGGGTTTGGTTACCCATGTGTGGGGTGCTAAGTCCAATTATTCATATAACTACTTAGGTTGTATGGTGTGTTTAGCTAACATTTGTTTTGCAAGTGTAGCTAGATTTACTTTTTCTATTTTTGATGTAATTTTGCATTAGGAATTAGAATTAGCATCATGGAGGATTAGGATGAGCAGTGGCCAGAAGACTTAGTCCCTGGGGTGCCCTGTGATGCATTTGGAGCAAATCAAATCAAAAGAAAGAGAAGGAAGGAATGAAGAAAAGAATGCAACCATAGCATGTATTATTTTTTGTTAATCTGGGTTTTATAAGGGTAGAGCTCGGCTACCCATATTTTTTTCTCTTTTCAGGGTATACGGTGGAACTCGACTGCACTAGACTTTTATTATTTTATGGTAGTATATAAAATTGTTTGATGTTGGTTTAGATTGCGCATTAGAACATCATGCTTTTCATAGTTTCTTTATGCTTGAATGTGTGGACTGGATGCGATAGGCTCTTACAATAAAATTAATTTTTCTACCCCAATTAACAACTCATAATTAAAATTTAAAATAACTCATAACCTCACATAAAAGCCCAAGAATGAAATCAAGATAATAAAAATTTTAGCAACCCCTTTGCTGGATGAATGAATGTAAAATATCATGCATGTTATATTCTTCCACTCTTGCTAAGAGGGGGTTTCCATCTGTGCCAGAGAATGAAGGCTTAACCTGTGAGAGCCTTTGAAGGAAGAACACTCCTTTCTCTCTTGATTTGGCCCATAATCAAATTCTCATGCATTTAGGCATACAAAATCCCATAGCCTATGTAAAAATAAAGAGTCCAAAAAGAATCAAATGAATTTGATAAAATTTACATTAGATTAAGTCATGGTTTCATACCACTCATGCTCTAGTTTCTTAGGGTGTGAGTTTAAAGACTTAGTTTCCTCTCTAAATAAATAACAGCCTAGCCATCTTGAAAAGCATAAGACTTGCCTACATGGATTTAAAGCATAGGAGGAGTTAGCTGGCTGCCACTCCAGGGGATTATAAGTCCAACATTTGGGTGGTTTATTCTCTCTTGTAAAGGTAAACCATATACCCATTTTTTCCTTAGATTTAGGTCATGTTCTGGCCCTCGCCAAAGCTCCCTAGCGTAAGATCTGAGGTAGCTATTTCCTTCAGGATACAAGCATAAATTCTCACTTCTTAGGCATTTTTACAATCTTATGTTGTGGAATTATAAGCCCTAACAATCTAAATAATTGTCAACTCAAATAATCAACTCTCTTTAATTTCAAAAATATAAAGCCCAATTATATGGTAGATTGGAATGCTCACTAAGCCATCTAGTATCATGAGAATTTAGTACTTTCTCCTTTTGGATTCCAAAATAAGTCTTCTCCTTGATCTATCCCATTTGATTTTCTAAAATAGCCAATCCTTTGATAGTCTTAACCTCAAAATATTTGAAGACCCTAATTATCTACTTTAATCGAGCGTATTCTTAAGGAATTCCCATTCCTTAGGATGTAATTAACTATAGAGGCTTGCCTCCATAGGGAACTTAACAAACTCGACTTAAAATAAACCTTACTTTACTTTTCCATGTAAAGTAAGGGAAAGATCTCTGGTATATTCGAAGACCCATCATGCCTTAGGAGTCCTTATTAGGTGATTAGATCCATTATAAGGTGGTAATTTCTATCTTTTGAGATAGTACATCATTCCTTAATGCCATACCTGATCACTTCAGTAAGTACCCCTTAAGATCTGTGTGGTGTCCCACATCCCAAAAATAAACACCACAGCTAGCCAACATCTTTAGGTTTTAGGACCTTACCCCGTGTTGGTCTTAAAACCCCTATTGGGTTCTCCAATGGGTAAAAATAAAAAGATTTAAATAAAAAAAGTAAAACATCTAAAGACTTCCTCCTTATCATTTTTTATGATAAAGAAAGGTTCATTCTAAAATAATAAAGATAAAATAATTTTTTCATAAAAATCTTGCTTTTTCAAAAAGCATTATTTCCAAAAAATGCACATAATAAAATATTTTGCACAAAATTTTCTTAAATCGCCTCATTTAACAATTCTCATAATTGTTATATGTAGGAATCTTCAAAAATAAAACTAACAATATTTTTAAAAAAAAAGCACAAATGAAGATCTTCCCTCAATTCATTTTGATGAAGATTTCATTTTCAAAAATAAAATGAACAATCATCTTTCCAAAAATCAAAATCAAAATTAAAAATAAAACTTTCAACCAGCACACATGAACCTTTCCATTCAATGTACCCACACAAGTTTCATTTCAAACAGTAAATTTTTCAAAAGCACATATGAATATCTTCATTCAATATACCAAAATTTATTGAATGAAGATTTCATTCCCAAATAAAATAACATCATTTGGAAATCCCACTTAAACACATCCCATATATGATTAAGTTCGAACTCCCTCTTTCAAAAAGTAATAATCACACTCAAAATAAAATTTTCACATTTTGCAAAAATAAGATTGACTTCCATTTTTACATACTCAAATTTGTTAAATGGAAGTCTTCTTTTTAAAAATTAAAACTTAACAATCATATTTTCAAAATTCAAAACACATTTGGAACTTCATTTAGCATACTGAAATTTGCTAAGTAAAGTTTCCAAATTCAAAATCAAAAATTTTCAAACACATTTGGAACTTCATTTAGCATACTCAAATTTGCTAAGTGAAGTCTCCAAATTCAAAACCAAAAATTTTCAAACACTTTTGGAACTTCGCTCTTTAGCATACCAAATTTTCTAAAGAGAAGTTTCTATTTTCAAAAAAAACCAAAACATAAAAATTTTTTAAACAAATCTTTTGAAATTTCATTTAGCATACTCAAATTTGCTAAGTAAAATTTCCATTTCACAAAATTAAGCAGAACTTCATCTTTAGCATACCATATTCGCTAAAGTAAAATCTCCACTTTCAATTAAAAACAAATCAAAATCAAAAGGAAACACTTTAAGATTTCCTTAGCATACCCCAAATTTGCTAAGGATCCTACTTTTGCAAAAATCAAAATAAACAAAATAAATGAATCACTTTAAGATTTTCTTAACATACTTGAATTTTCTAAGAATCCTATTTTCAAAAATCTTTCAAAAATACACTTGGGTTCTTCACTTAGCATACCTAAATTTGCTAAGTGGGAATTCCAATTTTCAAAATCAACAATAATTCTCAAGAGAGAAATAATTTTTTTCAAACACTTCACTTAGCATACTTAAATTTGCTAAGTGAGTAAAATTCCAAAATACCAAATCAAAAATAAAATCAATTGACCCTTACTTTAACATACCCAAATCTGTTAAAGGAAAGGGTCCTCAAATCAAAATCTAATTTCAAACATGAACTTATGGAAGCATCTTTCTAAAAAACATTTGAATCCATTTTTCAACATACCCAAATTTGTTGAAGTTGGATTCAAATTCAAAAATTCACCTTTCCAATCAAATTTATAAATATTCTCTAAATCCATTTGAACCCCACTTAACACTTACAAGATGTTGGATATGGGTTAAAATTTTAAATTCAAATTCAAAAATCAATAAAAAAATTGAAATCTGATCGAAGCTTGTTTCCTATATTACAGATTCTCAGCATCACTTACAGTTCAGTCCATCAGTTTTTGCAGTTGATTAGAAATGGAAAGCTCACAAAAGTTTGTGTTCACTTTCCCATATGACATGGACTTAGCCTTGGATCAGACCAACCTACCCCAAGCTGATCATACCCACCTTATCCATTTCAATAGAGGTTTTGAGGGAGTAAAGATCACCTATGAGGGCACTCCCCTCACAACTGTCAGTAGGTGCAGTGGTCGAGCAGAAGCTGGTCATCGAGATCAATTTACCCTCAGATTCTGATATACTCTCATTAAAGAAGAAAGCAATGGCAGTCCCACCAATTTTGGTAGTGACAATGACAACACCTATGTGCCCCGTGGTTTCTCGTGCTGCCCTAGTAAGGGCTAACACCCACTCTTTCACACCCTCTAAGGGTAAGGCTCCTCTGATTCCAGAGATTGCCTCTCCAACCTTTGAGGTTGGATCTAGTTCTTACACTACTCATCCTACCCGGACATAGAGGAAAAATAAAAATTGCATGATCAATGAACCAGTATCATACTAGGATTTCTAGGGAGATGGAGGCTACTACGTGATTAGTTGTAGAGGAGGTACCTACTCTGATCACCCCATTGGTTACAATGAACCAGTTTCATCCTCTCTCTGAGTCATATAGAGAGGATGCTAGGAGGATTCGTACTTCACCTCCACCAGTGATTCAGCACCAGCCCTCAGTTACTCAGAGCAAGAGGTCATATGCTAGCCTCTGATCAATTTTAAGCCAGGTCGGTGGAGCTTACAGATGTTCTGAGTCTGGAGCTCAATTTGATTTGAGATTCATCATTCCCTATAGCATGGGGAAACATCTATGATAGGAGAGGGCTAGAGAGGCCCATACATCTATTCATATCACCAGTAAGGAGAGGAAGAGGTTGGTCACCGGGCGACTTCTCCTCGTCGATTTTCCATCGGCATTACCCATCGACCATAGATAGCATCACGCTTCATGACCCATCATAGGAAGAGGGTCCCTGTCCTGAGAGAGTCAGTGGTGTCTCCACCACACTACTCTCCCCCCGGTATGCCATCACCTGTTCACATCACAGCATCCCTAGTTCCATCGAAGACCATGAAGACCATATCCGGGGAGAAGCGTACCCCATTGGTGATCCGGCTACAATCGAGGGATCCTACTCCATCTACACTGCCTACTGTGGAGAAGCTGAGCTCTCCTACTCGACCTTATGCCCAAGTGGTGGTGTGGAGGGAATGGCAACCCCGAAGCATAGTGGTCATCCCTTCACCAACACCACCAGTTCAACAAGATATGGAGATGGTGGCAGCTTGTAGAGGGAGCAGAAGATAGCTTAGTTGCACCGATGATAGTAGAACCTCATAGGAGTGTCACCCCTTTTAGAGTTAGTGATAGTCAGGAGTGTGTCTCTTCTAGTGAGTACAATCCTCATAGGATTAACTCTCTAGCGGCGAGGTCCGATTCTCGGTACATGGATGATCACCTGGCCAAAATTATTTGTTCCCATTTAGATTAATCATTCTCTTGAGGAGATAGTAGCACATTATCTTGTAGAGAAGAAGGAAATTTTGGGATATGACTAGTCAGATGAGGAGAAGATCAGCTTCGATCCAAATGAAGATGATTTGTTGGGAGAATCAGTCGGGGTCTATATGGTAGATACCAAGGGATCCCTCCTTAGGGAGCAACAGGCTATGGAAGGTGATGAGGTTGATCAAGAAGATACAGCCCAATCAGCCCAACACCTCTGATATCAATTAATACAGAAAGACAAGCAGATATATATGATGGTGAGGCAGCTTGAGGACTTGCTAACAGTAGTTTCAGTACTTCAAAAATAAGCCTCAGCAGTTCATCTTACTATGACCTATATTAGTTAGCCAAAGTTAGTGCATGTCTTGGACCCATCCAAGACCTTACCTCCCATTGAGCAAGGTAGCACTAGCATGTATAGGAAGGTACTAAAAACGTACCTCCATATAGGAGAAATACATCAGATCTATGGTTGAGCAACAATTGAAGGAAGCATTGGAACAAGCTTGGGGAGGATCATTAGTTTCAAAGGGTAGAACATACCCAAAGGAATTTGATGCAATCCAATATCCCAAGGGTTTTGTGCCACCTTCCTTCAAGAGCTTTGATGGCAATGGAAACCCGAGGCAACATATTGCACACTTCAGGGCCAGTTATTGCAATGCCGGTGGTAGTGATGCTTTGCCATTCCACCTCTTTGTTAGTAGCCTAATAGGGATTGCTTTAGATTGGTATGTTGAACTTCCTAATAGTTCAGTAAAGACATTTGCTGAGTTGGAGCAACTCTTTACCAAGAGGTTTGCTGGAGCTCAACGCTTACTGTTGGTGATCTCTTTATAGCACAACAACACCCAGGTGAATCCCTTATTGACTATATTCTTTGATGGCATAACATGAGTATGAAATGTGAGCCATAACTGTCTGAGCAACATGCCATTGAGATTCTTCTAAAGAATATCCATAGTCCAGTCGCCTTCATGCTTAAGGGCTTCACTATCAAAACATTTGAGAAGCTAATCAACAAAGTAGCTAGTCTACAAGGAGAGGCTTAATAGTTGCCTTTTCAAGACCAGATGCCCAAAGAAAGCCTTTCTATGAGAAGAAGTCAATCCGATATGAGATAAGGGAAGCAACTAGCCAGTCAGTCCAGACCACATCTAAAGAATCTTCGCCTAACCTTAGCAATGCATGCAACTGGAACGCCTACCACCTCCACCGACCGTCCCTCCTCGCCATACCATTAGCGGGCAGCACACCATCGTAGCTATGGTCCACCTACTCATTTAGATAAGCTTAACAAACCTTATTCATTCAACAGGGAGGTAATCAGGAAAATCTGTAAGAATCTCTTAAAGAAGCCTGATTTTTAGCTACCCAAACCTAGGAGACCGGAGGAAGTAGAGAAAAGTCATGATCCTAACTTTTGTCCCTACCACCGTATGCTAGGCCATGTTTTGGAGGATTGCTTCATATTTAAGGACTAGCTTGAACATAGCTTCAAGATCAATGTTATAGTTATCCCAAAGGAATACCTTGTGGAACAACTATCTAGTTCCATTAGGGTAATCCTTAAGGATACATATGATCCTTCCAAAACCAAAGAAGGTTGGGATATCTCTTTATCCAAAACCTCTAAAAAGATCATCTAGAAGATCAAAAAACTTTCCCTGTAGGTACCTTAGTCAGCTCAAACCTCCAACATCAAAGAAGGTTTGCAAGTTGCTTTGACTCGGTGGAGTTCAAGGCGGGGCATGTGTCAACCCAGGATAGCCTCATAGCACAACCATCAACTAAGTCTTGCCTCCAGCCTACCATTGTAGCTACCACATTGGTGGCCTCCTATACTTCAGCTAGTTCTTCTTCTTCTAGTAGTAGAACTCTTGTATCGATTGATTTATACTTTGTACCTCCTAATAAATCCAAGAAATTGAAGAATAAAGCTAGCTTAAATTTTATCAGTGTCACTTTTGATGGGTAGTCTACTTCTATTCTTAATGATAACTCTTCAAGTCAAAATAACTATAATGATTCTAATCTTCCTCTTTCTGATTCAGAGTTAAACTTTCCCACTCTGAATACTACAGGTTTGCCTCTTAAGATAGACTTGGAATCATTCAATTCTGAGGGTCCCATAGGAGAAGCTGTAGGTGAGCCTGATGTGCAGGTAGACCTTATATTATCCTGCCACAAGAGATCACCAAGGTCAACCTCCATAGTGGCAAGGTTCTACCTCCTTTGGCAGCACCTCAAGATAGAGGGAAACAAGTCATTGGTACAGAGGATCGAGAAGCCCCTCCACAATATGCTCCTCCCATGGATATGCTTATGAAAGACCAGCCCAAGGTGGACTATAATGTCCTCTCTCATCTAAGAAAGTTGTCATCTAAGCTAAGCATATATGATGCCCTTGTCTTATCTAAAGAGATGAGGGAATCACTAGTCAAGGCTCTCCTTGATCCTGAGATATGCTTAACTCAGTTGACCGCTATAGGTGAGGAGGCACATTATGCGAAAGAAGCCCAAGGGATTACTTTCATAGATGAAGACCTTCTTCTGGGGGACTTGGAGCACAACCGTCCCCTCTACATCACAGTCAGCATGGACAGGTTCAGACTTGCCAGAGTTCTCATCGATCTAGGTGCATCGATGAACATTATGAGTCTAAGGACCCTTGCCTATTTGAGGATTGACATCTCTACACTATAAGGAGATCAAATGATGTTGTGAGGATTCAATGAACAAGGTGAGCGGGCTTTAGGTTCCATAGTGTTACCTTCAGGAATAGGTGACTGGAAGACTGAAGACAAATTTTAAATCATTGATTCAAAAACTTTGTTCACTACTTTTCTTTGTAGGCCTTTGGAAACATCAGAATAAAATAATTCCATCCTCCCTCCATCACTGCATCAAGTTCAAAAAGATGGGATTGAATACCGTGTCATTGGAGATGAAAAGCCATTTTCAGTTAGAGAGGTTGAGATCTATGAGGATACGACCTACTATCTTCCTCAAAACACCATTTCTCGTGAACTTAGACAAAACTCAATTTTAAAAGAAAAAGAAAATGAAGTAAAAGAAAAGAAAAATGGAAATCCAAGTGAACAAGAAAGGGGAATTGAAGAAGAAATAGATCCACATATCACTTTCCACCCACAGTTCATTCCATCATATGGACATGTGGGTAGGATGACTCAACCTCCACCGGTGCAGAGGTAGAAATAGAGGTAGTTCCATAGGTGGAAGACCCCCTAGTTAGCCATCAGCCAACATGGGTCATGTTCCAGCTCATAGAAGTACCCCTACTATTCACATAGACTTGGAATCCAGCTCGGAGGATGAGTATAATGTGATTAGTATACCAGCCAACCCCTCTCAGCATATTCCATTGGAAGTGACTTTCGATCCAGATAGAGATGTAAACTTGGCCTCCATACAAAGCAAAGTATTCGAATCAGGTTTATGTGAAACTATTAGGAAGCAACTGGGAACCTTAGCACTAACCTTACTTACATCTCAGAAAGTTGAAGGTTTAGAAGTTAAGGAAGTCCCTAAGTCTTCCAGTGATATGAAGCTTTGGGATCATCATCCTCAAGTCCTGAAGTAGAACTTGAGGAGGATACATTTAAAGAATTAATAGAATTACCATTTGACTTTTACTAGCCTTGTGTTCATAAATAAAGAAAGTTTTAGTTCCTCATACATGGTCCATGCACAAGTCATAGTACTTTAAAAAAAGTTATGGAAAAATATAGGCAGGGAAGCACAATCAAGAGCATGACTAGGATTCAGTATAGTGGGTCCAGTTGATGATGATGATTACTGCTTAGTTGTTACCAATCATTTAGAGTCTGATAGGTTCTTTTCACACAACACCAATTCTCATGAGAATGTGTGTTTAAAAATCTTAGATGTCCAGATGATGTCCAAATCAAAGATGCACCGCCAGAATTTGAAGAGGAGATCCATTCAATAATTAACAAGCTTAAAGAAATCAACCTCGGGATGGAAGAAAATCCACACCTGAGGTACATCAGTTCATTGCTAAATGAAGAAGAAACTAATGACTTAGTTAGGCTATTGACTGAGTTTAAAGACTGCTTTGCATGGAGTTATGAATAGATGCCTGGATTATCTACTGACATAGCAGTCCACAAGCTAGCAATAGATCCTAATGCTACCCCTATCAAGCAAGCTCCTAGACGCATGTAATTATAAATCGAACAATAGCTCATTTCAGAAGTCAAGAAATTGATCGATGCTGGTTTTATCAGAAAAAAAATATCCTCCCTGGTTAGTCAGTGTCATCCTAGTTAAGTGTCATCCTAGCAGAGAAAAGGAAGATCACCTCTTTGACTTGAGAGTAGTTTTTGAATGGTTAAGATAATATAACCTCAAAATGAATCCCGTGAAGTGTGCATTCGAAGTAGCTTTGGGGAAATTCCTTGGGTTTATTGTCTGACATTGGGGAATAGAAATAGATCCAAAAAAAATTAAAGCAATCTTAAAAATGCTACCTCTTAAGAGTTTAACTCAACTCAGATCCATCCAAGGATGGTTGGCATATCTAAGACGCTTTATCTCCAACCTATTAGAGAGATGCAAATCATTTTCAGCACTTGTCAAAAAAAATACCAAGTCTAAGTGGGATGACAAGTGTCAGCATGCCCTTGAAGACATCAAGCAGTATTTGATGAAGCCACCTATTCTCGCATCCCTTATCTCGGCCAGGCCCCTCATCCTCTACACTGCTGCATTGGATGACTCTCTCGATGCTCTGTTAGCCTAAGCCAATGATGAAGGGAAGGAGAGTGCTCTCTACTCAGCTGTCATCTAATTCCTACTGAAGTGAACTATTCACCTATTGAGAAACATTTCCTAGCTCTATTCTTTGCTTCCCAAAACCAATAACACTATATGCTTTCTCATAAGGCAAACTTGATCTTCAGAACCAATCCACTGTAGTATCTCATGATACGGCCAACACTATCCAGACATTTGGCATGATGGTCCATAATTCTCTCACAGTTTGATATCACATTCATACCCCTCCGTGAGGTAAAAGTATAAGCACTAGCAAATTTCTTAGCAGCACACCACTTCCTATTGATTCTCAGCTTATTGATGATCTCCCTGATGAAGAAATCATGAACTTAAGGGAGGCCATCAACTGCTAATGGGAGATGAATTTTAATGGTACAGCTTCTTTTCACAAAGGGTAAGCACCACGATCTACTCTTGTAGGAAAGGCAGGGGTAAGAATAGTTTTCTTAACTCTAGACTGCGATGTGATGAGATTTTCATTCTATCTTTCCAACCCCTACACCAATAACGAACCTGAGTATGAGGCTTTGATTGCTGGTCTGGAGTGAACCATCACTATCAGTGTCAAGAGCATCAACATCTTTGAGAATTCTCAGTTGGTCATCAATAAGACCAGGTCCTACAAGGTTCTCAAACCTAAGCTTTGTCATTATCACGAGTATACCATGAAGCTGTTGGTCCAAATTCCCTAAGTCACCATATACAAGGTTCTTTGAGTAGAACATAGTAGTAGATGCCTTGGTTAAACTTGGCAAAGAATTGGCATGTCTGGAAGATGAGTCCATTTCAATAAGGGTCTAAAATAGACAAGTTCTATCTCTTATTGATGCTGAACTCATCGAGAGACTTTCTCTTGAAGGGGAGGTTTCTGTTGCCCATAAGGACAAGGAACTTGATTGGAGACAACCATTCATAGATTATTTGAACACTAGCAAACTACCTCAATAGAAGTCACAAACCCATCAGGTGAAATAGAGAGCTCTCTCCTATGTTCTTGTTGATGACACCTTATATCGACGGTCCTTTGACCAAATGTGGTTACACTATTTAGACAAACACAAAGCCCATGGCATTATAATCTAGGTACATTCAGGTCTATGCAGAGCATATCAATCTAGTCCAAAGATGAAGACAAAGATCAAGAGACTAGGATACTATTGTCCATCGATGATTATAGACTGGATGGATGTAGCTAGGAGATGTCATCAGTGTCAGGTGCACGGTGTGGTCCTCCACCAACTACCCAACATTCTACACCCTACTTTCACCTCATGGCCATTCGAGTGTTGGGGTATTGACATTGTTTGTCCGATTGATCTTCCTTCTTCCAAGGGGCATCGGTTCATCTTAGCTGCCACCGACTACTTTTCTAAGTGGGTCGAGGCAATCCAACTCAGAGAGGTCATAGCTCAGCATGTGCTTCAATTTTTTAGAAACCATATCGTATATAGGTTTGGGGTGCCTCGATGAATTATATTCGATAATGGTACTACATTTAAAAGCACCAAGATCAACATTTTTGCCAAAAGATATGATATATATTGGAGATACTCCACCATCCACTACCCTAGAGCAAATGGCTTAGCCAAAGCATTCAACAAAACTCTCATCCAGATACTAAAGAAGACTCTTGATGAAAATAAATGATAGTGAAATGAGCAGTTGGTTGAAGCCTTGTGGGCCTACTGCACCACATACCGAACTCCAACTCAGTCTACCCCATTTTTCTTAGTGTATGGATCCGAAGCTGTTCTACCTTTAGAAGTTCAACTCCTGTCACTAAGGATAGCATTGGGTGGCAAGATCACTACATAGCAGAATGCAAAGTTGCGGTTAGAAGAGCTCGAAGGTTTGGAGGAGAGTCACCTACGGGCGTGCTAGAACTTCGAGTTGTACAAGGCCAAAATGATTCAAGCTCATAATGAGCTAGTCCGCCCTAGGTCTTTTCAAGTTGGAGAACTTGTGTTAGCCTTAAGGAGACCAATTATTTCCCATCAAAAGATGGGAGGCAAGTTTGAACCCACTTGGGAAGGCCCCTATGTCATAGAGAAGGCCTACCAAGGAGGATCTTATCATCTTATTGATTATAAAGGGGAATACCCAATGCTTCCAATTAATAGCCTCTATTTAAAGAAATATTACCCAAAAAATAAATAATGCTTGAAAGTAATTCTATCAATCAACAAAAATTAGATTCCATTCATCAAAATCTTCAATTCTTTCGAAGTGTTGTTTGCTTGTCTTGCGAATCCACCTTAATGTGTCTAGGGTAGGTGTAAGAGTTCCCCAATGGCATCCTATCTCTCTTTCACAACATGAACATAATTTCTCAGCACTATTAGAATAGGTATAAGAGAACTTGAGAGGCATTATATTTTGATTAGCACAACTAAGATTTATGTGAGAGAACCTGAGCAGTATCCTTTGTTAGTGGGAATCTTGCTTGCCATCCGTGGCACCACTTCATCAAATCCTCTAGTGTTTTTAAGGTAGGTGTAAGAGTCCCCTAGTGGTGTCATATTCCTTTTGACATGTGCATAAAAATAAATACTTATCTTTTGTCTCGAACTATTTTGATGTGGGAGCAATCCCCCTATGGCACTCACTCATTAGCTGCTCTAGGTTGGGTTTATATGCTACCTCACTAGTATGTCACCCCAATGGTCACTTGTTTGGATGATGTGAGTCCCCGTGCTTTCTTCCTAACTTGACCATTGCAAACCAATGAGTGCCTTGTTAGCTTAGTAGTCTTCACTACATAGCCAGTAAGCTACCTCATGTTGATTTTGTTTAAGAAGTTGTGAGTCCCCGAGATTTCTTCCTGAACTAATCATCATGATCTAACTAGGTCGAGTATATTTGAGGTTTAGGGTAAGTCCCCAGAGACTCCTTTCCACTTGTCTACATTTGAGTTGATAAGTCCGGTGGCATTCACTCAAGTCACCTAGGTCGGATGGCACTGTCGGGCGAGAGACTATCCTCATCTAGCTATAGAGGATATGAGTCCTCGAGCTTTCTTCCTAGGTTGATTGTTGCAACTTGGTTGGTTGTTCTTCTCATGTGACTTACGGTGGATACACCACTCTTGGCAGATGTGAGTCCCTTCACTTTCTCCTTGAGTTGGCCACTAAATACCTAGTTGATATATGACTAGCCATGTCATTCCCTCTAGGGTTTTGGATTAAGCCCTTAGCAGCCCCATCCCCTGCGGGCACTCTATTTGGATCACATCCTTTATGACCCATTTAGACACTACCCAGGTTACTCTTGGATTGGACAATCCCCCTTTCCTAGTAGCCACCCTTGTGGTTGGAGAATTTGTTTAGCAGATGAGCTGATTCTCCATTGGTTCACTAAATCTGAGATAGGTCTAGACTGATATAAACCACTTCTCAATTTGATTCCTTGCAAATTAATAGGGTCCATGATAAACAAACAAAAAAAATAAAATTAATTCACTTATGGATTAGGAAGTCAAGCCCTCAAAGGGTCCCATTTTCCCAAGCAGACATCCTATCTTTAGGGAAGTGTCAGCATAACTCCCTATAGGAATTTCCTGACTACATGAGTTGAGATAAGTCTCTGGGTCAGCACTCACTTCGTAGTCACCCTCAGGTCAGGTTCAATCTATTTTGATTAAAAGCAAGTCACCCTGACAGTCATTCTGCTTTGAAAGATGTAAGATTATGATGCATTCTTTCTAGCATGATTATCGCAAACTGACGGGTAGCCTTAGGTCGGGTTTGATTTGTTCCCCAAAGCAACCGATCACCCTAGTGGTCTTTTGTAGTGAAAGATGTGAGTCCCTGAGCTTTCTTCCCTATAATTGATTATTTCAAATTGAAAGGCACTCCTTTGGTCGGATAGTCCTCCCATCGGCCAGGAAATTATTCCCTTTAGTTCAATAAATCTAAGATAGGTATAGGCTGATATAAGCTCCTTGTCAGTGTGATCTATCACAAATCAATGAAATCCATCAAAAAATTCTAAAAATGAAATTAATCTTGACTATCTTTAAGTTGATCTATTTCCCCTAGCGGCATTCACTCAATAGTCAGCCCTAAGTTGGGTTCAATATGTTTCCTTGCTAATAGATTACCCCAGCAACTGGTCCCTACTTTGGAGGATATAAGTCTACTATGCTTTCTTCATAGTATAGTTGCTGCATACCGAAAGGCATCTCTTTGGTTGGCTAGTCCTACTATGTGTTTAGTAGACTACCCCCCTTTGGATTGGTAAATCTGAATTAGGTCTAGGCCTCCATGGCTCCTATTCAATGCAGTCCATCACAAACCAATAGGGCCCATCTTAAAATCAAAATCTAAAAATTAAAACAAATTCAAATCGCTTCCCCAGTAGAAATTTCTCCTCAGTGAGACTTAAATCAAATTAAAACTCTCATCCCCTTGTGGATAACTTGGACCTGCTTCCCTAGTGGAAATTTCACACTCTATCCCTAATGGATTCCTCCTTCCCTCTCTTATGTTCTTGACATAAGTAGAGCCACATTGCACTAAGTTCTGGATTCTTTCTACACTTTGGGTTAGGGATAGATTGTTTCTGTTAGTGCTTGTGATCTTTTAGTGTTGTTGATCGTTTCAGTCAACACCAATACGTGCGGTGTTTTTTTTCAGTCACACCACACCTATTGGGCGCCCTTTGTTGACCTCATTTTTAGAATGAGCTCTCAACCCCTCCATCTTAGACATAGGATCTCTCTTAGACTTTAAGACTTCCTTAGTCTTAAGACACATCTAGTGATTAGGTGGACACTCAACCAAGCCCTAAAGACTTAGAAGAGTTAGCCATAGGAATAGGTCATGCCTTAGAGATGTTAGAAAAAGTTGTCTACCCTTAGCTTGAAGCACTCCTCACCTTCCTTCCTTCAAGTCAAACTCAAAATCAATCTTATTTGATTTTCTCCAAACACAAATCAATGCCACTTGATTGAAACACATGATTGAAATCCATGATTGAACTCTAAGTTGAAATTCCAAATTCCTAATTCAAAATCATTCTTAAGTCCTTAATTTCCCTCTTAAGGACTTAGCCTAAATCAAATTCAAAGCAATTCAAACTCATGAGATTTTCTCATAACTCATTTATATTCACATATATAAATGAAATATAAATTCAAACCAATCAAACTAAATTAAAAAAAAAATTCAAATTGCTAAATCAAAATCTTTTTTAAGTCCTTAATTTCCACCTTAAGGACTTAGCCTAAATCATCTTCAAATCAATTCAAACTCATGAAATTTTATCATAACTCATTTATATTCTCATTTATATTCACATATATAAATGAAATATAAATTCAAATCAATCAAACTAAATTCAAAAAAATTCAAATTCAAAACTCCAAATATTTTCTAAGTCCTTAATTTCCTCTTAAGGACTTAGCCTAGATCATCATCAAATCACTTCAAATCTTTGAAATTTTCTCATAACCCATTTATATTCTCATTTATATTTACATATATAAATTAAATATAAATTAAAACAACCAAAACCTACTCCAAAAATCAAACATAAATTCATTCAAATTCTAACCTAAGCCTTTCAAGTCAAAATCTTGAACTTAGCCAAATCAACTTCAAATCAAGCCAAACTCTTGATTTTCCTTCATGATTCAATCACTCCTTCAATCATGATCCCAAATATAAATACAAACTTCAATCTCTAAATCAAAACTCAATTCAAAAATCAAGCCAAAATCCATTTCATGCTCACCTTTTGAACTTGAAATTGTCAAATGAATCAAAATCCATTTGACTTCAAACCACTTGCAAATGGATTTATATTTCAATCATAAGTCCATCTGTGACTTCAATCAAACTCAAATCAAGCTTTGACCATACCATTTTACCCACTTAAGCTCACTTGACACAAAGTGACCTAAAGTACTATTTTGAGCCAAATTCTAATCATAATCAAATTGGATTGAATCAAACTCACCTATGCCTCTCATCATGAGATGATCAAACACTCAAATTGGGTCAAACCAAGTCAAATCAAGTCAAATCTAAGAGTTGACCAAGTCAACACTTAGCCAAAATGAAACCTAATATAGCCAAAATCCACCATAGGAAAAATTGATTAAAACCAATGATCTAAGTTTATTCATGACCAATGTTTGAACTTGACCAAGTCAACATTTGAGCATAACCTAGCCCAATTGGCCACTTGACCGAAGTTGACTCAACTTGACCTAAAAAGTCAAAATGTGTCAAAAGTTTATCTAAGCCAAATTGATTGAAACGAATGGGTCAAGTTCACCAAAGCCTCAATTGGCCAACTAGACCTCACCTAGCCGAATTGACCATGAACCCAACTTGACCTAAAGAGTCATATTAAGCCAAATTCAAATTTAACCAAAATTGATTGGAAACAAAGATACCAATCCACTTCATATAACTAACCAAACCTAAATCTATCCATGACCTAGCTCAAATAGGCCAAATGGGTCAAGTTGGTCAACTTGACCCATTTGACCTAAATGAAGTCATATGAACCAAATTCAAACTTAAACCAAATCGAATTAAACCAAAGCCATGAAAATATTTCAAATGGTCATATGAACTTGACCCAACCCTTGGTTTTACCAAATTTGACCAATTGGTCAACTTGACCCAAGTTGACCCATTTTGACCTAAATGGGTCAACATGAGCCAAACCATACCAAATGAACTCCAAATCTAATGATACTTGGCCAAACCTATTTTCTCAACATACTCAACATATCCAAATTCAATAATCAACCAAATGACCATTTTACCCCTAGGCCATAAAACAAATTTTGGCCAATTCCACTTAGAATTTGGTCAAACCCTCTTCATACCTACTTGATACTCTCCTAATAGATCAAGTGAACACTAGGGAGGGTGGTGCACCTAACCCAATAGGTTTGGATCAGCCCAACTTAACCCAATGGCCAAACTGACCACTCCCCTTGAAATGGCCACATGGGAATCATGCCTCCACTTGTTTTGAGCACATGGGAAGTTCATATTCCCACTCCTCTAGCCAAATCGAATTCAAGGACACCCTAAATGGCCTAACGAACTCCTTGCATGGGCTTAATTAGATCAAAATGGCATGGCAAGCTTCGGCCATCCGATTGCCAAAGGGGGAGATATACTCCCCCTAATTCATTTAAAAATTAATAGAGCCATTGTCGATTCAAGTCTAGAGAGTCATAGGAGCCATTTGTAAGTGATCCTAATCTTCCTAGAGGGAGATTGAAATTTCCATTTCTCGATCTTCATCATTTGAAAATAGGGGAGCTCAATTAAATTTCCAACTTCTTCCACACTTAATATCAATGCAATTCCCTTTGCACACTCCATCAGAGAGCCTAATCGAGCTTGCCTAAGCTCTATTCCAAGTTCTTGAAGTAAGGGGAGATCCAATTCAATCAAAACTGAGCTCAAACTAAGGAGGAGGTGACCCATAGGAAGATCCACTCAACCTCATCCCCTCAAACATTCACTAAAGCTTTGTCTCAACCAAACGAAGCTTCTCAAAGGGAATCGATCGCTGGTGATCACCTCCAGCGAGGTATGCCATTTTTCAGTCACTAAACTCAATGTGGTGTTGAGCTTTATGAAAGAAATGTTAATGGCATGAAATATTGACTATTAGATGTGATTTAGGATGCATGTTCATGGTGTGGGTTGAATTTCATCCCAATCCAAGCTCAATCATGCTCGGATCAAGGCCTAGAACATGGACGATCTCCACCCATAAGCGTTTGCAGGGAAGGATCTTTGGATGTCCATCCACACATTTTAGATGGATGGTAGAGATTAAAACATGCTTTATATCCTATTTTATCCCCTCTAATATGCGGGTTTAATCTCAACCGTCAGATCTTTGATCGGACGGCTAAGGAAAAAGTCCGTAGCGCCGCCGCCACGCAACACTATGATGGGAAATTTTAAATATCCAATGGGAAGGCTCCGTATGTAAAGCGCATGCCATGTTAACTCATGTGTGGCATGAGGTAGGGATTAAGAATTTAATTAGGATTTTAAATAATTCCAATTAATTACCTAAACTTCTAAAATTCATATCTCAATCTAGAAAAATTAGAAAAATATGAAATAAATTGCATCAGAAAGATATTTGAACATATAATATTCTAAAATTAATTTTGATTAATTTTGAATACTTCTTTTCTCTGAATTTGGGTTTTATTAGAAATATTAATTTACTAATTGCTCTTAAATTAATCCACTAATTATTCCCAAACTTCTTGAGTATATTTTGGGGGATGACGTGTGCCTCCCCTAAGTTTCTTGGGAAATATTGGTGGCTTAATTGGGGAAATTGCTAATTCATATCCTAATTATTCCATTAATATAATTAAGAATAATTAAGGGTTTGATTAGTGATTTAATCTTTTGTTTAAGTTTATTAAGGTTTGTTCCAATGAATAGGAGGTTTAAAGAATAATTTTAGGGCATTTCCCTTAAGCTATTCCTTAAACCCCCATTTTTTCTTAATCCTCTCTTAATTAAGGGTTAATTCACTAATTACCCTCTTAATTAATTTCTTAAAATTCTAAAACTTTCTAGAACTCATTTTATTCTTCTTGGGTAGATGCTTAGGTGTTCAAGAGCCTAAGTTCAATTAAGGAAATCAAAATTCAACTCATATGTGTGATGGGTGTTTTGAAATTACTTAAGTTAAACCCCTTAGCTTAATTAATCATTAATCATGAGCCAAATTGCATTAGGCACCTTTCTTTCTAGGTGCATTAAAAATTTAAATTCCTTTTGAGGTTTTATGTCATCTCATTGGCTCATAATTATTTGATTAACTATGCTAAGGTGGTATAGGTAAGGGGTAATTAACATGCTTAATTCATAACTTAACATAATCAAAATATAAAAATAATCTAATCACCTAAAAATTGAACAAAAATATCAAAAACATGTGGAAATGGGTTAGGAATAGCAAACTCATTTCATATTTTTAAAATTAAATCAAATTCAAAATCAAACAAAAATCATATTAAATAAACTTTGATTTGCTTTAAGCTTTCTTATTTCATAAGATTGTCTTTAAGAATTAATTAAAGTGAATGTGTTTGCATGCTTTCATTGCTTTAGTTCTTCCCCAACATGCTAAATATATGTTTCATATGATTTCATGCATTCATGCTTTTCAAAAATCAAATTAAAAATGAAAATATTTCCTTTATGTCAAATTGCATGTGTTGGCTAAAGTAAGAATATGAAGGCTATTATCACTATGAAATCCCAAATTATTTTCAAAATGTATGAATCAATTATCAAAACTTAAAGTGTGTTACTTATATTATACTTATAAGTTTGCATGTGAGAAAAATATAAGGATGTGCTTAGTGTAGGTTTTCCTTCTCCTTTCTTTTAGTATAATTTTAAATAGGATTTGACAAAGTGTATAATTCATTTGAAAAGAACCTAAAACTTGCCTAATTCTATATTCTATTCATTCCTATGCTATTACTTAAGAAGGATACTTATAATTGTACATATAAATTGCATAAATAAAAATAAATCAACCAACATAAACTTTTGCATTCCTTCTTTTCCATTCATTTCTTTTGTACAAATGCTTGTATTTAAGGAAAGTGACATATTAGTCTAGACAACCCCAAGGTTGTGAGGCTTTAAGTAGCCTTAAGTAGATCTTGTACCTTACACCCCTAGTTAATAATGTCATCGTACTCACTTATGCCTTTCATACATTCATATGTGCATGTAAAAGTTGGATTAGAAACCCTTTTGCTACTTAATGAAAATTGTGCATCATAAATGTTCAAATTTTCTTAAATGAATTATGTAGCATGCATCATAAAGTGTGCTAAACATTCCCATTTGTATGTATAGATATGTTTAGAACTCATTCATATGCATGTTATACATGTTGGGAAAGAAATGAAGTGATATATGTTTGTGAATTTAGCTTTAACTAATCTTAAAATGCCTTTCTTTTGAGTGGGTTGGTTTAGATTTTATCTAAACTTAGGATTAATTAAAACACATAGTAAAACATTCACTAAACAAAACTAAAATATGAATCTACTTTAGAAATTACTTAGGTTAGGGAAGGAAAGAGAAGTTCTCTTCTCTTTCTCTCTTTTTACAACTTAGTAATCAATTCTAGGATTCACTTGAACCCAATCAAAACATAAAATAAAATCAACCCAAAACAACTAAATCACTTGAATGAAACCTTCCTCTAAGTTGAACATTCTTCACACTTTGAAAATTTTAACTTATAGCATTAGCTAAGCATACCACACAAACCTCTAAAGCACACACATTAGGCTAAGTCACCATTTCTAGCTTTAGGTTAGGGCAGTGCATGGTTTGATGCTTACTTTTGTTTTGTGATATATGTTTTAGTCTGGATGCTAAGATATATGTGCATAGAATGAATGGTAGGGTGATCTTAGTCTAACCACTATCTTCTGTAGGGGATTGTGCTTAAGGGGCACTGTAATAAATAAAAATTTAAATGTTTTTACTATTATATCCCTGAGCGTAATCTAATAGGTCAAGTGGACTTAGTCACCCATGTGTGGGGTGATAAGTCCAATAAACATGCTTAATATTTTGTGTGGTTTGTTTAGCTAATCTTTATTTTACATGTGTTAGCTAGATTTATTTTTCCATTTTCATGTAATGTTTTTTTGGTAATAAGGATTTTGGAATGATTATTATGGGAATTAGGATGAGCATTAGTCATAAGATCTCATCTTATGTACCATGTGAAGCCTTTGGAGCATCCACCTTCCAACCATTCAAAAGAAGGAACCAAAGAAGAAAGAAGAAAAGAAGAAGAAATGAGAAAAGAAGAATAAAAAAAATGAAGCTTGAAGATCCCCATAATAATGAATTCCTTGCTTAATTGCATTTAATTCATTTATAATCTGGGTTGTTTAAGGGTAGAGCTCGGCTACCCAATTTGTTTCTAGGTTTGTGTGGTGGTACCTGACCACAATGGCCTCTTATTCTTTTGCTATTAGCTTTATAAATTGATTGATGATTTGTTTAGCTTGTGAATTAAGTGGCATCCTATTTCTAGTTTCTTCTTTGCTTTATGTATGGCCTGGATGTGGATTAGGCTCTTAGGAAAAAATAAATATTCTACCAAATTTAATAATTCAAAGCTAAAAAATAAAGAATTCATAACCTCACCTAAAGCTTAGGCTAAAAATCAAGATAAAAGAATTTGCAACCCCTTAGCTGGATGAGTACTTCTTTTATAACATCATGCACAAATGCATATTATTTTCACTCTTGAATGGAGGGCTTCCACCTTTTCGAGAAACTTTTGAGAGCCATGGTGAAAATACACCTCCTCCCTTCTCGCTGATTTTGGCCAATAATCTTATTTCTCATGCATTAGGCATATGAATCCTATTATCATGAGTCAAAATAATTGTCCAAAAATGAAAATAAAATGTAATATGAATTACATTAGATTTCAGTCATTTGAAGCATACCCTTACATGATCTAGTCTCTTTAGGGAGTGAGTTTAATGACTTAGTCTCTTTCTAAATAAATAATAGCCTAACTATCTTGCATAAAACATATGGCCTACATGAATTTAAAAGGAGGAGGAGTTAGTTGGTGCCACCCCTTGTAAGTCCAAGTAGTCGAGTGGTTTGTCCTCTCTTGTTGAGGCAAACTAAATACCCATTTTTTCCTTAGATTTAGGTTATTCTTTTGGCCCTCACCAAAGCTCCCTAAATTTAGGTTATGAGGTTGCTTCTCCCTTCCATGGGCCATAAGCATAAATCCTCACCTCTTAGGTATTTCCTTAATCTTGTGTTATGGAATCATAAGTCCTAAATTTCTAATGAAAAAGTCAACTCAAACAAATTAAATCAATCTCAAAAAAGTAAAGCCCAACCATAGGATAATTTAAGATGCTCACTAGATTTCCTAGCATCGTGGGCATCTCCTACTTATCTTCTTTTGGCTTCGATAATAACTCCCTCTCTTAGATCAATTCCATTTGATCTTCTGAAATAAACTAATCAATTGATAGTCCTACCCATTGAAATCTTTGTAGACAATGATCATTTACTTTAATCGAGAGTATTCCTAAGGGATCTCACCCCGTATGATGTAATTAACTATGGGGACTTGCCCCTATAGGGAACTTAACGAACTCGATTTAAAATAAACCCTACTTTACTTTTCCATATAAAATAGGGGAAGAATCTTTGGTACACATCCAGACCCATTATCCTTAGGAGTCCTGATCGAGGTGATTAGGTCCATTATAGGTTGGTGACTTCTATCTTTTGATATAGTATATCTCTCATCAATGTCATACTTGATCACCCTCAATAAGAACATCTGTGGATCTACGTGGTGTCAAATTGCATAAAAAGAAGAAGATGTATATTTCCATCCTTATTTTATCCCGCATAGAGTGAAGATGAAAGCATATATCTTATTCTATAAAGAAAATTTAGAAAAATTTTACGACAATAGTCTTACCCTTCGGATGGTAGACTATCCTTTTGGATTGATAAATCTGAGATAAGTCTAGGACAACATAGCCTTTTCTTAATGTGGTACATCGCACACCGACGATATCCATAAAATGAAATGAAAATAACTGAAAACAAACCAAATCAAATAAAAACAAATCAAATAAAATCAATGAAATTAATCTTGACTACTTTTGAGTTGACATAAGTCCCCAGCAGCATTCACTCAGTAGCTACCCTAGGTCAGGTTTGATTTGTTGTGCCATCGATAGATCACCCTAATGGCTAGTCCCTATGTTGGAAGATGTAAGTCTGCTACACTTTCTTCCTTGTACACATGTTGCACATCGAAAGGCAACCCCTTAGGTTGGATAATCCTATCTTATGGCTGGCAGACTACCCCTTCGGATTTGTAAATCTAAGATAGGTCAAGGCCAATATAGCCCCTTCTCAGTGGCTCCATCACACACTGACATGGTATAAAACAAACCAAATCCTAAGCCAACCTCCCTAGTGGAGTCAAATTAAACATGGTGGGTGCACCAGACTTCTCCCCAGTGGAGCCATAATAAATTAAACCAACCTCCCTAGTGGAGTATAATCAAACAAATCAAAGAAATCTAACTAAAACTTTATCCCCAGTAGATACATCCCCAAATAAATCTATGAAATCAAACTCTTATTCCCATCGAATAGCCTGAACCTGCTTCCCTAGTGGAAGGTTCATATTTCCAATCCCTAGCGAATTCAAGCCCATATGCCTAGTGGATATGCCTTCACATCAATTAAGATAAAAAAATAAATTGGAATTAATTTGATCTTGATTCCCAGCAGATTATAGATTCTTATCCACAATGGATACACACCCAAACAAATCATATTCACAATCAAATCAAATTCTTATCCCCTAGTGGAAGGTTCACATACTCAATCTTTTGCGGATTCCTTCTAGCTCTCTTATGCTCCTACTTTAGGTATAGATCTTTTTTGTTAGCACTTGAAATCTTTTGGAAATTGTTAATCATCTTGGTCAACAACAATACGTGTGGTGTGCCTTGTCAGTTACACCACACCTATTGGGGGCCCTTTTGTTGACCTAGTGAGTACTCAATCTCCTCATGTTAGACTTAGGAGTCTTCTAGACACTAAGACTTATATGGTCATAAGACACTTCTAGTGATTAGGTGAATACTTAACCTAAGCTTAGAGACTTAGAAGGCTTAATTATAGGATTAGGCCATGCCTTAGGGACTTAGAAAAATCACCTACCCTACAGCCTAAACCCAATCCATGTGCACCTTCTTAAATTCAATTCAAATCCAATTTTCAAACCGAACCTCAAATTCAATTCAACTTAAATCTAAATACCAAATCCAAATCTAAATTCCAAATCAAATGATTAAAGCCCTTGATCAAATCTCCTTAAGCCTTATGATTAGATCCCATGGATTTAGCCAAATTTCCATCCAATTCAATCCAAACTTGATTGATTTCTTCATGAATCAATCATATCTTCAATCATCTTCACAAATATAATTTAAATCTACACTCAAATCATTAAAACTAAATTAAATCAAATCAAATCCCCTTCTAAGCCCTTTGTACCTACCTCCATGGACTTAGCCAAATTTGCCCTCAAACCCCTTCAAACTGAATTGATTTTCTTATAAATCAATTGTACCTTCAATTATCTTCCTAAATATATATCAAATCCACAATCAAATAGCTAAAACTAAATCCAAATACTATCAATACATAAATTTGAACACTTTGAGCCAATTCCTTGGACTCAACCAAATGACATCCAAATCAAGCCAAAATTAATGTATTTTCTCTTGAATAAATCATTCCTTCAATTACCTATCCAAATATAAATGAAATCTATAATCATTAAGTCAAACCAAAATCAACCTAAGTCAAACACAACTTAACACATTTGACTTGAGATTTTCAAATGAACCAAAACTCATTTGAACCCAAACCAATTGCAATTGGATTTATATATCAATCCAAAATCCATATATAAACTCAACTAAATCAAACTCAACCTAAAATCAAGCAAACTAAACCCAACTGGTTCACTTGTCCCAAAGTGGCCATTTTAACCTACATGAACCAAAATCAAATTCAATCCAAATCAAAGTGAATTAAGCTAATCCAAACTTTATGGCATGATTGTTGATCATCCTAGATTGATCAATTATCATAAATTAGGTCAAACCAAGTAAACCTAGCCATTTGACCAAGTCAACCCTTTAACCCATATAAACCTAAACTAGCCAAATTGCAACTTAAGCCAAATCTATTGAAACCAATGATTCATACCAACCCAAAATAAACACTTGAACATGACTTGACCTTCAATTGAGCCAAACCTAACCCAATTGGCCCTCTTGACCCAAGTTGACCTAGTTCGACCTAAATGGACAAAATGTGTCAAATCAAAATACAATCCAAATTGATTGCAACCAATGGCTCAAGTTCATTCCAAATTGACTATTGAACTTGACCAAAGCGTCAAGTGAGCCCATCTGACTCACTAAACCCAAATGACCTATTGAACCCAACTTGACTTAAAGGATCAAACCAACTTAAAGCCTAATCAAATCCAAATTGAACTCAACCAAAGCCCACAACAAATTCCAAAATGATCAACCGAACCTAAGCCAAGTCATGACCCAAGCCAATTTGGTCAATTGGGACAAATTGGTCAACTTGACCTATTTGACCCAAATGAACTCAAATGAACCGAAACCAAACCTAAACCAAATTGAACTAAATCAATGACACCAACACACTCCAAATGGTCATATGAACTTGACCCAACCCTTTGTTTGACCCAATTTGACCAATTGGTCAACTTAACTCAGTTTGACCTAATTTGACCAAAATGGTTCAAATTGAGCCAAACCTAACCTAATGAACTCCAAATGACTTGAAATTTAGCCCAACTCACTTTTGACTCATTTCAAATCTGCCTAAATCAAATCCAATACCAAATGACCATTCTACCCTTAGGTTAAGTGTATCACATGAGACAAATCACTTATGTAAGTGGTCATTTCCATTCTTTGGCCACTTGGCACCCTCCTAATGGTCCACCTAGGCATCAAGGACACTGTTCAACCTAACCAAAGTGGTGGTTGGGTTGGCCATGACTCATGGGGAGGTGAATTCACCTCACCTCCCCCATTAGAGCATTTGAAACCCATAGGACACCCACTAATTCCTCTTGGCATCCACCTCCCAAGCCTTGGACAACCAAACTAAGGCACCTAGGATGATTCCCTAGCATTCCTAACCACCCCAAGCCATAGGACATCCACTAAGAGCCAAAAATCACCATCAGTGGTGATTTTTGGCCAAAACCAAACATAAAGGGAAAGAAGCAAAAGGAGAACTAATTCTGCTATCAAACACATTCTAGGAGATCCCCCAAGCAACAACAAACCCATTCCCTACCTCATTTGGGCTAGAAGAACACTAAATAGAGTGGATTCTGACAAGGAGGTGGTGACCATTAGTGGATACAATATTCCAAGTGAAAGCAAGGGTATAGATTTATCCCAAGGCTTCATCTAGCATTTAGGAGTGTGCTTGGATCAACATAGCCACTAGAAACCATCCTTGATGAGGTAATTTTGAAATCTCTTAGTCGATCATATGATCTCTTATTTGTGACGATTCTTGCATGATTTTAGAAATTTCTTTTAGATGTCCCTTGCATTCTTCATTTTATACAATCCTAATGCAAAAATAGAAGTTTTCCGGTGAGAATCGACATAAAATTGAGTCTGATCTCCCGTCTAGGGAAACATATGGCTAAGATTAGCGCCAGATTGTGTGATTTCAGGCCATTCAAATCATGGGATATGGACCGTCTGATCATAGATTTAATGATCGGATCTAACCCCGCACCATTTTGCATAGTTTCTCACTTAAAGTCCATGCGGCATGCTGCATGGCATTGCGTGCCATGTGGAATCACCGGCCTTTACACCAATTGCCCATCAACGCCGGTGGCAATTTGGTTAAGTAAGAAATTAGCATATTTTTCGCTTTTAAAAATTAATTAAATCACCTAAAACTTCAAAAAATTATAGACGAAAACATACTTAACTAAAAATTATAAATAAGGGCTCGTTGGATTCGACTTTTGAGAGGAATCTAACAAATCCAAAATTCCTTACTAAGTATTTTGAGCTTAATTTGGGTTTTAATGAAAATCAAATTTCATTAATTAAACTAAAAATACATATCAGATTAATTGGAAATTCTCAAAGATTGAAATTGAAGTTAAAATACATCTACCATAAAAATTTCAAGTCAAATGGATCTCTGGATTGGGATACATTCTGAAGCTCAAATAATCTATTTTAATAAAAATAAATTAATAGACTTTATAAAAATCATGAAAATTTATATAAACAAGCTAAAACATTAAAAAAATTATTACAAATAATAGAAACAATCATTAAAATACAAATAAATATTCATTTTTGAAGGTATTTTAGAGAATAATTTATTAAAAATATTCTTAATTAGTTTTAAACAATAATTAGGGCTTAATTAAAGCTTAATTACAAAATTAATTAACTTAGTTACTCTTTGATTAGTTAAGTAATTAACCCTAATCCTTGTGTGTTAATTCAATGGGATGATCTCTACCTCCCATAATTTTATTGGAATTTATTTCTTAATTAATTAAGAAAATTAGCTATTTAAGCTCTAATTACTCTTTTAAATTAATTAATAATTAATTAATCTCATGAGCAGTAATAAATTTATTAATTAAGTGGTTAATTTTTGCTTAACAGTGAATGAACCCATGGGATAAGATTAGGGCCTCTTTTCTAATCTATTTCTCTAAGTTTATTTTATCAATTAAATTATTCAAGGTTTAATCATTTAATCAAATAGCTTAATTAATCAAATTGAATTTATAATCACATGGGAATCTCAATTAATGAAGTCTTGGGTAGACCCTTAGGTGTTCAATAACCTAAGGAAATCCTCAAAAAATTATAATTAGCCCACATGTGTGGGAGAATTATAAGAGTACTTAATTAAGTTCTTTACCTTAATTAATAATTAATCATGAGCCACTTGCATTAAGCCCCTTTTATTTCTTAGGATCATTGCAAATTTATTTTCCATTCATGTGCATATTATATTGGCTCATAATTATTTGGTTAATTAAATTAAGGTAACATAGGTAAGGGTTAATTAATGGATTTAATGCATGTTACAACCTAATTAATTCATAAAATCAACTTAATTGAATTTTATTAAACTAAGTTAATTCACAAACATAGGAATGGGTTAGGATCAACAAACTTTTCTTCACATTTCTTAAATCTAATCAAACATGAATTCAAGATTGATACATAAAAAAGCTTTGGTTTATTTTAAGTGGTGTTATTTGACATGATTGTCCTTTGGAATTAATTTGATTGAATGAAATCATCTGTTTATGTTTATTTATTCTTCTCCAATCATATTAAATGTTGTATGTCACTTGAAATCATACATTCATCTTTCCAAAATTAATTAAATCAAACGGTTTTCCTTTATGTTAAGCTTGCATGTGTTGATTTGATTTAATATATGTGTGGCTATTATCTCTATTAAATCCAAATATATTTTCAAAAAGCTTACAAATGAATAATAACATATGATGTGATACTAATTATAAATACATAAGATATGTATGTGATTATACCATAAGTATAAAGAATGAAACTTTCTTTTCTTTAATTCATGTGTGGTTTTACATGTATTTGAATGTTAATAAGTATATAGTCCATACATCCTGGGAACATGAGGCTTTAGTTAGTCCCAAAGAGGTCATTTGATTACCTCACTTCCCTGGTAAATAGTGACACACACTTATTTGATTTCATTTACATGTATTTCAACATTAGAATTTGGATATAACTTTAATCCATATGCATTAATGCTTCAATTGAATAAAAAAAATGCAAACTTTACATAGTTTTTCTTCCTTCATTTATGTATACATCCATATGTATTTGAGAAAAGCAAGTTCTTAATCTAGAATCCCGAGAATATGAGTCTTTAGTTAGCCTCAAGGAGGTCATTTGATTAACTCACTTCCCTTGTTAATAATGGCATGTACTAGCTTATATCTCTTATACATGTGTGTGTGTATTTAATTATAGAATTAGAATCCCTCCTTCTTTTATAAAGAATTCATGCATTCATGAATGACTAAGTGGTTAAATTAATTAGTCATATAATTTGGAGCTCTGTTTCCCATGTATTTTTGTATAAGAAATTGGATAGAGCTTTAAATTAACATGATTAAATAATTCAATCAAATGAAAGAATATAAACCTTAAATATACACATGTACATTCATCATTTAAGTGTTCTAAAACATGTGGCATGTATAGATATACTTAGGATTAAATCATATGCATGTTACATTTGATGGAAACAAATAGTTTGATATGTCATTTTATAGTAATTCAATTAAATAACCTTAAGATGCCTTTCATATTGAACGAAGTTATTTAAGGTGAACCTAAACATAGGATCATTTTACAATGCATAATAAGCCATTCACCAAAGAGAGTTAAATCAAATTAACATGCTTTAGAAAGTGGCTTAAGGTAGGGATGAAAGAGGGCAATCCTCTTTCTTCTCTTAGTAACACTTAATTGCTAAGTGTAATCATATGCAACAAAAGAAAAAACAAATTAAAATTCTCAAATCAATTATTCCACTTAACATAAAATCTACCACTTATGATTAAACATTTTTTCACACCTAGAAAATACAACTCTAATGCTTAGTTAGGACATACCACACAAGCCTTAATACACACACATTAGAATGAAGTTACTACTTTTAGATTTATGTTAAGGCGGTGCATGGTGTGATGTACATTTTGTTTTATGATGTAATATTTTCAATTGGATGTTAGGGTGTATGTTTCATAGACTAGATGTTAGGCCGATATTAGCCTAATCATATTTTTTACAGGGGGTTATGCTGAAAGGGGTGCTTAAAATAAATATAAATGTTCTCTTTTGTAGGTTCCTCAAGCCCTAAGCATAATCCAAGTTAGGACAGGTTGGCTTGGTTACCTATGTGCAGGGTGCTAAGTCCAAATTATCAATATAACTGATTGTGATGTATGTATGTTTAGCTAACACTTATTTTACAGGAGTAGTTATATTTACTTTTACTGCTTTTAATATAATTTTGTATTAAGAATTAGGATTAGTGTTATGAGGGATAAGGATGAGCAGTGTCTAGAAGGCTTAGTCTCGTGGAGCCATCTGATGCCTTGAAGCCTACCAAATCAAATGGAGACATGAAGACATGAAGATATGAAGAATGAAGAAAAAAAGATCTCTATAACATTTATTCATTTGTAAATTGTAATTGTTCTTTCATATTCCAGGTTGTATAAGGGTATAGTTTAGCTACCCATTTTCTCTTTTTGGATTGTATGGTGGTACCCGACCACACCGACCTATTATTCTTTTACGGTAGCTATAAAATGTTTGATGTTATGTTTAGCTCACGCATTAGAAATTGCATGCCTCTTCATAGTTTCTTTATGATTCATGTTTATCGTATGGCTTGGATGTGACTAGGCTCTTAGGTATTTTCCTAACCTTATGATACTAAGAAGCCCTAGTGATCTAATAAAATTTCAACTCAAAACATATAAACTTATTCAATTTCAAATATATAAAGCCCAACCATAGGATAGATTGGAATGCTCACTAGGCATCATAGTATCATGAGCATTCCTTACATATTCCCTTTGGCTTCCCAAATAAGTATTCTCCTTGAACTTTACCAATTAATTCTCCAAATATAACCAATCATTTGATAGTTTAGCCTTGAAATCTTTGGAGACAACAATTGCCTACTTTAATCGAGAGTATTCCTAAGGAATTCACCTTCCTTAAAATGTAATTAACTATGGGAGCTTACCCCCATAGAGAACTTTAGAACCCATTTTAATATAAACCCTGCTTTATTCATCTATATAAAACAGGGAAAAAATGCAAGAACATTTGAAGACCCATCATGCCTTAGGAGTCCTTATTATGTGATTAGGTCCATTGAAGGGTGATGTCTCTATCTTTCAAGATAGTATGGCATACCTCAATGTCAAACCTAATCACTTTAATAAGAACCCCCTACGATCTATGTGGTGTCCCTTAAGGTGATTAGGTCTATTGAAGGGCGATGTCTCTATCTTTCAAGATAGTATGTCATACATCAATATCATACTCGGTCACTTTAATAAGAACCCCCTATGATCTATGTGGTGTTTTGCTCCCTCCTCCTCCCCCATCAGTATATGAAGATGCAACCTACTACCTCCCTCAAAATCAACAAGTCTATTCTCGTAAACTTGGCCAAAGTTCAAAAATAAAAGAAAAAGAGAAAGAAAAAGGAAGATAAAAAGATAAAGTCAAAGAAAATGAAAAAGAAAATAGAAGGGAACGAGAAATAGACTTAGAGGAGGAAGAGGCCAGTTTAGAGATAGTCTTAGGGGTAAAAAACCTTCTTATTGGCCAGGAGTACACCCGCTATCTATATAGACTTAAAATCTAGTTCATAGGATGAATCTTATATTTACTTTCTGAGAGCATCATCCTTAAGTCAATAATTTGATGTAGAACTTGAAGATGATCCATATAAAGATTTAATAGAATTACCTTTTGATTGGTACTCACTGTGTGTCCTAAATTTAGCAAAGAAAAGGTTGATTCGACATGCTTGGTCTAAACACAGATCATATTACTTCAAGAGGTTATGTGATAACAAATGCAGACATTCTCAATCAAGACCAGGATTAAGATTCACTACAATAGGTCCAGTCGATGATGATGATTATTGCTTAGTCACCACCAATCATTTTAAATCTGATAGGTTCTTTTCAAATCACATAAACTCATATGAGGAAGTGTGCTTAGAAACTTTAGATGGTCTAGATGATTTTGAAGTCAAAGATGTACCACTAGAGTTCAAAGAGAAAATCAGGTCAATCATTGACAAGCTCAAAGAAATCAACTTAGGGACTAAAGACAATCCACATCTGATATACATCAGTTCCTTGTTGAATGAAACTGAAAATAATGATTTAGTTAGGCTATTTACTGAGTTTAAGGACTGCTTCACATGGAGATATAAAGAGATGCCCAGTTTATCTTTTGACATACTAATCCATAAACTAGTAATAGAGCCTAGTGCTAACCTTATCAAGCAAGCTCCTAGACACATGCAATTAGACATTGAATAATAGGTCATTTTTTAACTCAAGAAATTGATCGATGTTGGCTTCATCAGGGAAGAAAAATATTCTACTTGGTTGGCCAATGTTGTCCCAATTAAGAAGAAGAATGGCCAAATTCACATATGCGCTAATTTTAGAGACTTAAACAAGGCATGTCCAAAAGACAAATTTCCACTAATGATATCAGAACTAAAGGTGGACTTTACCTCATCTCAGGCAGTCTTCTCTTTCATGGATGGCTTATCTGGATACAACCAAATAAAGATGGCCCCTAAAGATGAAAAGAACACTTCTTTTCAAACCTCGATCAAAATTTATTGCTATAAGGTCATGCCCTTTGATCTTAAAAATGATGGTACTACCTACCAGTGGACCATGACTCGAGTCTTTGATGAACTCATTCATCATCAAGTCGAATGCTATGTCGATGATCCTATAGTTAAGAGTAAAGAAAACGAAGATCATCTCTTTGACTTGAGAGTAGTTTTTGAATGGTTAAGGAAATTTAACCTTAAAATAAACCCCCTGAAGTGTGCATTCAGAGTAGCTTCAGGGAAGTTCCTTGGATTTGTTATCCAACACGAGAGAATCGAGATCAATCTAGAGAAGATCAAAGCTATATTTGAAATGCTACCCCCTAAAAGTCTAATTCAGCTCAAATTATTTTAAGGGCAGTTGACATATCTAAGATGTTCCATATCCAACCTATCAGGAAGATGCCAGCCATTCTTAACACTTGTTAGAAAGGATGCCAAGTTCAAGTGGGATGATTAATACCAATATGCCTTCAAAGACATCAAGCACTACCTGATGATGCCACCAGTTCTAGCAGCCCCTATCCCGGACAAGCCATTGAATCTCTATACTACTGCATTAGATGACTCCTTTTGTGCTTTTTTAATGATGAAGGGAATGAGAATGCACTCTACTATCTCAGCCATCATCTAATCCCTTCAGAGACAAATTATCCATCTATTGAGAAGCATTGTCTAGCTTTAATCTTTGCATCCCATAAGCTATGGAACTATATGCTCTCTCATAAAGTGAACTTGATCTCTAGGATCATTCCACCATAATATCTCATATCTATTATCCCAGGGAAGGCAAGGGTAGGAATAATTATCCTAACTTTGGACTGTAATATGATGAGATTCTCATATCACTTGTCCAATCCTTGCACCAACAATGAAGCTAAATATGAGGCTTTGATTACCAATCTGGAGTTAGCTATTACTTTAAGCATGCAGAATATCAACATCTTTGGGGATTCTCAGTTATTCATCAACCAAATTGTTGGGTCCTACAAGGTTCTAAAGCCTAAGCTCCATCATTACCATAAGTACACTATAAAGTTGTTAGCCCAAATCCTAGAGGTTACCATTTACAAGATTCCTTGAGGAAAAAATGTCGTAGCAGATGCTTTAGCCAAACTTGCCAAGGAGTTGGCATGTTCAAAAGATGAGTTCATATTAATAAAGATCCAAAATAGATAAGTCTTATCTCTTATTGATACATAACTCATCAAAAAACACTCTCTTGAAGGAGAAGTTGTCGTTGCCAAAAAAGGATGATGAGTCAGATTGGAGGCAACCATTCATGGATTACCTAAAAAGAGGCAAACTATCTCAAGAGAAGTCACTAGCACATCAGGGGAAGCAAAGAGCACTTTCCAACTCTCTCGTCAATGGCACCTTGTATCAGTGGTCCTTCGATCATATGTGGTTACATTATTTAGACAAGCATGAAGCCCGTAAGATCATCGTTGAGGTGCATTCAGGATTATGTTGAGTGCACCAATATGGTCTGAAGATGAAAGCCAAGATAAAAAAAACTAAGATACAACTGGTCGTCGATGATTACAAATTGCATGAACATAGCTAGGAGATGCCACCAATATCAGGTACACGGTGTGGTCCTACCCCAACCACCCAATATTCTACATCCTACATTGGCATCATAGCCATTCAAGTGTTGGGGTTCTGACATAGTGGGTCTGATTGATCCTTCTTCTTCCAAGGGTCATCAGTTCATCCTAGCTTCCACTGACTACTTTTCCAAGTGGGCAGAGGCGATCCCGCTCAGAGAGGCCACAACTCAACATGTTGTTGACCTCACTTTTGGAGTGAGCTCTCAACTTCTCCATCTTAGACATAGAAATCATCTAGACACTAAGAGTTCCTTGGTCTTGAGACATTTTAGTAATTAGGTGAATAATTAACCTAACCCTAGAGACTTAGAAGAGTTAGCCATAGGATTAAGTTATGCCTTAGGGGTTTAGGAAGACTTGCCTACCCTATAGCTTGAACCAAATTCTTCCTTCCTTCATTCAATTCAAATCCAAAATTCCAAAATCTAAATCATGAATCAATTCCAAATCAAGTGATTGAACCCCATGATTAAATTAAAATCCCAAAAATCTTTTCTAAGCCCTTTAATTTCATCTTATGGACTTAGCCCAAACCAAATCCAAATCACTCCAAACTCAAACAACTTTCTCATAACCCGTTTATATTTTTATTTATATTCATAAATATAAATGAAGTATAAATTCAAATAACCAAGACTAAACCCAAAATTAAACCAAAATCCCATTTATATCCTTTAGGCCAATTTCTTAGACTTAGCCAAATCATTCTCAAATCAATCCAAACCCTTGAATTTTATTTTCAAACAATCACTCCTTCAATCACATGCCCAAATATAAACATAAACTACAATCACCAAACCAAAATCAAACTAACCCAAGTCAAACCTATATTCATCCTTTTGACTTAAAATTATTAAATGAACCAAAACCCATTTGACACCAAACCACTTGCAATTGGATTTGTATTTCCTTCATAAGTCCATATGTGAGTTCAACCAAACTTGAATCAAGCCTTGATCAAGTCAATTGACCCATTTAGTCTCACTTGACCCAAAGTGACCTAAAGAACCTTTTTGAGCCAAATTATAATCCAACCCAAATTTGATTGAACTAAGCCCATCTAAGCCTCACATTGTGATCATCAATCATCATAAAATGATCAATCACTCAAATTGGGTCAAACTAAGTCAACATTTAAACCAAATGAAACCCAAACTAGCTAAAATCTATCATATTCCAAATTGATTGCAACCAATGGGTCAAATTCATTCCAAATTGAGTGTTGAACTTGACCAAAGCTTTAATTGACCAATTAGACCCAACCTAGCCCAATTGACCATAAACCCAACTTGACCTAAAAGGTCAAATCAACTTGAAATCAAACTAAATCAAAATTGATTGAAACCAAAGCTTACAATACATTTCAAATGTTCAACCAAGCCGAAATGAACCCATGACCTAACCTAATTGGGTCAAATGGGTCAAATTGGTCAACATGACCCATTTGACTCAAATGAACCTAAATAAACCAAAACCAAATCTAAATCAAATTGAACCAAACCAATGATACCCATAGGCTCCAAATGATCATTTAAACTTGATCTAACCCATGGTTTGACCCAATTTGATCAATTGGTCAACTTAACCCAAATTGACCTAAGTTGACCTAAATGGGTCAAATTGAGCCAAATCAAATCAAATGAACTCAAAATCACTTGAAATTTGGCCCAACTCATTTTAAAATCATTTCAAATCTGCCCAAATCAAACTCATAGAAAAATGACCACTTTTCTCTTAGGTCAAAGGGTATCCTATGACCAAATTCACTTATAATTTGGTCATTTCTTTCTCAAGGCCACTTGACATGCTTCTATAAGTCCACATGGGCACCAAGGAAGGTGGTGAACATGACCCAATGAGCTTGGGTCGTCCATGACCCAAGGCAAGGGCAAACTGACCTCCCAATCACATTTGAACACTTGTATCACCAAATTTGCTCACCAAGCACATGGGCATCAACTCTCCCTCACTCCACTACCCAAAATGACCCATGTGGGATGTTTTGTAGCTCAAACCATGCCTCCAATCCATCCCATTGAGCCAAAAATGGCTAATCAACCTCTCATTATCCGATCCAAGGACGGGGAGGTATACCCCCCCCTCATTCTCACTCAAACCATAAGCAATCCATTTCTCAGAGCTCAATAGTTTGAATTGAAGCCTCCCTGAGCTTTTCCAAGCCATTCCTAAGCTCTCTTGATTCTCATTTCTTGATTTTACTCAAAGACAAAATAGGGTTGATCAATCCTAAGCTCAACTCATCCAATTCTCAAATAAAGTCAAAATAATCTTGCACACACCATCCTTGGACCTCAGCGAGCTCAATCAAATCATTTCCCAAGGTTCCAAGCAATGTGAAGTGCCACTTCGATCAAGGCCGATTACCATTGAAGAGGAGCTTGGTCGACCGAGCAAACCACTTTAAATCAAGATTGAATTCTTTTAACAAGGCTTCGTCTCTACTGAACAAAGCTACCTCCTCTGTTGGAAGCACCAGTGATAACCTCCAGTGAGCTAATTGCTTGAAACCATAGCCATAGGAAATTTTATTTGGTCCTTTTTGAAGGAAATTATCATCCCATGCAATCTTGACCGTTGGATGTGCATCCCCCCTCCTTCCAAAGGTGTGGGATCATTTTGATCCCAATCCAAGCTCGGGTGAGCTCGAATTGAACGAGGAAAGATGGACAGTGTTCATTTCTCATCGCTTGCGAAGGAGATGGATCATGCCCATCCGTTCTATGTGATTGGAATGGATGGCTGTGATCATATCACACTAAATCCCATCTAATTCTTTCCTAAATTGCAGGATTAACCTCGATCGTCCAATCATAAGTCGGACGGCCCGTAGAGAAGACATGTCTGCCACCAACTAACTCAGCCAATGGATGTGACAACTTAAATAATCAATCCCGTTACGCCATGTGAAATGCGTGCCGCATCAGCCGCCACATGGCCTGACAGAATTAAGGGTTAAATTAGGCTTATTTAATCTGATTTTAATGCTAAAACTTCCAAAATTCATAACTAATTATAAAAAACCAAAAAATATAAATAAACACTCATTTTAAAGATAATTTAGAGGAGAATAATATAAAATTAAAATCAATTACTTTTGAGTAGTGATTTTAACTCAATTTGGAATTTATTAGAAATGTAATTAAGTTAATTTCTCTTTAATATCTTCAGTAATTAATTTCAAACTTCTTGAGATTGATTAGTAGGATGACCTCTGCCTCTCCTGATTTTCTTGGAATTTATTGCTTGATTAATTAGGAGAATTACTTATTTCATTCTTAATCACTCTCTTAATTAATTACAGGTCCTTCCTCAACATAACATAAATGATAGCAATATCCAAAATAATAGAAGAAATAACCTCAAAAATGATAGGGATCAAAGCAACCAATAAAACATGAAAGTGAGGAGGCACAACCACAATCCAGAAATGAACATCCCAACAAGTACACACCAAAAGAGAAGAAAGGGAACTTAAATAATTAGAACTATGCTTAGGCTAGAGAGGAACAAAAAGATTCCAATAAAGAAAATACTCTTGAAACCCAACCAACCAGTTATAGAACCCAATACAAGCAGCCAGCAAGGCAGTCCACCTTGCAAGCCACCAAAATAGCCAAGGATTCCAATCATGAAACTTAGATCAACTAGGATGAAAGGCATAGGAATTCATCCATTCAGAAATATTAGAATTGTTGATAAGGATCTAAGGGAAATCCATAGACAACAGCCACCAATCCCAATCAAAAGACATGAGGATCTTATTAAAACTGTTAAACACCCCAACCAAATAATAAAGGGGTAAAACTTCTGTATGGTCAAAAATGTTCCAATAGCTAGAGCCATTCACAAATAATAAGACCTACAGGGTTAACAGCAGCCATGCTAGATAAACATCCAACCAATAGGTAGCTGCCTCCTAGTACATGATACCAAGTAAAATCATAACCCCATTATTATAATACCCAAAGGTCGAAAGATATAACAAAATAGAAATGGCCAATCTAAAAGTCATTCAGAATAGCCTTAACAACATGAAGGATAACCACAGTATAATAGCAATCCAAGCAGTAAACATAGAATAAAGACCCCTCAAGATCATATAATTCCTCAAAATTATAGAAGTGAAATAAATAACACCACATCTATCAGCAGGCACCTTCCAATGAGTAAACCCCAACCTAGAGGGCCAAACCCCACGCCATAGCAAGGATGCCCAAGAAAATAGACAAAATGACAAAGAAAATACCCAAAATCAAAAGAAATACCATGCACAATCTTAAGAACCAATCCAGTCAACAAACAAAAAGGGGACATAGCATCCAACCACAATAGGAAGTTAAAAAAACTAGCATAATCACCTAGAAAAGGAAGAAATCCACAGCCAGTCAGTAATAGCCAATAGCCAACCTGAAAATGTAGAGCATCAAAAAAGATTGTAGAAAGATCCTTCCAAAAAGGAAAACCACTAAGAAAAGTAGCCCTAAGTAGGTCTAAGTAGGTCTTGTACCTTACGTCCCTACTGTAAAAAATAATGGTATCATACTAACTTAAAACTCTTATACATATGCATGTGTGATGTGGCTAATGAATAAAGAATCATTAATTAAATAAATAAAATATAACTTTTGCATGAATTTTCTTATCCTTATAGTTATTCATACATTTACATGTATCTAAGAAAGTATCATATTAGTCTGGACATCCTAGGGCTATGAGGCTTTAAGTAGCCCTAAGTAGGTCTTGTACCTTACGCCCCTAGTATAGAAAATAATGGTGTCATACTCACTTATAACTTTTATATATGTAAATGTGTATTTAACTAATGGATGAAAAATCCCCCTTTTCTACATAATAAAGACATGCATTCATAACTCAATAAAAAAAATGAAATAATTAAATCTCCAAATACACTTCTTTACATTCATCATCAAAGTGTGCTAAGATTTATATTGCATGTATAGATATGCTTAGGATTATTTCTATGCATGATATACATGATGGAAAGAAATGAATGGGTGTGTGTTATGTGATAGTAATCCATTCTAATTAATCTTAAGATGTCTTTCTTATTGAATAGGGTTATTTAGAATGAACCTAAACTTAGGGTTAACTAAAACACATAATAAACCATTCATTAAAGAGAACTATTCTAATTAACTCACCTTAGAAATTACTTAAGGTGGGGATGAAAGAGGGGTCTCCTCTCTTTCTTTTCTTTATAACACTTAGTTGTTAAGTGTAAGCTAAATGAAATAAAAGAAAACATTAATTAAAACTTACAAATTAACTAAACAACTTAAAGGAAACCATCCTTTAAATTGAATCTTTCAATACTTAGAAAATTCTAACTCTAAAGCCTAATTAGGACATACCACACAAGTCTTAAGCACACACATTATAATACTAAGTCACCACTTGTAGTGTTAAGTTAGGGTGATGTATGTGTGATGAATGTTTTATTTTGTGATGTAATATTTTATATTGGATGTTAGGATGTATGCCTCGTAGACTGGATGTTAGGCCATATTAGCCTAATCATATTTTCTACAGGGGTTGTTTTTAAGGGTCCGATGTAATAAAAATATAAATGCTTTTGCTGTACAGGTTGCTTAGCCCCTAAGCGTAATCTATGTTTGGATAGGTGGGCTTAGTTACCCATGTGTGGGGTGCTAAGTCCAAATTATTCAAATAATTGCTTAGATTGCATGGTGTTTTTAGCTAACATTTTTTTTGCAGGTGTAGCTAGATTTACTTTTTCTATCTTTAATGTATTTTTGCATTAAGAATTAGGATTAGTGTTATGGTGGATTAGGATGAGCAATGGCCAGAAGGCTTAGTCCCCAGGGTGCCATATGTTGCCTTTGGAGTAAATTAAATCAAAAGGAAGAGAAGGAAAAAATGAAGAAAAGAAGACCCTCATAGCATGTATTATTTTTGTAATCCGGGTTGTATAAGGGTAGAGTTCAGCTACACATATCTGTTTCTCTTTTCGAGGTCTACGGTGCAACCCAACCACACTGGCCTTTTATTATTTTATGATAATCTATAAAATTTTATTGATGTTGTGTTTAGATTATGCACTAGAATTGCATGCTTTTCCTAGTTTCTTCATGTTTTATGTTTGAATGTGTGGCCTGGATGCAGTAGGCTCTTAGGATGAAATTAATTTTTCTACCCCAATTAACAACTCATAATTAAATTTTTTTAAAATAATTCATAATCTCACATAAAACTCTAGGAATTAAATGAAGATAACAAAATATTTATCAACCCTTTAGTTGGATGATTCTGTGTATAACATCATGCATGTCATATTCTTCCACTCTTGTTAAGAGGGGCTTCCATCTATGCTAGAGAATAAAGGCATAACTTGTGAGAGCCTTTGATGGAAGAACACCCCCTTTCTATTTTGATTTGGCCCATAATCAAGCTCTCATGCATTTAAGCATATAAAATCACATAGCTTATGCTAAAATAAAGAGTCCAAAAGAATCAAATAAATTTGATAAAATTTGTGTTAGATTAAGTCATGAATTCATATCACACATGCTCTAGTCTCTTAGGGTGTGAGTTTAAGGATTTAGTCTCGTTTCTAAATAAATAATAGCCTTGCCATCTTACAAAGCATAAGACTTGCCTACATGGATTTAAAGTGTAGAGGAGTTAGTTGGAGGCCACTCTAGGTGGAATAAGTCCAGCAGTTGGGTGGTTTACTCTCTCTTGTAGAGCTAAACTATATACCCACTTTTACCTTAGATTTAGGTTATGCTTTGGCCATTGCCAATGTTCCATAGATTTAGGATCTGAGGTTATTATTTTCCTTTAGGGCTACAAGCATAAATCCTCACCTCTTAGGCCTTTCCAAAACCTTGTGTTGATGGATTATAAGTCCTAACAATCTAATAAAATTCCAACTCAAATAAATAAATCTCTTTAATTTTAAATATATAAAGCCCAATTATAGGGTAGATTAGAATGCTCACTAGGCTTTCTAGGATCATGAGTATTTTCTACTTTCTCCCGTTAGATTCCAAAAATAAATCTACTCCTTCATCTATCACGTTTGATTTTCTAAAATAGCCTATCCTTTGATAGTCTTAGCTTTGAAATCTTTAGAGACTTTAATTCCTACTTTAATCGAGAGTATTCCTAAGTGAATTCATTTCTTAGGATGTAATTAACTATGGAGCTTTGCCTCCATAGAGAATTTAATGAACCCGGCTTAAAATAAATTCTACTTTACTTTTCCATGTAAAGTAGGGGAAAGATCTCTGGTACATTTGAAAATGGTACATTCGAAGACCCATCATGCCTTAGGAGTCCTTATTAGGTGATTAGGTCCATTATAAGGTGGTGATTTTTATCTTTTGAGATAGTGCATCATTTCTTAATGTCATACTCGATCACCTCAATAAGTTCCCCATAAGATCTATGTGGTGTCCCACATCTCAAAAATAAACACCACAACTAACAATTAATGATTAATTAGGTTAAGGAACTTAATTAAGTATTCTTATAATTTGCCCACACATATGTGGATTAACTATTATTTCTGGATTTCCTTAGGTTATTGAACACATAAGGGTCTACCCAAGACTTCATTAATTGAGATTCGATGTGATTATAATTTCAATTTGATTAATTAAGCAATTTGATTAATTGATTAAGCCTTGATTAATTTAATTAATGAAATAAACTTAGAGAAATAGATTAAGAAAGAGGCCATAATCTTATCCCATGGGTTCATTCACTGTTAAGTAACAATTAACCACTTAATTAATTAAATTATTACTATTCATGAGATCAATTGATTGTTAATTAATTTAAAAAAGTAATTAGAGCTTAATTAGTTAATTTCCTTAATTAATTAAGCAATAAATCTCAATAAAATTATGGGAAGTAGAGGTCATCCCATTGAATTAACACACAAAGTTTAAGGTTAATTACTTAAGTACTTAAAGAGTAATTAAGTTAATTGATTTATAATTAAATCTTAATTAAGGCCTTATTACTGTTCAAAATTAATTAAGAATATTTTTAATAAATTCTCCTCTGAAATACCTTCAAAATGAGTATTGATGTGCATTTGTATAATTTTTCTCTGATTTGTTATAAATTTTTAAAGTTTCAGCCACTTTGAATAAGATTTTCATAACTTTTATAAAGTATATTAATTTATTATACTAAAATAGACTATTTGGGCTTCAAAATTCAATATCTCCCAATCTAGAAATTATCTTAACTTGAACTTTTTATGGTAAGTATATTTTAACCTCAATTTTAATCCCTAAAAGTTTCAAGTCAATATGATTTGTATTTTTGGTTTAATTAATAAAATTTAATTTTTATTAAAACCTAAATTAAGCTCAAAATACCTAAGAGAAATTGGAGATTTTAAGATTTTTGGATTCCTCTCAACAAGATGAATCCAACGAGCCCTTTTTTTAATTTTTCATTGAGCCTTTTTTTATGAATTTTGGAAATTGTAGAAAATTTAAATAATTTTAAAATAAAAAACCTTGATTTTCCTATTTAACCCAGTCAACGCCATGCAGTGCTGATTGTGACACGTGTTTCATGCATCATCATGCAATGGGGCCGCACAATTCTGTGTGGCATGCAGTACCGTGTGGCAACGTCTGATTGGGGCATAGTGCCACATGTCCATTTTAGTAGGAAATGGTGTGGGGTTTGATCGAACCATTCGATCATAGATCAGTCGGTCCAGATTGAATCGCGTGATCTGACAGAATAAATCAGGCATGGATCTGCTCTAATCATAAGCATCCATCCCTGTTAAGGCAGATCAGATGATTGTTGTGTCGTCTTCCTCCCAACGAACAAAATCAAGAACCAAAAGGCAAAATCGCTTGGTTTGGGTCCATTCGAGCCTAATTTTCTGACACAACAAACCGAACCCAAACTATGGTGACTATTGAGAGACTTTCATTGGGGATCTCACCTCAACTCAAGAGTAGTCAAGATTAATTTTATTTAATTTCATTTAATTTAACTTAATTTGGTGGATTCCCATCGGTGTGCTATAGACTCACTGATAAGGGGCTATGTCGGCCTTGACCTATCTCAGATTTACAAGTCCAAAGGGATAGTCTACTAGCCGAGGGATAGGACTATCCAACCTAAGGGGCGCCTTTCGATGTGCAATGGTTGTGCTAGGGAGAAAGCATAACAGACTTACATCTTCCAAAATAAAAAAATAAATGCTGGGTGACCTGTTAGTAGCACAACAAATTGAACTCGACCAAGGGCTGGCCATCAGTGTGCAACGGTCATGCAGGAAAGAATGTATTATAGACTTACATCTTCTAAAGCAAGGATGACCACTGGGGTGACCTGTTGGTGGCACAACAAGTCAAAACTGACATAAGGATGACTACTAAGAGAGTCCCAGTGGGGGCTTATCTCAACTCAAGAGTAGTCAGGCAATTCCTATAGGGAGTTTTGCTGACACTGGCCTAAAGATAGGATGCCTTCTTAGGAAAAGTGCCACTGGGGGCGTTCTCCTAATCCACAAGCTAATGTATATTTTGTTTATTTTTTTATTGTGGACCTTGTTGGTGTGCGAGGGGCCACACTGAGAAGGGGATATGTTGGCCTTGACCTATCACAGGGACCAAGGGAGAATCTGTGCATCTGTAAAATAGAATCTCCAAACACAGGGGTGGTTACTAGGGGAGGGGGACTATCCAATCCAAGAGTAACCCAGGTAGTGTCTAAATGGGGTCGCAAAGGATGTGATCCAAGTAAAGTGTCCACAGGGGAGGTACCACTAGGGACATTATCCTGGACCCTGTAAAAAAGATAGCATGTAGATGTACAGTGGCCAACTCGATTAGAAAGCATAGTAATCTTACATCTATCATGAGTGGTGTATCCACCGAGTAGGTCACTATCAGCATAGTGAACACCAACAAACCTAAGATGCCCGTCGATGTGCGATGATCAGTCTAGGAAGAAGGTGTGTAGACTTACATCTCCCTAAAGCAGAACTGACCCCCATGATAGTCTATCATCAGCTTGATAGGTGCTATCCAACCTAGGGCTGCCCATCAGTGTGCAACAGATGTGCTAAGAAGAAGGCATAGAAGACTTACATCTTCCAAAGCGAGGAACAATCACTGGGGTGATCCATTGTTGGCACAATAGATTGACCTTACCTAAGGGCAAAAAATAAGTAGGGAGTCACAAAAAAGGGTTGGGCCCAAACTTGGAGTAGTCAGGAGGAAAGGAGCTGCCAAGGAACTTACCCTAATCCTCAAAAATACTCGACCAAGCTAGTTCACAATGGACAGTTTAAGAAGAAAGTGAAGCAGACTTACATTCTCTTAAATAAAACCATCATGATGGTAGCTTACCGAATGTGTAGTAAGGCCTACCATGCTAATAAGGTTCTTGTTGGTGTAGTGGTCAAATCAAGAAAAGAAAGCATAGCAAACTTACATCCTCCTGAATAAGGGACCACTAGGGTGACACACTAGCAAGGTAGCACGTTAGCCCGACCTAGAGAAACTAATGAGTGAGTGCCACTAGGGGCATTATCTCACATCAAAGTAGCTTAAGATAAAAGATGTCTATTTGTTTGATATGTATTTGTGTGTATTTTGTGTCTGTGTTGTGTTAAAGAATGATAGGATGCTGCCTGGGTTCTCTTACACATACCCTTAACACATCATGATGGATTCAAACAAAGATGCTTTGAATATGGATGAGGTTGAATTTAAAATGGAATTTTCATTGACGATAAAGATTCTCAAACATGGATTTAAGGATAATATTTTTTTAAATAGATCCTGTTGATCAAAAGCATCTAGCGCTCTCCCTTATGGTTGATTAGCTGATAATATCCTCCTTGGTAGACCTTCTCTATGGCAAAAGGGACTTCCCAAGAGGGTTCAAACTTGCCTCCATCTTATGACGAGCAACAATTGGTCTTCTTAGAACTAAAATAAGCTCTCATACTTGAAAAGCTCCAAGATGGACCAACTTGTTGTCAGCTTGAATCAATTTGGATTTATAAAACTTGAGGTTCTGGCATGCCCATAGGCATCTCTCCTCCAAACTTTCGATCTCTTCTAATTGCAGCTTGGCATTCTACTCTATTGTGATCTTGCTACCCACAACTATTCTTGGTGATGAGAGTTTGACTTCTAAAGGTAGAGCAGCTTCGGACCCATACACTAATGAGAAAGGGGTAGATTGCATTAGAGTTTTATATGTGGTGCGGTCACAAGGCTTCAACTAACTGCTCATGCTGCTATCAACTGTTCTCATCGAGCATCTTCTTTAATATGTGGATGAAAGTTTTGTTAAAGGCTTCTGCCAAGCCATTTTCCCTGGAGTAGTAGATAATAAAATATCTCCAATCTATTCTGTGTCTCCGGGAAAACTATTAATCTTGATGCTCTTGAATGCAGTACCATTATCATATATAATTCATCAAGGCACCCTGAACTTATATATGATCTATTTTCTAAAAAAAGTAGAGCACATGTAGAGCTGTGACCTCTATGAGCAGGATCACCTCCGCCCACTTGGAAAAGTAGTCGACGATAGCTAGGATGAATCGATGAGCCTTGGAAGAAGGAGGATTAATCAGTCCCACTATGTCGGTACCCCAATACTCTAATGGCCATGAGGCCAATGTAGAATGTAGAATATTGGGTGGTTGGTGTAGGACCACACCATGTACCTGACATTGGTGGCATCGCCTAGCTATGTCCATGCAATCTGTAATCATCGATGGACAGTAGTATCCTAGTCTTTTGATCTTAGCTTTCATCTTCAAACTAGATTGGTGCACTCCACATAATCCTTAATGCACCTCAGTCATGATTTTATGGGCTTCGTGTTTGTCTAAATAATGTAACTAGATATATCAAAGGATCACTGGTACAAGGTGTAGTTGACGAGAGCATAGGAAAGTGTTATATGCTTCACCTGATGTGCTAGTGACTTCTCTTAAGGTAGTTTGCCTTTATTTAGGTAATCCGTGAATGGTTTCCTCTAATCTGACACATCATCCTTTTTTGGCAACGGTAACCTCCCCTTCAAGAGAGTATTTTTCGATGAGTTTAATATCAATAAGAGATAAGACTTGTCTATTTTGGATCTTTGTTAATATGGACTCATCTTCCAGACATGTCAACTCCTTGGCAAGTTTGGCTAAAGCATTTGCTATGGTATTTTCTACTCAAGGAATCATGTAAATGGTAACCTTTGGGATTTGGGCTAACAACTTCATAGTGTACTTATGGTAATGATGGAGTTTAGGCTTTAGAACCTTGTAGGACCCAGTGATTTGGTTGATGAATAATTGAGAATCCCTGAATATGTTGATGTTCTGGATGCATAAACTAATGGCTAACTCCAGATCAGCAATCAAAGCCTCATATTAAACTTCATTATTGGTGCAAGGATTGGGCAGGTGATATGAGACTCTCATCACATCATGGTCCAGAGTTTGGAGAATTATTCTTACCCCTGCCTTCCTCAGGATAGTAGATCGTGGTTCTTCTCCCCTATGAGAGAAAGCCACACCATCAAAGTACATCTCCCAGTGATGAATGCAAGTGTCCCATAAGTTCATAATTTGTTCAATGGGAAGGTCATCACTAAGCAGGGAGTCAGCAGGAAGTGAATGTGTTGCTAAGAAATCTTCTAGTGCTTGTCCTATCACTACATAGAGGGGTATGAAAGTAATGTCAAACTATGACAAAATCATGGACTAATGCACCAACCACCCGGATAACATCGACCGTATCATGAGATGTTATGGTGGATTGTTCCTATAGATCAAATTCACTTTATGAGAAAGCATATAGTGTCATAACTTTTGGGATGCAAAGATTAAAGCTAGGCAATGCTTCTCAATGGGTGGATAATTTGCCTCAGTAGGGATTAGATGATGGTTGAGGTAGTAGAGTGCATTCTCATTCCCTTCATCATTGGCTTGAGCCAACAAAGCACAAAGGGAGATATCTAATGCAACAATATAGAGACTCAATGGCTTGTCTAGGATAGGGGCTGCTAGAACTGGTGGTGTCATCAAGTAGTTCTTGATGTCTTTGAAGGAATGTTGAAACTTGCCATTCCACTTGAGCTTGGCATCCTTTCTGACAAGTGTTAAGAATGGTTGGCATCTTCCCAATAGGTTGGATATGAAGCATCTTAGATACACCAACTACCCCTGAAATGAACTGAGTTGTGTTAGACTTTTAGGGGGTGGCATTTCAAATATCGCTTTGTTCTTCTCCAGATCAATCTCGATTCCCTAGTGTTGGACAATAAACCCAAGGAACTTCTCTGAAGCTACTATGAATGTCGACTTAAATTTACTTAACCATTCAAAAAATACTCTCAAGTCAAAGAGATGGTCTTCCTTTTCTTTACTTTTGACTACGAGATCATCGACATAGCAATTGACTTAATGATGAATAAGTTCATTGAAGATTCAAGTCATGGCCCGCTGGTAGGTAGCACCGACATTTTTAATGCCACATGGCATGGCCTTATAGCAATAAATTTTGATTGGGGTTCAAAAAGTAGTAGTTTTTTATCTTCAGGGGCCATCTTTATTTGCTTGTATCCAAATAACCTATCCATGAAGGAGAAGACTGTGTGAGATAAGGGAATGTCCACCATCACTTTTGGTATCGTTAGTGGAAATTCATTTATTAGATATGCCTTATTTAAGTTCCTAAAATTAGCTCATATGTGAATTTGGCCATTCTTTTTCTTAACTAGGATGACACTGCCAACCATGTAAGGTATTTTTATTTCCTAATGAAGCCAACATCGATCAGTTTCTTTACTTTAAAAATCACTTGTTGTTCAATGTCTAATCGCATGCATCTAGGAGCTTGCTTGAAAGGGTTAGCATTATGCTCTATTGCTAGTTTATGGACTGCTATGTCAAGAGATAAATTGAGCATCTCTTTATAACTCCACATGAAGCAGTCCTTAAACTCAATCAATAGCCTAACTAAATGATTGGTTTCAGTTTCATTCAATAAGGAACTAATGTATGTCAGACGTGGATTTTCTTTAGTCCCCAAGTTGATTTCTTTAAGCTCATCGATGGTTGACCTGATTTCCTTTTTGAACTCTGGTGGTGCATTTTTGACTTCAAAATCATCTAGACCATCTGAAGTTTCTAAGCACACCTCCTCATATGAGTTAATATGATTTAAAAAGAACCTATCAGATTTCAAATGATTGGTGATGACTAAGCAATGATCTTTGTCATCGACTGGACCCACTGTATCGAATCCTAGTCCTGGTCTTGATTGAGAATGTCTACATTTATTATCCCATAACCTCTTGAAGTAATCTAACCTGTGTTTAGACCAAGCATGTAGAATCAACCTTTTCTTTGTTAAATTTAGGACACACGATGAGTACCAATCAAAAGGTAATTCTATTAAATATTTATATGGATCATCCTCAAGTTTTACATCAACTTCTTGACTTAAGGATGATGCTCTCAGAAAGAACCTCTAAGTCTTCACAACTGTAGATGACTTAAGGGCTTCCTTAACTATCAAACCCTCAACTTTCTATGAGGAAAGTGGGGTTAGAGCTAAGGTTCCCAATTGATGCCTAACTATTTCACATATGCACTTGGATACATTCATGCTTTTCTTTGGAGGCCGGTCTTCATCACTATCTAGCTCAAATATCACCTCCAAATGAATCTACTGCTAAGAAGAGGTGGTTGGTGCACTAACCATATAAGACTCATCCTCTGAACTATATTCTAAGTCTATACTAATAGCTGGTGTACTCCTGGTAGCTAGGACATATCTCCTATTGGTGGCCAATAAGAAGGCTTTTTGCTCCTAGGACTGCCTCTGAACTAGCCTCTTCCTCTACCTATTGGAGGTCAGGTTATCCTACCCATGTGCTCGAATGGAGTAACAAACTATGGGTGGAATCTAATGCCAGGCTTCACTTCCTCCTCCAAGTCTATTTCTCGCTCTCTTTTGTTTTTATTTTCATTTTCTTTCTCTTTTTATTTTTCTCTTTCTTTTTCTTTCTCTTTTTCTTTTATTTTTGAACTATGGCCAAGTTCACGAGAGTAAACTTGTTGATTTTAAGGGATGTAGTAGGCTGCATCTTCATATATGACGATGTGGTGTTTATTTTTAGATTGGGGGGGACACTACATATATCATAGGGGATACTTATTAAAGTGATCGGGTATGATATTGAGGTATGACATACTATCTCGAAAGATAGAGATATAACCCTTCAATGGACCTAATCACCTAATTATGACTCTAAAGACATGATGGGTCTTCGAATGTTCTAATAATTTTTCCCTATTTTACATGGATGAATAAAGCAGGGTTTATATTAAATTGTGCTCTAAAGTTCCCTATGGTGGCAAGCCCCCATAGCTAATTACATCTTAAGGAAAATAAATTTCTTAAGAATACTCTCGATTAAAGTAGGCAATTATTGTCTCCAAAGATTTTAAGGCTAGACTATCAAATGATTAGTTATATTAGAAAAATCAATTAGGAGAGTTCAAGGAGAATACTTATTTGGGAAGCCAAAGAGAATAGGTAAGGAATGCTCATGATACTATGAATCCTAGTGAGCATTCCAATCTATCATATGGTTGGGCTTTATATATTTGAAATTGAAGAGGTTTATATGTTTTGAGTTGAAATTTTATTAGATCACTAAGGCTTATAATCCACCAACACAAGGTTAGGTAAATGTCTTAGAGGTGAGGATTTATGCTTGTAGCTCGAAGGAAATAGCTACTCAGATCCAAAATTTAGAGAGCTTTAGTAAGAGCCAAAGCGTGGCCTAAATCTAAGCGAAGATGGATATAAGGTTTGCCTCCATAAGAGAGAGTAAACCACCCGACTGCTGGACTTATAACTGCCTGGAGTGACAGCCAGCTAACTCCTCCTACGATTTTAAAACCATGTGATTTGATCATATGATTTTATAAGATTAGTTAGGTTATTGTTTATTTAGAAAGTGACTAAATCCTTAAACTCACTCCCTAAGAGACTATAACATGAGTGGTATGAGTAATGACGTAATCTAATGCAAAAAAAAATTTAAGCTTTTTTTTTGATTTTTTGACACTTCATCCTAAAAAAGGCTTTGTGATTTCTTATGCCTAAATGCATGATGAAATAAGATTATTGGCCAAATTACTGAGAAAAGGGTGTTTTTCCCCACATGGGTGCCCTCACAGGTCAAGCATTCCCCAATCGTGCAAGGATGAAAATCCCTTATTTTCAAGAATGAAATAATATGATATGTTTGTTGTGAAGCATTCATCTATTTAGCTAAGGGGTTGCTAAATCTCTTAGTTATCTTATTTAATGCCTAGGCTTTATGGTGAGGTTATGAGTTATTTAAAACTTTAGTTATGAGTTGTAGTTGGGTAAAAGATTTATTTTTTTCTAAGAGCCTAATCGCATCAAAGCCATACAACAAACACCAATCATAAAGAGACTATGAAGAGGCATGTAATTTCTAATGCACAAGCTAAACATAACATAAAACATTTTATAGCTACCATAAAAGAATAACAAGCTGGTACGATTTGGTACCACTGCACAACCCGAAAAGAGAAAATGGGTAGACGAGCTCTATCCTTACATAACCTGAAATATGAAAGAATAATTATGATTTACAAATGAATAAATGCTATAGGGGTCTTCTTTTCTTCATTCTTCATGTCTTCATTTCTCCATTTGATTTGGTAGGCTTCAAGGCATCACATGGCACCACAGGATTAAGCCTTCTGGCCAATTCTCATCTTTATCCCCCATAACACTAATCTTAATTCTAAATGCAAAATTATATTAAAAATAGTAAAAATAAATCTAACTACACCTACAAAACAAGTGTTAGCTAAACATACATATAACCCAAGCAGTTATATTTATAATTTAGACCTAGCACCCTGCACATGAGTAACCAAGCCCACCTGCCCTAACTTAGATTATACTTAAGGGCTTCAAAAACCTACAAAAGAGAGCATTTATAATTATTTTAAGCACCCCTCTATGCATAACCCCCTATAAAAATATGATTAGGCTAATATTAGCCTAACATCTAGTCTATGAAACATACACCCTAACATTCAGTCTAAAATGATACAGCACAAAACAAAATACACATCACACCATGCACCGCCTTAACATAAAGCTAAAAGTGGTGACTTCATTCTAATGTGTGTGTATTAAGGCTTGTGTGGTATGTCCTAACTATGCAATAGAGTTATATTTTCTAGGTGCGAAAGAATGTTTAATCATGAGAGGTAGATTTAATTTTTAGTGGTATAATTGATTTGAGAACTTTAATTTGTGTTTTATTTTGCTTCATATGATTACACTTAGCAATTAAGTGTTATCAAAAGAAGAAAGAGGATTTCCCTCTTTCAACCCTACCTTAAGCCACTTTCTGAAACATGTTAATTTGATTTAATTCTCTTTAGTGAATGGCTTATTACACATTTTAAAATGATCCTAGGTTCAGGTTCACCTTAAATAGCTTCATTCAATATGAAAGGCATCTTAAGGTTAATTTAATTGAACTACTATAACATGACATATATGAAACTATTCCCTTCCATCACATGGAACATGCATATGATTCAATCCTAAGTATATCTATATATAAAGTTTTAGCACACTTAAATGATGAACGATGTGTATATTTAAGGTTTATATTTTTTTTCATTTGATTGAATTATTTAATCATATTAATTTAAAGCTCTATCCAATTTCTTATACAAAAATAAATGGGAAAGAGAGCTCAAAATTACATGACTAATTAATTCAACCACTTAGTCATTCATGAATGCGTGAATTCTTTATAAAAGAAGGAGGGGGTTCTAATTCCATAATTAAATACACACACACATGCATAAGAGATATAAGCTAGTACATGCCATTGTTAACCAGGGAAGTGAGGTAATCAAATGACCTCTTGGGACTAACTAAAGTCTCGTATTCTTGGGATGTCCAGAATAAACACTTGCTTTTCACAAATACATATGGATGTATACATAAATGAAGGAAGAAAAACCATGTAAATATTACTTTTTTTTATTCAATTGAAGCATTTATGCATATGGATTAAAGTTATATCCAAATTCTAATGTAGAAATACTTGCAAATGAAATCAAATAAGTACGTGTCGTTATTAACTAGGGAAGTGAAGTAATGAAGTGATCTCTTTGGGGCTAACTAAAGTCTCGTGTTCCCAGGATGTCGGGACCATTCAAATACATGTAAAACCTCACATGAATTAAAGAAAAGAATGTTTCATTCCTTATACTTAAGGTATAATCACATACATCTCTTATGGATTTATAACTAGCATCACATTATATGTTATTATTTATTTATAAGCATTTTGAAAATACATTTGGATTTAATAGTGATAATAGCCACACATATATTAAATCAAATCAACACATGCAAGCTTGACATATAAGAAAATCATTTGTTTTAATTAATTTTGGAAAGATGAATGTATGATTTCAAGTGGCATAAAATATTTAACATGATTGGAAAGGAATAAATAAATATAAACACATGATTTTATTCAATCAAATTAATTCCTAAGGACAATCATGTCAAATAACACCACTTAAAATAAACCAAAGCTTTTATGTATCATTTTTTATTCATGTTTGATTTGATTTAAGAAATGTGAAGAGAAGTTTGCTAATCCTAACCCATTCCCATGTTTATGAATTAACTTGGTTTAATAAAATGTAATTAAGTTGGTTTTATGGATTAATTAGGTTGTAATATGCATTAAATCCATTAATTAACCCTTACCTATATTACCTTAATTTAATTAACCAAATAATTATGAGCCAACATGATATGCACATGAATGGAAAATAAATTTTCAATGATCCTAAGAAATAAAAGGGGTCTAATGCAATTGGCTCATGATTAATAGTTAATTTAGTTAAAGAACATAATTAAGTACTCTTATAATTCTCCCACAAATATTGACTAATTATAATTTTCTTAGGACTTCCCTAGGTTTTTGAACACCTAAGAGTCTACCTAAGACTTCATTAATTGAGATTCTATGTGATTATAATTTCAATTTGATTGATTAAGCAATTTGATTAACTGATTAAGCCTTAATTAATTTAATTGATGCAATAAACTTAGAGAAATAGATTAGAAAGGAGGCCCTAATCTTATCCCATGGATTCATTCACTGTTAAGCAATAATTAACCACTTAATTAATTAATTATTACTGTTCATGGGATTAATTAATTATTAATTAATTTAAAAGATTAATTAGAGCTTAATTAGCTAATTTCCCTAATTAATTAAGCACTAAATCCCAATAAAATTTTGGGAGGTAGAGGTCATCATATTGAATTAACAAACAAAGTTTGGTATTAATTACTTAACTAATCAAAGAGTAATTAAGTTAATTAATTTTGTAATTAAGTATTAATTAAGCCCTAATTACCCTAATTATTGTTCAAAATTAATTAAGAATATTTTTAATAAAGTCTCCTCTCAAATACCTTCAAAATGAATATTTATTTTCATTTTTGTGATTTTTTTCTATGATTTGTTATAATTTTTCAATGTTTCAACTGATTTAAATAATTTTCATGATATTTATGAAGTCTATTAATTTATTTTTATTAAAATATATTATTTGAGCTTCATAATGTAATGTTTCCCAATCCAGAACTCCATTTGACTTGAAATTTTTATGGTAGGTGTATTTTAACTTCAATTTTAATCAATGAGAATTTTCAATCAATCAGATTTGTATTTTTGGTTTAATTAATGAAATTTTAATTTCACCAAAACTTAAATTAAGCTTAAAATATGAAGTAAAATTTAAGGATTTTTGACTTGTTAGATTCCTCTCAAAAAGATGAATCCAATGAGCCCTTATTTGCAATTTTTAGTTAAGTGTATTTTTTCTATAAATTTTTGAAGTTTTAGGTGATTTAATTAATTTTTAAAAGCCAAAAATACACTAATTTCTTACTTAACCTAGTCAGCGCCATGCAGCGCTGATGGGGCAAGGCGATACCATGTGGCACCACATGATTAGGTGGGTAGTTCCACATGGCATGCGGTGCCACACAGTGTGCCACATGGACTTTGAGTAAAAAAATATGTGAAATAGCGTACGGTTAGATCTGAGCATCCCATCTGCAATCGAACGGTCCAGATCAAACTCGTGATCTGAACAGCCTAAAATCATACGATATAGCACTAATCTCAGCCACCTATTTCCCTGAATGGGAGATTTGATGGCTGCTGCTTCGTCTACTTCCCAGTGGATGACAGTGATGTGATGAAAAGTGTTGAAATGATGGAAATCATGAAACTAACAAAATGGGGTTTGATCGGCCTTGATTCACATCGATTCTCACCGAAAACTTCTATTTTTGTATTAGGATTGTATAAAATGAATAATTCAAGGGATATCTGAGAGAAATTTCTTAAATCATGCAAGAATCATTACAAACAAGAGATCATAAGGCTGACTAAGAGATTTGAAAATTGCCTCATTAGGGATGGTTTCTGACGGCTGTGTCAATCCAAGCACACTCATGAATGCGAGATGAAGCCTTAGGACAAAGCTAAACCTTTACCTTCACTTGGAATATTGTATCCACTAATGGTCCCTACTTCTTTGCCAGAATCTGCTCGGTTTGGTGTTCTTCTAGCCCAAAGGAAGTGAGGAATGGGTTTCTTGTTGTTTGGGGGAGCTCCTAGACAAGTGTTGATTCTCCTCTGCTTCTTTCCCATTATGTTTGGTTTTGGCCAAAAATCACCACTAATGATGATTTTTGGCTTCTAGTGGATGTCCTATGACTTGATGGTTGGGAATGGCAAGGTGGGAATCATCAGTGTGGCTTGATTTGTTTGCGGGGCCTGAAAGGTGTGATTCCAAGAGGGATTAGTGGGTGTCCCATGGTTTCAAATGAATGGGGAGGTGAGGGTGAGGTGAATTCACCTCCCCATGAGTCATGGCCAACCCAACCACCTCTTGGGTTAGCTTGAGCAGTGTCTTTAATGCTTAGGTGGACCATTGGGAGGGTGTCAATGTCCAAGGAATGAAAATGAACACTTACATAGTGATTTATCTCATGTGATGCTCTTAACCCAAGGGTAGAGTGGTCATTTGACATTATATTTGATTTGGGTAGATTTGAAATGTGTCAAATGTGAGTTGGTCCAAATTTCAAGTCATTTGGAGTTCACTAGGTTAGGTTTGGCTCAATTTGACCCCTTTGGGTCAAATTGGGTCAAAATGAGTTAGGTTGACCAATTTGTCAAATTGGGTCATACCAAGGGTTAGGTCAAGTTCATATGACCATTTGGAGTGTGTTGGTGTCATTGATTTGGTTTAATTTGGTTTAGATTTAGTTTTGGTTCATTTGAGTTCATTTAGGTCAAATGGGTCAAGTTGACCAATTTGATCCAATTGATCAAATTGGCTTGGGTCATGACTTGGCTTAGGTTTGGTTGATCATTTGGAATGTGTTGTGGGCTTTAGTTGAGTTCAATTTGTATTTGATTGAGTTTTAGGTTTATTTGACCATTTAGGTCAAGTTGGGTTCAATAGGTCATTTGGGTCTAGTGAGTTAATTGGGGTCACTTGAGGCTTTGGTCAAGTTCAACAGTCAATTTGGAATGAACTTGAGCCATTGGTTGCAATCAATATGGATTGTTTTTTGATTTGACCCATTTTGGCTATTTAGGTCAAATTGGGTCAACTTGGGTCAAGAAGGCCAATTGGGTTAGGTTTGGCTCAATTGATGGTCAAGTCATGTTCAAGTGTTGATTTTGGGTTGGTGAACCATTGGTTTCAAGAGATTTGGCTTAAGTTGCAATTTGGCTAGTTTAGGTTCATATGGGTTAAAGGGTTGACTTGGTCAAAGGGCTAGGTTGACTTGGTTTGACCCAATTTATGATAATTGATCAATATAGGATGATCAACAATCATGTCATAATGTTTGGATTGGCTAAATTCACTTTGATTTGGATTGAATTGGATTTTGGTTTATGTAGGTCAAATTGGCCACTTTGGGTCAAGTGAACCAGATGGGTTTAGTTGGCTTGGTTTTGGGTTAAGTTTGATTTAGTTGAGTTTATAATGGATTTGGGATTGATATATAAATCCAATTGCAATTGGTTTGGGTTCAAATGAGTTTTGGTTCATTTTAAAATTTCAAGTCAAATGGGTTAAGTTGGGTTTGACTTAGGTTAATTTTGGTTTGACTTGATGATTATAGATTTCATTTATATTTGGATAGGTAATTGAAGGAATGATTGATTCAAGAGAAAATCCATTGATTTTAGCTTGATTTGGATGTCATTTGATTGAGTGCAAGGAATTGGCTCAAAGGGTTCAAATTTGTGTTTTGATTTGATTTGGATTTAGTTTTGGCTATTTGATTATGGATTTGATTTTATTTAGGAAGATAATTAAAGGTACAATTGATTTATAAGAAAATTAATTGAGTTTGAAGGGGTTTGAGGGAAAATTTGGCTAAGTCCATGGAGGTAGGTCCAAAGGGCTTAGAAGGGGATTTGATTTGATTTGGTTTTGATGATTTGAGTGTATATTTCAAATATATTTGTGAAGATGATTGAAGATATCAATCAAGTTTGGATTGAATTGGATGGAAATTAGACTAAATCCATGGGATCCAATCATAAGGCTTAAGGAAGATTTGATCAAGGACTTCAATCATTTAATTTGGAATTAGGATTTGGATTAGGTATTTGGATTTGAGTTGAATTGAATTTGAGTTTTGGTTTGAAATTTGGATTTGCATCAAATTTAAGAAGGTATACATGGATTGGGTTTAAGTCATAGGGTAGGTGATTTTCCTAAGTCCCTAAGGCATGACCTAATCCTATAATTAACCCTTCCAAGTTTTTAGGCTTAAGTAAAGTGTTCACCTAATCACTAGAAGTATCTTATGACCAGGGAAGTCTTAGTATCTAGAAGACTCCTAAGTCTAAGATGTGGAGATTGAGAACTAATTCCAAAAGTGAGATCAATAAAAAGGATTCCTAATAAGTGTGGTGCAACTGATAAGGTACACTGTATGTATTGGCGTTGACCAAGATGATTAACAATGTCCAAAAGATTGTAAGTGCTACCGAAAAAGATCTATACCTAAACCCAAAAAGGTAGATAGAATCATGATCTTAGTGCAATGCAACTCAACCTATGTTAGGGGCATAAGAAAGTCAGAAGGAATCTACAGAGGATTGAGTATGTGAACCTTCCACTAGGGAATCAGGTTCAAGCTATCCAGTGGAGAATAAGAATTTAAGTTTGATTGTGAATATGATTTATTTAGGTGTGTATCCACTGGGTATAAGAATCTATAATCCCCTAGGGATCAAGATCAAATTAATTCCAATTTATTTTTTTCTAAATTGATGTGGAGGCATATCCTCTAGGGATATGGGCTCAAATTCGCTAGGGATTGGAAATATGAACCTTCCACTAGGGAAGCAGGTTCAGGCTATCCGATGGGGATAAGAGTTTGATTTCATAGATTCTTTTGGGGATGTATTCGTTGAGGATAAACGTTTGGTTGGATTTCTTTTATTTGTTTGATTAGACTCCACTAGGGAGGTTGGATTAATTTGTTATGGCTCCACTAGGGAGGATTATTTTTAATTGAGGGCATATCTGCTAGGGATATAAGCCTGATTGAATTTGTCAGATTTATTTTTTGATTTGGGCTCCACAAGGGTGACTAATCTAATTTGCGCTCCACTGGGGAGAAGTCTGGTGCACCCGCTATGTTTAATTTGACTCCACTAGGGAGGTTGGCTTAGGATTTGGTTTATTACGGACCATGTCGGTGTGCGATGGAGCCACTGAGAAGGGACTATGTTGGCCTTGACCTATCTCAGATTTACAAATCCAAAGGGGTAATCTACTATTCTAAAGGGTTGCCTTTTGGTGTGCAATAGATGTACTAGGAAAAAAGCATAGCAGACTTACATCTTCCAAAGTAGGGACCAGCCATTGGGACTGTCCATGGCACAACAAATCAAACTTGACCTTGGCAGGCTATTAAGTGAATGCCACTGGGGACTTATGTCAACTCAAAAGTAGTCAAGATTAATTTCATTGCTTTCATTTGATTTGTTTTAATTTGATTTGGTTTTTTTCATTTGTTTTAATTTCATTTGATAGATCCCGTCGATGTGTGATGGACTACACTGAGAAGGAGCTATGTCAGTCTGGACCTATCTCATCTTACTGATCCAAAGGGGTAGTCTGCCATCCAAAGGGTAGGACTATCCTACCAAAGGGGTTGCTTCTGGTGTGCAATGGCTGTACTAGAAAGAATGCATAACTAGCTTACATCTTCCAAAGCAAGGACAACCACCAGGGTGACCTGTTGGTGGCATAACAAGTTGAACCAGACCTAAGGGAGACTACTAAGAGAGTGTCGCTGGGGAATTATCTCAACTCAAGAGTAGTCAGGTGATTCCTATAGGAAGTTTTGCTAACACTATCCTAAAGATAGGATGCCTGCTTGGGAAAGGTGTCATTGGGGGTGTTCTTCTAATCCACAAGTGAATATATGTATTGTTTATTTATCATCGTGGACCATATTAGTGTGTGAGGGTCCACACTGAGAAGTGGCAATCGGCCTGGACCTATCTCAGATTTACTAGAATAAGGGAGAATATGCACATCCATAGAATAAAATCTCCAACAGCAGGGGTGGTTACTAGGAAAGGGGGATTGTCTAATCCAAATGTAACCCGTGTAGTGTCTAAATGGGGTTGCAAATAATGTAATCCAAGTAGAGTGCCCACAGGGGAGGTGTCACTAGGGGTGTTATCCTAGACCTTGTAAATAAGAAAGCATGTAGGTATACGGTGGCCAACTCAAGGAGAAAGCATAGCAGACTTACATCTGCCAAGAGTGGTGTATCCATCAAGTGGGCCGTTGTCAGCATAGCAAACAGCAACCATCCTAAGGTGTCTGTTGGTGTGAAATAATTAGTCTAGATAGAAGGCATGTAGACTTACATGTCCCAAAAGTAGAACTGATTGCCGGGGTAGTTTTTCTTCGGCTCGATAGGTGCTATCTGACCTAGTACTTCCTGTCGGTGTGCAGCGACTATACTTTGGAAGAAAGCATAGCAGACTTATATCTTCCAAAGTTAGGATCAACCAATGGGGTGATCCATTTACGACACAACAGATCAACCCGGCCTAAGGGTGACTACTAAGTAGGGAGTCACAAAGAAGTACTAGACCCGGACTAAAAGTAAGCAAGAGGAAAGGAGCCACTAGGGGACTTACCCTAATCCTCCACTCGACCAAGTTAGTTCATGATGGTTAGTTTAAGAAGAAGGCATAGCAGACTTACATCCTCTTAAACAAAGCTAACGTGATAGTAGCTTATTGATCACACAGTAAGGTCTACCTTGCTGACAAGGTGCTCATCGGTGTGTAATGGCCAAATCAGGAAAGAAAGAAGAGTAGACTTACATCTTCATGAGTGAGGGACCACTAGGGTGACACACTAGCAGGGTAATATGTCAACCCGACCTAGAGCAACTAATGAGTGAGTTCCGTACGGAGCGTTATCCTAACTCGAAGTATCCCAAGATAAAAGATATGTGCATGTTGGATATGTGTCAGTGTGATATTTTTGTTTGTGTTGTGTTGATGAAGGATATGATGCTGCTTGGGTTCTCTTACACCTACCCTAAACACATCATGGTGGATTCATAAACAAGCAAATAATGCTTAAAATGAAGAAAAGATTTGATGAATTGAAAATGGAGTTTTTATTGATGATAATTACTTTCAAACATGAATTAAAGGATAATATTTCTTTAAATAAAGCTCATTGATTCGAAGCATCAGGCACTCTCCTTTATGGTTTATCAACTGATATGATCCTCCTTGGTAGGCCTTTTCTATAATAAAAGGGTCTTTCCAAGTAGGTTCAAACTTGCCTCTCATCTTATGATGGGCAACAATTGAAATAAGCTCTCCTGAGAAACTCTAGCACTTGTTGTGAGCTTGAATCATTTTGGCTTTGTATAACTCAAGGTTCTGGTATGCCCGTAGGCGTCTCTCCTGCAATACTTTGAGCTCTTCTAACCTCAACTTGGCATTCTACTCCGTAGTGATCTTGCTACCCACATCTAGCCTTAGTGATGGGAGTTGGACTTCTAAAAGTAGAATAGCTTCAGACCCATACACTAAGGAGAAAGGGATAAATTGTGTTGGAGATCTATGTATGGTGCGGTAAGCCCACAAGGCTTCAACTAACTACTCATGCCACTTTCGCTTATTATCGTCGAGCGTCTTCTTTAACATTTGGATGAGTGTTTTGTTGAAGGCTTCTGTTAAGCCATTTTCCCTCTAGTAGTAGATGATAGAATATCTCCAATCTATATTTTATCTCCATGAAAAACTATTGATCTTAGTGCTCTTAACTACAATATCATTATCGGATATAATTCATCTAGGCACCATGAACATATATACGATACGATTTCTAAAAAATTGGAGCACATGCTCATCTATGACCTCTCTTAGTGGAATTGGTTTCGCCCACTTAGAAAAGTACTTAGTGGCAGTTAGGATGAACTGATGACCTTTAAAAGAAGGAGGGTCAATCGGACAGACTATGTCGGTACCCCAACACTTGAATGGCCATGAGGCCAATGTTGGATGTATAATGTTGGGTGGTTGATGTACACAATGTACCTGACACTGGTGGCATTGCGTAACTATATTCATGCAATATGTAATCATCGACGGCCAGTAGTATCCTAGTCTTTTGATCTGGGCTTTCATCTTTGGACTGAATTGTTGCGTTCCTTATAAACCTGAGTGTACTTGGGTCACATTCTTATGGGCTTTGTGTTTTTCCAAACAATGTAACCACATATGATCAAAGGATCGTTGATACAAGGTGTCATCCACAAGATCATGAGAAAGGGCTCTCTGCTTCACTTGATGTGCGAGTGACTTCTCTTGAGGTAGTTTTTCTTTATTTAGGTAATCCATGAATGGTTTCCCTTAGTCTGACTCATCATCCCTTTTGGCAAAGGCAACCTCCCCTTCAAGAGAGTATTTTTTGATGAGTTCAATATCAATAAGGGATAAGACTTGTCTATTTTAGACCCTTATCAATATGGACTCATCTTTTAGATAAGCCAACTCCTTGGCAAGTTTGGCTAAACCATTTGCTATAGTGTTTTCCCCTCGATGAATCTTGTAAATTGTAACCTCTGAGATTTGGCCCAACAACTCTATAGTGTATTGATGGTAGTGATGTAGCTTAGGCTTTAGAACCTTGTAGGACCCAATGATTTAATTGATGACTAATTTAAAATCCCCAAAAATGTTGGTGTTTTGGATGCTTAGAGAAATGGCTAACTCTAGACTGGCAATCAAAACCTCATATTTGACTTTGTTATTGGTGCACAGATTGGACAGGTAATATAACAATCTCATTACATCACTGTCTGGAGAACTATTCCTACCCTTGCCTTTCTGTGATGGTAGATTGTGGTTCTTCTCCCTTTAAGAGGAAGCCACACCATCAAAGTACATCTCCCAGTGGTGAATGCTAGTATCCCCTAAGTTCATGATCTATTCAATGAGGAGGTCATCACTAAGCAAAGAGTCAGCAGGAAGTGGGTGTGTTGCTTGGAAATTCTCTAGTGCTTGCCCTTTCACCTCACGGAAGGGTACAAAAATAATATTAAACTGTGATAAAATCATGGACCAATGTACCAACCTTCTGGATAGTGTCTGTCATGTCATGAGATATTACAGTGGATTGATCCTAGAGATCAAGTTCACCTTTTGATAAATCATGTAGTGTCGTAGCTTTTGGGATGCATAGATTAAAGCTAGGCAATGTTTCTTAGTGATTGGATAATTTTCTTAAGTAGGGATTAGACAATGGCTGAGGTAGTAGAGCGTGTTCTCCTTCCCTTCATCATTGGCTTGAGCCAATGAAGTGCCAAGGGAGTCTTTTAATGCAATGGTGTAGAGGATGAGTGGCTTGCCAGGGATAGTGGCTGCTAGAACTGGCAGCATCATCAAGTAGTGCTTGATGTATTCAAAGGCATGCTGACACTTATCATACCACTTGAACTTGACATCCTTTTTGACAAGTGTTGATAATGGCTGGCATCTTTCTGATAGGTTGGACATAAAATATCTTAGATATATCAACCACCCTTTAAATGATCTGAGTTGAGTTAAACTTTTAAGTGATGGTATTTTTAATATTGCTTTGATCTTCTCTGAATCAATTTCAATTTGCTCATTTTGGACAACAAACCCAAGGAACTTCCCTGAAGCTACTCCAAATGCATACTTCAGGGGGTTCATTTTGAGGTTTAATTGTCTTAACCGTTCAAAAACTACTCTCAAGTCAAATAGATGGTCTTCTTTTTCTTTACTTCTAACTACGAGATCATCGACATAGCATTCAACTTGATGATGAATGAGTTCGTTGAAGATTCAAGTCATGGCCCACTGGTAGGTAGCACCGACATTTTTAAGGCTGAAAGGCAGCAATAAATTCTGATTGGGGTTCAAAAAGTTGTGTTTCTTTTATCTTGAGGGGCCATCTTTATTTGGTTATATCTAGATGAGCCATCCATGAAAGAGAAGATTGCATTAGATGAGGCAATGTTCACTATCAGTTCTGGTATGGGTAGAGGAATTCATCTTCTGGACATGCCTTGATTTAGTCTCTAAAAATTGATGCATATGTGAATTTGGCCATTCTTCTTCTTAGTTGGGATGACACTGGCCAACCAGGTAGGGTATTTTTCTTCACTAATGAAGCCATCATTGATCAATTTCTTGACTTCAGAAATAACTTGATGTTCAATGTGTAATCATATGCATCTAGGAGCTTGCTTGATAGGGTTAGCACTGGGCTCTATTGCTAGTTTGCGGACTGCTACATCAGAAGATAAATCGAGCATTGCTTCATAACTCCATGCAAAGAAGTCCTTAAACTCAGTCAACAACCTAACTATGTCATTGGTTTCAGTATCATTCGACAAAGAACTGATGTATTTTGGATGTGGATTGTCTTCAGTTCATAAGTTGATTTCTTTGAGCTCATCAATGGTTGATCTGAACTCCTCTTCAAACTATGCTTGTGCATCTTTGACTTCAAAATCATCTGGAGCATTTGAAGTTTCTAAACACACCTCATCATATGAGTTAGCATGATTTGAAAAGAACCTATATGATTCCAAATAATTAGTGATGACTAAGCAATAATTATCATCATCGACTGGACCCAGCGTATCGAATCCTAGTCCTGGTCTTGATTGAGATTGTATGCATTTATTCTTCCATATTCTTTCAATATAGTCTAACCTATGCTTTGACCAAGTATTTGAGATTAACCCTTTCTTTGCTAAATTTAGAACATGCGGTGAGTATCAATCAAAAGGTAATTCTATTAAATCTTTATACAATTCATCCTCAAGTTCTACATCAACTTCTTGACTTGAGGATGATGCTCCCAGAAAGAACCTTTGAGTCTTCTCATTTGTGGATGACTTAGGGCTTCTTTAACTACCAAACTCTCAACTTTTTGTGAGAAAAGTGGGTTAAAGCTAAGGTTCCCAATTGATGCCTGACTATTTCACATATAGACTTGGATACATTCATGCTTTGCTTTGGAGGTCGGTCTTCATCTCTATTTAGCTCAAATATCACCTCTAAAGGAATCCACTACTAAGAAGAGCTAGTTGGTGTGCTAAGCATATAAGACTCATCCTCTGAACTAGATTCTAAGTTTATATGGATAGCAGGGCTAGGACATACCTCCTATTGGGTGGCCAATAAGGAGGTTTTCCACCTCTAGGGCTCCCTCTAAGATATCCTCTTTCTCTACCTAGTGGAGGCCAAGTAATCCTACCCACGTGTTCAAATGGAGTAACAAACTATGGGTGGAATCCAATGTTGATCTCCACTTCCTCCTCCAAGTCTATTTCTCGCTCCCTTTTATTTTCTTTTTTATTTTCTTTTTCTTTTTCTTTTCCTTTTTCTCTTTCTTTTTCTTTCTCTTTTTATTTTGTTTTTGAACTTTTCCCAAGTTCAAAAGAATAGATTTATTAATTTTTAAGGAGAAAGTAGGCCACATCTTCATATATGCTGACCTCATGAACTGTAAATGGCTTCAGATCTCCTTTGACATAGTAGGTGATCCCACCTCTCACAAACTTCATACACTTATGTAGAGAAGATGGAACTGTGTTATTTTCATGTATCCATGATCTTCCAAGCAAAGCATTGAAGGATGTATCTGAGTTTATAATATGAAATTTAGCTTCAGTCTTCCAATCATTTATCTCCAAAGGAAACACTATGGAACCTAAGGCCCTCTCACCTTGTTCATTGAATCCTCTCAACATTATCCTTTCATTTTGAAGTTTGGAGATGTCAATCCTCAACCAAGCAAGGGTCTTTAAGCTCATAATATTGATAGATGCACATGGATCAACTAAAACTCTTGATAGCCTATATATGCCAACATCCACTATATTGTAGAGGGGACGGTTGTACTCGATCATCCCTAAAAGTATGTCTTCATCGCTAAATGTAACTCCTAGGATGTCCTTTAAGTGGCATTCCTCCCTTTCAGTAGCAGTCAGTTGAGCTAAGCATATCTCCGGATCAAGTAGAGCCTTGATTAGGGATCCCCTAATCTCTTTGAATAAGACAAGGGCATCATATATGCTTAGCTTAGCGAACAACTTTCTAAGGTGAGCTAGGACATTGTAATCAACTCTGGCTTGGTCCTCCATAAGCATATCCATAGGTGAAGCATTCCTGTGGAGGGGCTATCTACTCACTGGAACCAATGACTTTCTTACCATTATCCTGAGGTGCTACCCTAAGAAGTAGAACTTTGCCACTACATAGGTTGACTTCGGTGACCTCATGTGAAGGGTTGGTGAAAAGTTCTACCTGTTGGTTAGGTATACCTATAGCTTCTCTTATGGGACCCTTGGGGTTAGATGACACCAAGTCAATCTCAATGGGTGAACCTGATTGATTCAGAAAAGGAAAGTCTAATTTTGAATCATAAGAGAAAGGATTAGAATTATTTGTGTTATTTCTATTATTTAGACTCGGAGAGCTTTCAATTAAAATAAGATCATCAAGACTATCAAAAGTAGAGAAGATATAAGTAAAATCTATTTTCATCATTGATTTCTTTCTAGCTAGAGGTACACGATAGAAATCAAGTAAATTAAGTGGAGTGAGGGATTTAGTTCCCTCATCCATAGATACATTATTTCTGCTAGAATAAGAGTTAGATGAAGTGGTAGTAGCTACAATGTTGGAAGGAAGGAATGCTTGATTTGGACAGTGGGTGCGCTACTCAGCTATCCCGGGAAAGTATGAAATGTTGCTATTGTTGCTTAGCTCCCCACCCCAGAGTTGTCTTTGGCAACTTGCAAACCTTCCTTGGTGTTGGAGGTTTGAGCTACCTTAGGCACATGCAAGGAAAGTTTCTTGATCTTAGAAATGATATTTTTAGATGTTCAGGATAACGAGATATCCTAACCTTCTTTTGTCTTAAGAGGATTACATGTATCCCCAAGGATTATTCTAATAGAGCTAGATGGTTGCTCTACCAAGTAATCCTTAAGGATAATTATGACACCCAACTTGTAGTTGAGCTCAAGCTAGTCCTTGAAAGTGATGCAATCTTCTAAGACATGGCCTAACATGCGGTGATAGGGGAAAAAGTTAGGTCATCACTTTTGCCCACTTTCTCTAGCCTCTAAGGCTCCGGTAGATGGAAATTAGATTTCTTTATGAGATTTTTAAAGATTTTTTTAACTACCTCCCTCTTGAATAAATAGGGTTTGCTTAATTTATCTAGAAGAGTAGGTGGATAATATCTACCTGGCAGTGGATATGAGTATCACTACTGTGCATACTGCTATGGAGGCAGTGGTGGCAGCCACCGCGGTAGTTGTGGTGGTCGTATGATGGCCAGAGAGGTAAAAGAAGAGGTGGCAAAGGTGGCTATTGAGCTCATGGTCTCTCAAACTAACCTCTAGTCAGTTGGTTCCCCTTATCTACTAACACCACTACCCCTGACTTCTTCTTAAAGGCTTTCTTCAACTTAGACTTGAATGATTGGTCTTGAGAAGCTAACTGTTTGACTTCCTCTTATAGACTGGCTGCCTTATTGATTAATTTCTCAAAGGTTTTGATTATGAAGCCCTTGAGCATGAAAGTAATCGAGCCAAGGATATTTTTAAGCAAAATTTCTATGGAATGTTGTTCATACAATTATAGTTCACATTTCATACTCAGGTTTTTCCCCCTGAAAATGCAATCAACAAGGGATTCATTGGGATTTTTTCACAATGAGGTTGCCCATAGTTACCCTTTGCTGGACTCCAACAAAACTCTTGATAAAAAGTTGCTCCAATTCAGCAAAAGTTTTCACCAAACTTTTGGGCAGTTCAGCGTACCAATCAAATGCAACCCTTGATAGACTGCTAATGAAGAGGCAAAATAGGAGTGCATCACTGCCATCGGCATTGCAACAGATGGATCTGAAATGTGTCATATGCTACCACGGGTTTCCACTTCCATCAAAAATTTTGAAGGAAGGTGGCACAAACACTTTGGGGTATTAGACTACATCAAATTCCTGGGGGTAAGGTCTACCCTTTGGAATGGATGAGCTATGCTGGGCTTGCACTAATGCTTCCCTCACTTGTTGCTCCACCATTTTCTTAATGTATTTTTCTTGCATGGAGGTACTATCCACGACCTTCCTATGTAGACTAGCAATATCCTGATCCACAGGAGAGGCACTCTTGGGATGATTCAAGATGTGTAAAAGCTCTGGCCACTCGGCCTCCATAGGACTAGGCTGTGATGCTAAAGTTTGGTTTTGAAGTGCTAGAACTGTCGCTAACAAATCCTCAACCCTCTTCTCCATCCTATTGATCTATTGATCCTTCTACCTGAGCTATTGAAGGAGGTGTTGGGTTGAGTGAGAGGTGTCTCTTTCCTCGATCACTACACCTTCCTCACTTTGATGGTCTCTATGGAGGGATCCCCGGGTATCGACCATATCGACTTCTGTTGTGTCCTCAAATAGATCATCCTCATCAGGGTCGAAGACTACCTTGCCCTCTTCTTAATCTGAATGATTGCTCCTAAGAAGTTATTTATTCTCGATAAAGTAGTCTTCTAGGATGTAATCCAAAAAATGTTATCCTACTCTGTTGGGCTGGACCGGTACAAACACCCATTGACAGTTGACCATAAGATTGTGCTCATCTAACTCTGTGTACCGAATACTACCTACTAACTGGATTCTCTCACTAAGAGGATCAACTGCCATGGGGACTGCACTTGTATCCCCTCCTTCCTCTACTACTACTGATGGCTATGATGGTGGCACAACCATGACATTTTTGGGTCACCACTTCCTCTTTACCATGGCTGAAGTGGGATGTCGAATGGGAGAGCTTGACCTCACTTCAGCTAGTGGGACAGATGGAGTAGGATCTTTAGGTCATAGCCAGATCACTAATGGGGATGTCCTCTCCCTGGATGCAGACTTGTGGACGTTGGTAGGAACTATGGAAGGAGAGACTTGGATGGGTGATGGTGGATGGGAAATGGAGCGGTGTGGCTATAGATGAGGAGTGGAGCAGTGTGGATGTGGAGACACCGACTACCCTCCTATTGGAACCCTCCTCTTGCAGCTAGTAGTGCTTATCAATACTATAATGTCTATATGATCAGCACAAGTAGCCCACCGATCTAAAAAATCAACAAGGGTGGAGGCCGTTGATTGCCTGCCTTCTCTTATCCTTCTTTCCTACTTGGGCTGATACTCGAGCCTCAGTGACTCTCTCCCTGTGGATCTGATCTCTGACACTCCTAGGGATCATGGACCTCAAATCAAATAATATACCAGATTCTGAGCATCTGTAAGCTCTGCCAACCTGGTGAAGAACTGTCCTAAGGCCAGCATAGGGCTTCCTCTGCTCCCTAGCTAGTACATCAAAGTGAACTGGAGGTGGAGGCAATGCGGTGATCCTTCTATAATCCTCCTCTCCATCTGAGGCTGAGAGGGCATGGAACCTACTACCGCTCAAGAGTGGAGAGGTCTCATGGGGAGAACCCTCCTCAGCTATGTGGGAGGCAACATCAATCTCCCTGGCTGCTCACTCATGGTGTCGCTTGATCTTTTTGTTCTTGTTGCTGCACTGAGTGTCAGAGAGCAGGGTAGAGCGAGAGTTGGAACCTACCTCAAAGATAAGGAAAACTATCTTGGAAACCAAGATAGCCTTCCCCTTTAAAGTGGGGGAAACTAGTGAGGAGGTGTTGCACTAGGCTCCGATGGGACAATAATATAGGCTGGGAACCACCACTAGAGCTAGTATAGAAGGAACTAGAACTGATGCTGCTGTAGGGACCTTGATAGCCTTTCTCTTTAGAGAGGAAAACTTAGACTTAGATTGCAGGTCAAAGCAAAGGAGTGGCTTCTATCCAGCCACCTTCTCCCTACTAACAATGGTGAGGGCTACCCCCTCACAAGTAACTCTAACGACATCAAAGCCATGACCAAACTTAATCAGGTGAGTGGTGGTCATGGTGTGTATGGCCTGATGTAAGGCTAGATCCACACCATACGGGAAAGAGAAGATACACTTGCAAGAAGTCATAGTAACTAAACTGAAGACTGAGAAGAAACTAACTGTATTGATACCTGTGCATTTGTTAAAACATAACTGAGTCAAACCCTTATTTTGATATTTATCTTCAAGTATTGATCTTCTGATATTGATTTGGAATTTTGAACCCACACTTAACAAATTTAAGTATGCTAAGTGAGGTTCATTGGAGAGATTTTAGAATATGAGGATAGACTTTGCCATAGAATTAGATTTTGATTTGGAAACCTATATCCAACAAATTTGGGTATGTTGGATGGGGTTCGATCATTTGGAGAGACTTAGGAGATGAATTTGTTTTGTTTTTATCCTTTGTTTGAAAATTTGATTTTGGAATCTTCACTTAGTAAATTTGGGTATGCTAAGTGAGATTCAAGTGCATGTTTGAAAATATTTGGAAGTATTTTTGTTTGTTTGTGATGATGTGTGTCATGTATTTAATTTATTTTGAAAATGGGGTCCTTAGAAAATTTAGGTATGATAAGTAAGGCCCAAATGTGTTTGATGTATTTTGATTTGATTTGAAAAAATGAGACCTTTACTTAACAAATTTAGTTATGTTAATTAAGGCTCAAGTGTGTTTGATGTTTTTTGATTTGATTTAAAAAATGAGACCTTCAGTTAACAACTTTAGATGTGTTAAGTAAGGCTCTAGTGTGTTTGATGAGTTTGTTTTATTTTGTTTTATTTTGAAAGAGGGAAACTTCTATTTAACAAATGTGGTATGTTAAATAGAGTCTAATCTATTTTCAATTTTGAACAATGGAACTCTCATTTGACAATTTGGGTATGTCAAATGGAGTTCAAGTGTGTTTGATTTATTTGTGTTTTTAAAAAGGGAACTCTACTTAGCAAATGTGGGTATGTTAAGTAGAGTCCAATTTGTTTTGAGTTTTGAAAAAAGAAATTCTTATTTAACAAATTTGGGTATGTCAAATGGAATTCAAATGTGTTTTGATTTTGTTTTTTTTTTTGTGATTTTTTAGAAAGGGGAGTTCCACTTAACAAATTTAGGTATGTTAAATGGAATGGAATTCAATTATATTTATTGATTTTCAAAAATGAGATTTTTGTGTGTGATATTTCTTTTGAAAAGGGAAACTTCAACTTAGCACAAGTGGAATGTGTTAAATGGAATTTCAATTCTATGTCATGATTTCATTTGAAAATAGGATCTTCATCCAACAAACCTAGGTATGTTGAAATAGAGATTGCTATTTTCAAAAAGATTATGCAAGAGGTAAGGATTTATGCTTGTAGCCTAAAAAAAATAGCTACCTCAAATCCTGAATCTAAGGAGCTTTGGTAAGAGCCAAAGCATGACCTAAATCTAAGTGAAGATTATAGGTTTACCTGAAAAAAGTAAACTACGATAACTTATGTCATGTGACTAACTTTATAATTTTTAAAATGTGATATTTTGAATTTGCAAGATTAGTTAAACTATTATTTATTTAGAAAGAGATTAAAGTCTTAAACCCACTCCCTAAGAGACTAGAGCATGGGTGGTATGAGTAATGACTTAATCTAATGAAAAATCTTTTCAAGTTTTATTTGATTTTTTGACACTTCATTCTGATAAAGGCTTTGGGATTTCTTATGCCTAAATGCATGATTAAATAAGATTGTTGTCTAAATTAGTGAGAAATGGGTATTTTCTACCATAAGGGATGCCCGTACAGATCAAGCATTCCCTAATCGTGTAAGGATGGAAATCCCATATTTTCAATAATGAAATAATATGATATGCATGCTGTGAAGCATTCAACCATTCAGCTAAGGGGCTGCTAAATCTTTTAGTTATCTTATTTAATGCCTAAGCTTTATGGTGAGGTTATGAATTATTTAAAACTTTAGTTTTGAGTTGTAGTTGTGTAAAAGATTTATTTTCTCCTAAGAACCTAATGCATCCAAGCCATACAACAAACAGCAATCATAGATATTATGAATAGGCATGTAATTTCTAAAGCACATGCTAAACATAACATCAAACATTATATGGCTATAGTAAAAGAATAACAGGCTGAGGCAATCGAGTGTCACTGTACAACCCAAAAAAAGAAAATGGGTAGCAAATCTCTACCCTTATACAACCTGAAATATGAAAGAATAATTATAATTTACAAATGAATAAATGCTATGGGGGTCTTCATTTCTTCATTCTTCATATCTTCATGTCTTCATTTAACCATTTGATTTGGTCGACTTCAAGGCATCACATGGCACCCTAGGACTAAATCATTTATCCTTATCCCCATAACTAATCATAATCTAATGCAAAATTACATTAATGTAATGACTACATGAAATGTATTAAACAAAACATAAAATTATATTTATTTTGACTTAGCATCATATAATATTAAATTATGTTTGAGAGCAAAGATTTATATTTTTTAAGCACCCATTTATAATCCCTACAAAAAATTGATTCTAACATGTAACATAATCATGAAATATACACCCTAACATCTAGTCTAAAGTAATACACCATAAAATAAAATATACATCACACCATGCATGACTTTATATATTTGAAATTGAAGAGGTTTATATGTTTTGAGTTGAAATTTTATTAGATTACTAGGGCTTATAATCCACCAACACAAGGTTAGGAAAATGCCTAAGAGGTAAGGATTTATGCTTGTAGCTCGAAGGAAACAGCTACATCAAATCCTGAATTTAGGGAGCTTTAGTAAGAGCCAAAGCGTGACCTAAATCTAAGCGAAGATGGGTATAAGGTTTAACTCCACAAGAGAGAGTAAACCACCCGACTACTGAACTTATAGCTGCCTGGAGTGGTAGCCAACTAACTCCTCCTACGATTTTAAAACCATGTGGTCTGGTCATATGATTTTACAAGATTAGTTAGGTTATTGTTTATTTATAAAGTGACAAAATCTATAAACCCACTCCCTAAGAGACTGCGACATGAGTGGTATGAGTAATGATGTAATATAATGCAAAAAAATTTCAAGTTTTTTTGATTTTTTGACACTTCATCCTAACAAAGTCTTTGGGATTTCTTATTCCTAAATGCATGATGAAATAAGATTGTTGGCTAAATTAGTGGAAAATAGTGTTTTTCCCCCTCAAGGGATGCCCTCACAGGTCAAGCATTCCCTATCGTGCAAGGATGGAAATTCCCTATTTTCATGAATGAAATAATATGATATGCCTGTTGTGAAGCATTCAACCATTCAGCTAAGGGTTGTTAAATCTCTTAGTTATCTTATTTAATGCCTAGGCTTTATGGTGAGGTTATGAGTTATTTAAAACTTTAGTTATGAGTTATAGTTGGGTAAAAGATTTATTTTTTTCTAAGAGCCTAATCGCATCCAAATTACAACAAACACCATTCATAAAGAAACTATGAAAAGCATGTAATTTCTAATGCAACTAAACATAATGTAAAACATTTTATAGCTACCTCAAAAGAATAACAAGCTGTTACGATTGGGTACCACTTTACAACCTAAAAAGAGAAAATGGGTAGACGAGCTCTATCCTTATACAACCTGAAATATGAAAGAATAATTATGATTTACAAATGAATAAATGATATAGGGGTCTTCTTTTCTTCATTCTTCATATCTTTATGTCTTCATTTCTTTACTTGATTTGGTAGGCTTCAAGGCATCACATGGCACCATAGGATTAAGCCTTCTAGCAAATGCTCATCTTTATCCTCCATAATACTAATCCTAATTCCTAATGAAAAATTATATTAAAAATAGTAAAAGTAAATCTAACTACACCTACAAAACAAGTGTTAGCTAAACATACATATAACCCAAGCAGTTATATTTATAATTTAGACCTAGCACCACGCACATGGGTAACCAACTCCACCTTGGATTATGCTTAGGGGCTTAATAACCAATAAAGAGAGAATTTATATTTATTTTAAGCACCCTAAGCATAATCCCTAAATATGATTAGGCTAATATATCTACTCTATGAAACATAGACCCTAACATCCAGTCTAAAATAATACATCACAAAATAAAACACACATCACACCATGCACCGCCTTCACATAAAGCTAGAAGTGGTGACTTCATTCTAATGTGGTGTATTAAGGCTTGTGTGGTATGTCCTAACTAAGCAATAGAGTTATATTTTCTAGGTGCAAAAGAATGTTTAATCATGAGAGCTAGATTTCATTTTAAGTGGTATAATTTATTTGAGAACTTTAATTTGTGATTTATTTTGTTTCATATGATTACACTTAGAAATTAAGTGTTATCAAAATAAGAAAGAGGATTTCCCTCTTTCATCCCTATAAGCCACTTTCTAAAGCATGATAATTTGATTTAGTTCTCTTTAGTGAATGGCTTATTACACATTTTAATAATCCTAGTTTAGGTTCACTTTAAATAACTTCATTCAATATGAAAGGCATCTTAATTAATTTAATTGAATTACTATCACATGACATATATCAAATCATTCCTTTCCATCACATGTAACATGCATATTAATCCTAAGTATATCTATACATACATGTTTTATCACACTTAAATGATGAATGTAGATGTGTATATTTAAGGTTTATATTTTTTCATTTGATTGAATTATTTAATCATATTAATTTAAAGCTCTATCCAATTCTTATACACAAAAATAAATGGGAAGAGCTCAATTACATGACTAATTAATTCAACCACTTAGTCATTCATGAATGTGAATTCTTTATAAAAGAAGGAGGGTTCTAATTCCATAATTAAATACACACACACATGCATAAGAGATATAAGTTAGTACATGTCATTGTTAACCAGGGAAGTGAGGTAATCAAATGACCTCCTTGGGACTAACTAAAGCCTCTTATTCTCAGGATGTCCAGAATAAACACTTGCTTTTCTCAAATACATATGGATGTATACATAACTGAAGGAAGAAAAACTATGTAAAATTTGCATTTTTTTTATTCAATTGAAGCATTTATGCATATGGATTAAAGTTATATCCAAATTCGAATTCAGAAATACATGCAAATGAAATCAAATAAGTATGTGTTGCCATTAACCAGGGAAGTGGGGTAATCAAATGACCTTTTTGGGGCTAACTAAAGCCTCGTGTTCCCAGGATGTCCAAACTATATACTTATTAACATTCAAATACAGGTAAAACCACACATGAATTAAAGAGAAGAAAGTTTCATTCCTTATACTTAAGGTATAATCACATACATCTCTTATGTATTTATAACTAGCATCACATCAAATGTTATTATTCATTTATAAGCTTTTGGAAAATACATTTGGATTTAATAGTGATAGTAGCAACACATATATTAAATCAAACCAACACATGCAAGCTTGACATAAAGGAAAACCATTTGATTTAATTTATTTTGGAAAGATGAATGTATGATTTCAAGTGACACACAACATTTAACATGATTGGAAAGGAATAAATAAACATAAACAGATGATTTCATTCAATCAAATTAATTCCTAAGGATAATCATGTCAAATAACACCATTTAAAGCAAACCAAAGCTTTTTGTGTATCATTTTTGAATTCATGTTTGATTTGATTTAAAAAATGTGAAGAGAAGTTTGTTGATCCTAACCCATTCCCATGTTTGTGAATTAACTTGGTTTAAAAAATATAATTAAGTTGATTTTATGGATTAATTAGGTTGTAACATGCTTTAAATTCAATAATTAACCCTAACATATGTTACCTTAATTTAATTAATGAAATAATTATGAGCCAACAAGATATGCACATGAATAAAATATAAATATGCAATGATCCTAAGAAATAAAAGCTGTATAATACAATTGGCTCATGATTAATAGTTAATTAAGTTAAATAAATTAATTAAGTACTCTTATAATTCTACCACACATGTGGGCTAATTATAATTTTCTTAGAATTTCCTTAGGTTATTGAACACCTGAGGGTCTACCCAAGACTTCATTAATTGAGATTCCATGTGATTATAATTTTAATTTGATTAATTAAGCAATTTAATTAATTGATTAAACCTTGATTAATATAACTGATGAAATAAAATTTGGGAAATATATTAAAAAGGAGGCCCTAATCTTATCCCATGGGTTCGTTCACTGTTAAGCAATAATTAACAACTTAATTTATTTATTTATTACCATTTAAGGGATTAATTAATTATTAATTCATTCAAAAGAGTAATTGGAGCTTAATTAGATCATTTCCTTAATTAATTAAGTAATAAATCCCAATAAAGTTATGAGAATTAGAGGTCATCCCATTAAATTAACACACAAAATTTAGGGTTACTTACTTAAGTAATCAAGAGTAATTAAGTTAAGAAAATTTTTAATTAAGCCCAATTACTATTCAAAATTAATTAAAATATTTTTAATAAATTCCTCAAAAATACCTTCAAAAAAATGAATATTTATTTGCATTTTATAATTTTTTTTATGATTTTATAATTTTTCAAAGTTTCAACTAATTTAAATGATTTTTTTATGATTTTATAAAGTATTAATTTATTGTATTAAAAGCTATTTGAGTTTGCAATATCTCCCAATCCAAAATTGACTTGAAATTTTATGGTAGGTGTATTTTAACTTCAATTTCAATCTTTGAAAATTTCATAAATTTAACATGTATTTTTGAAAAATTTGATTTTACTAAAACCAAAAATTAAGAATACTTTAAAATTTAGGTATTTTGGGTTTTTTTTTGGATTCCTCTCAAAAAGATGAATCCAACGAGATCTTATTTGTAATTTGTAGTTAAGTATTTTATTTTCTATGAATTTCTAAAGTTTGAGGAGATTTAATTAATTTTTAAAAGCGAAAATCTAATTTACTTACCAGGTGGTTGGGCGGCGTGGCAATTAGGCTGGCGTGGTGCGGCAACTTTGGCGGTGATCTTTGAAACGATGCGGATTAGATCCGACCATTGGTCGGTCAAACACGTAGTGGTGAAATGATGCAATCTCTAATCTGATCATCCATTTCTTTGAGCGTAGATCGATGCTTATGTCTACTTCCCAGATGATAGTGACATGATAAAGGCCAAAGCAAAATTAGCGATGAAATTTATGGGCTCGATTTCACATCAATTCTCACCAAAAAAATTCTATTTTCATTTTAGGACTGTATAAAATGAAGAATGCAATGGATATCTAAGGGAAATTTTTAAAATCATGCAAGAATCATCACAAACAGGAGATCCTATGGCCGACTAATAAATTTGAAAATTACCTCATGGGATGGTTTTGCGGTATGTTGATCAAAGCACACTCTAAATGCAAGATGAAGCCTTGGGATGAATCTAGACCCTTCCTTCACTTGGAATATTGTATCCACCTAATGGTAACCTTGCAGAATTACTCGATTTGGTGTTCTTCTAGCCCAAAGAAAGTAGGGAATGGGTTTCTTATTGCTTGGGGGAGCTCTTAGAGTGCGCGTGATAGTAGAATGAGTTCTCCTTCTGCTTCTTTCCCTTTATGCTTGGTTTTGGCTGGAAATCACCACTAATGGTGATTTTTGGCTCCTAGTGGACGTCTTATGGCGTGGGGTGGTTGGGAATGGCAGGGAATCATCTTAGGTGGCTTGTTTCAGTTGGCCAAGGCTTGGGAGGTGGCTACTATGGGTTTCAAATGCTCCAATGGGGAAGGTGAGGTAAATTCACCTCCCCATGAGTCATGCCAAACCCAACCACTTCTTGGGTTAAATTGGGTAGTGTCCTTGATGCTAGTGGACCATTGGGAGTGTCAAGTGGCCAAAGAATGGAAATGACCACTTACATAAGTGATTTTTCTCATGTGATACCCTTGACCTAAGGGTAGAATGGTCATTTGGCATTAGATTTGATTTGGGCAGATTTGAAATGAGTCAAAAGTGAGTTGGGCCAAATTTCATGTCATTTATTGTTCATTAGGTTAGGTTTGGCTCAATTTGACCCATTTGGGTCAAATTAGGTCAAAATGGGTTAGGTTGACTAATTGGCCATATTGGGTCAAACTAAGGGTTGGGTCAAGTTCATATGATCATTTGGAGTGTGTTGGTGTCATTGATTTGGTTCAATTTTATTTATGATTGGTTTTGGTTCATTTGAGTTCATTTAGGTCAAATGGGTCAAGTTGACCAATTTGACCCAATTTACCAAATTGGCATGGGTCATGACTTGGCTTGGGTTTGGTTGATCATTTGGAATGTGTTGTAGCTTTGGTTGAGTTTAATTTGGATTTGATTGGGTTTTAGGTTGGTTGACCCTTTAGGTCAAGTTGGGTTCAATAAGTCATTTTGGGTCTAATGAGTCAATTGAGCTCACTTGAGGCTTTGGTCAAGTTCAATAGTCAATTTGGATGATTTTGGTTGGCATGAATCATTAGTTTCAAGAGATTTGGCTTAAGTTGCAATTTGGCTAGTTTAGGTTCATATGGGTTAGGTTGACTTAGTTAAAGGTCTAGGTTGACTTGGTTTGACCTAATTTATGACAATTGATCAATCTAGGATGATCAACAATCATGTCATAAAGTTTGGATTAGCTTAATTCACTTTGATTTGGATTGAATTCGATTTTGATTCATGTAGGTCAAATAGGCCACTTTGGGTCAAGTAAACCAGTTGGATTTAGTTGGCTTGATTTTGAGTTGAGTTTGATTTAATTGAGTTTATATATGGATTTGGTATTGATATATAAATCCAATTGTAATTGGTTTGGGTTCAAATGAGTTTTGGTTCATTTTAAAATTTAAATTCAAATGGGTTAAGTTGGGTTTGACTCAAGTTGATTTTAGTTTGACATGATGATTGTAGATTTTATTTATATTTGGATAGGTAATTGAAGGAATGATTGATTCAAGAGAAAATCTATTAGTTTTGGCTTCATTTGGATGTCATTTAGTTGTGTCCAAGGAATTGGCTCAAAAGGTTCAAATTTGTGTTTTGATTAGATTTAGATTTAGTTTTGGCTATTTGATTGTGGCTTTGATTTATATTTCAGAATTTAATTAAAGGTACAGTTAATTTATAAGAAAATCAATTGAGTTTGAGGGGGTTTGAGGGCCAATTTGGCTAAGTCCATGGAGGTAAGTCCAAAGGGCTTAGAAGGGGATTTGATTTGATTTGATTTAGTTTTGATGATTTGAGTGTAGATTTCAATTATATTTGTGAAGATGATTAAAGATATGTTTGATTCATGAAGAAATAATGAAGTTTGGATTTAATTGGATGGAAATTTGGCTAAATCCATAGGATCCATTCATAAGGCTTAAGGAAGATTTGATGAAGGGATTCAATCATTTGATTTGGAATTTGGATTTGGATTTGAGTTGAATTGACTTTGAGGTTTGGTTTGAAATTTGAATTTGAATTTAATTTAAGAAGGTGTTCATGGATTGGGTTTAGGCTGCAGGGTAGGTTATTTTCCTAAGTCTCTAAGGCATGGCCTGTTCCTATGATTAACCATTCTAAGTCTCTAGGCTTAGGTTAAGTGTTCACCTAATCACTAGAGGTGTCTTATGATCGAGGAAGTCTTAGTGTTTAGAAGACTCCTAAGTCTAAGATGAGGAGATTAAGAACTCACTCCAAAAGAGAGGTCAACAGCCAACCTTGTGAACTGTAAATGGCTTGAGATCTTCTTTGGCATAGTAAGCGATCCCACCTCTCGTAAACTTTATACACTGATGTAGAGAGCACAGAATTGTGTTATTTTCATGTATCCACAATCTCCCAAGCAAAGCATTGAAGGATGTATCTGAGTCTATAAAGTGAAACTTAGCTTCAGTCTTCCAATCATCTATCTCCAAAGTCAACACTATGGAACCTAAGGTCCTCTCACCTTGTTCATTGAATCCTCTCAATATCATCCTTTCTTTTTGGAGTTTGGAGATTTTGAGCCTTAAGTAGGCAAGGGTTCTTATACTCATAATGTTGACTTATATACCTAGATCAACCAACACTCTAGATACCCTGAATTTGCACATATCCACTATGATGTAGAGAGGATGGTTATGCTCGATCATCCCTAAAAGTAGTTCTTCATCACTGAATGTAACTCCTAAGCAATCTTTCGAATGGCATGCCTCCTCTTTAGTAGCAGTCAGTTGAGCTATGCATATCTCACGATCAAGTAGGGTCTTGATTAGAGATTCCCTCATCTCTTTGGATAAGACAAGGGCGTCGTATATGCTTAACTTAGCTGGTAACTTTCTAAGGTGAGCTAGGACATTGTAATCAACTCTAGATTGGTCCTCCAAAAGCATATCAATATGTGGAGCATTCTATAGCGGAGCTATCTGCTCACTAGAACCAATGATTTGCTATCCTGAGGTGCTACCCTAGGATGTAAAACTTTGCCACTACATAAGTTAACTTTGGTGACTTCATGTGGTGGGTTAGTGGAAAGTTCTACCTACTCATTGGGCATACCTATAGCTTCTCCTATGGGAGCCTTAGAGTCAGTTGACTCAAAGCCAATATCAATGGGTGAACCTGATTGATTCAGAAAAAGAAAATCTAATTCTGAATCATAAGAGAAAGGATCAAAATTATTTGTGCGATTATTATTATTTATACTTGGAGAGCTTTCAATTGAAATGAGATCATCAAGACTATTAAAAGTATAGAAAATATAAGTGGAATATACTTTACTGATTGATTTCTTTGTAAGTGGAGGTACATGATATAAATCAAGTAAAGTAAGTGGAGCGAGGGGTTTAGTTCCCTCATTCATAGATGTAATGTTTTTGCTAGTAGAAGAAGACCTGGATGAAATGGTAGTAGCTGCAATGGTGGAAGGAATGCTAGACTAGCATGGAGGTTGAGCTACTTGGTTATCCCAAGCAAGTGTGGATTGATGCTACTGCTACTGAGCTCCCACCTTCCCCGAGTTGTCTTTGGAAACTTGCAAACCTTCCATCATGTTGGAGGTTTGAGTTATCTCAGACACCTATAAGGAAAGTTTCTTGATTTTTGAGATGATCTTTTTAGAGGTTCGATATAAGGAGATATCCCAAACCTTCTTTTATCTTGAGAGAATCACATGCATCCTAATGATTACTCCAATAGAGCTAGATTGTTATTCTAACATATAATTCTTAAGGATAATTATGGCACCCGACTTGTAGCTGCACTCAGGCCAGTCCTTGAAAGTGATGCAATCTTCTAAGACATGGCCTAACATGCAGTAGTAGGGGCAAATGTTAGGATCATCACTCTTTCCCACTTCCTCTGGCCTCTTAGGCTCTGATTGCTAGAAATTAGGTTTCTTTATAAGATTTGTAAATATTTTCCTGACTACCTCTCTCTTGAATGAATAAAATTTGTTTAGTTTATCTAGAAGAGTAGGCGGATAATAGCTACTTGACGGTGAATATCAATACTGCTGCTATGCATACAACTGTGAAGGTGGTGGCAGCAGCCTCTGTGGTAGCTTTGGTGGCCAGTATGACGACTGAGAAGGTGGAAGAGGAGGTGGTAAAGGAGTCTTCTGAGTTCAGGGTCTCTCAAGCTAAACTCTGGTCAACTGCTTTCCCTTATCTACTGATACCATTATCCCTGGCCTCTTCTCGAACACTTTCAGCGGCTTAGACTTGAATGATTGGTCTTAGAAAGGAAACTATTTGGCTTACTCTTGTAGATTGACCATCTTATTGATTAATTTCTCAAAGATTTTTATTGTGAAGCCCTTGAGCATGAAGGCAACCGAACCATGAATATTCTTGAGAAAAATTTTGATGGCATGCTGTTTGAACAGCTGTGATTCATATTTCATATTCAGTTTATGCCACCTAAGAATGTAATCAATAAGGGACTCATTGGGATTTTGTTTGACTACAACAAGGGCACCCATAGTTACCCTTTGCTGGGCTCCAGCAAATCTCTTGACAAAGAGCTGCTCCAACTCAGTAAAAGTCTTCACCAAACTATTAAGTAGTTCGGCGTTGTTGACCTCACTTTTGGAGTGAGGACTCAATCTTCACATCATAGGTCTAGAAATTTTCTAGACACTAAGAACTCTTTAGTCTTGGGACACTTCTAGTGGCTAAGTGAACACTTAACCTAAACCTAGAGACTTTAGAAAGGTTTTCCATAGGATTAGGCTAAGCCTTAAGACTAAGGATACCTACACTATCCTATGGCCCAACCCATGACTTGCAATCACCTGAGTCCAAATAAAATCAAATTAAATCAAGATTAAACCAAATTGAATCAAACCAAAAGCATTACTAGAGCCTAGGAGGCCGGAGGATGTGGGAAAAAGTCATGATCCAAACTATTGCCCCTCCCACCACATGCTAGGTCATGTATTCGAAGATTGCTTTACCTTTAAGGACTGGCTTGAGCTTAGCTACAAGTCAGTGCAATTATCATCCCTAAGAAATATCTATTAGAACAACCCTCTAGTTCTGTTAGGGTAATCCTTGGGGATGCATGTGATCTTCTCAAGACAGAGGGAGGTTGGGATATCTCTCTATCACGAACCTCCAAGAAATTTATTTCTAAGATCAGAAAGTTACCCTTGCAGGTGCCTGAAGCAGCTCAAATCTCCAACTCTAAGAAATATTTACAAGTTGCTAAGGACAACTTGAGGGAGGTAGAAGCCCAGCAGCAGCAGCGACAACCTCCACTTGCCCGAGAGAGCATAGTAGTGCAACCACCGATCGATTCCAGCACTCCATCCATAGTTATAGCTACAGTTCCTCCAGCTATCTCTTCTTCTAGTAGTTGTATTGTATCAGCAGAGGGGTGTGCCAAATCCCTCACTCTGCTTACTTTACTTGATTTCTACTTTGTACCTTCATTCAAATCTAAGAAATCAATGAAGAAGAAGACTGATTCCGCTTACATTCTCTCTACTTTTGATGATCTTGATGATTTCATTTCTATAGAAAGCTCTCCAAGTACTAATAATTATAATAATTTTGATCCACTCCTTTTTGATTTTGAAATGGACTACCCATTCCTAAATCATCCAGGTTTGCCCATTGAGATTGATTTGGAGTCATCCGATTTTGATGATCCTATAGGAGAAGTTGTAGGTGAACCTGATGAGCAGGTAGAACTTTCTACTAAACCATCTCATGAAGTCATTGAAGTCAACTTTCCTAGTGGAAAAGTTCTACCTCCTAGGGTAGCACCTTAGGATAAGGGTAAACAAGTCATTAGTTCTAGCAATCATGAAATCCCCTCCATAAGATGCTCCACTTATGGATATGCTTGTGGAGGACCAACCCAGTGTTCACTACAATGTCCTCGCTCACCTATGAATGTTGCCATCTAAACTAAGCATATATGATGCCCTCTTCTTATCCATAGAGATGAGGGAGTCATTGATCAAAGCCCTTCTTGATCCAAAATTATGCTTAGCTTAGCTAACCACTATTGGAGAGGAGGCATGTTTTTCAAAAAAAGCCCGTGGAGTTACATTCATCGATGAAGACCAGCTTTTAAGGATAATGGAGCACAACCGTCCCCTCTACATCACAATGGACATAGGCAAATTTAGACTCCTTAAGGTGTTAGTTGATCCAGGTACATCAGTGAACATTATGAGTCTAAAGACCCTTGCCTACTTGAGGATTGACATCTCTGAACTCTAAGGAGATCGGATGATATTGAGAGGATTCAATGAGCAAGGCGAGAGGGCTTTAGACTCCATAGTGTTACCACTAGAGATAGATGACTGGAAAATAGAAGCAAAGTTCTACATAATTGATTCAGATACATCTTTCATTGCTTTGCTCGGTAGGCCTTGGATACATGGAAATAACACGGTTCCATTCTCTTTACATCAATGCATCAAATTCAGAAGAGGTGGAATCGAGTACTGTGTCAAAGGATACTTGAAGCCATTTTCAGTTAAGGAGGTTGAGATATATGAAGATGCAGCCTACTCTCTTCCTCTAAATCAAAAAGTATATTCTCATGAACTTGGTGAAAGTTCAAAATCGAAAGAAAAAAAAGCAAAAGAAAAAGAAAAAGAAATTGAAGAAGAAAAATAAAAGAAAAAAGAAAAATAAAAAGAAAATACAAGTGAATTAAAATCAGACACTGAGGAAGAGGTTGAGCTAGATGTTAGATTCCACCCACAGTTTGTTCCTCCATATGAACACATGTGTAGGATGACTCAACCTCCACCAGGTAGAGGAAGAGGCAAGTCTAGAGGCAGTTCTAGTGGTGGAAGACCTCCTTACTGGTGGCTAACCGGTAGGAGCTATGTTTCAGCTCATAGGAGTACCCCCGCTATCCACATAAACTTAGAGTCTAGTTTAGAGGATGAGTATCATATGGTTAGTACACCGATAAATCCTCTCAGTGGATCCCTTTGGAGGTGATGCTCAAGCCAGACAGTGATGAAGACCAGTCCTCCAAGCAAAGAATGAATGTATCCAAATCATCATTATGTAGAATAGTCAGGCAGCAGTTGGGAACTATAGCTCTATCCTCACTTTCTTCCCAGAAAGTTGACGGTTTGGTAGTTAAGGAGTCCCCCAAGTCATCCATAGATGTTAAGCCAAAGAGGTTTCTGTTGGGAGCATCATCCTCAAGTCAAGAAGTTGATGTAGAACTTGGGGATAATTTATATAAATGATTAATACAACTACCTTTTGATTAGTATTTGCCTTGTGTTATTAACTTAGCAAAGAAGGGATTAATCCTATATACTTGGTCTAAACACAGGTCGAACTACTTTGAAAAATTATGGGATAACCAAAGCAGACATTCTAAATCAAGACCAAGACTAGAATTCGGCATAGTGGGTCTAGTCGATGACGATAACCATTTCCTAGTCATCACCACTCATCTGGAGTTTGATAGGTTCTTCTTAAATCATGCTAACTCTTATGAGGAGGCATATTTAAAAACTTTAGATGATTCAAATGGGCTTAAAGTCAAAGATGCACCACCAGAGTTTGAAGAAGAAGAATTTAAAGAAATCAACTTGGGAACATAAGAAGATCCACGCCCAATGACATCAGTTCCTTATTGAATGAAGAAGAAACTAATGGCTTAGTTAGGCTATTAGTTGAGTTTAAGGATTGCTTCGCATGGAGTTATGAAGAAATACCTTATTTATCTCCTGAAGTAGTAGTCCATAAACTAGCAATAGATCCTAATGCTAACCCTATCAAACAAGCTCCTAGACGCATGCGATTAGAAATTGAATAATAAGACACTTCTGAAATCAAGAAACTGATCGATGATGGCTTTATTAGGAAAGAATTATATCCTACCTGGTTAGCCAATGTCATCCTAGTTAAGAAAAGAATGGCCAAATTCGTATATGCATCAATTTTAGGGATCTAAATAAGGCATGTCCTAAGGATGAATTTTGACTTCTTATACCTGAATTGATGGTGGACATTACCTCATCTCATGCAGTATTCTCCTTCATGGATGGGCCATCTAGCTACAACCAAATTAAGATGGCCCCCGAGGATGAAAGAAACACTACTTTTTGAACCTTGATTAGAATATATTATTATAAGGTCATGCCTTTTGGCCTTAAAAATATCGGTGCTACATACCAGCATGCCATGACTCAGATTTCCAATGAACTCATTCATCATCAAGTTGAATGTTCTATTGATGATCTAGTAGTCAAAAGCAAAGAAAAGCAAGACCATCTCTTCGACTTAAAGTAGTTTTTGAATAGTTAAAATAATTTAACCTCAAAATGAATCCTCTGAAGTGTGCATTTGGAGTAGCTTCAAGAAAATTCCTTGGGTTTATTGTTCGACACCGAGGAATAGAGATCGACCTGGAGAAGATCAAGGCTATCTTAGAAATACCACCCCCTAAAATTCTAACTCAAGTCAGATCTTTTCAAGGGTGGTTGGCATATCTAAGATGTTTCATATCCAACTTATAAGGAAGATGCCAGTCATTCTCAGTACTTGTCAAAAAGGATGCCAAGTTCAAGTGGGATGACAAGTGTTAGCAAGCTTTTGAAGACATCAAGCACTACCTAATGATGCCACTAGTTATATCAGCCCCTATCGTGGGCAAGCCATTAATCCTCTACATCACCACATTAGATGACTCCCTCGGCACTTTGTTAGCTCAAACCAACAATGACGAGAAAGAAAATGCTCTCTATTATCTCAGTCATCATCTGATCCCTGCTGAGGCAAACTACCCGCCTATTAAAAATAACTACCTAGCTTTATCTTTGTATCCCAAAAGCTATGACATTACATGCTTTCTCATAAGGTGAATATGATCTCTAGATTCAATCCACTGTAATATCTCATGACACAACCAAAGTTATCTGAATGGTTGGCGCATTGATCAATGATTTTATCATAGTTTGAAATCACATTCGTACCCCTCTGTGCTATGAAAAGATAGTCACTAACAGATTTCTTAGCAGCACACCCACTTCTTGCTGATTCTCTACTTATGACCTCCCCGATGAAAAAATCATAAACTTAGGGGATACTAGCATTCACCATTAGGAGATGTATTTTGATGGTGCAGCTTCCTCTCAAAGAGGAGAAGAACCACAATCTACTCTTCCAGGAAAGGCAGGAGTAGGAATAGTTCTCCTAACTCCAGACCTCGATGTAATGAAATTCTAATATCATCAGTCCAATCCATGCACCAACAATGAAACCGAATATGAGGCTCTGATTACTAGTCTGGAGTTAGTCATTACACTATGCGTCTAGAGCATCAACATCTTTGGGGATTCCCAGCTCATCATCAACCAAATTGCTAGGTCTTGCAAAGTTTTAAAGCTTAAGCTCCATCATTACCACAAGTATACCATGTATTTGTTGGCTCAGATCCTAGAGGTCACTATCTACAAAATTTCTCAAGGAGATAATGCTATAGCAGATGCATTTGCCAAGCTCATCAAGGAGTTGGCATGCTCAGAAGATGAGTCCATTTCAATAAAGGTCCAAAATAGTTAAGTCTTATCCCTTATTGACACTAAACTCATCGAGAGACTCTCTCTTGAAGGGGAGGTTACCGTTACTGAAAAGGTTGATGAGTCAGATTGGAGGTAACCATTCATAGATTACATAAACACAGGTAAAACTACCTCAAGAGAAGTCATTAGCCCATCAGATGAAACAAAGAGCTCTCTCCTATGCTCTCATGGATGGCACCCTATACCGACAGTCTTTCAATCATATATGGTTATGTTGTTTAAGCCTGTAAGATTGTGATCGAGGTACATTCAAGTTTATGTGGAGCTCACAAGTCCAGTCCAAAGATAGAAGCCAAGATCAAAAGACTAGGGTATTACTGGCCTTCAATGATTACAGATTGCATGGATGTAGCTAGGAGATTCTAGCAATGTTAGGTGCATGGTGTCATCCTACACCATCCACCCAACATTTTACATCCTACATTGGCCTCTTGACCATTTGAGTGTTGGGGCACTAACATAGTGGGTCCGATCAATCCTCCTTCTTCTAAGGGTAACCAATTCATTCTAGCTGCCATTGACTACTTTTCTAAGTGGGCCGAGGCAATCCCACTTAGAGAAGTCACAGCTCATCATGTATTCTAGTTTTTCAGGAACCATATCATATATAGATTCAGGGTGCCTCGATGAATTATATCTTATAATCATACTACATTCAAGAGCACTAAAATCAACAGCTTTGCCTAAAGACATAACATAGATTGGAGATATTCTACTATCTACTATCCAATGGAAAATAATCGAACAGAAGCATTCAACAAAACTCTTATCCAAATATTGAAGAAGGCACTCGACGACAACAAGCGACAGTGGCATGAGAAGTTGGTTTAAGCCTTGTGGGCCTACCGCACCACATACAAAACTCTAACTCAATCTACCCCATTCTCCTTAGTGTATGGGTTCTACCATTAGAAGTCCAACTGCCATCACTAAGGATAGTTGTGGGTAGCAAGATTACTACAAAGCAGAATGTCAAGTTGCAGTTGGAAGAGCTTGAAGGTTTGGTAGAGAGATGCCTCTAGACATGCTAAAACCTCGAGTTGTACATAGCCAAAATGATTCAAGCTCATAATAAGTTGGTCTGTTCTAGAGCTTTTCAAGTAGGAGAGCTTATTTTAGTTGTAAGGAGACTAATTATTGCCTATTGAAAGATGGGAGGAAAGTTTGAAACTACCTAGGAAGGCCCTTTTTCCATAGAGAAGGCCTACCAAGGAGGATCTTATCAGCTCATAAACTGTAAGGGAGAGCACCCTATGCTTCCAATCAATGGGCTCTACCTAAAAAAATATTTTCCATAAATCTTGTTTGAAAATAATCATCAATAAGACTTCTTTTTATATCAAATTCTATTTCTTATGTGTTAAAAATATCTTTTACTTGTGAATCCACCATGACATGTTTAGGGTAGGTGTAAGAGAACCCAAGCGGCATCCAACTCTTTCTTTCACATCACAAACAAACACATATCCTTTGTCTCAGGCTATTTTGGTGTGGGAGCAAACCCTGTGTGACACTCACTCATTAGCTGCTCTAGGTCAGGTTGATATGCTACTTTGCTAAGTGTGTCCCCCCAGTGGTTTCTCATCTGGCAGATGTGAGTCCCCACACTTTCTTCCTGACTTGACCACTGTAAACCAATGAGCACCTTGTCAGTTTGGTATGCCTTACTGTGTAGCCAGTAAGCTACAACATGTTGACTTCATTTAAGAAAATTTAAGCCGACACACTTTCTTCTTGAACTAGCCATCATGCACTGAATAGTTCGAGTATATGTGAGGTTCAGGGTAAATCCTCCAGTGGCTCCTTTCCTCTTGACTACTTCAAGCCTGGGTTTGGTCCTTATACAGGACTCCTCGCTTAGTATTTAACCTAGGTTAGATAGCCCCTGTCGAGTAGAAGATAGACTATTTACAGGCCATGCTGTAGGGAGATGTAAGCCTACATAGCTCCTTTCAAGACTGATTTTTGAAAACTGATGGGCATCTTAGGTTGGTTGGTTATCGTCATGCTGACGGTGACCCACCAGGTGGATACACCACTCTTGGCAGATATGATCCCCCACGCTTTCTCCTTGAGTTGGCCATCAAATATCTACAGGCTTTCTTTTACAGGGTTTTGGATAATGCCCCCAGCAGCACCTCCCCTATGGGCACTCTATTTGGATCACATACTTAGTGACCCCATTTAGAAACTACCCTAATTACTCTTGGATTGGACAGTTCCCCTTTCCTAGTAGTCACCCTTATGGTTGGAGAATTTCTTCAGTAGATGCACAGATTCTCGCTTAGTCCAGTAAGTCTGAGATAGGACTAAGCTGATATAAGCTCTTTCTCAGTGTGGTCCCTCACAAACCAATAGGGTCCACACAAATATAAAATAAACAAAATATATCTTTGCTTGTGGAATAGGAATTCAAGTCCCTAGTGGCCCCTTTCCTAAGCAAGCATCCTATCTTTAGGATAGTGTTAGCAAAACTCACTATAGAAATTGCCTGACTACCTTGAGTTGAGATAAGTCCTTGGGTCGACACTCTCTCAATAGCCACCCTTAGGTTGGGTTCAACTTATTGTGCCACCAACGAGTCACCCCGACGGTCATCTTTTCTTTGAAAGATATAAGTTCATTACGCATTCTTTCCACATGACCGTTGCAAACCGATGGGCAGCCTTAAGTTGGGTTCGATTTGTTGCGCAAACAATCGATCACCCCAACAGTTCCTTGTGTAGGAGGATGTGAGTTCCCACACTTTCTTCCTAACTTCACCATTGCACACCGAAAGGTACCTCCTAGGTTGATTAGTTCTACCTCATGGATGGTAGACTATCCCTTTAGTAGATTTGTAAATCTATGATAGGTCTAGGATGATATTAGCTCCTTCTTAGTGGATCCATCGCACACCGAGGGGATCCATCAAATTAAAATAAATGAAATTAAAACAAATGTAATTCAATCAAATGATATTATCCAGACTACTTCAAAGTTGATATAAATCCTCTAACATAATTCATTCAGTAGTCGCCCTAGGTAGGGTTCAATTTGTTGCATCCAACAAATCACCCCAATGGTTGTTCCTTGCTTTCAGAGATGTAAGTCTGCTATGCTTTCTCCGTAGCACAGCTATTATACACCGAAAGTCAACCCCTTAGGTCAGATAGTTCTTCCATGTGGCTGGTGGACTACTCCTTTGGATTGGTAAATCTGAGTTAGGCCAAGGCCGACATAGCCCCTTCTTAGTGCGGTCCATCACAAACCAACAGGTTCTATCTTAAAATTTAAACTTAAAATAAACAATCAATCAACATCTCCCCAGTGAGACATCAATCATCCCAACCTCCCTAGTGTAGTCAATTAAACCCAAATAAAACATGCATTCCCCAGCGAGTGCACCCTCAAAAGAAATCCCATCAAACCTCATATCCTTAGTGGATAACCTGAAACTGCTTCCCTAGTGAAAGATTCACATGCTTGATCCCTTAGTGGATCCCTTCTTCTTCCCTTATGCCATTGGCATGAGTGGAGTTTCATTACACTAAGATTTTGATTCCTTCTACACCTTGGGTTTAGGAGTAGATTGTTTCTGCTAGTGTTGCGATCCTTCAGATGTTGTTGATTGTCTCGATCAACACCAATATGTGTGGTGTGCCTTGTTAGTCACACCACACCTATTAAGCGCCCTTGGTTGACCTCACTTATGATGTAAGATCTCAGCTTCCTCATCATAGATCTAGGACTCTTATAGACACTAAGAGTTCCTTAGTCTTAAGACACTTCTAGTAATTAGGTGAATACTTAACCTAACCCTAGAGACTTAGAAGAGTTAGCCATAGGAATATGTTATGCCTTAGGGATTTAGGAGGACTTGCCTACCCTATAGCCCAAACCCAATCCTTGCTTCCTTCTTTTAAACCCAAACCTCAAATTCAAATTCAAACCCCAAAATTAAATCTAACTATCCAATGATTGAAATCCATCACTAAATTCAAACTCTAAATCTCTTTCTAAGCCTTTTTAGTTTATCTTATGGACTTAATCTTAATCAAATCCAAATCAACCCCAATCCAACTTACTTTCTCAATTATCAAATTCAATCTCAAATCAAATTCCAAATCATAAATCAATTCCAAACTCCAAATGATTGAAACTCATGATTAAGTCCAAATTCCAAAATCTCTTCCTAAGCCATATGAACCACCTTCATATGCTCAGTCAAAACTTCTTCAAACTAACCAAACTTGTTGAATTCTTTATGAATCACTCATTCATTCATTTATATTCACAAATATAAATGAAATCCAAGTTCAAACCCATCAAACTAAACCAAAAGTAAATCAAACTAATTCAAAATCCAAGTTAGCCTCTTTTGACCTACATCCCTTAATTTGGTCAAATTTCCTTCCAAATCACTCCAAACTCAAGTAATTTTCTCACAACCTATTTATATTTTTATTTATATTCATAAATATAAATCAAATATAAATTCAAATGGTTCAAACCAAATCCAAATCAAATCAAATTTCTAATTTTACCTCTTTTAGCTAAATTCTTGAACTTGGTTAAAAGATACGTGAATCAACTTAAAACTCATAGATTTCTTCATGATTCAATCTTTCCTGCAATCATTGACTCAAATATAAACATAAACCACCATTATCAAACCAACCCCAAGTCAAGTCCATGTTGACCCTTTTGGCTTGGAATTGTCATATAAATTAAAACACATTTGGCTCTAAACCATTTCTAATTAGATTTATATTTCAATCCTAGGCTCATATGTGAGTTTAACTAAACTTGAATCAAACCTTGATCAAGCCAATTCACCCATTTAGGCTCACTTGACCCATAGTGATCTAAAGGATCTTTTTGAGCCAAGTTCTAATCTAATCCAAATTGGATTGAACCAAGCCCATCTAAACCTCACAACATAACCAACAACCATCCTAAGGTGATCAACCACCTTGAATTGAATCAAATCAAGTCGAACTTAACCTTTGACCATGTCAACATTTAGCCCAAATGAAACCCAAATTAGCCAAAATCCATCATATTCCAAATTAATTGAAACCATTAACTCAAACTCACTCATAATCAATGATTGAACATGACCAAACCCTCACTTGAGCCAAACCAAGCCTAATTGGCCATTTGACCTAAGTTGACCCAAATTGGCCTAAAAAGCCCAAATGGGTTAAAGCATGATTTGATCCAAATTTATTGCAACCAATGGCTCAAGTTCATTCCAAATCACTTATTGAACTTTACCAAAGCCATGATTGAGCCCAAGTTGACCAATTGGTCAACTTGACCCAACCTAGCCCAAATTGACTTAAAGGGTCAAAATGGCCAAAATTTAAATTAATTTCAAACCAAACCAAACCAAAGCCTACAATCATTTTCAACTAAGCAGTTGAACTTGACTCAACACCTAACCCAACCCAATTAGGTCAAATTGGTCAACTTGACTAATTTGACCCTTTTGAATCCAAATGAGTCAAATCCAAACCTAGGCCAAACCAATCCAAATTAATTGAACCAAAACATCCCAAATCATCATATGAACCTAACCCAGGCCTTGGTCTGATTCAATTTGACCAATTGATCAACCCAACCCAACCTAGCCCAAATGAAACCCATTTGACCAATCTTAGCCAAACCACTCAAATCTAACTTATGAAATCTTGTGGTCTGATCTAACTCAACTTAAACTCACCCTAGGTTAGCTTAAGACCTCCCTAAAAGCCAAGTGGGCCCCACCTAAGGGGATTATCCATCAAACCATGGGATTTAAACTTCAAAATTGATGGATCTAAGCTAAGTCAACTCTCCCATTCCCATGGCAGCCCCTTAGCACTCCATAAAACCTTCCCTTGACCCACCTAGTCCACCTAACTCACTCTAGGCTAGGGACCTTTGGGAGGTGAGTTGACTCACCTCCAACCTAAACCAAGCACCCATTGGATCCAAGCTTTGCAAACCTTGCACAATGGATCCATGGCAGCCTCCCCTCACTTCTCCCATCCATGGCATGCCACGCTGACTTGATGGAGACAAGTCCAATGGCCAGACGATGGCAATTTGGTGCAAAATGTGCACATGGTTGTCCATCCTTCCCTATGAATTGAGGGGTATACCCCCTCAATTCGAGCATGATTTCACAGGAATTCGAGAGCTTTAAGTCAAAGAAGCATTTTTGAAACCTTAGAGTGTGATTCCAAGCCTTCTTGAGCACTCCAAAATCTAGATTTCCCATTCCCGTGCAAGACCAAAATAGGGGAGGGCAATCTTGATCCATACTCCCTCATTTTGCAATCATACCCAAATTTCTCTTAGCCACACCATCACCATACCTAGTCAAGCACAAACGAACCAATTCCCAAGCTTCCAAGCCATGAGAGAAATGAGTTTGATCAAGACCAAATGCCAAAGCAGGGGAGCATGGTCCACAGAGCATTCCACACCAGATCAAGCCTGAACTTCTTCAGCAGGGCCTCGCCTCAACTAACCGAAGCTACCTCTGACAACCCACCACCGGACATTAGCTCTGGTGAGGTAATTTTGCAAACCAAGCCTTGTATGCAAAAATGGGTTGGCCTTTTTTAAAGTAAATTTGAATCCCATGTAAATTTGATCATTGGATATGAATCCCCCCTCCTTCCAATGGTGTGGGATCAATTTGATCCCAATCTGAGCTCGAGTGAGCTTGGATTGAATGGGGAAAGATAGACGGTGCTCATCTTTCACCACCCGTGAAGAAGGAAGATCATACGCCATCCATTCTGCATGATTGGAATGGATGACTGTGATTAGATCACAGTAGATCCCGCTATTTTTTCCCTTAACTTGTGGATCAAATCATGGTTGTCCAATCATAGATCGGATGGCCCGTGATGAACGCGCGTCCACCGCCAGCTGAGTTAGTGTGTGGATGTGACTACCTAAATAGCTAATCCCATCACGCCACATGGAAAGCGCGTCGCGTCAGCCGCTACGTGGCCCAACGGGATTAAAGCTTTAATTAGGGCTAATTAATTAATTTTTAATCTTGAAACTTCCCAAAATCATAACTAATTATATAAAACTCCACAAAATACAAACTTAGGCTCATTTTGAAGATATTTCAAAGTAGAATCTAGAAAAATTATTATTAATTAATTTTAAATAGTTATTTTGGCTTAATTAAGGTTTATAAAAAATTTAATTAGCTTAATTACACCATAACTAAACACTTAATTAATCTTAAATTTTTTGTGAATGTTTAAGGGGGTGACCTCTGCCTCCCCTATTTTTTTGGGATTTTATTGATTATTTAATTAGAAAAATCACTTGATTAATCCCTAATCACTCTCTTAATCTAATTAATCATAATTAATGAATGAAGAGTAGCTTGATTAATCATTTAAACCTAATTAACTCTATTGATCAATAAGATAACTTAGGGGATGTGGTTGGGGATACTTTTCCTAATTCATTTCCTAAGTTTTCTTTACCTTTAAAAATCAAATTAATTAATGGTTAATAAGATGATTAATTGATTAATTAAGTGATTAATCTTCAAGATAAAGAAATCAAAATTTAATTGAATATTTAAAATGATTTAGGGATTAGGATTGGGTTCTTGCCCTTGATCCTTTCCCCTAAGTTAAGTTCATCATTCAAATTAAAACATAACCAAAGTGTTTAATCAATTAATTAAAGGCTTAATGAAATTAAAATTAAAAATCAATTCATCCACATCTATGCAACCTTTAACTGATCTTGGGTAGCTCCATAGGTGTTCAATAACCCAAGGTGAGAGATAATTAAATTATGGATGGCTCACATGTCTAAGAAAATTATAAAAGTAATTAAGTGAGATCCCTTAAGCTTAATTAACTATTAATCATAAGCCTATTGCATTAGGCCCCTTTAATTTCTTAGGAGCATTAAAAATTTACTTTTCATATGATTGCATATCATATTGGCTTATTATTAATTAGTTAATGAACTTAAGGTGATATAGGTAAGGGTTAATTAACTCACTTAATACATACCTTAACCTAATTAAAATATAAAATCAACTTAAATATTCTTCATTAAACCTAGTTAATTTACATATGGGGAGTTGGATCAGGATTAGAAAACCTCTTTTATATTTCCTAAACCAAATCAAACTCAAAGATAAAAATATCTTTAAAGAATTTTGATTTATTTTAAATAGCCTTATTTAATGTGATGGTCTTTAGGAATTAATTAGGATTAATAAAATCATGTACTTATATCCCTTTATTTATTTCCAATCATGCTAAATATTTCTTTCCATATGAAAGCATGCATTTCTTTCTTTCAAAATTAATTAAATGAAATGGTTTCTTTTATGTCAAATTGCATGTGTTGACTTAAATTAAAAATAGGTGTGGCTATTATTACTTCTAAATCAAAAGGTATTTCCAAAAGCCTATAAATCAATTATTATAAATGAAGTAATGTTAATTACAAGTATCTATAAGTTTGCATGTGATGATAATACAAGATGTGCAATATAAAGTTCTCTTCCCTTATCTTAACATGAATTCACATAGGATTTGTAAGTGTATAGTTCATTTGAAAAGAACACAACATTTGCCTAAATCTACTCCTATGCATCTCCATGTTAAAACTTAAGAAGAATTTTATATCACATATGTGAATCATACAATCAAATTAAATATGACTTTTTGCATGATTCCTTATTCATGTGGTTCTTTTTGTACATTCATATGTATCTGAGAAAAGTGGCATATGAGTCTGGACACCCCGGGGCTGCGAGGCTTTAAGTAGCCCTAAGTAGGTATTATACTTTATGCCCCTAGTGTAGAAATATAATGATGTAATCACTTGAAACTTTTATACATGTGAATGAGTATCTAACTAATGGATGAAAATTCCCTTTTTTTATATGTAATAAGGCATGTATTCTTAATTCAATCAAAAATTAAATATATAAATTACAAATACACTTATTTGCATTCATCATTCAAGTATGCTAAAAATATAAATCTCATGTATAGGTATGCTTAAGATTTACTCATATGCATGATATACATGGTGGAAAGAAATGAATGAATGTGTGTGATAGTAATCCATTCTAATTAATCTTAAGATGTCATTCTTATTGAATAAGGTCATTTAGCATGAACCTAAACATAGGGTTAATCAAAATATGTAATAAGCCATTCACTAAAGGAAATTAATTAGCTAACTTACCTTAGAAATGACTTAAGGTTGGGATGAAAGAGAAGTCTCCTATCTTTCTTCTCTTTATAACACTTAGTTGTTGAGTGTAGGCTATATAAAATAAAAGAAAACACTAAGTAAAATCTTCAAATCAATTAAATAACTTAATGGGAAATCAGCCTTTTATAAATTAAATCACTCACACTTAGCAAATTATGACTCTAAAGCTTAGTTAGGACATACCACACAAGCTTTAACACATTCACATTAAATTAAGTCACCATTTCTAGCTTTATGTTAGGACAGTGCATGGTTTGGTGTATGTTTGGTTTTGTAATGTATTATTTAAGGTTGGATGTCAAGGTGTATGTGTGTAGTCTGGATGTTAGGATGTTATTAGCCTAATCATGTTTTCTACATGGGGTAGGGTCGTAGTAAAATATCAAATTCTTTTGCAATGCAAGTTGCATATACCCCTAAGCATAGCCCAAGTTAGGACAAGTGAGCTTGGTTACCCATGTGTGGGGTACTAAGTCCAAATTATTCATATAACTGCTTGGGTTGTATGGTGTGTTTAGCTAACATTTATTTTGCACGTGTAGCAAGATTTACTTTCCTTCTTTTAATGTAATTTTGTATTAGGATTAGGATAAGTGTTATGAGAGATTAGGATGAGTGAAGTCATTAATTGGTTAATCATTCAATTGATTGCTTAAATTAATTAATTAATTACCCAAATGAAATAGGCTTAGGGAAAAGATTAAAGAATGGGTCTCTTTTTTTTTATCTTAGCTCTCTCATGTTAATTAAAATGTCTTAGAATCAACTTTATCAATTTTTATGATTTTTGTAAATTTATTTAATTTATTTCACTAAAATAGGTATTCTTAATTTTAAAATTTAATATCTCCCAATCTAGAAGTCCTTTTGATTTGAAATTTTTATGGTAGATTGATTTTAAGCTTTATTTAAATCCTTGAAAATTTCATATCAATTTGATTTGCATTTTAGAGTAATTAAAGAAATTTGATTTTCACTAAAACTTAAATTGAGCTCAAAATATTCAATAAAATTTTAGGATTTTAGGTTAGTTGGATTCCTCTTGGAAAGATGAATCCAACGAGCCCTTATTTGAATTTTCTCAGTGGGTATTTTACTTTTTATGAATTTTTGAAATTTTAGCAATTTAAATAATTTTTAAAAGCCAAAAAACTAAAATTTCCTACTTAACTCAGTCAGTGTTACACGGCACTGACTAGGCACGTGGTGCCACGTGTTGAGCGTTGATTGGCGCTGTGGTCTGCATGGTCAAAATGAGTGGGAACTGCTCATTTTCATGGGATCGGATCGAATGGTCCAGATCACACCCGATGATCTAATGGATGGAATCAAGTGGTTTTGACTTCTAATCTTAGTCATTCGTATTTAACATAGAGGGATCAGACAATTACTACTTCATCTGTCCAGAATCCAACGAACTAGGTGCTGTTTGGGCTATTTTTTGCCCGAAAACTGCCCGTTTGGGTGATTTTGGGCTCAATTTTTTGTGATGTTCTCCGAAAACACCCCAAAACTCATGGAGATCACGTAAAATGAAGAATTCAATGGAAAAATATGGGAAAAATCCTAAATCTAAGCAAACAAAAGTTTCTATAACTGCCTACTATTTCTGAAAATTACCTCATCGGAGATGATTTTCGGTGATGATGTTAATCCAAGCATGCTCTTGGATGCAAGAAGAAGCTTGGGATGGACCTAGGCTCTTACTTCCCTTTGGAATAATGTATCCACCAAGAGGCGCTACTTCCATGCCAAAATTTGCTTAATTTTTGGTGGTTATAGCTCAAAGAAAGTAGAGGGATGAATGTTAATTACTTGGGGAGCTCCTGGATAGTGAAATGAGGGCAAAATGAGAAGTTCTCCAACCTCTATTCCCTTGTGTTTAGTTTTGGCTAAAAATTACCTATAATGGTGATTTTTGGCCCCTAGTGGATGTCCTACAGATTGGGGAGGTTGGGAATGGCAGAAATCATCCTAAGTGGCTTCAATTGAGTGGAAGAAGGTGTGAGAATGCAACCAAGGAAAGCAGAGTGGGAGTTCTTGCTTTCCAAGTATTCCAATGGGGGAGGTGAGGTGAATTCACCTCCCCATGAGTCATGGCTGACCCAACCACCTCTTGGGTCAAGTTGGCCAATGTCCTTAGAGCCTAAGTGGACTAATGGATGAGTGCCAAGTGGCCAAGGAAGATAAATGATCATTTTCATTCATGTTTTATCTTATGTGATACCCTTAGCCCAAGGGCAGAGTGGTTAATTGGCATTGAATTTGATTTGGACAGATTTGAAATGAGTTAAAAGCTAGTTGGACCAAATTTCATGTCATTTAGAGTTCATTTAGTTCAATTTCACTCAATTTGACCTATTTAGGTTAAATTGGGTCAAAATGAGTTAGGTTGACTAATTGGTCAAATTGAGTCAAAATAAGGGTCAAGTCAAGTTTGTATGACCATTTGGAGAGGATTGTATGTTTTAGTTTGATTTAATTTGGATTTAATTTGGGTTTAGTCTGATTTTACCCTTTATATCAATTTGGGCTAAGTGGGTCAATTGGATTCATTTGTGGCCTTGGTCAAGTTTAATAATCAATTTGGAATGAACTTGAGCCATTAGTTCCAATCAATTTAGATTGCATTTTAATTTGACCCATTTTGACCATTTTAGTCAATTTGGGTCAACTTAGGTCAAAAGGTCCAATTGGGTTTGGTTTTTCTCAATTAAAGGTCAAGTCATGTTCAAGTACTGATTTTGGGTTGATATGAATCATGGGTTTCAATAGATTTGGCTTAGGTTGTCATTTGGCTAGTTTGGGTTCATAGGGGTTAAAGGGTTGACTTGGTCAAAAGGGTAGGTTGACTTGGTTTTACCCAATTTATATCAATTGATCATCCTACGGTGACCAACAATCATCACATGAAGTTTGGATTTGCTTAATTCACTTTGATTTGGATTGAATTAGATTTTGGTTCATGTAGGTCAAATTTGCCACTTTGGGTCAAGTGAACTAATTGGATTTAGTTGGCTTGATTTTGGGTTGAGTTTGATTTAGCTGACTTTATATATGGATTCGAGATTGATATGTAAATCCAATTGTAATTAATTTAGGTTCAAATGAATTTTGATTCAATTGAAAATTTCAAGTCAAATGGGCTAAGTTGGGTTTGACTTGGATTGATTTTGGTTTGGCTTGATGATTGTAGATTTCATTTATATTTGGAATGATGATTGATATAATGATTTATTTATGAGAAAATCAATTGAATTTGGCTTTGGCCAAGTTCAAGGAAATGTCTTAAAGGGTTTCCATTGGGTTTTGATTTGATTTTGGATTAGGTTTTGGCTATTTGAGTTTATATTTCATTTATATTTGTGAATATAAATGAAGATATAAATGACTTATGAGAAAATTAGTTGAGTTTGGAGTGATTTGGAAGTAAATTTGACTAAGCTCATTGAGGTAGGTCAAAAGTGCTACGAAGGAGATTTATTTTAGTTTGATTTAGTTTCGATCATTGGCATGTGGGTTTCATTTATATTTGTGAATATAAATAAATCAATAATTGATTTATAAAGAAATCAATTGATTTTGGGTTGATTTGAATGGGATTTGGCTAAGCTCATGGGGGTAGGTCCATATGGCTTAGGAAGGGTCTTGGTTGGATTTGATCATGAGCTTCAATCATCTGATTTGGATTTGGATTTAGATTTGAAATTGAGTTTGATTGTAGGTCTGATAGGGTGAATCTAGATTGGACTTTGGTTGTGGGGTAGGAGGGTTATCCTAATCCCTAAGGCATAGCCTAATCCTATGATTAACCATTCTAAGTCCTTAGGCTTAGGTTAAGTGTTCACCTAATCTCTAGAAGTGTCTTATAACTAGGAAGTCTTAGTGTCTAGAAGGTTCCTAGGTCTAAGAAGAGGAGGTTGAGAACTGACTCCAAAAGTGAGGTCAACACTTTGGTTTGCTTTAAATGATTTTATTTGATATGATTGTCCTTAGGAATTAATTTGCATGAATGAAATCATATATTTATGTTTATTTATTCCTCTCCAATCATATTAAATGTTGTATGTCATTTGATTCATACATTCATCTTTTGTAAAATTAATTAAATAAAATAGTTTTCTTTATGTCAAGCTTACATGTGTTGATTTAATCTAATATATGTGTGGCTATAATCACTATTAAATCTAAATGTATTTTTAAAAAATCTTATAAATGAGTAATAACATATGTTATGATGTTAGTTATAAATACATAAGAGATGCATGTGATTATACCTTATGTATATGGAATGAAGCTTTAATTTATTTAATTCATGTGTGATTTTACATGTACTTGAATGTTAATAAGTATATAATCTAGACATCCCAGGAACACAAGGCTTTAGTTAGCCCCAAGGAGGTCATTTGATTATCTCACTTCCTTAGTTAACAGCAACATGTACATATTTGATTTCATTTACATGTATTTATACATTTGAATTTGGTTAGAACTTTAATCCATATACATAATTTCTTCAATTGAATAAAAAAAATGCAATCTTTACATGATTTTTCTTCCTTCATTTATGTATACATCCATATATATTTGAGAAAAGCAAGTGTTTAGTCTAGACATCTCGGGAATATGAGACTTTAGTTACCCCAATGAGGTCATTGAATTACCTGACTTCCCTGGTTAACAATGGCATGTACTAGCTTATGTCTCTTGTACATGTGTGTGTGTATTTAATTATGTAATTAGAACCCTTGTTTCTTTTATCAAAAAATCCATGCATTCATGAATGATTAAGTTGTTGAATTAATTAATCATATGATTGGGAGCTCTCATTCTTATATTTATGTATGTAAATTTACATATGTTTGAATGCAAGTGGGTATATAGTTTGGAGATCTTGTGAAAACGAGGCTTTAGTTAGCCCCGACGAGGTCATTTTATTACCTCACTTCCCTGGTTAATAATGACACTGTTGACCTCACTTTTGGAGTGAGCTCTCAACTTCTCCATCTCAGACATAGGACTCCTCTTAGACATTAAGAGTTCCTTAGTCTTAAGATACTTCTAGTGATTAGGTGAACACTTAACTTAACCCTAGAGGCTTAGAAGAGTTAGTCATAGGAAGAGGTTATGCCTTAGGGGTGTTAGGAAAACTTGTCTACCATATAGCTTGAACCAAATCCTTACTTCCTTCTTTCAAGTTAAACTTCAAATTCAAATCAACCTCAAACTTAAATCAACCTGGAATTCAAATCAACTTCAAATTCAAATCAACCTCAAATTCAAATCAACTTCAAATTCAAATCAACCTCAAATTCAAATCAACCTCAAATTCAAATCAACCTCAAATTCAAATCAACCTCAAATTCAAATCAACTTCAAATCCAAAATCTTTCCTAAGCCCTTTTGATTTCATCTTATGGACTTAGCTCAAATCCAAATCAAATCAAAATCCAACCTAAACTCTTTTAAGACAAATCCTTGAACTCCTTCAAATCAAATTCAAATCACTTCAAATTCAAAAGATTTTCTCATAACCCATTAATATTTTGATTTATACTCACAAATATAAATGAAATATAAATTCAAATAATCAAACCAAATTCAAAACTCAAACCCAAATCCAACTCAAATTTAACATATGCTCTTTCAAGTTAAATCCTTGAACTTAGTGAAATCAAACTCAAATCAATCCAAACCTTTTGATTTTCTCTTCAAACAATCATTTCTTCAATCACAAATCAAATATAAACATAATCTTCAATCATCAAACCAAACCAAATTCAAAACTCAAACCCAAATCAAACCCATGTTCATCCTTTGAACTTGGAATTGTCAAATGAATCAAAACCCATTAGACTCCAAAATCCCTAGCAAATGGATTTATATTTCAATCATAATTCCATATGTGAGTTCAACCAAACTTGAATCAAGCCTTGATCAAGCCAATTGACCCACTTAGGCTCACTTGACCCAAAGTGACCTAAAGCACCTTTTTGAGCCAAATTCTAATCCTACCCAAATTAGATTTAACTAAGCCCATCTAAGCCTCATATTGTGAGCAACAATCATCATAGGATGATCAATCACTCAAATTGGGTCAAACCAAGTCAAACCTAGCCTTTGACAAAGTCAACAACACTTAACCCAAATGTAACATAAACTAGCCAAAATCCACCATAGGCCAAATTGATTGAAACCTTTGATCTAAACCAATCCATCATCAATGATTGAACATGATCAAGCCATCACTTGAGCCAAACCTAGCCCAATTGGCCACTTCACCCAAGTTGACCTAAAAAGTCAAAATGGGTCAAAACTTTATCTAAGCCAAATTGATTGTAACTAATGGGTCAAATTCATTCTAAATCACTTGTTGAACTTGACCAAAGCTCCAATTGGCCAAGTAGACCCAACCTAGCCTAATTGGCCATGAACCCAACTTGACCTAAAAGGTCAAATCAACTTGAAACTTAACCAAACTAAAATTGATTGAAACTAAAACTTGCAAAAAATTTCAAATTATCAACCAAGCCTAAACCAATCCATGACCTAACCCAATTGGGTCAAATGGGTCAAATTAGTCAACTTGACCCATTTGACCAAAGTAAACTCAAATGAACCAAAACTAAATCTAAACTAAATTGAAACAAACCAATGATACCAAATTATTCCAAATGATCATATGAACTCAACCCAACCCATGGTTTGACCCAATTTGACCAATCGGTAAACTTGACCCAAGTTGACCCATTTTGACCTAAATGGGTCAACTTGAGCCAAATCATATCAAATAAACTCCAAATTCATTAAAAATTGGCAGAACCCCTTTTTCAATCATATCAAATCTGTCCAAATCAAAATAAAGCTAAATGACTATTTTACCCTTAGGTCAAAGGGTAACTTATGGCCAAATTCACTTGGAATTTGGTCAATTCCTTTCATGGCCACTTGGCATCCTCCTAATGGACCATTTGGACACTAAGGGAGGTGGTGCACATGACCCAACCCAAGGCCAAACTTACCCCTCCAATCAAATTTCTCCACTTGGAACACCTCCCACACTCACCTAGCACATGTGCACCTCCTCTATTCCACTTCTCTGCCAAAATTGAAGTACATGGCATCCATAATAGCCTAAATAATCCATTCAATCTCATCAATTGATACAAAATGTCAAGGCAAGCTTCGAGTGTCCGATCCAAGTAAGGGGAGATATACTCCCCCTCATTTCCACTTAAACAATCTTCCTTGCATTCAATTGAGCTAGGAGGATCAAAGGCAAGCATCCACAAGCTTCCCTAAGCATTCCTAAGCTCATTCCATTTCTCACTTCTCAGTTTTACTTAAGATGAAAAATAAGGGAGGTAGGAGAAATTCCCACTTCACTCAATTCTCAATCAAACCTCAATTGCCTTAGCAAGCACCATCAAGGAGGCAAGTCGAGCTTACCCAAAGAAAATCCCAAGCATCCAAGCCAGGGGAAGGTAGACCTAGACTAAAGCTGTAAGCCATTGAAGCAAGCCTTGGTCAATTGGGAGATCCACTTCATCTCAAAGCTTGAAAACTTCAACAGGGCTTTGTCTCCACTAGATGAAGCTACCTCCATCATTGAAAGTGCCGGTGATAGCCTCAGGCAAAGTATGAATGAAAATTGAGCTTAGGTTGAAAAATCTTTGGTCCTTTATGAAGGGAATTATAATCCCATTGAAATTCCATTGTTGGATCTTCTTCTATATGCTCTTTGATGGTGTGGGTCGAATCCTAGCCAAATTCAAGCTCAAGTGAGCTCGAATCAAGCCATGGAGGATGGATGCTCTGTCTCCCATAGGGAAAGGTAAGGATGAATCATGGATTGTCCATCCCTATGTTTTGGATGGATGATCCTGATTAATTCACATAGATCCATTGATTTAATCCCTTTATAACTATGGGTTTGATCATGACCATCTGATCCTTGATCGGACGGCCCAGGAGAAAGTGCATTGTGTCATCGGCTGATGCGATAATCAATTTGATAATTTAAATAACCAATCCTATCGTGTCACATCGAAAGCACGCTCTGCATCAGCAGCCCATGTGGCACCGACATCATTAGTTATATAATTAGGTTATTTAATTACCTATTAATCACTGAAACTTCATAAATTCATAATTAAATATAGAAAAATCTAAAAAATGCAAACTTAACTTCATTTTAAAGATAATTCAGAGAAGAATTCAATAAAATAATTTTTAATTGATTTTGAATAGTGAATTCTCCTAAATTAGGGTTTAATTGAAAACTTAATAACCATAATCCCTAATCATTTCATTAATCAATTCTAAACTTCTTAGGCATGTTTAGAGGGATGACTTCTACCTCTCCAAATTTTCTTGAAATTTATTAATTAGTTAATTAGAGAAATCAATTAATAAGTCTTTAATCACCCTATTAATATAATCAAGAATAATTAAGCATATGAATAGTGGTTTAATCACCTAATTTAGATATTTAAACTTTATTTAAGTGAATAGGAGGCTTATGCAATGGGTTTGGGATATTTTCCCTAAGTTATTCCTTAAACCCCCTATCTTCCTTAATCCAAACCAAATTAAGGAATAATACACTAATGATCTACTTAATTAATCTATTCAAATTTTCAAAACTAATCTGAATTTGATCAATCTCTTGCTAGGTAGATCCTTAGCAATTCAAAAGCCTAAGGTAAGTTTAAGGAAATCATTTCCAACCCACATGTGTAGGAAGGTTATGAAAGTACTTAATTTAACCCTTTAGCTTAATTAATCAAAAATTATGAGCAAATTGCATTAGGCCCATTTCTTTCTTAAGTGCATTGTTTATTTAAATTCCATGTGGTTGCATATCATATGTTGGCTCATAATTGTTAGGTTAATTATGTTAAAGTGGTATATGTAAGGGGTAATTAATGGATTTAATTTACGCCTTAACCTAAACAAAACATAAAATAAATCTAATTTTTCTAAAAAGTAAACTAAATCAATTCACACATGGGGGAAATGGGTTAGGACCAAAAAACTCTCTTCACATTTCTTAAATCAAATCAAACTCAGAACAAAAATAAAAATCTCTTTAAAGAATGTTAATTCACTATAAATGATCTTATTTCATAGGATTATCTTTAGGAATTAATTAGGGTGAATGAACTTACATGCCTACATCACTTTATTTCTTTCCAAGCATGCTAAATGTTGTGTGCCATAAGAGATCATGCATTCATATCTTTTAAAAAAAATTAATAAATGAAATATTTCCTTTATGTCAAATTACATGCTTTGGCTAAAGTAAGAATATGAGTGTCTATTATCACTATTAAATCAAAAATTATTTTCAAAACCTATAAATCAAAGATTGTAAATAAAAGTGCGCTACTTATAAATACTTTTAACCTTGCATATGATTATAGCATAAAATGTGTTATGTGATTTTCATTTCTTTTCTTAACTTAGGTTTGTATAGGATTGACAAAGTGTATATTTAATTTGAAAAGAACATAACACTTGCTTAAATCCCTTCCTATAAATTTCTATGTTATGGCTTAAGAAGGATCTTCACATTGCACATGTAAATTAAACAACCAAAATCAAACAAACAAACATAAACCTTCTGCATGATTCTTCATCCATTTGTTTTCTTTTTGTACATGCACATGTATTTTAGAAAAGTGGTATATTAGTCTAGACATCCCGGGGTTGCAAGGCTTTAAGTATCTCTAAGAAGGTCTTGTGCCTTATACCCTTAGTGTAGAAAATAATGGCGTCATACTCACTTATGTCTTTCATATATGTAAATGTGCATTTGATTAATGGATAAAAGAATCCCTCACTATTTTACATAACAAAATCATGTATCATGAAACATCCAAATTTTCCTAAACAACATTTCTTAGCATTCATCAAAGTGTGCTAAGGTTTGCATTTGAATGTATAGATATGCTTAGGATCATTCATATGCATGGTATACATGTTGGAAAGAAATAAATGGTTGTGTGTTTTGTGATAGTAATTCACCTTAATTAATCTTAAGATGCCTTTCTTATTGAATAGGTTTATTTAGAGCAAATATAAACTTAGGATTAATTAAAACACATAATAAAACATTCACTAAAGAAAAATCATTAATGAATCTACCTTAGAAATTACTAAAGGTAGGGAGGAAAGAGAAGTTCTCTTCTCTTTTCCTCTCTTTACAACACTTACTAATTAAGTGTAGGATCATCCAAATAAAATCAAATCATCAAATAAAATTAACAAATCAACTGAATCACTTAAATGAAACCAAGCCTTTACATTTAGAAAATTCTAACCTTAAAGCCAAGCTAAGACATGCCACACAAGCCTTAAATGGCACACACATTAGGCTAAGTCACCATTTCTAGCTCTATGTTAGGGCGATGTATGGTTTGATGCTTGATTTTGTTTTGTTATGTAATATTTTAGACTGTATATTAGGGTACATGTGCGTAGACTGTATGATAGGAAGATCTTAGTCTAATCATTGTCTTTTATAGAGGATTGTGCTTAAGGGGCGGTGTAAAAAAATAATATATGCTTTTATTGTGCAAGTTGCTTATACCCCTAAGCATAATCCAAATTAGGACAAGTGGACTTGGTTACCCATGTGTGGGGTGCTAAGTCCAATTTATTTATATGCATGCTTTGGATTGTGTGGTATCTTTGGCTAATCTCTATTTTGCAGGTTTAATTAGATTTACTTTCCCTTTTTCATGTAATTTTGCAAATAGGATTTGGAATGAATGTTATGGGAAAGATTAGGATGAACATTGGTTATAAGACTAAGTCTTATGCACCATGTGAAGCCTTAGAGCAACCACATCCCAACCAACCAAAATAATGAAGAAAGAAAGAAAGAAAGAAATGAAGAAAAGAAGAAAAAAAGAAATGAAGAATGAAGACCCCCATAATATGAATTCCTTCAAAATTGTACTTATTCATTTGTAATCCGGGTTGTATAAGGGTAGAGCTTGGCTACCTATTTCTTTTCAAGTTTGTGTGGTGGAACCCGATCACATCGGCCTTTTATTCTTTTGTGCTAACTTTATAAAATTATTTGATGCTTGTTTAGCTTGTGCATTAAGATGGCATATTTTTCCTAGTTTCTTCCTTACTTTGATGAATGGCTCTGATGCTAAAAAATAAATTTTCTATCCAATTAATCAACTCAAAATTAAAATTAATAACTCAACCTACCTAAATCATAAATCAAGATAATAAAAGATTTAACAACCCCTTAGCTGGATGTTGTATGTTCTCACATCATGCATAAAAAAGCATCTTGCTTCACTTACGGAGGGTTTCCACCTTTGCCAGAGAACATGGCTTGACCTTTGAGAGCCATGGTGGAAACACACCTTCTTCTTGTTGAATTTGGCCCATAACTAATTTTTCATGCATTAGGCATATGAATCCTAGAGCCTATGTCAAATAAATTGTCCAAAAATAAAAATAAAAAACTTAATAAAATTTGCATTAGATTTAAATTATTATTTATGCCATACATGATCTAGTCTCTTAGGGAGTGTGTTTAAGGACTTAGTCTCTTTCTAAATAAATAATAGCCTAGCTGTCTTGCAAAGTATAAGACTTGCCTACATATATTTAAAATCATAGGAGGAGTTTGTTGGCAGCTACCCCCAGGCTATTATAAGTTCAACAGTTTGGTGGTTTATCCTCTCTTGTGGAGGTAAACCATTTACTAATTTTAACCTTAGATTTAGGCATTGCCTTGGCACTGGCCAAAGCTCCCTAGATTTAGTTCTCGAGGTGGTTTTTTGGGGCTACAAGCATAAATCCTCACCTCTTAGGCATTTCCATGATTTTATGTTGTGGAATTATAAGCCCTAGATTTCTAATAAAAGTTCAACTCAAATAATTATCTCTCTTCAAATTTCAAAAACATAAAGCCCAACCATAGGATAGTTTGGGATGCTTACTAGGCTTCCTAGTATCATAAGCATCCCCTACTCATCTCCCTATGGTTTCGATAATAACTCCCTCCTTTTGATCAATCCCACTTGATCTTCCAAAAATTATTGATAGTCCTACCTTTGAAATCTTTGGAGACAACTTTGGTGGAAATATTTTATATATTTCTAGCTTCCTTCTATCTCTGAAAAGAATAAATGAAAATAAAAATATAAAATATACCTCTTGTTGGGATATTACGTAGATCCATATATATTCTTATTAGGGTGATCAGGTACGACATTAAGGAAAGGTGTACTATCTCAAAAGATAGAAGTCACCACCCTACAATGGATTTAATCACCTCAATAAGGACTCCTAAGGACTATGGGTCTTCAAAATGTACCAGATATTCTTCCCCTACTTTACATGGAAAAGTAAAGCAGGGTTAATTTTAACTCAGGTATGTTAAGTTCTCTATGATGGAAAGCCCCCATAGGTAATTACATCTTAAGGAATGAGATTCCTTAAGAATACTCTCGATTAAGGTAAATGATCATTATCTCCAAAGATTTCAAAGAGAGGACTATCAATCAATTGCTTTTATTTTTAGAAGATCAAATGGGATTGATTAAGGGGAGGGAGTAATTATCAAAGCGAAAGAAGATAAGTAGGGGATGCTTAGTATACTCGGAAGCCTAGTTAGCATCCCAAACTATCCTATAGCTAAGCTTTACATTTTTGAAATTGAGGAGAATTATTTGTTTGAGTTGAATTTTTTTATTAAAAATTTAGAGCTTACAATTCCATAATACGAGATCATAGAAATGCCTAAGAAGAGGATTTATGCTCGTGACCCGCAAAGGGAAGTAGAACCTTGAACCTAAATCTAGGGAGCCTTGGTGAGGGCCAAAGCATGACCTAAATCTAAGACAAAAATGGGTATATGGTTTACCTCCATAATAGAGGATAAATCATCCGACTGTTTGGACTTATAATCACTTGGGGTGGCTGCCAACTAACTCCTCCTATGATATTAAATACATATAGGCAAGTCATATGCTTTTGCAAGATAGCTAAGTTATTGTTTATTTAGAAAGAAGTTAAGTCCTTAAACACACTCCCTAAAAGACTATATCATGTAGGGCATGATTTAATAACTTAAATTTAATGTAAATTTTTGTTATTTTTATTTTCATTTTTGGACTATTAATTTGACATAGATTTATAGGATTCATATATTTAATGCATGAGAAATTAGATTTTGGGCCTAAATCAAAAAGAAATGAGGTGTGTTTTCACCATGGCTCTCAAAGGTCAAGCCAAGTTCTCTAGCAAAGGTGGAAGCCCTCCAAATCAAGAGTAAAATAATATTCTTTTTATGCATGAGGTGAGAAAAAAATATAATATTCAGCTAAGTGGTTGCTAATTCTTTTATCTTGCTTTATAGCTTAAGCTTTAAGTGAGGTTATGAGTTTTTATTTTAGTTTTGAGTTGATTAATTGGATAGAAAATTTATTTTCCTAAGAGCCTAATCGTCATCCAGGCCATACATCAAACCAAAGAAGAAACAAGAAAAATATGTCATCTTGATACACAAGCTAAACAAACATTAATCAATTTATAAAGCTAGTGCAAAAGATAAGAGGCCTTTTATGGTCGGTTCCACCACACAAACCTGAAAACAAATTAGGTAATTGGGCTCTACCCTTATACAACTGGATTATAAATGAATTGATTACAAAAATGAATTCATGTTATGGGGGTCTTCATTTGTCATTCTTCTTTCTTCATTCGGTTCTCTCTTCATTTGGTTCTTTATTCATTTTGACTTGGATGGAATGTGGCTTGCTCCAAGGCTTCACATGGTACATAAGACATGGTCTTATATCAATTGTTCATCTTAATCCCTCATAAAAATTATTCCAAATCCTAATTGCAAAATTACATGAAAATGAGAAAAGTGAATCTAACTAAAACCTGCAAAATAGAGATTAGATAAACAAAACCAAACAATTCTTGAGCATGTATATTGGACTTAGCACCCCACACATGGGTAACCAAGTCCACCTAGCCTATTCTGGATTATGCTTAGGGGTATAAGCAACCTACACAGCAAAAACATTTATGTTATTTTTATTACAACACCCCTTAAACATAATCTCCTGTAGAAGACAATGATTACACTAAGATCGCCCTATCATTCAATCTACACACATGCACCCTAACATCCAGACTAAAATATTACATCACTAAATAAAAGCATACATCAAACCATGAACTGCCCTAACATTGGACTAGAAGTGGTGACTTAGTCTAATATGTGTGCCTTATAAGGTTTGTGTGGTATGCGTAGTTAGGCTTTAAGGTTTAGGTTTTCTAAGTATGAAAATGTCCAACTTAGAGGATGGTTTCATTTAAGTGGTTTAGTTGATTTAGTTAAGTTTTACTTCATGATTGGTTTGGTTTGAATGAACCAACACTTAATTACTAAGTGTTGTAAAGAGAGGGAAAGAGAAGAGAACTTCTCTTTCCTCCCTACCTTAAGTAATTTCTAAGGTAGATTCATTAAAGATTTTTATTTAGTAAATGTTTTATTATGTGCTTTAATTAATCCTTAGTTTAGATTTTCTTTAAATAATCCTATTCAAAAAGAAAGGCATTTTAAGATTAAGTAAAGTGAATTACTATCACAAAACACACAACCTTTTATTTCTTTCCAACATGTGTAACATGCATATGGATGAATCCTAAGCATATTTATACATGCAAATGGAACTATTTAGCACACCTTAATGATGAATGCTAAAGAATGTTACTTAAGAAAATTTGGATGCTTCATGATGCATAATTTGGTTTAGTAGAAAAGAAGATATTCTCTTATCCATTTACATATGCATATTTACAAGTATCAAATACATAAGTGAGTACGAAACCATTGCTCTACACCAAGGGTGTAATGTACAAGAGATACTTGGGGTTACTTAAAGCCTCGCAATCCCGGGGTGTCCAAACTAATATACCACTTTTCTTAAATACATGTGCATGTACAAAAAGAAATGCTTGGGAAGATAATCATGCAAAAAGTTTATGTTTGTTTGTTTTGATTTGATTATTTAGTTTACATGTGTGATGTGGAATTCCTTTCTAAGTCATGACATTGGAGTGTATAGGAATGGATTTAAGCAAGTGTTATATCCTTTTCAAATGGACTATATACTTTGTAAATCCTATGCAAACCTATGTTAAGAAAAGAGAAGGAAAATTACATAACCCATTTTATGCTATTCACATGCAAACTCCTAAGTACCGATAGATAACATACTTTTTATTTGTAATATTTGATTTATAAGTTTTGAAAATAGTTTTTGATTTAGTAGTTATAATAGCCATTCATATCCTTACTTTAGCCAAAACATGTAATTTGACATAAAGGAAACATTTTATTTTTAATTTGATTTTTTTAAAAAGACATGAATGCATGATTTTCATTTGACATACACATATAGCATGCTAGGAAAGAATCAAAGTAATGTAAGCATGTAATTTCATTCATTCTAACTAATTTCTAAAGACAATCCTATGGAATAAGATTATTTAAAGTGAATCAAAGTTGGTTTAAGGAAATTTTGATTTGGTTTTCAGTTTGATTTGAATTTTGGAAAATGTGAAAAGGTTTGTTGGTCCTAACCCATCTCCCACATGTGTATGTTGTTTTAGTTTAATTTTAGAATCATTTGATTAATTTGATATTTTGTTTAGGTTAAGGTGTACATTAAGTTCATTAATTACACCTTACCTATGCCACTTTAACATATTTAACCAAATAATTATGAGCCAATGTATGATATAAAATTATAAGGAATTTAAATCAGCAATGCACCTAAGAAAGAAAGGGGTCCAATGCATTTGGCTCACAATTAATTATTAATTAAGTTAAAATGGTTTAATTTAAGTACTTTCATAACCCTTCCCACACATATGGGTTATATATGATTTCCTTAAGCTACTTAGGTTATTGAACACCTAAGCATCTACCCAAGAAGGAAATGATTGAGTTCTAGAATGTTTTAAAAATTTTACCTAGTTAATTAAGTAGGTCAATAGCGGATTGGCCCTTAATTAAATTTAGATTAAGGAAGGAAAGGGGTATAAGGAATGACTTGGGGAAAATACCCCAAACCCATTCCATAAACCTCCTCTTTATTTAATAAAAATTTAATTAACTTAATCAAGGGATTAAACCACTATTCATATGCTTAATTAAGCTTAATTACATTAATAGATTGATTAAGGATTCATTAATTGATTTTTCTAATTAACTCATCAATAAATTCCAAGAAAATTAGGGGAGGTAGAGGTTATCCCACTAAATACATCTGAGAAACTTGGAATCAATTAATGAAGTAATTTAGGAGTAATTATGGTTATTAAGTTTTTAATAAAACCCTAATTAAGGAAAATTCATGTTTCAAAATTAATTGAAAATAATTTAAAAAAATTTCCCTTTAAATTATCTTCAAAATGCATTTTATTATGTATTTTTCTGATTTTTCTACATTTAGTTTTGTAATTTTGAAGTTTCTATCATTAAGGATTAATTAAAATGCTAATTATATAACTAATCTACAAGGACCATTGATGTGCGCGGCGCTTTCACGGGCGGACCACAAGGACCTGTGGGAGGCGCGCTCGACCAATCAAAGATCAAACAGTCAGGATTAAGCCTGTGGTTCTCAAGGGATAAATCGAAGGATCCTACACGAATTAATCAGGATCGTCCATCCAAAATGCATGAATGGATTATCCTTGATTCATCCCTGAGCTCGCCTACGGGAGATGGCCACCGTCCATCTTCCATGGCTTGATCTGAGTTTGATTGAGCTTGGATTGAGCTCAAACTTAACCCACACCATCATCATGCAAGGAGATGAAGATCTAACGATGAAATTCACATGAGGTGACAGTTTCTTCCACAAAGAACCAAGAACTCCTACAACTAAGCTCGATTTTGATCCATACCTCACCGGAGGCTATCACCGATGCTTCCAACCATCGAGGTAGCTTCGTCTAGTGGATACGAAGCTCTCTTGAAGATTTGAAGGTTTGAGGTTGAGTGGATCTTCCTATGGACCAAAGTGGGCTTCAATTGCTTACGGCCTTGATCAAACTCTCCCTTCTCGTGGCTTGAGAGATTGGATAAAGACTTGGGTGAGCTCGATTGGGTTCCCTCAAGGTGCTTGAAGGAGGAATTGAGCTAAGTTTGAGTATTGAGTGAGATTGAAAATCCCTTGAGCTCCCCTATTTTTGGCTTGAGGAAATCCAAAAATGGAGAATTCAAAGTGGGTCAGGAGCTTGGAGGGACAATAACTGAAGTGTCAGAGTGTAGATCTCCATTTTCTCAAATTGATCACCTTTTGATCAAGATTTGGCCATTTGAGGTAGCACATGGTTCAATTTTGGCAGAAGGAGGTAGTGGAGAATGAGAGTATGGAGGTGATCCATGTGCTCATTTCCAAGTGGGTGGTCGGTTTGTCCATTGGGTTGGGTTCGGCTAGGGTGCCAAGTGGCCATAAAAAGGATATGACCAAATTCCAAGTGGAATTGGCCATAGGTTACCCCTTGAGCTAAGGGAAAAATGATCATTTGGCTTTGATTTCACTTTAGGCAGATTTGGAATAGTTTAAAATTGGGTTGGTCCAAATTTCAAATAATTTGGAGTTGATTTGATATCATTTGGCTCATGTTGACCCATTTAGGTCAAAATGGGTCAACTTGGGTCAAGTTAACCAATTGGTCGAATTGGGTCAAACCATGGGTTGGGTCAAGTTCATATGACTATTTGAAATGTGTTGGCATCATTAGTTTGGTTCAATTTGGTATATTTTCAGTTTTGGTTCATTTGATTTCATTTAGGTTAAATGGGTCAAGTTGCCTAATTTGACCCATTTTACCTAATTGGGTTAGGTCATGGGTTGGTTTAGGTTTGGTTAGTCATCTGAAATATTTTGCAAGCTTTGGTTTCAATCAATTTTAGTTTGATTTAATTTTGGCTCAATTTGACTTTTTAGGTCAAGTTGGGTTCATGGTCAATTGGGCTAGGTTGGGTCTAGTTGGCCAATTGAGACTTTGGTCAAGTTCAATAAGTGGTCTAGAATGAATTTGACCCATTGATTGCAACCAATTTAGCTTGGATCAAGATTTGACACATTTTGACTTTTTAGGTCAAGTTGGGTCAAGTTGGGTCAAGTTGGGTCAAGTTGGATCAAGTGGCCAATTAGGCTAGGTTGGGCTCAAATGATGACTTCGTCAAGTTCAAACATTGTTCATGAATTAGTTTTGATCAATGGTTTCAATCAATTTGGCCTATGGTGGATTTTGGCTAGTTTAGGTTTCATTTAGGCTAAGTGTTGACTTGGTTTGACCCAATTTGAGTGATTGACCATCTCATGATGATTGTTGATAATAATGTGAGGCTTTGGTGAGCTTAGTTCAATTCAATTTGGGTAGAATTAGAATTTGGCTCAAAAGGAGTACTTTAGGTCATTTCGGGTCAAGTGAGCCTAAGTGGGTCAATTGACTTGATTAAGGCTTAATTCAAGTTTGGTTGAACTCACATATGGACTTATGATTGAAATATAAATCCATTTGCAAGTGATTTGAAGTTAAATGGGTTTTGATTCATTTGACAATTTCAAGTTCAAAGGGTGAACATGAGTTTGACTTGGGTTTATTTTTGAATTTAGATTTGGTTTCATGATTGAAGTTTATGTTTATATTTGGATTCGTGATTGAAGGATTGATTGAATCATGAAGAAAAATCAATGGTTTGGCTTAATTTGAAATTAATTTGTCAAATTTTAAAAATTTGACTTGAAAGGCTTAAGTTGGATTTTGATTAGATTTGGGTTTAAATTTTGAAGTTTGTTTTGATTGGATGATTGAATTTTATGTTTATATTTGGATTCATGATTGAAGGATTGATTGAATCATGAAGAAAAATCAAGGGTTTGGCTTGATTTGAAGTTGATTTGGCTAAGTTCAAGAATTTGACTTGAAAGGCTTAGGTTGGATTTTGATTAAATTTGGTTTGAGTTTTGATGTTGGTTTTTATTGCATGATTGAAGTTTATGTTTATATTTGGATTCATGATTGAAGGATTGATTGAATCATGAAGAAAAATCAAGTGTTTGGCTTGATTTGAAGTTGATTTGGCTAAGTTCAAGAATTTGACTTGAAAGGTTTAGGTTGAATTTTGATTAGATTTGGGTTTGAATTTTGAAGTTGGTTTTGATTGGATGATTGAAGTTTATGTTTATATTTGGATTCATGATTGAAGGATTGATTGAATCATGAAGAAAAATCAAGGGTTTCGCTTGATTTGAAGTTGATTTGGCTAAGTTCAAGAATTTGACTTGAAAGTCTTAGGTTGGATTTTGATTAGATTTGGATTAGAGTTTTGAAGTTGGTTTTCATTGGATGATTGAAGTTTATGTCTGTATTTGGATTCATGATTGACGGATTGATTAAATTATGAAGAAAAATCAAGTGTTTGGCTTGATTTGAAGTTGATTTGGCTAAGTTCAAGAATTTGACTTGAAAGGTTTAGGTTGAATTTTGATTATATTTGGGTTTGAGTTTTGGATTTAGTTTTGGTTATTTGAATTTATATTTCACTTATATTTGTGAATATAAATGAGAATATAAATGGGTTATGAGAAAATTTCTTGAATTTGAATTGATTTGGATTTGATTTGAGCTAAGTCCATAAGATGGAATCAAAATGACATTGGAAAAAATTTAGGTTTGGAATTCAGTCATGGGTTTCAATTATTTGGAATTGATTCATGATTTGAAAAAATCCATTAAAATTGATTTAAGGTTTGTTTTTGGAATTGAAGTTGATTTGAGTTTGAGGTTGATTTGAATTTGGAGTTTGACTTGAAAGAAGGAAGTGAGGAATTGGTTCAAGCTATAAGGTAGGAAAATTTTCCTAACACCCCTATGGCGTGACCTATTCCTATGGATAACTCTTCTAAGTCTCTAGGGTTAGGTTGAGTGTTCACCTAATCACTAGAAGTGTCTTAATACTAAGGAACTCTTAGTGTCTATAAGGAGTCCTAAGTCTGAGATGGAGGGGTTGAGAGCTCATTCTAAAAATGAGGTCAACAACAATGATCATTTACCTTAATTGAGAGTATTCTTAAGGAATCTCATTCTTTAAGATGTAATTAACTATGGGGGCTTGCCTCCATAGGGAACATAACGAACCTGATTTAAAATAAACCCTGCTTTACTTTTTCATATAAAGTAGGGGAAGAATCTCTGGTACATCTGAAGACCCATAGTTCTTAGGAGTCCTTATTAGGTGATTAGATCCATTATAGGATGATGACTTATGTCTCTTGAGATAGTACATCATTTCTTAATGTCATACACGATCACCTTAATAAGAACATTTGCAGATCTACGTGGTGTCCAACAAGGCATGTATTTTTGTCTTCATTTATTTTTTTCAAAAAATAGATGAAGATAAAAAACATTTTTACCACAAATGTTTCTAACGACTCCGCTAGGGAAGGTTCCTCTCTCCATCTTTGGTAAATGATCATTGTCTCTAAGTATCAATAGTAGATTTTTATTTTATATGAATCCAAGACTATCCTTCTTTTCTGTTGGCACTTAGTTTATTTCATCCTTAAGCTAAGCTAGCCAGCATCCTTTAGGTTTTAGGACCTCACTCCATGTAGGTCTTAAAACCTCTATTGGGTCCCCCAATAGGTGAAAATAAAAGTTTAATAAAAAGAAATAATTAAAGACCTTCCTCTTTACCATTTCCATGATAATGAAAGGTTCATTCCAAAAATAAAGAAAGATAAATCCTTTATATAAACAACACTTTCCAAAAAATAATTTTCCAAAATGCACATAATAAAATAATTGCACAAGAATTTTAATAATTCAACCTCATCTAACAATCTTCAAGATTATTACATGTAGGATCACTTTAAAAATAAAAATCAAAATCATCTTTTCAAAAGCACAAATGAACATCCTCATTCAATATACCCAAATTTATAGAATGAAGATTTCATTTAAAAAATAAAAATCAACAATCATCATTTCAAAATTAAAATCAACAATCATCTTTTCAAAAATAAAATCTAAAATCATCTTTTCAAAAAGCACAAATGAACATCCTCATCCAATTTATTGAATGAATATTTCATTTCAAAAAAAAATCAACAATCATCTTTTCAAAATACAAATTCAATAATCATATTTTTAAAAACAAAATCAATAATCATCTTTTCAAAAACAAAATCAATAGTCATCTATTTCAAGATTAAAATCCAAAATCATCTTTTCAAAAAGTACAAATGAACATCCTCATCCAATTTATTAAATAAAGATTTCATTTCAAAAATAAATTCAACAATCATCATTTTTAAAAATAAAAATCAACAATCATCTTTTCAAAAAAAAAATCAACAATAATCTTTTCAAAAATAAAATCAATAATAATCATTTCAAAAATAAAATAAAAAATTATCTCTTCAAAAATAAAATCAACAATCATCTTTTCAAAAATAAAATCTACAATCATCTTTTCAAAAATAAAATCAACAATCATCTTTTCAAAAAAAAAGTAATAATCACACACAAAAACCTCATCTTTGAAAAATAAAAAATAATTGACTCCCCTTTAACATACCTAAATTTGTCAAATGAGAGTTATAATTTCCAAAATAAATTTGGATCCTTTATTTAGCATACCCAAATTTGCTAAGTAAAGATCCTCTTTTCAAAAATCAAAATATCAAAACTAAAAAAATACATTTGGATCCTTTGTTTAGCATACCCAAACTTGCTAAGTGAAGATCCTCTTTTCAAAATCAAAATCTTAAAAATAAAATACATTTAGATCCTTTATTTAGCATACCCAAATTCACTAAGTAAAGATCCTCATTTCAAAAATAAAAACATCAAAACTAAAAAAATATTTGGATCCTTCATTTAGCATACCCAAATTTGCTAAGTGAAGATCCTCTTTTCAAAATCAAATACATTTGGATCCTTTATTTAACATACCAAAATTTCATAAGTAAAGATCATCTTTTCAAAAATAAATAAATAAATAAATCAAAACACATTTGGATCTTTCATTTAGCATACCCAAATTTGCTAAGTGAAGATCCTCTTTTCAAAATCATCAAAAATCAAACACATTTGGATCCTTCATTTAGCATACCCAAATTTACTAAGTGAAGATCCTCTTTTCAAAATCAAAATCATAACAAAAATCAAAACACACTTGGATCCTTTATTTAGCATACCCAAATTTGCTATGTAAAGATCCTCCTTTCAAAAGTTTAAAAAAAAATCAAAACACATTTTTATCTTTCAATTAGCTTACCCAAATTTGCTAAATGAAGATCCTCTTTAAAAAAAAAAAGTTAAAAATCAAATATATTTGGATACTTCATTTAGCATACCCAAATTTGCTAAATGAAGATCCTCTTTCCAAAATTAAAAATGAAACACATTTGGATCTTTCATTCAGCATACCCAAATTTGCTAAGTGAAGATACTCTTTTCAAAATCAAAATCATTAAAAAAAATCAAAACACACTTGGATCCTTTATTTAGCATACCCAAATTTGCTAAGTAAATATCCTCTTTTCAAAAATAAAAAATCAAAACACATTTGGATCTTTGATTAGCATACCCAAATTTGTTAAATAAAGATCCTCTTTCAAAAAAAAATTTAATTTAAAAATCAAACACATTTGGATCCTTCATTTAGCATACTCAAATATGCTAAATGAAGATCCTCTTTCCAAAATTAAAAATCAAACACATTTGGATCTTTCATTTAGCATACCCAAATTTTCTAAGTAAAGATCCTCTTCTCAAAATCATAAAATTCAAACACAATTGAATCCTTTATTTAGCATATCCAAATTTGCTAAGTAAAGGTTTCATTTTTCAAAAATAAAAAATAAGACACATTTCAATCCTTTATTTAGCATACCCAAATTTTCTAACTAAAGATCTTCTTTCAAAAATTAAAAAAAAAATCAAAACATCAAAATTAAAAATACATTTGGATTCTTCATTTAGCATACCCAAATTTGCTAAGTGAAGATCCTCTTTTCAAAATCAAAATCATAAAAATCAAACACATTTAGATTCTTCATTTAGCATACCCAAATTTGATAAGTGAAGATCCTCTTTTCAAAATCAAAATACACTTGGATCCTTTATTTAACCCAAATTTGCTAAGTAAAGATCCTCTTTTCAAAAATCAAAACACATTTGGATCCTTCATTTAGCATACCCAAATTTAGTAAGAGAATATCCTCTTTTCAAAACCATAAAAAATCAAATGCATTTGAATCCTTTATTTAGAATACCCAAATTTGCTAAGTAAAGTTTTCATTTTTCAAAAATTAAAAATCAAAAACAATTGGACTTTATTTTAGCATTCCCAAATTTGTTAAGTAAAGATCCACTTTTCAATAGTCAAAACAAAATAAAATATTTGGACTTTATTTAGCATACACAAATTTGCTAAGTAAATATTCCATTTTCAAACTCTCACATAATTCACTCATGATTCACAAACAAGCAAAAGAAAAAGAAAATTATTTTCAAACAACTCATTTAGCATACCCAAATTTGCTAAATGAGCAATCCCAAACAAAATCAATTGACCCTTTATTTTAACATAATCAAATTTGTTAAATAAAGGGTCCCCAAACAATCAAAATTCAAATTCAAATATGAACCAATGGAAGCATCAATCTCTTCAAAATATTTGAACCCATTTCCAACATACACAAATTTGTTGAAAATAGATTCTAAATTCAAAAATCTCTCCTAAAATAAAGAGCCCACTTAACATATTCAAATTGTCGAGTGTGGGTTCAAATTTTAAATCAAAATTCAAAAAGTCAACAAAATACCAAAGAAAAAATCTAATTTGAGTTTATTTTCAAAATTGTAGAATTTCAACTCAATTTCAATTAATTTTTAGTTCAGTTCAGTTCAGTTTAAATGGAAGCTCAGAAGTATGTGTTTACTTTATCTTTTTGGCCTTTGGATTCCCCTCCCTCCTCGACTTTTTTCCCACCTCATCCATGTTGGTTGAGGTTTCGAGGGGGCTAGGATCACTTGTGAGGGGACCACCCTCAAAACCATCAGCAGGAGTGTGGTGACTGGGAAGAAGTCAATAATCCATTTTGAGATGCCATCAAATTCAGAATTTCCCTCATTTAAGAGGAAGGTTATAGCAATTCTAGAAAGCAGTTTCAAGCAGCTTGGTTCCCATTTCCGCTGCACCCACTGCTATTTCTTCCAAGGGGAAGGCTTTCCTATCTTCAAGGATAGTCTCTCCTACCTACAAGGTAGGGTCTAGTTCTCATACTGCTCCTCCCAACAGGACCCAATGTCATAACAGATGCAGCAAGATCAAGCGGCATCATGTGCCATAGCCAAAGAGATGGAGGCAATTACAATAGAGGAGTTACACAGGATAGTCTCTCCTCTGATCACAGAGAATAAGTTTCATCCCCTCTCTGGATCTGATGGAGAGGAAGAAATTAGGAGGATCTCGCCACCTCCACTCAGCTCACTTTAGGCTCCTACCAAAATTGGAAGAGGTCGATGTCCTTATATCGCTTATGCCGAGTAGGCGGACTTACTTATGACGAGTCCAAGCCCAATTTGATTTATGATATATCATCCCTCGTAGCGTAGGGGAGCACATCAGATAGGAGAGGTCTAGGGAGGCCCATGTATCAGTACATGTCACCGAGAGTGAGAGGTATGCTAGAGTCACCGCCTCTCATGGATTTTTCCGACGGCACGCCATGCGTACACAAATTGATAGTATTGTATTGATGAGTACTATCCACCACAGGAGAGGAGCTCCTACATAGAGAGAGTCAGTTATGCCTCCACCACACTGCTCTACTCTATGCCCACCATCTCCAGTACAAGTTCCATCATCCAAAGTTCTAGCAAAAGCCATGAAGGTTGCATCTAGGGAAAAGAGAGCCTCACTGGTGATCCGACTACGTCTAAGACCATTCCATCTACACCGCCGACTGAGGTGAGGCCGATCTCTCCTGCTCGACCTCTTACTTCAATTACGGTGAAGAGGGAATGGCAACCATGGAGCATCATAGTCGTGCCATCACCACCACCAGCACAACAGGTCTTGGAGATAGCAACAGCTGAGGGAGGAGGAGACAGTACCATTGCCCCTATGGCCATAGATCCTCCCAGGAGTTTGACTCTACCCAGATCTAGTGACAGTCAGGAGCATCTATCCTCCAGTGATTGTATTCCTCACAAGATTAGCTCTCTAGTAGTAGGGGAGGTTAGATGTATTTTTGCTCATGATAATGATCCCGCCACCACGCCAGATCATTTGTGCCATAATTAATTCCGATGACATCGTAACACGATTCATCTGAGTAGAAGTTAATGGTATGCATGGTCTTACATAGAGGAAGATAAGGTTAGCTTTGATCCCAATGAAGATGATATATTGGAGGACTCAGTAGAGGTGCATATGGTTGACACCAGGGGTTACCTCCTTAGGGATCAACATAGCTTGGAATGTGTTGCGACCGAGCAGGATGATACTGCCTACTCGACCCAATACCTCCTGCAACAACTAAAACAAAAGGATGAACAAATTGATAGGATGGGAAAGAGGCTTGAAGACTTGCAAGCAGTAGTTTTGGTACTTCAAAACCAAGCCCTAATAGTGCAACCTACTATTACAGAGACCGGTCAGCCATAATTGTTGCATGTCTTGGATCATCCCAAGACTTCACCTCCAGTGGAGAAGGGGAGTACTATCTTGTACAGGAAGGTAATGGATAGTACCTACATACAAGAATAGGATATTAAACTCATGGTTGAGCAACAAGTGAGAGAAGCATTGGTGTAAGCCCGAGGAAGATCATCGGTTCCAAAGGATTGACCCTACCCAGAAGAATTTGATGTCATCCAATATCCTAAGGGTTTTGTGCCACCTTCTTTCAAGAGCTTTGATGGCGAACTCACAAAGACATAGTGCACTGTGTACAACATATAATGTTGGTGGCGGATGCATTATTCTCTTTTTCACGAAGCGTGCATAGCCTTTGATTGGTATGTTGAACTCCTCAACAATTTAGTGAAAAATTTTGCTAAGTTAGAGCAACTCTTCATTAAGAGGTTTGTTGGAGCTCAGCAAAGAGTGACTGTGGGTGATCTCGTTGTAGTACAACAACACCCCAGTGAGTCTCACATTGACTATATTCTTAAATGGTATAATTTGAGTATGAAATATGAACCACAACCGTCTGAACAACATGCCATTGAAATTCTACTAAAGAATATTCATGGCTCAATTTCCTTGATGCTCAAAAGTTTTACCATCAAGACATTTGAGAAGATAATCAATAAACTGGATAGTCTACAAGGAGAGGCCAAACAGTTTCCTTTTCAAGATCAGTCAATAAAGTCAAAGCCACGAAAAGCTTATGAGAAGAAGCCAGGGGCAGTAGCAATATTGGACAAAGGGAAGCAACTGCCAGAGATCAACATGAGAGACCTCATGCTCCATAGCCATCACTTTCACCATCACTTCCACCTCCTCTACCACCGTCTAGACCATCCTACCAGCCTCCATAGTAGCCTCCACAGCTTTTGCTGCCTCCTTTTCAGCCACATTCATTGTAGCAGTACACATACCCGCTGCTAGGTAGCTACCATCCACCTACTCTTTTGGATAAATTAAACAAACCTTATTCATTTAAGAGGGATGTAGTTGGGAAAATCTTTAAGAACCTTTTAAAGAAACTTGATTTTCATCTACCTGAGCCTAGGAAGCCAAATAAAGTGTGTAGGAGCAATGATCCTAACTTTTTCCCCTACCACCACATGCTAGGCCATGTTTTGGAGGATTGCTTTACATTCAAGCACTGGCTTAACGATAGCTACAAGATAGACGCCACAGTTATCCCAAAGGAATATAAACTGAAACAACCATCCAATTTTGTTAGGGTAATCCTTGGGGATACATGTGATTCTCTCAAAACTAAATAAGGTTGGGATATATCCTTATCTCAAACCTCTAAAAAGCTTATTTCAAAAATCAAGAAACTTTTCTTGCAGGTGCCTGAGGCAGCTCGAACCTCCAACATCAAGGAAGATTTGCAAGTTGATATAGAAAACTTAGGGAAAGTGGGAGCTCAATAGCAACAGTAACACTAGCCCATGCTTTCCCAAGATAGCCGAGTAGCACAACCATCGACTGAGTTCAGCCTCCACTCCATCATTGTACTACCTCAGCCAACACTTCTACTTCAGCTAGCTCTTCTTCTAGTAGACATCTTGTATCGGCGAATGAGGACATCAAATCTTTCACCCCACTTACTTTACTAGATTTCTACTATGTACCTCCTTCAAAATCCAAGAAATTGATGAATAAATCTAGTTTGAATTACATTTGTGCTACTTCTGATGGGTTATCTAACTCCACTCTTTTAGAAAACTCTTCAAGTCAAAATAATAATTATAACAACTCTAATCTTCTTCTTTCTGATTCAGAGATGGACTTTCCTTCTCTGAATAATACAGGTTCACCTCTTGAGATAGACTTAAAATCATCTGATTTTGAGGGTCCTGTAAGAGAAGCTATAGGTGAGCCTGATAAGTAGGTAGAATCTTCCACTAACCTGCCATAAGAGATCACCAAAGTTAACCTCCATAGTGGCAAGATTCTACCTCCTAGGACAGCACCTCAAGATAAGGGGAAACAAGTCATTGGTACTAATGAGCAAGAAGCCCCTCCATAGGATGTTCCACCCATGGATATGCTTGAGGAGGAGCAGCCCAAAGTGGATTACAATTTCCTCACTCACCTAAGAAAGTTGCCATCTAAGTTAAGCATATATGATGCCCTTATTTTATCCAAAGAGATGAGGAAATCATTAATCAAGACTCTTCTTAATCTAGATGCTGCTACCAAATAATTAGGAGAGGCACATTATTCAAGAAGCCCTGGGAGTCACATTCAGATGAAGACCTTCTATTGGGGGACGGAGTAACGTCCCTCTACATCATAGTGATATGGGCGATTCAAACTTTCTGGTTTTCTTGATCTAGGCATCATGAACATTATGAGTCTAAAGACCCTTGCCTACTTGAGGATTAACATCTCTACACTCTGAGGAGACTAGATGATGTTGAGAGGATTGAATGAATAATGTGAGAGGGCTTTAGGTTCCATAGTGTTACCTTTGGAAGTAGGTGACTAGAAGATTGAAGCTAAGTTCTATGTAATTGATTCGAATACATTATTTACTATTTTTCTCGGTAGGCCTTGGATAAACCAGAATAAGATGATTCATCCTCCCTTCATCAGTGCATCATGTTCAGAAGGGATGGAATCGAATATTCTATCAAAAGAGATGAAAATCCATTTTCAGTTAGAGAGGTTTAGATATATGAAGATGCAACCTACTATCTTCCTAAAAATGCCTTTTTCTCATGAACTTGATCAAAATTCTAACACAAAATAAAAATAAAAAGAAGCAAAAGAAAAAGAAACAAAAAAAGAAAAGGAAAGGAAAGTACAAGTGAATGAGAAAAGGACATCAAGGAAGAGGTAGAGCTATATGTCACATTCCACACCTTCATCATTCCACCATATACATGGGTAGATGACTCACCTCCATAGGTGAAAGACCCCTTGGCAACCAGCAATACAGGGTTCTAGTTCGAGTACCTACTATTCATAGAGACTTGGAATCCAACTCGAGGATGAGTCTATGTGATTAGCATACTAGCCAACTCTCTGGTTTCATTAGAGGTGACACTGAACAAAGTGATGAAGACCCCCAAGAAAAGCCAATGTATTCAATCAAATTTATGTGAAACTATCAGGCAGCAATTAGGAACCTAAGCTCTAACCTCAGTTTCCTCTCAAAATGTTAAAGGTTTAATAGTTAAGGAAGCCCCAAAGTCTTCCATGAATGTCAAGCTGAAGAGATTCCTATTGGGATCATCATCTTTAAGTCTAGGAGCTGATGTAAAACTTGAGGATAATTCATATAAAGAATTAATGAAATTACCTTTTGATAGGTACTCTCTTTGTGTTCTTAATCTTGTAAAGAAAGGTTTGATTCCTTATACATGGTACAAGCACAGGTTAGAGTATTTTGAGAAGTTGTGGAACAATAGAGGTAGGGATGCACAATTAAGATCAGGACTAGGATTCAGTACAGTGGGCCCAGTCGATGACAAAGACTACTACTTAGTTGTCACCAATCATCTGGAGTCTGATAAGTTCTTCTCAAACCACACTAACTCTTATGAGGAGGCGTGTTTAGAAACTTCAAATGATCGATATGATCTCCAAATCAAAGATGCACCTCCAGAATTTGAAGAGGAAATCCATTCAACTATTGACAAGCTCAAAGAATTCAACCTCGAGATAGAAGAAAATCCATGCCTGACATACATCGGTTCATTGTTGAATGAATAAGAAACCAATGACTTAGTTAGGCTATTGATTGAGTTTAAGGACTACTTTGCATGGAGTTATAAAGAGATGCTCGAATTATCTCCTGACGTAGTAGTCCACAAACTAGTAATAGACCCTAACGCTCACCCTATCGAGCAAGCTCCTAGACGCATGTGATTAAAAATTGAACAACATGTCATTTCTAAAGTCAAGAAATTGATCGATATTAGTTTCATCAAGGAAGAAATATACTCTACCTGGTTAGCCAGTATCGTGCTAGTTAAGAAAAAGAATGGCCAAATTCGCATATACATCGATTTCAGAGACTTAAAAAGCATGTCCTAAGGATGAGTTTCCTCTTCTTATACCAAAATTAATGATGGACATCACCTCATCTTATGCAGTATTCTCCTTCATGGATGGGTCATCTAGCTACAACCAAATTAAGATGACCCCTGAGGATAAAAGAAACACTATTTTTTGAACCACGATCAAAATCTACTGTTATATGGTCATACCTTTCGGCCTTAAAATGTTTGTGCCACATACCAATGAGCCATGACTCAAATCTTTAACAAACTCATTCATCATCAAGTTGAATGCTATGTTGATGATTTAGAAGTCAAAAGAAAAGAAAAGAAAGACCATCTCTTTGACTTCAGAGTAATTTTTGAACAATTAAGTCAATATAACCTTAAAATGAATCCCCTGAAGTGTGCATTTGGAGTAGCTTCAGGAAAATTCCTTAGGTTGTTATTCGACACCAGGGAATAGAGATAGACTTAGAAAAGATCAAAGCTATCTTAGAAATGCCACCACCTAAAAGTTTAACTCAACTCTGATCTTTCACAAGGCGGTTGGCGTATCTAAGATGCTTTATCTCCAATCTATCAGGAAGATGCAAGCCATTTTTAGTACTTATCAAAAAGGATTCCAAGTTTAAGTGGAATGATAAGTGTCAGCATGCCTTCAAAGATATTAAACAGTATTTGGTGAAGCCGCTAGTTCTAGCAACCCTTATCTCGGGCAGGCCACTCATCCTTTACACTGCTGCATTGAATGACTCTCTCGGTGCTTTGTTGGTCCAAGCTAATAATGAAGGGAAGGAGAATGCTCTCTACTACCTCAGTCTTCATCTGATTCCTGCTAAAGTAAACTACCCACCTATTGAGAAACATTGCCTAGCTTTAATCTTTGCATCCTAAAAGCTACAAGACTATATGCTTTCTCATAAGGTGAACTTATTTTCAAGAATCAATCCACTACAGTATCTCATGAGATGACTGATGTTATCCAGACAGTTGGCACGTTGGTCCATGATTCTCTCACATTTTAATATTACAATCGTACCACTCCTTGAGGTGAAAGGATAAGCACTAGCAAATTTCTTAGCATCACACCCACTTCCTGCTGATTCCCCACTTAGTGATGATCTCCCTGATGAACAAATCATGAACTTAAGGGAGGTTGACAATCACCATTGGGTGATGTATTTTAATGGTGTGGCTTCCTTTCAAAAAGGTGAAAAACCATAATCTACTCTTCCAAGAAACACAGAGATAAGAATAGTTCTCTTAACTCCAGACCACGATGTCATAAGATTCTCTTACCATCTCTCCAATCCCTACACCAAGAATGAAGCCAAGTATGAGGCTTTGATTTCTGGTATGGAGTTAGCCATTATAGTTTGTGTCAAGAGCATCAACATGTATGGGGATTCTCACCTAGTTATCAACTAGATTATTGGGTCCTACAATGTTCTAAAACCTAAGCTTCATCACTACCATAAGTATACCATGAAGCTGTTGGCCCAAATCCCTGAAGTCACCACCTATAAGGTTCCTCAAGGAGATAATGCAATAGTAGATGCGTTGGCCAAACTTGCCAAGGAATTGGCATGTCTGGAAGATAAGTCTATTCCAATAAGGGTCCAAAATAGACAAGTCCTATCCCTTATTGATGTTAAATTCATCGAGAGACTTTCTCTTGAAGGGGAGTTTGCCATTGCCAATAAATACGAGGAGCTGGATTGGAGGCAACCGTTCATAGATTACTTGAACATCAGCAAACTACCTCAAGAGAAATCACAAGCCCATCATGTGAAATAGAGATCTCTCTCCTATGCTCTCATGGATGGCACCTTGTATCGGCAGCCTTTCAATCAAATGTGGTTACGCTATTTGGACAAACACGAAGTCTATAAGATCTTGATTGAGGTACATTCAGGTCTATGCAGAGCACCAAAGATGAAAACAAAGATCAAGAGACTAGGATACTATTGGCCTTTGATGATTATAGACTACATGAACATGGCTAGGAGATGCCATCAGTGTCAGGTACACGGTGAGGTCCTACATCAACCAGCCAACATTCTACATCCTACATTGGCCTCATGGCCATTTGAGTGTTGAGGTACCGACATTGTGGATCCGATCGATCCTCCTTCTTCCAAGGTCATCGATTCATCTTAGCTGCCACCGACTACTTTTCCAAGTGTGCGAAGGCAATCCAACTCAAAGAGGTCATAGCTCAGCATGTGCTCCAGTTTTTCAAGAATCATATCGTATATAAGTTTAGGGTGCCTCGATAAATTATATCTGATAATGGTACTGCATTCAAGAGCACCAAGATGAACAGCTTTGTCAGAAGACACGGTATTGATTAGAGATACTCCATTATCTACTACCCCCCCAGAGCAAATGGCCTAGCATAAGCATTCAACAAAACTCTCATCCATATACTAAAGAATACACTTGATGACAATAAATGGTAGTGGCATGAGCAGTTGGTTGAAGCCTTGTGGGCCTACCGCACCACATACAGAACTCCAACTTAATCTACCCCATTCTCCTTAGTGTATGGGTCCTAAGCCGTTCTACCATTAGAAGTTCAACTCCAATCACTAAGGATAGCAATGGATAACAAGATCACTATAGAGCAGAATGAAAAGTTACGGTTAGAAGAGCTTGAAGGTTTGGAGGAGAGACGCCAATGGGCATGCCAGAACCTCGAGTTGAACAAGGCCAAAATAATTCAAGCTCACAACAAGCTGGTCCGACCTAGAGCTTTTCAAGTAGGGGAGCTTATATTCATTCTAAGGACACCAATTGTTGCTTGTCGAAAGATGGGAGGCAAGTTTGAACCCACTTGGAAAAGCCTTTTATCATAGAAAATGCCTACCAAGGAGGATCTTATCAGCTTAATGATTGTAAAAGGGAACACTCGATGCTTCTAATTAATGGGCTCTATTCGAAGAAATATTACCCATAAAATCATGTTTGAAAATAATTATCAACAAAAATTCTATTCTAATTCATCAAAATCTTCTCATCTTTCAAAGCATTGTTTGCTTATTTTGTGAATCTGCCAAGACGTGTTTAGGGTAGGTGTAAGAGAACCCAAGCGACATCCTATCCCTCTTTCATAACACAAACATAAAGTAAACACAAGTACCTGGTGCTACTAGAATAAGTGTGAGAGAACCCGAGAGGCATCCTATTTCGACTAGTGCAACTAAGTCAGGTGTAAGAGAACCCAAGCGGCATCCTTTCTTAGTGGAATCCCAGCAGTCATTCATGGCACCATTTTATCATTTCCCCAGCGTGTTTTAGGATAGATGTAAGAAAACTTGAGCTGTGTCCTATTCCATCTAACATAAACACAAACAAAAACAAACACATATCTTTTATCTCAGGTTATTTTGATGTGGGAGCAAGACCCCTATGACACCCACTCATTAGCTACTTTAGGTCGGCCTAATATGTTACCTTGCTAGTGTGTCACCCTAGTGGTCATTTGTCTGGCGGATGTGAGTCCCCACATTTTCTTCATGACCTGACCATTACAAACTAATGAGCACTTTGTTAGTTTGGTACACTTCACTGTGCAGCCAGAAAGCTACCTCATGTTGATTTTGTTTAAGAAAATGTGAGTCCTGGTGCTTTCTTTTTGAACTAACCTTCATGCACTGACTAGGTCAAGTATATTTGAGGTTTAGGATAAGTCCCCCAGTGGTTCTTTTCCTCTTGACTACTCTTGAGTTGATGTAAGTCCTTTAGTAGCATTCACTCAGTAGTCACCCTAAGTCGGATAGCACCTATCGAGCTGAAGACAGACTATCCCGAAAATCATGTTCCGGTATAAGAGGAAGTGAGTCCCTACACTTTCTTCCTAGGTTGATTATCGCAAACTGATAGGCACTTTAGGTTGGCTGATGTTCGCTATGCTGACAGTGACTCACCCATTGGATACACCACTTTTGGCAGATATGAGTCCTTAAGCATTCTCCATGAGTTGGCCACCAAATACCTATAGACATTATCTTCTCCAAGGTTTTGGATAAAGCCCTTAGCGGCCCCTCTGCCTGGAGGAACTCTATTTGGATCACATCCTTTGTGACCCTATTTAGACATTACCTGGGTTACTTTTGGATTGGAAAGTCCCCCTTTCTTAATAGCCACCCCTATGGTTGGAAAATTTGTTCAACGGATTTTCAGATTCTTCCTTGGTTCAGTAAATCTGAGATAGTTCTAGGCTAATATAAGCTCCTTCTCAGTATGATCCCTTGCAAACCAATAGGATCCATGATAAATAAATAAACAAATAAACTAATTCGCTTATGGATTAGGAATTCAAGCTTTTAGCAGCCCCTTTCCCAAGCAGGCATCCTATCTTTAGGGCAGTGTCAGCAGAACTCCCTATAAGAATTTTCTTACTACGCTTGAGTTGAAATAAGTCCCCGGATCAGCACTCTCTCCATAGTCACCCTTATGTCAGGTTCAATCTTTTTTGCCACAAGCAGGTTTCCCTAGCAGTTAATCCTCTTTGGAAGATATAAGTCTACTACGCATTCTTTCTAGCATGACTATCGCAAATCAACAGGCAGCCCTAGGTCGGGTTGACATGTTACCTCGCTAATGTGTCATCCCAATGGTCTTCTATTCATAAAATATGTGAGTCCCTAAGCTTTCTTCCCAGAATCAACCGTTGTAAACCGAAAGCCATCCTTTGGTCAGATAGTTCTCCCCTCGGCCGGGAAGCTACTCCCTTTAGATTAGTAAATATGAAGTTAGATCAAGGCCTACATGGCCCATACTCAATGCAGTCCATTGCAAATCGATGGGATCCATCAAAAATAATTAAAAAATAAAATTGATCTTGACTATCTTTGTGCTGATTTAAACCCCTCAGTGGAATTCACTCAATAGTCAGCCCTAGGTCGAGTTCGATTTATTGTACAAGCAGTCGATCACCCCAGTAATTTTTTATTTTGGAAGATGTGAGTCCCCACGCTTTCTTCTTAGCTTAACCATTACAAACTGAAAGGCAATCCCTTTGGTTAGATAGTCCGACTATGTGGTTAGTAGATTACCCATTTGGATTGGTAAACCTGAAGTAGACCAAGGCCTACATGGCTCTTACTCAGTGCAGTCCATCGCAAACTGATGAGATCCATTAAAAACAATTTAAAAAAAATAAAATTAATATTGACAATCTTTGAGCTGATTTAAGTCCCCCAGCGGTATTTACTCAATAGTCAGCCTAAGGATGGGTTCAATCCATTGCCTCGCCAATAGATCACCCCAGCGAATGATCTCTACTTTGGTGGATAGAATTCTACTATGTTTTCTTCCTAGTACAACTGCTGCACACTGAAAGGAAACCCCTTTAGTTGGATAGTCCTACTACGTGGTTGGTAGACTACACCCTTTAGATTGGTAAACTTGAAGTAGACCAAGGCTGACATGGCCCTTACTTAGTGCAATCCATCATAAACTGATGGGATCCATCAAAAATAATTAAAAAAGAAATTAATTTTGACTATCCTTGAGTTGATTTTAGTCCCCCAGCGGCATTCACTCAGTAGTTAGCTTGAGGTTGGGTTCAATCCATTGCCTCGCCAATAAATCACCCCAGTGACTGATCCCTACTTTGGAGGATGTAAGTCTACTATGCTTTCTTCATAGTATAACTACTGCACACCGAAAGGAAACCACTTTGGTTGGATAGCCCTACTAAGTAGTTAGAAGACTACCCCTTTGGATTGATAAAATCTTAGCTAGGTCAAGGCCAGCATGGCCCCTACTCAGTGTGGTCCATCGCAAACCAATAGGGTCCAACTCAAAATTTCAAACATTTAAAATCTAAAACAAATTCAACCATCCTCCCTAGAGGAGTCAAACTAAACAAACAAAATAAATCCAATCAACCTCCCTAGTGGAGTCAAATCAAATAATCAAACAATCAAACAATCAAATAATCAAAATAATCAAACAAATCAAATCAATCTACTTCTCCCATGTTAGATGCAAAATCTTTCTAGTTCTCTCAGTGGAACCAATTAAATCCAACCCGAACTTGCTCCCTTAGAGGAGAGTTCACATCTTCTATCTCCGACGGATCCCAAATTCTAATCGCTCAACGGATTTCACAACCTTTCATCCTCGGTGGATGCCTTTGACTTACTTCCCTAGTGGAGAGTTTACGTTTTCATTCTTAATGGAGCACCAAATCATAAATCAACAAATCAAATCAATTTTCTCCCCTGTGAGATGCAAATTAAATCAATCATTTTATCCCCCAGTGGATGACTTGAACCTTTTCCAGGGAAGGTTCATATACTCAATCCTAGTGGATTCCTCCTTCATGTTGTTGACATGAGTAGAGTCACATTGCACTAAGCTTTTGATTCCTTCTGCACCTTGGGTTAGGAGTAGATCATTTCTTTTAGTACTTGTGATCGTTTGGCATTGTTGATCATCTCGGTCAACACCAATACGTACGGTATGCCTTGTCAATCACACCACACCTATTGGGCGACCTTTGTTGACCTCACTTTCGGAGTGAGCTCTCAACTTCTCCATCTTAGACATAGGACTTCTCTTAGACATTAAGAGTTCCTTAGTCTTAAGACACTTTTAGTGACTAGGTGAACACTTAACCTAACCCAAGAGACTTAGAAGAGTAAGCCATATGAAGAGGTTATGTCCTATGGGTGTTAGGAAAACTTGCCTATCTGTAGCTTGAACCAAATCCATACTTCCTTTTTTCAAGTCAAACTTCAAATTCAAATCAACCTCAAATTCAAATCAACCTCGAATTTAAATCAACTTCAAATTCAAATCAACCTCAAATTCAAATCAACCTCAAATTCAATTTAATTCAAATTCAAATCAACCTCGAATTCAAATCAACTTCAAATTCAAATAAACCTCAAATTCAAATCAACTTCAAATCCAAAATCTTTCCTAAGCCCTTTGATTTCATCTTATGGACTTAGCTCAAAATCAAAAATCCAACCTAAACTCTTTCAAGATAAATCCTTGAACTCCTTCAAATCAAATTCAAATCACTTCAAATCCAAAAGATTTTTCATAACCCATTTATATTCTCATTTATATTCACAAATATAAATGAAATATAAATTCAAATAATCAAACCAAATTCAAAACTCAAACCCAAATCCAACTCAAATTCTCTTTCAAGTCAAATTCTTGAACTTAGCCAAATCAAACTCAAATCAATCTGAACCTTTAGATTTTCTCTTCAAACAATCATTTATTTAATTGCAAACCAAATATAAACATAAACTTCAATCATCAAACCAAACCAAATTCATAACACAAACCCAAATCAAACATATGTTCATCCTTTGAACTTGAAATTATGAGATGAATCAAAACCCATTTGACTCCAAATCACTTGCAAATGGATTCATATTTCAATCATAAGTCCATATGTGAGTTTAACCAAACTTGAATCAAGCCTTGATCAAGCCAATTGACCCACTTAGGCTCACTTGATCCAAAGTGAACTAAAGCACCTTTTTGAGCCAAATTCTAATTCTACACAAATTGGATTGAACTAAGCCCATATAAGCCTCATGATGTGAGCAATAATCATCATAGGATGATCAATCACTTAAATTGGATCAAACTAAGTCAAACCTAGCCTTTGACCAAGTCAACACTTAACCCAAATGAAATCAAAACTAATCAAAATTCACCATAGGCCAAATTGATTGAAACCACTGATCTAAATCAATCCATCATCAATGATTGAACATGATGAAGCCATCACTTGAGCTAAACCTTGCGCAATTGACCACTTGACCCAAGTTGACCCAAATTGACGTAAAAAGTCAAAATGGGTCAAAACTTGATCAAAGCTAAATTGATTGCAACCAATGGGTCAATTTCATTCTAAATCACTTGTTAAACTTAACCAAAGCTCCAATTGGCCAACTAGACTTAACCTAGCCCAATTGACCATGAACCCAACTTGACCTAAAAGGTCAAATCAACTTGATATTTCACCAAACCAAATTTGATTAAAAATAAAGCTTGCAAAACATTTCAAATGATCAACCAAGCCTAAACCAATCCATGACCTAACCCAAATGGGTCAAATGGGTCAAATAGGTCAACTTGACCTGTTTGACCAAAGTGAACTCAAATGAATCAAAACCAAATCTAAACTAAATTGAACCAACCCAATGATACCAAATCATTCCAAATGATCATATGAACTCAACCCAACCCATGGTTTGACTAAATTTGACCAATCGATCAACTTGACCCAAGTTGACCCATTTTGTCATATGGGTCAACTTGAGCCATTTCATATCAAATAAACTCCAAATTCATTATAAATTAGCACAACCTCTTTTTCAATCATATCAAATCTGCCCAAATCAAAATCAAAGCTAAATGACCATTTTACCCTTGGGTCAAAGGGTAACCTATGGCCAAATCCAGTTGGAATTTGGTCAATTTTTTCTCATGGCCACTTGGCATCCTCCTAATGGACCATTTGGACACCAAGGGAGGTGGTGCACATGACCCAATGGGTTTGGCTTAGCCATGACCCAACCCAAGGCCAAGTCGACCCCTCAAATCTAGTATCTTCACTTGGATCACCTCCCACACTCACCTAGCACATGTGTACCTCCTCCATTCCACTCCTCTACCTAAACTAAAGCACATGACATTCCTAACAGCCTAAATAACCCATTCAATCTCATCAATTGATCCAAAATGTCAAGGAAAGCTTCGACCATCCAATCCCAAGTAAAGAGAGATGTACTCCCCCTCATTTCCACTAGAATCCTCACATTCGATTGAGTTGCGAGGATCAAAGCCAAGCATCCACAAGCTTCCCAAAGCATTCCTAAGCTCATTCCATTTCTATCTTCTTAGTTTTGCTTAAGCCAAAAATAGGGGAGGTAAGAGAAATTCCCACTTCACTCAATCCTCAATCAAACCTCAATTACCTTTGCAAGCATCATCAGAGAGGCAAGTCGAGCTCACCGAAAGCAAATCCTAAGCATCCAAGCCACAGGAAGGTAAACCTAGACCAAAGCCACAAGCCATTGAAGCAATCCTTAGTCAATTGGGAGATACACTTCATCTCAAAGCTTGAAATCTTTAACAAGGCTTCGTCTCTACTAGACAAAGCTACCTCCACCATTGGAAGCACCGGTGATAGCCTCCAGTGAGGTATGAATCAAAACCTAGCTTAGGTTGAAAAACTTTGGTCCTTTGTGAAGGGAATTCTAATCTCATTGAAATTTCATCGTTGGATCTTCTTTTCTATGGTCCTTGATGGTGTGGGTTGAATCCTAGCCAAATCCAAGCTCAAGTGAGCTCGGATCAAGCCATGAAGGATGGACGGTCTCTGTCTCCTACAGGCAAAGGCAGGGATGAATCATGGATGTCCATCCCGCATATTTTAGATGGACGGTCCTGATTAATCTATGTAGATCCATTGATTTAATCCTTTTATAACCGTGGGTTTAATCTTGACCATTCGATCCTTGAATGGATGACCTAGGGGAAAGCGATAGCCGACGCCGATATTTGACAACTTGAATAACCAATCGCCACATGGAAAGCCGCCGCAACCCATGTGGCACAGATTAGTTATATAATTAGGTTATTTAATTACCTATTAATCACTGAAAATTCACAAATTCATAATTAAATGTAGAACAATCTAAAAAATGCAAACTCAACTTCATTTTAAAGATAATTCAAAGGAGAATTCAATAAAATTATTTTTGATTGATTTTGAATAGTGAATTCTTATTAATTATGGTTTAATTGAAAACTTAATGACCTTAATTACTCTTTAATAATTTCATTAATAAATTCCAAACTTCTCAGACATGTTTAGGGGATGACTTCTACCTCCCCTAAGTTTTTTGGAATTTATTAATGAGTTAATTAGAAAAATCAATTAATAAATCCCCAGTCAGCCTCTTAATGTAATTAAGAATAATTAAGCTTATGAATAGTGGTTTAATCACCTAATTGAGATAATTAAACTTTATTTAAGGAAAGAGGAGGTTTATGGAATGGGTTTGGGATATTTTCCATAAGTTATTCCCTAAACCCCCTTTCTTCCTTAATCTGAACTTAATTAAGGATTAATCCACTAATGATCTACTTAATTAATCTCATCAAATTTTCAAAACCAATATGAACTTGATCAATCACTTGTTGGGTAGATCCTTAGGTGTTCAAAAGCCTAAGGTAAATTTAAGAAAATCATTTCCAACCCACATGTGTGGGAAGGTTATAAAAGTACTTAATTAAATCATTTAGCTTAATTAATCAATAATTGTGAGCCAATTGCATTAGGCCCCTTACTTTCTTAGATGCATTGAATATTTAAATTCCATGTGATTGCATATCACATGTTGGCTCATAATTGTTAGGTTAATTATGTTAAAGTGGTGTAGGTAAGTGGTAATTAATGAATTTAATTAACACCTTAACCTAAAGAAAATATAAAATCAATCTAGTTGTTCTAAAAATTAAATAAAATTAATTCACACATGGAGGAAATGGGTTAGGACAAACAAACTCTCTTCACATTTCCTAAATCAAATCAAACTCAAAACAAAAATAAAAATCTCTTTAAAGAATGTTGATTCACTTTAAATGATCTTATTTCTTAGGATTATCTTTAGAAATCAATTAGAGTGAATGAAGTTACATGCTTACATCACTTTATTTCTTTCTAAGCATGCAAAATATTGTGTGCCATATGAGATCATGCAATCATATCTTTTAAAAAATCAGTAAATGAAATGTTTCCTTTATGTTACATCGCATGCTTTGACTAAAGAAAGAGTATGAGTGGCTATTATCACTATTAAAACAAAAGTTATTTTCAAAACCTATAAATCAAATATTATAAATGAAAGTGTGCTACTTATAAATACTTATAAGCTTGCATGTGATTATAGCGTAAAATGTGTTATGTGATTTTCTTCTCTTTTCTTAACATAGGCTTGTATAGGATTTGCAAAGTGTATAGTTCATTTGAGAATAACATAACACTTTCTTAAATCTATTACTATGCACTTCTATGTTATGGCTTAAGAAGGATCTTCACATTGCACATGTACATTAAACAACCAAAATCAAACAAACAAACATAAACCGTTTGCATGATTTTTCATCCATTTATTTTTTTTTTGTACATGCACATGTATTTAAGAAAAGTGGTATATTAGTCTGGACATCCCAGGGTTCCGAGACATTAAGTAGCCCTAAGAAGGTCTTGTGCCTTATACCCCTGGTGTACAAAATAATGGCGTCGTACTCACTTATGTCTTTCATACATGTAAATGTGCATTTGATTAATGGATAAAAGAATCCCTCTCTTTTCTACTTAACAAAATCATGTATCATGAAACATCCAAACTTTCCTAAATAATATTTCTTAGCACTTAGCATTCATCACCAAAGTGTGCTAAGGTTTGCATTTGCATGTATAGATATGCTTAGGATCATTCATATGCATGGTATACATGTTGGAAAGAAATAATGGGTAGTGTGTTTTATGATAGTAATTCACCTTAATTAATCTTAAGATGCCTTTCTTATTGAATAGGTAAATTTAGAGCAAATCTAAACTCATGATTAATAAAAACACATAACAAAATATTCATTAAATAAAAATCATTAATGAATCTACATTAAAAATTATTTAAGGTAGGGAGGAAAGAGAAGTTCTCTTCTCTTTTCCTCTCTTTACAACACTTAGTTATTAAGTGTAGGTTCATTAAAATAAAATCAAGTCATCAAATAAAATTAACAAATCAACTAAATCTCTTAAATGAAACCACCCTCTAAGTTGAATCCTTCACACTTAGAAAATTCTATCCTTAAAGCCTAGCTAAGACATGCCACACAATCCCTAAATGGCACACACACATTAGCCTAAGTCATCATTTCTAGCTCTATATTATAACGATGCATGGTTTGATGCCTGATTTTATTTTGTGATGCAGTGTTTTACACTAGATGTTAGGGTGCATGTGCATAGACTGGATGATAGGATGATCTTAGTCTAATCATTATCTTCTGCAGGGGACTGTGCTTAAGGGGTATTATAATAAAAATAATAAATACTTTTACTGTGCTAGTTGCTTATACCCCTAATTATAATCTAAATTAGGATAGGTGGACTTGGTTACCTATGAGTGGGGTGCTAAGTCCAATTTATTCATATACATGCTTGGGATTGTGTGGTATGTTTGGCTAATCTCTATTTTGCAGGTTTAGTTAGATTTACTTTCCCTTTTTCATGTAAGAATTTGTAATGAATGTTATGGGGAAGATTAGGATGAACATTGGTCATAAGACTAAGTCTTATGCACCATGTGAAGCCTTGGAGAAACCACATCCCAACCAACCAAAAGAATGAAAAAAGAAAGAAAGAAAGAAATGAAGAAAAGAAGAAAAAAAGAAATGAAGAATGAAGACTCTGATAACATGAATTCCTTCAAAATTTTAATTATTCATTTATATTCCAGGTTGTATAATGATAGAGCTTGGCTACCCATTTATTTTTGGGTTTGTGCGGTGGAGCCCGACTACATCAACCTTTTATTCTTTTGTGCTAGCTTTATAAAATTATTTGATGTTTGTTTAGCTTGTGCATTAAGATGGCATATTTTTCCTAATTTTTTTCCTACTTTGATGAATGGCCTGGATGTGTTAGGCTCTTAGGAAAAAAATAATTTTTCTATCTAATTAATCAACTCAAAATTAAAATTAATAACTCATAACCTCACCTAAAGCTTAGGACATAAATAAAGATAATAAAATATTTAGCAACCCCTTACCTCGATGTTGTATGTTCTCACATCATGCATAAAAAGGTATCTTGCTTCACTCTTGCTTATGGAGGGCTTCCACCTTTGCTAGAGAACATGGCTTGACCATTGAGAGCCATGGTGAAAACACACCTCTTTCTTACTGATTTTGGCCCATAACCAATTTCTAATGCTTTAGGCATATGAATCCCACAGCCTGTGTCAAATAAATTGTCCAAAAATAAAACTAAAAACTTTACAAAATTTGCAATTAGATTTAAGTCATTATTCATGCCCTATATCATCTAATCTCTTAGGAAGTGTGTTTAAGGACTTAGTCTCTTTCTAAATAAATAGCAGCCTAGTTATCTTGTAAAGCATAAGATTTTCTCACATGTATTTAAAATCATAGGAGTAGTTAGTTGGCGGCCACCCCCAGGTGATTCTAAATCCAACAGTTAGGTGGTTTAACCTCTCTTATGGAGGTAAACCATATACCCATTTTTGCCTTAGATTTAGGTCATGCCTTGGCCTTTGCCAAAGCTCCCTAGATTTAGGTTCTGAGATGCATGTTTTCCTTTGTAGGCTATAAGTATAAATCCTCACCTCTTAGGTATTTCCATGATCTTATGTTGTGGAATTGTAAGCCCTAGATTTCTAATAAAAATCAACTCAAACAATTAACTCTATTCAAATTTCAAATATATAAAGCCCAACCATAGTATAGTTTTGGATGCTTACTAGGCTTCCTAGTATCATAAGCATCCCCTACTCATCTCCCTTTGGTTTTGATAATAACTATCTCCTTTTGATCAATTCCACTTGATCTTCTAAAAATAACCAATTTATTGATAGTTTTACCTTTGAAATCTTTGGAGACAATGATCATTTACCTTATTTGAGAGTATTCATAAGTAATCTCATTCCTTGAGATGTAATTAACTATGGGGGCTTGCCTCCATAGGGAACTTAATGAACCCAGTTTAAAATAAACCCTAGTTTACTTTTTCATATAAAATAGGGGTGGAATCTCTGGTATATCTGAAGACTCTATCCTTAGGAGTCCTTATTAGGTTATTAGGTCCATTATAGGATGATGACTTCTATCTCTCAAGATAGTACATCATTCCTCAATGTCATACCTGATCACCTTAATAAGAACATCTGCAGATCTACGTGGTGTCCAACAAGGTGTGTATTTTTGTCTTCATTTATTTTTTTTAAAAGATAAATGAAGATAAAAATAATAATTTCACCATATACTTGTACCTATTTTATTTCATCCCTATGTATTGTTTGTATAAAAATTTAGATAGAGCTTTAAACTAAAATGATTAAATAATTAATTTACATAAAATGATATAAACTTCACATACACATACATTCATCATTTAAGTGTACTAAAAACATGTTGCATGTATAGATACATTTAGGATTAAATCATATGAATGTTACATGTGATGGTAAGGAATGATTTAGCATATGTCATGTGATAGTAATTCAATCAAATTAATTTTAAGATGCCTTTCATATTGAATGGAGCTATTTAAAGTGAACCTAAACTTAAGATTAATTAAAATACTTGATAAGGCATTCACTAAAGAGAATTAAATCAAGTTAACATGCTTTAGAAAGTGGCTTAGGGTAGGGATGAAATAGAGAAATTCTCTTTCCTCTCTTTATAACACTTAGTCACTAAGTGTAGGTCACGTGAAACCAAATAAAACACAAATTAAAATTCTCAAATCAATTAAACAACTTAAAGTGAAATCATCCTTTATGATTAAATTAAATTCCCTTCACACTTAGAGAACAATAATTTTAATGCTTAGCAAGAAATACCACACAAATCATAAAATACATATTTGAATTAAGTCACTACTTTTAGCATTATGTTAAGGTGGTGATTGGTTTGATGTATGTTTTATTTTGTGATGTAATATTTTAGATTGGATGTTAGGGTGTATGCTTCGTAGACTGGATGGTAGGATGTGATTAGCCTAATCATGTTTTCTACAGGGGATTATGCTTAAGGAGCTGCTTAAAAATAAATATAAATGCTTAATTTACAAGTTGCTTAAGCCCCTAAGCATAATCTAAGTTAAGACAGGTGGGCTTGGTTACCCATGTGCAAGGTGCTAAGTCAAAATTATGATATAACTATTTGAGATTGTATGTATGTTTAACTAATCTCTGTTTGGCAGGTGTAGTTAAATTTACTTTTCATATTTTTAATGACATTTTTTATTAGAAATTAAGATTAGTGCTATGGAGGATTAGGATGAGCAGTGGCTAGAAGGCTTTGTCCTGGGAGGCCCTGTGATGCTTTTGGAGCAAATCAAATCAAAAAGAAGAGAAGGAGGATATGAAGAAATGAAGAAATGAAGAAAAGAAAATCCTCATAGCATATATTCTTTTGAAATCTAGGTTGTATAAGGGTAGAACTCAGCCACCCATCTTTTCTTTTTTGGGGTGTACAGAGGAACACGACCGCACCATCCTTTTATTCTTTTATGTAATTTATACATGTTTGATTGATGTTGTGTTTAGATTACGCATTAAAACTAGCATGTTCTTCATAATTTCTTTAAGTTTGATGGTTGAATGTGTGGCCTGGATACGATTAGGCTCATAGGGTAAAATTAATTTTTCTATCCCAATTAATCACTCATAATTAAAGTTTTTTACAACTCAGAACTTCACATGAAGCCAAGGATAAAAATCAACATAATTAAAAGATTTAGCAACCCCTTAGCTGAATGTAATTCCTATGATCTTTATCAAAATGAAGTGTCAAAATGGAATAAATTTATTAAGATGTTGCATTTAGATTAAGCCATATGCTCATACCACTCATGCTCTAGTCTTTTAGGGAGAGGGTTTAGGACTTAGTTTCTTTCCAATTATATAATAGCCTAACTATCTTGGAAATTTATATGACCGGACTACGTGGATTTAAAGCATATGAGGAGTTAGCTGTTTGCCACTCTATGTGATTGTAAGTCCAGCAATCGAGTGGTTTATCCTCTCTTGTTGAGGTAAACCTTATACCCATTTTTGCTTAGATTTAGGTTGTGTTCTAACTTGTGTTAGAACTCCTTAGATCTAGGATCTGAGGTTGTTGTTTCCTTTGGGCTACAAGCATAAATCCTTACCTTGTATGCATTTCCATAATCTTTTACTGTTGGATTATAAGTCCTAGCAATCTAACAAAATTTCAACTCAAATGAATAAATCTCTTCAATTTCAAACATATAAATCCCAACCATAGGATTGGTTGGAATGCTCCCTAAACTTCCTAGTATCATGAGCATTCATTACTTATTCCCTTTGGCTTACAAAAATAATTCTTCTCCTTGAACTTTTCCAATTAAATTTTCAAATACAACCAATCCTTTGATAGTCTATCCTTGAAATCTTTGGAGACCCTAATTATCTACTTTAATCGAGAGTATTCTTAAGAAATTCTGATTCTTTAGGATGTAATTAACTATGGAGGCTTACCTCCATAGGAAACTTAACGAACCTGGCTTAATATAAACCCTACTTTACTTTTTCATGTAAAGTAGTGGAAAAATCTCTGGTATATTCGAAGACCCATCATGACTTAAGAATCCTTATTGGGTGATTAGGTCCATTACAGGGTGGTGATTTCTATCTTTCGAGATAGTGCATCATTCCTTACTGTCATACCCAATCACTTCAATAAGTACCCCCTAAGATCTATATAGTGTCATCATACATCCAAAAATAAACACCATAGATTTTTCTGGTGACTCTACTGGGGAAGGTTCTTCTCTCCATATCAAGTAGACAATTATTATCTCTAAGCATTGATAGTGGACTTATATTTTATGTATGTCCAAGACAATCTTTCTTTCCATTTGCACTTAGCTTATGTCATCCTTATGTAAAGCTAGCCAACATCCTTTAGGTTTTAGGACCTCACTCTGTGTAGGTCTTAAAGCTCCTATTGGGTCCCCCAATATGTAAAAATAAATTAATTAAACTAAAGGAGGTGACTAAAAATTTTAGAACCTCTTTACCATCGTCTTGGTGAGGCAAGGTTCATCCCATGATAAATCCTTTGCAAAAATATTATTTTTAAAAAGTACTTTTCAAATTAATTAAAAGTCACATGACAAAAGATTTGTATAAAGTTTTCAAAAAATATTTAAAGATAACCAAACCCCATTTAACAATGTCTACAATTGTTACATTGAGGTTCTTTTCAAAATCAAAATCAAATTATTTTAAAATCCCTTTTTCATAAGCACATTTTTGAAAATAGCTATCTCCATTTCAACATACCTAGGTTTATTGGATGAAGACCATATTTCCAAATGAAATCATGACATAAAATTGAAATTCCATTTTGTACATTCCACATGTGCTAACTTGGAATTTCCCTTTTCAAAAGCAATATCACACACAAATATGCCATTTTTTGAAAATCAAAAAGAAAAATATAATTGACTTCCACTTAACATCCCTAAACTTGTTAAGTGGAAGTCCCCTTTCCCAAAATTTTAAAAAAAAATCAAAATCAAAATGCATCTGAACTCCATTTGACATGCCCAAATTTGTCAAATGAGAGTTTCATTTTCCAAAATCAAAATAAATTGGACTCTATTTAGAATACCCGCATTTACTAAATAGAGTTTTTTTTTTCAAAACAAAATCAAAATACACTCGAATTCCATTTGACATACCCCACCCAAATTTGACAAATGAGAATTCCCTTTTTCAAAAAATCAAAAGAAATTGGACTTTATTTAGCATACCCACATTTGCTAAGTAGAGTCCTCTTTTTCAAAACAAAATCAAAATACGCTCGAATTCTATTTGACATACTCAAATTTGTCAAATGAGCCTTCCCTTTTTCAAAAAATCAAAATAAATTGGACTCTATATAACATACCCACATTTTCTAAATAGAGTTCCCTTTTCAAAATCATAAACAAATTAAGCACACTTGAACTCCATTTGACATACCCAAATTTGTCAAATGAAAGTCCTTTTTTTTCATTATTGAAAAAAAAATTGGACTCTATTTAACATACCACATTTGTTAAATAGAAATTCCCCTCTTTTAAAATATAACAAAATAAATTACATCAATTTCACTTGAGCCTTACTTAACATACCTAAATTTGTTAAGTAAAGGTCTCATTTTTCAAAATCAAATAAAAAAAATACATCAAACACATTTGGGCCTTACTTAGCATACTTAAATTTGCTAAGTAAGGATCACATTTTCAAATCAAATTCAACAAATTAAGCACATGACATACATCATCACAAACAAATAAAAATGTTTTCAAAAATATTTTCAAACATGCACTTGAATCTCACTTAGCATACCCAAATTTTCTAAGTGAAGATTTCAAAATCAAATTTTCAAACAAAGGATAAACAAAATAAATACATCTCCAAAGCCTTTCCAAAATGGAATGAACCTCATTCAACATACTCAAATGTGTTGAATGAATGTTCTAAATAAAAATCAAAATTCAATGGCAAAGACTCTCCTCAAATCTTTCCAATTCAATGAACCCCACTTAGCATACTTAAATTTATTAAGTGTGGGTTCAAAATTCCAAGTTAATATCATAAATTAATTTTTGAAGACAAATATCAAAGCAAGGGTCTAACTCAATTATATTTCAACAAATGCAGAGGTACCAACACAGTCAATTCTTTCTCAATCTTCAGTCAGTTCAGCAATTATGGCTCCCAGCAAGTTTGATTTCTCCTTCCCCTCTAGTGTCGATTTGGCCTTGGATCAAGCCAATCTCACCTCGATCAATACCACCCATCTGATTTACTTTGGTTGCAATTCTGAGGGAGTCTGGATCACCTGTGAGGGGCCAAGCCTCACCACTGTTAATAAGGAGGAGGTGGCTGGACAAAAGCCACTTCTCCATTTTGACATTCCATCTGACTCAGAGTTTCCCTCTCTAAAGAGGAAGGCTATTGAAGTCCCTATAGCAACATTAGTTCTAGTTTCTTTTATATCAGTTCCAGCAGCTTCTGTGGTAGTGGTTCCCATGCTAGTTCAGTCTGTTGTTATTGTCCCTACTATAGTCCCAGTGCGAGCTAGAACCTCCTCTTTGGTCCCCTCAAAGGGGAAAAATATCTTGGCATCTCAGATAGTTTCCCCTACCTTTGAGGTAGGTTCCAATTCTTGCACCACCCTGCTCTCCCGCACCTAATGCCATAATTAAAATAGAAAGATCAAGCAACATAATAGGTGAGCAGCCAAGGAGATCATTACTGCCTCCCATATTGCCAAAGAGAGCTATTCACGTAAGGTTTCCCCTTTCTTGGGTAGTAGTAGATTCCACCCCCTCTCTGGTTTAGATTGAGAGGAAAATGTTGAGAGGCTCACAACACTACCTCCACCACTAGCTCAGTACAAGGCATGAGCTAGGGAGAGGAGGAAGTCATATGCAGGTCTCAGTATAGTTCTTCGCCAGGTTGGCAAAGCTTATGGATGCTTAGATTTTGATGCACTATTTAATTTGAGGTATGTGATCCCTAGGAGCATTAGCAGTTAGATTTGTAGGGAGAAAGCCATTGAGGCTAGAGCTACAGCCCAGGCATGTTGGAAAGAGAGATGCAGATAGTTGGCCTCGCCTCAGATTTCCCCAACATCCACCGTGACCGATCATTGATAGTATAATTTTGACTAGCACTGTCAGCCACAGGGAGAGAGTTCCAATGGCAGGGTAGTCAGTGTCACCCCATCACACCACTCTATTCCCCATCCATCATCACTTATTCAAGGTCCCCTTTCCATAGTTCCCACCAAAATCCAGAAGTCTACGTCTGGGGAGAGGAAATCCCTATTGGTGATCCGGCTATGGCCTAAGGATCCCACTCCATCTATGCCATCAATTGAGGTGAGGTTAACCTCCCCCATTCGACCTCCCACTTCAGAAAGAGGAGTGGCAAAAGTGTCATCATCGCACGCACCATCAGAGTAGTAGAAGGGGAGATGATAGCATAGTTCCCATTATAGTAGACCCTCCTAGTGAGAGCACCCATTTAGTAGGCAGTGTTAGATGCATAGAGTCAGATGAACACAACCTTACATTCAGTAGTCAGCGGGTGTTTGTGCTAGTCCATCCCTGTAAAGTAGGAGATCATTCTTTTGACAACATCCTAGAAGAATACTTTACCAAAATGAAAAAACTTCTTGGGAGTAATCATTCAGATCAAGAAAAGGGTAGGGTAGCCTTTATCCCGATGAGGATGATATATTTGAGGACTCAGCATAAGTCCATATGGTTGATACCCGAGGATCCTTTCTTAGAGACCATCGCAGTCAGGAAGGTATTATGGTTGAATGGTATGACCTCTCTTCATTCAACACCCAGCTCCTGACAGAAGGTCAATAGAATGAAAAGGAAGATCGAAGAATTATTAGCAGCAGTTCTTGCACTACAAAACCAAGCCCTGATTTTATAGCCTAATCCTATGGAGGCCAATTAGCCTGAGCTCCTACATGTTTTAAATCCTCCCAATAGTGCATCTCACATAGATCAGGATAGTGTAAGTCTGCATATGAAGGTTGTAGATAGTACCTCCATGCATGAGAAAGACATTAAACAAATGGTGGAATAGTATGTGAGGGAAGCATTGGAGCAAGCCCGGGGTACTTCATCTGTTCCAAAGGGTAGACCCTACCCCAAGAAATTTGACATAGCCCAATATATTAAAGGCTTTGTGCCACCTTCTTTCAAGATTTTTGATGGTAGTGGTGACCCTAGGCAGCATATAGCACACTTTAGAGTAGACTATTGCAACATTAGAGGCAGTGATGCACTCCTTTTCCATCTCTTCATCAACAGCTTATCAAGGATTGCATTTGACTGCTATGCTAAATTGCCAAACAATTCGGTGAAAACATTTGCTGAGTTAGAGCAACTCTTTATCAAGATGTTTGCTGGAGCTCAGCAAAGGGTAACTGTGGGCATTCTCATTGTGGCTCAACAAAATCCCAATGATTTCCTTATTGATTATATTCTCAGATGGCAAAACATGAGTATAAAATTTGAATCGTAGTTGTCCAAACATCATGCCATAAAAATCTTTCTTAAGAATATTCATGGCCCGGTCGCTTTCATGCTCAAGGGGATTACTATCAAAACCTTTGAGAAATTAACCAACAAGGTGGCTAGTCTACAAGGGGAAGTCAAACAGTTACCTTTTCTAGGCCAATCTTCCAAGTCCAAGCCATAGAAAGCTTTCAAGAAGAAGTTAGAGGCAGTAGTGTCAATTGATAAGGGGAAGCAAGCGGCTAGAGTTTATTTTGAGAGACCTCAAGACCTACCACAACCTCCTTGGTCATCATACACCACCACCTACCATGGCGCCCACGCTTCATATGAATAGTAGTGGTACTCAACCGCCATCATTACCACCACCTACTCTTTTGGATAAGTTAAACTAGCCATATTCATTAAAGAGGAGGTAGTCAAGAGGAAGATCTTTAAGAACCTCTTAAAGAAACTTACTTTTTATCTACCAGAGCCTAAGAGGCTGGAGGAAGTGGGTAAGAGCAATGATCCTAACTTTTGCCCCTACCACTGTATGTTAGGCCATGTCTTAAAGGACCGTATCACCTTCAAGGACTAGCTTGAGCGTAGCTATAAGTCAGGAGCCATAGTTATCCCTAAGAAATACTTGTTAGAACAACCATCTAGTTCTATTAAAGTAATCCTTGGGGATACATGTGATCCTCTTAAGACCAAAGAAGGTTGGGATATCTCTTTATTCCTAACCTCAAAAAAGATAGTTTCTAAGGTCAAGAAACTTTCCTTGCAGGTGCCTGAGGCAAGTCAAACCTCTAATACTAAGGAGGGCTTGCAAGTTATCGAAGATAACTGTGGAGGTGGAAGTTCAAGCAACAGCTAGCCAACATTTGCTGGATGGTCCAGTAGCACAACTATCATTCAAGTCCAACTTTTCTTCCACCATTGCAGCTACTACCACATTCTTCAGCTCTTCTTCTACCAACAAGAGTATTATATCTATGACGAGGGTACTAAACCCCTCGTTTTACTTACTTTACTTGATTTCTATCATGTACTTCCATCCAAATTAAACAAATCAATGAAGAAAGCTGATTCTACTTACATCTGTGCCACATCCGATGATTTTATTGAGTATATTCCTATAGAAAGCTCTTCAAGTATAAATAATAATTGCTCTGATATTTCTGATCATTTCTCTTCTAATTTAGAATCATACTTTTCTTTTTTGAATTAATTGGGTTCACCCAATGAGGTTGACTTGGAGTCATCTAGCTTTGAGAGTCTCATAGGAGAACCTGTAAGTATACCTGATGAGCAGGTAGAACTTTTCACAAACCCACCACATGAAGTCGTTAAAGTCAACCTCCACAATGGCAAAGTTTTACCTCCTAGGGTAGCACCTTAAGATAAGGGTAAACAAGTCATTGGTTCCAGTGAGCAGATATCCCCTCCACAGGATGCTCCACCTATGGATATGCTAGTGGAGGACCAAGCTAGAGTTGATTACAATGTCATTGCTCATCTTAGAAAGTTTTCAGCTAAGTTAAGCATATATGATGCCCTTGTCTTATCCAAAGAGATGAGAGAATATCTAATCAAGGCCTTACTTGATCCAGAGATATGCTTAGCTCAATTGACCAGTACTGAAGAGGAGGCATGCCACTCAAAGGACATCTTAAGAGTTACATTCAGCGATGAAGATTTACTTCTAGGGACGATCGAGCACAACCATCTTCTTTATATTATAGTGGATGTTGGCAGATATAGGCTATCTAGAGTTCTAGTTGATATAGGTGTATCAGTCAACATTTTAAGTCTAAGAACCCTTGCCTACTTGAGGATCAACATCTCCAAACTTTAAAAAGAAAGGATGATGTTGAGAAGATTCAATGAACAAGGTGAGAGTGCCTTAAGCTCTATAGTGTTACCACTAGAGATAGATGATTGAAAGACTGAAGTTAAGTTTCACATTATAGACTTAGATACATCTTTCAATGCTTTGCTTAAGAGACCATGGATACATGAAAATAACACGGTTCCATCTTCTCTACATCAGTGTATGAACTTTATGAGAGGTGGGATCGCTTAATGTGTCAAAAGATATCTCAAGCCATTTTTAGTTCATGAGGTCAACATATATGAGGATGTGGCCTACTACCTCCCTCAAAATTAGTAAGTCTATTCTCGTGAACTTGGTCAAAGTTCAAAACTAAAAGAAAAGGAAAAAAAGAAAGAAAAAGAAAAGAAAAAGGAAAATAAAAAAGAAAATAAAAGGGAGCGAGAAATAGACTTGGAGGAGAAAGTGGAGCCTAACATTAGATTTCACCCACAGTTCATTACGTCATTCGAACATGTGAGTAGGATGGCCTGACCTCCACCATGCAGAGAAAGAGGCCAGTTCAGAGGTAGTCCTAGGGGTGAAAAGCCTTCTTATTGGCCACCCAATAAGAGATATGTCCCAGCTGCCAGGAGTACACCTGCTATCCATATTGACTTAGAATCTAGTTCAAAGGATGAGTCTTATATGATTAGCATACCAAACAGCTCTTCTAAGCAATAGATTCCTTTGGAGGTGACACTTGAGCTAGATAGTGATGAAGACCAGGTTCCAAAGCAAAGCATGAGTGCATCTAAGTCTATATGTGAAATAATTATGCATCAATTAGGAACCTTAGCTCTAACCCCACTTTCCTCATAAAAAGATGAGGGTTTTGTAGTTAAGGAAGTCCCTGAGTCATCCACAGATTTGAAGACTTAGAGATTCTTTTTGGGAGCATCATCCTCAAGTCTAGAAGTTGATGTAGAACTTGAGGATGATTCATATAAAGATTTAATATAATTATCTTTTGATTGGTACTCATCGTGTGTTAATAATCTAGCTTAGAAAGGGTTAATCCCACATACTTGGTCAAAGCACAGGTTAGACTACTTAGAAAGAATGTGAAAAAATAAATTCAAAAGCTCTCAATCAAGACCAGGACTAGGATTCAGTACAGTGGGTCTAGTCGATGATGATAATTACTACTTAGTTATCACCAATCATTTAGAATATGATAGGTTCTTTTCAAATCACACTAACTCTTATGAGGAGGTGTGCTTAGTAATTTTAAATGACCGAGATGATTTCTAAGTTAAGGATGCACCACCAGAGTTTGAAGAAGAAATCAAATAAACCATTGATGAACTCGAAGAAATCAACTTGGGGACTGAAGAAGATCCACGCCCAATATACATCAGTTCCTTGTTGAACCAAACTAAAACCAATGGCTTAATTAGGCTATTGACTAAATTTAAGGACTGCTTCACATGGAGTTATGAAGAGATGCCTAAATTATCTCCTGACGTAGCAATCCACAAACTAACAATACAGCCTAATGCTAATCCTGTCAAGCAAGCTCCAAGATGCATGTGATTAGACATTGAATAACAAGTCATTTCTGAAGTAAAAAAAAATTTGATCGATGTTGATTTCATCTGGGAGAAAAGTTACCCCCCACTTGGTTGGCTAGTGTCATCCCAGTTAAGAAAAAGAATAGCCAAATTCAAATATGCATTGATTTTAGGGATCTAAATAAGGCATGCCCAAAAGATGAATTTCTCCTTCCAATACCATAGCTGATGGTGGACATTGCCTCATCCCATGCAGTCTTCTTCTTCATGGATGGCTCATCTGGATACAATCAAATAAAGATGGCCCATGAAGATAAGAAAAATACTACCTTTTAAACCCCGATCAAAATATATTACTATAAGGTCATGCCTTTCTGCCTTAAAAATGTCGATGCCACATACCAGCGGGCCATGACTTGAATCTTCGATGAACTCATTCATCATCAATTCAAATGTTATGTCAATAATTTTGTTGTCAAGAGCAAATAAAATGAAGACCATCTCTTTGACTTGAGAGTCATTTTGGAATGATTAAGGCAATACAACCTCAAAATGAACCCCCTGAAGTGTGCATTCAGCGTATCTTCAAGAAAGTTCCTTGGGTTTGTTTGTCCGACACTAAGGAATAGAGATCGATCTGAAGAAGATAAAAGTGATCTTAGAGATGCCATCCCCTAAAAGTCTAACTCAACTCAGATCATTCCAAGGGCAGCTGGCATATCTAAGATGCTTTATATCCAACTTATCAGGGAGAAGCCAGCAATTCTCAAAACTTGTCAAAAAGAATGCTAAGTTCAAGTGGGATCAACTGCCAAGCCTTTGAGAGTATCAAGCAGTACCTAATGATGCCACTAGTTCTAGCAACCCTTATCCTAGGTAAATCATTGATCCTCTACACCACTACATTAGATGACTCCCTTGGTGCTCTATTGTCCCAAGACAATGATGAAGGAAAAGAGAGCGCTCTCTACTATCTCTGCCGTCATCTAATCCCTGTTGAAGCTAATTATTCACCCATTAAGAAACATTATCTAGCTTTAATCTTTGCATCCTAAAAACTATGGCATTATATGCTTTTTCATAAAGTCAACTTGATCTCCAAAGTCAATCCACTACAGTATCTCATGACATGGCCAATGTTATCTAGACTATTGGCACGATGATCCATGATTCTCTCACAGTTTGACATTACTTTTGTACCCCTTCATGCAGTGAAAAAATAAGCATTGACAAACTTTTTAGCAGTACACCCACTTCCTGCTGACTCTTTACTTAATGATGATCTCCCCGATGAATAAATCATGAACTTGGGGGACACTAGCAATCACCGATGAGAATTGTATTTTGATGGTGCAACTTCCTCTCAAAAAAAAGAAGAACCACAATCCTACTCTTTCAGGAAAGCCAGGGGTACGAATAGTCCTTCTAACTCTAGATCATGATGTGATGAGATTCTCATACCATCTATCCAATCCTTACACCAACAATGAAGTCAAGTATGAGGCTTTGATTGTCGGTCTAGAGTTAGCAGTCACGCTATGCATCTAGAACATCAACATCTTTGGGGATTCTCAACTAGTCATCAACTAAATCATTGGGTCCTATAATATCCTCAAGCCTAAGCTCCATCACTACCATAAGTATAGTATGGAGTTATTAGCCCAAATCCTAGAGGTTACCATTTACAAGAACCCTTAAGGAGAAAAAGTATGGCAGATGCTTTATCCAAGCTCGCCAAGGAGTTGGCATGTCCAGAAGATGAGTCCATATCAATAAGGGTCAAAAATAGACAAGTCTTATCTCTTAATAATATTGAACTCATCAAAAAATACTCCCTTTAAGGGGAGGTTGCTATTGCTAAAAAGGATGAAGAGTTGAATTGGAGGCAACCATTCATTGATTACCTAAATAAAGGAAAACCACCTCAAGAGAAGTCTCAAGCCCATCAAGTTAAATAGAGAGCACTTTCCTACACTCTCGTGGATGGCACTCTATATCGATGGTTCTTCAATCATATGTGGCTACATTGTTTAGACAAGCATGAAGCCCGTAAGATCATGGCCAAGGTACACTCAGGATTATGCAGAGCTCACCAATCCATGCTAAAGATGAAGGCCAAGATCAAGAGACTGGGGTACTATTATCCTATGATGATTACCAATTGCATGGATGTAGCCAAGTGTTGTCACCAATGTCATGTGCATGTCTCTTTCTTTTTCTTATGATACGATATTCTTGGACGCTCTTTTTGGTGTGTTTTTTCTGCTCATTAGAAATGAGTCAACCTCTTTCTTTGCTACACAACCTTTTTTTCTTACAGTTTCACCATGAATATAGTGTGTTCTAGTCCTTAAACAAGAGTGGTCCTACACCAACCACCCAACATTCTACATCCAACATTGGCCTCTTTGCCATTCAAGTGTTGGGGTACTGACATTATGGGTTCGATCAATCCTCCTTCTTTCAAAGGTCATCGATTCATCCTTACTGCTACTAATCACTTTTCCAAGTGGGTAGAGGCGATTCCTCTCAGGGAGGTCAAAACTCAGCATGTGCTCCAGTTTTTCAATAATCATATCGCATATAGGTTAGGGATATCTTGATGAATTATATCTGATAATGGTACTGCATTCAAGAGCACCAAGATCAAAAAGTTCACTCAGAGACACAACATAGATTAGAGATACTTTACCATCTATTACCCACGAGCAAATGGTTTAGTAGGATCTTTCAACAAAACTCTTATTCAAATACTCGAGAAGACACTCGATGACAATAAGCAATAATGGCATGAGTAGTGAATTGAAGCTTTGTGGGCTTATCGCACCACTTACAGAACTCCAACTTAGTCTACTCCTTTCTCCTTAATGTACAGATCTGAATCTATTCTACCATTAGAAGTCTAGCTCCATCATTAAGGATAGTTGTGAGTAGCAAGATCATGACAAAATAGAACACCAAGTTGTGGTTAGAAGCGCTCGAAGGTTTGAAGGAGATACACCTATGGGCATGCCAAAATCTTGAGTTGTACAAAGCCAAAATGATTCAAGCTCACAATAAGTTGGTCCGTCCTAGAGCTTTTCAAGTAGGAGAGCTTATTTAGTTTTAAGGAGACCAAATATTACCCATCATAAGATGGGAGGCAAGTTTGAACCCACTTAGGAAAGCCATTTTTCAATTGAGAAGGCCTACTAAGGAGGATCTTATCAATTCATCAACCATAAAGGAGAGCGCCTGATGCTTCCAATCAATGAGTTCTACTTAAAGAATTAAAAATAATTATCATCAATGAAAATTCCATTTCAAATTCAATTTCTTCAAATTGAAAGCATTTTCATCTGCGAATCTGCCACAACACGTTTAGGATAGGTGTTAGAGAACCCAAACGGCATCCTATCCTTAATCAACACAAACACAAACTACACACAATTCTCCAGTGCTATTAGGATAGGTGTAAGAGAACCCAAGAGGCATCATATTTTGACTAGCACAACTAAGTTAGGTGTAAGAGAGCTCGAGCAGCATCCTTCCTTAGTGGAGTCACAATACCCCTACGACACCATTTCATACATTCTTCGATGCATTTAGGGTAGGTGTAAGAGAACCCAAGTAGCATCCAATCCTTCATCAACACAATGCAAACACATAAAATAAATACATATATTTTGTCTTGAGCTACTTTAATGTGAGATAACGCCCCCTGCAGCCCTCACTCATTAGCTGCTCTAGGTCGGGCTGACGTGCTACCCTGCTAGTGCATCACCTCAGTGATCCCTTATTCATGATGATGTAAGTCTACTACACTTTCTTTCTTGATTTTATCACTACACATCAACGAGCTCTATGTTAGCATGGTAGGCCTTACTTCGTGGTTAGTAAGCTACCATCATGATGGCTACATTTAAGATGATGTAAATCTACTATGCCTTCTTCTTAAACTAACCATCGTGAACTGATTAGGTCGAGTATATTTAAGAATTAGGATAAGTCCCCTGGCATCTCCTTTCCTCCAGACTATTTCAAGTCTAGGTCTAGTCCTCCTTTGTAACTCCCTACTTAGTAGTTGCCCTTAGGTTGGGTTGATCTATTGTGCCATCAACGAGTCACCCCAATGGTTGATCCCTACTTTGGAAGATGTAAGTCTGCTATGCTTTCTTCCTAAGTATAGTTGTTGCACACCAGCAGGCATCCCTAGGTCGGATAGCACCTATCAAACTGATAACAGACTATCCCGACAATCAATTCTGCTTTAGAAAGAAGTAAGTCTACACACTTTCTTTATAAACTGATCATTGCACACTGACGGGCACCTTAGGTTGGTTGGTGTTCGCTATGCTAATAGCTACCCACCTAGTGGATACACCATTCTTGGCAGATGTAAGACTGTTATGCCTTCTCCTTGAGTTGGGCACCGAATACCTATAGCCTTTCTTATTTATAAGGTCCAGGATAACGCCCCTAGTGGCACCTCCCTTGCGGGCACTCTATTTGGATCACATCCTTTACGACCCTAATTTGGCACTACCCAGATTACTCTTGGATTAGATAGTCCCCCTTTCCTAGTAACCACCCCTGTGGTTTGAGATTCTATTCTGCGGATGCAAAAAATCCTCCCTTGGTCTAGTAAATCAGGGGAGGTAGATACCTTCTCTGTGGTCCCTTCACAAGACTCCATGATAATAAATAAACAAAATATACATATTTGCTTATAGATTAGGAGAACACCCCCAGTGGCACCTTTCCCAAGCAGGATTCCTATCTTTAGGGCAATGTCAACAAAACTCCTTATAGGAATCACCTGACTACTCTTGAGTTGAGATAAGTCCCCAACGACACTGTCTCAACAGTCACTCTTAGGTTAGGTTCAACTTATTATGCCACCAACAGGTTACCCCTACGGTCATCTTTCTTTAGAAGATATAAATTTGCTATGAATTCTTTCTAGCATGATCGTTGCACACTAACGGGTAGCCCTTGATAAGGTTCGATCTGTTGAACATCAACGGGTCACCCCAGTGGTTGGTCTCTGCTCAAGAAGATATAAGTCTACTATGCTTTCTTCCTAGTATAACCGTTGCACACTTAAAGGCACCCCTTATGTCGGATAGTCCTACCCTTCGATCGGTAGACTACCCCTTTGGATAAATAAATCTAAGATAGGCCAAGGCTGACATAGCCCCTTCTCAGTGCAGTCCATCGCACACCGACGGGATCCATAAAATGAAATTAAATGAAATTAATCTTGACTATTTTTGAGCTGACGTAAGTCCATAATGGCATTCACTCAGTATTCACCTTAGCTTGAGTTTGATTTGTTGCACATCCAATAAATCACCCCAGTGATTGTTCCTTGCTTTGGAAGATATAAGTCTGCTATGCATTCTTTCCAGCATCAATGGGCAGCCCTAAGTTGGGTTTGATTTATTGTGTCATTAACAGATAACCCCAACGGCTGATCCCTTCTTTGAAAGATGTAAGTCTACTACGCATTCTTTTTAGCACAGTCGTTACACACTGAAAGGCAACCCCTTAGGTTGGATAGTCCTACCATGTGGCTCGTAGACTACCCCTTTGGATCAGTAAATTTGAGATAGGCCAAGGCAAATATAGCCCCTTCTCATTGGGTCCATCGTACACCAACAGGGTCCACAACATAACATACCAAATTAAATTAAATCAAATCAAATCAAATTAATCATCAAGACTATTCTTGAGTTGAGGTGAGACCCTTAGCGGCACTCACTCAGTAGTCTCCTTAGGTCATGTTTGATTTGTTACGCCATCAATAAGTCACCCCAACAGTTGTTCCCTACTTTGGAAGATGTAAGTCTGTTATGCTTTTTTCCTAGAACAGTTGTTGCACACCAAAAGGCAACCCTTAGGTTGGATAGACCTACCTTATGGTGAGTAGACTACCCCTTTGGATTTGTAAATCTAAGATAGGTCAAAGCCCTGTGGCTCCTTTTAGTGGATCCATCGCACACCGATAAGGTCTATCAAATCAAATTAAATCAAATTAATCATCAGGACTACTCTTGAGTTGAAGTAAGATCCCCAGTGGCGTTCACTCAGTAGTCTCCCTATGTCAGGTTCAATTTCTTGTGCATCCAACAGATCACCGCAACGGTTGTTTCCTACTTTAGAAGATGTAAGTCTGCTATGCTTTCTTCCTAGCACAGCCATTGCACACCGAAAGGCAACCTTTAGGTTAGATAATCCTACCTTATGGCAGATAGACTACCCCTTTGGATTTATAAATCTTAGATAGACCAAGGCTCCCCGTGGCTCCTTCTTAGTGGCTCCTTCTTAGTGGATCCATCGCACACTAATTGGGTCCATAAATTAAATCAAAATTAAAATCAAACAAATTCAATCAAGCTCATATCCCTAGTGGATAGTCCCTTAAACAAATCAAATTCAAAACCAACCGCCCCAGTGGAGTCAAATCAAATTCAAAACCAATCTCCCTAATGGAGTCAAATCACACTCCTCCCTCAATCGAGTCCAAATTAAAACAAATTAAATCAATCTCCCCAGTGGAGCCAAGCCAAACCAAACTAAATTAAACAAGTTCAACTGGGCTTATATTCCTTAGCGGATATGCCTCCAAACCAAACATCAAATTAACCAAATTAATCTCCCCTAGTGGAGCCAAACTAAAACAAATTCATAAAATAAATAAACCAAAATAATTCTAGTCTTGATCCCTAGTGGATTCAAGCCCATATCCCCAGTGGATATGCCCCAAATTAAATCAACAAAACAAAAATAAACTCAAACGTGTATCCATAGAAAATCCCCCTCTCAAAAAATTAAATCAAATAAATTCAAACAAATTAAATCAAATCTTCATCCCCAGCGAATCTTCCTCCCAAACATCTCAAATATATCAATCAAATCTCAATCCCTAGCAAATATCTCTTACTTTTATGTCCTTGGCATAAATCTATCTCAAATTAACTCCAATTCATGTGTGATTCCTCGATGAATCTCCCTTCATGCTCTTGACATGAAAGCTAATTCATACACAAATCTTCTTAGCTCTCTTATACCCTTGGTATAAGATGACTTGCATTACACTAAGATCGTGATTCTATCCACCTCTTAGTTTAGGTATAGATGGTCTCCATCAGTGCTTGCATTCCTTTGGAAATTATTGATCATCTCGGTCAATGCCAACACGTGTTGTGTGCCTTGTTAGTTACACCACATCTATTGGGGGTCCTTTTGTTGACCTCACTTTTGGAGTGAGGATTCAATCTTCCCATCATAGGTCAAAGAATTTTGTAGACACTAAGAACTCCTTAGCCATAGGACACTTCTAGTGGCTAAGTGAACACTTAACTTCAACCTAAAGACTTTAGAAGGGTTTTCCATAGGATTAGGCTAAGCCTTAAGACTAAGGATACCTACCCTACCCTATGGCCTAACCCATGACTTGCAATCATGAGAGTCCAAATAAAATCAAATAAAATCAAGATTAAACTAAATTGAATCAAACCAAAAGCATAGAATCAATACATAAACATAAATGAACTCATAAATAAATTCAAATAAGGTTCAAGGTGATAAATAGGTCATTTGACTTAGAGTTAACCCATGTGGCCCCATTAAGTTCAAAAGTTAACAAACCAAAATTGTCCAAATTAAATCACTCAAAAGGCTTAAAATTATCACATGAATATGTTTAAATACAAAACTAAACAAATCTAAATCAAATGAGATCTCAAATGGGTTTATTTGATCATTAAACCCATTTAGCTCAATTTGAATTAAAATAAATTTAAATCAAAATTAACATCAAATCAAATAAAGCCAATCACTCTAAATTATAATTTTCACTTAATCAATCATTATTAGAGCTTAAACACATCTTGGTTGAGTTAAATAAGACATTTAGCTCAATTGAACCCAACTTGACCCATTTAAACTCAAAATGGGTCAAACCCAAATCTAAGTCGAATTGACCCAAATAATTGATCAAGAACATTCCAGATAATTTATAAAATATAATTGAAACATGATCTAAACATAGAATAACAAATTGAATCACATAAATCAACTTAACCAATTTTGGTCAAACTTGGGTCAAATTCAAAATTAATCCAAATTAAATAAAATTAATCAATCAAAATCATCATAAATAATTAATTAAATTTAAATGAAGTAAATCCAAAGCCAATGAGTCAAATTGGGTTGCTTGAACACAACCCAACTCATTTGGGTCAACCTTGGTCAAACTTGGGTCAAATTTAAAATTGATCCAAATTAAACAAAATTAATCAATAAAAATCATCATAAATAATTAATTAAACATAATTAAAGCAAATTCAAAGCCAATGAGTCAAATCGGGTGGCTTGAACCCATCCCAACTCATTTGGGTCAACATGATTTGACCTAATCCCAAATTGACCCCAAATTGGATAAAGCATTTAAATCATCATGTAAAAAGTTGAATTTAAACCTTTATGGCTGGGTGAAATTGAGAGAGAGAGAGAGAGAGAGAGAGAGAGAGAGAGAGAGAGAGAGAGAGGAAGAGAGAAAGAGAGGAAAAACACACAATCTTGCAAAATCTCCTCATTCAATCCTCTCCACACCTCCTGCATTTAATGGAAATGACCTCATAGTAGCAAGAGAGGACTTTGGAGCTAGAATTCGAAGTCACCCAATCAGCCATCACCACCCAACCATCCTCCCCATCACCATTAATGGTGATTTTCGGCCATCATTAAGAAATGGAGAAAAGAAGCACAGAAAAGATCTAATTTTGGTATTAAAGGAGCTCTAGGAACTCTAGCAAGCAAGAGCAACCATCTCCCCACTTCCCTTCAACAGAAAATCATCAAATTTGAGCGAATTTTGGCAAAGTGCGGCGAAGGTTCATGATTACGATCATCCAAAGCAAGGAAAGAGTCTATATTCGTTCCAAAGCTTCATCTCACATACAGGAGTGTATTTGAATCATCTCAGTTGTAGAAATCATCACTAGCGAGGTAAATTTTAAATCTCATAGCCGATTGTATGATTGCTTGTTTGTAAGAAAATTTGCTCAACTTTAGAAATTTCCCTAAGATATCCCTTGTATATTCCATTTTACATGATCTTAATGCTAAAATAGAAGTTTTTCAGTGAGAATCGACACAAAATTGAGCCTGATCGGATGAAATTCCATTCAATTTAGTGAAAATCCCATAAAATCCCATCGAAATAATTATTCCATCAATTTTAATCGCTTGATGGGAGGATGAAGACTCATCCACCATCTGATCAACCATTCATAGGAGACGGACGGTTGTGATTTAGCACCCAGATCGCATGATTATAGCCTCTCAATCGCCCCATTTGATCTAGACCATCCGATGGACTATGGCGCCCTACGCATTTTCCTCATTTCGCATCGCCACGAACAATCCTATCGCATGGCATAGCATTTTCGTCATGTGCTAAACTAGGTTAAGTGGGAAAATGATGGTTTTTCAATTTTAAAAATTATTTAAGTTTCCTGAAACTTAAAAAATTCATAAGAAATAAAATACTCAATGAAAAATTGTAAATAAGGGCTTGTTGGATTTGTCTTTTTGAGAGGAATCCAATAAGACCAAAATTTCTAGATTTTATTGGGTATTTTGAGCTTAATTTAAGTTATAGTGAAAATATTATTTTATTAATTAAACAGAAAATATAAAATACACCTATCATAAAATTTCAAGTCAGAAGGATTTTTGCATTGGAAGATACTGCATTCTGAAGCTCAAATAGTCTATTTTAGTAGAATAAATTAATAGACTTTATAAAAATCATGAAAACTCATTTAAATCAGCTGAAACTTTGGAAAATCATAACAAATCATAAAATTAAAAATAAATATTTATTTTGCAGACATTTTAGAGATTAATTTGTTAAAAATATTCTTATTTAATTTTGAACATTAATTGGGCTTAATTAAAGTTTAATTATAAAATTAATTAACTTAATTACTCTTAATTACTTAATTAATTAACCCCAAATTTTTTCAGATTATTTAATGGGATGACCTCTACCTCCCCTAATTTTCTTGGGATTTATTGGTTAATTAATTAAAAAATTAGTTAATTAAGCCCTGATTACCTTCTTAACTTAATTAAGAGTTAATTAAGCATGTGAATAGTAATTAATTAACTAATTGAGCTCATTTATCATTGTTTAACAGTGAGGGAACTTATGGAGTAGGATTGAGACCTCTTTCCTAATCTCTTTCCCTAAGTTTCTTCCACTTTTCAAGAAAAAAATAATTAAGGATTAATTGGCTAATTAATTACTTAATTGGTTTAATTAAAAAGTTAAATCATATGAGGACCTAATTAAAAAGTTAAACAATCTAAGAAAATCCTAAGAAAATTATATGTGTAAGAGAATTATTAAAGTACTTAATTAAGTTCCTTAACTTAATTAATTATTAATCATGAGACAATTGCATTAGGACCCTTTTATTCCTTAGGATCATTGCAAATTTATTTTCCATTCATGTGCGTAGCATGTTGGTTCATAATTAATTGGATAATTAAATTAAGGTAACATAGGCAAAGGTTAATTAATGGATTTAATACATATTGCAACTTAATAAATTCATAAAATCAACTTAATCACATTTTAATAAATCAATTTAATTAATAAACATGGGAATGGGTTAGAATCAGCAAATCTCTTCTCACATCCTTAAATCAAATTAAATATAAAATTAAAAAATGACATAAAAAAGCATTAGTTTTCTTTAAATGATTTTTGTTTGATATGATTGTCCTTAAGAATTAATTTTCTTGAATAAAATCATATGTTTATGTTTATTTATTCCTCTCCAATCATATCAAATGTTGTATGTCATTTGATTCATATATTCATCTTTTGCTAAATTAATTAAATCAAATCATTTCCTTTATATCAAGCTTGCATATGTTGATTTAATCTAATATATGTGTAGCTATTATCACTATTAAATCCAAATGTATTTTTAAAAAAAGCTTATAAATGAGTAATAACATATGTTGTCATGCTAGTTATAAATACATAAGAGATGCATGTGATTATACCTTAAGTATATGAAATGAAGCTTTCTTTTACTTAATTCATGTGTAGTTTTACATGTATTTTAATATTAATAAGTATATAATCTGGACATCCCCGGAACACGAGGCTTAAGTTAGCCCCAAGGAGGTCATTTGATTACCTCACTTCCCTAGTTAACAGCGACACATACTTATTTGATTTCATTTACATGTATTTCTACATTAAAATTTCAATAGAAGTTTAATCCATATGCATAAACATTTCAATTGAATAAAGAAATGCAATCTTACATGTTTTTTCTTCCTTAATTTATGTGTACATCCATATGTATTTGAGAAAAGAAAGTGTTTAGTCTGGACATCCTAGGAATACAAGGCTTCAGTTAGCTCCAACGAGATCATTTGGTTACCTCACTTCCCTAGTTAACAATGGCATGTACTAGCTTATGTCTCCTATACATGTGTGTGTATTTAATTATAGAATTAGAACCCCTCTTTCTTTTATCAAAAAATCCATGCATTCATGAATGATTAAGTTGTTGAATTAATTAATCATGTGATTGGGAGCTCTCTTTCTTATATTCATGTATGCAAATTTACATATGTTTGAATGCAAGTGGCTATATAGTTTGGACATCCTTGGAATACGAGGCTTTAGTTAGCCCAAGGAGGTCATTTGATTATCTCACTTCCCTGGTTAATAATGGCACGTACCTATTTAATTTCATCCCTATGTATTGTTGTCTAAGAATTTAGATAGAGCTTTAAACTAATATAATTAAATAATTCAATTGTATAAAATGATATAAACTTCACATACACATACATTCATCATTTAAGTGCACTAAAAACATGTTGCATGTATAAATACATTTAGGAATAAATCATATACATGTTACATGTGATGGAAATGAATGATTTAACATATGTCATGTGATTGTAATTCAATCAAATTAATTTTAAGATGTCTTTCATATTGAATGGAGCTATTTAAAGTGATCCTAATCTTAGGATTAATTAAAATGCTTGATAAGCCATCACTAAAGAGAATTAAATTAAAATAACATGCTTTAAAAAGTGGCTAAGGGTGGGGATGAAATAGAAAAATTCTCTTTCCTCTCTTTATAACAGTTAGTTGCTAACTGTAGGTCACATGAAACCAAACAAAATAGAAATTAAAATTCTCAAATCAATTAAACAACTTGAAGTGAAATCATCATGTATGGTTAAATTAAATTGCCTTCACACTTAGAGAACTATAACTCTAATACTTAGCAAGACATACCACACAAGCCTTAACACAAACATTAGAATTAAGTCACTACTTCTAGCTTTATGTTATGTAATATTTTAGACCGGTGGACAACATGGTATTTTAATGATATATTGCTTAAAATTAAAAAAATATAAATGCTCTCTTTACAGGTTGCTTAAGCCCTTAAGCATAATCCAAGTTAGGACGTGTGGGCTTGGTTACCCATGTGTAGTGTGCTATGTTCAAATTTTGATATAACTGCTTGGGATTGTATGTATGTTTAACTAACCTCTATTTGGTAGGTGTAGTTAGATTTACTTTTCCTATTTTTAATATAATTTTGCATTAGAAACCATGATTAGTGTTATGGGGGATTAGGATGAGCAGTGGTTAGAAGGTTTTATCCTGAGAGGCCCTGTGATGCCTTTGGAGCAAATCAAATCAAAAAGAAGAGAAAGAAGATATGAAAAAATGAAGAAAAGAAAACCCCCATAGCATATATTCTTTTATAATCCGAGTTGTATAAGTGTAGAGCACGTCTACCCATCTTTTCTTTTTTTGGGGTGTACAATGGAATTCAACTGCACCGGCCTTTTATTCTTTTACATAATTTATACATATTTGATTGATGTTGTGTTTAGATTGTGCATTAGAAACAACATGTTCTTCTTAGTTTCTTTATGTTTGATGGTTGAATGTGTAGCCTGGATGCGATTAGGCTCTAAGGAAAAAAATTAATTTTTTTACCCTAATTAATCACTCATAATTAAAGTTTACTACAACTCAAAACTTCACATAAATCCTAAGATATAAATCAAGATAATTAAAAGATTTAGCAACCCCTTAGCTAAATGTTGTATGTCATCCCATTGAATTAACACACAAATTTTAGGGTTAATTACTTAAGTAATTAAAGAGTAATTAAGTTAGTTAAACTTATAATTAAACTTTAATTAAGCCCAAATTACTATTCAAAATTAATTAAGACTATTTTTAATAAATTCTCCATTGATGTACCTTCAAAATGAGTTTTTATTTGCATTTTTATGAATTTTCTATGATTTGTAATAATTTTTTAAAGTTTCAGCCAATTTAAATAATTTTTCATAACTTTTATAAAGTCCATTAATTTATTCTACTAAAATAGACTATTTGAACTTCAAAATTTAACATCTAACAATCCATAAGTTATCTTAACTTGAACTTTTTATGATATGTATATTTTAACCTCAATTTTAATCCCTAAATGTTTCAGGTCAAACTGATTTGTATTTTTAGTTTAATTAATGAAATTTGATTTTTACTGAAACCTATATTAAGCTCCAAATACCTAATAGAAATTGAGGATTTTGAGCTTATTGGAGTTCTCTTGACAAGGGAATCCAACGAGCCCTTATTTATGATTTTTCATTAAGTATTTTATTTTTTTATAAATTTTAGAAGTTTCAGATAATTTAAATAATTTTTTAAATAAAAAACCTTGATTTTCCTACTTAACCCAGTCAGTGCCACACAACGCTGACTAGGCCATGTGTTTCCATGCATCACCGCATGATGGGGCTGCATGGTTCCGCATGGCAACATTTGATTGGGCATGTGGTGTCACGTGGCCCTTTGAGCAGGAAATGGCATGCGGTTCGATCAGACCGTTTGATCATAGATTAAATAGTCCAGATTGAATCATGTGATCTGAGGGACTAAATCAAGTATGGATCTACTCTAATTGCAGTCATCTGTCCCTATTAAGGGATATCGGATGGTTGTTGTGTCGTCTTCCTCCTAACAAACAAAACTGAGAACCGAACGGCAAAACTGCTTGGTTTGGGTCCGTTCGAGCTCAATTTTTCAATGATTCTTGCTGCAAAAACTCCTATTTTGCATTGGGATCATGTAAAATAGATAATGCAAGGGATATCTAAGATATTTTTCTAAAATTGAGCGAACATTATCATAAATAAAGGACTTATGGTCGGCTAAAGGATTTGAAAATTACCTCACCAAGGATGATTTCCAAGGGAAAAAATGATTTGAGCACACTCTTGGATGTGAGATGAAGCATTGGGATGAATCTAGACCCTTTCCTCCCCTTGGAATGTTGTACCCACCAATGGCAGCCACCTCCTTGCCAGAATTCACTCAGTTTTGGTGTTCTTCTATCCCAAAGAAAGTGGAGAAAGGAGTCTTATTGCTTGGAGGAGCTCCTGGAGTGTGTGTAATGGCAGAATAAGTTCTTTAGAGGCCTCTCTTTTCCTCTTCAAAATTGTGGCCAAAAATCCCCACTAATGGTAATTTTTTGGCTCCTAGTGGAGGTCCTATGTGTGGTGGTGGTTAGGAATGACAGAAAATTATCCTAGGTGGCTTGGTTTGGTTAGACAAGGCTTGGGAAGTGGCTGCTAAGAGGGATTAATGGGTGTCCTATGGGTTTCAAATTCTTCAATGGGGGAGGTGAGGTGAATTCACCTCTCCATGAGTCATGGCCAACCCAACCACATCTTGGGTCAGATTTGGCAATGTCCTGGGTGCCTAGGTGAACCATTGGGAGGGTGCCAAGTTGCCAAGGACTGAAAATGACCACTCACATAGGTGATTTGTCTCATGTGATTCCCTTGACCCAAAGGTAGAATGGTCATTTGGCATTAGATTTGATTTGGGCAGATTTGAAATGAGTCAAAACTGAGTTGGGCCAAATTTCAAGTCATTTGGAGTTCTTTATGTTCAATTTGACCCATTTAGGTCAAATCGAGTTAGGTTGACCAATTGGTCAAATTGGTTCAAACCAAAGGTTGGGTCAAGTTCATATGATTATTTGGGATGTATTGGTGTCATTGATTTGATTTAATTTGGTTTAGATTTGATTTTGATTCATTTGAATTCATTTGGGTCAAATAGGCATGGGTCAAGTTGACCAATTTGACCAGATTGGCCAAATTGGCTTGGCCTAGGTTTGGTTGATCATTTGGAATATGTTGTAGGCTTTAGTTGAGTCCAATTTAGATTTGATTTAGTTTTGGGTTGGCTTGGCCCTTTAGGTCAAGTTGGGTTCAATAGGTCAAATTGATCACTTTGGGTCAAGTGAGCCAGTTGAGTTTAATTGGCTTGATTTGTTTTGAGTTTGATTTAGTTGAGTTTATATATGGATTTGGGATTGATATATAAGACCAATTGCAATTGGTTTGGGTTCAAATGGGTTTTGGTTCATTTGAATATTTCAAGTCAAATGGGCTTAATTGGGTTTGACTTAGGTTGACTTTGATTTGGCTTGGTGATTATAGATTTCATTTATATTTGGAATGGTGATGGATGGAATGATTGACTTGTAAGAAAATCAATCGAATCTGGTTTGAATTTGAATGGCATTTGATTAAGTCCATGGAATTGGCTTAAAGGGTTTAGATTTGGATTTTGATTTAGTTTTATTTATTTTTGATGATTTAAATGTATATTTTATTTATATTGGTGAAGATGATTGAATATATGATTGATCCATGAGAAGATCAATTGAATTGGAAGTGATTTGGGCTAAGATTTTGCTAAGCTCATAAAGGTTGGCTCATATGGCTCAAGAAGGGTTTTGATTTAATTTGATTTAGTTTGATTTAGTTTTGATCATTTGACTATAGATTTGATTTATATTTACAGAGATAATTGAAGATATAAATTGATTATGAGAAAATCATTTGATTTTAGATTGATTTGATTTAATTTTTGGCTAAGTTCATGAAGGTTGATTCACATGGCTCAGATTTGGATTTGATCACGGGCTTCAATCATTTGGCTTGGAATTTGAATTTGGATTTAGATTTGGATTTAAAATTGAGTTTGATTGTATGTTTGATAGGGTGAATCTGGATTGTATTTAGGTTGTAGGGTAGGAGGGTTATCCTAATCTCTAAGACATAGCCTAATCCTATGATTAACCCTTCTAAGTCTTTAGGCTTAGGTTAAGTGTTCACCTAAGTGCTAGAAGTGTCTTATGACTTGGAAAGCCTTAGTGTCTAGAAGACTCTTAAGTCTAAGATGAAGAGATTAAGAACTCACTTCAAAAGTGAGGTTAATAATGAATGAGCATAATTTGCTCATCAAACAAATCGTCGTTAAGAGGTGAGTCTGCAGAAATAGGATGTGCAGCAAGAAAGCTTGCTAAAATTTGTCCCTTCACTGCTTTCTACAGAATGTATGTGATATCAAAATGTAAAAGCAATAATGCTCATCTTGCTAAGTGACCTATCAAAGCTGGTCTTATCATCAAGTACTTCAGCTGATCAATCCTTAAGATGAGAGTATTTTTATGAGATAATATGTAATAGCGAAGCTTTTGGACTGCAAACATCAATGATAAACAGTGCTTCTCTATCAAAGACTATCTCCTTTCTGCTCTTATCAACCTTCGACTGATATAAAAAAGAGCATTCTCTTTTCCTTTTTCATTGTGTTGTGCCAATAGTGCTCTGAGAGACTCTTCTAATGCAACTGTGTATATAATAAGAGGCATCTCAACAATCACCTTGATTTTAGTAGGATCGATCTCAATTCCTCTATGATGTATAATGTACCTAAGAAATTTTTCATAGGACACCTCGAATGTAGATTTTAGAGGAGTCATCTTGAGATCATATTTTTTATTCTTTCAAACACAATCCTTTAAGTCTTGAAAGTGATTTTCACAACTTAAGCTATTAACCACCAAATCATCAACATAACATTCAACCTTCTGGTGGATCACCTCATCAAAAATATGCGTCATAGCCCTTTGGTATGTTGCTCTAGCATTTTTCAAGCCAAAAGGTATGAATGTGTAGCAATAGATGCCAATATGTGTTCTGAAGGATGTATGTCTTTCATCTTTATGTGCCATCTTGATCTGATTATATTTTGATGATCCATCCATAAAGAAGAACATATCATAATTAGATGTATTATCAACCAATAATTTTGATTAGGAAGTTAGAAGTCATCTTTTAGGCAAGTTTTATTAAGATCGACGTGAATTTAATCGACCATTTTTCTTCTTCTTCACAGGCACTATATTGGCTATTAGATCAAGATACTTTTCTTCACGTTTGAATCCTATTTCAATTAGCTTTTTAGTTTCAATGATCACCTGCTCTTCAATTTTTAGTCTCATTCGCCTTAGAGCTTGTTTAACAGGTGTTGTCTATGGCTTGATTGTTAATTTATAAACTGCCACGTCAAGGGATAAGCCTTCCATTTCAACATATGTCCAAGCAAAGCAATCTTTGAATGCACAAAGTAATACTTTTAGTTCTTCAACTTTCTCATCAGACAGAAGAGCACTGACAAAAATTGGACGGGGATTATCCTCAGTTTTTAAGTTGATTTCTTTGAGCTTATCCATAGTAGTTATCTGCCCACCACCTTCTAGTTCTTCATGTGTAGGCTTGGCTTCTACTTCTCCATTGCTTGTAAGGAGAACTTCATAAAGATTATTTTCTTCATCACTATAAATTTCAATCTCAGCTTCTATTATATTATAACAAACTTTATTTTGATGAGATTTGTATTGGATGAACCCAAGATCTTTAGTGACAAACTTATCACTTCTTCATGATGTTAGGACTTCTTTGACTCCAGATATTGTTAAAAACTTGAGTTCTATGTTTAGTAGTTTCAACATGAATTCCAAGCTTATGCATCATTCTTCATAATTTTGGTGGATGTATAGTGGTATTCTCGTTAGAACCATCTCATCAAAATCATCATGTTGAGTAGGCCAATCTAAATTGTGTGGTTGAGACTCCTTAGATTTATAAAATAAAGTTCCTGTTCCACCACTCTCAGGCAATGGTGACACATAGAATGTTATCAATTCTTCAATATTATGAACCTCCATTGGTGTAATTTCTTTAAAGCACTGTTGTGGGGTGGGTATAATTATGAAGAAGTCATCTAACACTGAGAAGTGAGCTATCTTTCTTGAGATGACTCTCTGTACCCTATTTTCATAAGTAGATTCAAAGTCGTAGTCTGAATCAGACTTAGTTATTTTATACTTTGCCTTTCTTAAAAGCTTATAAGTTCCCTTAGGTTTGATAGGGATATCTTCTTCTTCTTGCGTGCCACTTCCCAAATGAGGAACCAGTCTTCTTAATTTAGATGTAGAATCAAGTGCTTTAGCGAGAGTCGGTATTGCCTTCTTTCTTCCTTCTTTGCTTTTGCTCATTCTCCTTCTGAAGTTGTTTTTTAGTTCCTGAAATGGATGCCACTGCCTTAAGAGGCTTTGCTGGCTCTGGCTCTTTAGGGATGAATATTTTGCATCTTCATAAATCTTTGCTTCATGGATAAAGAATGGTTGTAGGTTGCCAAGGATTCTGATCTCTTTTTCATCTCTTAGATAATTCATACACTGATGCATAGTTGATGGGAGCATGCCGTACTCATGCATCCATGGCCAACCCAAAAGAGCTCTCAACATTGTATCAACATCGATCACGTGGAACTTGGCTTATGTATACAAATTTTAAAATTTGAGTAGAATGATGAAAGAATCCAGAGTTTTTTGCCTTTTTCATGGAAACTAGGAACCATCAACGTATCCCTCCCAAGATGTTGGATATCAAGTGATAATTCTCTTAGTGCTTTTAGACTCATAAGATTGATAGAAAAACCTGGATCAATCAGTATTCGATAAATCAAGATACCATCACTCTCTGTGATAACATATAAAGAATGATTGTGATCTGTTGTTCCAAATATAAGATCTTCTTCAGAAAATGTGATTACTGGGAGATCTTGAGTTTGCAATGATTTATTCATACATTTTTTGACAAATTAAGCTTCATATCTCTCCAGATCTTTAAAAGCATATATTAAAATTTTTCAGAGATCTTTTGACATTAAGAGAGCCTCATACACACTTAATTATGCAGGGATCTATCTCAGATATGATAGAATATTATAATTTATCTTTTCACTTGATTTAAGTTTTATTTTAAAATCTTTGAAAGATATTTGCATGGATTTTAATTTATTTGTCTTTGTCTTTATTTTAATTTCCCTTCTCTGATGGTGGTGATAATAGTTTACCACTCCTCAATTGAACTTGAATCATCTTATCTTATTTAGATTCATGTAAGGAAATAGTTTCTTCTAATTCACTTTTCATTCTAGAGGATTAGCCAAAAAAGCTAGATTCACTTTTCAACTTCATACATTTCATACATGATGTTGTTGATAAATTTGACTCTTCTCCATCAGGAAAACATAAATTTTCATCTAAACTATTATCTTTTTGTTGAGTCATTAGATAAAATTCAGATGTTAACTCCTCAAGCTCTTCTTTCTTTTCTGAGAAGAACCCTAATGGGTTGGTTGAGTCTATTTGGTTGTCATTACTGTTTTGGAGTGACTTGTATTGAAGAGCATCTGATATCACATAAATGATTCGACATGTCTCTACTGGGAAAAATTTGCTATCATCTTCTTCATCCAACTCAACAATATGGGGTTTATACATAAAGTCTACAAGCCTAACTGGTTGTCTTGTTAGCTGGTGATACTCTTTTAAATTACTAATAATCTTTTGAGTTCTAGTCTTCTTCTTTATATATTTCTTTTTGTTCCTCTCCTCCTTGCTCATCTTTAAAAGAAGAATTGTATTAACCTTCTATTTGTGTGTTTGTAGGGATAATTATTATTGGGGTTGAATGACGACGCTGCTTGTAAAAGCGTGTATCAGGCTAATCATTTCCTGATTCAACCATAGAAATAGTTTCAACTCCTGTGATCTCCTTTTCATTTTGATCTTCTTCTTCTTCCTCTTCAGCAAAGATTGAAGATTTATCTTCTACCACTTTTTTGATGACTCTCTTTCATAAATATCGAATTCAGGTTCACTGGATTCATGTTGCTGATGGTGTTGAGCAGAAAGTTCAGTTGTATGTCTTATCATATAGACAACTTCTACTTCCATAGTGTCCTCTTCATCCTCCTCTTCTTGCACATGAATTTATGATCAATGACTCAACTAAATCTCTAGTTCAGTGTACAAAACAAATATTTCTTTGATTGAGGGATTATGGTCAAAGTCAACCTTCTCCCGTGGGGGTGAATTTGATTGATGATGGGATCCCCTAGAGTATTCTCCAAGGTGTCGGCCATCATAAGTTTTATTACCAACATCCTTTCTTTTAGGTATCCACATCTGATGAGTTATTTTTGAGGTGAATTTCTGAATATATGCATCAGATGTCACACCTCTTTCTTTCTTCAAGGTAATTTCATCATGAGGCTTTAGCCTCCATATCTGCTTACCCTTCCATCGAAAACTTTATACAGCCAATTCTTAGACATGTGGTCCAAGTGTCACGCCTCGATGCTCACCGTGTAGGGTATACTTGGCTTGATAGCTCGATACGAGGAATCCAACTAGCCCTTATTTGTGATTTTTCATTGAGTATTTTATTTTTTATAAAATTTAAAAGTTTTAGATAATTTAAATAATTTTTAAAATTAAAAACCTTGATTTTCCTACTTAACACAGTCAGTGCCACACGTTACTGACTGGGCCATGTGTTTCCATCCATCATTGTGCGATGGGGCTGTGCGATTCTGCGTGGCAACATTTGATTGGGCGGGTGGTGACGCTTGGCCCTTTGACGGGAAATGGTGTGGGATTCGATCGAATAGTCCAAATTGAATCACGTAATCTGTGGGACTAAATCAATCCTGGATCTACTCTAATCACAGCTATCCATCCCTATTAAGGGAGATCAGATGGTTGATGTGTCATCTTCCTCCCAACGAACGAAACAGAGAACTAAATGGTGAAACTGGTTGGTTTGGGTCCATTCGAGCTCGATTTTCAAGCAATTCTCATCGAAAAACTCCTATTTTTGCATTGGGATCATGTGAAATAAAGATTGCAAGGGTTATCTAAGGGATTTCCCCAAAATTGAGTGAGCATTATCACAAACAAAGGAACCTATGGTCGGCTAAAGGATTTGAAAATTACCTTGCCAAGGATGATTTCCATTCGAGCACACTCTTGGATGCAAGACAAAGCAGTGGGATGAATCTAGACCCTTGCCTCCCCTTGGAATGTTGTACCCACCAATGGTCGCCGCCTCCTTGCCAAAATTTGCTCGATTTTGGTATTCTTCTAGCCCAAAGAAAGTGGAGAAAGAGGTCTTATTGCTTGGAGGAGCGCCTAGAGTGTATGTAATGGCAAAATAAGTGCTTTGGATGCCTCTCTTTTTATCTTCATAATGGTGGCCAAAAATTCCCACTAATGGTGATTTTTGTCTCCTATGGGTGGTGATGGTTGGGAATGGTAGGGAATCATCCTAGGTGGCTTAGTTTTGTTGACCAAAGCTTGGGAAGTGCCTGCCAAGAGGGATTAATGGGTGTCTTATGGGTTTCAAATTCTCCAATGGGAGAGGTGAGGTGAATTCACCTCCCCATGAGTCATGGTCAACCCAACCACCACTTGGGTTAGATTTTGTAGTGTCCTAGGCGCCTAGGTGGACCATTAGGAGGGTGTCAAGTGGCCAAGGAATGAAAATGACCACTCACATAGGTGATTTATCTCATGTGACACCCTTGACCCAAAGGTATACTATTCATTTGGCATTATATTTGATTTGGGCAGATTGGAAATGAGTCAAAAGTGAGTTGGGCCAAATTTCAAGTCATTTGGAGTTCATTATGTTTGATTTGACTCAATTTGACCTATTTATGTTAAATTGGATCAAATTGAGTTAGGTTGACCAATTGGTCAAATTGGGTCAAATTAAAGATTGGGTCAAGTTTATATGATCATTTGGGATGTGTTGGTGTCATTGGTTTGATTTAATTTGGTTTAGATTTGATTTTAGTTCATTTGAATTAATTTGGGTCAAATGGCTCAAGTTGACCAATTTGACCAAATTGGCCAAATTGGCTTGGGTCATGACTTGGCTTGGGTTTGGTTGATCATTTGGAATGTATTGTAGGCTTTGGTTGAGTTCAATTTTAATTTTATTGGGTTTTGAGTTGGCTTAGCCTTTTAGGTCAAGTTGGGTTCAATAGGTCAAATTGGTCACTTTGGGTCAGGTGAGCCAATTAGGTTTAGTTTGCTTGATTTTGGGTTGAGTCTAATTTAGTTGAGTTTATATATGGATTTGGGATTGATATATAAATCTAATTGCAATTGGTTTGGGTTAAAATGGGTTTTGGTTCATTTGAATATTTCAAGTCAAATGGGCTAAATTGGGTTTGTCTTGGGTTAATTTTGATTTGGCTTGGTGATTGTAGATTTCATTTATATTTGAAATGGTGATGGATGGAATGATTGATTTGGGAGAAAATTAATTGAATCTAGTTTGAATTTGAATGGCATTTGGTTAAGTCCATGGAATTGGCTTAAATAGTTTAGATTTTGATTTTGATTAAGTTTGATTTATTTTTTTATGATTTAAATGTATATTTTATTTATATTGGTGAAGATGATTGAATATATGATTGATCCATGAGAAAATAAATTTAATTGGAAGTGATTTGGGATAAGATTTTGCTAAGCTCATAAAGGTTGAGTCATATGGATGATGAAGGGTTTAGATTTAATTTGATTTAGTTTGATTTAGTTTTGATAATTTGAATGTAGATTTGATTTATATTTATGGAGATGATTGAAGATATAAATTGATTATGAGAAAATCATTTGATTTTGGATTGATTTGATTTGGATTTTGGCTAAGTTCATGAAGGTTGATTCACATGGCTTAGATTTGGATTTGATCATGGGCTTCAATCATTTATCTTGGAATTTGAATTTGGATTTGGATTTAAAATTAAGTTCAATTGTAGGTTTGATAGGGACAATCTGGATTGAACTTGGGTTATAGGGTAGGAGGGTTATCCTAATCCCTAAGACATAGCTTAATCTTATGATTAACCCTTCTAAGTTTCTAGGCTTAAGTTAAGTGTTCACCTAAGTGCTAGAAGTGTCTTATGAATAGGGAAGCCTTAGTGTCTAGAATACTCCTAAGTCTAAGATGAAGAGATTAAGAACTTACTCCAAAAGTGAGGTCAACAATGAATGAGCATAATTTGCTCGTCAGGAAAATCATCATTAAGAGGTGAGTCCACTGGAATAGGAAGTGCAGCAAGAAATCCTGCTAAAATTTGTCCCTTCACTGCTTTCTGTATAATGTATGTAATATCAAATTATAAAAATAATAATGCCCATCTTTTTAAGTGACCTGTCAATGCTGGTCTTGTCATCAAGTACTTCAGTGGATCGATGTTTGAGATGAGAGAAATTATGTGAGATAACATGTAATGACAGAGAGATTCATTAATCAAGGCTCTCCTTGATCCTGAGATATGCTTATCTCAGTTGATCGCTATTGATGAGGAAGCACATTACACAAAAGAAGCCTAGAGGATCACTTTCTCAGATGAAGACCTTCTTCTGGGGGACATGGAGTGCAACTGTCCCCTCTACATTACAGTTGACATGGGCAGATTCAGACTTGCCAGAGTTCTCATCAATCTAGGTGTATCGGTGAACAATATGAGTCTAAATACCGTTGCCTATTTGAGGATCAACATCTTCACACTCCAAGTAGATCGGATGATGTTGAGAGGATTCAATAAACAAGGAGGGAAGGCTTTAGGTTCCATAGTGTTATCTTTGGAGATAGGCGACTAGAAGACTAAAGCCAAGTTTTACATAATTGATTTGAATACTTCGTTCACTGCTTTGCTCGGTAAGCGTTGGATACATCAGAACAAGATGATTCCATCCTCCCTTCATCAGTGCATCAAGTTTAGAAAGGATGGGATTGAATACTGTGTTAAAAGAGATGAAAAGCCATTTTTAGTTAGAGAGGTTGAGATATATGAAGATGTGACCTACTATCTTTCTCAAAATATTATTTCTCAAAATATTATTTCTCATGAACTTGGACAAAATTCAAATTCAAAAGAAAAAGAAAATGAAGAAAAAGGGAAAGTAAAAGAAAAAAAGAAAAGAAAAATGAAAATCCTAGTGAATAAGAATGGAGAACTGAAGAAGAAATAGAGCTGCATATCACATTCCACCCACAGTTCATTCCATCATATGGACATGTGGGTAGGATGACTCAACCACCACTAGGATGAGATAGAAGTAAAAATAGAGGCAGTTCTAGAGATGGAAGACCCCCTAGTTGGCCATCAGCCAACAGGGGTTATGTTCCAGTTCGTATGAGTACCCATACTATTCACATAGATTTGGAATCTAGCTCAGAGGATGAGTCTAATGTGATTAGCATACCAGCCAACCCCTCTCAGCTGGTTCCATTGGAGGTGACTTTCAAACCAGATAGTGATGAAGACTAGGCCTCCAGACAAAGTAAAGTATTTGAATCAGGTTTATGTGAGACTATTAAACAGCAGCTGGGAACCCTAGCTCTAACATCACTTTCATCTCAAAAAGTTGAAGGTTTAGTAATTAAGGAAGCCCCTATGTCTTCCAAAGATATGAAGCCAAAGAGATTCTTTTTGGGATCATCATCCTCAAGTCCTGAAGTTGATGTAGACCTTGAGCAGGATTCATTTAAAGAATTAATGAAATTTCCTTTTGATTTTTACTCGCCTTGTGTTCATAATCTTATACAGAAAGGTTTTGTTCCTCATACATGGTTTGCGATCGATTATTTTGAAGATATGGAAAAAAATGCAAGGAAGCATAATCAAGAGCGGACTAGGATTTTAGTGGGTCCAATGATGATGATTCTTGTTGTTACCAATCATTTGGAGTCTGATAGGTTCTTTTCACACAACACCAGCTCTTATGAGAATGTGTGTTTATAAACTTCAGATGATTCACATGATCTTCAAATCAAGGATGCACCTCTAGAATTTGAAGAGGAAATCCATTCAACAATCGACAAACTTAAAGAAATCAACCTCAGGACAGAAGAAAATCCATGCCCGACATACATCAGTTTGTTGTTGGATGAAGAAGAAACTAATGACTTAGTTAGGCTATTGACTGAGTTTAAGGACTACTTTCTATGGAGTTATGAAGAGATGCATGGATTATCTCCTGACGTAGCAGTCCACAAACTAGCAATAGATCCTAGTGCTAACCCTATCAAGCAAGCTCGTAGACTTATGCGATTAGAAATCGAATAACAGCTCATTTCTAAAGTCAAGAAACTGATCGATGCTAGTTTCATCAGGGAAGAAAAATACTCTACCTGGTTAGCCAATGTCATACCAGTTAAGAAGAAGAATGCCCAAATTCACATTTGCATTGATTTCAAAGACCTAAACAAGGCATGTACTAAGGATGAGTTTCCTCTTTCTATATCAAAATTAATGGCGGACATCGCTTCATCTCATGCAATGTTCTCTTTTATGGATGGGTCATCTGGCTACAACCAAATTAAGATGTCTCCTGAAGATGAAAAAAACACCACTTTTTGAACCCCCGATCAAAATCTTTTCTTATAGGGTCATGCCTTTCGGACTTAAAAATGTTGGTGCTACATACCAACGGGCCATGACTCAGATCTTCAATGAACTCATCTATCATCAAGCTGAGTGCTTTGTTGATGATCTAGTAGTCAAGAGCAGAGAAAAGGAAGACCATCTCTTCAACTTGAGAGTAGTTTTCAAATGGTTAAGAAAATATAACCTCAAAATGAATCCCCTAAACTGTGCATTCGGAGTGGCTTTAGGGAAATTCCTTGGGTTTCTTGTACGACACCAAGGAATATAGATAGATCCTAAAAAGATCAAAGCTATCTTAGAAATGCCACCTCCTAAAAGGTTAACTCAACTTAGATCTTTCCAAGGGCGATTGGCGTATCTGAGATGCTTTATCTCCAACCTATCGGGGAGATGCAAGCCATTTTCAGCACTTGTCAAAAAGGATGCTAAGTTCAAGTGGGATGATAAGTTCCAGCATGCGTTTAAAGATATCAAGCAATATTTGGTGAAGCCATCGGTTCTAGCAGCCCCTATCCCGGGCAAGACACTCATCCTCTACACTGCTGCATTCGATGACTCTCTCGATGCTTTGTTGACCCAAGCCAATGATGAAGGGAAGGAGAGTGCTCTATACTACCTCAATCGTCATCTAATTCTTGCTGAAGCAAACTATCCACCTATTTAGAAACATTGCCCATCTTTGATCTTTGCTTCCCAAAAGCTACGGCACTGTATGCTTTCTCATAAGGTGAACTTGATTTCTAGAACCAATCCATTATGGTATCTCATGACACGGCCAACGCTATCTGGATGTTTGGCATGATGGTCCATAATTCTCTTGTAGTTTGATATCACATTCATACCCCTCTGTGTGATAAAAGGAGCACTAGCAAATTTCTTAGCAGCACACCCACTTCTTGCTGATTCTCCACTTAGTGACAATCTCCCCTGATGAACAAATCATAAACTTAGGGGAGGTTGACAATCACTGATTGGACATGTATTTTGATGGTGCAGCTTCTTTCATAAAGGGAAAGCACCATGATTTACTCTTCTAGAAAAGGTAGGAGTAGGAATAGTTCTTTAACTCCAGACCGTGTCATACTATCTTTCCATTTTTTGCACCAATAATGAAGCTGAGTATGAGGCTTTGATTGATGGTCTAGAGTTAGCTATCACAACTAGTGTCAAGAGCATCAATATCTTTGGGGATTCTCAGCTGGTCATCAACCATATTGTCAGGTCCTACAAGGTTCTCAAGCCCAAGCTTCATCATTACCATGAGTATACCATGAAGTTGTTGGCCCAAATTTCTGAAGTCAGGTCCTACAAGGTTCCCCAAGCAAAGAATGCAGTGGCAGATTCTTTAGCCAAACTTTCCAAAGAATTAGTATGTCCGAAAGATGAGTCCATTCCAATAAGGGTCTAAAATAGACAAGTCATATCCCTTATTGATGTTGAACTCATCGAGAGACTTTATCTTGAAGGGGAGGTTGTCATTGCCAAAATATATGAGGAACTGGATTGGAGACAACCATTCATAGACTATTTGAACACAAGCAAACTACCTCAAGAGAAGTCACAAGCCCATCAGGTGAAACAGAGAGCTCTCTCCTATGCTCTCATTGATGGCACCCTATATCGATGGTCCTTTGATCAAATGTGGTTACATTATTTAGATAGACACAAAGTCCATGGCATTGTAACTGAGGTACACTCAGTTCTATGTGGAGTACATCAATCTGGTCTGAAGATGAAAATGAAGATCAAGAGACTAGGATACTACTAGCCTTTGATGATTACTGAGTACATGAACATAGCTTGGAGATGCCATCAATGACAGGTACATGGTGTAGTCCTATATCAACCGCCCAACATTCTACACCTTACCTTGGCTTTATGGCTATTTGAGTGTTGGGTACCAACATTATGGGTCCTATCGATACTCCTTCTTTCAAGGGTCATTGGTTCATCTTAGCTGCACCAACTACTTTTCCAAGTGGGCAGAGGCAATCCCACTCAGAGAGGTCACAGCTCTGCATATGCTTCAACTTTTCAGGAACCATATCAAATATAGGTTCGAGGTGTCTCCATGAATTATATCTGATAATGGTACTGCATTCAAAAGCACCAAGATCAATAGTTTTGCCAGAAGACATGGTATAGATTGGAGATACTCCACCATCTACTATCCTAGAGCAAATGGTTTAGCATAAGCATTCAACAAGACTCTCATCCAAATACTAAAGAAGACTCTTGATGACAACAAGCGATAGTGGAATAAGCAGTTGATTGAAGCCTAGTAGGCCTACCACACCACATACCGAACTCCAACTCAATCTACCCTATTTTCCTTAGTGTATGGGTCCAAAGCTATTCTACCTTTTGAAGTTCAACTCCTATCACTAAGGATAGCATTGGGTAGTAAGATCAGTACAGAACATAATGCCAAGTTATAGTTAGAAGAGCTCAAAGGTTTGGAGAAGAGTCACCTATAGGCATGCCAAAACCTCAAGTTATACAAGGCCAAAGTGATTCAAGCTCACAACAAGCTGGTCCACTCTAGGTATTTCCAAGTAGGAGAACTTGTGTTAGTCCTAAGAAGACCAATTATTGCTTGTCAAAAGATGGAAGGTAAGTTTGAACCCACTTGGGAAGGCCCCTATGTCATACAGAAGGCCTACTAAGGAGGATCTTATCAGCTTATTGATTATAAAGGGGAACACCCGATGCTTCCAATTAATGGGCTCTATTTGAAGAAATATTATCCATAAAAATCATGTTCGAAAACAATTCTATCAAAGAATAAAAATCTGATTCCATTTCATCAAAACCTTCTCTTCTTTTGAAGCATTATTTGCTTATCTTGAGAATCCACCATGATGTGTTTTGGGTAGGTTTAAGAGCCCGCAAGTGACATCCTATCCCTCTTTCACAACACAAACATAAACATAATCAAACACAATCTCTCGATGTTATTAGAATAGGTGTGAGAGAACCCAAGAGGCATCCTATTTTGACTAGCACAACTAAGTTAGGTCTGAGAGAACCCGAGCGACATCCTTTCTTAGTGGAAATTCCTGGTTGCCATCTATGGCACCATTTCATCAAATCCATGATGTGTTTAAGGTATGTGTGAGAGAACCCTAGAGGCATCCTATTCTTTTTAACACATGCACAAAAATAAACACATATCTTTTATCTCAGGCTACTTTGATGTGGGTCCCTTATGGCACTCACTCATTAGCTACTCTAGGTTGGGTCTACATGTTACCTTGCTAGTATGTCACCCCTGTGGTCACTTATTTGGATGATGTGAGTCCCCATGCTTTCTTCCTAACTTAACCATTGCAAACCAATGAGCGCATTATTAGCATGGTAGATTTCATTGCCCAGCCAGTAAGCTACCTCATATTGATTTTTTTTAAGAAGATGTGAGTCCCCGAGATTTCTTCTTGAATTAATCATCATGATCTAACTAGGTCGAGTATATTTGAGGTTTCGGATAAGTATCTCATAGGCTTCTTTCATCTTGACTATATTTGAGTTGATATGTCCTCATTGGCGGTGTCACCTAGGTCGGATAACTCGAAAATAGACTATCCCAACAATCAGTTCTGTTATAGGAGGATGTGAATCCTTGAGCTTTCCTTCAAGGTTGATTATTGTAAATCATCGGGCACCTTAGTTTGGTTGATGTTTTCTATGCTGATAGCCACTAACCTAGTGAGTACACCACTCTTGGCAGATGTGAGTCCTAGAGCTTTCTCTTTGAGTTGGACACCAAATACTTATTTTGATATATGACTAGCTATGTCATCTTCTCTAGGATTTTGGATTAAGCCCTTAGCGACCCCTCTCCCTGTGAGCATTATATTTAGATCACATCCTTTGCAACCCCATTTAAACACTACCTAGGTTACTCTTGGATTTGACAGTCCCCCTTTCTTATTAGCCACCCCTGTGGTTGGAAAATTTGTTCAGCGGATACGCAGATTCTCCCTTGGTTCAAAAAATCTAAGATAGGTCTAGGCTGATATAAGCCCCTTCTTAGTTTGATCCCTCGCAAACCAGTAGGGTCTACGTTAAAATAAACTAAATGAACAAACTAACTATTTCTCTTGTGGATTAGGAATTCAAGCCCCCAAAGGGCCTCATTTCCCAAGCAGGTATCCTATCTTTATGGTAGTGACAGTAGAACTCCCTATAGGAATTTCCTGACTACCTGAGTTGAGATAAATCCCCGAGTTGGTACTCACTCCGTAGTCACCCTTAGGTCAAGTTCAATCTATTTTTCCACAAGTAGGTTACCCCAACTGTTATTCGAGTTTGGAAGATATAAGACTATGACGCATTCTTTCTAGCATGACTGTCACAAATTGACGGGCAGCCCTAGGTCGAGTTCGATTTGTTGCCCAAAGTAACCAATCGCCCAGTGGTTTTTTGTAGTGGAAGATGTGAGTCCCTGAGCTTTCTCCCCTTAAATTGATCATTGCAAACTGAAAGGCACTCCTTTGGTTGGATATTTTTCCCATCGGCCGGGAAGCTACTCCCTTTGGTTCTATAAATCTGAGATAGGTCTAGGCTGATATATTCTCCTTCTCAATGTGATCTATCGTAAACTAACAGAATCCATCAAAATAAACAAATCTAAAGATGAAATTAATCTTGACTATCCTTGAGTTGATTTAAGTCCCCTAGAGGCATTCACTCAATATTCAACCCTAGGTTGGGTTCAATCTATTGCCTTGCTAATAAATTAACCCAGTAACATGTCTCTACTTCAGAGGATGTAAGTCTACTATGCTTTCTTCCTAGTATAGCTACTGCATACCAAAAGGCATCCCTTTGGTTGGTTAGTCCTACTATGTGTTTGGTAGACTACCTCTTTGAATTGGTAAATCTGAGTTAGATTTGGGCCTCCATGGCTCCTACTCAGTACAATCCATCGCAAACCAATAGGGCCCACCTAAAAATTTGAAACATTTACAATGAAACAAATAAACAAAAATAATCAATCAATCCAAATCAAATCTTTTGCTTCTCCTTAGTAAGATGCAAATCTTTCTGGTTCCTTAACAAATCTAAAATTCTAATCCCTTAGCGGATTTCACCTTTCCTCCCTTACGGATGACTTGAACTTTTCTCCCTAGTGGAGAGTTCACATTTTAATCCCTAGTGGAATTAAAATAAACCCAATTAAACAAATAGTAGATTGAAACAAATTCAACCCTCTTCCCCAGTGAAACTTAATTAATCAAATCAAATTTCTCTCCCTAGCGAGACTCAAATCAAATCAAACCTCCCATCCCCTAGTGGATGATTTTCCACCCTGGTGGAAGGTTCACTCTATCACTGGATTCCTCCTTTCTCTCTTATGTCTTTGGCATAAGTAGAGTCACATTGCACTAAGTTCTAGATTTCTTCTAGACCTTGGGTCAGGAGTAGATTGTCTCTGTTAGTGCTAGTGATCGTTTAGTGTTGTTGATCATTTTGGTCAACATCAATATGTGCGGTGTACCTTGGGTGCCCTTTGTTGACCTCATTTTTGGAATCTCTCAACCCCTCCATCTTAGACATAGGACTTCTCTTAGACTTTAAGAGTTCCTTAGTCTTAAGACACATCTAGTGATTAGGTCGATACTCAACCTATCCCTTGAGACTTAGAAGAGTTAGCCATAGGAATATGTCATGCCTTAGGGGTGTTAGGAAAATTTGCCTACCCTATAGCTTGAACCACATTCCTCACTTTCTTCCTTCAAGTCAAACACAAATCAATTCCAACTTAATTGATTTTCTCCAAACTAGAATTAATTCCAAATGATTGAAATCCATGATCAATTCCAAATGATTTAAGCTTATGATTGAAATTCCAAGTTCAGAAGATTTCCTAAGTCCTTTGATTCTCTCTTAAGGACTTGGCCCAAATCAAATCCAAATCACTTCAAATTCATGAAATTTTCTCATAACCCATTTATATTCTCATTTATATTGACATGTATAAATGAAATATAAATTCAAATCAATCAAACCAAATTCCAAAATCAAATCCAAATTCTAAAATTCTTTCTTAAGACCTTTAATTTCCTCTTATGGACTTAGCTCAAAGAAAGTTAATATCACTTCAAATTCATGAAATTTTCTCATAACTCATTTATATTCTCATTTATATTCACATATATAAATGAAATATAAATTGAAATATCCAAAACCAAATCCAAAATCAAACTCAAATTCATTCAAAATTCAACCTAAGCCTTTCAAGTCAAAATCTTGAACCTAGCTAAATCAATTTCAAATCAAGCCAAAGTCTTGATTTTTCTTCATGATTCAATTATTTCAACAATCATGAATCCAAATATAAATACAAACTTCAATCACTTAACCAAAACTCAATTCAAAAATCAAACCCAACTCAAACTCATGTTTTCCCTTTGAACTTGAAATTGTCCAATAAATCAAAACCCATTTGACTTCAAATCTCTTACAAATGGATATCTATTTCAATCATAAGTCCATATGTGAATTCAATCAAACTCAAACCAAGCTTTGACCAAGCCATTTGACCTACTTAGGCTTATTTGACCCAAAGTGACCTAAAGTAGCCTTATGAGCCAAATTCTAATCCTAACCAAATTGGATTGAACTAAGCCCACCTAAGCCTCTCATCATGATCAACAATTATCATGAGATGATCAATCACTCAAATTGGGTCAAACCTAGTCAAACCTAAGGGTTGACCAAGTCAACAAAATGAAACCTAAACTAGCCAAAATCCACCATAGGCTAAATTGGTTGAAATCATTGATCAAAACTCATTCATGATCAATGTTTGAACTTAACCAAGTCAACATTTGAGCTTAACCTAGCCTAATTGGCCACTTGACCCAAGTTGACCCAACTTGACCTAAAAAGTCAAAATGTGTTGAAACTTGATCTAAGCTAAATTGATTAGAACCAATGGGTCAAGTTCATTACAAAATGATTGTTCAACTTGACCAAAGCCTCAATTGATCAGCTAGACTCAACCTAGCCCAATTGACCATGAACCCAACTTGACCTAAAAGGTCATATTGAGCTAAAATCAAATTAAACCAAAATTAATTGGAAACAAAGAAACCAACCCATTTTGACCTAAATGGGTTAACATGAGCCAAATCACATCAAACTAACTCCAAATTCAATGAAACTTGGCCTAACCCATTTTTCAAACATACCAAACATATTCAAATTAAAACTCAAGCAAAATGACCATTTTACTTCTAGGACTTAGGGTAAATTTTGGCCAAACTCACTTAGAATTTGGTCAAATCCTCTCCATGACCACTTAGCACTCTCTTAGTGGACCAAGTGGACACTAGAATGTGTGGTGCACCCAACCTTATGGGTTTGGGTCAGCCCAACCTAGCCAAAGGTCAAAACCAACCACTTGCATGAAATTGAGCACATGGAATCCCTCCTCCACTTGATTTAAGCACGTGGGAGGTCCACTACTCTACTCCTTAGACCAAACTGAATGCAAGGACACCTCTAACAGCCTAACAAACTCACTCAAGGAGCTCAATTGGATCAAAATGGAAAGCTCCTTCATTATAGTTCCATTGCCATAGGGGGAGATATACTCCCTTTAATTTCACTTGAATTTGATTCTACCCTATTCGATTGAAGCATAGGAACTAAGAGCAAGCCATTGTTAGTGTTGCCAAGCTTCTTAGAGTGAGTTAGAATTTCCATCTTCTCAATTTTCCTAGACTGAAAATAGGGGAGCTCAAGTGAAAATCCAACTTAGCCAATACTCCATACCAAGTTAATTCCATATGAAAGCTTCATCAGAGGGTCAAATTGAACTTCCCTAGACCTTTTCCCAAGTTCTTACAGCAAGGGAGGAGTGTTCTTGACCAAGACCAAGCTCAAGTGAAGGTGAAGTTGGCCTATAGAAGGACCTACCCAATTTCAACACCTCCAAACTTCAACGTAGCTTTGTCTCCACTAGACGAAGCTTCTCCAAGGGAATCGAGTGCCAGTGATTTCCTTCAATGAGGTAAGCCATTAAACCAAGCTCAATCTAGCCATGGTCTGATCCTTTGTGAAGTGAAGTTTTATCTCATGAGATTCTAGCCATTAGATCTGATCTCCCTTACTTGGTGAAGGTGTGGGTTGAATTTGAGATCAATCCAAAATCAATCAAGCTTAAATCTGGCCATGGGAGATGGACGGTGGCCATCTCCCGTAGGTAATCTTAGGGAAGAATCATGGGCCATCCATCCACGCATTTTGGATGGACAACCATGATTAAAACACGTAAGATCTATCATTTAATCCTTTAGAACTGTGGATCTAACCTCAGCCATCCGATCCTTGATCGGACGGGTAAGGAGAAAGTGCATAGCGCCGCCGATGGCGCGGCGCTACGATGTGACAACTTAAATAGTGAGTCATGTCATGCCACATGGAAAGTGTGCATTGCGTCATCCTCCACATGGCTCAACTGGATTAACTATATAATTAGGGATTTAAATAACCTAATTAAGCATGGAAAATTCAAAAATGCATATCTAAATGTATAAAAATCAAAAAATATGAAATGAATTGCGTTTGAAAGGTATTTAAACTTGGAATATTATAAAATTGATTTTAATAAATTTCAAAAAGTGTTATTGTTTGGATTTGGGTTTTATTAGGATTTTATTTTTGCTAATTACTCTCTAATTACCTCACTGATTAATTCTAAACTTCTTGTGTATGATTAGTGGGATGACTTCTACCTCCCCTAATTTTCTTGAGATTTATTGATGGTTTAGTTAGAGGAATTGCTAGATTAATTTCTAATTACCATCTTAATGTAATTAAGCTTAATTAAGTGTGTGATCAGTGGTTTAATCCTTTGATTGATTTGATTAAAGTATGTTTAAATGAATAAGAGGTTTTAGGGAATAATTTTGGGAGATTTTCTTTAAGCTATTCCTTAAACCCCCTCTTACTTCTTTAATCCAAACTTAATTAAGGATTAATTCACTAATTACCTACCTAATTAATTTGATAAAATTATAAAACCTTCTAGAACTTAACTAATCCATCTTGAGTAGATGCTTAGGTGTTCAATAATATAAGTATATTAAGGAAATCAAAATCCAACTCACATGTATGAGATGGGTTATGAAATTACTTAACTTAAACCCCTTAGCTTAATTAATCATTAAGCATGAGCCAATTGCAATAGGCCCTCTTATTTCCTAGGTGCATTACTTACTTAAATTCTTTATGTGATTTTATGTCATATCATTGGATCATAATTATTTGATTAAGTATGTTAAGGTGGTATAAGTAAGGGATAATTAACATGCTTAATTCACACCTTAACCTAAATAAAATATAAAAATCACCTAATGATCCTAAGAACAAACTAAATTAACTCACATATGGGGGAAATGGATTAGGACCAGCAAACATTCTCTCACATTTTCTAAATCAAACATAAAGTAAATTCAGAACAAAAATCACATTAAACAAACTTTGATACACTTTAAACTTTCTTATTTCATAGGATTGTCTTTAGGAATTAATTAGGGTGAATGAATTTATATTAATTTCATCACTTCATTTCTTTCCTAGCATGCTAAATGTGTATGTCATATGAAAATCATGCACTCATACTTTTTAAAAATCAAATTCAAAATGAAATTTTTCTCTTATGTCAAATTGCATGTTTTGGCTATAAGTAAAATATGAATGGCTATTATCACTAAAAAATTCAAAACTATTTTCAAAATCTATAAATCAAATACTTAAAACTAAAAGTGTGCTACTTATAATTATTTATAAACTTGCATGAGGGTATAAATATGAAGATGTGTATAGTGTGGCTTTCCTTCTATTTTCTTTTAGCATAATTTTGAATAGGATTTGGCATAGTGTATAGTTCATTTGAAAAGAACATAACACTTACCTAAGCCCCTTCCTATTCATTTCTATGCTATTACTTAAGAAGGGCATCCACACTTATACACCTAAATTGCATAAACAAAATAAACAAACAAATACAAACTTTTTGCATCTTTCTTTTTCCATTCATTTCTTTTGTACATGTGTTTGTATTTAAAGAAAGTGGTATATTAGTCTAGGCAACCATGGGGTTGCGAGGCTTTGAGTAGCCCTAAGTAGGTCTTGTACTTTACACCCCAAGTGCTAACAACGGTGTCGTACTCACTTTTGGCTTTCATAAATACATATGTGCATGTGAATAATGGATAAAAGAAACCCCTCTTTTCTACATAATGAAAACCATGCATCATAAAGCATTCCAATTTTCTTAAGTAACATTTCTTAGCATTAATCATAAACTGTGCTAAACATTTTCATTCATATGTATAGATATGCTTAGGATGCATCCATATGAATGTTCATGAAGTGATGTGTATTTTGTGATATTAATTCACTTTACTTAATCTTAAAATGTCTTTCCTTTCGAATAGGTTAGTTTAAAGTTGATCTAAACTTACAATTAATTAAAACACATAATAAAATATTCATTAAACAAAATCAAATATGAATCCACTTTAGAAATTACTTAGGGTAGGGAAGAAAAGAGAAGTTCTCTTCTCTTTTCCCTCTCTTTACAACCTTTAGTAATTAGGTTGGTTCATTTAAACCAAACAAAAATCCTCAAATAAAATTAACCCAAAATAACTAAACAATTGAAATGAAACCACCCTCTAAGTTGAACATTCTCATACTTAGGAAATCTAAACCTTAAAGCCTAGCTAAGCATTCCACACAAACCTTAAATAGCACACATATTAGGCTAAGTCACCACTTCTAGCTTCTTTTGTTGTGTAGTGCTTATACCCCTAAGCATAATCCAATAGGATAGGTGGACTTGGTTACCCATATGTGAGGTGCTAAGTCTAATATACATGCTTGGGATTTGTATGGTTTGTTTAGCTAATCTCTATTTTGCAGGTGTTAGTTAGATTTACTTTTCCTCTTCATGTAATTTTTGCAATTAAGACTTTGAAATGAATGTTATGGGGTATTAAGATGAGCATTGATCATAAGATTACATCTTATGTACCATGTGAAGCCTTTGGGGCAGCCACCTTCCAACCATCCTAAAGAAGAAACCAAAAGAAAAAAGTAGAAAGAAGAAAGAAGAAAAGAAGAAATGATGACCATAACATGAATTTCCTTACTTAATTGTAAATTAATTCATTTGTAATCTAGATTGTATAAGGGTAGAGCTCAGCTACCTAATTATTTTTCAAGTTTGTACGGTGGTGCTCGACAACAAATGGCCTTTTATTCTTTTGTGTTAGCTTTATAAAATGTTTGATGTTTTATTTAGCTTGTGCATTAAGATGGCATCCTTTTTCCTAGTTTCTTCCTTGCTTGATGTATGGCTTGGATGACAATTAGGCTCTTAGAGAAAAATAAATCTTCTACCAAATTTAACAACTAAAAATTAAAAGTAAAGAACTCATAACCTCACCTAAAGCTTAGGCTAAAAATCAAGATAAAAGAATTAGCAACCCCTTACCTGGATGAGTATATTTTTTCTATTATCATGCACAAAAGAATATTGTTTCACTCTTGATTGGAGGGCTGCCACCTTTACCAGAGAACTTGGCTTGACCTTTGAGATCCATGGTGGAAATGCACCTCCCCCTTCTTGCTGATTTTAGCCCATAATCTTATTTCTCATGCATTAGGATTATGAATCATATAAGCCTGAGTCAAATGATTGTCCAAAAATAAAAATAAAAAATGTAATATGTTTTGCATTAGATCTAGGTAATTTTTCATGCCATTACATAATCTAGTCTCTTAAGGAGTGAGTTTAAAAACTTAATCTCATTCTAAAATAAATAACAGCCTAGCTATCTTGCATAAAGCATATGACTTGCCTAAATGAATTTAAAATCATAGGAGGAGTTAGTTGGCAGCCACCCCCAGATGATTGTAAGTCCAAGCAGTCAGGTGGTTTGTCCTCTTTTGTGGAGTCAAACCAAATACCCATTTTCTCCTTAGATTTAGGTCGTGCTTTTGGCCCACGCAAAAGCTCCCTAGATTCCAGTTTATAGGTTGCTACTTCCCTTTGCAGGCCACGAACATAAATATTCACCTCTTAGACATTTCCATAACCTTATATTATGGAATTATAAGCCCTAAATTTCAAATAAAAATTCAACTCAAATAAAATAATTCAATTTCAAAATGTAAGACCCAACAATATGGTAGTTTGAGAAGCTCGCTAAGTTTTCTAGCATTGTGAGCATCTCCTACTTATCTTCCTTTAGCTTTGATAATAACTCTCTCTCTTTGATCAATCCCATTTGATCTTCTAAAAATAAACTAATCGATTGATAGTCCTACCTATTGAAATCTTTGGAGATGATGATTATTTACTTTAATCAAGAGTATCCTAAGGAATCCCCTTTCTTAGGATGTAATTAACTATAGGGGCTTGCCCCTATAGGGAACATAACAAACCAAGTTTAAAATAAACCTTGCTTTACTTTTTCATGTAAAGTAGGAGAAGAATCTTTGGTACATATGCAGACCCTACATATTCAGACCCATTATCCTTAGGAGTCCTTATTCAAGTGATTAGGTCCATTGTATGGTGGTGACTCCTATCTCCCGAGATAGTACACCTCTCCTCGATGTCACACTCGATCACCCTATTAAGAATATCTACGAATCTACATGGTGTACAAATGCAAAGGGTATATTTCTATCTTCATTTTATCCACATAAATTGAAGATGGAAGTATACACTTAAGAATGTAAATTTTTCACCATAGATTTTTCTAGCGACTCCACTGGGAAAGGTTCCTCTCTCCATCTTTGGTAAATGATCATTGTCTCCAAGTATCGATAGTGGGTTTGTACTTTTGTGGCATCCAAGAATATCTTTCTTTCCATTGGCACTTAGCTTATTTCATTCTTAAGTTAAGCTAGCCAACATCTTTATGTTTTAGGACCTCACCTCGTGTTGGTCTTAAAACCCCTGTTGGCTTCCCTAATGAGTGAAAATAAAAGTTTAATAAAAAATAATTAATTAAAGACTTCCTCCTTACCATTTTTATGATAAAGAAAGGTTCATTCTAAAATACTAAAGATAAAATGAACCCTTCATAAAAGTCTTGTTTTTCAAAAGTACACTTCGAAAATGCACATAATAAAATGTTTTGCACAAAAAAAAATCCTAAATCACCTACGTTTAACAATCTTCATGATTGTTATAAGTCAGATCATCTTTACAAAAATAAATAAATAAAAATTCCAACAATCATAAACTTTCAAAAAGCATAACATTTGAAGATGGGTTTTTTCCATTCAATACATTCAAATGTGTTGAATGGATGTTACATCTTCAAAGAAAAAGTACAACTTTGAAATTCCATTCAACACATTCCACATGTGTTAAGTTGGAATTTTCACCTTTTCAAACAAAATCAAAAAAAATAAATTTTCAAAAGCACATGTGAAACCTCTCCATTCAATATACCCACATTTATTGAATGGATGTTTCATTTCCAAACAAAATCAAAAGTAAAATTTCCAAAAGCACATATAAACATCTCCATTCAATATACCCACATTTATTAAATGGAAGTTCCATTTTCAAACAAAAAAAATCAAAAAATAAATTTTCTAAAAGCACATATGAACATCTCCATTCAATATACCCAAATTTATTGAATGAAGATTTCATTTCCAAATAAAATTACATTATTTTGAAATCCCACTTAACATATTCCATATATGATTAAGTTGAGATTTTCTCTTTCAAAAATTGATTTCCATCTCACATACCCAAATTTGTTAAATGGAAATCTCTCTTTTTAAAATCAACAAAAAAATGATTTTTCAAAATACATTTAGAACTTCATTCTAGCATATCATATTTGCTAGAGTGAAGTCTCTAAAATTCAAAACACACAAATTTGAAACACATTTTTGGAATTTCATTTAGAATATTCAAATTTACCAAATGAAATCTCCATTTCACAAAAAAAAATTCAAAACACATTTGGAACTTCATTCTAGCATACCATATTTGCTAAAGTGAAGTCTCCCTTCTCCAAAATCAAAATCTTCAAAAAGAAACACATTAGGATTTTCTTAGCATACCAAAATTTGCTAAGAATCCTTTTTTCAAATTCAAAATCTTCAAAAAGAAACACATTAGGATTTTCTTAGCATGCTTAAATTTGCTAAGAATCCTATTTTCAAAATCAAAATCTTCAAAAAGAAACATATTAGGATTTTCTTAACATACCTAAATTTTCTAAGAATCTTATTTTTAAAAACAAAATCCAAAATAAAAGAAACACATTAGGATTTCCTTAGCATACCTAAATTTGCTAAGGATCCTATTTTTCAAAATCAAATCAAAAGAAACACATTAGGACTCCTTTAACATACTTAAATTTGCTAAGGATCCTACTTTTCAAAATGAAATTAAAATCAAAAGAAACACATTAAGATCTTCTTAGCACACTCAAATTTGCTAAGAATCTTATTTTCAAAAATTTCCAAAAACAAAACACACTTGGATCCTTCATTTTTAGCATACCCAAGTTTTCTAAATGAGGATTCAATTATTCAAAATATTCATAAAACAAAGCAAATAAAGCAAAAGATACAATTGTTTTCAAACACCTCACTTAGCATACCCAAATTTGCTAAGTGAACAAATTCCAAAAATCCCAAATCAAAAATAAAATCAATTAACCCTTTACTTTAACATACTCAAATTTATTAAATGAAGGGTCCTCAAAACAAAAATAAAATTCAAATATGAACCTATGGAAGCATCTCTTCAATAATATTTGGACCTATTTTCAACATACCCAAATTTGTTGAAAGTGGATTCTATATTCAAAAATTTTTTCTTTCCAATCAAATCTCAAATCTCATCTAAATCCATTTTGAACCTTATTTAACACTTTCAAGATGTTGAGTTGGGTTCAAATTCTAAAAATTGAATTCAAAATCAATAGAAATTTGATTCAAGTTTATTTTCAACATTCAATTTGGTTTGGGTTTTTAGTCTCAGTTCAATTTTCAATTTATTGAAATGGTAGCACCCAAGTATGTGTTTACCTTTCCCCATGGGATGTACTTGGCCTGATTAGCCTTCACTCGACTACCCCCATCTCATCACTTTGGATGAGGTTTTGAGGAGGATTTATGAGGGCACTCCCCTCACCATTGTTAGGAGCATAGTGTGACGAAGCGGTCATTTTGATTGTATGCCATCAATTGATATTCTCTCTGAAGGAAGTGGTGGTTCTATAGTACTAGCATTAGTACTAGTGTCTATGATGATGCACCCGTTATTTCCGTCTTCCTAGTGAGCTAGCACCCACTCATTAGCACCTTCCAAGAGGAAGGCTCCCCTGATCCTAGGGATTGTCTCCCCTACTTTTGAGGTTGCGTCTAACTCTTACTCTGATCTCCCCACCAAGTCCCAGAGGAGGAACAAGAACTGCATGATAAAGTGATACCATACTTGCAACGTCGGGGAGATGGAGGCAGCTACATGGTCAGTTGTTGAGGAGTTGCCCGCTTTGGTTTCCTTGCTAGTTATAGTGAACCCATTCCATCCTCTCTTTGAGTCTGACAGAGAAGATGCTAGGAGGGTCCCTGCTTCACCTCAACCAGTAGTTCAATTTTAGACACCAGTTAGTCGAGTAGGAGGTCATATATGCCTCGATTTATGCGGTTGGAAAATCTCTGATCGTCAGGGCTTAATCTTGATGTTATTCCTCCCTCTGCGTGGGAAGCATCTTCATGAGAGATAGGGAGGCCCACACTTTAGCTCATATCACTAGGGAGATGGAGGTTTTGACCTCTGCACTCATTGATTTTCGATCGGCGTTGCTACATTGATCACGACAATATTCTACTTATGGGGACTACCCATCATAGAAGGAGAGCTCTTGTTTAGAGAGAGTCAGTGGTGCCTCCACCACACTGCCCATCCATCATCTCATGTTTTCATCTCACGCCAAGGCCATGAAGGCCACCGGGAGAAGAGGACCCTGGTGATGATGGGCCAAGGGACCATTCCATCTACCGCCTGGCGAGGTCGAGCTCTCCTGACCTTCCCCTAGTTGCGGAAGGAATGGCGACCGGCAGTGGTTGTCTTTTCACCACCACCATAGTAAGAGAAGGTTGCGATGGGTTGCAGAGGGAGGAGGTGATAGCTCAGTTGCACCCATGATGATAGAGCCTCATAGGAGTGTCACCCCATATAGAGTCAGTGATAGTCAAGAGTGTGTTTCTTCCAGCAAGTACAACCCTCACAGGGTTGATTCTCCAGCAGTAGGGGAGGTCCAGTGCCTCACAGTATATGATAGTAACCCCATCACCGATCAGCTTAAGTCATTTGTGCCAGTTCTGACAGATCATTTTCTAGATGATATAGTAGCCCATTATTTCATGGAAAAGAAAGAGATCCTAGGATATGACTGGTCTGATGAGGAGAAGATCAGCTTTGATCCCAATGAAGATGATTTGTTGGGAGACTCAGCAGGGGTTTGCATGGTAAATACTCGAGGTTCTCTCCAGAAGAGCGGCTATGGAAGGTTAGAGAATACACAACCCACTCAACACCTCTAGCACAAATAAAGTAGAAGGATGAAAAGATAGATATTATGTAGAAGAGGCTCGAAGAACTATTAGCAGCTGTCTTAGCATTACAGAATCAAGCCCCAGCAGTTCATCCTACCATAGCTGAGACTAGTCAGCCAGAGTTGGTGCATGTCTTGGACTGGGACCTCCAGTGCAGAAAGTAGCACTAGCATGTATAAGAAGGTAGTGGATAGTACCTCCATATAAGAAAAAGATATCAAATCCATGGTTGAGCAACAGGTGAAGGAAGCACTGGCTCAAGCCCAAGGAGGATCATCAGTTCTAAAGGGTAAACCCTACCCAAAGGAATTCATTACAATCCAATATCCTAAGGGTTTCGTGCCATCTTCCTTCAAGAGTTTTGATGGCAGTGGGAACCTGAGGTAGCTCATTGCGCATTTTATAACTAGTTGTTGCAACGCTGATGGTAGAGACTATTCCATCCCTTCGTCAGTAGCTTAGCGGGTATAGCATTTAATTGGTACGTTGAACTTCCCAATAGTTCAGTGAAGATATTTGGTGAGTTAGAGCAACTCTTTATCAATAGGTTTGCTGGAGCTCAGCAAAGGGTCATTATGGGTGATCTCATTGTAACGTAATAACACCCAGGTAAGTCCCTTGTTGACTACATTCTCAGATGGCATAACCTGAGTTTGAAGTGCGAACCGTAGCTGTCTGACAACATGCCATTGAGATTCTTCTAAAGAATATCCATGGCTCGATCACCTTCATGTTTAAGGGCTTCACCATCAAAACTTTTAAGAAGTTAATCAATAAGATGGCTAATCTACAAGGAGAGCCAAATAGTTTCCTTTTTAAGACTAGTTGCCTAAGTTAAAGCCACAGAAGGTATATGAGAAGAAATTGAGAATAGTGACAGTAGTAGGCAAAGGGAAGCAACTAGCTAGAGATCAGTCCGAGAGACCACGACCTCAGCAGCCTTCACTTCCACCTCCTCTACCACCACCGAGGCAACCCTACCAGCCGCCACAGTAGCCTTCATGCCCTACACCATCTCCTCCTCAAACACATCATCAGTAATAGTGGTACACATACCCGTTGCCAGGTAGCTATGGTGCACCTACTCTTTTGGATAAACTTAACAAGCCTTATTCATTTAAGAGGAAGGTAATCAGGAATATCTTTAAGAACCTCTTAAAGAAGCCTGATTTTTAGTTATCCAAACCTAAGAGATAGAAGAAAGTGGGCAAAAGCCATGATCCTAAATTTTGCCCTTACCACCGTATGCTAGGTCATGCTTTAGAAGATTACTTTATATTTAAGGACTGGCTTGAACATAGCTTCAAGACCGGTGCTATAGTTATCCTAAAGGAATACCTTGTGGAATAACCATTCAATTTTATTAGGATAATCCTTGGGGATACTTGTGATCCTTCCAAAACCAAAGAAGGTTGGGATATCTCCTTATCCAAAATCTCTAAAAAGATTATTCAGAAAATTAAGAAACTTTCTTTGCAGGTACCTAAGTGAGCTCAAACCTCCAATATCACGGAAGTTTTATAAGTTTCCAGTGCCAACTCAACAAAGGTGGGAGCTCAGCAATCAGTAGCGGCGCATGTGTCGACTAGGATAACCCGAACTCAACCAGTCCGACCTCAGTCTAAATTTCTGCTACCACATCAATGACTTCTTCTACTTTAGCTAACTCTTCTTCTTCTTCTAGTAGACAACATGTATCGGTGGATGAGGGCATCAAATCCCTCACCCCTCTAACTTTACTTGATTTCTACTTTATACCTCCTATCAAATCCAAGAAATTAAATAATAAAGCTAGCTTGAATTACATCATTGTCACTTGGATTGTCTACTTCTCTTCAAGTCAAAATAACTATAATAATTTGATCTTCTTTGTTAGATTTTCCTACTCAATACTAGTTCACCTCTTGAGATAGACTGGGAATCATCCAATCTGAGGGTCCCATAGGAGAAGCTGTAGGTAAGCCTAACATGCAGGGAGAATCTTCCATTACCCTACCATAAGAGATCATCAAAGTCAACCTCCATAGTGGCAAGGTTCTACCTCTTAGAGAAACACCTCAAGATAGAGGGAAATAGGTCATTGTTCAGAGGATTGAGAAGCCCCTCCACAGGATGCTCCACCCTTGGATATGCTTGTGGAGGATCAGCCCAAGGTGAACTATAATTTTTTCTCTCATCTAAGAAAGTTTCCATCTAAGCTAAGCATATACGATGCCCTTGTCTTATCCAAAGAGATGAGGGAATCATTAATCAAGGCTCTCCTTGATCATGAGATATGCTTAGCTTAGATGACCACTATTGGTGAGGAGGCACATTATACAAAAGAATCCCAGTGGATCACTTTCATAGATGAAGACCTTCTTATAGGGGACATGGAGCACAACCATCCCTCTACATTGGCATTAGACTTGCGAGTTCTCATCGATCAGTGCATCGGTGGTGTTATGGGTTGAGAATTAACAACTCCACACTCTGAGGAGATCAGATGATGTTGAGAGGATTCGATGAATAAGGTGAGTGGGCTTTAGGTTCCATAATGTTACCTTTGAAGATAGGTAATTGGAAGACTGAATCCATGTGTTACATAATTGATTCAAATACTTCATTCACCTTGGATACATCAGAATAAGATGATTTCATCCTCCCTTCATCGATGCATCAAGTTCAGAAGGGATGGGATTGAATACTATGTCAAAGGAGATGAAAAGCCATTTTCGATTAGAGAGGTTGAGATATATGAAGATGTGACCTACTATCTTCCTTAGAACATCCTTTTTCATGAACTTTGATAAAATTCAAAAAAAAAGAAAAAGGAAATCAAGAAAAATAAAAGAAAAATTAAAATCCAAGTGAACAAGAAAGGAGAACTGAAGAAGAAATAGAGGTGCATATCATATTCCATCCACAGTTCATTCCATCATATGGATATGTGGGTAGGATGACTCAACCTCCACTAGGCAGAGATAGAGGCAGAAATAGAGGGAGTTCTAGAGGTGGAAGACCCCCTGGTTGGCCATCAACTAATAGGGGTTATGTTCCAGTTCGTAGGAGTACTCCTACTATTCACATAGATTTGGAATCTAGCTCGGAGGATGAGTCTAATTTGATTAGCATACCATCCAACCCCTCTCAGTGGGTTCCATTAGAGGTGACTTTCGATCCAGATAGTGATGAAGACCAGGCCTCCAAACAAAGCAAAGTATTTGAATTAGGTTTATGTGAGACTATTAGGAAGTAGCTGGGAACCTTATCCCTAACCTCACTTTCATCTCAAAGAGTTGAAGGTTTAGTAGTTAAGGAAGCCCCTAAGTCATCCAAAGATATGAATCCAAAGAGATTCTTTTTTGGATCATCATCCTCAATTCCTGAAGTTAATTTAGAACTTGAGGAGAATTCTTTTAAAGAATTAATAGAATTACCGGTTGATTTTTACTCGCCTTGTGTTCATAATCTTATACATAAAGGTTTGGTTCCTCATACATGGTCCAGGCACAGATCAAAGTATTTTAAGAAGCTATGGAATAATACAAGCAAGGAAGCACAATCAAGATTAGGACTAAGATTTAGTACAGTGGGTTCAATCGATGATGATGATTATTGCTTAGTTGTTCCCAATCATTTGGAGTCTGATAGGTTCTTTTCACACAACACCAACTCTTATGAAAATGTGTGTTTACAAAATTCAAATGATTCAGATGATCTTCAAATCAAGGATGCACCTCTAGAATTTGAAGAGGAAATCCATTCAGCAATCGATAAACTTAAAGAAATCAACCTCAGGATAGCAGAAAATTCATGCCCGACGTACATCAATTCATTGCTGGATGAAGAAGAAACCAATGACTTAGTTAGGCTATTGATTAAGTTTAAAGATTGCTTTGCATGTAGTTATGAAGAGATGCTCAGATTATCTCCTAACATAGCAGCCCACAAACTAACAATAGATCCTAGTGCTAACCATATCAAGCAAGCTCCTAGATGCATGCGATTAGAAATTGAACAATAGGTCATTTCTGAAGTCAAAAAATTGATCAATGTTGATTTCATCAGGGAAGAAAAATACCGTACCTGGTTAGCTAATGTAGTACCAATTAAGAAGAAGAATGGCCTTCGTATTTACATCGATTTCAGGGACTTAAATAAGGCATGTCCTACGGATGAGTTTTCTCTTCCTATACCAAAATTAATGGTGGACATCGCCTCATCTCATGCAGTGTTCTCTTTCATGGATGGGTCATCTTGCTATAACCAAATTAATATGTCTTCTGAAGATGAAAGAAACATCACTTTTTGAACCCCGATCAGAATCTTTTAATATAGGATCATGCCTTTTGGCCTTAAAAATGTTGGTGCTACATACCAATGGGCCATGACTCAGATCTTCAACAAACTCATCCATCATCAAGTTGAGTGCTACGTTGATGATCTATTAGTGCAGAGCAGAGAAAAGGAAGACCATCTCATTGACTTGAGAGTAGTTTTTGAATGGTTAAGAAAATATAGCCTCAAGATGAATCCCTTAAAGTGTGCATTCGGAGTAGTATCAGGAAAATTCCTTGGTTTGTTGTATGACACTAGGGAATAGAGATAGATCTTGAAAATATCAAAGCTATTTGAGAAATGCCACCTAATTAAAGTTTAACTCAACTCAAATATTTCCAAGGATGATTGGCATATCTAAGATGCTTTATCTCCAAGTTATTGGGGAGATGCAAGTCATTTTCAGCACTTATCAAAAAGGATGACAAGTTCAAGTGGGATGAAAAGTGTCAGCATGCCTTTGAAGATATCAAGTATTTTTTGAAGTGGTTCTAGTAGCCCTATCTAGGCGGGCCACTCATCTCTACTACATTGGATGACTCTCTTGGTGCTTTGTTGGCCAAGCCAATGATGAAGGGAAGAGAGTGCTCTCTTACCTCAATCATCATCGATTCTGCTAAAGTGAACTATCCTATTGAAACATTGCCTAGCTTTGATCTTTGCTTCCCAAAAGCTATAACTATATGCTTTCTCATAAGGTGAACTTTTTAAAACCAATCCATGACATCTGATGCAATTACGGACATTTGGCATGATGGTCCTTGATTCTCTCGCAGTTTGATATCACATTCCTGCCCGTTTGTGCGGTAAAAGGATAAGCACTAGCGGATTTCTTAGCGGCACCCACTTGATTCTTTGTGCTTAGTGATCTCCGATGAACAAATCATGAACTTAGGGAGGTTGACAAACCCGATGGGAGATGTATTTTGATGGTGTAGCTTCTTTTCATAAAGGGAAGCACCACATCTCTTCGGAAAGCGGGGTAGAATAGTTCTCTTAACTCTGACTACATGTGATGAGATTCTCATACTATCTTTCCAATCTTGCACCAACAATGAAGCGAGTATGAGGCTTTGATTCTTGTTGAGTTAGTATCAGTGTCAAGAGCATCAACATCTTTGGGATTCTCATTGGTCATCAATGTCGGGTCTACAAGGTTCTCAAACCCAAGCTTTGTCATTACCATGTATACCATGAAACTATTGGCCCAAATCCCAAAGTCACCATCTACAAGGTTCCAGCAAGAACACATAGCAGATGCTTTGGCCAAACTTGCCAAAGAATTGGCAATGGAAGATGAGTCCATTCCAATAAGGGTCCAAAATAGACAAGTCCCAACCCCTATGTTGAACTCATCGAGAGACTTTCTCTTGAAGGGGAGGTTGTCATTTATGGACAAGGAGCTGGATTGGAGGCAAATTCATAGACTATTTGAACATGAACTACCTCAAGAAAAGTCACAAGCCCATCGAAGCAAAGCTCTCTCCTGCTCTCATTGATGGCACCTATGGCGGTCCTTTGACCAAATGTGGTTATGTTTTTAGACAAACCCGTGGCATTATGGCGAGGTACATTAGTCTATGAGTACATCAATCATCGAAGATGAAGATGAAGATCAAGACTAGGATACTTGCCTTGATGATTACAGACATATGTAGCTAGGAGATTCCATCAATGTTAGGTACCGGTGTGGTCACATCAACCACCCAACATTCTACACCTTCATGGCCATTTTTAGTGTTGAATGCCGTTGTGGGTCTGTCGATCCTCCTTCTTCAAGGGTCGGTTCATCTTAGCTACCCGACTACTTTTCCAAGTGGGGCAATCCCACTGAGAGGTCATTCAACATGTGCTTCAATTTTTAGGAACCATATCATATATAGGTTGGGTGCCTCGATGAATTATATCGATAATGGTGCGCATTCAAAAGCTCAACATCAATAGCTTGCGAAAACAGTATAGATTGATACTCTCCATACTACCCAGAGCAAATGGTTTTGGCAGTATTCAACAAAACTCTCATCCAAACTAAAAGACTCTTTTATGAGCGATAATGGAATAGCGGTTGGTTGAAGCCTTGCAGCCGCACATACTAAACTCCAACTCAATCTATCCCATTTTTCTTAATGTATGGGTTTGAAGCCGCTCTACCTTTAGAAGTTCAACTCCCATCAATAAGGATATCATTGGGTAGTAAGATCACTATAGAACATAATGTCAAATTGTGGTTAGAAGAGCTCGAAGGTTTAGAGGAGAGTTACTTATGGGCATGCCAAAATCTCAAGTTGTATAAGGCCAAAATGATTCAAGCTCACAAACAAGTCCTAGGTCTTTTGAAGTAGAGAACTTGTGTTAGTCTAAGGAGACCAATTATTGCCGTCAGAAGAGAGGCAAGTTTGAACCCACTTGGGAAGGCCATGTCATAGAAGGCCAGGAGGATCTTATCATCTTGATTGTAAGGAACACGATGCTTCCAATTAATGGGCTCTATTTGAAGAAATATTACCCATAAAAATCATGTTTGAAAATAATTCTATCAAAGAATAAAAATTTGATTCCATTTCATCAAAACCTTCTCTTCTTTCGAAGCGTTGTTTACTTATCTTGTGAATCCACCATGGCGTATTTTGGGTAGGTGTAAGAGTCCCCCAGTGGCATCCTATCCCTCTTTCACAACACGAACACAAACATAATCAAACATAATCTCCCGATGCTATTAGAATAGGTGTGAGAGAACCCAAGAGGCATCCTATTTTGACTAGCATAACTAAGTTAGGTGTGAGAGAACTCGAGCGACATCCTTTCTTAGTGGGAAGTCTCAGTTTCCATCTATGGCATCATTTCATCAAATCCATGATGTGTTTAAGGTAAGTGTGAGAGAACCTGAGAGGCATCCTTTTTCTTTTAACACATGCACAAAAATAAACACATATCTTTTGTCTCAAGCTACTTTGATGTGGGAGCAAGCCCCCAGTGGCACTCACTCATTAGCTGCTCTAGGTCAGGTCTACATGCTACCTCGCTAGTATGTCACCCCTATGGTCACTTCTTAGAAGATGTGAGTCCCCGTACTTTCTTCTTAACTTAACCATTCAAAACCAACGAGCACCTTGTTAGTATGGTAGATTTCACTGTCCATTATGTAAACTACCTCATGTTAATTTTATTTAAGAAGATGTGAGTCCCCAAGCTTTCTTCTTGAATTAATCATAACTAGGCTAGGTATATTTGAGGTTTAGGATAAGTCCCCAGGCTCTCTTTTTACATTTGAGTTGATATAAGTCCCCAGTGGCATTCACCAGTAGTCAGGTTGGGTAGCCAAGACAGACTATCTTGATGATCAATTCCATTATAGGAGGATGTGAGTCTCTGAGCTTTCTTTTTAAGCTGATTGTTTCTAATTGATGGGAACCTTAGGTTGGTTGATGTTTGTTATGCTGACAGTAACTCACCTGGTGAGTACACCATTCTTGGAAGATGTGAGTCCTAGAGCTTTCTCCTTGAGTTGGACACTAAATACCTATTTTGATATATGACTAGCCATGTCATCTTCTCTAGGGTTTTGGATTAAGCCCTTAGTGGCCCCTCTCCCTGTGGGCATTTTATTTAGATCACATCCTTTGCGACTCCATTTAGACACTACCCGGTTACTCTTGGATTGGCATCCCCTTTTCTTTGTGATTGGAGAATTCAATGGATGCATTGATTCTCCCTTAGTTGGTAAATTGAGATAGGTCTAGGCTTAAGCTTCTCTTTGATCCTAACTAGGTCCTAAAATAAACTAAAATAACAAATTAATTCACTTGTGGATTAGAATTCAAGCCCCAAAGGGCCCCTTTTCCCAGCAAGCATCCTATCTTTAGGCGTTGGATAACTCCCTATAGGAATTGCGACTACGAGTTGAGATAAATCCCCTACTCACTCATAGTAGCCTTAGGTGGGTTCAATCTATTTTTCCACAAGCAGGTTACCCGGTCATTCTTTGGAAGATATAAGACTATGGCATTCTTTCTAGCATGATTATTATCATGGCGACCTAGGTCATGTTTGATTTATTATTGCCCAAGCCTAATGGTCTTTATAGTGGAAGATGTGAGTCCCTTCCCTTAATTGATCATTGCAAAGAAAGGCACTCCTTTGGTGGATAGTTCTCCCATCGTGAAGCTACTCCCCTTTAGTAAATGCGAGATAGGTCTAGGATATAAGCTCCTTCTCAGTGTGATCCATCAAACCAAAATCCATCAAAATAAACAAATAAAAATGAAATTAATCTTGACTATCTTTGAGATTTAAGTCCTAGAGCATTCACTCAATAGTCGTTGGGTTGGGTTCAATATATTGCCTTATCAAGATTACCCAGAACTAGTCTGTGATGTAAGTTTCTTTCTTTAGTATAGCCACATAAAGGCATCCCTTTGGTTGGTTAGTCTTACAATGTGTTTGGTAGAACCCCTTTGAATTAGTAAATTGAGTTAGGTTTGGCCTCCTCACTGATATGATCACAAACCAAATTACATTTGAAACATATCCTGAAATAAACAAATAATAATCAACCCAAATCAAATCTTTTACTTCCTGGTGAGAATTATTCTAATTACTAGTGAATCCAAAATTTTAATCCCTTTTTCACCTTTACTCCCTGGATGACTTGAACTTGCCTCCCCGTGGAAGTTCACATCCCGATCAAAATAAACAATTAAACAAACAACCAATTGAACAAATTCAACCCTTTCTCTCTTAATTAAACAAATCAAATTTCTCTCTCACATGAATCAAATCCCACATGGATATTTGAACGTTTCCAGTGGAATTCACATACTTCACCAGTGGATTCCTCCTTATCTCTTATGTCTTTGACATAAGTAGAGTATTAGCCTTTATTCCTACACCTTGGGTTAGAGAAGATCATCTCTTGTGATGTTTAGTGTTGTTGATCATTTTGGTTAACACAAATATGTGTCTTGTGTCACACCTATTGGCCCTTTATTGACCTCATTTTTTAGAATGAGCTCTCAACCATCTTAGACATAGGACTCTCTTAGACTTTAAGAGTTCCTTAGCCTTAAGACACATCTAGTGATTAGGTGGACACTCAACCTAGCCCTAGAGACTTAGAAGAGTTAGCTATAGGAATAGGTCATGCCTTAGGGGTGTTAGGAAAATTTGCCTACCCTATAGCTTAAACCACATTCCTCACTTTCTTCTTTCAAGTCAAACTCAAATCAATTCCATCTTAATTGATTTTCTCCAAACTAAAATCAATTCCAAATGATTGAAATCCATGATCGATTCCAAATGATTGAAGCTTATGATTGAAATTCTAAGTTAATAATATTTTCTAAGTCCTTTGATTCCCTCTTAAGGTCTTAGCCCAAATCAAATCCAAATCACTTCAAATTCATGAAATTTTCTCACAGCCCATTTATATTCTCATTTATATTCACATATATAAATAAAATTTAAATTCAAATCAATCAAACTAAATTCCAAAATTAAATCCAAATTCTAAAATTCTTTCCTAAGTCTTTTAATTTCTTCTTATGGACTTAGCTCAAATCAAGTTCAAATCACTTCAAATTCATGAAATTTTCTCATAACCCATTTATATTCTTATTTATACTCACATGTATAAATGAAATACAAATTCAAATATCCAAAACAAAATTCAAAACTTAAACTCAAATTCATTCAAAATTCAACCTAAGCCTTTCAGGTTAAAATCTTGAACTTAGCCAAATCAATTTCAAATCAAGTCAAACTCTTGGTTTTTCTTCATAATTCAATCATTCCTACAATCATGAATCCAAATATAAATACAAACTTCAATCACTTAACCAAAACTTAATTCAAAAATCAAACCTAACTCAAACTCATGTTTACCCTTTGAACTTAAAATTGTCAATTAAATCAAAACCCATTTAACTTCAAATCTCTTATAAATGGATTTATATTTCAATCATAAGTGCATATCTGAGTACAATTAAACTCAAACTAAGCTTTGACCAAGCCATTTGACCTACTTAGGCTCTCTTGACCCAAAGTGACCTAAAGTACCCTTATGGGCTTAATTCTAATCCTAACCAAATTAGATTGAACTAAGCCCACCTAAGCCTCTCATCATGATCAATAATCATCATGAGATGATCAATCACTCAAATTGGGTCAAACCAAGTCAAACCTAAGGGTTGACCAAGTCAACAAAATGAAACATAAACTAGCCAAAATCCACCATAGGCCAATTTGATTGAAACCATTGATCAAAACTCATTTATGATCAATGTTTGAACTTGACCAAGTCAACATTTGAGGCTAACCTAGCCCAAATGGCCACTTTACCCAAGTTGGCCCAACTTGACCTAAAAAGTCAAAATATGTCAAAACTTTATCTAAGCCAAATTAATTGGAACCAATGGGTCAAGTTCATTCCAAAATGATTATTGAACTTGACCAAAGCCTCAATTGGTTAGCTAGACCCAACCTAGCCCAATTGACTAGGAACCCAACTTGACCTAAAAGGTCATATTGAGCCAAAATCAAATTAAACCAAAATTGATTGGAAACAAAGACAATAATCCATTTCATATGATCAATGAAATCTAAGCCAACTCATGACCTAGCCCAACTAGGTCAAATGGGTCAAATTGGTCAACTTAACCCATTTGACCTAAATGAACTTAATTGAACCAAAATCAAATATAAACCAAATTGAATCAAACCAAAGCCACCAAAATATTTTGAATGGTCATATGAACTTGACCCAACCCTTGGTTTGACCCAATTTGACCAATTGGTCAACTTGACCCAAGTTGACCCATTTTGACTTAAATGGGCCAACATGAGCCAAATCACATCAAACCAACTCCAAATTCAATGAAACTTGGCCTAACCCATTTTTCAAACATACCAAACATATTCAAATTGAAACCCAATCTAAATGACCATTTTACCCCTAGGCCATAGGGTAAATTTTGGCCAAATTAACTAAGAATTTGGTCAAATCCTATCCATGATCACTTGGCACTCTCTTAGTGGACCAAGTGGACACTAGTAAGTGTGGTGCACCCAACCCAATGGATTTGGGTTAGCCCAACCTAGCCTAAGGTCAAAATCGACCACTTGCATGAAATTGAGCACATGGAATCCCTCCTCCACTTGATTTAAGCACATGGGAGCTCCACTACTCCACTCCTTAGGTCAAACCGAATGTAAGGACACCTATAACAGCCTAACAAACCCACTCAAGGAGCTCAATTAGATCAAAATGGCAAGCTCCTTCATGGTCGTCCGATTGCCATAGGGGGAGATATGCTCCCCCTAATTTCACTTGAATTTGATTATGCCCTATTCGATTGAAGCATAGGAACTGAGAGCAAGCCATTGTTAGCCTTCCCAAGCTTCCTAGAGTGAGTTAGAATTTCCATCTTCTCGAATTTCCTAAAATGAAAATGGGGAGCTCAAGTGAAAATCCAACTTAGTCAATACTCCATACCAAGCTAATTCCTCTTGCAAGCATCATCAGAGGATCAAATTTTGAACTTACCTAGACCTTTTCCCAAGTTTCTAAGGCAAGGAGGGAGTGCTCTTGACCAAGATCGAGTTCAAGTGAAGGTGAAGTTGGCCTCTAGAAGGACCTACCCAATTTCAACACCTCCAAACTTTAACAAAGCTTTGTCTCCACTATACGAAGCTTTTCCAAGGGAATTGAGCACTAGTGATAGCCTCTGGTGAGGTAAGTCATTAAATATAGCTCAATCTAGCCATGGTCTAGTCCTTTGTGAAGTGAAGTTTTATCTCATGAGATTCTAGCCATTAGATGTGGTCTCCATTGCATGGTGAAGGTGTGGGTTGAATTTGAGATCAATTTGAGCTCAATCGAGCTCATATCATGCCATGAGAGATGGACAGTGGCCATCTCCCGTAGGCCATCTTCAAGAAGAATCATGGGCCATCCATTCGTACATTTTAGATGGACGGCCACGATTAAAACATGTAGGATCTGTCATTTAATCCTTTAGAACCATGGATCTAACCTCAGCCCTCTGATCCTTGATCGAACGGGTAAGGAGAAAGTGTGTAGCGCCACCGCTGATGAGGTGCTATGATGTGATAACTTAAATAGTGAATCCTGTTGTGCCACATGGAAAGCACGCGTCGTGTCAGCCTCCATGGCACCAACGAGATTAACTATATAATTAGGGATTTAAATTATCTAATTAATCATGGAAACTTCAAAAATGCATATCTAAGTGTAGAAAAATCAAAAAATATGAAATAAATTTTTTAATAAAAGGTATTTAAATCTAGAATATTATAAAATTAAATTCAATGAATTTTGAATAGTGTTATTTTCTGGATTTAGGTTTTATTAGGAATTTGATTTTGCTAACTACTCTTTAATTACCCCCACTGATTAATTCCAAACTTCTTGTGTATGATTAGTGAGATGACTTTTGTCTCTCCTAATTTTCTTGGGATTTATTGATGATTTAATTAGAAGAATTGCTTGATTAATTTCTAATTACCCTCTTAATATAATTAAGCTCAATTAAGTGTGTGATCAGTGATTTAATCATTTGATTTAGTAGATTAAGGTTTGTTTAAATAAATAGGAGGTTTAGGGAATAATTTTGGGAGAGTTTCCTTAAGCTATTCCTTAAACCCCCTCTTTCTTCCACAATCCAAACTAAATTAAGGATTAATTCACTAATTACCTACCTAATTAACTGGATAAAATTCTAAAACCTTCCAAAACTTAACTAATCCGTCATAGGTAGATTCTTAGGTGTTCAATAACCTAAGTATATTAAGGAAATCAAAATCTAAGTTACATGTGTGAGAGGGGTTATGAAATAACTTAACTTAAGCCCCTTAGTTTAATTAATCATTAATCATGAGCCAATTGCATTAGGCCCTCTTCATTCCTAGGTGCATTGCTGATTTAAATTTCTTGTGTAGTTTTATGTCATATCATTGGCTCATAATTATTTGATTAAGTATGCTAAGGTGGTATAGGTAAGGGGTAATTAACATGCTTAATTCACACCTTAACCTAAATAAAATATAAAAATCACCTAATGATCCTAAGAACAAATGAAATTAACTCACATATAGGGGAAATGGATTAGGACCTACAAACATTCTTTCACATTTTCTAAATTAAACATAAAGAAAATTCAAAATAAAAATAACATTAAACAAACTTTGACTCACTTTGAACTTTCTTATTTCATAGGATTGTCTTTTGGAATTAATTAGGGTGAATGAATTTACATTGCTTTCATCACTTCATTTCTCTCCTAGCATGCTAAATGTGTATATCATATGAAAATCATGCATTCATACTTTTAAAAATCAAATTCAAAATGAAATGTTTCCCTTATCTCAAATTGCATATTTTGGCTAAAGTAAAATATGAATGGCTATTATCACTACTAAATCCAAAACTATTTTCAAAATATATAAATCAAATACCTAAAATTAAAAGTGTGCTACTTATTTATAAGTTTGCATGTGGGTATAAATATGAAGATGTGCATAGTGTGGTTTTCCTTCTCTTTTCTTTTAGCATAGTTTTGAGTAGGATTTAGCAAAGTGTATAGTTCATTTGAAAAGAACATAACATTTTCCTAACCCCCTTCCTATTCATTCCTATGCTATTTCTTAAGAAGGACATCCACACTTTTACACATAAATTGCATAAACAAAACAAACAAACAAATACAAACTTTTTGCATCTTTTTTTTCCATTCATTTCTTTTGTACATGTGTTTGTATTAAGGAAAGTGGTATATTTTTTTGGACAACCCCAGGGTTGTGAGGCTTTAAGTAGCCCTAAGTAGGTCTTGTACTTTACACCCTTGGTGCTAACAATGGTGTCGTACTCACTTATGCCTTTCATAAATACATATGTGAATGTGAATAATGGATAAAAGAAACCAGTATTTTCTACTTAATGAAAATCATGCATCATAAAGCATTCTAATTTTCTTAAGTAACATTTCTTAGCATTCATCATAAAGTGTGCTAAACATTTCCATTCGTATGAAGTGATGTGTGTTTTGTGATATTAATTCACTTTACTTAATCTTAAAATGTCTTTCCTTTCGAGTAAGTTAGTTTAGAGTTGATCTAAACTTAGGATTAATTAAAACACATAATAAAATATTCATTAACAAAATCAAACATGAATCCACTTTATAAATCACTTAGGGTAGGGAAGGAAAGAGAAGTTCTCTTCTCTTTTTTCTCTCTTTACAACCTTTAGTAATTAAGTTGGTTCATTTAAACTAAACAAAATTTCTCAAATAAAATTAACCCAAAATAATTAAATAATTTAAATTAAACCACCCTCTAAGTTGAACATTCTCATACTTAGAAAATCTAAACTTAAAACCTAAGCATACCACACAAACACATTAAAGCTAAGTCACCACTTCTAGCTTTAGGTTAGGGCGATGCATATCTTGATGTTTGCTTTTATTTTTGTGATGTATTATTTTTAGTCTGGATGTGAAGGTGTTGTGCGTACAATGAATGGTAGGATGATTTAGTCTAATCATTATTTTCTGCGAGGATTGTGCTTAAGGGGCACTGTAATAAAAATATATCTATTTTTCATGTGCAAGTGCTTATACCCCTAAGCATAATCCAATAGGTCAGGTGGACTTGGTTACTCATGTGTGAGATTTTACCAATATATATGCTTGGAATTTGTATGATTTGTTTAGCTAATCTCTATTTTACAGGTGTTAGTTAGATTTACTTTTCCTCTTTATGTAATTTTTGCAATTAAGACTTTGGAATGAATGTTATGGGAGATTAGGCTAAGCATTGGTCATAAGATTATATCTTATGTACCATGTGAAGCCTTTAGGTCAACCACCTTTCAACCTTCCAAAAGAAGAAAGAAGAAAAGAAGAAATGAAGACCCCCATAACATGAATTTTCTTACTTAATTATAAATTAATTCATTTGTAATCCAGGTTGTATAATGGTAGAGCTCAGCTACCCAATTTTTTTTGGGTTTGTGCGGTGGTGCCCGGCCACAAATGGCCTTTTATTCTTTTGTGTTAGCTTTATAAAATATTTGATATTTTGTTTAGCTTGTGCATTAAGATGGCATCCTTTTCCTAGTTTCTTCCTTGCTTGATGTATGTCCTGGATGATGATTAGGCTTTTAGGAAAAAATAAATCTTCTACCGAATTTAACAACTCAAAATTAAAAGTAAAGAACTCATAACCTCACCTAAAGCTTAGGCTAAAAATTAAGATAAAATAACTAGCAACCCCTTAACTGGATGAGTATTTCTTTTCTAGAATCATGCACAAAAGCATATTGTTTCACTCTTGATTAGAGGGCTTTCACCTTTGCCAGAGAACTTGGCTTGACCTTTGAGAGCCATGGTGGAAATACACATCCCCCTTCTTGCTGATTTTGGCCCATGATCTTATTTCTCATGCATTAGGCATATGAATCCTATAAGCCTAAGTCAAATGATTGTCCAAAATTAAAAATAAAAAAATGTAATATATTTTACATTAGATCTAAGTCATTTTCCATGCTCTTACATGATCTAGTCTCTTAGAGAGTAAATTTAAGGACTTAGTCTCTTTCTAAAATAAATAATAGCCTAACTATTTTGCATAAAGTATATGACTTGCTCACATTAATTTAAAATCGTAGGAGGAGTTAGTTGGTGGCCACCCCTAGGTGGTTGTAAGTTCAAGCAATCGGGTGGTTTATCCTCTCTTATGGAGGCAAATCAAATACCCATTTTTTTCTTAGATTTAGGTCATGCTTTTGGCCCTAACCAAAGCTCTCTAGATTTAGTTTCAGAGGTTGCTACATCCCTTTGTAGGCCATGAGCATAAATCCTCACCTGTTATGTATTTTCATAACCTTGTATTGTGGAAATATAAGCCCTAAATTTCTAATAAAAATTCAACTCAAATAAATTAATTTAATTTCAAAAATGTAAGGCCCAGCCATAGGATAGTTTGAGATACTCGCTAGGTTTCCTAGCATCATGAGCATCTCCTACTTATCTTTCTTTGGCTTCGATAATAACTCTCTCTCTCTCTCTCTCTCTCTCTCTCTCTCTCTCTCTTGATCAATCTCATTTTATCTTCTAAAAATAAACTAATCAATTGATATTCCTACCTATTAAAATCTTTGGAGACAATGATCATTTACATTTTCTAAGGAATCCACTTCCTTAGGATGTAATTAACTATGGGGGCTTGCCCCTATAGGGAACTTAACAAACCCAGATTAAAATAAATTTTGCTTTACTTTCTCATGTAAAGTAGGGGAAGAATCTTTGATAGATATGCAGACCTATTATCTTTAGGAGTCCTTATTCAGGTGATTAGGTCCATTGTAGGGTGGTGACTCCTATCTCCCGAGATAATACACCTCTCCTCGATGTCACACCTGATCACCCTAATAAGAACATCTGTGAATCTATGTGGTTTCCAAATGCAAAGGGTATATTTCTATCTTCATTTTATCCACATAGATTGAAGATGGAAGTATACACTTAGGAATGTGAATTTTTCACCACACCATCCTACACATGTAGTTTGATTATAATTTCCCTTGAAGTCTCTCAAGTTATTGAACACTTAAGAATCTACCCAAGATTAAGTGATTAAGTTCTGAAATAATTTGGTTTCGAGTTTAGTTAATTAAGCCATTTAATGAAGTGATTAAATCATTAATCAATTTGCAAATTAATTAAGTCTTTATCCAAATGAAATAAACTTAGGAGAAAATTAGAAAAGAAATCCTAATCTTATTCCCTAAGTCTATTCACTATTTCATGATGATTAAAAAAATTAATTAATGAATTTATCACTATTTAATAGGTTAATTAATCATTTATTTAGGTAAGAGAGGGATTAAGGATGAAATAAGCAATTGCCCTAATTAATCCAACAATAAATTCCAAGAAAATTATGGGAGCTAAAGGTCATCTCACTAATCAACCCTATGAAGTTTGGAATTAATTGATGAAGTAATTAAGGAGTACATAGCCTAATTAGATTTCCAATAAAACTTAAATTGAGTGAAAGTCATAATTCAAAATTAATTGATTTTAATTTTATATTATTCCTCACTGAATTATCTTTAAAATGAACTTAAGTTTGTATTTTTTGGGTTTTACTATAACTAGTTATGAATTTTGAAAGTTTCAGCATTAAAAATGAATTAATTAGAGCTAATTATTAATCCCGGGCCACTGGCACGATGTGGCACTTTTCCGCGGCATGGGATAGGTTATTTAAGTTATCACATCCATGACACCTTTTTTTCACCGCCATTCGATTTAAGATGGGACAACCGTAATTAATCTCGTAGTTTAGGCTTAAATTAAAGGGAGATCTATCGTGATTTAATCACAACTGTCCGTTCCAATCATGCGGAACGGACGGTGTGTGATCTATCTCTTCTCGAGCGGCGAGAGATGGATGCCATCCATCGATCGTCGCTCGATCCAAGATCACTCGAGCTCGGATGGAGTTTAAACTCACCGCATACCTTCGAGGAAGCACAAGCAAGGGATTCAACGGTCAAGATCTAATAGGATTACAATTCCCTTTACAAATGACCAAGCAATTTTTATCCTAAGATCAATTTTGAGCAATACCTCGCCAGAGGCTATCACTGGTACTTCCAACGGAGGAGGTAGTTTCGTCTAGTAGAGACGAAGCCCTGTTGAGGGTACCAATTCTTGATTTAAAGTAGATGGCTTGGTTGACCAAGCTCCCCTTCAATCGCAATCGGCTTTGATCGAAGTCCTCCTTCCCATGGCTTGGTGACTTGGGAAACAACTTAATTGAGTTGGACGAGGTCCCTTGATGGTGCTTGCAAGATTAATGTGGGTTTGGCGGAGAATTGGATGGATTTGATCTTCAATTCACCTCCTCTATTTCGGCCTTGAGCAAAATCGAGAAGGAGAAATTAAGGAAGCTTGAAAATGGCCTTGGGAAGCTTAGGAATTCTTGGTTTTGATGCCTACAACTCAGTCAAATTTAGTGCTTCTCCTTTGAGTGGGAATGTGGACCACTAGAAGGATGCCAAGTGGCCTTGAGGAGGAAATGACCAAATTCCAAGTGAATTTGGACATAGAATACCCTTTGACCTAAGAATAAAATGGTCATTTGGGCTTGGTTTTGATTTGTCCAGATTTAAAATGATTCAAAAATGGGTTGGACCAAATTTCAAGTGATTTGGAGTTCATTTAGTTCGACTTGGTTCAACTTGACCTATTTAGGTTAAGTTGGGTCAAGTAGGGTTAGGTTGACCAATTGGTCAAATTGAGTCAAATCATGGGTTATGTCAAGTTCAATTGATCATTTGGAGCCTATGGGTATCATTGGTTTGGCCCAATTTGATTAATATTTGGTTTTAGTTCATTTAGGTTCATTTAGGTCAAATGGGTCAAGTTGACTAATTTGACCCATTTGACCTAATTGGGGTTAGGTCATGGGTTGGTTTAGGCTAGGTTGATCATTTGAAATATATTGCAAGCTTTGTTTTCAATCAATTTTGGTTAGGTTTGATTTCAAGTTGATTTGACCTTTTATGTCAAGTTGGGTTCATGGTCAATTGGGCTAAGTTGGGTCTAGTTGGCTAATTAAAGCTTTGGTCAAGTTCAACAAGTGATTTAGAATGAATTTGACCCATTAATTGCAATCAATTTAGCTTAGATCAATATTTGACCCATTTTGACTTTTTAGGTCAACTTGGGTCAAACTTAGGTCAAGTGGCCAATTAGGCTTTGTTTGGCTTAATTGATGGCTTGGTCAAGTTCAATCATTGATTATGGATTGATTTAGGTTAATGGTTTCAATCAATTTTATATATGAAGAATTTTGGCTAGTTTGGGTTTCATTTGGACTAAGTGTTGACTTGGTCAAAGGCTAGGTTTGATCCAATTTGAGTGATTGACCATTCTAGGATGATTATTTCTCATAATGTGAGGCTTAGATGGGCTTAGTTCAATCCAATTTGGGTTGTATTAGAATTTAGCTCAAAAAGGGACTTCAGGTCACTTTGGGTCAAGTGAGCCTAAGTGGATCAATTGGCTTGATCAAGGCTTGATTCAAGTTTAGTTGAGCTCACATATGGACTTATGAGTGAAATATAAATTCAATTGCAAGTGATTTGGAGTCAAATGGGTTTTAATTTATTTGATAATTTTAATTCAAAAGGGTGAACATAGGTTTGACTTGGGTTAGTTTGATTTTGGTTTGGTGATTGTATTTTATGTTCATATTTGGGCATGTGATTGAAGGAATGACTGTTTGAAATAAAAATCCAAAGGTTTGGATTGATTTGAGAATGATTTGGGTAATTTCAAGGATTTTCCTACCTCACAGGTAATGGTGATTCCATTTTTTAAGTATTTTCCTATGTTAATTGAGTAGTGGAGAGCCACTGTAGATGAGATTCCTAAGGTAATCATAAGGGAAGCCATTTTAAGGTTTAACAAAAAAAGTTAAGCAATTTAACTAGCTCTTGTATATATGCTCCAATAAGCCTTTTGTATCTCACTTGCAATAACAATTACAGAGTATCTATAATCTAATAAATTATATACATGATTTAATAGAAAAGTCATTTGAAAGCTATATATGATCATATATAATTTTATATGAATCATTTATAAATCGATTTATTTCATAATAATATATACTCATAGGTACATTCAGAAAAGATTATCTATTTATTTTTTTACATTTATCTAATGTATATTATTTTATCTCAGGTGTATATATTCATTCTTTGATTAATTATTTCTACTGAGACCTATTGTGTTATAGCTCTTAAATTATATTTTGTTGTGTTATTGTCCTTATGTTATATATTTTGTAAATTACATTCTATTGTACTGTAGGTCTTAAATTATTGTGTTGTTTTATAGCTATTTTTTATTTGTTGTCTAATTTCTTAAAATTCTTATAATCTTTTGTTGTTGTAGTTGTTATGTTGTACTTATTTGTCAATATAATAAGTCTCTCATGATTTGCTATGTTATAATTTTTGTGTTATAGATATGCTAAACATATTTTGTTGTTATATAAAATTTCTTATAATCTATTGTGTTGTAAACATTATGATATTGGGTTACTTGCAACTCATGTGCGAATAATTATATTGGATGATCGTAATGACTTCTATTTGGCCCTAAGACTAAGTACAATTGTCTATGTAGTTTCTATGAGTTCAATATACTCCTAAAAACTTCATAAGATTGATCTATTTCACTTGGCCAACTATCTTTGATCGCAATTCATTGCCATGGGCCAACTTGACTTCACCTTTGCTTAAGTGATATTGAGCAAGTACACAAACACTTGTATAGAATATATATTTTATGTATTTGTCAAACTTATTATAAGGCTAAACACAATCTAACATGAATATGAGGTAATTATTAAGATGAAAATAATCAAATATGAATGATAATTTTCTCAGAGCCTTAGAAGAGCTATTCTTTAATAATTATCGGATAAAAAAATTAATCTTCATAATTTTAGCAATTAAGATTTAGCTATGGCCGTATGATTGCTTGATCAGTGATTGAAAACTTAAATCTTTTTAAATTGTTCAGGTTTGACTAAATGAATTTTTCACTCAATATTTTTAAAAAATGAACAAACAAATAAATAAAATTTGAATTTGTAGACTTTTAATTGTTATCGGCTCTCTCTCAACACAGAAGGCGAGTCTACACGTGCATAATAATTCAGCATTTATTAAATATATATTTAATTAGTCAAATGGATAGAAATACTAATATAGTAAAATTAACTTAAAATAATAATCCCTAGATGCGTACATCTGCTTCTCTCTCATGCTATACTATTACGCGTTTATCGTGGACTTCTTCCTGCATGCATGCATATGACTTCACCACCGTTGCTCTTTTCAATTCATCTTCTTTAAGTATATTAAATCAGTTCTTAGGCTATTTTTGTTTACTTGATATATACTTTAGTACTAATTAATGTTTTTAAATCCAACTATATATACATATATGCTTATACTCACTGGAAACCCTAATTAATAATAAACAAGTAATCATCAGCAAATTCCATTAAAAACCTCCTTTAAAAGACAACGCCTTGTATATTTCCTCAGCGTTGTTTTTTTCAACCGGCGGAACAACCCAAGCATTAATGGAGGAAAATAAACTTTCCGAGTTGATTAAGCGCTACTTAATTAAACTTTTTAAAGTCAAACTATATATGTTTATGCTCACAGGCAACACTAATAATTAATAATTATGTCGTCATCAGCTAACTCCTATAAAAACCCTCGCATTTCTCTTCCAAAGTCATCAACCGAGTTATATCTTTAGGATTTCAATTTTAATTATGTCTCGCAACTTTCTTCCCTCTCTCTCCTCCTTTCTTCTCCTCTTCCAAGCATGGCTTCTGGTGACAGCTCTCGAAGGCCATGCAGAGGCCACGGAGCAGGAGAAGAAGGCAAGCATGGCCTTGGTTTGATTTAATCTGCTTCAGAAATCACGGTTTATTGATGCTAATTAACATTAATTACGACTGACTTTGTCAGGCTTATATTGTTTATATGGGTGAGCGGCTTAGGGAGGAACCTGACTCAATACTATCATTTCATAAAAGTCTGCTCAACCAAGTGATTGAAAGGTAATTAACAAGCAAGGTAGCAACAAATTTTATATTGTGTTTTCTTATTTTTCTTAATGGGAAAAATATTTTCAGACATATTGCATATTGTAGGGATGTGAAGGAGGAGTTGAGTTCTATTCATTCTTAATTTGATTTAAGTTTGAATAATTAATCGTATTTAATTTTATGAATTTAATTAGCTCAAGAGCTAATTTATTTATTATAAAAAAAATTGATTCAAGTAATTATTATAATAAAATGATTAAAATATATAAAATTAAAAAAATAATAAGAAATTACTTTATATAAAAAAATGGAATATAATTTTAAATTATTTTAATAAAATTATATTTAAATTATTATATTCTAATATAAGTGTATTTTATATCAATATCTTTAAATGATCCAACATATGATCTAATGAATCGTACAAAGGTTGGCTCATCCAAATTTAAGCTTAATTAAAGTTATGAGTTAATTTGACTCACTTATATCTTTAATTTTTTTTCACTGAAAATTAGGTAATGTCAATCCATATACACACATCTCATAAAATTGCATATATTTTATTCTCTTATTTGTTGGATACTTTTGAAAATAGTGAATCTTAAATTTTAGTTCAAAATAAAATGTGTTTGATGATAACTTTTATTTTTAAAATTATTCAAAATATTTTAAAAAATTATTTAGAGTATTTTTAAAATAAAATAATATATTTTTAAAAAATAAAAATAAAAACGCTTAAAGCATATTAAATAAATATATTTATAAAAATAACATAAAAATTAAACAAAAAATATAAAATAATATTGTTCCCAAAGAACTCCTAACCAATTGAAACGTAAACAAATTTTGTTTTGCATATCATTTTCTAAAATGATTAATCGAAGCATTAAGAGTTGCAAAACAAATTAAACCTCACAAATTAGTCAAATAATTCCATCTTAAGCACAACTTCCTAATTCAGACTGATGCCAAATTATGACTGCAGCGATGTTGCAGCTGAAAGCCTAATCCATAGTTACAGCAGAAGTTTTAATGCATTCGCAGCGATGCTCACAGAAGAAGAAGTGAACAAGTTCTCAAGTAATTCCACTGAAATAATCAAAATTATCAAAACAAATTGTTATTGTAAATTTTCTAAGGCGTTCATTATAATCACGCTTGCGTGTGGATATATTCTCAGACATGGATGAGGTGGTTTCCGTCTTTCCTAGCCAGCAAAGAGAGCTTCATACTACAAGATCGTGGAGCTTCATGGGCTTCTCATCGAGAGCGCCTCGTGGCGCCTTTGAGTCCGACGTCATTATCGGCGTCCTCGACACCGGAATATGGCCCGAATCCAAGAGCTTCGACGACACTGGCTTCGGCCGAGTGGAACGGCACCTGCCAGACTTCCAACAATAATTTCACATGCAACAAGTATGATCTCATACATATATAAAAGTAGTTTTCATTCTGTTTCATTAATAAACAAAAAATTTTAAAATTTAAAATTTTCCAGTCGCTGATAACGTTTTCAATTACTTGATATATAAACAGCAAGATCATCGGAGCGCGCTACTATCACCTTCAAGGAAACATAAGCGCTGGAAACATCGCATCCCCACGTGATACAGAAGGCCACGGCACACCTCCTCCACGGCAGCCGGTCGGTTGGTCGCCAATGCCAATCTCTCCGGCCTCGCCGAACAGCTCGTGGCGGAGTGCCATCTGCGCGGCTCGCGGTGTACAAGGTCTGCTGGGAAGACGAGGGCTGCTCCGACATCGATCTCCTCGCCGGTTTCGACGATGCCATTGCCGATGGCGTAGACATCATTTCCATTTCCATTGGCTCAACCTTCCCTAGTAATTACTTCAGCGATCCTATTGCCATTGGAAGCTTCCACGCAATGAAGAAAGGCATCCTGGTCTCGAGCTCGGCCGGGAACACTGGTCCAGGGAGGTATAGCGTGGCCAACACGGCGCCGTGGTTGCTGACCGTGGCAGCGAGCACTATTGACCGCAAGTTTATCGCTGAAGTCAAGCTTGGAAATGGCGAAGTTTACCAGGTATGATTCTATCACATGCTTCTAAGTACACCAGTACTCTAAAACAATTGCTAAATATCTAACTAACAAATGTAATTCTTCTGGCTGGTGGCAGGGAATGGCGGTGAACACCGAAGGTTCCAATGGCACGATGTACCCTCTGATATATGCGGCAAATGTACCAAACATAACAGGTGGCTTCGACGGCTCACTCTCCAGGTAAAGCAACCAACTCATCTCTATATTCAAATACAATAGTCCTTTTAAAAACCATTACATGATTAAATTTACCAGTAATAATTCTCTCTAAATAAACATACATGGCCTTCTTTTTATTTTGTTTAAGTCGCTCAAAAAAACCGAACCCAAACTAACTTTCTGTGTAAAAAATTCATTACTCCTGCAGATTTTGCAGTCAAGGAACTTTGGACGGCAAATTGGGAAGCATACTTATATGCGATGGAATAAGTGAGGGCAATGGACCGCAGCTCGCCGGCGCTATCGGCGCGATTATGCCTGCACAAGGCATAAATGATGTTGCTTTCGAGTTCAAGCTTCCTGTCTCTGTGTTGGACGTTAATGATACCGCCAAAGTCCTCCTATACTCCAACAAAACAAGGTCTGTCTCTCTAATCATTTTAGGGAGATGAACAATCAGCTAAAAATCATTTAATAGGCATTTATGTTTCTTTGATATATATATATATATATATTTTTTGTTCTGACCTCTGATAATCATCCAACGGCGAGTGTTGAAAAGAGTGAGGGGGTGTTTGATAGTCTTGCGCCTTATGTGGCCTCGTTTTCATCTCGTGGACCAAATTTCATTACACCTAGTTTACTCAAGGTAATTAATTTTTATCTGATCAAACTAAATTAAAGGTTTTCGTATCTCATTTAGGCTGCTCATAACTCATAAGCTTTGAATTCATCGAGCTTATCTTATATAATGTAGCCTGATTTGACGGCACCTGGAGTTGATATCTTAGCTGCATGGTCTCCACTTAGCTCGGAAAAATCTGCGTTGTATAATATTATATCTGGAACGTCCATGGCTTGCCCTCATGTTACTGGTTCAGCAGCCTACATCAAGTCTTTCAACCCAACTTGGTCTCCTGCTGCGATCAAGTCTGCTCTCATCACCACTGGTACTTCTTCACCACCATCTCCATCTGATATAATCATATAAATTAAGCTGCAACAGATTGAATTATATTATCTCATATTTATTGATCTCTCCATTACTTTCTTACAGCATTCATCATGAGCCCAGAGAAGAACACCGAAGCAGAACTTGCTTATGGAGCAGGCCATTTAAATCCCATCGGATCATTAAACCCTGGCCTTGTCTATGATGCTGATGAGGCTGAATATGTGAAGTTTCTATGCAGTCAAGGCTACACCACTGAAACACTTAGAAGGGTGACGGGAGATTCAAGCAATTGTACTGCTAAAACAAATGGAACTATCTTTGATCTCAACTATCCCACTTTTGCTTTGACAATCACAACGGGAAAACCCTTTTCAGCCACATTTCGTAGAACCGTCACTAACGTTGGAGATTCAAGTTCCAACTATATTGTCAACGTGGCTGCTCCTCCTGAGCTTAAGATCAGCGTTGTCCCGCAGGTCTTGTCGTTCCAAAATCTTCTTGAGAAGCAATCCTTTGAAGTAAAATTGGAAGGAGAGACTAATTACACTCTTGTGTCAGCTAGTTTGGTGTGGAGCGATGGCGTGCATAATGTCAGAAGTCCTATTGTCGTGCTTACGGCATAAATATCAGCTCATCCTGAGCATAGATTTATCGATTCAGTTTTATACGGTTTGTATTTGAAAATTTCATTTGTTTTCTCTTGTTGTCCATGTTTGTAAGGGCATATATGAGCTCCTTTATTTTTTTTTGCTTGTATCAATGAAAACTTTTCTTGACACAAACACAAGCCCTATTGTCGTTCAGCCATCGTTGTCATCATGGTGGAGTTGGAAATTGAATGCGTGGGATGCAGATTAATTAATAATCAGTCGTTGAAATAATGATGGTGATATTCCAACAAGATCACACCCAACGTGCAGTTTGTGCGCTGATTGCTTTACTACTTTTCAGGACCATGAGGAATGTGAATGACATCCACCAGCAGAAGAAAAAAATAAAATAAAGAAAGATGTTCATAAATAATAAAATTTTTATTATTAAAAAATGTTGAAAATTAACAATGTTATATATATATATATATATATATATATATATATATATATATATATATATATATATATATATATATATATATATATATATATAATATTTAGTTAAACATCTTCTCTACATTATAATGTCTAATCATAATTTTTTTAATAAATTCATTTTTTTAAGTTAAACTAACAAATTGGAAGAGCAATTCAATAAATAATCCAATTAACTACCCAATTCAATTTGATTTTCACATCCATGATAGCAAACACTTTTGAAAAAGCTAGCAAGAAGTGTTATTACTTTCACTTCAATCTTGTGAGGCCCTTAAAAAAACTATTACATGCTAGAACATTCATAGTACTAGAGTGAGACTTTAGCTGTTTGGTTGAAATCTAAAATGATCGATAGATAGATAGATAGATAGTTACAAAAAAAAATCATAGGAGACATCAAATTATATATATATAAAATCTAAAAATGAAAAAAAAAAAATCATAGTGCCTGACTCGATTGGTTGAAATGAATCACTATATAAACAAGATTATAGAAATCTATTTTTTTTCTCTTAATTGAGAAAAGTTAAGATTATAAAGCTAGGAATATTAGCATAGTCTTCTATATTTATAATTTGAATTCCTACAAAAATAGTGTAAAGTGAGAATGTTTATCAAAAGATGACTGTTTAATAATCACAACCAAGCGATGTTGGTCGGTCAACAATAATTGAGTAATGATAATCGAGTGATGGTACAAATGATAACTATCAAATGATGGCATCATTGAATGCTGACAATCAAATGATGACAAGTAGGTGATAATAGTTAAATGATGATGTTGATGATTGAACAATAACAACCAAGAAATGATATATAGGAAATGAAGGATAGCAAATGGTGGTCCTCCGATGTCTTGTTTATGTTGACTATCAATTATAACTCTAGATTTTCTCAAACCATAAAGCTTTTTTTTTTTTTTTTTTATTTCAAGTCTAGATTCTTTCCATGTGGATAACAAGGAATCTATTTAGAGTTTTAAAAGTAAATTTTATTTATTTTAATCAAAATCCCAACAAATGGCAGATGTTAATTCCATTATTATAGATGACATTTTTAGTATTTAAGAGCCTTAGTGATTATAGAATTAAGTACTATTGGGCTTAGTAGATTTTATTCTTCAAGATGTTCATTTTGATTATAAGCTCAAAAAAATTTTAAAACAATTAATTTATTCTTCAACTAAAATCACAAAATTCTTTATCACCCTTCAATTGTTTGATTTAGACTCATTTTAAGTTCAATTGGATCATCTTTAGTGTTGTTGAGCTTATCTCATAGTGATGTTCAGTTCAGTTATAAATTTGTTAAAATTTAAGTTCGAATGATCCTATATATTTAGTTCAAAAAGTTTTCAATAAAAAAGTTTTATCAAGATTCACATTTGATTGGATTAATTTTTGGTGAGGCATCATGAATAAACTTTGCACATCATATTAAAAAAATTTATGTTAAAATTATTAGATATTCAAAATAAAAGATATTTTATTAAATAATAATTTTGATTATCAAATTATTATATAAAATTATCTTATCATTTTTTATATATATCTTATCATTTTGATAAAATATCATCCTATTTTGACTATATATTGTACTCGTCAAATATCATAGCATCAAGCTCAAATTGCTGCACTTCCTCAAAAATAAATAAATAAATCAAATCAAATGGAATCCCATTTATTTTAGTAGGCTCAATAAAAAATGAAAATAAAATTTATTCATTTTTACTTAAGAAAATATTCGATTAACTCACCAAGGCAAAGTGGGTTCAATTTGATTGTATATGTGAATTACTTAGAGAAATGAAAGTCTACTCTTCCGAGCTTATGACATGTTATTTTTCTGAACAAATAAATGAAGAAAGATTTAATTCAAAGAAATTATTATGTGCGAAGTCTAAATGTAGCTTTCATACTTGAAATCTAATAGCATAGCATCATGTGACACTCATCAATATATAATTATCATATATTAGCTGTGAACTGCTTTGTATTATTATATATTGATATGTATACATATGTTATTATTATCTTACAATTAATATTATATTAATACAAAATAATTTTCAATCAATATACGACAATTATGTATTAACTGAGCATCATTAAGTACTTCATATTATTTTAAAATGTAGAATTACATCTAAATTGCACACTTAATCATTTATATTTTATGTAAGGCCTGTTTGAAAAAAATTATAATTTTATGTTGTGTATTAGTTATAAACTAATATATATTGTTATGTATTGATATTTACATTTATATTATTATTATATTATAATTAATATTATATTAATACAAAATAATTTCAAGTCAATATACCATAATTATCATATAACATTTATTATTAATTTAAATATAGAGTTATATCTAGAATTAGCACTTTTTGATTGAAATCTAAAAATGATCGATAGATAGATAGATAGTTACAAAAAAAATCATAAAAGACATCAAATTTTTAATATATAAAATCTAAAAATGGAAAAAAAATCATAGTGTTTGACTCGATCGATTGAAATGAAGCAGTGGTTGAAATGAATCACTATATAAAACAAGATTATAGAAATCATTTTTTTCTCTTAATTGAGAAAATTTAAGATTATGGTCTTCTATAAATTCCTATAAAAGATGAGAATGCTTTTAATAATCACAATCAAGCGATGATGATCGGTCAACAATAATTGAGTAATGATAATCGAGTGATGGGATGAATGATGACAATTGAGCATAACAATCCGAAAATTCGCTACCGATCTCTCGATAATATTGAATTGAAGAGAGTATAATTTAATTGTCGGTGTGATTTTCAGAAGGCGTATGGAATAGTAGATAAGACACTACCCAGAGATTTCATCCTCATTTGGTGAGAACTTTAGATCTAGTTCTAGGTTTCCTATAGGCGCAAGCACCCATAGTTAATTATCCCTCCCAATAAGTGAGAGAGAACTTTCAATTAAGGCTAGTCATTAGATCGCTAAATGCATAGCGTATAGTAGCACCATGTGGAGTTTTGAAATTTAAAATTATGAAATTCATCATTTCAGCTTAAACTGAATGGTTGGGGGAATGATGACGTGCCCGATCTAGATCTCATGATTCCATCATCCCGGGACGCTGTGGTCCCTAGTCTACTTAGTCAGAAGAGGTAGTCGACCCAACCTGACTGAAGGATCCTTATCAAAACACAGTTACATCGCCCAAAAATCCTTGTAGACCTGGGTGGTGTTTGTCAAGGAGACAATCTTAAGTCTACCTTAGCTGATAGAGAGTTGTTTGTCCTATCAAGTATACCCTATGATGCATAACTCAAATGACAGAGCCATTGGAGAGCATAAGTGTTGCAGTCGTGATCATAATATAATGGAGCCTTACTGGCCAAACTACCCGAATGAGGACTCGTCAACTACATCATCTGGAGCGAGCTAAATCTGTGATCAAGGACACACGTCATTGGCATGAGATTAGTTGAGACTGAACATAGTAGAACACTTGATTTGACATTGACTTATTTTTGAGCTAGAGTTTTCTTAATTTATCACCTCCGGTAAATAGTTACGAAAGGTGGATAGATTGAGCTTTGTTTTAACCTTTTAATGATAGAATTTCATTTAAGTAATTTTAGATTAATACTTAATTTGAGTTAATTTGATTTAAAAATATAATCATATTTTGATGGAAGTGTCTCCTCTGAAATCACCATTCAACGACCATCATAGAGGTAGATGTATTATTTGAATCAAATATATTAGATAACTTTAAATCTTGTCAACTCTGTTTAGCTACTAATAGAGGATCAGATCTACTATCATATGACAGAATTAGCTTCTCAGATATTTTTATTAAGTTAAAATTCTTATAATAGATTTTAGGTTTTGTTAACCCGGACCCAGTCCTAAGACTAAACCGGGAAGTAACCCGCGCAGCATCCTCAGACACTTGAATTTAAATATTCAACATAGTATAGGGGCCCATGCGAGTGTATTTGAGAATGCCTTAATTCTTACGTTTCTTGTACAAAGTATTTAATCCGTGGTTTTTATTTAGATTGTAATTTAAAATATTACTCGTAATTAGCTTACTTATTGGATTTTCTAATTCTCAAATATCATTTGGCTTATAGTCTTTCCAATTGGTTGCTCATCTTTGGTGAAAATCTCTTTTAAATTCATTTGATTTTCACCTCAACTTGAAGATAACACTCAACAAATTTCATATGTGTCAATTTTATGTTCAATGGAAGCTTTCTTTAGAAATCTATTTTAAATTAGACATTCCAATATATGGATTACATAAGAAGACTTATTCTTTATGAATCTCACTTTAGGGTTTGAATTGAGCTCTATCTCATTTGAAAATTAACCTTCTAGCTTCATGTAACCTCCTCATAAGTATAACATGAATTCAAAGTTATATTTGCATTTGGCTTATTCTATTTTAATCATTTTCACACATGATAGAACATAAGCCACAAGATTCAATTAATTCTTCTTAACTAATTAACCATTAACCCTTATAGTTTGTTATAGAATGTAAATGAATTATCAAACTTCATCATCATTCTCCAAGCTCAATTGTGCTTAATTAAGATCACTTTACTTTTCTCTCACATTGAATGTAATGATTTAAAATCCATTGAATAAATCATTTTTAAGTTTATGATGCATTATTAAGTCCTTTGTAAATATCATTCCAAATTTGATTTCCTTGCAAATTGATTTTAATTTTGGGACTTTGCACTTTCATATTGTTTCATTATTTATGTGTTTTCTCTTTTTTAATGAATTTTGATTCTTTTCCTCTTTTTTTCTAAGTCTAAAAGTTTAACAAAATTTCAGCAGCATTTCGGCTAGTGGGAGCGACATCTAACAGATGTTGGCTTACTCGGTATGCCCTAATGAGCGTAACTAGTAGTGCTTTGCGACACTACGGTCAATTTTTTATCTTGCCGCACCCTAATGAGCATGACGAGGCCTTCAAACTTGCAAAGAAACACAAGCAGATACATATACACATTCGTATATTTATCCCTCATGTTCAAACTCATTTTTTTGCATGTTTGTTGATCTCATTTTTAGAATGAGCTCTCAACCCCTCCATCTTAGACATATGACTTCTCTTAGGCTTTAGGAGTTCCTTAGTCTTAAGACACATCTAGTGATTAGGTGGACACTCAACCTAGCCTTAGAGACTTAGAAGAGTTAGCCATAGGAATAGGTCATGCCTTAGGAGTGTTAGGAAACTTTGCCTACCCTTAGCTTGAACCATTTCTCACCTTCCTTCCTTCAAGTCAAACTCCAAATCAATCTTATTTGATTTTCTCTAAACTTAAATCAACTCCATATGTTTGAAATCCATTTTTGAAATCTATGATTGAAACCCATAAATGAAATTCCTAAGTTCAAATCTTCCTAAGTCCTTAATCTTCCTTTTAATGGACTTAGCCTAATCATGATCTAAATCAATTCAAAATCATGCATTTTCTCATAACTCATTTATATTCTCATCTATATTCACATATATAAATGAAATATAAGTATAAATCAACCAAATCAAATTCAAAAATTCAAACTTCAAACTTCAACATTTTCCTAAGTCCTTTAAATTCCCTTTTAATGGACTTAGCCAAATTTATGATCAAATCACTTCAAATCATTGAGATTTTCTCATAATCCATTTATATTCTCATTTATATTCACAAATATAAATGAAATATAAATGTAAATCAGTCAAACCAAATTCAAAAATTCAAATCCCTACTCCAAAATTTCTTAAGTCCTTTAAGTTTTTATTCATGGACTTAGCCTAAAATCATGATCTAAACCAAATCAAATCCTTGAGATTTTTTATAATTCATTTGTATTCTAATTTATATTCATATATATAAATGAAATATAAATTCAAATCAATCAAATCAACCCCTCAAATCAAATTCCAAACTCAAAATTTTCTTAAGTCCTTTAAATTCCCTTTTAATGGACTTAGCTAAAATCATAATCAAATCATTTCAAATCCTTGAAATATTCTCATAATCCATTTATATTCTCATTTATATTCACATACATAAATGAAACATAAATTCAAACAATCAAAACCAATTCCAAAATCAAACTCAAATCCACTCAAAATCAACTTAAGCCTTTCAAGTCAAAATCTTTAACTTAGCCAAATCAACTTCGAATCAAGCCAAACTCTTGATTTTTCCTTCATGACTCAATCAACCCTACAATTATGAATCCAAATATAAATACAAACTTCAATCATCAAATCAAAACTCAAGTCAAAATCAAACCCCAAATCCATTCATATTCCTCATTTGAATATGAAATTATCAAATGAACCAAAACCCATTTGACTTAAAACCACTTGCAAATGGATTTATATTTCAATCATAAGTCCATATACAAGTTCAATCAAACTCAAATCAAGCTTTGACCAAGCCATTTGACCCACTTAGGCTCACTTGACCCAAAGTGACCTAAAGTACCCTTATGAGCCAAATTTTAATCCTAACTAAATTGGATTGAACCAAACTCACTTGTGCCTCTCATCATAATCAACAATCATCATGGGATGATCAATCAATCAAATTGGGTCAAACCTAAGGGTTCACCAAGTCAACACTTAGCCCAAAATGAACCTAACATAGCCAAAATCTACCATAGGCCAAATTGATTAAAACCATTGATCTAAGTTCATTCATGAACTATGTTTGAACTTGACCAAGTCAACATTTGAGCCAAACCTAGTCCAATTAGCCACTTGACCCAAGTTGACCCATCTTAACCTAAAAAGTCAAAATGTGTCAAAACTTCATCTAAGCCAAATTGACAAACCAATGGGTCAAGTTCATTCCAAATCACTTGTTGGACTTCACCAAAGCCTCAATTGGCCAACTAGACCTAACCTAGCCAAATTGACCTTAGACCTAACTTGACCTAAAGGGTCATGTTGAGCCAAATTTGAACTTAATCCAAATTGCTTGGAAACAAATATACCAATCCACTCCATATGACTAACCAAACCTAAACCTACCCTTGACCTAGTTCAAATCAGTCAAATGGATCAAATAGGTCAACTTGACCCATTTGACCTAAATGAAGTCATATGAGCCAAATTTAAAACTATACCAAATTGAATCAAACTAAAGCCACCAAAACATTTCAAATGGTCATATGGACTTGACCCAACCCTTGGTTTGACCCAACTTGACCTAAGTTGACCTATTTTGACCTAAATGGGTCAACATAAGCCAAACCTTATCAAATGAACTCCTAATCTCATGAAACTTGGCCAAACCTATTTTCTTCATACCCAACATATCGAAAAAATTAGAAAAATGAGCATTTTACCCCTAGGCCATAAAACAAATTATGGACTAATCCATGGGTAATTTGGTCAAGCCCTCTTCATATCAACTTAATACCTTCCTAATAGCTCAAGTGGACCTAATGAAAAGTGGTGCACCCAAAGGTTTGGGTCAGCCCAAATAGACCCTAGGCCAAACCCGACCCCCTAACTCAAATTGGCTCATTCAAAATCCTCCTTCCACTCAATTTGAAGTACATGGGAGGTTACCAATCTAATCAAGACCTCAAACTGACCATGTGCAAAGATCTAACAGCCTAAACAACCCCTCACATATGGTCAATTAGATCAAAATGGCAAGCTAAGGCTTGGCCATTCAATTGCCATAAGGGGAGATATACTCCCCCTAATTCAATTTGAATTGATCATTCCAACATTCGATTAAGCCCTGGTGAGTGTTAGGAAACTTCAGAGAGCAATCCCAAGCTTTATAAGAGGGATTTGAAAAGAGCATTTCTTGAATTTCTTCCTTGGAAAATAGGGGAGCTCCATTAAATACTCAACTTCCTCTTCACTCAAATCCACTCCAATTCCTCTTGCACACTCCCTCAGGGGATTAATTCGAGTGCACCCAAGCTCTCATTTAAGTTCCCAAAGCAAGGAGAGGTGGAATTGAATCAAAGCCACAAGCAAGGTGAAGTGGTGTTGGTCCATAGGGAGATCTACTCAACCCCAAGGCTTGAAACTTTCAACAGGGCTTCGTCTCCACTAGATGAAGCTACCTCATCAAGCTCAAGCGCCGATACCACCTCCGGTGAGGTATGGAATTTTCCAATCACTTAGCTTAAGGGGTGTTGGTCTTTTGTGAAAGCAATTTTCATGTCATGAGAAATCCATCATTGGATAGGCTTCTCATTAGCTTTAGATGGTGTGGGTACAATCTCATTCCAATCTGAGCTCAATCGAGCTCAGATCTTCCTTAGATCATGGACGGTCTCTATTGAGCCTAAGGGAAGAACTGAGGTGATCTTTGTCGTCCATCCGCGCATTTTAGATGGATGGTGAGATTAATCCACATTTCAAAATGATTTATCCCTTTAAAACCACGATGATCACGGCCATTCGATCTTTGATCGAATGGCAGATCAAAAGCGTCCAACCGCCACCCTGCGACATTTAAATAATCCCTCCGCGGCATGTAAAGTGCGGCCTTTCCACGCGTGTGTTATGGTGAGGAATTAGTTAGAGATTTAATTAAATTTAATTAATCTCCTAACCTTCAAAAATTCATGTCCTTCAATAAAATTCAGAAAACTATGAGGTAAAATTCTATGGAAAGATAATTCAACCTAGAATATTTTAAAATAATTTCAATGGATTTTGAATTATACTTTTCTATATTTTTGGGTTTTAATGGAAATATAATTTTGATAATTACTCCTTAATGAATCCTCTGATTAATCTCAAACTTCTTGGGTATGTTTTAGGGGACGACCTCTGCCTCCCCTAATTTTCTTGGGATTTATTTAAGGCTTAATTAGGGGAATTATAAATATATTTCCTAATTACTCTCTTAATATAATTAAGAATAATTAAGGTTGGATTAGTGTTTTAATCCATCACTAAGGTTGATTAAGGTTAGATCCATGAATAGAGGCTTATAAAATAATTTTGGATATTTCCCTAAGCTATTCCCTAAACCCCTTTTCTTTCCTTAATCTTTTCTTAATTAAGGGTTAATTCATTAATTATCCTCTTAATTAATTTCTTAAAATTTTAAAAACTTTCAGAACTTAATTAATCTACTTTGGGTAGATCCTTGGGTGTTTAAGAGCCTAAGTTCAATTAAAAAAATCAAAACCCAATTCTTATGTGTGAAGGGGTGTTTTGAAATTACTTAAGCTAAACCCCATGGTTTAATTAACTATTAATTATGAGCCAAATTGCATTAGACCATTTTCTTCCTAGGTGCATTGCAAGTTTAAATTCCTTGTGAGTTTTTATGTCATCTTATTGGCTCATAATTACTTGGTTAACTATGCTAAGGTGGTGTATGTAAGGGTTAATTAACTCGCTTAATTCATACCTTAACCTAATTAATATATATAAATGAATCTAGTCATCTAAAAATTAAACAAAAATATCAAACACATGTGGGAATGGGTTAGGAACAATAAACTTAATTCACATTTTCAAAATTAAGTCAAACTTAAAACTAAACAAAATCACATTGAATAAACTTTGATTTATTTTAAGCCTTCTTATTTCATAAGAATGTCTTTAGGATTTAATTAAAGTGAATGTGTTTACATGCTTCCATTGCTTTGATTCTTTCCCCAACATGTTAAATTTGTATGCCATGTGTTTTCATGCATCCATATTTTTCCAAATCAAATTCAAAATAAAAAAATGTTTACTTTATGTCAAATTTGCATGTGTTGACTAAAGTAGAAATATGAGTGGCTATTATCACTATTAAATTCAAATTATTTCAAAACATATAAATCAAATGTCTAAAACTAAAAATGTGTTACTTATATTTTAATTATAAGCTTGCATGTGAGTAAGATGTAAGGTGTGCTTAGCATAGGTTTCCCTTCTCTTTTATTTTACTATAGTTTTGAATAGGATTTGGTAAGATGTATGGTTCATTTGAAAAGAACCTAACACTTGCCTAATTCCATATCCTATGCATTCCTATGCAATCACTTGAGAAGGTTTCCTATGTTTGCACACATAAATTACATAAACAAAATGAATCAACTAATACAACTTTTGCATTCTTTTTTTCCAATTTATTTCTCTTGTACACATGTTCGTATTTAAGGAAAGTTGTATATTAGTCCCGGACAACCCAGGTTGTGAGGCTATAAGTATCCCTAAGTAGATCTTGTTCCTTACACCTCTGGTTAACAATGGCGTTGTACTCACTTATACCTTTCTTACATTCATGTGTGCATGTGAAAAACTGGATAAAGAAACCTATTTTTACTTAAGAAAATTATGCATAGTAAACTTCAAAATTTCCTTAAATGAATTGCTTAGCATGCATCATAAAGTGTGTTAAACACTCTCATTTGTGTGTATAGATATGCTTAGGACTAATTCATATGCATGTTATACATGTTGGGAAAGAAATGAAGTGATGTATATTTTGTGAATTTAGTTCATTTTATTTAGTTTTAAAAAGCCTTTCTTTTTGAATAGGTTTGTTTAGAGTTCATCTAAACTTAGGATTAATTAAAAAACTAAATCAAAACATTCACTAAACAAAACTAAAATATGAATCCACTTTAGAAATTACTTAGGTTAGGGAAGGAAAGAGAAGTTCCCTTCTCTTTCCTCTCTTTATAACTTAGAATTAATCATAGGATTCACTTGAACCTAATCAAAACATGAAATAAAATCAACCCAAAATAATTAAACAACTTAAATGAAACCCTCTTATAAGTTAAATATGTTTTCACACTTGGAAAATTCTAAAGCCATAGCTAAAGCATACCACACAAACCTTCCAAAGCACACACATTAGGCTAAGTCATCACTTCTAGCTTTAGGTTAGGGTGGTGCATGGTTTGATATTTTGTTTTATTTTATGATATATGTTTTAGACTAGATATTATGATGTATGCTTGTAGAATGAATGGTAGGATGCTCTTAGTCTAATCATTATTTTTTGCAGGGGATTGTGCTTAAGGGGCGCTATCATAAATAAAAATATAAATGCTTTTAAGTGTAGGTGCTTTATACCCCTAAGCATAATCCAATAGGTTAGGTGAACTTAGTCACCCATGTGTGGGGTGATAAGTCCAATATACATGCTTGGGATTTATGTGACTTGTTTTAGCTAATCTCTGTTTTGTAGGTGTTAGTTAGATTTCTATTCTTTTCCTTTTCATATAAATTTATGCAATTAGGATTTTGGAATGATTGTTATGAAGATTAGGATGAACATTGGTCATAAGATCCTATCTTATACACCATGTGAAGCCTTTGAGCATCCACCTTCCAACTATCCAAAAGAAGGAACCAAAGAAGAAAGAAGAAAAGAAGAAGGAAGAAATAAAGCTTGAAGACCCCCATAACAATGAATTCTTTGCTTAATTGTAATTTAATTCATTTGTAATCTGGGTTGTTTAAGGGTAGAGCTCGGCTGCCCACATTTGTCTTTTCGAGTTTATGCGGTGGTGCCCGACCACAACAACCTTTTATTCTTTTTACGATTAGCCTGATAAATTGATTGATGATTTAGTTTTTTGCATTAAGTGACATCTTTTCCAAGTTTCTTTCTTGCTTTATGTATGGCCTGGATGTGGATTAGGCTCTTTAGGGAAAAATAAATCTTTTATCAAACTTAATAACTCAAAATTAAAATAAATAACTCATAACCTCACCTAATGCTTAGGTTTAAAATCAAGATAAAAGAATTAGCAACCACTTAGCTAGATGAGTATTTCTTTTACAATATCATGCACAAATGCATCTTATTTCACTCTTGATTGGAGGACTTCCACCTTTGCCAGAGAAACTTGGCTTGACCTTGAAGAGCCATGGTGAAAACACACCTCATCCCTTCTTAATTTTGGCCAATAACTTTTTCTCATTCATTAGGCATATGAATCCTATTAGCCTGAGTCAAGATAATTGTCCAAAAAAAAAAATTTGCATTGCATTATATTTAGATCATTTGAAGCATGTCCTTACATGATCTAATCTCTTTATGGAGTGAGTTTAAGGACATAGTCTCTTTCTAAATAAATAGTAGCCTAACTATCTTGCATAAAGCATAAGACTTGCCTACATGTATTTAAAATCATAAGAGGAGTTAGTTGGCAGCAACCCCTAGGCAGTTGTAAGTCCAAGTAGTCAAATGTTTTGTCCTCTCTTATGGAGGCAAACCAAATACACATTTTTTGCCTTAAATTTAGGTTGTCCTTTTGGCCCTCGCCAAAGCTCCCTAGATTTAGGTTCTGAGGTTGCTTCTCCCCTTTGTGCTTCTTCGTCTCTTAGGCATTTTCTTAATCTTGTGTTAAGGAATCATAAGTCCTAAATTTCTATTGAAAAATGCAACTCAAATAAACTAAATCAATTTCAAAAATGTAAAGTCCAACTATAGGATGGTTTGAGATGTTCGCTAGGCTTCCTAGCATCTTGGGCATCTCCTACTTATCTTCCTTTTGGCTTCCATAATAACTCCCTCTCTTTAATAAATCCCATTTGATCTTTAAAAATGAACCAATAGATTGATAGTCCTTTCATATTTAATTCTTTAAAGATGATGATCATTTACCTTAATCAAGAGTATTCCTAAGGGATCACGTCCCTTAGGATATAATTAACTATGGGGGCTTGCCCCTGTAGGGAACTTAATGAACTAGGTTTAAAATAAACTCTGCTTTACTTTTTTATATAAAGTAGGAGAAGAATCTCTGGTACATATGCAGACTCATCATCCTTAGGAGTCCTTATTGAGGTGATTAGGTCCATTAAAGGGTAGTGGCTTCTATCTTTTGAGATAGTACACTAGTCCTTGATGACGTACCCGTTCACTTGAATAAGCACATTTGCAAATCTGCGTGGCATCCAAAAAGATGAATTGTTATATTCTTGCCTCTCTAACCAATAGATTTGAAGGCGACAATATAAAAAATTTTCTCCACAGCATTGCAATGATCGACAAAGAGATAGAGTTGGAGATGCCGAGAACTAAGAGAAAAACCTGCCTGATGACAGTGTTCTTCTTCGATCGCGGTAAAAGGAATTGTCAAAAGGGTACAAAGAGGAAGATGCCGGAAACTAAAGGAAGAAACTGCCTGATGATGATGTTCCTCTCCGACTACAACAAAGGGAATTGGAAAGGAAGATGGAAAGGGGGGATGCCAAAAATTGAGAGAAGAACCCGCTTAATGACAATGTTTCTCTCTGGTTGCGGCAAAATGAAATTGGAAATGTAATAGAAAGGGCGATGCCAAAAACTGAGAGAAGAAGCCGCCTAGTGACAGTTTTCTTCTCCGATTGTGGCAAAAAAAGGAATTAAAAATTTCATATTAGGAGAAAATGAGGGAAAATGGAAAGGAAGATGTCAAAAACTGAGAGAAGAACTCGCCTAATGATGGTGTTCCTCTCGGTTCTGAATTTTGATTTTGTGGAAATGAGGAAGGAAATGGAGAAAATCTTTTTGGATTGGAGAAATGAGGGGAAAATGGGATTTTTGATTTTATGGAAATGAGGGGAAAATGGGATTTTTAGTTTTGTGGAAATGACGGAAGAAATGAAATGGAGAAGGAAGAAGAAGAAAGGGAAGAAAGAAAAAGAAAGAAGAAGGATAAAAAAGGAGAAGGAAAGAAAACCCTATCCTTGCTCGCATTTTGGAGAGAAGAGGAAGGAGGAATTTCAGTTTCCTTGCGGTTTGAAAGAGGGAAAAATCAGAGAGCTAAAGGGAGAGTTAGTTTGGACAAAAAGATCTATGGGAGGAGCTCACTATTTGTGTGTGGTTTTGGAGAGAAGAGGGAGGGATCATGAGCAGGAGTCGTTGAGGGAGGAGGAAATAGTTACCTGTCATTTGAATCGTGCGTGAAGGAGTGCGGGAGGAGTCTGATCGGGAATAGGGAAGCTCAATTTTAAGTTTGGAGATCCAAACGAAAGGGATTCAGATGGGATTAGAACTCGGGTTGAGCAGACGGGCATCAGATCGGGCCGATTTATAGGTTATAAATAGGCTTTTTAAATTTTTTTAAGCACTTAATCGCTCTTAAAATAAATTTTATGCCAATATATATATATATATATATATATATATATATATATATATATATATATATATATATATATATATATATATATATATATATATATCAATCTTAGCTTATTTCAATATTTTGGATGCAACGGCGTAGTCCACTTCACAATTAGAGGCCATTTGATTCCAGTCGGTGACAAATTAGTTCAATTTTAGATTAAAATGCGCGTTATCATTTTTGACCATTTGATTTTTACGCTGACTTGTCCGAAATGAGTGTGAATAGCCTTACTTGATAGATTTCGATGTTTTGAAATTAATGACATAATCAATTTTATGAATGGAGGTCATTTGTTTATGTTGGCGCCCCCTGACCTTGATATGCAGGCAGGCATATTGATGACTCAATCGCTTGATCGGTTAATCATCAAGTTGTGCAATATTTATATTCTAACCAGTTTTGATGCTCTGAACGCAATGACAAAATTTGTTCATCAATCGGAGGTCATTTGGGTTGACTTTGGCAACATTCGGTGTACTTTAGCCTCGATTTATGTGCTGTCACTTCTGATCATTCAACATTTACACAGATTTATCTGAATTGAGCGTGGATAGCCTCATTTGGTAGTCTTCAATATTTCAATGTTAACAGTATGATCAATTTCATGAATAGAGGTTATTTGGATATCATCACAATTTCCTTTCTCCGATATCGCATTGGCACATTGATATTGATGCTTGATCGGTTGATGTTAGATGTACAATACTTATATTCCAATCAATTTTGACTTTTTGAACATGACGGTGAAGTCCATTCATCGATCGGAGGTCATTTTGACCATTTTCAGTGATGTCCAGTGCATTTTGAGCCCTGATTTGTGCACTATCACTTTCAAAATCCAAGGAATTCGACTTGTAGGCTTGACTCACCTTATGACACATATATGGAGGTCAACAAATGCCCCTCAACAAATGTGATTCGCGCATGGAGCGAGTCACGTTTGTTGAAAACTGGTTGACCCTTTGGGCTGGCCATAGAACTTGGATCATTTTAGCTTCAATTGCAATAGCTTATGGAGCTTTGATAGGATTTTTCATTAGTATGATGCCTTATTTAGGACATGCTAAATGATGGGATGACCAATTTGTCGTGACTTGTCGAGATAAGAGTTCTTACACCATATACTCTCTACTTCAATGGCTTTCAAGATCTCTTTCTTTTATGTCATTGATTTAAGTTTCCTCCAACCTTAGCTTTGTGCTTGGTTGGGGTTGGTGAAGGAATTGGTCTACTTATTTTGATATTTGGAATTTTTTTTGTCATAGCCTTAAACTTGACAGACTTGATAAAGGATTGACCTTATTTGTTCACATTAACTTATCAGAAAGTGTATGTACACCCTATGTCCTGTGCTTGTTGCCATGACGGACTCGTTGAAGGGTGCATATGGATGACCTAGCCTTCCAGCTTATATTAGTTCTATAATATCATGTTATTAGCCTAGCAATGTGTGCTTTAATAGACTGAATAATTATGAAATTTTTTTATTTCATCCATCAGCTTTGTATGAACTATAGAATTGTTCCTTCAGTCCTATGTTTTCTGCTTTAACGGACTTGATGAGGAGATTGGCTTTGATTCATGCTTTGTGCTTGATCAGATCATTTGAGAATAAATTGAAATATCACTCTGCAGGCAATATAAAGATTGACTTGAGGCAACTCTAAATTGAGAGTTTCCTTGGATTATCTTGGACTATCGATCAAGTAGAAAGATCTCTTGGATTCTTATTACTTATAATCACTAAGCTAGATCTGGTTTGAGATTGAACATCTATCATCATTAGACTGATGAGCAGGGGCTCTTTCACTACGGCCTTTTCTTATGAATTGTTGAGTGAGGAAAGCATCAGCAACTCGACCACATTTGGGCTTGTTGAGTTTGACCATTAGAACCTGCTCGAGTCTTCAACTTAAGCTATGATGAGTTGGTGATTTGGTTATCAGACTAACGAACGGGGGCTCTTTCACTGTGGCCTTTTCTCATGGCTTGTTGAGTGAAGAGAGCATCAGCAACTCGACCATTTATGGGCTTGTTGAGTTCGACCTTTAGAACCCATCTGTGTCCTAGACTTCAGGATGTAGAGTTTGATATTTTTTCAACTCAGTTGATTGAAGCTTCCAAAATTGGGAGTTCTTCTAACTTTATCTTTAGAATTTGACAAACCTAGGAGATAAACTTTTGATATTTAGGGCTATCTTTTCATGCATGGAAATAGATTCTTTTGCTCCTGCAAGAACCTGCGACTTAACAGTAACAATTATGGGTATATTCAGGGACTTTGGCGTAAAGCTCGATGTTAACTTGAATCAGAATATATTCAAGGATCTTATCTTATAACATGATGTTAACTCAAATAAACTTGACATAAGCTAAAAAAAAGGCCCCATGTCTTGTAGAGGAAATTCTAAAGCACTTTTAGAAGAACTTTTAAGATGTAAATTAAGCAAATACATCAATATTTGAATTGATATGCTCTTAAGAGAGTTTTAACATGTAACATTGATTTCATCTATGTATAGAAATCTAAAATTTTTCTTGTGTAATAGGAGAATTTTCACAGAAAAGTCTCTTTATCTAGAGTGAGTATATTTATTTAGGGATCTCAGCATGAAGCACGATGTCAACTTAAATAGATATACTAAAAAAATGCCCCCTTTCTTACAAGGAGATTTCTATTGTACCTCGAGAATGTATTCCTCATGTATAAAATTTTTTTAAGTATCAACCATTAATTGGGGGCATCAATCTTTCACTATTTAAGCCAATGAGTTGGTATGCCCCTCCTTGATACACTTTCTCAATGATAAAAGCCCTCCTATTAGGTTCAAATTTTCCACCAAATTTTTTTGAGAAAAATTGGTCTTCTCAACATCGGACCAATTCTCCTTTTGGAATGTTTGAGGTATGGTCAAAAGCCCTGTACATCTTTGCTTGATAAACCTCCAAATTTTGATGAGCTTGCAATCTAACTTCATCAAGCTTGTCGAGTTCCTCCATTCTCAAATGAGCATTTTGATCTTCAGTTAGATTGTATTGGATGGCTACTTGAAGTGAAGGAAACTCAACTTCAAGTGGAAGAATTACATCAGTTCCAAATACCAATGAATAGGGATTGGCTTTAGTCGGCATCTTATAAGTGGTTTGATACGCCCATAGTGTTTATATTAGTTTGGTATGTCATTCTCTCTTATTTCTAGTAAGAATCTTCTTGACCAGTTTGACCAATATCTTGTTGAAGGCTTCCGCTAAATCATTTGCTCTTGGATTATATATTAAAGAATATCGCCAATCAATTTTGTGTCGATCGACGAATCTATAAATCTTTGTATTTTTGAAAGCTGTGTCATTATCAAAAATTATTCGAAGTGGTACTCCAAATCTATAGACCACATTATGCATGAAGAAGTTGATCACTCGGTCAATAGTAACTTCTTTAAATGGGGTAGCTTCAACTCACTTAGAGAAATAATTTGTTGTTGCTATGATGAAGCGGTTTCCAGCTAATGACGGTGGATCAATCAGTCCAATTACATTTGTACCCTAGCATTCAAATGGCCAAGATGCTATTGTTGGGTGTGGTGGATTTGGAGGTTGATGAATTATATTTCCTACTTGATATTCATTGCCCCTCTTATCATGATATAGTCTCTCACCATATATGATAGCCCATCCTTTTGATCTTTGCCATCTTGGGACTGTGATGTGCACCACAAAGTCCTTCATGAACTTCAACCATCACTTTTCTAGCTTCATCTATATTTAGGCATCAGTACACATTTGTTCAAAGAATCTACGATATAGACCGTTGTTGACGAAAGCATATGGCAACATTCTCTTCTTGATCTGAGTTTTCAGTGATTTCTTATTTGGTAATTTGTCTTCTTTAAAGTAGTCGATGAAGGATTGCCTCCAATCATGTGGATCATCTACAATAAAAGCTTCACACTGCTTTTCTGAGGCAATGTCATTCTTAGCTCTTCTGGGTATAACTCCTTGTTGATTTTGGGGAGGAACCTGAGTCACATCCTACTGTGTCAAATTTGATAACCCTCTCACGATGATTGATACTTTATTGGCTCTAGAACTCATAGTAAATATATCGATCATTGCATATCATTCATACTTGTCATTTCCTTAGCTAATTTTACTAAACAATCTAGTTTACTATTCTTGGATCGAGAGACTCGAGTTAGTATGATATTTAGTGTTTGCTTTATAAGCTCAAGAACTCACTTATAATAAAAAGCTAACTCAAGCTTGTTGATTTTACAGATGCCAAGTATTTGATTTATAATAAGCTGAGAATCACTAAAAATATGCAACTTTTGAATGCCTATAAAAATAGCTTCTTCAAGACCTGACACTAATGCTTCATACTCAGCTTTATTAATTCTTGGATCAACCCATATGATCATCTTATTATTCTTCTTCTAATGTTATGAAGGATGCGATTCTTCTTGCCCTTGAGAAATTTAGAGGTTGGACTTTTTTGATTGATGAGGCTCCATAAAAGTACATTTCCCAAATTTGTGATTTTTCTCTATCATGAATAAGCATAATTTGCTCATAAGGCAAATCAACATTAAGAAAAGAGTCTGTAGGGATCAGATGGCAGCAAGAAAATCTGCTAAGACTTGTCCCTTTACTACTTTCTGTGGAATTTATGTGATATCAAATTATAAAAGCAATATTGCCCATCTTGTCAAGCGACCTGTTAACGCTGGTCTTGACATCAAGTATATCAACAAATCGATCCTTGAGATGAGGGTAATCTTGTGAGATAACATATAATGATGAAGTTTTTGGACTGCAAAGATCAATGTCAAATAGTGCTTTTCTATCAGAGAATATCTCATTTCTGTTTCTAATAATCTTCGATTGATATAATAAAGAACATTCTCTTTGTTTTCTTCATTGTGTTTTGCTAATAATGCTTTAAGGGACTCTTCTAATACAACTGTGTATAGAATAAAGGGCTTTCCAAGAGTAAGCACTACAAAGATTGGTAGATTTAACAAGTAACTTTTAATACTATTGAAGGCTTCTTGGCACTCCTTCTCCTATTTGAATGGAGCATCCTTCTTCATTAACTTTGCAAATGGTTGACATCATCCTAATAGGTTTAATATAAATTAACGGATGAATGCAAGTTGTCCTTGTAAAGAACGAAACTAACACAAACTTTTCAGTGGATGTATCTCCACGATTGCCTTGATTTTAGTATGATCAATTTTAATTCCTCTATGACGTACAATATACCCAAGGAATTTTTTGGAGGATACCCCAAATGCACATTTTAGAGTATTCATCTTGAGATCATATTTTATGATTCTTTTCAATATAATTCTCAAGTCTTCAAAGTGATTTTCACGATTTAAGCTCTTCACCACCAAATCGTCAACATAAAATTCCACCTTCTGGTGAATAAACACATCAAAAATGCATGTCATGGCTCTTTGGTATGTAGCTCTAGTATTTTTTGAATCAAAAGTCATGACTATGTAGCAACAGATGCCAATAGGTGTTCTGAATGATGTATGTTTCTCATCTTCAAGAGCCATCTTGATTTGATTGTATCCCGATGATCCATCTATGAATGAGAATATGTCATAGTTGAAAGTATTGATGTTGGAAGTAGAAAGTCATCTTTTGGGCATGCTTGTGGTGAAATATTTTTATATATATCTATGCCTTCATCTATCCCCTTCCCTTTCGAAAAGAAGGATAAATAGAAATACATATAAAATATGCCTTATTATTGGGATGCCACGCAAATTTGCAGATATTTTTATTAGGGTGATCGGGTATGACATTAAGGAAAGGTGTACTATCTTGAGAGAAAGAAGTCATCACCTTGCAATGGACCTAATCACCTCAATAAGGACTCATAAGGACTATGGGTCTTCAGAATGTACCAGAGATTCTTCCCCTACTTTGCATGGAAAAATAAATCAGTGTCTATTTTAAACTGGGTTCGTTAAGTTCCCTACAGGGGAAATCCCCCATAGTTAATTACATCTTAAGGAACAAGATTCCCTAACCTTAGGAATTCTCTCGATTAAGGTAAATAATCATTGTCTCCAAAGATTTTAAAAGGTAGGACTATCAATTGATTGGTTTATTTTTAGAAAGTCAAGTGGGGTCGATCAAGAGGAGTTCTTATCGGCCAAATGAAAATAAGTAGGAGGTGCTTAATATACTAGGAAGCCTAGTAAGTACCCCAAACTACTTTATGGTTGGACTTTACATTTTTGAGATTGAATTAATTTATTTGAGTTAAATTTTTATTAGAATGTTAGGGTTTATAATTCCATGATATAAGGTCATAGAAATGCCTAGGAGGTGAGGATTTATACTCAAAGCCTGCAAAAGGAAGTAGTAACCTCTGAACCTAAATCTAGGGAGCTTTGGAGAGGGCCAAGAAGCATGACCTAAATCTAAGGTGAAAATTATTATTTAGTTTACCTCCATAAGAGGATAAACCGACTATTGGACTTACAACCTAAGGTGGTACGTCAACTAACTATTCCTACAGTTTTAAATACATGTAGGCAAGTCATATGCTTTTGCAAGATAACTAAGCTGTTATTTATTTAGAAAGAGACTAAGTCCTTAAACACACTCCCTAAGAGACTAGATCATGTAGGACATGATTTTAATTACTTAAATCTAATGCAAATTTTTCATATATTTTATTTTCATTTTGGACAATCAATTTGACATAGGCTTTAGGATTCATATGCCTAATGCTTGAGAAATTAGATTATGGATCAAAATCAGCAAGATAAGGAGGTGTGTTTCCACCATGGCTCTCAATTCAGCCAAGTTCTCTGGTAAAGATGGAAGCCCTCCAATCAAGAGTGAAATAATATGCTTTTTATGCATGATGTTATAAAAGTAAGACAACATCTAGCTAAGGGGTAAGTGGTTGCTAATTCTTTTATCTTGATTTATAGCCTTAGCTTTATGTGAGGTTATGAATTATTTATTTTTAGTTTTGAGTTGATTAATTTGGTAGAAGATTTATTTTTTCCTAAGAGCCTAATCATTATCTATGACATACATCAAAGCAGGGAAGAGACTAGGAAAAGATGTCATCTTAATGGGAAAGTTAAATAAACATCAATCAATTTATAGAACTAGCACAAAAGAATAAAAGGTCATTTGTGGTGGGTACTTCAAACCCAAAACAAATTGGGTAGGCAGTTCTACTCTTATATAGATTACAAATGAATTAATTACAATTAAGCAAGGAATTCATGTTATGGGGGTCTTTGTTCTTCATTTATTCTTTCTTGTTTCTTCTTTCTTCCTTCTTCTTTCTTCTTTCTTCTTTGGTTCCTTCTTTTGGATGGTTGGAATGTGGTTGCTTTAAATGCTTTACATGGTACATAAGATATAATCTTATAACTCATCCTAATCCCCCATAACAATCATTCCAAAATCCTAATTACAAAATTACAGAAAAGGGAAAAAAGAAATCTAACTAACACCTGCAAAATAGAGATTAGACAAACAAATCATACAAATCCCAAGCATGTATGAGCATATATTGGACTTAGCACCCCATACATGGGTAACCAAGTCCACCTGGCCTATTGGATTATGCTTAGGGGTATAAGCACCTGCATAGTAAAAGCAATTTTATATTTTTATTACAGTGCCCCTTAAGCATAATTCCCTACAAAAGATAATGATTAGACTAAATCGTCCTACTATTCAATCTATGCATATACACCCTAGCATCCAGACTAAAACAAAAAATCATAAAACATCAAACCATGCACCGCCCTATCCTAAAGCTAGAAATGGTGACTTATACTAATGTGTGCACTTTAAAAGGTTTGTGTGGTTTGCTTAGCAAGGCTTTAAGGTTTAAATTTCCTAAGTATGAAAAGTTCAGCTTAGAGGGTGATTTCATTTAAGTTGTTTAATTGATTTAGTTGATTTTTATTTGATGATTTGTTTAGGTTTGAATGAACCTACAATTAATTACTAAGTTGTAAAGAGAGGGAAAAGAGAAGAGAACTTCTCTTTTCTTCCCTATCTTAAGTAATTTTAAAGTAGATTCATGTTTAATTTTTGTTTAGTAAATGTTTTATTGTTTTAATTGATCCTAAGTTTAGATTTTCTCTATCAAACCTATCCAAAAAAAGGCATTTTAAGATTAAGTAAAGTGAATTAATATCACAAAACACACAACACTTTATTTTTTTTAACATGTATAACATGCATATGGATAAATCTTAAGCATATCTATACATACAAACGAGGATGTTTAGCACACTTTCATAACAAGTGCTAAGTGATATCACTTAAGAAAATTTGGAATGTTTCATGTATGCATGACTTTGTTTAGTAGAAAAGGGTTATTCTTTTATCCATTTTTCATATGAGCATTTATATGTATGAAAGACATAAGTGAGTACGGCACCATTGTTAGCACCAGCGGTGTAGGATACAAGACCTACTTAGGGCTACTTAAAGCCTCGCAAGCCCGGGGTTGTCCAGACTAATATACCACTTTCCTTAAATACATATGCATGTACAAAAGAATTGAATGGAAAAAGAAAGATGCAAATGTTTGTGTTTATTTATTTGATTTATTTATACAGTTTATATGTATAAGTGTGGATGTCCTTCTTAAGTAATAATATAGGAATGAATAGGAAAGGATTTAAGCAAGTGTTGTGTTCTTTTCAAATGAACTATACACTTAACCAAATCTTATTCAAAACTATGCTAAAAGAAAAGAGAAGGAAGCCACACTATGCACATCTTTATATTTATACTCACATGCAAGCTTATAAATAATTATAAGTAGCACACCTTTCAATTTTGATAATGAATTTATAAATATTGAAATTGATTTTGGATTTAATAGTGATAATAGTCATTCATATTATTACTTTAACCAAAACATGCAATTTGACATAAAGGAAATATTTCATTTTTAAGTTGATTTTCAAAGGGCATTAATTCATGATTTTCATATGGCATAGACATTTAGCATGCTAGGAAAGAAATAAAGTGATGAAAGTATGTAAATTCATTCACCCTAATTAATTCCTAAAGATAATCTTATGAGATAGAATTATTTAAAGCAAATCAAATTTAGTTTTAAAGAAACTTTATTTTTGTTTTGAGTTTGATTCCAATTTGAAAAATGTGAGAAGGTTTGTTGGTCCTAACCCATTCCACATGTGTATGATGTTTTAGTTTAATTTTTAGGTGATTAGATCAATTTTATGCTTTGGTTAGGTTAAGGTGTGAATTAAGTATGTTAATTACCCCTTTCCTATACCACTTTAATATATTTAATGAAATAATTGTGAGCCAATGATATGACATAAAATCACAGAAGGAATTTAAATCAGCATCCTAGAAAAGAAAGGTACCTAATGCAATTAGCTCATAATTAATGATTAATTAAGTTAAAGGTTTTAATTTAAGTAATTTCATAACCCTTCCACACATGTGGGTTGGATTTTGATTTTCTTAAGCTACTTAGGTTATTGAACACCTAAGCACCTACCTAAGATGAATTGATTAAGTTCTGGAATGTTTTAAAAATTTTATCAAAGTAATTAAGCAAGTGATTAGGGGATTATCCCATAATTAAGTTTAAATAAGGAAGGAAAGGGGTTTATGGAATGGCTTAGGAAAAAATTACCAAATCCATTCCATAAACCTCTTCTCTACTTAAAAAAGGCTTAATTAACTTAATAAAGGAATTAAACTACTGTTCATATGCTTAATTATCCTTAATTACATAAAGAGAGAATTAAGAATTCATTAATTGATCTCCCTAATTAATCCATCAATAAATCCCAAGAAAATTAGGGGAGGCAGAAGTCATCACCCTAAATGCACATGAGAAGTTTGGAATTAATTAGTGGGCTAATTAGGGAGTAATTAGGATTATTAAGTTTTAAATAAAACTCTAATTAAGGGAAATACACTATGCAAAACCCATTGAAAATAATTTTAGAAAATTCTCCTCAATTATCTTTACTATGCATTTTACCTTGTATTTTTATGATTTTTTTAGAATTCGTTATGTCATTTTGAAGATTCAGTGATTATTTAGTAATTAATCCCTTAATTATATGGCTAATCCCGTCGGCGCTCCATATGGCACGATGGGAAAGGCCACTTAAGTTGTCATAGTACCACGGAGCGGTGGCGCTATGCTTTCTCCCCATCCGTTCAATTAAGGATCGATGGTTGAGATCGAGCGTAAAAAGCAGATTAAATCAAGAATCCTATTGTCTTGATCATGGTCATCCATCGAAAATGTGTGGATGGATGGCCCATGATCCATCAATCTTCCCTATGGGAGGACATCCGTCCATTCTTTAGGAGATTCAAGCTCGATTGAGCTTGGATTGACCTCAAACTCAACCCACACCATCATCATGCAAGGGAGGACACATCCAACAGCTAACTTTGCTTGAGATGAAAATCCACTTCATAAAAGACCACACACTCTCTAGTTTAAGCTCGGGTTGAAGGCATACCTCACCAGAGGCTATCACCGGTGCTCGAGTTCGATGAGGTAGCTTCGTCTAGTGGTTACGAAGCCCTGTTGAAGATTTGATGTGGTTTGGTTGAGTGGATCTTCCTATGGACCAAGCTCTCCTTCAAATGGATTCAATCTTGATCAAAGTCCCACCTCCTTACCTTTGGAGCTTGGAAGAAGTTTGGGATGAGTTACTAGGCCCTCGAGGGTGCTCAAGAAGGAATTGGATTGGTTTTATGTATTGGTTGGATTTCCTTGCTACCTCCTATTTTGGCTTGGAGAATGGAGAAGTTGAATTGGCTCTAGGAAGCTTGGAAGAGCTCAATGCTAGCTCGACTTCCTATTATTGAATGCGAGAGACATCAGTTGAAATGAAATTAGGGGGAGTATATCTCCCCTTTAAGAATCGAACGCTCCTTTGCCATTTTGATCCAATATACCTCCTTGAGTGGGATTCTTAGGCCATTTAAGGTGGCATTGCATTCGGTTTGGTTAGAGAGAGGTAGTGGAGGAGTGCCATGTACTTGAAATGGGTGGAGGGAGGATTCCCATGTGCTCATTTCCATGGGGTGTAGTCAGTTTTGACCTTGGATTGGGTTTGGCTGACCCAAACCCAATGGGTCACGTGAACATGCCTATTAGTGACCATTTGGTCTACCAAGAGGATGCCAAGTGTCCATGAAAAAGAATTGACCAAATTCCTAGTGATTTTAATTTTTTATGGCCTAGAGTAAAATGGTCATTTGACCTTCATTTCAATTTGAATATGTTTGGTATGATTGAAAATGGGTTATGCCAAGTTTCATTGAATTTGGAGTTGGTTTGATGTAATTTGGCTCATGTTGACCTATTTAGGTCAAAATGGGTCAACTAAGATCAACTTGACCAGTTGGTCAAATTAGGTCAAACCAAGGGTTGGGTCAAGTTCATATGACCATTTGAAATATTTTAGTGGGTTTGGTTTGATTCAATTTGGTTTAGGTTTGAATTTGATTCATATGACTTCATTTAGGTCAAATGGGTCAAGTTGACCAATTTGATTCATTTGACCTATTTGAGCTAGGTCATGGGTAGGTTTAGGTTTGGTTAGTCATATGAAGTAGATTGGTATCTTTGTTTCCAATTAATTTTGGTTAAGTTTGAATTTATCTCAACATGACCCTTTAGGTCAAGTTGGGTTCAAGGTCAATTGGGCTAGGTTAGGTCTAGTTGGCCAATTGAGGCTTTGGTCAAGTTCAAGAAGTGATTTGGAATGAACTTGACCCATTGGTTTCAATCAATTTAGTTTAGATCAAGTTTTGACACATTTTGAATTTTAGGTCAAGTTGGGTCAACTTGGGTCAAGTGGCCAATTGGGCTAGGTTAGGCTCAAAATATTGACTTTGTCAAGTTCAAACATTGGTCCTAAATGAACTTAGATCAATGGTTTCAATCAATTTGGCCTATGGTGTATTTTGGCTATGTTGGGTTTCATTTTGGCTAAGTGTTGACTTGGTTAACCCTTAGGTTTGACTTGGTTTGACCCAATTTGATTGATTGATCATCTCATGATTGTTGATCATGAGAGGCATAGGTGAGTTTGATTCAATCCAATTTAGTTAAGATTAGAATTTGGCTCATAAGGGTACTATATAGGTCACTTTGGGTCAAGTGAGCATAAGTAGGTCAAATGGCTTGGTCAAAGCTTGATTTGAGTTTGATTGAACTCACATATGGACTTATGATTGAAATATAAATCCATTTGCAAGTGATTTGGAGTCAAATGAGTTTTGATTCATTTGATAATTTCAAGTTCAAAGGGTGAACATGAGTTTGACTTGGGTTTGATTTTTGAATTTAGCTTTGGTTTGATGATTAAAATTTGTGTTTATATTTGGATTCATGATTGTAGGATTGATTGAATCATGAAGAAAAATCAAGGGTTTGACTTGATTTGAAATTGATTTGGCTAAGTTAAAGATTTTGACTTGAAGGCATAGGTTGGATTTTTTTTATTGAATTTGGATTTGATTTTTGAATTTATTTTTTGTTTGATGATTGGAGTTTATGTTTATATTTGGATTCATGATTGAATCATGAAGAAAAATCAAGGGTTTGACTTGATTTGAAATTAATTTGGCTAAGTTCAATATTTTGACTTGAAGGCTTAGGTTAGATTTTTTTTAATTGAATTTGGATTTAATTTTTGAATTTATTTTTGGTTTGATGATTGGAGTTTATGTTTATATTTGGATTCATGATTGAAGAATTGATTGAATCATGAAGAAAATCAAGGTTTGACTTGATTTGAAATTGATTTGGCTAAGTTCAAGATTTTGACAAAGGCTTAGGTTGAGTTTTGATTGAATTTGAGTTTGAGTTTTGAATTTATTTGATTGATTTGAATTTATATTTCATTTATATATGTGAATATAAATGAGAATATAAATGGTTTGTGAGAAAATTCCTTGAATTTGAATTGATTTAGATTTGATTTAGGCTAAGTCCATAAGATAGAATCAAAGTGACTTAGGAAAGATTTTTATTTAGATTTAATTTTGAATTTTGTTTGATTGATTTGAATTTATATTTCATTTATATATGTGAATATAAATAGGTTATAGAAAAATTCCTTGAATTTGAATTGATTTAGAATTGGTTTAGGCTAAGTCCATAAGAGGGAATCAAAGGACTTAGGAAATATTTTTAGAGTATGGAATCCAATCATAAGCTTCAATCATATGGAAATGGTTTGAGTTTGGAGAAAATCAATCAAGTTGAAATTGATTTAAGTTTAACTTGAAATGAGGAAGTGAGGAATTTGGGTTAAGCTATAGGGTAGGCAAATTTTCCTAACACCCCTAAGGCATAGCCTATTCCTATGGCTAACTTTCTAAGTCTCTAGGACTAGGTTGAGTGTCCACCTAATCACTAGATGTGTCTTAAGACTAAGGAACTCTTAAAGTCTAAGAGAAGTCCTATAATTAAGATGGAGAGGTTGAGAGCTCATTCTAAAAATGAGGTCAACAACACCTTATTTAGGTCCCAGAAGTCAATGCAAAGATGGATTTGGTCGTTGTTCTTCCTAACTAAGATAATGTTGGCTATCCAATCTCCATACTTCTCCTCCCGAATGAAGCCTGCTTTGATCAACTTCTTAGTTTCGCAAATTACCTATTCTCCAATCTCTAATCTCATTCATTGAGGAGCTTGCTTAATAGGCATTGCATCGGTTTAATAGCAAGTTTATGAACTATCACATCAGGGGATAAGCCTGGTATTTTAGAATATGTCCAGGCAAAGCAATACCTGAATTCATAAAGTAGCATTTTTAACTCTTCGACTTTCTCATTAGGTAGAACATTCGGAAGTTCATCGACCCATTGCCCCCCAGTCTTCTCAAGACGCGTTTTTAGTCCTTTGAGTATAGTCCTATTGGTAACTTCAGTTTGCCCATTGGTTTGAGGATATGCTACCCATGCGTTGAATGTGAAGATCTTTGCAAAAGGACGAAAAGACTTTTCCAAGAAATTGAGTTCCTTGTCGTGATGATCTTTGCGGAAGGCCGAATCGACATATTATATTTTTCCGGACAAATTGTTTAGCATTTGCCTCGTGATTTTGGCGAGTGGTTCGCCTCTACCCATTTGGTGAAGTAGTCGACGGCTAGAATGATGAACTTCGTTGCCCCATGCGATTGGGAAAGGTCCCATGATATCAATCCCCATCGAGCAAAGGGCCACGGGCTTTGAATGGATGAGAGTTCAGAGCGCGGTATGTGAGGGAGGTTCAATGCAATTATCAACTGCCTAATTTATTTAGCAATACGTAACCGTTCATTGTAGGCCAATAAAACCCTTGTCTCATGATTTTAAAGGCCAATGCTCTTCCTCCAAGGTGTTCTCCACATATTCCTAAGTGGACCTCTTTTAGCAGCATTAGCCTCTAAAGGCGAAAGGCATTTGAGATCTGAGGAGAAAGCTCGCTTGTATAATTCTCCTCCAATAACAAAGTTTGAAGCTTGTCTTGAGGAGGCAGTTGAAGTTGGATCTTGAAGAGTTCCTCCTTGTAGAAAAGATAGGATCGGGTTTATCCATGAATATTCTTTTTCCTCATCAATAGTTTGAATTTCCCATGACCCTTGGATGCTAGGATAATGTATTTCTTCAACATGCTTTCTCTTAAATAGATCTCCAGTGGTAGAAGTAGCAAGCTTAGCAAGGCGTCAGCCCGAGTATTCTTCTCTCGTAGTATGTGGATGATTTGATATGTTTTGAAATGAGTAAGAAGGGATTTTACCAAGTGAAGATATTGTGCTTGAGGATTGTGAGTATTAAAATCTCCTCCAACTTGGGAGGCGACAAGGGAGTCGTATGAATTACTAAGTTTTGAGCAGTCAATTTCACAGTCTCAATCTGCGATGAGAGCTTCATATTATTTTATTAGTTGCGGGGAATTTTAAGCGAAGTCCATACTCTAAGGTATTCTGGGAAATAAGTAAGATTCCCAGACCGCTCCATCGACATAGAGGGTCCACTGGGAGACGGAAAGCAAGTAGATAGCTCCTCTAGAGTTGGGTTGGTGCATTCCACTATAAAGTGCAAGTACTTGAGACTTTATTGCGGGCGAGGTAGAAAATTTATATCAAATTCTCCCGACTCTAAGACCATTTGATTAATCTTCCAGGGCTTCGGTTTACAGGATGGCTCTTAATGGTAAATCGTGCAAGAGCGTGAGAAAGTATGGGCCAATTTTTCGTCTTTGAAAACTAATGCCACATGCGGTGGATAACGACTTTCTATATCGAATTTCTGGTTGTTGTGTCCCATCTTCCTCTCATTTTAAAGCGAGCTTATTGCGTGGAAAGCGCAAGATACAAGTATAACGTTTCTCCTTGGATAGGTTTGGATAGTAGGGGTGGAGATGCTAGATACTCCTTTAGTTGTTCAAAAGCACACTGGCATTCATCAGTCCATTGAAAATTATTATTTTTAGCTCCCTTCAATATTTTAAAGAACGGTAAGTATTTATCTCAGGCGGTAGCGGGATGCGACAATTCGACCATTCGACGTTGGACTTCTTTGATATTCTTTGGAGGATCATATCACGAGAGCTTTGATTTTCTCGGTTGGCCTCTATCCCACGGTGAGTTACCATAAATCCAAGAAATTTTCAGGGCGTAACCCCAAAGCACATTTAGTCGGATTAAGTCATGTTATAGCGTCGAAGAAGATCAAAACATGTTTCCAAATCAAATATGTTGTGACTTTTCTAAGCTTTTACTAACATGTCATCCGTACACCTCCATTGTGTGGCCTAGCAGTCTTTAAAACCTTATTCATAAAGGCGTTGATAGGTAGCACCACATTTTTCAATCGAATGGCATGACTTGATATAAACCTTTATATGTTTGAAATCGCCTCTTCATCTGGGTTCATCTTTATTTGATTGTAACGAATAAGCATCAAAAAGCGAGCATTTGATGTCGGACGTAGCATCCACCGGTTGATCGATTCGAGGAAGAGGAAAACTATCCTTTGTGCCTTATTAAGATCGTAATCAATACACATTCTCCATGCTCCACTTGTTTTCTTAACCATGACAACATTTGCCGATATGTTGGATAATGTACTTCCGAATGAATCCGCTTCCATGAGCTTGTTGACTTCTTGTTCAATAGCACGAAGAATCGACTTCGCTTCTTTTGGATGATTGGTTTGAGCGTTGGATTAATCTTGAGGAGTCGTGATTACATTGGGGTCAACCCATGGACAGCAAACAAATTTTTTTGAAATCGTATATTCTTCCTTTTGTTCTTCCGAGTAAGGATCCCACTCGCCTAATGGTTGGTCATCGATAATGCTATTGAGTAAATCTTTTACAGAGAAGCTTTTGAGGTACTTCTTCATCTCGAAAATTAAAGTCTTCAATCTTGAAGGTGATGGAAGGCGTGGTTGAGCTTGTCAGAACATTGTTGGTTTCCACAAACCACCCCAACTCCACCGGGGGTAGGAAATTTTATCTTTAGATGAGGCAGTGATAGCAAAATTGATTGGAGGGGCCTCCAAGATTGCATTATATCTCGAGACCACCATGAATTGAATTAAGTGAGTCACTTGTCGAGGAAATTCTCAGAGGGTAGGGAAGGGTAATTGTCCCTGCATTCTAGGTGATTATCAAATATAATGGTCCGGTGGTTGGAGCTTTTCCCAGCAATAATATTAAGAAATGTTGAGTAAAATAAGACATCGAGAACTCCCATTGTCGATCAAAATTCTTTAACATTATAACAAGGATCACCGATCCTGCATTGATACGAGTGGATCTTGATGAGGAACATGGACCCCTTCTAAGTCCGAGTCATTGAAAGTGATGGAATGATCAATGAGACTTCTTTAACTCCGGTTCTTTGAGGCGAGAATTTGGTTAGGTAGTATCGGTCCTCCTATCGTTTCAATTTCTCCAATTATTTGATGACTATTTGGTTGTTTTGTGATGATTGGCTGGTTGCCTTTCAAAGCGGAGATGTGTTTGTTTGAGGTAGTCGACTCTTCACAAATCGTAGATATCCTTGTTGAATGAGTCTCTCGATTTCTTCTTTGAGTTGTATGCATGCTTGATGTATGCCCGACTTCGATGAAAGTGGCAATATTGCTCGATTTCACGAATTTGGTTTCAATGGATGCGACTTGATGCTTTCTTCATTTGCGAATAGTCATCGGGATGTTAACACGAGATGTGTTCATGTGTATGTTTTTTACTGTCGAGGTTCATGTCGTTGATATGAGGGATGTGGAGGAGATCACGATTACCTTGTGCTTCTTTTGATGGGGTCGCACTTCACCGGGTGCTTTTGCTTTCCTGGATTGTTCAAATTGTTTGCGATGGGCATTAATAGCTTCATCGGAGATTTGTGCTTCTATCGATGAACTAAATCCCTCTGAGCGTGTCCGCATTAAGGATGAATAGAAAGGCCACGGGCGAGTCCTCAGGAAAACTCCTCTTAATAATGGTCTACTCGGGTATTTGGCGGCCTCTAAGGAGAACCTGGAAGTATTCTTTGAGTGATTCACCCTCTCATTAGGAAAGATGGGAGGAATCTTTAATGATTCTCCGATTAGCAATAAAGCTCCACAAAGATCTTAGCGAGTTCGTTAAAGGTACGGATGGATCCCCTCGGAAGAGAGTAGAACCAAGTCGAGCTTGCCCCTTGAGGTAATAGGAAAAACTTGACAAGCGGTGTGTCGAGCTCGTTGGATATGCATGATAGTCCCTGTGATATGTTCATGTGGGTCAGTTGCCCCATCATAGGAATCAATGCTCGGAAGCTTGAAACCTACGAATGGGATGTTGAAGAATGGCTCCGCTAAAGGTGAGGACTCCACATAACGCGGTGTGGGTGAAGATAATTTGTCTTGAAGATGAAATTCATCTCGCATTAAGCATCGTACATCGCGAATGTCATGTAGGATTAACGGATGCATGTGTGAAGCTATCGACAACAATCGGTGGATTAGTAATTTGGAGCTTTCGCGATGGATGAGTAGAACTAGCGTTTCAGGAGATCGACATTATGGTTTCCTTGCGGAGGAACTCTAACGTCGGGAAGATTAGCATTTTGACCTCCTCAGTCGCGATCTTGGGGGGGGTTCATTTGTCGAGTTCGGCTGTTGTAGTCCTTGCAAAAGGCTGGATCATCTTATTTTGGGACTCCTCCATTCGGCGTACATGATCCTCCAAAGAGATTCCGTTCCGCCTTGACAAGGTCATGCCTATCGGGAGGGATTGAGGCAAAACTTGGCGTTCTTGGTTGGGGCGGGTTTTGAGAGTGGGAGTTGGGCGGGAGGCTCCGTTGTGGCGAGTGTTTATTAGCCATGGCGTGGATATTCACGTAAGTATGATTGAAGGGTTTTCTTCCCACGACGGTAAGCATTGCGTGCTAGAAATCGTGATGCGGTAGAGTAAGAGTTTATGTCTTAGCCTTATAATCGAGCACACACCTGATATTTAAAGAGTAGGGGAGCTTCAAAATTTTTCGTGGAAAACCTCAAAGAGGAAAAAAACCGGGGCTGGCCCAAAAAATGTTCCACTATGGATATGTTGCAAAGTACAAATTCTTCCCAATGTGGGATTACAAGATGGTGTATGAGGTAGGAACAATAACTATGTAACAATGATTAGGTTGTAATTCTTGATGGAGATGCGGGTAACCGATGCGGGGTAATTTACAGTGCGGTGGTGATGGCGCCTCTTTTCTTCCTTGCTTGGTTTCTTTCTCTTCTTCTTTACTTGTTTTGACTCCTCTTCTTCTTCACTTTTCTTCTCCCCTTTCATGTGAGGGATAGAGTTCTATTTATAGATGGGAGGAGGGCATTTTACGTAATTTATGCAAAGTCAGGTACCACTCCTCTTGATGGACGGCTTAGAATGGTTCCTTGATCATTTGATGTATTTTGAGCATTTGGATGCCCAAATGAAGTCAGAATTATGAGATCTTAGGCTCGTTAGATCCGGCTCGTCGAGACGCTCGATTTGACTATAAACACTCTATATTTAAGAGCTATTTTGGGATGTAATTGATATCCCAAAGATTCCAAGGATATTTCAAGTGCTTAATCTCGATCGGTCTTGACTCAAAATCGGGTCGCTTTTGATATTAAGATTCGGACTTTGATTAGCGGTATTTTGAGCACCATATCAGTTGCCCCCCTATTTTTGGATGAGATTGTTATCTAATCATCCAAAATATATCATCAACATGACCAATATTTCAAATATTCATATAAATCAAGATTCGATTATGGAAGCAAATCTACGCTCTTTGGCATGAGATTCTCGAGGTTATGAATTTATTTGGATGCTCACGAAGTTTTCGAGCATTTTTGGGGTCCGCTGCATATCGGGATCTCGAGGGCTGACGTGGACTCGCAAGTGCATGCTACGTAGGTTGAATACCGATGGGCCCATCGGGTCGACCACGCACGGGTCGACCGCGTCGCTTCATGGTCGGGTCATGGAACGGCGCGCCGCTGGCCGGCGGGTCGAACCGCGGGGTCGCTGGTCGGTCACGACGCTGGCTGGCTGCGTCGCTAAGGGTCGTCGCGGCGACGGTCCGGATCATGACGGTCGGGTCATGACGGTCGGCGTCCAGTCGCTACGGCTCGGGTCGCTGATTTGCCGGTCTGACGGTTCGGGTCGCAAGAACGGATGGGCCCCGTCGATGGGTCACGCTGGTCTTACATGCTGTCTACAAGGCGCGGTCATAGCCATGCTACTGGTAGCCATGGCTGGCTTCATGGCTCGGCACAGCCTACCTGCCCCTGACCGGAGTTTTAAGGAATTTAATGCATTTTTTGAGGGTTTTTTACCCTTTTACCCTTGTGAGGGGCTATAACACTCTATACCTTTCCCTCTCCTTCTTCTGAGTGAAGTCCTTGTGATCGAGGAGGCGATCAAGACCTACGGCCATTGACAAGGCTCCGCCCCGAAGTGTAAACTAACCTACTTGACCGACCGGGTTGAAGGCGATCAAGACCTGCTCATACAAGGCTGCTTTCTCCAAAGGGGTGTAAACTTGACCGACCGATTGAGGCATCAAGACCAGAATATACGGCAAAGGCTCCGCCCCTCAAAGGGGTGTAAACTAACCTACTGACCGAGATTGGCGATCAAGACCAGTACACGAGGCTCCGCCTCAAAGGTGTAAACTAACCTACGACCGACCGGATTGAGGCGATCAAGACCCGTAAATATACGGGCTCCGCCCCGAAAGGGGTGTAAACTAACCTAGTCGGACCGACCGGGTTGAGGCGATCAAGACCCAGTCATACGGCAAGGCTCCGCCCCAAGGGGTGTAAACTAACCTAGGACCGACCGGATTGAGGCTATCAAGACCGAATATACGCAAGGCTCGACTAACAGGACCAGGTTGATATCAAGACCAATATAGGCTGCTCCGCCCCGGGTAAACTAACCTAGTCGGACCGACCGGATTGAGGCATCAAGACCCGTAGGGTGCTTCATGCATGATTCCATGGCCGACAGGGTGATTCGATGCATGATTCCATGGTAGGCGATTGTCAAGATGGCGGAGAAACAATAATCGAGGGAGTCAGCATGAGTCGAGAAAGTTTAGAGGTAGTTCTCATACTCTATTGGGAGGAATAGTGTCTGCCTTTCCCTCTCCTTTTCTTTTTTTTTTTCTCATGCATGGCGTCTTTTTTGTTAGATCGAGGCGAAAAATTCTAGCTAAAGTCCATGCGGAGTCAAAGAGGGATGTCCAAAAGCGGGGTGAGTGAGCGACTTTACAAAACTCTTGGATTTTGATGTTTCTCCCTTCCTCTACTTATTCATAATATATTTGCAGGCGATGGCGGAAGAGGCCTAATATTACGACATCAGATGATAGATCGTCCCTTATTACATCGACGACTTAATAGTGTTTTAAAAAATTTCATTTTCCCAATGATTTAGTGGCTATAAGCCAAGAGGTCCGATCGAGCGTTCGCCTCCACCGTGATACTTTCTTTCGAGATGATTTTACATGCGGATTGCGATTTCCTCTAGCTCTCGAGGCGATTGAGATCTTCAAGACATGTGGTGTGGCTCTATCGCTTTCATTTCGCTTTAGTGGTCATCGTCGGTTTGTTTGTCTTTTTTTGAGAGGCGTTATTTTGAATATTCAATACTTATGCGAATGTAGATTTACATGTGATGCTCGGCGTTTCTTATCGAGCCATAAAAAATTGGATAGAGTTCTTGGCACGATCCCTCCAAGAATTGGTCTAGTGGATTCTTTTTGTGAAGAATGAGTGGGGCCTCCAGGAGATGGGGAAGGTTGAATGACCTCCCATCCGTTTTCAATATCGAGCGAGATTCTAGCAACCCTTAATATTCACGATGTAGAGAGCTTGCGGCATGAGTTGCATTATATTGGAAAATATACAATAGAAGATAGGATGTTCAAGGTTGGATTTTCCATCCGCAGAAGATCTCATGCTCTTCCATTGAAGAGGTCGAGCAAAGGTGTTGAGAAGTCTCCTCATGTTCATAAGGTTCTTTCCGTGAGTCGTCCGCGATCACGGTGGTAGCAATGTTCCATCTTCTGAGAAAATAGACCGTCTTTGGAATGGCTACGTCGGATATTTCTGAGATAATGTTCCCTTGGCATCGAGTTTAGTTTTGACTCATGATGGGGGAGTTCGTTACTCTAAGCCACAAATTCCTGAAGAGATATTAAATCACATATGTACTGGACGTCAACGGGCAGATGAATTGGTGCGTTATTTTTCCTTCTATTCTTCTTCTTCCTTCTTTATGTAATATTGGTACTGAATTTTTTTTTTTTTTTTTTTTTTTTTAGGTAACCCAGTCATTAGGAATGATGGCTCATTTGGGTGTTGCCTTAGATGAATGGAATACCGAATTTGTAAAGATAAAATATCTGCAGTATGAGCGAAGGCTGAATGCTAAAGTTAAAGAGGTGGCGACCTTGGAGGATCAGTTAGTTGAGTGTAGAAGGCGAATATGTCGACTTCTTTTCTCTCAAGTGTCGGAGAACGCTTCGTGATGATGATTGAGGAGCGAGACTCATGAAGGAGAAGAAAATCGGGACACTTGTATCGATAAGAAAGTATTACAAGATCGTCTTTCGAAAGGAGCATAGAATGTCGAGCGGAGGCAAGTGAGATCTCCTTGAAGTAGAAGACTTCAAGAATTCTCGCTTATCGTGGCCTTATCGAAGACTTAGCTTGAAGCTCGTAATCATATCTTTGATATTGAAGTGAAGGACTTGGAACGGCGGTGTTTAGAGGAGGGCTTCATTCGAGGGTTCTGAAAGGAATCGTGTACATCGCAAGACCGGAGCTAAGATAGAGGGTATATCCCCAAGCATCGAAGATCCTTCCGATTAGATGAAGAGTGGTAAGTGGGCTCAGGAGCTTCTCCCAGTGAGAATGAGGATGTTGATATTATGTAGTATCGTTGTCATTTGTTCTATGCAATATCATTAACGTGTATCGTGAACTTAATTTCTTCTTATATCATCATATTGATCGTCAATAATATCGGATATATCCTCTTCTTTTGTCTTATCTTGTTCTTGCCCATTCGTATTGGTGAATATTATTTGACATTGCTAATATGGATGAATTGGATCCAGAGGATTTTCGACCTATCCAAGGTTGTTCGTCGAGTGTTTTCGATGGCACGTTAAGAGATGGAAGTCCACCAAGGACTTTTGACCTTTCCTAGGTTATTTGTCGAATTTTTTGCAATGACATTAACGTATGGAAGAGATCGTGGGAAGTCCACCAAGGACTTTTTGACCTTTCCTAGGTTGTTTGTCAGAATTTTTTGCTTAATGACATTAACCTGTACGGAAGAGGTCTGATCAAGTCCCCTTGGGATTGATCATATCGCGATTGAGATATAACATGAGTTGTGTATTTCTCAAGTGAGAGGAAAAGCAGCCAATCTTGTTAGACAGCTTGCAAATTCACTAGTTCAATGATATAATCATATGAGGCGGTATAAACTTCAAGAGAAAATGACAACAATACACGCAACAATAACGGTGACAAGAACAACAAGTCTTGACCCCACCGTGGGGTTAGTTATGGTGAAATGACAAAGCGAGATAAAAGTCACAATAATCGGTAGTGAGAGTTCGATAATATTTCAAGATTCTTAGTATTCCAAGTTCGAGGTAGAGTTTTTCCTTCTTGGTCCTTGAGCTTGAAGCGTTCAGCTTGACCATAGCTATAACCACATACGGGCCATCCAGAGGTGAGAGTTTATTGCGTTGAGGGCCTTTTCTGCTCAAGACTTCGCAGGACCAAGTCACCGACAGATATGGGGCGAGGTTTTACTCTTCTGTTGAAGTGGCGAGCCACCCGTTGGTGATATGAAGCAGTCCGAAGTAGGGCCATATCACGAGTTTCAGGGAGTAGATCTAGGTGCTGCCGGAGTTTTTCTTCATTACTATCATGATCAAAAAATTGGACTCTTGGACTTGGAACCCCGATATCCACTGGTATGATAGCTTCTGTACCAAAACACAAATTATATGGCGTTTCACCGGTTGGGGTGCGTGATGTAGTGCGGTAAGCCCAAAGAACATTCGAAGTTCATCGACCCATTTCTTCTCAAGGCGCGTTTTAGTCCTTTGAGTATAGTCCTATTGGTAACTTCAGTTTGCCCATTGGTTTGAGGATATGCTACAGCCGTATGCAGCAGTTGAATGTGAAGATCTTTGCAAAAGGACGTAAAGACTTTTCCAGTAAATTGAGTTCCGTTGTCAGTGATGATCTTTGCAGGAAGGCCGAATCGACATATTATATTTTTCCAGACAAATTGTTTAGCATTTGCCTCTGTGATTTTGGCGAGTGGTTCGGCCTCTACCCATTTGGTGAAGTAGTCGACGGCTAGAATGATGAACTTTCGTTGCCCGTCGATTGGGAAAGGTCCCATGATATCAATCCCCAGCAAAGGGCCACGGGCTTTGAATGGATGAGAGTTACGTATGCGGTATGTGAGGGAGGTTGAATGCAATTGACAACTTGCACATTTTTTGTGAACTCCAAGGCGTCTTGTTTCATTGTAGGCCAATAAAACCCTTGTCTCATGATTTTAAAGGCCAATGCTCTTCCTCCAAGGTGTTCTCCACATATTCCTAAGTGGACCTCTTTTAACGCGTAATTAGCCTCTAAAGGCGAAAGGCATTTGAGATACGGACCAGAGAAAGCTCGCTTGTATAATTCTCCTCCAATAACAGCAAAGTTTGAAGCTTGTCTTCGGAGACGAGTTGCGGAAGTTGGATCTTCAGGAAGGGTTCCTCCTTGTAGAAAAGATAGGATCGGGTTTATCCATGAATATTCTTTTTCCTCATCAATAGTTTGAATTTCCCATGACCCTTGGATGCTAGGATAATGTATTTCTTCAACATGCTTTCTCTTAAATAGATCTCCGTGGTAGAAGTAGCTTAGCAAGAGCGTCGGCCAGTATTCTTCTCTCGTAGTATGTGGATGATTTGATATGTTTTGAAATGAGTAAGAAGGGATTTTACCAAGTGAAGATATTGTGCGGTTGAGGATTGTGAGTATTAAAATCTCCTCCAACTTGGGAGGCGACAAGGTGTGAGTCAGTATGAATTACTAAGTTTTGAGCTTCGCAGTCAATTGCGAGTCTCAATCCTGCGATGAGAGCTTCATATTCAGCCATATTATTAGTTGCAGGGAATTTTAAGCGAAGTCCATACTCTAAGGTATTCTGCTGGGGGGAAATAAGTAAGATTCCCGACCGATTCTCTGAGCTCCATCGACATAGAGGGTCCCGGGGACGGAAAGCAAGTAGATAGCTCTAGAGTTGGGTTGGTGCATTCCACTATAAAGTCAAGTACTTGAGACTTTATTGCGGGCGAGAAAATTTATATCAAATTCTCCCATCTGAGACCATTTGATTAATCTTCCGGATGCTTACGGTTTTACGTAGGATGGCTCTTAATGGTAAATCGGTCTGCAAGATGGTGTGAGCTTGAAAGTATGGGCCTTAATTTTGTGAAAAAACTAAGAGCCATCCACGCGCAAGTGGATAACGACTTTCTATATCAGAGAGAATTTTACTGACATAATAAATTGGTTGTTGTGTCCCATCTTCCTCTCGTACTAAAACTGAGCTTATTGCATGGGAAGAAACTGCAAGATACAAGTATAACGTTTCTCCTTGGATAGGTTTGGATAGTAGGGGTGGAGATGCTAGATACTCCTTTAGTTGTTCAAAAGCACAGGCATTCATCCATTGAAAATTATTATTTTTAGCTCCCTTCAATATTTTAAAGAACGGTAAGTATTTATCTCGAGGGCGGGCTAGCGGGATAATCGCAATTCGACCATTCGCGTTGGACTTCTTTGATATTCTTTGGAGGGATCATATCCAAGAGCTTTGATTTTCTCGGGGTTGGCCTCTATCCCACGGTGAGTTACCATAAATCCAAGAAATTTTCCGGGCGTAACCCCAAAAGCACATTTAGTCGGATTAAGTCATTATGTTATAGCGTCGAAGAAGATCAAAACATGTTTCCAAATCTGAAATATGTTGTGACTTTTCTAAGCTTTTTACTAACATGTCATCCACGTACACCTCCATTGTGTGGCCTAGCAGGTCTTTAAAAACCTTATTCATAAGGCGTTGATAGGTAGCACCAGCATTTTTCAATCCGAATGGCATGACTTGGTAGCAGTATAAACCTTTATATGTTTGAAATGCTGTAGCCTCTTCATCTGCTGGGTTCATCTTTATTTGATTGTAACCAGAATAAGCATCCAAAAAACTGAGCATTTGATGTCCGGACGTAGCATCCACCAGTTGATCGATTCGAGGAAGAGGAAAACTATCCTTTGGGCAGGCCTTATTAAGATCAGTGTAATCAATACACATTCTCCATGCTCCACTTGTTTTCTTAACCATGACAACATTTGCCAGCCATGTTGGATAATGTACTTCCCGAATGAATCCTGCTTCCATGAGCTTGTTGACTTCTTGTTCAATAGCGAAGGCGATGGTCGAAACTTGCTTCTTTTGGATGATTGGTTTGAGCGTTGGATTAATCTTGAGGGAGTGCGTGATTACATTGGGTGTATGCGGACCCCAAGCAAATACGTCTTGATTTTTGCGCAAGAAATCTGTATATTCTTCCTTTTGTTCTTCTGAGAGTAAGGATCCCACTGCCTTTGTTAGTAATGGTTGGTCATCGATAATGCTATTGAGTAAATCTTCTACGAGAAGCTTTTGAGGTACTTCTTCATCTCGAAAATTAAAGTCTTCAATCTTGATGGAAGGCGTGGGTTGAGCTTGTCGAGGTAACATGATTGGCACTGGTTTCCACAAACCACCCTCCGGTAGGAAATTTTATCTTTAGATGAGGCAAGTGATAGCAGAAAATTGATTGGAGGGCCTCCAGAATTATATATCGACGACTTGACCACCATGAATTGAATTAAGTGAGTCACTTGTCGAAATTCTCAGAGAGGGGAAGGTAATTGTTACGCGTCTTGATTATCAAACCCATATAATGGTCAATTTGGTTGGAGCTTTTCCCTTGAATAAGAAATGTTGAGTAAAATAAGACATCGACAGAACTCCCATTGTCGATCAAAATTCTTTTAACATTATAACAAGGATCACCGATCCCTGCATTGATGACGAGTGGATCTTGATGAGGAACATGGACCCCTTCTAAGTCCGAGTCATTGAAAGTGATGGAATGATCAATACGAGACTTCTTTAACTCCGGTTCTTTGAGGCGAGAATTTGGTTAGGTAGTATCGGTCCTCTGCGATCGTTTCAATTTCTCCAATTATTTGATGACTATTTGGTTGTTTTGTGATGATTGGCACGGTTGCCTTTCAAAGCGGAGATGTGTTTGTTTGAGGTAGTCGACTCTTCACAAATAGATATCCTTGTTGAATGAGTCTCTCGATTTCTTCTTTGAGTTGTATGCATGCTTGATGGTATGCCCACGACTTCGATGAAAGTGGCAATATTGCTCGATTTCATTTGGTTTCAATGGATCACGGCCACTTGATGCTTTCTTCATTGCGAATAGTCATCGGATGTTAAACGAGATGTGTTGTGTGTATGTTTTTTACGGTCGAGGTTCATGTCGTTGATATGAGGGGCGTGGAGGAGATCACGATTACCTTGTCGCTTCTTTTGATGGGGTGCACTTCACGGGGTGCTTTTGCGCTTCCCATTGTTCAAATTGTTTGCGATGGGCATTAATAGCTTCATCGGAGATTTGTGCTTCTATCGATGAACTAAATCATCTGGGGTGTCCTAAGGATGAATAGAAAGGCCACGGGCGGAGTCCTCAGGAAAACTCCTCTTAATAATTGGTCTACTCGGTATTTGGCGAGCCTCTAAGGAGAACCTGGAAGTATTCTTTGAGTGATTCACCCTCATTACATGGATCTAGGAAAGATGGGAGGAATCTTTAATGATTCTCGATTCCAATAAAGCTATTCCACAAGATCTTAGCGAGTTAGTTAAAGGTGCGGATGGATCCCCTCGGAGAGAGAGAACCAAGTCCGAGCTTGCCCCGAGGGTAATAGGAAAAACTTGACAAAGCGTGTGTGGAGCTTCGTTGGATATGCATGATAGTCCACATATGGTGATATGTTCATGTGGGTGATTGCCCCATCATAGGAATCAATGCTGGAAGCTTGAAACCTACGGGAATGGGATGTTGAAGAATGGCTCCAGCTAAAGGTGAGGACTCCACATAACGCGGTGTGGGTGAAGATAATTTACGTCTTGAAGATGAAATTCATCGCATTAAGCATCGTACTTCATCGCGAATGTCATGACGAGTAGGATTAACGAGATCGCATGTGTGAAGCTATCGACAACAATCGGTGGATTAATGCTTGGTTGAAATTTTCCTTGATGGATGAAGAACTAGCGGTTCAGGAGATCAAGATTATGGTTTCGGAGGAACTCTAACGGGAAGATTAGCATTTTCCTCCTCCCGCAACGACCGATCTTGGGGTTCATTTGTGTCATCGTTGTAGTCCTTGCAAAAGTCGGATCATCTTATTTTGGGACTCCTCCATTCGACGCACACGATCCTCCAAAGAGATTCCTGCCCGCCTTCGCCAAGGTCATGCCTATCGTGAGGGATTGAGGCAAAACTTGACGCTCTTGGTCTGGACGGTTTGAGAGTGACGGAGTTGGAGCGGAGGCTGTGTGGCAGTGTTGCCTATTGGCCATGACGTGGATATTCACGTAAGTATGATTGAAGGGTTTTTCTTCCCACGACGGCCAAACCTGCGAAATCGCGGATGCGGTAGAGTAAGAGTTTATGTCTTAGCCTGTCGAGCACACACATGATATTTAAAGAGCCAGAGCTAATTTTTTACGTGGAAAACCTCAAAAGAGGAAAACCACTGGCCCGCCCAAGAAAAAAAATGTTCCACTATGGATATGTTGCAAAGTACAAATTCTTCCCAATGTGGGATTACAAGATGGTGTATGAGGTAGGAACAATAACTATGTAACAATGATTAGGTAACAAATACCTGATGATGGAGATGCGGTAACTGATGCTAATTTGTGGTGGTCGATGGTCTTTTCTTCCTTGCTTGGTTTCTTTCTCTTCTTTACTTGTTTCAGCCTCTTCTTCTTCACTTTTTCTTCTCCTTCATGTGAGGGATAGAGTTCTATTTATAGATGGGAGGAGGGGCATTTGTAATTTATGCAAAGTCCCACCTCTTGATCGGACGGCTTAGAATGGTTCCTTCGATCATTTGATGTATTTTGAGCATTTGGATGCCCAAATGAAGTCGTAATTATGAGATCTTAGGCTCGTTAGATCCGCCGTCGAGACGCTTCGATTTGACTATACTCTATATTTAAGATTGATATTTCAAGTGCTTAATCTCGACGGCCTTGACTCAAAATCGTCGCTTTTGATATTAAGATTCTGACTTTGATTAGCGGTATTTTGAGCACCATATCGTTGCCCCTATTTTTTGGATGAGATTGTCTTAATCATCCAAAAATATATGCCAACCCATGACCAATATATTTCAAATATTCATATAAATCCAAGATTACGATTATGGAAGCAAATCTACGCTCTTTGGCATGAGATTCGAGGTTATGAATTTATTTGGATGCTCACTAAGTTTTCGAGCATTTTTGGGGTCCGGCACCTGGCGCTTATCGACTGGGCTTGTCGACACTACCGGGCGCGGTAGCGACTCGCAATGCCGGTCAGAATGGCCGGGCCGCCCATCGGGTCGACGGCCACGCAATGGGTCGCTGAACGGCGTCGCCGCTCGTCGCTGGAACGGGCGCTGCCGGCGTCGTGGTCCCATGGCCGCTTCATATTCGATCGCACACGCTGGTTGGCGGTCGCGTCGTCGCTGGGTCGTCGCGGCGACGGTCCGGATCGCTGACGGCTCGCGACGGCTGGCCGTCGCTGACGGTCTCGCTGGTGGTCGCGTCGGCTGGGTCGCCGGGTTGGCGCTGACGCTCGGTCACAGAACGGATGGGTCCCGATAATGGGTCGCGGCGCCATACAACGCTGTCATACAGGCATACAGCATACCATACAGCTCATACAAGCTGGCTGCTCATATGGGCGCTGGCCACGCTCCTGCCATGCCACCTGCCCGACCGAGTTTTAAGGAATTTAATGCTTTTTTTGAGGGTTTTACCCTTCTTGTGAGGGGCTATAATACCTCTAAGGTGAGGGAGAGAAAGGCACACCTTTCCCTCCCTTCTTCTGAGTGAAAGTCCTCATCGAGGAGGCGATCAAGACCTATCATACGACAAGGCTCCAGCCCCCCCCGAAGGGTGTAAACTAACCTACGGACCGACCGGGTTGAACATCACCGCTGCTCATACGACAAGGCTCCAGCCCCCCGGGGTGTAAACTAACCTAGTCGGACCGACCGGATTGAGATCAAGACCAGAATATACGGCAAGGCTCCGCCCCCCGAAAGGTGTAACCAACCTAGTCTGACCGACCGGATTGCAGGCATCAAGACCAGTCATACGGCAAGGCTCCGCCCTCAAAGGGGTGTAAACTAACCTAGTCTGACCGATTGAGGCCATCAAGACCCAGTCATAATGCAAGGCTCCGCCCCGAAGGGGTGTAAACCAACCTAGACCGACCGATTGAGGGCTATCAAGACCCGAGTCATACGGCAAGGCTCCGCCCCTCAAAGGGGTGTAAACTAGTGTAGGGTGCTTCATGCATGATTCCATGGTGACGATTGTCAAGATGGAGAAACAATAATCAGGAGCCGTCACTTGCATGAGTCAGAAAGTTTAGGAGGTAGTTCTCATACTCCTATTGGGGAGGAATAGTGTCTCTGCCCCCTTTCCCTCTCCTTTTTCTTTTTTTTTTTTCTCATGCATAGGCACGTCTTTTTTGTTAGATCGGAGACTAAAAATTCTAAAGTCCATGGCAGAGTCAAAAGAGGGATGTCCAAGCGGGGTGAGTGAGCGACTTTACAAAACTCTTGGATTTTGATGTTTCTCCCTTCCTCTACTTATTCATAATATATTTGCACGATTGGCAAGAGGCCTAATATTACGATTACCGCAGATGATAGATCGTCTTATTACATCGCATACTTAATAGTGTTTCAAAAAATTTCATTTTCCCAATGATTTAGTGGCTATAGCCAAGAGGTCCGATCGAGCCCTCCACCGCCGATAAGCTTCGAGATGATTTTACGCTTGGATTGCGATTTCCTCTAGCTCTGATTGAGATCTTCAAGACATGTGGTGGCTCTATCACGCTTTTCATTTCGGCTTTAGGGTCATCGCTTGGTTTTTTTTTTGAGAGCGTGGCGTTATTTTGAATATTCAATACTTATGCCGAATGTGTAGATTTACATGTGATGCTGGGGCCGCTTTATCGAGCCATAAAAAAATTGGATAGAGTTCTTGGCACGGGATCCCTCCAAGAATTGGTCAGTGGATTCTTTTTGTGAAGAATGAGTGGGGCCTCCTGGAGAGATGGGGAAGGTTGAATGACCTCCCATCCGCTTTCAATATCGAGAGCAGATTCTAGCAACCCTTAATATTCGATGTAGAGAGCTTGCGGCATGAGTTGCATTATATTGGAAAATATACAATAGAAGATAGGATGTTCAAGGTTGGATTTTCCATCCGTGCAGAAGATCTCATGCTCTTCCATTGAAGAGGTCGGCAAAGAGAAGTCTCCTCATGTTCATAAGGTTCTTTCCGTGAGTCCGCAGATCACGGGTGGTAGCAATGTTCCATCTTTACGTAAAAATAGACTCGTCGGAATGGCTACGCCGACATTTACTGAGATAATGTTCCCTTGGCATCCGAGAGTTTAGCGCTTTTGACTCATGATGGGGAGTTCGCTTACTCTAAGCCACAAATCAAGAGATATTAAATCACATATGTACTTGGACGCCAACCGGATGAATTGCGTTATTTTTCCTTCTATTCTTCTTCTTCCTTCTTTATGTAATAGTTGAATTTTTTTTTTTTTTTTTTTTTTTTAGGTAACCCAAATTAGGAATGATGGCTCAGGGTGTTGCCTTAGATGAATGGAATAAATTTGTAAAGATAAAATATCTGAGGCGAGTATGAGCGGGAATGCTAAAGTTAAAGAGGTGACCTTGGAGGATCATTTGACCGAGAACCGAAATGGCGAATATGTCGACTTTTTCTCTCAAGTCGAGTAACGCGATGAGTGATTGAGGCGAGCAGAGACCGCCAAGGAGAAGAAAATCGACACTTGTATCGATAAGAAAGTATTACAAGATCGCTTTCCAAAAGGAGCATAGAATGTCAAGCGGAGGCAAGTGAGATCTCCTTGAAGGCGAGAAGACTTCAAGAATTCTCGCTTATCGTGGCCTTATCAAGACTTCGCTCGTGAAGCTCGTAATCATATCTTTGATATTGAAGTGAAGGACTTGGAACAGCAGTGTTTAGAGGAGGGCTTCATTCGAGGGTTCCTGAAAGGAACCCGTGTGGTACATCGCAAGACCGGAGCTAAGATAGAGGGTATATCCCCCAGCCAAGCATCCGAAGATCCTTCGCCAGATTCGGAAGATGAAGGAGTGGTGGCTCTAGGGAGCTTCTCCTAGTGAGAATGAGGATGTTGATATTATGTAGTATCAGTTGTCATTTGTTCTATGCAATATCATTAACGTGTATCAGGAACTTAATTTCTTCTTATATCATCATATTGATGCTGTCAATAATATCTGGATATATCCTCTTCTTTTCTGTCTTTTTTTTTTTTGCACCCTTATCTTGTTCTTGCCCATTCGGGGTAATTGGTCAGAATATTATTTGACATTGCTAATATGGATGAATTGGATCCACTGAGGATTTTCGACCTATCCAAGGTTGTTCGTCAGAGTGTTACTCGATGACGTTAACCCGTATGGAAGAGATCGTGAGAAGTCCACCAAGGACTTTTTGACCTTTCCTAGGTTATTTGTCAATTTTCGAATGACATTAACCGTATGGAAGAGATCGTGGAAGTCCACCAGGACTTTTGACCTTTCCTAGGTTGTTTGTCAGAATTTTTGCTTAATGACATTAACCTCTACGGAAGAGGTCTGATCAAGTCCCCTTGGGATTGATCATATCGCGATTGAGATATAACATGAGTTGTGTATTTCAAGTGGGAGGAAAAGACCAATCTTGTTAGAACAGCTTGCAAATTCACTAGTTCAATGATATAATCATATGAGGCGTATAAACTTCAAGAGAAAATGACAACAATACCGCAACAATAACAAAGGACAAGAACAACAACAAGTCTTGACCCCACCGTGGACAAGGGTGAAATGACAAAGCGAGATAAAAGTCACAATAATCGTGTAGTGAGAGTTCGATATTTCAAGATTCTTAGTATTCCAAGTTCGAGAGTTTTTCCTTCTTGGTCCTTGAGCTTGAACGTTCCTGGCTTGACCATAGCTATAACCACATACGGGCCATCCCAGAGAGGTGAGAGTTTATTGCGTTGAGGGCCTTTTCCTGCTGCCTCAAGACTTCGCAGGACCAAGTCACCGACAGATATGGGGCGAGGTTTTACTCTTCTGTTGAAGTGGCGAGCCACCCGTTGGTGATATGAAGCAATCCGAAGTAGGGCCATATCACGAGTTTCAGGGAGTAGATCTAGGTGCCGGAGTTTTCTTCATTACTATCATGATCAAAAATTGGACTCTTGGACTTGGAACCCCGATATCCACTGGTATGATAGCTTCTGTACCAAAACACAAATTATATGGCGTTTCACCGGTTGCGATGTAGCCAAAGAACATTGAAGTTCATCGACCCATTGCCCCGCCTTCTCAAGACGCGTTTTTAGTCCTTTGAGTATAGTCCTATTGGTAACGGTTTGCCCATTGGTTTGAGGATATGCCTGATGCAGTTGAATGTGAAGATCTTTGCAAAAGGGCGTAAAGACTTTTCCAAGAAATTGAGTTTGTGATGATCTTTGCAGAAGGCCAATCGACATATTATATTTTTCCACAAATTGTTTAGCATTTGCCTGCGTGATTTTGGCGAGTGGTTCGCCTCTACCCATTTTGGTGAAGTAGTCGACGGCTAGAATGATGAACTTTCGTGCCCTCGATGCGATTGGGAAAGGTCCCATGATATCAATCCCCACGAGCAAAGGGCCAGGGCTTTGAATGGATGAGAGTTCAGGTGCGGTATGTGAGGGAGGTTAATGCAATGACAACTTGCACATTTTTTGTGAACTCAAGGCGCCTTGTTTCATTGTAGGCCAATAAAACCCTTGTCTCATGATTTTAAAGGCCAATGCTCTTCCTCCAAGGTGTTCTCCACATATTCCTAAGTGGACCTCTTTTAACGCGTAATTAGCCTCTAAAGGCGAAAGGCATTTGAGATACTGAAAGCTCGCTTGTATAATTCTCCTCCAATAACAAAGAAAGTTTGAAGCTTGTCTTGAGACGAAGTTATGGAAGTTGGATCTTCGTGAAGGGTTCCTCCTTGTAGAAAAGATAGGATCGGGTTTATCCATGAATATTCTTTTTCCTCATCAATAGTTTGAATTTCCCATGACCCTTGGATGCTAGGATAATGTATTTCTTCAACATGCTTTCTCTTAAATAGATCTCGGTGTAGAAGTAGCAAGCTTAGAAGAAGAGCGTCACCGAGTATTCTTCTCTCAGAGTATGTGGATGATTTGATATGTTTTGAAATGAGTAAGAAGGATTTTACCAAGTGAAGATATTGTGTTGAGGATTGTGAGTATTAAAATCTCCTCCAACTTGGGAGGCGACAAGTCGGGAGTCAAGATGAATTACTAAGTTTTGAGCACAATCAATTGAGTCTCAATCCATGAGAGCTTCATATTCAGCCATTATTATTAGTGGAATTTTAAGAAGTCCATACTCTAAGGTATCGGGGAAATAAAGATTCACCCGACCAAGATTTCCCAAGCTCCATCACATAGAGGGTCCAGGGAGACGGAAAGCAAGTAGTAGATAGCTCCTCTAGAGTTGGGTTGGGTGCATTCCACTATAAAAGTCGCAAGTACTTGAGACTTTATGCGAGGTAGAAAATTTATATCAAATTCTCCCACTCGACCATTTGATTAATCTTCCGATGCTTCGGTTTCGTAGGATGGCTCTTAATGGTAAATCTGCAAACGATGGTGTGAGCTTGAAAGTATGGACGCAATTTTCGTGCTGAAAAAACTAATGCCAGAGCCATCCTGTCTGCAAGTGGATAACGACTTTCTATATCAGAGAGAATTTTACTGACATAATAAATTGGTTGTTGTGTCCCATCTTCCTCTCGTACTAAAACTGAGCTTATTGCGTGGGAAGAAACTGCAAGATACAAGTATAACGTTTCTCCTTGGATAGGTTTGGATAGTAGGGGTGGAGATGCTAGATACTCCTTTAGTTGTTCAAAAGCACACCGGCATTCATCACCCATTGAAAATTATTATTTTTAGCTCCCTTCAATATTTTAAAGAACGGTAAGTATTTATCTCCGTGAGCGGCTAGGATAATGCAATAATTCACCATTGACGTTGGACTTCTTTGATATATTCTTTGGAGGGATCATATCCTGAGAGCTTTGATTTTCTGGGGTTGGCCTCTATCCCACGTGAGTTACCATAAATCCAAGAAATTTTCCGGACGTAACCCCAAAAGCACATTTAGTCGGATTAAGTCGATGTTATAGCGTAAAGAAGATCAAAACATGTTTCCAAATAAATATGTTGTGACTTTTCTAAGCTTTTACTAACATGTCATCCACGCATACACCTCCATTGTGTGGCAGGTCTTTAAAACCTTATTCATAAAGCGTTGATAAGCACCAAAGATTTTTCAATCGAATGGCATGACTTGGGCGGATAAAACCTTTATATGTTTGAAATGTCAGTAGCCTCTTCATCTGGGTTCATCTTTATTTGATTGTAACGAATAAGCATCCAAAAAGCGAGCATTTGATGTCCTGACGTAGCATCCACGGTTGATCGATTCGAGGAAGAGGAAAACTATCGCGCCTTATTAAGATCAGTGTAATCAATACACATTCTCCATGCTCCACTTGTTTTCTTAACCATGACAACATTTGCCAGCCATGTTGGATAATGTACTTCCGAATGAATCCGCTTCCATGAGCTTGTTGACTTCTTGTTCAATAGCGAAGACGACGGTGCAAACTTCGCTTTTGGATGATTGGTTTGAACGTTGGATTAATCTTGAGGGAGCGTGATTACATTAATCAACCCGCATGTCTGCCGGACCCCAAGCAAATACGTCTTGATTTTTGCGCAAGAAATCTGTATATTCTTCCTTTTGTTCTTCTGAGAGTAAGGATCCCACTCGCACTGTTCGTAATGGTTGGTCATCTGATAATGCTATTGAGAGTAAATCTTCTACAGGAGAAGCTTTTTGAGGTACTTCTTCATCTCGAAAATTAAAGTCTTCAATCTGAAGGTGATGGAAGGGCGAGCTTGTCGAGGTAACATGATTGGGTCACTGGTTTCCACAAACCACCCCAACTCCACCGGGGGTAGGAAATTTTATCTTTAGATGAGGCACTGAAGTGATAGCACCGAAAATTGATTGAGGGCCTCAAGATTGCATTATATGCAGAATCTGACTTGACCACCATGAATTGAATTAAGTGAGTCACTTGTCGAGGAAATTCTCAGGGTACAGTGAAGGGTAATTGTCCCTTCCGCCTGGTGATTATCAAACCCATATAATGGTCCGTTGGTTGGAGCTTTTCCCAGCCGCACCCATATTAAGAAATGTTGAGTAAAATAAGACATCGGAACTCCCATTGTCGATCAAAATTCTTTAACATTATAACAAGGATCACCGATCCTCGTGACATGACGAGTGGATCTTGATGAGGAACATGGACCCCTTCTAAGTCCGAGTCATTGAAAGTGATGGAATGATCAATACGAGACTTCTTTAACTCCGGTTCTTTGAGGGCAGTAACGAGAATTTGGTTAGGTAGTATCGGTCCTCCTGCGATCGTTTCAATTTCTCCAATTATTTGATGACTATTTGGTTGTTTTTGTGATGATTGGCCTGGTTGCCTTTCAAACGGAGATGTGTTTGTTTGAGGTAGTCGACTCTTCACAAATCGCCGTAGATATCCTTGTTGAATGAGTCTCTCGATTTCTTCTTTGAGTTGTATGCATGCTCAAGGTATGCCCACGACTTCGATGAAAGTGGCAATATTGCTCCTGATTTCCTGAATTTGGTTTCAATGGATGCGCCACTTGATGCTTTCTTCATTGCGAATAGTCATCGGATGTTAACACGATGTGTTCGCGGTGTATGTTTTTCTCGTCGAGGTTCATGTCGTTGATATGAGGGACGGAGGGAGATCACGACACTTGTCGCTTTTTTGATGTCGCCGGTCCTGCACTTCACGGGGTGCTTTTGCTTCCGATTGTTCAAATTGTTGCGATGGGCATTAATAGCTTCATCGGAGATTTGTGCTTCTATGAACTAAATCAAGACGATGTCCCCGCATTAAGGATGAATAGAAAGGCCCCCGGAGTCCTCCAGGAAAACTCCTCTTAATAATTGGTCTACCTGTATTTGGCGAGCCTCTAAGGAGAACCTGGAAGTATTCTTTGAGTGATTCACCCTCATTCTGACACCTGAAAGATGGGAGGAATCTTTAATGATTCTCCCATTCGCACAAACTTCCACAAAGATCTTAGCGAGTTAAAGGTAGGATGGATCCCCTGAGAGAGAAACCAAGTGCGAGCTTGCCCCTTGAGGGTAATAGGAAAAACTTGACAAAGCAGTGTGTCAGGAGCTCGTTGGATATGCATGATAGTCCTGTAATGGTCGATATGTTCATGTGGGTCAGTTGCCCCATCATAGGAATCAATGCTCTAAGCTTGAAACCTACGGAATGGGATGTTGAAGAATGGCTCCTAAAGGTGGACTCCACATAACCGCGTGGGTGAAGATAATTTCTGTCTTGAAGATGAAATTCATCTCGCATTAAGCATCGACTTCATCGCGAATGTCATGACGGTAGGATTAAGGATGCGATGTGTGAAGCTATCGACAACAATCGGTGGATTAGTAAGGTTGAGCCGCCGCGATGGATGAGTAGAACTAGCGGTTCAGGAGATCGACATTATGGTTTCCTGCGAGGAACTCTAACGCCGGGAAGATTAGCATTTTGACCTCCCGCAACGACCGATCTTGGGGGGGTTCATTTGTTCGGCGGCCGTTGTAGTCCTTGCAAAAGTCGGATCATCTTATTTTGGGACTCCTCCATTCGACGCACCATCTCCTCCAAAGAGATTCCTGCCCGCCTTCAGAAGGTCATGCCTATCGAGGGGATTGAGGCAAAAACTTGACGTTCTTGGTTCGTGGACGGGTTTTGAGAGTGACGGAGTTGGAGCGAGGCTCTGGCAGTGTTGCCTATTGGCTATGACGGATATTCGTTATGATTGAAGGGTTTTTCTTCCCACACGCCAAACCGCTATGCGTGCTAGAAATCGATGCGGAGTAAGAGTTTATGTCTTAGCCTTGTCATAATCGAGCACACACGAGATATTTAAAGAGTGGGGAGCTTGAATTCTGCGGAAAACCTCAAAAGAGGAAAACCACGGGGCCCAAGAAAATGTTCCACCATATATGTTGCAAAGTACAAATTCTTCCCAATGTGGGATTACAAGATGGTGTATGAGGTAGGAACAATAACTATGTAACAATGATTAGGTTGTAAATTCTGATGATGGAGATGCGGGTAACCGATGCGGGTAATTCTCAGGGGTGGTCGATCCTCTTTTCTTCCTTGCTTGGTTTCTTTCTCTTCTTCTTTACTTGTTTCAGCCTCCTTCTTCTTCACTTTTTCTTCTCCCCTTCATGTGAGGGATAGAGTTCTATTTATAGATGGGAGGAGGGGCATTTGTAATTTATGCAAAGTCCTACACTCTTGATCGGACGGCTTAGAATGGTTCCTTCGATCATTTGATGTATTTTGAGCATTTGGATGCCCAAATGAAGTCAGAATTATGAGATCTTAGGCTCGTTAGATCCGGCTCGTCGACACGCTCGATTTGACTATAAACACTCTATATTTAAGAGCTATTTTGGGATGTAATTGATATCCCAAAGATTCCAAGGATATTTCAAGTGCTTAATCTCGACGGTCTTGACTCAAAATCGTCTTTTGATATTAAGATTCTGACTTTGATTAGCGGTATTTTGAGCACCATATCTTGCCCCTATTTTGGATGAGATTGTCTTAATCATCCAAAAATATACGCCAACCCATGACCAATATATTTCAAATATTCATATAAATCCAAGATTACGATTATGGAAGCAAATCTACGCTTTGGCATGAGATTCGAGGTTATGAATTTATTTGGATGCTCAAGTTTTCGAGCATTTTGGGGTCCGTAGTACCCGGGCGCTTATCCACCTGGCGCCGCCGGCGCTGGCGCGCGTTGGCTGGACTCGCCATGGCGCGCTGCCAGCATTAATCCGATGGGTCGACACGGTCGACGGGCACGCAAATGGTCATGAACGGCGCCCATGGCGGCTGCTGAACGGCGCGCGTCGGCGGTCAGAACCGCGGGTCAGCGGGCGGACCGCTGGTCTGTCGCCAGGTTGGCTGCTTGTCGGCTCGGGGTCGCGGCGACGGCTGATCCACGTCCGGTGCTGACGGCTCTCGCATGTCTGGCAAGCCGCGGCGTTCGTCGCGGATTTAACGGTTGCTGACGGTTCGGGTCAGAACGCCGTCGGTCATAGCTGGTCAGATGTCATACAATACTGTTGCTCATATACATACATTGCTCTCATACTGGCTACAGTTCATGCGTCATGCTGGCATGCACGGGCCTGACCGGAGTTTTAAGGAATTTAATGCATTTTTGAGGGTTTTACCCTTTTACCCTTGTGAGGGCTATAAATACCCCTAAGGTGAGGGAGAAAGGCACCTTTCCCTCTCCCTTTCTTCTTGAGTGAAAGTCCTTTGGTGATCGAGGAGGCGATCACCCTACGGCCATACACTGGCTCCAGCCCCTCGTAAACTAACCTAGTGGACCACCGGGTTGAAGGCGATCAAGACCCGCTGCTCATAATGACAGGCTCCAGCCCCAAAGGGGTGTAACCACTGACCACGGATTGAGGCGATCAAGACCGTATCATGCAAGGCTCCGCTTTCTCCCCAAAGGGGTGTAAACTAACCTAGTCGACCGACCGGATTGCAGGCATCAAGACCCGTAGTCATACGCAGGCTCCGCTTCTCCAAAGGGTGTAACCAACCTAGTCTGACCACTGGATTGAGGCGATCAAGACCCGAATCACGGCAAGGCTCCGCCCCAAAGGGGGTGTAAACTAACCTAGTCGACCGACCGGGTTGAGGATCAAGACCCGTAGTCATACGGCTCAGTTTCTCCCCAAAGGTGTAACCAACTACCCACCGGGATTGAGCGATCAAGACCTCATACGCACCGTTCCTCAAAGGGGTGTAAACTAACCTAGTCGGACCGAGATTGGAGGCGATCAAGACCAGAATAGCTGCTTTCTCCCCAAAGGGGTATAAACTAACCTAGTGGACCCAGGGTTGAGGCGATCAAGACCCGGTGAGGTGCCATGCATTCCATCCATCGATTGTCAAGATGGCGGAGAAACAATAATCGAGCCGTCACTTGCATGAGTCGAAGTTTAGGAGGTAGTTCTCATACTCCTATTGGGAGGAATAGTGTCCCCTTTCCCTCTCCTTTTTTCTTTTTTTTTTTTTCATGCATGGCACGCCTTTTTTTTGTTAGATCGAGACTAAAATTCTAGCTAAAGTCCATGGGCAGAGTCAAAAGAGGGATGTCCAAGGGGTGAGTGAGCCTTTACAAAACTCTTGGATTTTGATGTTTCTCCCTTCCTCTACTTATTCATAATATATTTGCACGATGATGGCGGAAGAGGCCTAATATTACAAATTTAGATGATAGATCGTCCCTTATTACATCGACGCCTTAATAGTGTTTGCAAAAAATTTCATTTTCCCAATGATTTAGTGGCTATAGTCGCCAAGAGGTCCGATCGAGCCGCTCGCTCCACCGTGATACTTTCGCTTCGAGATGATTTTACGTCGGATTATGATTTCCTCTAGCTCTCGATGATTGAGATCTTCAAGACATGTGGTGTGGCTCTATCACGCTTTTCATTTCGGCTTTAGTGGTCATCGCCGGTTTGGTTGTCTTTTCGTGAGCGCATGCTATTTTGAATATTCAATACTTATGCCGAATGTGTAGATTTACATGTGATGCTCGGGGCTGCTTTATCGAGCCATAAAAAATTGGATAGAGTTCTTGGCACGGGATCCCTCCAAGAATTGGTCTAGTGGATTCTTTTTTGTGAAGAATGAGTGGGGCCTCCCGGAGAGATGGGGAAGGTTGAATGACCTCCTGATCCGCTTTCAATATCGAGAGCAGATTCTAGCAACCCTTAATATTCCTGATGTAGAGAGCTTGCATGAGTTGCATTATATTGGAAAATATACAATAGAAGATAGGATGTTCAAGGTTGGATTTTCCATCCGTGCAGAAGATCTCATGCTCTTCCATTGAAGAGGTCGAGCAAAGGTGTTGAGAAGTCTCCTCATGTTCATAAGGTTCTTTCCGTGAGTCCGCCGCAGATCACGGTGGTAGCAATGTTCCATCTTAAAATAGAGACTCGTCGGAATGGCTACGATATTTACTGAGATAATGTTCCCTTGGCATCCGAGAGTTTATGCTTTGACTCATGATGGGGAGTTCTTACTCTAAGCCACAAATTCAAGAGATATTAAATCACATATGTCTGACGCCAACGCATGAATTGGTGCGTTATTTTTCCTTCTATTCTTCTTCTTCCTTCTTTATGTAATATTGGTACTGAATTTTTTTTTTTTTTTTTTTTTTTTTTAGAATGATGGCTCATTTGGTGTTGTTAGATGAATGGAATACCGAATTTGTAAAGATAAAATATCTCATGAAGCAGGAAGTTTCGAATGCTAAAGTTAAAGAGGTGCGACCTTGGAGGATCACTGACCAGTGTAGAACCGATGGCGAATATGTCGACTTTTCTCTCTGTGTCGAGAACGCCGGTGATGAGTGATTGAGGCGAGCAGACTCGCCAGAAGAAAATCGTGACACTTGTATCGATAAGAAAGTATTACAAGATCGCTTCAAAAGGAGCATAGAATGTCGGAGGCAAGTGAGATCTCGAAGGAAGACTTCAAGAATTCTCCGCTTATCGGCCTTTATCAAGACTTCGTGAAGCTCGTAATCATATCTTTGATATTGAAGTGAAGGACTTGGAACACAGTGTTTAGAGGAGGGCTTCATTCGAGGGTTCAAAGGAACTGTGGTACATCGCAGAGCTAAGATAGAGGGTATATCCCCCAAGCATCTGAAGATCCTTCGCCAGATTCAGAAGATGAAGGAGTGGTGGGCTCGTGAGCTTCCAGTGAGAATGAGGATGTTGATATTATGTAGTATCGCTTGTCATTTGTTCTATGCAATATCATTAACGTATCGAACTTAATTTCTTCTTATATCATCATATTGATGCCAATATCCGATATATCCTCTTTTTTTTTTTTTGCACCCTTATCTTGTTCTTGCCCATTCTTAATTGGTCAATATTATTTGACATTGCTAATATGGATGAATTGATCCACCGAGGATTTTCGACCTATCAAGGTTGTCGTCGAGTGTTACTCGATGACGTTAACCGTATGGAAGAGATCGAGAAGTCCACCAAGGACTTTTGACCTTTCCTAGGTTATTTGTCGTTTTTCGCCAATGACATTAAGTATGGAAGAGATCGAAGTCCAGGACTTTTGACCTTTCCTAGGTTGTTTGTCGTAATTTTTTTGCTTAATGACATTAACTCAGACGGAAGAGGTCCATCAAGTCCCCTGGGATTGATCATATCGCTGATTGAGATATAACATGAGTTGTGTATTTCAAGTGGAGGAAAAGCAAACCAATCTTGTTAGAACAGAGCTTGCAAATTCACTAGTTCAATGATATAATCATATGATGGGTATAAACTTCAAGAGAAAATGACAACAATAAACAATAACAAAGGACAAGAACAACAACAAGTCTTGACCCCACCGTGGGGTCGCTTATACAAGGGTGAAATGACAAATGAGATAAAAGTCACAATAATCATGTAGTGAGTTACCGATAATATTCAAGATTCTTAGTATTCCAAGTTCGAGGTAGAGTTTTTCCTTCTTGGTCCTTGAGCTTGAACGTTCCTGGCTTGACCATAGCTATAACCACATACGGGCCATCCTAGAGAGGTGAGAGTTTATTGCGTTGAGGGCCTTTTCCTGCCAAGACTTCGCAGACCAAGTCACCGACAGATATGGGCGGTTTTACTCTTCTTGAAGTGGCGAGCCACCTGGTGATATGAAGCAACCAAGTAGGGCCATATCACGAAGTTTCGTGGAGTAGATCTAGGTGTCCGGAGTTTTTCTTCATTACTATCATGATCAAAAAATTGGACTCTTGACTTGGAACCCGATATCCACCGGTATGATAGCACTCAAAACACAAATTATATGGTATGCTTTCACCGGTTGGGTGCTGGATGTAGCGGTAAGCCCAAAGAACATTCTAAGTTCATCAACCCATTGCCCCCCGCCTTCTCAAGACGCTGCTTTTAGTCCTTTGAGTATACCCATAACTCGCTTGCCCATTGGTTCGTTTGAGATATGCTACCAGTATGCAAGTTGAATGTGAAGATCTTTGCAAAAGGACGAAAGACTTTTCCAAGAAATTGAGTTCTTGTCGATGATCTTTGCAGGAAGGCCAATCGACATATTATATTTTTCCGCAAATTGTTTAGCATTTGCCTCGTGATTTTGGCGAGTGGTTCTCTCTACCCATTTTGGTGAAGTAGTCGACGGCTAGAATGATGAACTTTCCCTCGATGCGATTGGGAAAGGTCCCATGATATCAATCCCCATGAGCAAAGGGCCACGGGCTTTGAATGGATGAGAGTTCAGAGCGGTATGTGAGGGAGGTTCAATGCAATTGACAACTTGCACATTTTTTTGTGAACTCATGCCTTGTTTCATCAGAAATAATAAAACCCTTGTCTCATGATTTTAAAGGCCAATGCTCTTCCTCCAAGGTGTTCTCCACATATTCCTAAGTGGACCTCTTTAACGCTAATTAGCCTCTAAAGGCTAAAGGCATTTGAGATTGGACCGAGAAAGCTCGCTTGTATAATTCTCCTCCAATAACAAAGAAAGTTTGAAGCTTGTCTCTGAGACGAAGATGAAGTTGGATCTTCGTGAAGGGTTCCTCCTTAGAAAAGATAGGATGGGTTTATCCATGAATATTTTTCCTCATCAATAGTTTGAATTTCCCATGACCCTTGGATGCTAGGATAATGTATTTCTTCAACATGCTTTCTCTTAAATAGATCTCCAAGGTAGAAGTAGCAAGCTTAGCAAGAGCCACCAGTATTCTTCTCTCTCGTAGTATGTGGATGATTTGATATGTTTTGAAATGAGTAAGAAGGGATTTTACCAAGTGAAGATATCAGTGAGGATTGTGAGTATTAAAATCTCCTCCAACTTGGGAGGCGACAAGTCGGAGTCAAGATGAATTACTAAGTTTTGAGCAGCAATTGCGAAGTCTCAATCTCGATGAGAGCTTCATATTCACCATATTATTAGTTGGAATTTTAAGCTCCATACTCTAGGTATTCTACGGGGAAATAAGTAAGATTCCGCACAAAGACCAAGATTCTCAAGCTCCATCATACATGAGGGTCCACGGGAGACGGAAAGCAAGTAGTAGATAGCTCCTCTAGAGTTTGGTGCATTCCACTATAAAGTCTGTAAGTACTTGAGACTTTATCATGTCGAGGTAGAAAAATTTATATCAAATTCTCCCACTCTACACATTTGATTAATCTTCCGTGATGCTTCGGTTTCAGGGATGGCTCTTAATGGTAACCGATGGTGTGAGCTTGAAAGTATGCAATTTTCGCTAAAAAAAACTAATGCCGAGCCATCCCGCAAAGTGGATAACGACTTTCTATATCGAGAGAATTTTACCGACATAATAAATTGGTTGTTGTGTCCCATCTTCCTCTCGACTAAAACCGGTATTTATGCGAAGAAACCGCAAGATACAAGTATAACGCTTCTCCTTGGATAGGTTTGATAGTAGGGTGGAGATGCTGATACTCCTTTAGTTGTTCAAAAGCACACCGCATTCATCACCCATTGAAAATTATTATTTTAGCTCCCTTCAATATTTTAAAGAACGGTAAGTATTTATCTCCGAGCGGCTAGAAGCTGATAATGCAAAGAATTCACCATTCACGCTTGGACTTCTTTGATATTCTTTGAGGGATCATATCCGGAGAGCTTTGATTTTCTCGTGGTTGGCCTCTATCCCACGTGAGTTACCATAAATCCAAGAAATTTTCCGTGACGTAACCCCAAAAGCACATTTAGTGATTAAGTATGTTATAGCGTCAAGAAGATCAAAACATGTTTCCAAATCAAATATGTTGTGACTTTTCTAAGCTTTTACTAACATGTCATCCACGACACCTCCATTGAGGTGGCCTAGCAGTCTTTAAAACCTTATTCATAAGGCGCTGTAGTAGCACCGCATTTTTCAACCAATGGCATGACTTGGTAGCAGATAAACCTTTATATGTTTGAAATGTCGTAGCCTCTTCATCTGGCCGGGTTCATCTTTATTTGATTGTAACTAATAAGCATCCAAAAACTGAGCATTTGATGTCCGGACGAAGATCCACCGCTTGATCGATTCGAGGAAGAGGAAAACTATCCTTGCAGCCTTATTAAGATCGTGTAATCAATACACATTCTCCATGCTCCACTTGTTTTCTTAACCATGACAACATTTGCCGCCATGTTGGATAATGTACTTCCGAATGAATCCTCGCCTATGAGCTTGGACTTCTTGTTCAATATCAAGACGATCTGCAAACTCGCTTTTGGATGATTGGTTTGAACGCTGGATTAATCTTGAGGGAGTGCGGATTACATTGTCAACCGCGCATGTCCGCCGGACCCCAAGCAAATACGTCTTGATTTCTGCGCAAGAAATCTGTATATTCTTCCTTTTGTTCTTCTGAGAGTAAGGATCCCACTTGCACTGTTCGTAATGGTTGGTCATCTGATAATGCTATTGAGAGTAAATCTTCTACAGAGAAGCTTTTGAGGTACTTTCATCATCTCGAAAATTAAAGTCTTCAATGTCAAGGTGATGGAAGGGCGTGGTTGTCTGAGGTAACATGATCGTCACGGTTTCCACAAACCACCCCAACTCCACCGGGTAGGAAATTTTATCTTAGTGAGGCAATCAAGTGATAGCACCAAAATTGATTGAGGGGCCTCTCAAGATTGCATTATACGCAGACCGACTTGACCACCATGAATTGAATTAAGTGAGTCACTTGTCGAGGAAATTCTCGAGGGTAACAGAAGGGTAATTGTCCCTTCGCCTGCATCGGTGATTATCAAACCCATATAATGGTCCGGCTGGGTTGGAGCTTTTCCCAGCCGCACCCATATTAAGAAATGTTGAGTAAAATAAGACATCGACGTAACTCCCATTGTCGATCAAAATTCTTTTAACATTATAACAAGGATCACCGATCCGCGATGACGAGTGGATCTTGATGAGGAACATGGACCCCTTCTAAGTCCGAAAGTGATGGAATGATCAATAGACTTCTTTAACTCCTCTTTGAGGGCGAACGAGAATTTGGTTAGTATCGGCCCTCCCGCGATCGCTTTCAATTTCTCCAATTATTTGATGACTATTTGGTTGTTTTGTGATGATTGGCCCGCTGTTTCAAACGGAGGTGTGTTTGTTTGAGGTAGTCGACTCTTCACAAATCGCCGTAGATATCCTTGTTGAATGAGTCTCGATTTCTTCTTGAGTTGTATGCATGCTTCAAGAAGATGCCCACTAATTTCATGAAAGTGGCAATATTGCTCCCGATTTCGAATTTGGTTTCAATGGATGCGCCACTGATGCTTTCTTCATCATAATAGTCATCGGATGTTAACACGATGTGTTCGGCAGGTGTATGTTTTTCCGGTCGAGGTTCATGTCGCTGATATGAGGGACGCGGAGATCACATTACCTTGTCGCTTCTTGATGGGGTCGTCCGCACTTCCCGGGTGCTTTTGCGCTTCCCGCGATTGTTCAAATTGTTTGCGATGGCATTAATAGCTTCATCAGGAGATTTGTGCTTCTATGCGAACTAAATCAAGATAATGAACCGTCCCGCATGATGAATAAAGGCCTGACGGAGTCCTCAGGAAAACTCCTCTTAATAACCGGTCTACCTGTGTATTTGGCGAGCCTCTAAGGAGAACCTCGAAGTATTCTTTGAGTGATTCACCCTCATTCGTTTGATACGGAAAGATGGGAGGAATCTTTAATGATTCTCCATTCGCAATAAACTGCTCCACAAAGATCTTAGCGAAGTTCGTTAAAGGTACCTGGATGGATCCCCTAAGAGAAAGAACCCGCGAGCTTGCCCTTGAGGGTAATAGAAAACTTGACAAAGCAAAGGTGTCGTGAGCTCGATATGCATGATACCTCAGAATGGTCGATATGTTCATGTGGGTCATTGCCCCATCATGGAATCAATGCTCTAAGCTTGAAACCTACGGAATGGGATGTTGAAGAATGGCTCCAAATAAAGGTGAGGACTCCACATAACCGCTGTGGGTGAAGATAATTGCCTTGAAGATGAAATTCATCTCGCATTAAGCATCGCACTTCATCGCAATGTCATGACGAAAGTGATTAACAGATGGATGTGTGAAGCTATCGACAACAATCGGTGGATTAGTAACCTTGAGTCGCCGATGATGAGTAGAACTAGAAGGTTCAGAGATCAAGTATGGTTTCTGCGAGGAACTCTAACGCCGGAAGATTAGCATTTTGACCTCCCGCAACGACCGATCTTGGGGGGGGTTCATTTGTCGTAGTCCTTGCAAAAGCCGGATCATCTTATTTTGGGACTCTCCATTCGACGCACACGCATCCTCCAAAGAGATTCCCGCTCCTTCGCCAGCGTCATGCCTATCGAGGGATCGAGGCAAAACTGAGCTTGGTTCGTGGACGAGAGTGACTCCGAGTACGGAGTTGAGCGAGGCTCGTTGTGGCAGTGTTGCTTTATTGGCTATGGCGTGGATATTCACGAGTATGATTGAAGGGTTTTCTTCCCAGGCAAAGCTATGCGTCTAGAAATCGTGATGCGGTAGAGTAAGAGTTTATGTCTTAGCCTTGTCGTATAATCGAGCACACACACAGATATTTAAAGAGCGAGTAGAGCTTAATTTTACGTGGAAAACCTCAAAAGAGGAAAAACCGGGGCGATAAAAATGTTCCACTATGGATATGTTGCAAAGTACAAATTCTTCCCAATGTGGGATTACAAGATGGTGTATGAGGTAGGAACAATAACTATGTAACAATGATTAGGTTGTAACGGTTCGATGATGGAATCGGTAACCGATGCGGGGTAATTTCTGGTGCGGGGTGGTCGATGGCTGCCTCTTTTCTTCCTTGCTTGGTTTCTTTCTCTTCTTTTACTTGTTTCAGTCCTCTTCTTCACTTTTCTTCTCCCCTTTCATGTGAGGGATAGAGTTCTATTTATAGATGGGAGGAGGGCATTTCTGTAATTTACAAAGTCCGTGCCACTCCTCTTGATGGACGGACGAATGGTTCCTTCGATCATTTGATGTATTTTGAGCATTTGGATGCCCAAATGAAGTCAATTATGAGATCTTAGGCTCGTTAGATCCGCTCGTCGAGAGCTTCGATTTGACTATAAACACTCTATATTTAAGAGCTATTTTGGGATGTAATTGATATCCCAAAGATTCCAAGGATATTTCAAGTCTTGTCGACGGTCGACTCAAAATCGTCTGATATTAAGATTCGGACTTTGATTAGCGGTATTTTGAGCACCATATCACATACATGGCCTTCTTTTTATTTTGTTTAAGTCGCTCAAAAAAACCGAACCCAAACTAACTTTCTGTGTAAAAAATTCATTACTCCTGCAGATTTTGCAGTCAAGGAACTTTGGACGGCAAATTGGCCAAGGGAAGCATACTTATATGCGATGGAATAAGTGAGGGCAATGGACCGCAGCTCGCCGGCGCTATCGGCGCGATTATGCCTGCACAAGGCATAAATGATGTTGCTTTCGAGTTCAAGCTTCCTGTCTCTGTGTTGGACGTTAATGATACCGCCAAAGTCCTCCTATACTCCAACAAAACAAGGTCTGTCTCTCTAATCATTTTAGGGAGATGAACAATCAGCTAAAAATCATTTAATAGGCATTTATGTTTCTTTGATATATATATATATATATTTTTTTTTTGTTCTGACCTCTGATAATCATCCAACGGCGAGTGTTGAAAAGAGTGAGGGGGTGTTTGATAGTCTTGCGCCTTATGTGGCCTCGTTTTCATCTCGTGGACCAAATTTCATTACACCTAGTTTACTCAAGGTAATTAATTTTTATCTGATCAAACTAAATTAAAGGTTTTCGTATCTCATTTAGGCTGCTCATAACTCATAAGCTTTGAATTCATCGAGCTTATCTTATATAATGTAGCCTGATTTGACGGCACCTGGAGTTGATATCTTAGCTGCATGGTCTCCACTTAGCTCGGAAAAATCTGCGTTGTATAATATTATATCTGGAACGTCCATGGCTTGCCCTCATGTTACTGGTTCAGCAGCCTACATCAAGTCTTTCAACCCAACTTGGTCTCCTGCTGCGATCAAGTCTGCTCTCATCACCACTGGTACTTCTTCACCACCATCTCCATCTGATATAATCATATAAATTAAGCTGCAACAGATTGAATTATATTATCTCATATTTATTGATCTCTCCATTACTTTCTTACAGCATTCATCATGAGCCCAGAGAAGAACACCGAAGCAGAACTTGCTTATGGAGCAGGCCATTTAAATCCCATCGGATCATTAAACCCTGGCCTTGTCTATGATGCTGATGAGGCTGAATATGTGAAGTTTCTATGCAGTCAAGGCTACACCACTGAAACACTTAGAAGGGTGACGGAGATTCAAGCAATTGTACTGCTAAAACAAATGGAACTATCTTTGATCTCAACTATCCCACTTTTGCTTTGACAATCACAACGGGAAAACCCTTTTCAGCCACATTTCGTAGAACCGTCACTAACGTTGGAGATTCAAGTTCCAACTATATTGTCAACGTGGCTGCTCCTCCTGAGCTTAAGATCAGCGTTGTCCCGCAGGTCTTGTCGTTCCAAAATCTTCTTGAGAAGCAATCCTTTGAAGTAAAATTGGAAGGAGAGACTAATTACACTCTTGTGTCAGCTAGTTTGGTGTGGAGCGATGGCGTGCATAATGTCAGAAGTCCTATTGTCGTGCTTACGGCATAAATATCAGCTCATCCTGAGCATAGATTTATCGATTCAGTTTTATACGGTTTGTATTTGAAAATTTCATTTGTTTTCTCTTGTTGTCCATGTTTGTAAGGGCATATATGAGCTCCTTTATTTTTTTTGCTTGTATCAATGAAAAACTTTTCTTGACACAAACACAAGCCCTATTGTCGTTCAGCCATCGTTGTCATCATGGTGGAGTTGGAAATTGAATGCGTGGGATGCAGATTAATTAATAATCAGTCGTTGAAATAATGATGGTGATATTCCAACAAGATCACACCTGCAGTTTGTGCGCTGATTGCTTTACTACTTTTCAGGACCATGAGGAATGTGAATGACATCCACCAGCAGAAGAAAAAAATAAAATAAAGAAAGATGTTCATAAATAATAAAATTTTTATTATTAAAAAATGTTGAAAATTAACAATGTTATATATATATATATATATATATATATATATATATATATATATATATATATATATATATATATATATATATATATATATATATATAATATTTAGTTAAACATCTTCTCTACATTATAATGTCTAATCATAATTTTTTAATAAATTCATTTTTTAAGTTAAACTAACAAATTGGAAGAGCAATTCAATAAATAATCCAATTAACTACCCAATTCAATTTGATTTTCACATCCATGATAGCAAACACTTTTGAAAAAGCTAGCAAGAAGTGTTATTACTTTCACTTCAATCTTGTGAGGCCTTAAAAAACTATTACATGCTAGAACATTCATAGTACTAGAGTGAGACTTTAGCTGTTTGGTTGAAATCTAAAATGATCAGATAGATAGATAGATAGTTACAAAAAAAAATCATAGGAGACATCAAATTATATATATATAAAATCTAAAATGAAAAAAAAAAATCATAGTTCGATTGGTTGAAATGAATCACTATATAAACAAGATTATAGAAATCTATTATTTTTCTCTTAATTGAGAAAAGTTAAGATTATAAAGCTAGGAATATTCATAGTCTTCTATATTTATAATTTGAATTCCTACAAAAATAAAGTGAGAATGTTTATCAAAAGATGACTGTTTAATAATCACAAAGCGATGTTGGTCGGTCAACAATAATTAATGATAATCGAGTGATGGTACAAATGATAACTATCAAATGATGGCATCATTGAATCAAAATCAATGAGTAGGTGATAATAGTTAAATGATGATGTTGATGATTGAACAATAACAACCAAGAAATGATATATAGGAAATGAAGGATAGCAAATGGTGGTCCTCCGATGTCTTGTTTATGTTGACTATCAATTATAACTCTAGATTTTCTCAAACCATAAAGCTTTTTTTTTATTTTTTTTATTTCAAGTCTAGATTCTTTCCATGTGGATAACAAGGAATCTATTTAGAGTTTTTAAAAGTAAATTTTATTTATTTTAATCAAAATCCCAACAAATGGCAGATGTTAATTCCATTATTATAGATGACATTTTTAGTATTTAAGAGCCTTAGTGATTATAGAATTAAGTACTATTGGGCTTAGTAGATTTTATTCTTCAAGATGTTCATTTTGATTATAAGCTCAAAAAAATTTTAAAACAATTAATTTATTCTTCAACTAAAATCACAAAATTCTTTATCACCCTTCAATTGTTTGATTTAGACTCATTTTAAGTTCAATTGGATCATCTTTAGTGTTGTTGAGCTTATCTCATAGTGATGTTCAGTTAGTTATAAATTTGTTAAAATTTAAGTTGAATGATCCTATATATTTAGTTCAAAAGTTTTCAAAAAAAGTTTTATCAAGATTCACATTTGATTGGATTAATTTTTGGTGAGGCATCATGAATAAACTTTGCACATCATATTAAAAAAATTTATGTTAAAATTATTAGATATTCGCTCAAAATAAAAAGATATTTTATTAAATAATAATTTTGATTATCAAATTATTATATAAAATTATCTTATCATTTTTTTATATATATCTTATCATTTTGATAAAATATCATCCTATTTTGACTATATATTGTACTCGTCAAATATCATAGCATCAAGCTCAAATTGCTGCACTTCCTCAAAAATAAATAAATAAATCAAATCAAATGGAATCCCATTTATTTTAGTAGGCTCAATAAAAATGAAAATAAAATTTATTCATTTTTACTTAAGAAAATATTCGATTAACTCACCAAGGCAAAGTGGGTTCAATTTGATTGTATATGTGAATTACTTAGAGAAATGAAAGTCTACTCTTCCGAGCTTATGACATGTTATTTTTCTGAACAAATAAATGAAGAAAGATTTAATTCAAAGAAATTATTATGCGAGTCTAAATGTAGCTTTCATACTTGAAATCTAATAGCGTAAGCATCATGTGACATCAATATATAATTATCATATATTAGGTGAACTTTGTATTATATATTGATATGTATACATATGTTATTATTATCTTACAATTAATATTATATTAATACAAAATAATTTTCAATCAATATATTATGTATTAACGGCATCATTAAGTACTTCATATTATTTTAAAATGTAGAATTACATCTAAATTGCACACTTAATCATTTATATTTTATGTAAGGCCTGTTTGAAAAAAATTTATGTTGTGTATTAGTTATAAACTAATATATATTGTTATGTATTGATATTTACATTTATATTATTATTATATTATAATTAATATTATATTAATACAAAATAATTTCAAGTCAATATACCATAATTATCATATAACATTTATTATTAATTTAAATATAGAGTTATATCTAGAATTAGCACTTTTTGATTGAAATCTAAAAATGATCGATAGATAGATAGATAGTTACAAAAAAAATCATAAAAGACATCAAATTTTTAATATATAAAATCTAAAAATGGAAAAAAAATCATAGTGTTTGACTCGATCGATTGAAATGAAGCGAGTCGGTTGAAATGAATCACTATATAAACAAGATTATAGAAATCTATTTTTTTCTCTTAATTGAGAAAATTTAAGATTATAAAGCTAGGAATACTAGCTTAGTCTTCTATATTTATAATTTGAATTCCTACATAAATAGTGTAAAGTGAGAATGTTTATCAAAAGATGACTGTTTAATAATCACAATCAAGCGATGATGATCGGTCAACAATAATTGAGTAATGATAATCGAGTGATGGGATGAATGATGACAATTGAGCATAACAATCCGAAAATTCGCTACCGATCTCTCGATAATATTGAATTGAAGAGAGTATAATTTAATTGTCGGTGTGATTTTCAGAAGGCGTATGGAATAGTAGATAAGACACTACCCAGAGATTTCATCCTCATTTGGTGAGAACTTTAGATCTAGTTCTAGGTTTCTATGGCAAGCACCCATAGTTAATTATCCCTCCCATAAGTGAGAGACTTTCAATTAAGGCTAGTCATTAGATCGCTAAATGCATAAGTATAAGCACCATGTGGAGTTTTGAAATTTAAAATTATGAAATTCATCATTTCAGCTTAAACTGAATGGTTGGGGGAATGATGACGTGCCCGATCTAGATCTCATGATTCCATCATCCCGGGACGCTGTGGTCCCTAGTCTACTTAGTCAGAAGAGGTAGTCGACCCAACCTGACTGAAGGATCCTTATCAGCAACACATGAGTTACATCGTCCAAAAAATCCTTGTAGACCTAGGGTGGTGTTTGTCTAAGGAGACAATCTTAAGTCTACCTTAGCTGATAGAGAGTTGTTTGTCCTATCAAGTATACCCTATGATGCATAACTCAAATGACAGAGCCATTGGAGAGCATAAGTGTTGCAGTGATCATAATAATAATGGAGCGCCCCGTCAAGGACTCACGATGTGCTATCATCCTGGAGCCGGCTAAGCTACGATCAGAGGAGGACCACGTCCTTATTGGCATGAGATTAGTTGAGACTGAACATAGTAGAACACTTGATTTGACATTCATTATTTTGAGCTAGAGTTTTCTTAATTTATCACCTCCGGTAAATAGTTACGAAAGGTGGATAGATTGAGCTTTGTTTTAACCTTTTAATGATAGAATTTCATTTAAGTAATTTTAGATTAATACTTAATTTGAGTTAATTTGATTTAAAAATATAATCATATTTTGATGGAAGTGTCTCCTCCGGTTGAAATCACCATTCAACACAGCCATCATAGAGGTAGATGTATTATTTGAATCAAATATATTAGATAACTTTAGATCTTGTCAACTCTGTTTAGCTACTAATAGAGGATCAGATCTACTATCATATGACAGAATTAGCTTCTCAGATATTTTTATTAAGTTAAAATTCTTATAATAGATTTTAGGTTTTGTTTGTCTAAGACTAAACCGGGAAGTAACCCGCGCAGCATCCTCAGACACTTGAATTTAAATATTCAACATAGTATAGGGGCCCATGCGAGTGTATTTGAGAATGCCTTAATTAACGTCTTCTGTTCGCTTGTACAAAGTATTGCGAATCCAGTGGTTTTTTATTTAGATTGTAATTTAAAATATTACTCGTAATTAGCTTACTTATTGGATTTTCTAATTCTCAAATATCATTTGGCTTATAGTCTTTCCAATTGGTTGCTCATCTTTAGTGAAAATCTCTTTTTAAATTCATTTGATTTTCACCTCAACTTGAAGATAACACTCAACAAATTTCATATGTGTCAATTTTATGTTCAATGGAAGCTTTCTTTAGAAATCTATTTTAAATTAGACATTCCAATATATGGATTACATAAGAAGACTTATTCTTTATGAATCTCACTTTAGGGTTTGAATTGAGCTCTATCTCATTTGAAAATTAACCTTCTAGCTTCATGTAACCTCCTCATAAGTATAACATGAATTCAAAGTTATATTTGCATTTGGCTTATTCTATTTTAATCATTTTCACACATGATAGAACATAAGCCACAAGATTCAATTAATTCTTCTTAACTAATTAACCATTAACCCTTATAGTTTGTTATAGAATGTAAATGAATTATCAAACTTCATCATCATTCTCCAAGCTCAATTGTGCTTAATTAAGATCACTTTACTTTTCTCTCACATTGAATGTAATGATTTAAAATCCATTGAATAAATCATTTTAAGTTTATGATGCATTATTAAGTCCTTTGTAAATATCATTCCAAATTTGATTTCCTTGCAAATTGATTTTAATTTTGGGACTTTGCACTTTCATATTGTTTCATTATTTATGTGTTTTCTCTTTTTAATGAATTTTGATTCTTTTCCTCTTTTTTTTATAAGTCTAAAAGTTTAACAAAATTTTAATCATTTTGACTAGTGGGGCGACATCTAGAGATGTTGGCTTACTCCTAATATCAACTAGTAGTAGTGCTTACACTACGGTCAATTTTTATCTTGCCGCACCACAATGAGCATGACAAGGTCTTCAAACTTGTAAAGAAATACAAGCAGATTCATATACACATTAGCATAGTTATCCCTCATGTTCAAACTCATTTTTTTGCGTGTTTGTTGATCTCATTTTTAGAATGAGCTCTCAACCCCTCCATCTTAGACATATGACTTCTCTTAGGCTTTAGGAGTTCCTTAGTCTTAAGACACATCTAGTGATTAGGTGGACACTCAACTAGCCTTAGAGACTTAGAAGAGTTAGCCATAGAATAGGTCATGCCTTAGGAGTGTGTTAAACTTTGCCTACCCTTAGCTTGAACCAATCCTCACCTTCCTTCCTTCAAGTCAAACTCCAAAGCAATCTTATTTGATTTTCTCTAAACTTAAATCAACTCCATATGTTTGAAATCCATTTTTGAAATCTATGATTGAAACCCATAAATGAAATTCCTAAGTTCAAATCTTCCTAAGTCCTTAATCTTCCTTTTAATGGACTTAGCCTAATCATGATCTAAATCAATTCAAAATCATGCGATTTTCTCATAACTCATTTATATTCTCATCTATATTCACATATATAAATGAAATATAAGTATAAATCAACCAAATCAAATTCAAAAATTCAAACTTCAAACTTCAACATTTTCCTAAGTCCTTTAAATTCCCTTTTAATGGACTTGTAGCCAAATTATGATCAAATCACTTCAAATCATTGAGATTTTCTCATAATCCATTTATATTCTCATTTATATTCACAAATATAAATGAAATATAAATGTAAATCATCAAACCAAATTCAAAATTCAAATCCCTACTCCAAAATTTCTTAAGTCCTTTAAGTTTTATTCATGGACTTAGCCTAAAATCATGATCTAAACCAAATCAAATCCTTGAGATTTTTTATAATTCATTTGTATTCTAATTTATATTCATATATATAAATGAAATATAAATTCAAATCAATCAAATCATCAAATTCCAAACTCAAAATTTTCTTAAGTCCTTTAAATTCCCTTTTAATGGACTTAGCTAAAATCATAATCAAATCATTTCAAATCCTTGAAATATTCTCATAATCCATTTATATTCTCATTTATATTCACATACATAAATGAAACATAAATTCAAACAATCAAAACCAATTCCAAAAATCAAACTCAAATCCACTCAAAAATCAACTTAAGCCTTTCAAGTCAAAATCTTTAACTTAGCCAAATCAACTTCGAATCAAGCCAAACTCTTGATTTTTCCTTCATGACTCAATCAACCCTACAATTATGAATCCAAATATAAATACAAACTTCAATCATCAAATCAAAACTCAAGTCAAAAATCAAACCCCCAAATCCATTCATATTCCTCATTTGAATATGAAATTATCAAATGAACCAAAACCCATTTGACTTAAAAACCACTTGCAAATGGATTTATATTTCAATCATAAGTCCATATACAAGTTCAATCAAACTCAAATCAAGCTTTGACCAAGCCATTTGACCCACTTAGGCTCACTTGACCCAAAGTGACCTAAAGTACCCTTATGAGCCAAATTTTAATCCTAACTAAATTGGATTGAACCAAACTCACTTGTGCCTCTCATCATAATCAACAATCATCATGGGATGATCAATCAATCAAATTGGGTCAAACCTAAGGGTTCACCAAGTCAACACAAAATGAACCTAACATAGCCAAAATCTACCATAGGCCAAATTGATTAAAACCATTGATCTAAGTTCATTCATGAACTATGTTTGAACTTGACCAAGTCAACATTTGAGCCAAACCTAGTCCAATTAGCCACTTGACCCAAGTTGACCCATCTTAACCTAAAAAGTCAAAATGTGTCAAAACTTCATCTAAGCCAAATTGACAAACCAATGGGTCAAGTTCATTCCAAATCACTTGTTGGACTTCACCAAAGCCTCAATTGGACCTAACCTAGCCAAATTGACCTTAGACCTAACTTGACCTAAAGGGTCATGTTGAGCCAAATTTGAACTTAATCCAAATTGCTTGGAAACAAATATACCAATCCACTCCATATGACTAACCAAACCTAAACCTACCCTTGACCTAGTTCAAATCGGTCAAATGGATCAAATAGGTCAACTTGACCCATTTGACCTAAATGAAGTCATATGAGCCAAATTTAAAACTATACCAAATTGAATCAAACTAAAGCCACCAAAACATTTCAAATGGTCATATGGACTTGACCCAACCCTTGGTTTGACCCAACTTGACCTAAGTTGACCTATTTTGACCTAAATGGGTCAACATAAGCCAAACCTTATCAAATGAACTCCTAATCTCATGAAACTTGGCCAAACCTATTTTCTTCACATACCCAACATATCTGAATTAAAAAATTAGAAAAATGAGCATTTTACCCCTAGGCCATAAAACAAATTATGGACTAATCCATGGGTAATTTGGTCAAGCCCTCTTCATATCAACTTAATACCTTCCTAATAGCTCAAGTGGACCTAATGAAAAGTGGTGCACCCAACCCAACGGGTTTGGGTCAGCCCAAATAGACCCTAGGCCAAACCCGACCCCCTAACTCAAATTGGCTCATTCAAAATCCTCCTTCCACTCAATTTGAAGTACATGGGAGGTTACCAAATCAAGACCTCATGTGCAAAGATCACACTAAACAACCCCTCACATATGGTCAATTGGATCAAAATGGTAAGCTAAGGCTTGACCATTCGATTGACGTAAGGGGAGATATACTCCCCCTAATTCAATTTGAATTGATCATTCCCACATTCGATTAATCCCTAGTGAGTGTTAGGAAACTTCATAGAGAAATCCCAAGCTTTCTAAGAGGAATTTGAAAAGAGCATTTCTCGAATTTCTTCCTTGGAAAATAGGGGAGCTCCATTAAATCCTCAACTTCCTCTTCACTCAATTCCACTCCAATTCCTCTTGCACACTCCCTCAGGGGATTAATTCGAGTGCACCCAAGCTCTCATTTGAGTTCCCAAAGCAAGGATAGGTGGAATTGGATCAAAGCCATAGGCAAGGTGAAGTGGTGTTGGTCCATAGGAAGATCCACTCAACCCCAAGGCTTGAAACTTTCAACAGGGCTTCGTCTCCACTAGACGAAGCTACCTCATAAAGCTCAAACGTCGGTGACCACCTCCGATGAGGTATGGAATTTTCCAATCACTTAGCTTAAGGGGTGTTGGTCTTTTGTGAAAGCAATTTTCATGTCATGAGAAATCCACCGTTGGATAGGCTTCTCATTAGCTTTAGATGGTGTGGGTACAATCTCATTCCAATCTGAGCTCAATCGAGCTCAGATCTTCCCTTAGATCATGGACAGTCTCTATTGAGCCTAAGGGAAGAACTAGGGTGATCTTGGTCGTCCATCCGCGCATTTTAGATGGATGGTCGAGATTAATCCCACATTTCAAAAATGATTTATCCCTTTTAAAACCACAGGATGATCCCTGGCCATTCGATCTTTGATCGAATGGCACGGATCAAAAGCGCCCACCACCAATTTAATGCGACATTTAAATAATCCCTCACCGCATGTAAGATGTAGCGCCGACCGCCACCACAGCGTGTCGCGCTATGAGCTGAGGGAATTAGTTAGAGATTTAATTAAATTTAATTAATCTCCTAACCTTCAAAAAATTCATGTCCTTCAATAAAAAAAACTATGAGGTAAAATTCTATGGAAAGATAATTCAACCTAGAATATTTTAAAATAATTTCAATGGATTTTGAATTATACTTTTCTATATTTTTGGGTTTTAATGGAAATATAATTTTGATAATTACTCCTTAATGAATCCTCTGATTAATCTCAAACTTCTTGGGTATGTTTTAGGGGACCCTCCCCTAATTTTCTTGGGATTTATTTAAGGCTTAATTAGGGGAATTATAAATATATTTCCTAATTACTCTCTTAATATAATTAAGAATAATTAAGGTTGGATTAGTGTTTTAATCCATCACTAAGGTTGATTAAGGTTAGATCCAGTGAATAGGAGGCTTATAAAATAATTTTTGGATATTTCCCCTAAGCTATTCCCTAAACCCCCTTTTCTTTCCTTAATCTTTTCTTAATTAAGGGTTAATTCATTAATTATCCCCTTAATTAATTTCTAAAAATTCTAAAAACTTTCATAACTTAATTAATCTACTTTGGGTAGATTCTTAGGTGTTTAAGAGCCTAAGTTCAATTAAGAAAATCAAAATCCAATTCATATGTGTGAAGGGGTGTTTTGAAATTACTTAAGTTAAACCCCATGGTTTAATTAACCATTAATCATGAGCCAAATTGCATTAGACCATTTTCTTCCTAGGTGCATTGCAAGTTTAAATTCCTTGTGAGTTTTTATGTCATCTTATTGGCTCATAATTACTTGGTTAACTATGCTAAGGTGGTGTATGTAAGGGTTAATTAACTCGCTTAATTCATACCTTAACCTAATTAATATATATAAATGAATCTAGTCATCTAAAAATTAAACAAAAATATCAAACACATGTGGGAATGGGTTAGGAACAATAAACTTAATTCACATTTTCAAAATTAAGTCAAACTTAAAACTAAACAAAAATCACATTGAATAAACTTTGATTTATTTTAAGCCTTCTTATTTCATAAGAATGTCTTTAGGATTTAATTAAAGTGAATGTGTTTACATGCTTCCATTGCTTTGATTCTTTCCCCAACATGTTAAATTTGTATGCCATGTGTTTTCATGCATCCATATTTTTCCAAATCAAATTCAAAATAAAAAATGTTTACTTTATGTCAAATTTGCATGTGTTGACTAAAGTAGAAATATGAGTGGCTATTATCACTATTAAATTCAAATTATTTCAAAACATATAAATCAAATGTCTAAAACTAAAAATGTGTTACTTATATTTTAATTATAAGCTTGCATGTGAGTAAGATGTAAGGTGTGCTTAGCATAGGTTTCCTTCTCTTTATTTTACTATAGTTTTGAATAGATTTGGTAAGATGTATGGTTCATTTGAAAAGAACCTAACACTTGCCTAATTCCATATCCTATGCATTCCTATGCAATCACTTGAGAAGGTTTCCTATGTTTGCACACATAAATTACATAAACAAAATGAATCAACTAATACAACTTTTGCATTCTTTTTTTCCAATTTATTTCTCTTGTACACATGTTCGTATTTAAGGAAAGTTGTATATTAGTCTGGACAACCCTGAGGTTGTGAGGCTATAAGTATCCCTAAGTAGATCTTATTCCTTACACCTCTGGTTAACAATGGCGTTGTACTCACTTATACCTTTCTTACATTCATGTGTGCATGTGAAAAACTGGATAAAGAAACCTATTTTTACTTAAGAAAATTATGCATAGTAAACTTCAAAATTTCCTTAAATGAATTGCTTAGCATGCATCATAAAGTGTGTTAAACACTCATTTGTGTGTATAGATATGCTTAGGACTAATTCATATGCATGTTATACATGTTGGGAAAGAAATGAAGTGATGTATATTTTGTGAATTTAGTTCATTTTATTTAGTTTTAAAAAGCCTTTCTTTTTGAATAGGTTTGTTTAGAGTTTATCTAAACTTAGGATTAATTAAAAGACTTAATCAAAACATTCACTAAACAAAACTAAAACATGAATCCACTTTAGAAATTACTTAGGTTAGGGAAGGAAAGAGAAGTTCTCTTCTCTTTCCCTCTCTTCATAACTTAGTAATTAATTATAGGATTCACTTGAACCTAATCAAAACATGAAAAAAAATCAATCCAAAATAATTAAACAACTTAAATGAAACCCTCTTATAAGTTAAATATGTTTTCACACTTGGAAAATTCTAACTTAAAGCCATAGCTAAGCATACCACACAAACCTTCCAAAGCACACACATTAGGCTAAGTCATCACTTCTAGCTTTAGGTTAGGGCGGTGCATGGTTTGATATTTTGTTTTATTTTATGATATATGTTTTAGACTAGATATTATGATGTATGCTTGTAGAATGAATGGTAGGATGCTCTTAGTCTAATCATTATTTTTTGCAGGGGATTGTGCTTAAGGGGCGCTATCATAAATAAAAATATAAATGCTTTTAAGTGTAGGTGCTTTATACCCCTAAGCATAATCCAATAGGTTAGGTGAACTTAGTCACCCATGTGTGGGGTGATAAGTCCAATATACATGCTTGGGATTTATGTGACTTGTTTTAGCTAATCTCTGTTTTGTAGGTGTTAGTTAGATTTCTATTCTTTTCCTTTTCATATAAATTTATGCAATTAGGATTTTGGAATGATTGTTATGAAGATTAGGATGAACATTGGTCATAAGATCCTATCTTATACACCATGTGAAGCCTTTGAGCATCCACCTTCCAACTATCCAAAAGAAGGAACCAAAGAAGAAAGAAGAAAAGAAGAAGGAAGAAATAAAGCTTGAAGACCCCATAACAATGAATTCTTTGCTTAATTGTAATTTAATTCATTTGTAATCTGGGTTGTTTAAGGGTAGAGCTCGGCTGCCCACATTTGTCTTTTCGAGTTTATGCGGTGGTGCCCGACCACAACAACCTTTTATTCTTTTTACGATTAGCCTGATAAATTGATTGATGATTTATTTAGTTTTTGCATTAAGTGACATCTTTTCCAAGTTTCTTTCTTGCTTTATGTATGGCCTGGATGTGGATTAGGCTCTTTAGGGAAAAATAAATCTTTTATCAAACTTAATAACTCAAAATTAAAATAAATAACTCATAACCTCACCTAATGCTTAGGTTTAAAATCAAGATAAAAGAATTAGCAACCACTTAGCTAGATGAGTATTTCTTTTACAATATCATGCACAAATGCATCTTATTTCACTCTTGATTGGAGGACTTCCACCTTTGCCAGAGAAACTTGGCTTGACCTTGAAGAGCCATGGTGAAAACACACCTCATCCCTTCTCGCTAATTTTGGCCAATAACTTTTTCTCATTCATTAGGCATATGAATCCTATTAGCCTGAGTCAAGATAATTGTCCAAAAAAAAAAATTTGCATTGCATTATATTTAGATCATTTGAAGCATGTCCTTACATGATCTAATCTCTTTATGGAGTGAGTTTAAGGACATAGTCTCTTTCTAAATAAATAGTAGCCTAACTATCTTGCATAAAGCATAAGACTTGCCTACATGTATTTAAAATCATAAGAGGAGTTAGTTGGCGAACCCTAAAGGTTGTAAGTCCAAGTAGTCAAATGTTTTGTCCTCTCTTATGGAGGCAAACCAAATACACATTTTTTTGCCTTAAATTTAGGTTGTCCTTTTGGCCCTCAAAGCTCCCTAGATTTAGGTTCGAGGTTGCTTCTCCCCTTTGTGCTTCTTCTCTCTTAGGCATTTTCTTAATCTTGTGTTAAGGAATCATAAGTCCTAAATTTCTATTGAAAAATGCAACTCAAATAAACTAAATCAATTTCAAAAATGTAAAGTCCAACTATAGGATGGTTTGAGATGTTCGCTAGGCTTCCTAGCATCTTGCATCTCCTACTTATCTTCCATAATAACTCCCTCTCTTTAATAAATCCCATTTGATCTTTAAAAATGAACCAATAGATTGATAGTCCTTTCATATTTAATTCTTTAAAGATGATGATCATTTACCTTAATCAAGAGTATTCCTAAGGGATCACGTCCCTTAGGATATAATTAACTATGGGGGCTTGCCCCTGTAGGGAACTTAATGAACTAGGTTTAAAATAAACTCTGCTTTACTTTTTTATATAAAGTAGGAGAAGAATCTCATACATATGACTCATCATCCTTGAGTCCTTATTGAGGTGATTAGGTCCATTAAAGGGTAGTGGCTTCTATCTTTTGAGATAGTACACTAGTCCTTGATGACGTACTCGTTCACTTGAATAAGCACATTTGCAAATCTGGCATCCAAAAAGATGAATTGTTATATTCTTGCCTCTCTAACCAATAGATTTGAAGGCGACAATATAAAAAATTTTCTCCAAAGCATTGCAATGATCGACAAAGAGATAGAGTTGGAGATGCCGAGAACTAAGAGAAAACTGCCTGATGACAGTGTTCTTCTTCGATCGCGGTAAAAGGAATTGTCAAAAGGGTACAAAGAGGAAGATGCTGGAAACTAAAGGAAGAAACTGCCTGATGATGATGTTCCTCTCCGACTACAACAAAGGGAATTGGAAAGGAAGATGGAAAGGGGGGATGCCAAAAATTGAGAGAAGAACCCGCTTAATGACAATGTTCCTCTCTGGTTGCGGCAAAATGAAATTGGAAATGTAATAGAAAGGGCGATGCCAAAAACTGAGAGAAGAAGCCTAGTCCGATCAGGCAAAAAAAGGAATTAAAAATTTCATATTAGGAGAAAATGAGGGAAAATGGAAAGGAAGATGTCAAAAACTGAGAGAAGAACTCCCTAATGATGGTGTTCCTCTCTGGTTGCGAAAAAAAAAGAAAGGGAATTTTTGATTTTGTGGAAATGAGGGAAGAAATGGAGAAGATATTTTCGGATTGGAGAAATGAGGGGAAAATGGGATTTTTGATTTTATGGAAATGAGGGGAAAATGGGATTTTTAGTTTTGTGGAAATGACGGAAGAAATGAAATGGAGAAGGAAGAAGAAGAAAGGAAAGAAAGAAAAGAAAGAAGGATAAAAGGAGAAGGAAAGAAAACCCTACCCTTGCTCGCGTTTTGGAGAGAAGAGGAAGGAGGAATTTCTGTTTGAAAGAGGGAAAAATCAGAGAGCTAAAGTGGGAGAGTTAGTTTGGACAAAAAGATCTATGGGAGGAGCTCACTATTTGTGTGTGGTTTTGGAGAGAAGAGGGAGGGATCATGAGCAGGAGTCGTTGAGGGAGGAGGAAATAAATCCATTTGAATCAATGAAGGAGCGGAGGAGTCTGAGAATAGGAAGCTCAATTTTAAGTTTGGAGATCCAAACGAAAGGGATCTGATGGGATTAGAACTTCGGGTTGAGCGACGGCATCGATCGCCATTTATAGGTTATAAATAGGCTTTTTAAATTTTTTAAGCACTTAATCTCAAAATAAATTTTATGCCAATATATATATATATATATATATATATATATATATATATATATATATATATATATATATATATATATATATATATATATATATATATATATCAATCTTAGCTTATTTCGATATTTTGGACGCAACTGCGTAGTCTGCTTCACAATTAGAGGCCATTTGATTCCTCGGTGACAAATTAGTTCAATTTTAGATTAAAATGCGCTATCATTTTTTTTGACCATTTGATTTTACAACTTGTCCAAATGAGTGTGAATAAATTTACTTGATAGATTGATGTTTTGAAATTAATGACATAATCAATGAATGGAGGTCATTTGTTTATGCTACGACCTTGATATGCGTGCATATTGATGACTCAACGCTTGATCTTAATCATCAAGTTGTGCAATATTTATATTCTAACCGCTTTTGATGCTCAACGCATAATGACAAAATTTGTTCATCAATCGAGGTCATTTGGGTTGACTTTGGCAACATTCTGTGTACTTTAGCCTCGATTTATGTGCTGTCACTTCTGATCATTCAACATTTACACAGATTTATCTGAATTGAGCGTGGATAGCCTCATTTGGTAGTCTTCAATATTTCAATGTTAACAGTATGATCAATTTCATGAATAGAGGTTATTTGGATATCATCACAATTTCCTTTCTCCGATATACGCATTGGCACATTGATAGCTTGATCGCTTGATCGGTTGATCGTTAGATTGTACAATACTTATATTCCAATCAATTTTGACTTTTTGAACATGACGGTGAAGTCCATTCATCGATCGGAGGTCATTTTGACCATTTTCGGTGATGTCCAGTGCATTTTGAGCCCTGATTTGTGCACTATCACTTTCAAAATCCAAGGAATTCGACTTGTAGGCTTGACTCACCTTATGACACATATATGGAGGTCAACAAATTCCCCTCAACAAATGTGATTCCCGCATGGAGCGAGTCACGTTTGTTGAAAACTGGTTGACCCTTTGAGCTGGCCATAGAACTTGGATCATTTTAGCTTCAATTGCAATAGCTTATGGAGCTTTGATGGGATTTGTCAATAGTATGATGCCTTATTTAGGACATGCTAAATGATGGGACTGACCAATTTGTCAGAATTGACTTGTCAGATAGATAAGAGTTCTTACACCATATACTCTCTACTTCAATGGCTTTACTGAAGATCTCTTTCTTTTATGTCATTGCAGATTTAAGTTTCCTCCAACCTTAGCTTTGTGCTTGGTTGGGGTTGGTGAAGGAATTGGTCTACTTATTTTGATATTTGGAATTTTTTTTGTCATAGCCTTAAACTTGACAGACTTGATAAAGGATTGACCTTATTTGTTCACATTAACTTATCAGAAAGTGTATGTACATATGTCTGCTTGTTGCCATGACTGCTGAAGGGTGCATATGGATGACCTAGCCTTCGCTTATATTAGTTCTATAATATCATGTTATTAGCCTAGCAATGTGTGCTTTAATAGAATAATTATGAAATTTTTTATTTCATCCATCGCCTTTGTATGAACTATAGAATTGTTCCTTCACATGTTTTCTCGCTTTAACGGACTTGATGAGGAGATTGGCTTTGATTCATGCTTTGTGCTTGATCGATCATTTGAGAATAAATTGAAATATCACTCACAGCAAGATTGACTTGAGGCAACTCTAAATTGAGAGTTTCCTTGGATTATCTTGGACTATCGATCAAGTAGAAAGATCTCTTGGATTCTTATTACTTATAATCACTAAGCTAGATCTGGTTTGAGATTGAACATCTATCATCATCCGATGAGCGGGCTCTTTCACTACGCCTTTTCTTATGAATTGTTGAGTGAAAGCATCAAAGAACTCGACCACATTTGGGCTTGTTGAGTTTGACCATTAGAACCTGCTCGAGTCTTCAACTTAAGCTATGATGAGTTGGTGATTTGGTTATCAGACTAACGAACGGGGGCTCTTTCACTGTGGCCTTTTCTCATGGCTTGTTGAGTGAAGAGAGCATCAGCAACTCGACCATTTATGGGCTTGTTGAGTTCGACCTTTAGAACCCATCCGTCTTGTGACTGATGTAGAGTTTGATATTTTTCAACTTTGATTGAAGCTTCCAAAATTGGGAGTTCTTCTAACTTTATCTTTAGAATTTGACAAACCTAGGAGATAAACTTTTGATATTTAGGGCTATCTTTTCATGCATGGAAATAGATTCTTTTGCTCCTGCAAGAACCTGCGACTTAACAAGAATAAATTATGGGTATATTGGGACTCAAAAAGCTCGATGTTAACTTGAATCGTAATATATTCAAGGATCTTATCTTATAACATGATGTTAACTCAAATAAACTTGACATAAGCTAAAAAAAAGGCCCCATGTCTTGTAGAGGAAATTCTAAAGCACTTTTAGAAGAACTTTTAAGATGTAAATTAAGCAAATACATCAATATTTGAATTGATATGCTCTTAAGAGAGTTTTAACATGTAACATTGATTTCATCTATGTATAGAAATCTAAAATTTTTCTTGTGTAATAGGAGAATTTTCACAGAAAAGTCTCTTTATCTAGAGTGAGTATATTTATTTAGGGATCTCAGCATGAAGCACGATGTCAACTTAAATAGATATACTAAAAAAATGCCCCCTTTCTTACAAGGAGATTTCTATTGTACCTCGAGAATGTATTCCTCATGTATAAAATTTTTTTAAGTATCAACCATTAATTGGGGGCATCAATCTTTCACCATTTAAGCCAATGAGTTGGTATGCCCCTCCTTGATACACTTTCTCAATGATAAAAGCGCCCTCCTAATTAGGTTCAAATTTTCCACCAAATTTTTATTTGAGAAAAATTGGTCTTCTCAACATCAGGACCAATTCTCCTTTTTGGAATGTTTGAGGCCGCACCGTATGGTCAAAAGCCCTGTACATCTTTGCTTGATAAACCTCCAAATTTTGATGAGCTTGCAATCTAACTTCATCAAGCTTGTCGAGTTCCTCCATTCTCAAATGAGCATTTTGATCTTCAGTTAGATTGTATTGGATGGCTACTTGAAGTGAAGGAAACTCAACTTCAAGCGGAAGAATTACATCGTTCAAATACCAATGAATAGGGATTGGCTTTAGTCATCTTATAAGTGGTTTGATACGCCCATAGTGTTTATATTAGTTTGGTATGTCATTCTCTCTTATTTCTAGTAAGAATCTTCTTGACCAGTTTGACCAATATCTTGTTGAAGGCTTCCGCTAAATCATTTGCTCTTGGATTATATATTAAAGAATATCGCCAATCAATTTTGTGTCGATCGACGAATCTATAAATCTTTGTATTTTTGAAAGCTGTGTCATTATCAAAAATTATTCAGCACTGTACTCCAAATCTATAGACCACATTATGCATGAAGAAGTTGATCACTCAATCGGCAGTAACTTCTTTAAATGGGGTAGCTTCAACTCACTTAGAGAAATAATTTGTTGTTGCTATGATGAAGCGGTTTCCAGCTAATGACGGTGGATCAATCAGTCCAATTACATTTGTACCCTAGCATTCAAATGGCCAAGATGCTATTGTTGGGTGTGGTGGATTTGGAGGTTGATGAATTATATTTCCTACTTGATATTCATTGCCCCTCTTATCATGATCGATATAGTCTCTCACCATAGATGCCCAATAATAGCCCATCCTTTTGATCTTTACTGCCATCTTGGGACCTGACTGATGTGCACCACAAAGTCCTTCATGAACTTCAACCATCACTTTTCTAGCTTCATCTATATTTAGGCATCGTAGCCACATTTGTTCAAAGAATCTACGATATAGACCGTTGTTGACGAAAGCATATGGCAACATTCTCTTCTTGATCTGAGTTTTCAGTGATTTCTTATTTGGTAATTTGTCTTCTTTAAAGTAGTCGATGAAGGATTGCCTCCAATCATGTGGATCATCTACAATAAAAGCTTCACACTGCTTTTCTGAGGCAATGTCATTCTTAGCTCTTCTGGGTATAACTCCTTGTTGATTTTGGGGAGGAACCTGAGTCACATCCTACTGTGTCAAATTTGATAACCCCTCTACTCACGATGATTGATACTTTATTGGCTCTAGAACTCATCGAGTAAATATGTCGATCATTGCATAATTATCATTCATACTTGTCATTTCCTTAGCTAATTTTACTAAACAATCTAGTTTACTATTCTTGGATCGAGAGACTCGAGTTAGTATGATATTTAGTGTTTGCTTTATAAGCTCAAGAACTCACTTATAATAAAAGCTAACCTTGTTGATTTTATGTGATGCCAAGTATTTGATTTATAATAAGCTGAGAATCACTAAAAATATGCAACTTTTGAATGCCTATAAAAATAGCTTCTTCAAGACCTGACACTAATGCTTCATACTCAGCTTTATTATTAATTCTTGGCTCGATCAACCCATATGATCATCTTATTATTCCTTCTTCTAATGTTATGAAGACGATGCTGATTCCTGCTCTTGCCCTTGAGAAATTTAGAGGTTGGACTTTTTTGATTGATGAGGCTCCATAAAAGTACATTTCCCAAATTTGTGATTTTTCTCTATCATGAATAAGCATAATTTGCTCATAAGGCAAATCAACATTAAGAAAAGAGTCTGTAGGGATCAGATGGCAGCAAGAAAATCTGCTAAGACTTGTCCCTTTACTACTTTCTGTGGAATTTATGTGATATCAAATTATAAAAGCAATATTGCCCATCCCATCTTTTGCTAACGGTCTTGACATCAAGTATATCAACAAATCGATCCTTGAGATGAGGGTAATCTTGTGAGATATATATAATGATGACCGCAAAGATCAATGTCAATAGTGCTTTTCTATCGAGAATATCTCATTTCTGTTTCTAATAATCTTCGATTGATATAATAAAGAACATTCTCTTTGTTTTCTTCATTGTGTTTTGCTAATAATGCTTTAAGGGACTCTTCTAATACAACTGTGTATAGAATAAAGGGCTTTCCAAGAGTAAGCACTACAAAGATTGGTAGATTTAACAAGTAACTTTTAATACTTGAAGGCTTCTTGGCACTCCTTCCTATTTGAATGGAGCATCCTTCTTCATTAACTTTGCAAATGGTTGACATCATCCTAATAGGTTTAATATAAATTAACGGATGAATGCAAGTTGTCCTTGTAAAGAACGAAACTAACACAAACTTTCTGGATGTATCCCACGATTGCCTTGATTTTAGTATGATCAATTTTAATTCCTCTATGACGCATACAATATACCCAAGGAATTTTTGGAGGATACCCCAAATGCACATTTTAGAGTATTCATCTTGAGATCATATTTTATGATTCTTTTCAATATAATTCTCAAGTCTTCAAAGTGATTTTCACGATTTAAGCTCTTCACCACCAAATCGTCAACATAAAATTCCACCTTCTGGTGAATAAACACATCAAAAATGCATGTCATGGCTCTTTGGTATGTAGCTCTAGTATTTTTTGAATCAAAAGTCATGACTATGTAGCAACAGATGCCAATAGGTGTTCTGAATGATGTATGTTTCTCATCTTCAAGATCTTGATTTGATTGTATCCATGATCCATCTATGAATGAGTCATGTTGAAAGTATTGATGTTGGAAGTAGAAAGTCATCTTTTGGGCATGCTTGTGGTGAAATATTTTTATATATATCTATGCCTTCATCTATCCCCTTCCCTTTCGAAAAAGAAGGATAAATGAAAATAGAAATACATATAAAATATGCCTTATTGGGATGCCACGCAAATTTGCAGATATTTTTATTAGGGTGATCGGGTATGACATTAAGGAAAGGTGTACTATCTTGAGAGAAAGAAGTCATCACCTTGCAATGGACCTAATCAAAAGGACTCATAAGGACTATGGGTCTTGAATGTACCGTAGATTCTTCCCTACTTTGCATGGAAAATAAATAAAGGTCTATTTTAAACCTGGGTTCGTTAAGTTCTCTGGAAATCCCCATAGTTAATTACATCTTAAGGAACAAGATTCCTAACCTTAGAATTCTCTCGATTAAGGTAAATAATCATTGTCTCCAAAGATTTTAAAAGGTAGGACTATCAATTGATTGGTTTATTTTTAGAAAGTCAAGTGGGGTCGATCAAGAGGAAGGAGTTCTTATCGAAGCCAAATGAAAATAAGTAGGAGGTGCTTAATATACTAGGAAGCCTAGTAAGTACCCCAAACTACTTTATGGTTGGACTTTACATTTTTGAGATTGAATTAATTTATTTGAGTTAAATTTTTATTAGAATGTTAGGGTTTATAATTCCATGATATAAGGTCATGTAAATGCCTAGGAGGTGAGGATTTATACTCAAAGCCTGCAAAAGGAAGTAGTAACCTCTGAACCTAAATCTAGGGAGCTTTGGAGAGGGCCAAGAAGCATGACCTAAATCTAAGGTGAAAATTATTATTTAGTTTACCTCCATAAGAGAGGATAAACCACCCGACTATTGGACTTACAACCGCCTAAGGTGGCTGTCAACTAACTATTCCTACAGTTTTAAATACATGTAGGCAAGTCATATGCTTTTGCAAGATAGCTAAGCTGTTATTTATTTAGAAAGAGACTAAGTCCTTAAACACTCTCCCTAAGAGACTAGATCATGTAGGACATGATTTTAATTACTTAAATCTAATGCAAATTTTTCATATATTTTATTTTCATTTTGGACAATCAATTTGACATAGGCTTTAGGATTCATATGCCTAATGCTTGAGAAATTAGATTATGGATCAAAATCAGCAAGATAAGGAGGTGTGTTTCCACCATGGCTCTCACAGGTCAGGCCAAGTTCTCTGGTAAAGATGGAAGCCCTCCAATCAAGAGTGAAATAATATGCTTTTTATGCATGATGTTATAAAAGTAAGACAACATCTAGCTAAGGTGGTTGCTAATTCTTTTATCTTGATTTATAGCCTTAGCTTTATGTGAGGTTATGAATTATTTATTTTAGTTTTGAGTTGATTAATTTGGTAGAAGATTTATTTTTTCCTAAGAGCCTAATCATTATCATGACATACATCAAAGCAAAGACTAGGAAAAGATGTCATCTTAATGGGAAAGTTAAATAAACATCAATCAATTTATAGAACTAGCACAAAAGAATAAAAGGTCATTTGTGGTCGGGCTTCACCGCACAAACCCAAAAACAAATTGGGTAGCTGAGTTCTACTCTTATATAACCGAGATTACAAGTGAATTAACTACAATTAAGTAAGGAATTCATGTTATGGGGGGTCTTTGTTCTTCATTTCTTCTTTGTTCTTTCTTCTTTCTTCCTTCTTCTTTCTTCTTTGTTCTTTAGTTCCTTCTTTTGGATGGTTGGAATGTGGTTGCTTTAAATGCTTTACATGGTACATAAGATATAATCTTATAACTAATGCTCATCCTAATCCCCCATAACAATCATTCCAAAATCCTAATTACAAAATTACAGAAAAGGGAAAAAAGAAATCTAACTAACACCTGCAAAATAGAGATTAGACAAACAAATCATACAAATCCCAAGCATGTATGATATATATTGGACTTAGCACCCCATACATGGGTAACCAAGTCCACTATTTATTGGATTAGGGTATAAGCACACAGTAAAAGCAATTTTATATTTTTATTACAGTGCCCCTTAAGCATAATTCCCTACAAAAGATAATGATTAGACTAAATCATCCTACTATTCAATCTATGCATATACACCCTAGCATCCAGACTAAAACAAAAAATCATAAAACATCAAACCATGCACCGCCCTATCCTAAAGCTAGAAATGGTGACTTATACTAATGTGTGTGCACTTTAAAAGGTTTGTGTTTTTGCTTAGCTAGGCTTTAAGGTTTAAATTTCCTAAGTATGAAAAGTTCAACTTAGAGGGTGATTTCATTTAAGTTGTTTAATTGATTTAGTTGATTTTTATTTGATGATTTGTTTAGGTTTGAATGAACCTACAATTAATTACTAAGTTGTAAAGAGAGGGAAAAGAGAAGAGAACTTCTCTTTTCTTCCCTATCTTAAGTAATTTTTAAAGTAGATTCATGTTTAATTTTTGTTTAGTAAATGTTTTATTCTGTGTTTTAATTGATCCTAAGTTTAGATTTTCTCTATCAAACCTATCCAAAAAAAAGGCATTTTAAGATTACGTAAAGTGAATTAATATCACAAAACACACAACACTTTATTTTTTTTCCCAACATGTATAACATGCATATGGATAAATCTTAAGCATATCTATACATACAAACGAGGATGTTTAGCACACTTTCATAACAAGTGCTAAGTGATATCACTTAAGAAAATTTGGAATGTTTCATGTATGCATGACTTTTTTTAAGAAAAGGGTTATTCTTTTATCCATTTTTCATATGAGCATTTATATGTATGAAAGACATAAGTGAGTACAATTACCATTGTTAGCACCAAATGTACAAGACCTACTTAGGGCTACTTAAAGCCTCGCAAGCCCGGGGTTGTCCAGACTAATATACCACTTTCCTTAAATACATATGCATGTACAAAAGAATTGAATGGAAAAAGAAAGATGCAAATGTTTGTGTTTATTTATTTGATTTATTTATACAGTTTATATGTATAAGTGTGGATGTCCTTCTTAAGTAATAATATAGGAATGAATAGGAAAGGATTTAAGCAAGTGTTGTGTTCTTTTCAAATGAACTATACACTTGACCAAATCTTATTCAAAACTATGCTAAAAGAAAAGAGAAGGAAAGCCACACTATGCAATATCTTTATATTTATACTCACATGCAAGCTTATAAATAATTATAAGTAGCATACCTTTCAATTTTGATAATTGATTTATAAGTTTTGAAATAATTTTATTTAATAGTGATAATAGCCATTCATATCTTACTTTAGCCAAAACATGCAATTTGACATAAAGGAAATATTTCATTTTTTGATTTTAGAAAGCATGAATGCATGATTTTCATATGGCATACACATCTAGTTAGCAAGAAAGAAATAAAGTGATGAAAGCATGTAAACTATTCACCCTAACTAATCCTTAAAGATAATCTTATGAGATAGAATTATTTAAAGCAAATCAAATTTAGTTTTAAAGAAACTTTATTTTTGTTTTGAGTTTGATTCAATTTGAAAATGTGAGAAGGTTTGTTGGTCCTAACCCATTCCACATGTGTATGATGTTTTAGTTTAATTTTTAGGTGATTAGATCAATTTTATGCTTTGGTTAGGTTAAGGTGTGAATGTTAATTACCCCTTTCCTATACCACTTTAATATATTTAATGAAATAATTGTGAGCCAATGATATGACATAAAATCACAGAAGGAATTTAAATCAGCAATGCATCCTAGAAAAGAAAGGTACCTAATGCAATTAGCTCATAATTAATGATTAATTAAGTTAAAGGTTTTAATTTAAGTAATTTCATAACCCTTCCCACACATGTGGGTTGGATTTTGATTTTCTTAAGCTACTTAGGTTATTGAACACCTAAGCACCTACCTAAGATGAATTGATTAAGTTCTGGAATGTTTTAAAAATTTTATCAAAGTAATTAAGCAAGTGATTAGGGATTATCCCATAATTAAGTTTAAATAAGGAAGGGGTTTATGGAATGGCTTAGGAAAAATTACCAAATCCATTCCATAAACCTCTTCTCTACTTAAAAAGGCTTAATTAACTTAATAAAGGAATTAAACTACTTTCATATGCTTAATTATCCTTAATTACATAAAGAGAGAATTAAGAATTCATTAATTGATCTCCTAATTAATCCATCAATAAATCCCAAGAAAATTAGGGGAGGCAGAAGTCATCACCCTAAATGCACATGAGAAGTTTGGAATTAATTAGTGGGCTAATTAGGGAGTAATTAGGATTATTAAGTTTTAAATAAAACTCTAATTAAGGGAAATACACTATGCAAAACCCATTGAAAATAATTTTAGAAAATTCTCCTCTGAATTATCTTTACTATGCATTTTACCTTGTATTTTTATGATTTTTTTAGAATTTGTTATGTCATTTTGAAGATTCAGTGATTATTTAGTAATTAATCCCTTAATTATATGGCTAATCCCGTCGGCGCTCCATATGGCACGATGGGAAAGGCCACTTAAGTTGTCACATCATAGTACCACAGTAGCGGTGGCGCTATGCGCTTTCTCCCCCATCCGTTCAATTAAGGATCAGATGGTTGAGATCGAGCCCGCCGTAAAAACAGGATTAAATCAAGAATCCTATGTGTCTTGATCATGGTCATCCATCTAAAATGTGTGGATGGATGGCCCATGATCCATCACTGATCTTCCCTATGGGAGAGGACATCCGTCCATTCTTTAGGACAAGATTCAAGCTCGATTGAGCTTGGATTGACCTCAAACTCAACCCACACCATCATCATGCAAGGGGGGACACATCCTACTGCTAAATTTGCTTGAGATGAAAATCCACTTCATAAAAGACCACACACTCTCTAGTTTAAGCTCGGGTTGAAGGCATACCTCATCGGAGGCTATCACCAGTGCTTTAGTTCGATGAGGTAGCTTCGTCTAGTGGAGACGAAGCCCTGTTAAAGATTTGAGGTGGTTTGGTTGAGTGGATCTTCCTATGGACCAAGCCCTCCTTCAAATGGATTCAGTCTTGATCAAAGTCCCACCTCCCTTACCTTTGGAGCTTGGAAGAAGTTTGGGATGAGTTCGACTAGGCCCTCTGAGGGTGCTCGAAGAAGGAATTGGATTGGTTTTATGTATTGGTTAAGTTGGATTTCCTTGCTACCTCCCCTATTTTTGGCTTGGAGAAACTGAGAATGGAGAAGTTGAATTGGCTCTAGGAAGCTTGGAAGAGCTCTGGAATGCTAGCTCTGACTTCCTATTACTCAATTGAATGCAAGAGAGATCAGTTGAAATGAAATTATGGGGAGTATATCTCCCCTTTAAGAATCGAACGATCGCAAGCTCCTTTGCCATTTTGATCCAATATACCTCCTTGAGTGGGATTCTTAGGCCATTTAAGGTGGCATTGCATTCGGTTTGGTTAGAGAGAGGTAGTGGAGGAGTGCCATGTACTTGAAATGGGTGGAGGGAGGATTCCCATGTGCTCATTTCCATGGGGGTAGTCAGTTTTGACCTTGGATTGGGTTTGGCTGACCCAAACCCAATGGGTCACGTGAACATGCCTATTAGTGACCATTTGGTCTACCAAGAGGATGCCAAGTGTCCATGAAAAAGAATTGACCAAATTCCTAGTGATTTTAATTTTAGGTTACCCTATGGCCTAAGAGTAAAATGGTCATTTGACCTTCATTTCAATTTGAATATGTTTGGTATGATTGAAAATGGGTTATGCCAAGTTTCATTGAATTTGGAGTTGGTTTGATGTAATTTGGCTCATGTTGACCTATTTAGGTCAAAATGGGTCAACTAAGATCAACTTGACCAGTTGGTCAAATTAGGTCAAACCAAGGGTTGGGTCAAGTTCATATGACCATTTGAAATATTTTAGGTTTGGTTTGATTCAATTTGGTTTAGGTTTGAATTTGATTCATATGACTTCATTTAGGTCAAATGGGTCAAGTTGACCAATTTGATTCATTTGACCTATTTGAGCTAGTCATGGGTAGGTTTAGGTTTGGTTAGTCATATGAAGTAGATTGGTATCTTTGTTTCCACCAATTTTGGTTAAGTTTGAATTTATCTCAACATTTAGTCAAGTTGGGTTCAAGGTCAATAGTTAGGTCTAGTTGGCCAATTGAGGCTTTGGTCAAGTTCAAGAAGTGATTTGGAATGAACTCGACCCATTGGTTTCAATCAATTTAGTTTAGATCAAGTTTTGACACATTTTGAATTTTAGGTCAAGTTGGGTCAACTTGGGTCAAGTGGCCAATTGGGCTAGGTTAGGCTCAAAATATTGACTTTGTCAAGTTCAAACATTGGTCCTAAATGAACTTAGATCAATGGTTTCAATCAATTTGGCCTATGGTGTATTTTGGCTATGTTGGGTTTCATTTTGGCTAAGTGTTGACTTGGTTAACCCTTAGGTTTGACTTGGTTTGACCCAATTTGATTGATTGATCATCTCATGATGATTGTTGATCGTGATGAGAGGCATAGGTGAGTTTGATTCAATCCAATTTAGTTAAGATTAGAATTTGGCTCATAAGGGGTACTATAGGTCACTTTGGGTCAAGTGAGCATAAGTAGGTCAAATGGCTTGGTCAAAGCTTGATTTGAGTTTGATTGAACTCACATATGGACTTATGATTGAAATATAAATCCATTTGCAAGTGATTTGGAGTCAAATGAGTTTTGATTCATTTGATAATTTCAAGTTCAAAGGGTGAACATGAGTTTGACTTGGGTTTGATTTTTGAATTTAGCTTTGGTTTGATGATTAAAATTTGTGTTTATATTTGGATTCATGATTGTAGGATTGATTGAATCATGAAGAAAAAAGGTTTGACTTGATTTGAAATTGATTTGGCTAAGTTAAAGATTTTGACTTGAAGGCATAGGTTGGATTTTTTTATTGAATTTGGATTTGATTTTGAATTTATTTTTGTTTGATGATTGGAGTTTATGTTTATATTTGGATTCATGATTGAATCATGAAGAAAAATCAAGGGTTTGACTTGATTTGAAATTAATTTGGCTAAGTTCAATATTTTGACTTGAAGGCTTAGGTTAGATTTTTTTTAATTGAATTTGGATTTAATTTTTGAATTTATTTTTGGTTTGATGATTGGAGTTTATGTTTATATTTGGATTCATGATTGAAGAATTGATTGAATCATGAAGAAAAATCAAGGGTTTGACTTGATTTGAAATTGATTTGGCTAAGTTCAAGATTTTGACTTGAAAGGCTTAGGTTGAGTTTTGATTGAATTTGAGTTTGAGTTTTGAATTTATTTGATTGATTTGAATTTATATTTCATTTATATATGTGAATATAAATGAGAATATAAATGGTTTGTGAGAAAATTCCTTGAATTTGAATTGATTTAGATTTGATTTAGGCTAAGTCCATAAGATAGAATCAAAGTGACTTAGGAAAGATTTTTTATTTAGATTTAATTTTGAATTTTGTTTGATTGATTTGAATTTATATTTCATTTATATATGTGAATATAAATAGGTTATAGAAAAATTCCTTGAATTTGAATTGATTTAGAATTGGTTTAGGCTAAGTCCATAAGAGGGAATCAAAGGACTTAGGAAATATTTTTAGAGTATGGAATCCAATCATAAGCTTCAATCATATGGAAATGGTTTGAGTTTGGAGAAAATCAATCAAGTTGAAATTGATTTAAGTTTAACTTGAAATGAGAAGTGAGGAATTTGGGTTAAGCTATAGGGTAGGCAAATTTTCCTAACACCCCTAAGGCATAGCCTATTCCTATGGCTAACTTTCTAAGTCTCTAGGACTAGGTTGAGTGTCCACCTAATCACTAGATGTGTCTTAAGACTAAGGAACTCTTAAAGTCTAAGAGAAGTCCTATAATTAAGATGGAGAGGTTGAGAGCTCATTCTAAAAATGAGGTCAACAACACCTTATTTAGGTCCCAGAAGTCAATGCAAAGATGGATTTGGTCGTTGTTCTTCCTAACTAAGATAATGTTGGCTATCCAATCTCCATACTTCTCCTCCCGAATGAAGCCTGCTTTGATCAACTTCTTAGTTTCTGCAATTACCTATTCTCCAATCTCTAATCTCATTCATTGAGGAGCTTGCTTAATAGGCATTGCATCTGGTTTAATAGCAAGTTTATGAACTATCACATCAGGGGATAAGCCTGGTATTTTAGAATATGTCCAGGCAAAGCAATACCTGAATTCATAAAGTAGCATTTTTAACTCTTCGACTTTCTCATCAGGTAGAACGGCACTGACAAAAGTTGGAGGGGATCATGTTCAGCTCCTAGGTTGATTTCTTTAAGTTCATCTGTAGAGTTGTTTGCCCACCATCTTCGAGTTCTTCAAGTGCAGGCTTGGCTTCTACTTCTTCATCATTTGTAAAAAAATTTTCATGGAGTTCATCTTATTCCTCACTATTAGCTTCGATCTTAGCTTCTATTATATTATAACAAACTTTATTTTGATGAGATTTGAGGATGAACCAAGACCTTTAGTGATAAACTTATCACTTCTTCGTGATGCCTGAGGACTTCTTTAGTTCCACATCTTGTTAAAGATTTGAGTTCTATATTTAGTAGTTCCAATATGAATTCCCAGCTTATGCATCATTCTTTGCAATTTCTGTGGATAGTATATTGGTATTCTTATTGGCACTATCTCATCAGAATTTTCATGTTGAGCAGGCCAATCAAAATTGTGAGGTTGAGACTCTTCAGATTTATAAAATAGAGTTCCCATTTTGCCGCTCTCACTCAACAGTGCCACATAGAATGTTATCAATTCTTCAATATTATGAATATCCAGTGGAGTAATTTCTTTGAAGTACTGCTGAAGGATGAGTATAATTTTGAGTGAGTCATCTGACTCTGTCAAATGAGCTATTCTTCTTGATGCGACCATCTGAACTCTATTTTTACAAGTAGATTCAAAGTCATAGTCTGAATCAGAATCACTTATTTCATACTTTGCCTTTCTTGAAAGCTTTAAGTTTCATTAGGTTTGACAGGAAAATCTTCTTCTTATGTGTCACTCTCCAAATGAGGAACTGATCTTCTTGATTTAGATGTAGAATCAAGTGTTTAGGGAGAGTCGGCACTACCTTCTTTCTTCCTCTTTGCTTCTGCTCTTTCACCTTGTGAAGTTACTTTTTAATTTCTGAAGTGGATGCTATCGCTTCAAGTGGCTCTATTGGTTTGGGCTCTTTAGGGATGAAATATTTCACACCTTCATAGATCTTTTCTTCATGTACGGAGAATGGTTGTAGGTTACTGTTAACCTCATTTTTAGAATGAGCTCTCAACCTCTCTATCTTAGACATAGGACTCCTCTTAGACACTAAGAGTTCCTTAGTCTTAAGACACTTCTAGTGATTAGGTGAACACTCAACCTAACCCTATAGACTTATAAGAGTTAGCCATAGGAATAGGTCATGCCTTAAGGGTTTTAGAAAAACTTGTCTACCCTATAGCTTGAACCAAATCCTTACTTCCTTTTATTTCAAGTCAAACTCTAAATCCAAACCAACTTCAAATCTTAAATAAATTCCAACTTAATTGATTTTCTCAAATCCAAATCAACTTCAAACTCAAATCAACTTCAATTACAAATCAAATTTTAAATCAATTCCAACCTACACACTTCCAAAATCCAAATTGAAGCATTCCATTACCTTCACCACTCAAAACTGAACCCAAACGAAATTCTCCCCGCCTCCCATACCATCGACAACAAGGAGAATGACCAAAGCCTCAAAATGTAAAGCCTTGTTGGTCTAGGGACCGCAAGGTTAGGATCCAATTCCTATGGCGAGCAAGCTCACTTCAAGGTTTCGAAGCTATAGGAATCAATTCCGAAGCCAATCGATCAATGAATCAAGGTATGCCATTAACACCCCTCTCATTTTTTCTTTAAGCTTTTGATTGTGGTCATTTTCAAAGAAAACATGATCTCTAATGAGATCAATCCATATAGAATCATAGGATCTCCTTTAATTATCGTGTAGCAATTGAAATCACTCAATTTCATGGCCTAGATCATTCAAATTTGAGGAAACACCATGGACGATTCTCAGCTCCCACAGAGGTTAGGGGAGACAAAATCAAGACCATCTATTTCTTTTAAAAGAAACATATGGTCCAGATCTCAGCACGTTGTTGATTTAAAACCCTTAAGGAACCGCGGGAGTAACCTAGACCGTCCGATCTTTGATCGGAAGGCCCACAAAGGATCCGGCATTTCAGCCTTGGCTGATGTGGACGCCTGTTGACCTCATGTTTAGGATGTGCTCTTAACCCCTACATCTTAGACATAGAATTCCTCTTAGACTTTAAGAGTTTCTTAGTCTTAAGACACATCTAGTGATTAGGTGAACACTCAACCTAGCCCTAGAGACTTAGAAGAGTTAGCCATAGGAATAGGTCATGCCTTAGGGGTGTTAGGAAATTTACATACCCTTAGCTTAAACCATTCCTCACTTTCCTTCCTTCAAGAAAAACTCCAAATCAATCCTATTTGACTTTCTCCAAACTCAAATCAACTCCATATGATTGAAATTCATGATTGAAACCCATGATAAAAATCCATCAAAATTTTATAAGTCCAAAATTTCGTAAGTCCTTAATCCTTTCTTAAGAACTTAGCCAAAATCATGATCAAAACTAATTTAAATATTTGAGATTTTCTCATAATCCATTTATATTCTCATTTATATTCACATATATAAATGAAGTATAAATTAAACCCATCAAATCAAACTCAAATTCCAAATCAATTCATGAAATTTTTCTAAGTCCCTTGATTTTCCATTAATGGACTTAGCCTAAACCTTGATCAAATCAATTCAAACTCATGGGATTTTCTCAAAACTCATTTATATTCTCATTTATGTTCACATATGTAAATGAAATATAAATATAAATCAATCAAATCAAATGCAAAAAATTAAATTCATAATTTAAAATTTTCCAAAGTCCCTTTAATTTTTCATTAATAGGCTTAGCCTAAATCACCATCAAATCAATTCAAATTCATGGGACTTTCTCATGATTCATTTATATCCTCATTTATATTCACATATATAAATGAAATAGAAATATAAATCAATTAAACTAAATTCAAAAATTCAAATCCCTACTCCAAATTCTCTTAAGTCCTTTAAATCCTTCTTAATGGACTTAGCCCTCATGATTAAACCCCTTCAAATCCTTGAAATTTTCTCATTATCAATTTACATTATCATTTATATTCACATATATAAATGAAATATAAATTCAAACAATCAAAACCAATTCAAAATCCAACCTAAACTTTCAAGTCAAAATCTTGAACTTAGCCAAATCAATTTCAAATCAAGCCAAACTCTTGATTTTCTCTCATGATTTAATCAAACCTACAATCATGAGTCTATAAATAAATACAAACTTCAATCACTCAATCAAAACCCAAGTCAAAAATCAAACCCTAAATCCTTTCATGTTCACCCTTTGAATATGAAATTGTCAAATGAATCAAAACCCATTTGACTCTAAATCACTTATAAATGGATTTATATTTCAATCATAAGTCCATATACAAGATTAATCAAGCTCAAATCAAGATTTGACTCACTTGAAAGTGACCAGTACCCCCAAATTCTATTCCTAACCAAATTGGATTGAACCAAACTGATATTTACCTCTCATCATGATCAACAATCACCATGGGATGATCAATCAACCAAATTGGGTCAATCCATGTCAAACCTAAGGGTTGACCAAGTCAACACCAACCAAAAAATGAACGACAGCCAAATTCCACCATAGGCCAAATTGATTGAAACCATTGATCTAAGTTTCATAACTTATGTTTGAACTTGGCCAAACAACATTTGAGCCTAACCTAGCCCAATTGTTCACTTGACCCAAGTTGACCCATTTTGACCTAAAGGGTCAAAATGTGTCAAAACTTGATCTAAGACAAATTGATCCAAACCGATGGAACAAGTTCATTACAAATCACTTGTGGAACTTGACTAAAGCCTCAATTGGCTAACTAGACCTAACCTAGCCCAATTGACCTTGATATGACTAAAGGTCATGTTGAGCCAAATTGAGCTTAACAAAATTGATTGGAAACAAAGATACCATCCACTCCATATGACCCCTAACCTAAACCTACCCATGACCTAGACCAAATAGGTCAAATGGGTCAAATAGGTCAACTTGACCCATTTGACCTAAATGAAGTCATATGAGCCAAATTCAAAACTATACTGAATTGAATCAAACCAAAGCTACCAAAACATTTCAAATGGTCTTATGAACTTGACCCAATCTTTGATTTGACCTAATTTGACCAATTGGTAACTTGACCTAAGTTGACCCATTTTGACCAAAATGGGTCAAGATGAGCCAAACCCTATCAAATGAATTCCAAATCTCATGAAACTTGGCCAAACCTAGTTTCTCCACATACCAAACATATCCAAACTGAAAAATTAGCAAAATGACCATTCTACCCCTAGTCTATAGAACAAAATTTGGCTTAATCTAAGGGTAATTTGGTCATACCCTCTACATATCCACTTGAGGCTTTCCTAAAAGCTCAAGGAGACCTAGTGAAGAGTGGTACAATCCAATGGGGTCAGCCAGTGGGAAACTCAACCCTGGGTCAAAACTCAAATTCAAACTCCTTCTCCCACTCAAATTCAAGCACATGGGAGGTTGGCAATCCCCTCTCGAACCATGCACTCAACAACCAAAACAAACTCCCCATATGATCAATTGGATCAAAATGGCACAGCTGGTCCTCCGATCCTTCAAGGGAGATATACTCCCCTAAACAAACTCAAATCCATCGACCTCATTTGATTGAACCTAGGAAGCTCAGAAGCCATTCCTGACCTCATCAAGCTTCTAGAGTGAAATCAAATCATTTTGCTATGTGAAAATAGGGAAGTCCATTGATTAACTTCCTCTTCACTCAATTTTCATCCAATTGCTCTTGCATACTTCATCAAGGAACTAAGTTGAGTGCACCCAAGCTTCCTTTGGAGTTCCCACAATAAGGAAAAGCTGAATTGGATCAAGGCTACAAGCTAGCTAAGGAGGAGGTGGTTCATATACCAATCCACTCAACCTCAAGTACTCAGAACTTCGGCAAGGCTTCGTCTCAACCAGGCAAAGCTTCTCCAAGGCAATCGAGCACCGGTGATCACCTCCAATGAGGTATGGGATTTTCTGACCATTAAACTCAATGTGATGTGGAGCTTTGTGAAAAAAATTTTGATCCCATGGATTTTTTACCGTTGGATTTGCCGCTCTTTAGCTTTAGATGGTGCGGTTTGAATTTGGTTTGAATCTATGCTCAATCGATCTTGGATCTTCCCCTTGATCATGGATGATCTATATTGATCAAGGGGAAGAACTTGGGAGATCTCAGCCATCCATCTACGCATTTTGGATGGACGGCCAACATAATTTTGCATGTTTAGATATCTGAGCCACCTTTGGGGATTTGACATTTAAGTAAATCCCTCATGTCGTGATGTGTGTAAAGTGTGTTGACTGCCACCACCATGCATCGCACCGTGAGCTAGAGGATTAGTTAGGGTTAGTTAAAATGCCTTAATTAATTTCTATTAATTCAAGGATCTTCCAAAATTCATAACTCCCTCTAGGAAATTCAAAAAAATATAAAATAAAATCTTATAGAAAGATAATTCAACCTAGAATATTTTAAAAGTAATTTCAATGGGTTTTGAATTATGATTTTCTCTGATTTTAAGTTTTATTGGAAACTTCATTTTGCTAATTACTTTTTAATTAAGCATTTGATTAATCATAAACTTCTTGGATATATTTTAGAGGATGACTTTTACCTCCCTTAAATTTCTTGGGATTTATTGAGGGCTTGATTAGAACAATTGCATATGGATTTCTTAATTACCCTCCTTATATAATTAAGGATAATTAAGGTTTAATTAGTGATTTTAATCCATGATTAAGATTGATTAAGGTCAAATCCAGTAAGTAGGAGGTTTATGAAATATTTTTGGGGCATTCCCCTTAAGCTAATCCCAAACTCCCTTTTCTCTCCTTAATCTCCTCTTAATTAAGGGTTAATTCATTAATTATCCCCTTAATTAATTTATAAAAATTTTAAAATGTTTTAGAACTTAATTAATCTACTTTGGGTAGATTCTTAAGTGTTTAATAGCATAAGTTCAATTAAGGAAATCAAAACTCAATTCATAAGTGTGAAAGGGTGTTTTGAAATTACTTGAGTTAAACCCCGTAGCTTAATTAACCTTTAATTGTGAGCCAAATTGCATTAGGCCTCTTTCTTATTAGGTGCATTATAAATTTAAATTCCTTGTTAGTTTTATGTCATCTCATTGTCTCATAATTATTTGGTTAATTTTTTAAGGTGGTGTAGGTAACATTTAATTAAGTTACTTAATTCATACCATAACCTAATTAATACATAAAAATGGATTTAATCATCTAAAAAATTAAATCAAAATATCAAACACATGTGGGAATGGGTTAGAAACAAAAAACTCATCTCACCTTTTCAAAATTAAATCAAACTCCAAACTAAACAAAAATCACTTTGAATTCACTTTGATTTATTTTAAACTTTCTTTTTCTATAAGAATTTATTTTGGATTTAAGAGAAGTGAACTTGTTTACATGCTTTCATTACTTTGAATCTTTCCCCAACATGTTAAGTTTTTATGTCATGTGGTTTCATGCATTCATATTTTTCAAGCTTAAGTTTAAAAATGACCTTATTTACTTTATGTCAAATTTGCATGTGTTGGCTAAAGTAGAAATATGAATGGCTATTATCACTATTAAATCCAAATTATTTTTAAAACACATAAATCAAATACCAAATCTGAAAGTGTGCTACTTATATACTTTAACTATATGCCTATATGTGAAATAATATAAAGGTATGCTTAGCATAGGTTTCTTTTCTTTCTTATGTTGGTATAGTTTGAATAGAAATTTGGTGAGGTGTATGGTTCATTTGAAAAGAACCTAACACTCACCTAATTTCTTATCTTATTCGTCTCTATGCTACCACTTAAGAAGGGTTACCTATACTAGCATGCATAAATTGCATAAAAAAATGAATCCATTGATACAACTTTTGCATCCTCCTTTTCTATTTCATTTCTTTTATACACATGTTTGTATTTAAGGAATGTGGTATATTAGTCTGGACAACCCCGAGGTTGTGAGGCTTTAAGTAGCCCTAAGTAGGTCTTGTACCTTACACCTCTGGTTAACAATGGCGTTGTACTCACTTATGCCTTTCTTACTTTCATGCATGTATGTGAAAATTTGGATAAGGAAACCTCTTTCTACTTAAGAAAAATCATGCATCTCAACTTCTAAATTTCCTTAAATGGATTACTTAGCATGCATCATAAAGTGTGTTAAATATTCTCATTTGTATATATAGATATGCTTAGGGTCCATCCATATGCATGTTATATATATGTTGGGAAAGAAATGAAGTAATGTGAGTTATATGAATTTTGATTCATTTTATTTAATCTTAAAACGCCTTTCTTTTTGAATAGGTTTGTTTAGGGTATATCTAAACTTAGGATTAATTAAAATATGTAATCAAAACAATCACCTAAACAAAATCAAAATGTGAATCTACTTTAGAAATTACTTAAGTTAAGGAAGGGAAGAAGTTCTCTCTCCCTCTTCATAACTTAGTAATTAATTGTAGGATCCACTTAAACCAAATCAAAACATGAAATAAAATCAACCCAAAAAAATTAAACAACTTAAGTGAAACCCTCATCTAAGTTGAACATGTTCTTCACACTTAGAAAAGTTGAACTTAAATCCATAGCTAAGCATACCACACATGCCTTCAAAGCACAAACATTAGCCTAAGTCATAACTTCTAGCCTTAGGTTAGGTCGATGCATGGTTTGATGTTTTGTTTTATTGTGATATATATTTTGGACTGGATCTTAAGGTGTATGCTTGTAGAATGAATGGTAGACATTTTTAGTCTAACTATTCTTTTCTGTAGGGGATTGTGCTTAAGGGGCGTTATCATAAATAAAAAATAAAATGCTTTTTTGCTTGGTACTTTATACCTAAGCATAATGTGGACTTAGTCACCCATGTGCGGGGTGATAAGTCCAATATACATGCTCGGGATTTATGTAGTTTATTTTAGCTAACCTTTATTTTGAAGGTGTCAGTTAGATTTTCACTTTTCATTTTCATGTAAATTTGTGCAATTAGGATTTTGGAATAATTGCTATGGGGATTAGGATGAGCATTGGTCATAAGATCCTATCTTGTGCACCATGTGAAGGCTTAGAGCATCTTCCTTCCAATCATCCAAAAGAAGGAATCAAAGAAGAAAAGAAGAAAAGAAGAAGAAAGAGAAAATAAAGCTTGAAGACCCCCATAACAATGAATTCCTTGCTTAATTGTAATTTAATTCATTTATAATCTGGGTTGTATAAGGGTAGAGCTCAGCTACCCACATTTGATATTTTTGAGTTTGTGCAGTGGTGCCTGACTGCAACGACCTTTTATTCTTTTTACGATTAGCTTTATAAATTGATTGATGATTTGATTAAGCTTTCGTATTAATTGGCATGCTTTTTCTAGTTTCTTTCTTGCTTTATGTATGGCCTGGATGTGGATTAGGCTCTTTAGGAAAAAAATAAATCTTTTACCCAATTAATAACTCATAAACTCACCTAAAGCTTAGGTTTAAAATCAAGATAAAAGAATTAGTAACCCCTTAGCTGGATGAGCATTCTTTTTATAATATCATGCACAAATGCATCTTATTTCACTCTTGATTGGAGGGCTTCCACCTTTACCAAAGAAACTTGGCTTGACCTTTGAGAGTCATGGTGGAAACACACCTCCCCGATTTTGGCCAATAACCTTCTTTCTCATGCATATGATCCTATTAGCTGAGTCAATTGTCCAAAATGAAAATAAAATGAAATTTGAATTGCATTAGATTTAGGTCTTTTGGAGCATGTCCCTTTACATGATCTAGTCCCTTTAGGGAGTGAGTTTAATGACTTAGTCTCTTTCTAAATAAATAACAACCTAGCTATCTTGCATAAGCATAAAGATTTGCCTACATGTATTTAAAATCATAGGAGGAGTTAGTTAGTGGCCACCCCTAGGCGGTTGTAAGTCTAAGCTATCGGGTGGTTTGTCCTCTCTTGTGGAGACAAATTAATTACCCATTTTCTCCTTAGACTTAGGTTGTGCTTTTGGTCCTCGCTAAAGCTCCCTAGATTTATGTTCTAAGGTTGCTTCTCCCCTTTATGGGCCATAAGCATAATTCCTCATTCATAGGAATTTCCTTAATCTTGTATTAAGAAATCATAAGCCCTAAATTTCTAATGAAAAATTCAACTCAAAAAAACTAAATCAATTTCAAAAATGTAACGCCCAACCATGGGATAGTTTGAGATGCGCACTAGGTTTTCTAGCATCATGAGCATCTCCTACTTATCTTCCATTTTGGCATCGATAATAACTCCCTCTTTTGATCAATCCCATTTGATCTTTCAAAAATAAACCAATCGATTGATAATCATTTCCAATTGAAATCTTCAAAGACAACGATCATTTACCTTAATCAAGAATTTTCCTAAGAAATCTCCATTCCTTAGGATGTAATTAACTATGGGGGCTTGCCCTTGTAGTGAACTTAACTAACCCGGCTTAAAATAAACTATACTTTACTTTTTCATGTAAAATAGGAGAAGAATCTCTAGTACATATGCAGACCCATTGTCCTTAGGAGTCCTTATTAAGGTGATTAGGTCCATTAAAGGGTAGTGACTTCTATCTTTCAAGATAATACACTATTTCCTTGATGACGTACTCAATCACCTGAATATGTACATCTGCGGATCTATGTGGCATCTTAAAAAGATGAATTTCTATAAGTCTTGCCTCTTTCATTTCTCCCCATAAATTTGAAGGCGACTACCTCCTATAGAAAATTTTCACCACAACGCCATGTGGATCCGCATCAACCAACCCGCACGTGCCATGCGATGGGACATGCCACGCAAGCGCGCCATGCTACCCGCATTTCTGCGTGGACCCCGTGCCACTTAAAATCCATTAACGGTTTAAATTAATTTAAACAAATTACAAAAAATTCTAAAAATCATAGAAAACTAAATACAAATCAGAAAACTTCAAATGAGGGCTCTATGGATTCATCTTGATGAGAGGAATCCGTAGAAATTAAAATCCCCAATTTTTATTGGGTATTTTTCCCTTAATTTAGGTTTAATTTAAAAATATTAAATCCTAGTTATTGTCAAATTAATAATCCAATTAATATGAAACTTTGGGGAAATGAAATTAAGCATGAAACATACTTTTGGTGAATGTTTCAAGATTTAATTCACTAGATTTAATGGACAAGTTCACATTAATTAATATATTAATTAAATCCTTAATTAAATAATTAGGAATTTTAATCCAACAATCTTAAATCACCCTAATGAACTTTAGTGAACATTAAAACATCACTAAAAATCAATTAAACCCAATAATCTTTAAATTCACTTAATTAAGCAATTAAATGAATTAAATAATTCAATTAAATAACTTGAACTTAATTAAATCATAATAAATCAACCAATTAACCAAAAATTATGAATGAACCCTCATTAAAAAGGTATTTCAGTAAGGAACCTATGAAAAATAAAACCCCTAACTCAATCCAATTAAATTAGGCTTAATTTAGGTTTTAATGAAATAATTAAAACCTTAATTACTCCCTAATTATAAGTCTAATTAAAATGAAACTTTGAATACATGAAATTGGCATGTAACCCCACTTGCTAAAAAATTTTCAAACCAATTAATCTGGATTAGAGAATTTCTAAAATCCCTAGCTCAATATTAATCAAATAATGGATTAAGGAAATCCATTAATTCATTAAATCATTTAATAACTTAAAGCAATCTTAATCAAACATCGAGGATTCTTAGGAATGTTTATTAATAGTCCTTGTTGACCTCATTTTGGATGAGCTCTCAACCCTTCCATCTTAGACATAGGACTTCTTAGACTTTAAGAGATCAAAGTGATTAGGTGGACACTCAACCTAGCCTAGATACTTAGAAGTTAGCCATAGGAATAGGTCTTGCCTATGGGTGTTAAATAAATTGCAAAATAGCTTAAACCACATTCCTCACTTTCTTCCTTCAAGTTAAACCCCAAATCAAATCAACATCAAACTTAAATCAATTCCAGCTTAATTGATTTTCTCCAAACTCAAATCAATTCCACATGATTGAAACTCATGATTGAAACTTTTGATTGAATCCCATGATTGAAATTCCAAATCAAAAATCAAATCCAAATTCTAATAATCTTTTCTAAGTCCTTTGATTACCTCTTATGGACTTAGCTCAAATCACTTCAAGTTCATGAAATTTTCTCATAACCCATTTATATTTTCTTTTATACTCACATATATAAATGAAATATAAATTCAAATCAATCAAACTAAGCCCAAAAATCAAATCCAAATTCTAAAAATCTTTCCTAAGTCCTTTGATTCCTTCTTATGGACTTAGCCTAAATCAAGTTCAAATCACTTCAAATTCATGAAATTTTCTCATGACCCATTTATATTTTCATTTATATTCACATATATAAATGAAATATAAATTCAAACAACCAAAACCAACTCCAAAAATCAAACTAAAATTCAATCAAAATTCAACTTGAGCCTTTCAATTCAAATTCTTGAACTTAGCCAAATCAAATTCAAATCAAGCCAAACCCTTGATTTTTCTTCATGATTCAATCAATCTTTCAATCGTGAATCCAAATATAAACACAAACTTCAATCATTTAACCAAAACACAATCCAAAAATCAAACCCCCAAGTCAAACTCATGTTCACCCTTTTAACTTGAAATTGTCAAATGAATTAAACCCATTTGACTTCAAATCTCTTGCAAATGGATTTATATTTCAATCATAAGTCCACATGTGAGTTCAATCAAACTTAAATCAAGCTTTGACGAAGCCATTTAACCCACTTAGGCTCACTTGACTCAAAGTGACTTAAAGTACCCTTATGAGCCAAATTTTAATCCTAACCAAATTGGATTGAATCAAACTCACCTAAGCCTCTCATCATGATCAACAATCATCATGAGATGATCAATCACTCAAATTAGGTCAAACCAAGTCAAACCTAAGGGTTGACCAAGTCAACACTTAGCCAAAATGAAACCCAACATAGCCAAAACCCACCATAGGCCAATTTATTAAAGCCATTGATCTAAGTTCATTCATGATCAATGTTTGAACTTAACCAAGTCAGCATTTGAGCCTAACCTAGCCCAATTGGCCACTTGACCCAAGTTGACCCAACTTGACCTAGAAAATCAAAAATGTGTCAAAACTTGATCTAAGCCAAATTGATTTGAACCAATGGGTCAAGTTCATTCTAAAATGATTATTGAACTTGACCAAAACCTCGATTGGCCAAGACCTAACCTAGCCCAATTGACCATGAACCCAACTTGACCTAAAAGGTCAAATTGAGCCAAACTCAAATATAAACCAAATTGATTGGAAACAAATATACTATTGACCTCATTTTTAGAATGAGTTATCAACCCCTCCATCTTAAACATAGGAATCCTCTTAGACTTTAAGAGGTCCTTAGTCCTAAGACACATCTAGTGATTAGATGGACACTCAACCTAACCCTAGAAACTTAGAAGAGTTAGCCATAGGAGTATGTCATGCCTTAGGGGTGTTAGGAAAATCTGCCTACCCTATAGGTTAAACCACTTTCCTTACTTCCTCACTTCAAGTCAAACTCCAAATCAAATCAACATCAAACCTAAATCAATTATTGCCTAATTGATTTTCTCCAAAATTAAATCAATGCCATAAGATTGAAACCCATGATTGAAATTCCAAATTCCAAATTCCAAATATTGCCTAAGTCCTTAATTTCCTTCCTAAGGACTTGGCCCAAAAATCATCTTCAAATCAATTCAAATTCATGAAATTTTCTCATCACTCATTTGGATTCTCATTTAAATTCACATATATAAATGAAATATAAATTCAAATGAATCAAATCAAACCCAAAATTCAAATTCCTAATTCAAAATCCTTCTTAAGTTCTTAATCCTCTCTTAAGGACTTAGCCCAAAAATCATCTTCAAATCAATTCAAATTCATGAAATTTTCTCATAACTCATTTATATTCTCATTTATATTCACATATATAAATGAAATATAAATTCAAATCAATCAAATTAAAATTCAAGATCAATTCAAAATCCTTCTTAAGTCCTTAATCCTCTCTTAAGGACTTAGCCTAAAAATCATCTTCAAATCGATTTAAATTCATGAAATTTTCTCATGACCCATTTATATTCTCATTTATATTCACATATATAAATGAAATATAAATTCAAACAACCAAAACCAATTCCAAAATTCAAGTTCAAATTCAATTAAAATCCAACCTAAGCCTTTCAATTCAAATTCTTGAACTTAGCCAAATCAAATTCAAATCAAGCCAAACCCATGATTTTTCTTCATGATTCAATCAATCATTCAATCATGAATCCAAATATAAACACAAACTTCAATCACCTAACCAAAACTCAATTCAAAATTCAAACCCAAGTCAAACTCATGTTCACCCTTTTAACTTAAAATTGTCAAATGAATCAAAACCCATTTGACTTCAAATCTCTTGTAAATGGATTTATATTTCAATCATAAGTCCATATTTGAGTTCAATCAAACTCAAATCAAGTTGACGAAGCCATTTGACCCACTTAGGGTCACTTGACCCAAAGTGACTTAAAGAACCCTTATGAGCCAAATTTTAATCCTAACCAAATTGGATTGAATCAAACTCACCTAAACCTCTCATCATGAGATGATCAATCACTCAAATTAGGTCAAACCAACTCAAACCTAAGGTTGACCAAGTCAACACTTAGCCAAAATGAAATCCAACATAACCAAAATCTACCATAGGCCAAATTGATTAAAACTATTGATCTAAGTTCATTCATGATTAATGTTTGAACTTGACCAAGTCAACATTTGAGCCTAACCTAGCCCAATTGGCCACTTGACCCAAGTTGACCCAACTTGACCTGAAAAGTCAAAATGTGTCAAAACATGATCTAAGCCAAATTGATTGAAACCAATGGGTCAAGTTCATTCTAAATCACTTGTTGAACTTGACCAAAGCCTCAATTGGCCAACTAGATCAAACCTAGCCCAATTGACCTTGAACCCAACTTGACCTAAAGGATCATATTGAGCCAAATTCAAACTTAATCAAAATTGATTGGAAACAAAGATACCAATCCACTTCATATGACTAACCAAACCTAAACCTACCCATGACTTATCTCAAATAGGTCAAATGGGTCAAATTGGTCAACTTGACCCATTTGACCTAAATGAAGTCATATGAATCAAATTCAAATCTAAACCAAATTGAATCAAACCAAAGTCATCAAAATATTTCAAATGGTCATATGAACTTGACCCAACCCTTGGTTTGACCCAATTTGACCACTTGGTCAACTTGACCCATTTTGACCTAAATGGGTCAACATGAGCCAAACCACATCAAAATAACTCCAAATTTAATGAAACTTGGCCAAACCTATTTTCTCAACATACCAAACATACCCAAATTCAAAAATCAGCCAAATGACCATTTTACCTCTAGGCCATAGAGTAAATTTTGGCCAATTCCACTTAGAATTTGGTCAAAGCCTCTTCATACCGACTTGGCACCCTCCTAGTAGATCAAGTGAACACTAAGAAGGGAGGTTCACCCAACCCAATGGGTTTGGGTCAGCCTCACCCAACCCAATGGCCAAACTGACCATATGCATGAAAATGGCCACATGGAAAACCTTCTCCCGCTCAATTGAAGCATATGGGGAGTTCACCATTCCACTCCCTAGCCAAAACCAAACTCAATGACACTCTAATACAACAAACCCAACCCTTGTGGGCAATTGGATCAAAATGGCAAAGGGAAGTTATACCGTCTGATTGCCAAAGGGGGAGATATTCTCCCCCTAATTCATTTGAATTTTCACTTCCCCTCTGTCGATTGAAGCATAGGAACTCTGAGCAAGCTTTATAGAGTCTTCTCAAGCTTCAAGAATCGAGCACTGGTGATCACTTCCGGTGAGGTTAGCCATTTTTTGAGCTTAAATTCTATATGGTTTGGAGCTTTGTGAAAGAAATTTTCATGGCATAGGATTTTGGCCGTTTGATGTGATCTAGGATGCATGATGAAGGTGTGGGCCAAATTCTAGCCCAATCCAAGCTCAATTGAGCTCGAATCATGGCGTAGAAGATGGGCGGGTCCCCTTTCCCACAGGAAATTATAGGGATGGACCTCTGGCCGTCCATCCGTGTGTTTTGGATGGACGGTTGAGATTAAAATGTGTAATATCTTTATTTTTCTCCCTCAGATCAGTGGCTTTAATCTCAGTCATCTGATCTTTGATCGTACAGTTGAGGAGAAAGCACGTAGCGCCACTGCCATGGGACACTACGATGTGATGGGTTAAGTATCCAATCCGGCTGCGATGCGTGTAAAGAGCATGTCGTGTCAGCGGCATATGTGGCGTAGTGGGATTAATGATATAATTATGGATTTAAATAATTTTAATTAATCACCTAAACTTCTAACATTCATATCTCAACATAGAAAATTCAAAAAAAATATGAAATAAATTGCATTAGAAAGATAATTGAACATAGAATATTTTAAAATTAATTTTGATTGATTTTGATTAGTTTTTTTCTATGAATTTAGAATTTATTGGGAATGTTAATTTGCTAGTTACTCTCTAATTAATCCATTGATTAATCCCAAATTTTTTTGGCTGTAATTAGAGAGATGACTCCTGCCTCCCCTAATTTTCTTGGGATTTATTGGTAGCTTAATTAGGGGAATTGCTAGTTCATTCATTAATCATTCCCTTAATATAATTAGACTTAATTAAGGGTATAATTAGTAATTTAACCCTCTGATTAAGCTAATTAAGTTTTGATTAAGTGAATATGAGGTTTAAGGAATAATTTTGGGATACTCTCCTTAAGATATTCTTTAAACCCCTTTATTCCTTAATGTTACCTTAATTAAAAGTTAATTCACTAATTATCCTCTTAATTAATTTTATAAAATTTTAAAACTATACAGAACTCAATTAATTCTTCTTGGGTAGATGCGTAGGTGTTCAAGAGCCTAAGTACAATTAAGAAAATCAAAATTCAACTCATATGTGTGAGGGGTGTTTTGAAATTACTTAAGTTAAACCCCTTAGCCTAATTAATCATTAATCATGAGCCAAATTGCATTAGGCCCTTTTCCTACTAGGTGCATTATTGATTTAAATTCCTTGTGTGGTTTTATGTCATCTCATTGGCTCATAATTATTTGATTAACTATGCTAAGGTGGTATTGGTAAGGGATAATTAACATGCTTAATTCATACATTAACCTAATCAAAATATAAAATGAATATAATGACCTAAACATTGAACAAAAATATCAAACACATGTGAGAATGGGTTAGGAACAACAAACACACCTCACATTTTCCAAATTAAATCAAACAAAAATCACATTAAACAAACTTTGATTTGCTTTAAGCTTTCTTATTTCATAAGATTGTCTTTAGGAATTAATTAGGGTGAATGTGTTTACATGCTTTCATCATTTTAGTTCCTCCCCAACATGATAAATGTGTGTGTCATATGATTTCGTACATTCATGCTTTTCAAAAATCAAATTTATAATGAAAATATTTCTTTTTATGTTAAATTGCATGTTTTGGCTAAAGTAAGAATATGAGTGGCTATTATCACTATTAAATCTAAATTATTTTCAAAATATATGAATCAATTATCAAAACTAAAAGTGTGTTACTTATATCTTACTTATAAGCTTGCATGTGATTGAAATATAAGGATGTGCTTAGTATAGTTTTCCTTCTCCTCTCTTTTGGTATAGTTTTGAAAAGGATTTGGCAAAGTGTATAGTCCATTTGAAAATAACATAATACTTGCTTAATTCCATTTCATATTCGTTCCTATGCTATGACTTAAGAAGGGCACCTACACTTACATATGTACGTTGCATAAACAAACCAAAATAAAACAAATACAAAGTTTTGCATCTTTCTTTTCCATTCATTTCTCTTATACACATGCTTGTATTTAAGCAAAGTGGTATATTAGTCTGGACAACCTCAGGGTTGTGAGACTTTAAGTAGCCCTAAGTAGGTCTTGTACCTTACACCCCTGGTTAACAATGGCATCGTGCTCACTTATGCCTTTCATACATTCATGAGTGCATGTGAAAATTGGATAAGAGACCCTTTTTCTACTTAATGAAAATCATGCATCATAAGCATTCTAATTTTCTTAAGTAAACTATTTGGCATTCATTATAAAGTGTGCTAAACATTCTCATTTGTATGTATATATATGCTTAGGATTCATCCATATACAATTTATATATGTTGGGAAGAAAATGAAGTGATGTGTGTTTTTTGTGAATTTAGTTCACTTTACTTAATCTTAAAATGCCTCTCTCTTTGAATTGGTTTGTTTAGAATCTATCCAAACTTAGGATTAATTAAAACACATAATAAAATATTCACTGAACAAAACTAAAACATGAATCTACTTTAGAAATTACTTAGGTTAGGGAAGGAAAGAGAAGTCATCTTCTCTTTCCCTCTCTTTACAACTTAGTAATTAATTGTAGGATTCACTTGAAACCAACCAAAACATAAAATAAAATCAACCCAAAACAACTAAACCACTTAAATGAAACCCTCTTCTAAGTTGAACATTCTTCACACTTAGAAAATCCTAACTTAAATTCATAGCTAAGCATACCATACAAACCTTAGAAGCACACACTTTAGACTAAGTCATCACTTCTAGCTTTAGGTTAGAGCAGTGCATCCTTTGATGTTTGCTTTTGTTTTATGATATATATTTTAGTTTGGATGTTAGGGTGAATGTGCGTAGAATGAATGATAGGATGATTTAGTTTAATCATTATTTTTTACAGGGGATTGTGCCTAAGGGGTGATGTAATAAATAAAAATATAAATGCTTTTGATGTGCAGGTGCTTATACTCCTAAGTATAATCCAATAGGCCAGGTGGACTTAGTCACCCATATGTGGGGTGCTAAGTCCAATATACATGCTTAGGATTTGTGTGGTTTATTTAGCTAATCTTTATTTTGCAGGTGTTAGATAGATTTACTTTTCCTTTTCATATAAATTTTGCAATTAGCATTTTAGAATGATTGTTATGGGGATTAGGATGAGCATTGGTCAAAAGATTACATCTTATGTACCATGTGAAGCCTTTGGAGTAACCACCTTCCAACCATCAAAAAGAAAGAACCAAGGAAGAAAGAAGAAAAAGAAGAAAAAAAGAATGAAGAAATGAAGCTTGAAGACCCCCATAATAATGAGTTCCTTGCTTAATTGTACTTAATTCATTTATAATTCGGGTTGTATAAGGGTAGAGCTCAGCTACCCAATTTATTTTTGGGTTTGTATGGTGGTGCCCGACCATAAATGGCCTCTTATTCTTTTGTGTTAGCTTTATAAATTGATTGATGATTTGTTTAGCTTGTGCATTAAGATGGCATCATTTTCTAGTTTCTTCCTTGCTTGATGTATGGCCTAGATGTGGATTAGGCTCTTAGGGAAAAATAAATCTTCTACCAAATTTAATAATTCAAAATTAAAATAAAGAACTCATAACCTAAAGCTTAGGCTAAAATCAAGATAAAAGAATTAGTAACCCCTTAGATGGATGAGTATTTCTTTTATAACATCATGCACAAATGCATATTATTTTCACTCTTGATTGGAGGGCTTCCAACTTTGCCAGAGAAACTTGGCTTGACCTTTGAGAGCCATGGTGGAAATACATCTCCTCCTTTCTTGCTGATTTTGGTCAATAATCTTACTTCTCATGCATTAGGCATATGAATCCTATAAGTCTAAGTCAAATGATTGTCCAAAAAATGAAAATAAAATGTAATATGATTTGCATTAGATTTAGGTCATTTGAAACATACCCTTACATGATCGAGTCTCTTTAGGGAGTGAGTTTAAGGACTTAATCTCTTTCTAAATAAATAATAGCCTAGTTATCTTGCATAAAGCATATGATTTGCCTACATAAATTTAAAACCATAGGTAGAGTTAGTTGGCAGCCACCCCTAGGCGATTGTAAGTCCAAGTAGTCAGGTGATTTGTCCTCTCTCATGGAGGCAAACTAAATACCCATTTTCATCTTAGGTTTAGGTTGTGCTTTTGGCCCTCGCCAAAAGCTCCCTAGATTTAGGTTCTGAGGTTGCTTCTCCCTTCCATGGGCCATAAGCATAAATCCTCACATCTTAGGAATTTCCATAATCTTGTGTTATGGAATCATGAGCCCTAAACTTGTAATAAAAAATTCAACTCAAAAAAATTAAATCAATTTTAAAAATGTAAAGCCCAATCATAGGATAGTTTGAGATACTCGCTAGATTTCATATCATCGTGAACATCTCTTACTTATCTTTCTTTGGCTTCGACCATAACTCCCTCTCTTTGATCAATCCCATTTAATCTTCTGAAATAAACTAATCGATTGGTAGTCCTACCTATTAAAATCTTTGGAGACAATAATCATTTCCTTTAATCGAGAGTATTCTTAAGGGATCTCATTCCTTAGGATGTAATTAACTATAGGGGCTTTCCCTTTGTACGGAACTTAATAAACTCGATTTAAAATAAATCATATTTTACTTTTCTATGTAAAGTAGGGGAATAATCTTTGGTACACATGCATACCCATTGCCCTTAGGAGTTCATGTTGAGGTGATTAGGTCCACTGTAGGTTGGTGATTTCTATCTTCGAGATAGTACACCTCTCCTCAATGTCGTACCTGATCACCCTCAATAAGAATATCTGTGAATCTAGGTGGTGTCAAAATTGCATAAAAAGGAGATGTATATTTCTATCTTCATTTTATTCTGCATAGAGCGAAGATGAAAGTATATTTATTCTTTAGAAATATAAAATTATACCATAAATATCAATCTATTTCATATGACCAACCAAACATGAACCAACCCATGACCTAACCCAAATAGGTCAAATGGGTCAATTTGGTCAAACTTCACCTGTTTGACCTAATGAACTCAATTGAATCAAAATCAAATATAAACCAAATTGAATCAAACTAAAGCCACCAAAATATTTCAAATGGTCATATGAGCTTGACCTAACCCTCAGTTTGACCCAATTTGACCAATTGGTCAACTTGACCCATGTTGACCCATTTTGACTTAAATGGACATGAGCCAAATCAAATTAAACCAATTCCAAATTTAATGAAACTTAGCCTAACCCATTTTTCAAACATATCAAATATATTTAAATTGAAACCCAAGCCAAATGACCATTTTACCCCTAGGCCTTTAAGTAAATTTTGGCCAAATCCACTTGAAATTTAGTCTAATCTTCTTCATGACCACTTCGCACCCTCTTAGTGGACCAAGTGGACACTAGTGGGTGTGGTGCACCTAACCCAATGGGTTTGGGCCAGCCCAACCTAGCCTAAGGTCAAAATTGACCACTTGCTTGAAAATGGCCACATGGGATCCCTCCTCCACTTGATTTAATCACATGGGAGCTCCACTACTCCACTCCTTAGACCAAATCGAATACAAGGACACCTCTAATAGACTAACAAACCCACTTAAGGAGCTCAAATGGATCAAAATGGCAAGAGAAGGTTTGGCCATCCGATTGCTATAGGGGGAGATATACTCCCCCTAATTTCACTTGAATCTCATTCTACCTTATTCGATTGAAGCATAGCAACTCAGAGCAAGACATTGCTAGTGTTCCCAAGCTTCCTAGAGTGAGTTAGAATTCTCCTTCCCTCAGTTTTCTTAGGCTAAAAATAGGGGAGCTCCACTTGAAATCCAACTTACTCCATACTCAATCCCAATCCAATTCACTTTACAAGCTCTATCAGGGAGCTCAATCGAACTACCCAAGCTTTTTCCCAAGCTCCAAAGGCAAGGGAGGTGCTACTTCAACCAAGACCGAGCTCAAGTGAAGGTGGAGTTGGCCTCTAGAAGGATCTACCCAATCTCAACTCCTCAAAACTTCAACAAAGCTTCGTCTCCACTAGACGAAGCTTCTCCAAGGGAACCGAGCGCCAGTGAGGTAAGCCATTAAACTGAGCTCAATTTAGCCATTATTTGGAGCTTTGTGGAAGAAAGTATCACATCATGAGATTATAATTATTATATGTGATCCCCTTTGCATATTGATGGCGTGGGTTGAGTTTGGATCCATTTCGAGCTCAATCAAGCTCGGATCTTCCCTTAGAAGATGGACGGTGGCCATCTCCCATAAGGAAGATCAAAGATTGATTAGGGGATGTCCATCCCTACATTTTGGATGGACGGCCATAATCAAAGACACGTAGATCCTCAAGAAAAGTCGCAAGCCCATTAGGTGAAACAGAGAGCTCTCTCCTATGCTCTCATTAATGGCACCCTGTACCGACGGTCCTTTCACCGGATGTAATTATGTTGTTTAGATAAACATGAAGCCCATGGAATTATAACTAAGGTACATTCAGGTCTATGAAGAGCACATCAATCCAGTCTGAAGATGAAGACAAAGATCAAGAGGCTAGGATACTATTGGCCTTTGATGATTACAGACTGCATGGATGTAGTTAGGAGGTGCCATCAGTGTCAGGTACATAGTGTGGTCCTCCACTAACCACCCAACATTCTACACCCTACATCGGCCTTATGACCATTTGAGTGTTGGGGTACCTACATTGTGGGTCTGATCGATCCTCCTTATTTCAAGGGTCACTAGTTCATCTTAGCTGCCACCAACTACTTTTCCAAGTGGGTAGAGGCAATCCCACTCGGAGAGGTCAGAGCTTAGCATGTGCTTCAATTTTTAGGAACCATATCATATATTAGTTTGGGGTGTCTCAACAAATTATATCCGATAATGATATTGTATTTAAAAGCACCAAGATCAATAGCTTCGCCAAAAGACACAGTATTGATTGGAGATACTCCACCATCTACTACCCCAGAGCAACTGGCTTAGCAGAAGTATTCAACAAAACTCTCATCCAAATATTAAAAAAGGCTCTTGATGACAACAAGAGGTAGTGGAATGAGCAGTTGGTTGAAGCCTTGTGGGCCTACCGTACCGCATACCGAACTCCAACTCAATCTACCCCATTTTCCTTAGTGTATGGGTCCAAAGCCATTCTACTTTTAGAAGTTCAACTCCAGTACTAAGGATAGCACTAGGTAACAAAAATACTATAGAGCTTAATGCAAAGTTATGGTTAGAAGAGCTCAAAGGTTTGGAGGAGAGTCGCCTACGGGCATGCTAGAACCTTAAGTTGTACAAGGCTAAAATGATTCAAGCTCATAACAAGCTGGTCTGCCCTAGGTCTTTCAGAGTAGGAGAACTTTTATTAGTCCTGAGGAGACCAATTGTAACCCATCGAAATATATGAGGCAAGTTTGAACCCACTTGGGAAGGCCCATATGTCATAGAGAAAGCTTACCAAGGAACATCTTATCAGCTTATTGATTATAAAGGGGAGCACCCAATGCTTCCAATTAATTGGGTCTATTTGAAGAAATATTATCCATAAAAAATCATGTTTGAAAACAATTCTATCAATCAACAAAAATTTAATTTCATTTCATCAAAATCTTCTCTTCTTTCAAAGTGCTATTTGTTTGTCTTACAAATCCACTATGACGTGTTTAGGATAAGTGTAAGAGTCCCCCAGCGGCATCCTATCCATCTTTCACAACACAAACATAATTAAACATATTTCCTGACACTATTAAAAAAGGTGTGAGAGAACCCAAGAGGCATCCTATTTCGATTACCATAACTAAGTTAGGTGTGAGAGAACCCAAGCGGCATCCTTTCTTAGTGGGAATTCCCATTTTCCACCTGTGGCACCATTTCATCAAAATATCCAATCGTGTTTAGAGTAGATGTGAGAGAACCCAAGCGGCGTCATATTCCCTTTAACACAAGCACAAAAATAAACACTTATCTTTAGTCTCGGGCTATTTTGATGTGGGAGCAAGCCCCTTGTGGCACTCACTCATCACCTGCTCTAGGTCGGGTCTAAATGCTACCGCACTAGTATGTCACCCCAGTGGTCACTTGTTTGAAAGACGTGAGTCCCTGTGCTTTCTTCCTAATGTGATTATTGCCAACTAGCGAGCGCCTTGTTAGTATGGTAGACATCACTGCCCAACCAATAAGCTACCTCATGTTGATTATGTTTAAGAAGATGTGAGTTCCCGAGCTTTCATCTTGAATTAATCATCATGATCTAACTAGGTCGAGTGTATCTGAGGTTTAGGATAAGCCCCCTAGAGGCTCCTTTCCTCTTGACTATATTTGAGTTGATATAAGTCCTCCAGCAGCATTCATTCAGTAGTTGCCCTAGGTCGGATGACACATGTCGAACCGAAGATAGACTATCCCAGCAATTAGTTCATCTATATGAGGATGTAAGTCCCCGAGCTTTCTTTCTAGGCTGATTATTGCAAACCGACGGGCACCTTAGGTTGGTTGATGTTTGATATGCTGACAGCGACTCACCTAGTGGATACACCACTCTTGGCAGATGTGAGTCCCCGCGCTTTCTCCTTGAGTTGGCCATCGAATACCTATTTGATATATGACTAGCTATGTCATCTTTTCCAATGTTTTGAATCAAGCCTTTAGTGGCCCCATCCCCTGCAGGCACTCTATTTGGATCACATCCTTTGCAACCCTATTTAGACACTACCTGGGTTACTTTTGGATTGGATAGTCCCCCTTTCCTAGTAACCACCCCTATGATTGGAGAATTTATTCAGCAGATGAGCAGATTTTTCCTTAGTTCAGTAAATCTTAGATAGCTCTAGGCTGATATAGACTCCTTCTCAGTTTGATCCCTCACAAACCAATAGGGTCGATGATAAATAAACTAAACAAATGAACAATTAATTCTCTTGTGAATTAGGAATTCAAGCCCCCAAAGGGCCCCTTTTTCTAATCAGAGAGCCTATCTTTAGGGCAGTGTCAGCAAAACTCCTTATAGGAATTGTCTGACTACCAGAGTTGAGATAAATTTCAGTACCCAAGTCAAGTCGCCCAAGTGGTTTACCAAGTTACCATTACGCTTTGGAATATGTAAGACTATGATGCATTCTTTCTAGCATGACTATCGTAAATCAATGGGCAACCCTAGGTCAGGTTTGATTTGTTGCCCAAAGCAACCAATCACCACAGTGGTCTTTTTTAGTGGAAGATGTGAGTCCCCAAGCTTTCTTTCCTTAAATTGATCATGTTAAACTGAAAGGCACTCCTTTGGTCGGATAGTCTCTCATCGACCGGGAAGCTACTCCTTTTGGTTCAGTAAATATGAGATAGGGCTATGTTGATATAAGCTTCTTATCAGTGAGACCCATCGTAAACCAATGGAATCCATCAAAATAAACTAAAAAATGAAATTAATCTTTTACTATCTTTGAGCTAATTTTAGTCCCCTTGCGGCAATCACTCAATAGTCAGCCCTAGGTCGATTTTGATTTGTTTCCTAAAGCAACCGATCACTCCAGTGGCTTCTTATTTCTAGAAGATGTGAGTCCTCACGCTTTCTTCTTAAGACTTGACCATTGCAAACTAAAAAGGCATCCTCTTGGTTGGATAGACCTACCTTGTGGTTGGTAGACTACTCCCTTTGGATTGGTAAATCTGAATTAGGTCTAGGTCTCCATGGCCCCTACTCAGTGCAATCCATCGCAAACCGATGGGATCCATCATAATCAAAACAAATCTAAAAATGAAATTAATCTTGACTATCTTTGACTTGATCTAAGCCCCAAATGACAATCACTCAATAGTCAACCCTAGGTTGGGTTCAATCCATTGCCTTGTCAATGGTCACCTCAACAACTGGTCCCTAGTTCAGAGGATGTAAGTCTACTATACTTTCTTTCTAGTACAACTGCTGCACACAGAAAGGTATTCCCTTTGGTTGGGTAGTTCTACTATGTGTTTGGTAGACTACCCCTTTGGAATGGTAAATCTGAGTTAGGTCTAGGCCTTCGTGGCTCCTACTCAGTGCGGTCCACCGCAAACCAATAGGGTCCATCTCAAAATCCAAAATTAAAAATCTAAAACAAATTCAACCCTCCTCCTCCCTTAGTGGAGTGAAATAAACAAAACAAAAATAATCAATCAATCCAAATCAATTCTTTTGCTTCTTCTCAGTGAGATGTAAATCTTTCTAGCTCCCCAACGGATCCAGAATTCTAATCCCTCAGCAGATTTCACAACCTTTCCTTCCTTATGGATGACTTGAACTTGTCTCTCTAGTTGAGAGTTCACTTTTCTATCCCGGGTGGAATCAAAACAAACACAATGAAACAACAAATTGAAATAAAGTTAGCCCTCTTCCCCAGTGAAAGTTAATTAAATAAATCAAATTTCTCCCCAGCGAGACTCAAATCAAATCAAACCTCTCATCCCCTTGTCGATGACTTGAACTTGCTTCCCTAGTGGAAGGTTCACATACTCTATCCCTAGTGGATTCCTCCTTCTCTCTTATGTTTTTGACATAAGTAGAGCCACATTGCACTAAGCTCTGGATTCCTTCTACACCACAAGTTAGGAGTAGATCATCTCTGTTAGTGCTTACGATTGTTCAGTGTTATTGATCATTTCGATCAACACTAATACGTGTGGTGTTCCTTGTCCCACACCACCTTTGTTGACCTCATTTTAGGATGAGCTCTCAACCCCTCCATCTTAGACATAGACTCTTAGACTTTAAGAGATCCTTAGTCTTAAGACACATCTAGTGATTAGGTGGACACTCAAGCCCCAGAGACTTAGAAGAGTTAGCCATAGGAATATGTCATGTCTTATGGGTGTAGGAAAATTTCCCTATCTATCGAACCACATTCCTCACTTCCTTCCTTCAAGTTAAACCCCAAAATAAATCAACATCAAACCTAAATCAATTTTAGCTTAATTTATTTTTTCCAAGCTCAAATCAATTCCATATGATTGAAACTCGTGATTGAAACTTATGATCTAAGCCCGTGATTGAAATTCCAAATCAAAAATCAAATCCAAATTCTAAAATTATTTTTTAAGTCCTTTTATTCCCTCTTATGGACTTAGCTCAAATCAAGTTCAAATCATTTCAAGTTCATGAAATTTTCTCATAACCCATTTATATTTTTATTTATATTCACATATATAAATGAAAGATAAATTCAAATCAATCAAACTAAGCCCAAAAATCAAATCCAAATTCTAAAAATCTTTCCTAAGTCCTTTGATTCCTTATTATGGACTTAGCCCTAAATCAAGTTTAAATCACTTCAAATTCATGAAATTTTCTCATGACCTATTTATATACTCATTTATATTCAAATATATAAATGAAATATAAATTCAAACAACCAAAACTAACTCCAAAAATCAAACTCAAATTTAATCAAAATTCAACCTAATCCTTTCAAGTCAAATTCTTGAACTAAGCCAAATCAAATTCAAATCAAGCCAACCCTTGATTTTTCTTCATGACTCAATCAATCCTTCAATCATGAATCCAAATATAAACACAAACTTGAATCACTTAACCAAAACTCAATTCAAAAATGAAATCAAAGTCAAACTCATGTTCACCCTTTTAACTTGAAATTGTCAAATGACTCAAAACCCATTTGACTTCAAATCTCTTGCAAATGGACTTATAATTAAATCATAAGTCCATATGTGAGTTCAATCTAACTCAAATCAAGCTTTGACCAAGCCATTTGACCTACTTAGTCTCACTTGGCCCAAAGTGACCTAAAGTACCCCTTATGAGCCAAATTCTAATCCTAACCAAATTGGATTGAACTATGCCCATCTAAGCCTCTCATCATGATCAACAATCATCATGAGATGATCAATCACTCAAATTGGGTCAAATAAAGTCAAACCTAAGGGTTGACGAAGTCAACACTTAGCCAAAATGAAACCCAACATAGCCAAAACCCACCATATGCTAAATTGATTGAAATCATTGATCTAAATCAACATTTGAGCCTAACCTAGCCTAATGGGCAGCTTGACTTAAGTTGACCCAACTTGACCTAAAAAATCAAAATGTATCAAAACTTGATCTAAGCCAAATTTATTGAAATCAATGGATCAAGTTCATTCTAAAATGATTATTGAACATGACCAAAGCCTCAATTGGCTAACTAGACCTAACTTAGCCCAATTTGCCATGAACCCAACTTGACCAAAAAGGTCAAATTGAGCCAAACTCAAATATAAACCAAATTAATTGGAAACAAAGATACCAATCTATTTCATATGACCAACCAAACATGAACCAATCCATGACCTAACCCAAATAGGTCAAATGGGTCAATTTGGTCAAACTTCACCCATTTGACCTAAATGAACTCAATTGAACCAAAATGAAATATAAACCAAATTGAATCAAACCAAAGCCACCTAAATATTTCAAATGGTCATATGAACTTGACCTAACTCTAGGTTTGACCCAATTTGACCAATTGGTCAACTTGACCCAAGTTGATCCATTTTGACCTAAATGGGTCAACATGAGCCAAGTCACATCAAACAAATTCCAAATTCAATGAAACTTGGACTAACCTATTTTTCAAACATATCAAACATATTCAAATTTAAACCCAAGGTAAATGACCATTTTACTTCTAGGCCAAAGGGTAAACTTTGGCCAAATCCACTTAAAATTTTGTCAAATCCTATTCATGACCACTTGGCACCCTCTTAGTGGACCAAGTGGGCACTAGTGGGTGTTGTGCACCTAACTCAATGGGTTTGGGTCAGCCCAACCTAGTCTAATGTCAAAATTGACCACTTGCTTGAAAATGGCCACATGGGATCCCTCCTCCACTTGATTTAATCACATGGGAGCTCCACTACTCCACTCCTTAGGCCAAACTGAATGCAAAGACACCTCCAACAGCCTAATAAACTAACTCAAGGAGCTTAGTTGGATCAAAATGGCAATAGAAGGCTCAATCGTCCGATTGCTCATATACTCCCCCTAATTTCACTTGATTCTCATTCTACCCTATTCGATTGAAGTATAGGAACTCATAGCAAGCCATTTCTAGTATTCCCAAGCTTTCTAGAGTGAGTTAGAATTCTCCTTCCCTCGATTTTCTTAGGCTAAAAATAGGGGAGCTCCACTTGAAATCCAACTTATTCCATACCCAATCCCAATCCAATTCACTTTACAAGCTTCACCAGGGAGCTCAATCGAACTCACCCAAGCTTTTTCCTAAGCTCTTAAGGCAAGGGAGGTGCTACTTCAACCAAGACCAAGCTCAAGTGAAGGTGGAGTTGGCCTCTAGAAGGATCTACCCAATCTCAACACCTCAAAACATTAGCAAAGCTTCGTCTCCACTAAATGAAGCTTCTCCAAGGGAATCGAGGGTCGGTGAGGTAAGCCATTAAATCAAGCTCAATTTAGCCATTATTTGGAGCTTTGTGAAAGAGAGTATCACCCCATGAGATTCTAGCTGTTAGATGTGATCTCCTTTGCATATTAATGGTGTGGGTTGAGTTTGGATCCAATCCGAGCTCAATCGAGCTCAAATCTTCCCTTAGAAGATGGATGGTGGCCATTCCACAGAAGGAAGATCAGTGACGGATCAAGGGTCATCCATTCGCTCATTTTGGATGGACGGACATGATCAAAGACACGTAGATCCCACAGATTATCCCTTTAGAATCGAGATGATTTACCATCCGATCGTGACGACAAGAGAAAGCATAGCGCCGATGTGATGCTATGATCTGACAACTTAAATAACGAATCTCATTGTGCCATATGGAAAGCATGCACCGTGTCAGCCTCCACGTGGCACCAACGGGTTCAACTATATAATTAGGCTATTTAATTGCTTAATTAATCAAGGAAACTTCAAAAATGCATATCTAAGTCTAGAAAAATCAGAAAAATGTGAAATAAATAATATATAAAAGATAATTGAATATAGAATATTATAAAATTTATTTTGATGGATTTTCAATAGTATTATTTTCTGGATTTGAGTTTTATTGAGAATTTTATTTTGTTAATTACTATCTAATTACCTCACTGATTAATTCCAAACTTCTTGTGTATGATTAGTGGGATGACTTCTGCCTCCCCTAATTTTCTTTGGATTTATTGATGGTTTAATTAGAGGAATTTCTATATTAATTTATAATTATCCTCTTAATATAATTAAGCTTAATTAAGTGTGTAATTAGTAGATTAATCCTTTGATTGAGTTAATTAAGGTTTGTTTAACTAAATAGGAGGTTTAGGGAATAATTTTGGAATATTTTCCTTAAGCTATTCCTTAAACCTCCTATTTCATCCTTAATCCAAACTTAATTAAGGATTAATTCATTAATAACCTCCCTAATTAATTTGATAAAATTCTAAAACCTTCTGTTGACCTCATTTTTAGGATGAGCTCTCAACCCCTCCATCTTAGAAATAGGACTCCTCTTAGACTTTAAGAGATCCTTAGTCTTAAGACACATCTAATGATTAGGACACTCAACCCAGAGACTTAGAAGAGTTAGCCAAAGGAATACCCTGGGGTGTTAGGAAAATTTGCCTACCCTATAGCTTAGGCCACATTCCTCACTTCCTTCCTTCAAGTCAAACTCCTAATCAAATCAACATCAAACCTAAATCAATTCAAGCTTAATTGATTTTCTCCAAACTCAAATCAATCCCACATGATTGAAACCCATGATTGAAACTTATGATTGAAGCCCATGATTGAAATTCTAAGTTCAAAATATTTCTTAAGTCCTTTAATCCCCTCTTAAGGACTTAGCCTAAATCATGTTCAAATCACTTCAAATTCATGAAATTTTCTCACAACCCATTTATATTCTCATTTATATTCACATATATAAATGAAATATAAATTCAAATCAATGAAACTAAATCCAAAATTCAATTCCTAGTTCAAAATCTTTCCTGAGTCCTTAATTCCCTCCTAAAGACTTAGCCTAAATCAAATCTAAATCAATTCAAACTCATGAAATTATCAATTCAAACTCATGAAATTTTCTCTCAACTCATTTATATTCTCATTTATGTTCACATATATAAATGAAATATAAATTCAAATCAATCAGACTAAATCCAAAATTCAATTCCAAGTTCAAATATTTCCAAAGTCCTTTAATCCCCTCTTAAGGACTTAGCCTAAATCAAGTTCAAATCACTCCAAATTCATGAAATTTTCTCATAACCCATTTATATTCTCATTTATATTCATAAATATAAATGAAATATGAATTCAAACAACCAAAACCAACTCCAAAAATCAAATTCAAATTCAATCAAAATCCAACCTAAGCCTTTAAAGTCAAAATCTTAAACATAGCCAAATCAATTTCAAATCAAGCTAAATTCTTGATTTTTTTTTCTTCATGATTCAATCAATCCTTCAATCATGAATCCAAATATAAACACAAACTTCAATCACCTAACCAAAACATAATTCAAAAATCAAACCTAAGTCAAACTCATGTTCACCCTTTTGAATCTAAAATTATCAAATGAATCAAAACCCATTCGACTTCAAATCTCTTGGAAATGGATTTATATTTCAATCATAAGTCCATATGTGAGTTCAATCAAACTCAAATCAAGCTTTGACCAAGCCATTTGACCCACTTAGGCTCACTTGACCCAAAGTGACCTAAAGTACCCTTATGAGCTAAATTCTAATCCTAGCCAAATTGGATTGAACTAAGCCCACCTAAACCTCTCATCATGATCAACAATCATCATGAGATGATCAAATCACTCAAATTGGGTCAAACCAAGTCAAACCTAAGGGTTGACCAAGTCAACACTTAGCCAAAATGAAACCCAACATAGCCAAAATCCATTATAGGCCAAATTGATTGAAACCAATGATCTAAGTTCATTCATGATCAATGTTTCAGCTTGACCAAGTCAACATTTGAGCCTAACCTAGCTAATTAACTTGACCCAAGTTGACCCAACTTGACCTAAATAGTCAAAATATGTCAAAACTTGATCTAAGCCAAATTGATTGAAACCAATGGGTTAAGTTCATTCCAAAATGATTGTTGAACTTGACCAAAGCCCCAATAACCAAACCTAACCCAATTGACCTTGAACCCAACTTGACCTAAAGGGTCATATTGAGCTAAACTCAAACATAAACCAAATTAATTAGAAATAAAGATACCAATCCATTTCATATGACCAATCAAATATGAACCAACCCATGACCTAACCCAAATAGGTCAAATGGGTCAATTTGGTCAACTTGACTCATTTGACCTAAATGAACTCAATTGAACCAAAACCAAATATAAACCAAATTGAATCAAACCAAAATCACCAAAACATTTCAAATGGTCATATGAACTTGAACCAACCCTTGGTTTGACCCAACTTGACCAATTGGTCAACTTGACCCAAGTTGACCCATTTTGACCTAAATGAGTCAACATGATCCAAATCATATCAAATCAATTCCAAATCCATTGAAACTTGGCCTAACCCATTTTTCAAACATATCAAACATAGTCAAATTGAAATCCAAGCCAAATGACTTTTTTACCTCTAGGTCAAAGGGTAAATTTTGGCCAAATCCACTTAGAATTTGGTCAAATCCTCTCCATAACCACTTGGCACCCTCTTAGTGGATCAAGTGAACACTAGGGAGGGTGGTGCACCCAACCCAATGAGTTTGGGTCAGCCCAACCTAGCTTAAGGCTAAAATTGACCACTTGCATGAAATTGAGCATATGAAAATCCTTCCTCTCTCAATTAAGCACATGGAAACTTTCCCACTACCACCCTATGGCCAAAATGACCCATGTGCAAGCCCTAAACGGCCTAACAACCCATTGCTTGAGCTCAATTGGATCAAAATGGCAAGTGAAAGCACAACCATTTGATCCTTTAAGGGGGAGATATACTCCCCTTATTTTGAATTCACTCCATCAGTCCCCAATTTGATTGAGTAATAGGAAGCCAGAGGAGCTTTTGCCAAGTGATCCCAAGCATCCTAGTGTGAAATCAACTTCTCCATTTTTGGATTTACTCAAACCAAAAATAGGGGAGCTCCATTGAAATTCAAATTTACTCCACACTTCAAATCAACCCAATTACCTTTGCAAGCTCCATCAGGAAGCTCGATCAAACTTGCATAAGTTCTTTCCTAAGTTCCAAAGATAAGGGAAGACCATTCTTGATCAAGATCGAGCTCAAGTCAAAGTGGAGTTGGCCTCTAGAAGGATCTACTCAATTTCAACACATCCAAACCTCAACAAAGCTTCATCTCCACTAGACGAAGCTTCTACAAGAGAATCGAGCATCGATGATCACCTCCGACGAGGTTAGCCATTAAACCAAGGACATTTTCAATATTGTTTGGAGCTTTATGAAGTGGATTTTAATCCCATGAAAATCTAGCTGTTAGATGTGTTTGCCTTTATGCTTAGTTGGTGTGGGTAAGTTTTGGGATCAATCCGAGCTCAATTGAGCTCGGATCATACCCTAGAAGATGGATGGATGTCCTCTCCCACAGGGAAATACAAGGATAGATTATGGGTCGTCCATTCATGTATTTTGGATGGACGGCCATGATTTAAGACATGTAGATCTCATATCTCATCCCTTAAGAACCGTGGCTTTAACCTCAGTCATCCAATCCTTGATCGGATGGGTGAGGAGAAAGGATGTAGTGCCATCGCTGATGTTGCGCTATCATGTGACAACTTTAATATCGAATCCCATCGCACCATGTGGAAAGTGCATGCCGCATCAGCGATCAACGTGGCGCTGATGGGATTAAACATTTAATTAGGCTATTAAATCTTTAATTAACCATGGAAACTTCCTAAATTCATATCTAAGCCTAGAAAAATTTTAAAAAAATGAAATAAATTGCATTGGATAGATAGTTGAACATAGAATATTCTAAAAATGATTTGAATGAATTTTGAATAGTGCTTTTCTCTGGATTTGGGTTTTATTGGGAATGTTATTTTGCTAATTACCCTCTAATTACTCCACTGATTAATCCCAAACTTTTTTTGCATAATTAGCGGATGACCCCTGCCTCCCCTAATTTTCTTGGGATTTATTAGTGGCTTAATTAGAGGAATTGCTAGTTCATTCCTTAATCACTCCCTTAATGTAATTAAGCTTAATTAATGGTATAATTAGTGGGGTTTAACCCTCTAATTTAGTCAATTAAGTTTGATTAAGTGAATATGAGGTTTAGAGAAAATTTTTGGGATATTTCCCTTAAGATATTCCTTAAAACCTGCTTCTTCCTTAATCTAACCTTAATTAAGGGTTAATTCACTAATTACCCCCCTTAATTAATTTCATAAAAGTCTAAAACTTTCCAAAAATCAATTAATCTATCTTCAGTAGATGCTTAGGTGTTCAAGAGCCTAAGTACAATTAAGGAAATCAAGATTCAACTCACATGTGTGAGGGGGGTTATGAAAGAACTTAAGTTAAACCCCTTAGTTTAATTAATCATTAATCATCAGCCAATTGCATTAGGCCCTCCTCTTTCTAAGGTGCATTGCTGATTTAAATTCCTTGTATGGTTTTATGTCATCTCATTGGCCTATTTTAAATCTCTGATCAAATCCCCTATATGATTGAAATCCATGATTAAAACCCATGATCAAAATCCATCAAAATTAAGTTCAAATTTCCTAACCTTTTTTCTAAGGACTTAGCCAAAATCATGATTCAAACCTATTCAAATATTTGAGATTTTCTCATGATCCATTTATATTCTCATTTATATTCCCATATATAAATAGAATATAAATTCAAACCCATCAAATAAAATTCAAAATTACAAATCAATTCATGAAAATTTTCTTAAGTCCTTTTAATTTTCCATTAAAGGACTTAACCAAAATTAACTCTAAATCTTGATCAAACTATTCAAATCCATGGGATTTTCTCTAAACTTATTTATATTCTCATTTATATTCTCATATATAAATGAAATATAAATATAAATCAATCAAGTCAAACCCTCAAATTAAATTCCAAATTTAAAATCCTTGAAAATCCCTTAAATCCCTTAATTTTCCATTAATGGATTTAACCTAAATTTTGATCAAACCATTTCAAACTCATGGGATTTTTTCAAAACTTATTTATATCCTCATTTATATTCTCATATATAAATAAAATATAAATATAAATCAATCAAATCCAATTCAAAAAATTAAATTTCAAATTAAAAAATTTTTCTTAAATCCTTTAAATTCCCTTTAATCGATTTAACCTAAATCATGATTAAACTCTTTCAAATTCTTAAAATTTTCTCATGATCAATTTATATTCTCATTTATATTCACATATATAAATGAAATATAAATTCAAACAATTAAAACCGATTCCAAAAAATCAAACTCAAATCCATTCAAAATCCAATCTAAGCCTTTCAAGCCAAAATCTTGAACTTAGCCAAATCACTTCCAAATCAAGCCAAATCCTTGATTTTTCTCATGGTTCAATCAACCCTACAATCATGAGCTCATATATAAATCCAAACCTCTATAAAAAAATCAAAACCCAGATCAAAAATCAAACCCAAGACCCCTTCATATTCTTCCTTAGAATATGAAATTTTCAAATAGATCAAATTCCATTTTATTTAAAATCACTTGTAAATGGATTTATATTTCAATCATGAGTCCATATACAAGATCAATCAACTTGAAATCAAGCTTTGACCAAGCCATTTGACCCACTTAGGCTTACTTGACCCAAAGTGATCTAAACTACCCTTATGAGCCAACTTTTGATCCTAACTAAATTGGATTGAACCAAACTCATATATCCTTCTAATCATGATCAACAATCATCATGGGATGATCAATCAATCAAATTGGGCCAAACCAAGTCAAACCTAAGAGTTGACCAAGTCAACACTTAATCTAAAATGAAACCTAACATAGTCAAAATCCACTATAGGCCAAATTGATTGAAACCATTGATCTAAGTTCACTCATAACCTATGTTTGAACTTGACCAAGCCAACATTTAAGCCTGACCTAGCCCATTGGCCCACTTGACCCAAGTGACCCACTTTGACCTAAAGGGCCAAAATGTGTCAAAACTTGATCTAAGCCAAATTGATTAAAACTAATGGGTCAAATCCATTCCAAATCACTTGTGAAACTTGACCGAAGCCTCAATTGGCCAACTAACTAGCAATTGACTTAGCCCAACATGACCTAAAGGGGTCATGTTGAGCCAAAATTGAACTTAACCCAAATTGATTGGAAACAAAGATACCAATCCACTCCATATGACTAACCTAACCTAAACCTACCCTTGACCTATCTCAAATAGGTCAAATGGGTCAAATAGGTCAACTTGACCCATTTGACCTAAATGAAGTCATATGAGCAAAATCCAAATCTAATCCAAATTGAACCAAACTAGAGGAACCAAAATATTTCAAATGGTCATATGAACTTGACCCAACCCTTAGTTTGACCCAATTTGACCAATTGGTCAACTTGGCCCAAGTTGATCCATTTTGACCTAAATGGGTCAACATGAGCCAAACCCTATCAAATGGATTCCAAATACAATGAAACTTGGCCAAACCTAGTTTCTCCACATAACCAACATGTCCAAAGTGGTAAAAAAATATCAAAATGACCATTTTACCCCTAGGCCATATAACAAATTTTGGCCTAGCCCATAGGTCACAATCACTTGAGGCTTTCCTAAAAGCTCAAAGGGACTTAGTAATGAGTGGTGCACCCAACCCAATGGGTTTGGGTCAGCCCATTTGACCCATAGACCAAACCTGATCACATAGCTTGAAATTGAGTTTGCAAATTCCCTCATAAGCTCAAACTCAGCACATGGGAAGTTGGAAATACACTCAAGGGATCAAACCGACCATGTGCACACTAAAATAATTAAAATAACCTCTCTAATCACAGCAATTGGATCAAAATGGCAAGGAATGGTTCTGCCGTCTGATTGCCATAGGGGGAGATATACTCTCCCTAATTCAATGAAATTTCAATTCACTCACTGTCAATTGGAGCCTAGGAACCCAGAGCAACCATCTTAGAGCATTCCTAAGCTTCTTAGATAGGATTTGAATTCCCTAATTCTTGGTTTTTCATAGTGAAAAATAGGGGAGATCAATCCATTAGCCAATCTCCTCTATACTTAAACTTAATCCAATTCCTCTTGTACACTCCATCAGAGGGTCAAGTCAAACTTATCTAAGCTTTGATTGAAGTTTCCACGGCAAGGAAGAGCTTAATTGGATCAAAGTCGAAGCCCAAGTGAAGTGGTGTTGGTCTACCCATTAATCCACTCAATCCCAAGGCCTAGGAATTTTAATAGGGCTTCGTCTCCACCAGACGAAGCTACCTCATCGAGCTCAAGCGTCGGTGATCACGTCTGATGAGCTATGTAATTTTTTGACCACTTAGCTTGATAGGTGTTGGTCCTTTGTGAAAAAAAATGTTCATGGCATGAGAAATCAACCGTTGGATAGATTGGTAATTATGCTTAGATGGTGTGGGTTGATTTTTGTAAGATTTCATGCTAGATCAGGCTCGAATCTCCCCTTAGATCATGGACGATCTCCATTGGTCCTCAGGGAAGAACTTGGCTCATCTCAGCCATCCATCCACATGTTATAGATGGACGGCTAAGATTATTCGACATGTTTAGGAAATCCATTATCCTTTTAAAACCACAGGTGAATCTTTAGCTGTCCGATCTTTGATCGGACGGCCGGGGATATTAGCGCATGCGCTGCCGCCGCCATTTGGGATGTGACATTTAAGTCACACCTCACGGTGCGATGCATGTAAAGCGCACTGACTGTCGCTGCCACACATCGCACCGTGAGCTAAGGATTAGTTAAACCATTAATTAATTCCTAATTAATCCAAAGAACTTCTAAAATTCATAACTCTTCATAGAAAAATCAAAAAATAAAAGGAAGAATGCTATAGAAAGGTAATTTCATCTAGAATATTTTAAAAATGGTTTCAATGGATTTTGAGCTACTCCTTTCTCTAAATTTGGGTTTCTTTGGGAATCTTAATTAGTTAATTATCCTTTAATTAGTTCATCAATTAATCTCAAACTTTTAGGGTTCATTTTAGGGGATGACCTCTGCCTCCCCTAATTTTCTTGAGATTTATTTAGTGTTCAATTGAGAAAATTGTTATTTCATTCCATAATTACCCCTTTCATGTAATTGAAGGTAATTAAAGTGTGATTAGTAAATTTACCCTATGATTAAGTTTGATTAAGGTTAGATCCAGTGAGTAGAGGTTTTATGGAATAATTTTGGGACATTTCTCCTAAGATATTCCCTAAACCCCTTTTCTTCTTAATCCTCTCTTAATTAAGGGTTAACTCATTAATCACCCCTTTAATCAATCATCAAAAAATTTATAAAAAGTTCCAAAACTTAATTAATCTACCTTAGATAGATGCTTAGGTGTTTAATAGCCTAAGTCCAAGTAATGAAATTAAAATCCCTTTCATAAATATGAAAGGGTCTTTTGAAATTACTTAAGCTAAACCCCTTAGCTTAATTAACTTTTAAGTGTGAGCCAAATTGCATTAGGCCTTTTCATTATTAGGTGCATTACAAATTTAAATTTCATTGTGGGTTTTATGTCATCTCGTTAGCTCATAATTACTTAGTTAATTTTTCTAAGGTTGTGTAGGTAAGGGTTAATTAAGCCACTTAATTCATACCTGAACCTAATCAACACATAAAAATAGATCTCATTGTCTAAAAATTAAATAAAAATACAAAACACATGTGAGAATGGGTTAGGAATAGCAAACTCATCTCACCTTTTCAAAATTAAATCAAACTTCAAACTATACAAAAATTATTTTGAAATTCACTTTGATTTATTCTAAATTTTCTTATTCCTTAAGAATGTCTTTAGGATTTAAGTAAAGTGAGTTTGTTTACATGATTTCATTACTTTGGATCTTTTTTATCATGTTAAGTTGTATGTCATGTGATTAATGCATTCATAATTTCATGTTTCAAAATTTTAAAATGAAATTATTTACTTTATGTCAAATGTGCATGTGTTGGCTAAAGTAAAATATGAGGGGCTATTATTACTACTAAATCTAAATTATTTTTAAAACTTATAAATGAAATATCAAATCTAAAAGTGTGCTATTCATATCTTAATTATAAGCTTGCATGTGAAATATTATAAAGGTATGCTTAGTATAGGTTTCATTCTTTCCTATGTTGGCATAGTTTTGAATAAGAATTTTGGTGAGTTATAAGGTTCATTTGAAAAGGACCTAATGCTCACCTAATTTCATATCCTATTCATCCCTATGCTACCATTTAAGAAATGTTACCTACACTTCCATACATAAATTGCATAAATAAAATAAATCTATTAAATAGCTTTTGCATATTCATTTTCCATTTTATTTCTTTTATATACATGTTTATACTTAAGGAAAGTCGTATATTAGTCTGGGCAACCCTGAGGTTGCGAGGATTTAAGTAGCCCTAAGTAGGTCTTATACCTTACACCTTTGGTTTACAATGGCGCTGTACTCACTTATGCCTTTCTTACTTTCATGTATGTATGTGAAATTTTGGATAATGAAAACCTTTTCTATTTTGAAAAATCATGCATATTCAACTTCTAAATTTTCTTAAATGGATTACTTAGTATGCATCATAAAGTGTGTTAACTATTCTCATTTGCATGTATAGATATGCTTAGGGTCCCAAGCCATCCATAGGCATGTTATATATGTTGGGAAAGAAATGAAGTAATGTGTGTTATGTAAATTTTAATTCATTTTATTTAATCTTAAAATACCTTTCTTTTTGAATAGGTTTGTTTAGGGTTTATCTAAACTTAGGATTAATTAAAATATCTAATCATAACATTCACCTTAATGAAATTAAAACATGAACCTACTTTAGGAAATTACTTAAGGATTAGGGAAGGAAAGAGAAGTTCTCTTCTCTTTCCCTCTCTTCATAACTTAGTAATTAATTATAGGTTTCACTTAAATCAAATTAAAATATGAAATAAAATTAACCAAAAATACTTAAACAACTTAAATAAAACCCACCTCTAAGTTGAACATGTTCTTCACACTTAAAAAATTTAAACTCAAAATCCTAAGTTACGCATACCACACAAACCTTCAAAGCAAACACATTAGCCTAAGTCACCACTTCTAGCCTTAGGTTAGGTCGGTGCATAGTTTGATGTTATGTTTTGTTGTGTGACATATGTTTTAGACTAAATGTTAGAGTATATGCTCATAGAATGAATGATAGGATATGCTTAGTCTAACTATTCTTTTCTGCATGGATTATGATTAAGGGGCGCTATCATAAATAAAGATATAAAAATACTTCTTGCTTGCAGGTGATTTATACCCCTAAGCATATTCCATAGGCTAGGTGGACTTAGCCACTTATGTGTGGGGTGTTAAGTCCAATATTCATGCTTGGGATTTGTGTGGTGTGATTTAACTAACCTTTGTTTTATAGGTGTTAGTTAGATTTCTACTTTTCCTTTTCATGTAAAAATTTGTATAAGTAGGATTTTGGAATGATTTGTTATGGGGATTAGGATGAGAATTGGTCATAAGATCCTATCTTATGTACCATGTGAAGCCTTGGATAATTTACAATCCAACCTTCCAAAGGAGGAACCACAAGAAGAAGAAGAAAGAAGAAAGGGAAAGAAGAAAGAAGAAAAAGAAGAGTAAAGCTTGAATACCCCCATAACAATGAATTCCTTTGCTTAAATTATAATTTAATTCATTTGTAATACGGGTTGTATAAGGGTAGAACTCGACTACTCACATTTGATATTTTTGGGTTTGTGCGGTGGTGCCGGCCACAAACGGTCATTTATTCTTTTTTTGTGATTAGCTTTATAAATTGATTAATGATTGGTTTAGCTTTTGCATTAAGTGGCATGATTTTCCTAGTTTCTTCCTTGCTTTATGTATGGCTTGGATGCAGATTAGGCTCTTTAGAGAAAAATAAATCTTTTACCCAACTTAATAATTCAAATTCAAATTAAATAACTCATAACCTCACCTAAAGCTTAGGATTAAAATCAAGATAAAATAATTAGCAACCCCTTAGCTAGATGAGCATTTTCTTTATAATATCATGCACAAATGCATCTTATTTCACTCTTGATTGGAGAGCTTCCACCTTTGCTAGAGAACCCAGCTTGACCTTTGAGGGCCGTGGTGGAAACTCACCTACTACCTTCTCGCTGATTTTGGCCAATAATCTTCTTTCTCATGCATTAGTCATAAAAAGCCTATTATCCTGAGTCAAAATGATTGTCCAAAAATAAAAATAAAATAAAATTTGAATTGCATTAGATTTAGGTCATTTGAAGCATAGCCTTTACATGATCTAGTATATTTAGGGAGTGAGTTTAAGGACTTAGTCTCTTTCTAAATAATAATAGCCTAGATATCTTGCATAAGCATAAAGACTTGTCTACATGTATTTAAAATCATATGAGGAATTAGTTGGCAGCCGCCCCTTGACGGCTGTAAGTTCAAGCAGTCAGGTGATTTATCCTCTCTTGTGGAGGCAAACCAATTACCCATTTTTTGCCTTAGATTTTGGTTGTGCTTCCGGCCCTCACTGAAGCTCCCTAGATTTAAGTTATGAGGTTGCTTCTCCATTTTGTGGGCCATAAGCATAATTCCTCACCTCCTAGGCATTTCCTTAATCTTGTGTTAAGGAATCTTAAGTCCTAAAATTCTAATAAAAAATACAACTCAAATAAACTAAATCAATTTCTAAAATATAAAGCCCAACTATATGATAGTTTAAGATGCTCACTAGGTTTCCTAGCATCATGAGCATATCCTATTATTTCCCATTTTGGCTTCGATAATAACTCCCTCTTTTGATCAATCCCATTTGATCTTCAAAATATAAACCAATCGATTGATAGTCTTTTCCTATTAAAATCTTCAAAGACAATGATCATTTACCTTAATCGAGAGTTTTTCTAAGGGATCCAGTCCTTTAGGATGTAATTAACTATGGGGGCTTGCCTTTGTAGGGAACTTAACAAACTCAGTTTAAAAAAAACCCTGCTTTACTTTTTCATGCAAAGTAGGGGAAGAATCTCTAGTACATATGCAGACCCATCATCCTTATGAGTACTTATTAAGGTGATTGGTTTCATTAAAGAGTAGTGACTTCTATCTTTCGAGATAGTACACTATACCTTGATGATGTATCCAATCACTTGAATAAGTACATCTACAGATCTGCGTGGCATCTTACCAAGATGAATTTCTATATAGGTGTTGCCTCTTTCATTTCTCACCAACTAATTTGGAAGGCGACTCCCCCTATATAGAAATTATTTTCTCCACTTGAATTAATTAGGGTGAATGTGTTTACATGCTTTCATTACTTTAGTTCTTTCCTAACATGCTGAATGTGTATGTCATATGAATTTCATACATTCATGCTTTTCAAAAATCAAATTGAAAATGAAATGTTTTCTTTATGTCAAATTGCTTGTTTTGGCTAAAGTAAAATTATGAATGACTATTATCACTACTAAATCCAAAACTATTTTTAAAATCTATAAATCAAACACCTAAAACTGAAAGTGTGCTACTTATAATTATTTATAAGATTGCATGTGAATATGAATATGAAGATGTGCATAGTGTGGCTTTCCTTATCCTTTCTTTTAGTATAGTTTTGGATAAGATTTGGAAAAGTGTATAGTTCATTTAAAAAAAATATAGCATTTGTTTAATCCCCCTTCCTATTCATTCCTATGTTGTTACTTAAGAAGGATATCCACACGTGTAAATATAAATTTCATAAACAAAATAAATAAATAAATACAAACTTTTTGCATCTTTCTTTTTTCCATTCATTTCTTTTGTCCATGTGTTTGTATTTAAGGAAAGTGGTATATTAGTCTGGACAACCCTGGGGTTGCAAGGCTTTAAGTAGCCCTAACTAGGTCTTGTACCATACTCCCTTGGTGCTAATAATGGCATCGTACTCACTTATGCCTTTTATACATATACATGTGCATGTGTATAATGGATAAAAGAAACCCCTCTTTTCTACTTAATGAAAGTCATGCATCATAAAGCATTCCAATTTTCTTAAGTAACATTCCTTAGCAATCATCATAAAGTGTGCTAAACATTTCCATTTGTATGTATAGATATGCTTAGGATTCATTCATATGCATGTTATACATGTTGGGAAAGAAATGATGTGATGTATGTTTTGTGATATTAATTCACTTTACTTAATATTAAAATGTCTTTCTTTTTGAATAGGTTTATTTAGAGTTGATCTAAACTTAAGATTAATTGAAACACATAATAAAACATTCACTAAACAAAATTAAATATGAATCCACTTTAGAAATTACTTAAGATAGGGAAGGAAAGAGAAGTTCTCTTTTCTTTTTTCTCTCTTTAAAACTCAATAATTAATTGTAGGATTCACTTAAACTAAAATAAAATACAAAATAAAATCAACCCAGATAACCTAAATAACTTAAATAAAACCACCCAACTAAGTTTAACATCTTCACACTTAGAAAATCCAAACCTTAAGGCCAAACTAAGCATGCCACACAAACCTTTTAAAGCACACACATTAGGTTAAGTCACCACTTCTAGCTTTAGGTTAGGGTGGTGCATGGCTTGATATTTGCTTTTATTTTGTGATGTATTATTTCTATTTTGTATGTTAGGGTGAATGTGCATAGAATGAATGGTAGGACGGTTTAGTCTAATCATTATTTTATGAGGGGATTGTGCTTAAGGGGTGCTGTAATAAAAATATAAATACTTTTGTTGTGCGGGTGCTTATACCCCTGAGCATTATCCAATAGGCCAGGTGGACTTAGTTACCCATATGTGGGGTGCTAAGTCCAATATACATGTTTGGGATTTGTATGGTTTGTTTAGCTAATCTCTGTTTTGCAGGTGTTAGTTAGATTTACTTTTCCTTTCATGTACTTTTGTAATTAGGATTTTAGAATGAATGTTTTGGGAGATTACAATGAGCATTGGCCATAAGATTACATCTTATGTGTGAACAACAAGGAACCAAAAAGAAGGAAAGAAGAAAGAAGAAAGAAAGAAGAAAAGAAGAAATGAAGACCCCCATAACATGAATTTCCTTACTTGATTGTAAATTAATTCATTTGTAATCTGGGTTGTATAAGGGTAGAGCTCGGCTACCCAATTTATTTTATAGTTTGTGCGGTGGTGCCCGACCATGAATGGTATTTTATTCTTTTGTGCTAGCTTTATAAAATGTTTGATATTTTGTTTACCTTGTGCATTAAGATAGCCTGTTTTCCTAGTTTCTTCCTTGCTTGATGTATGACCTGGATGACGATTAGGCTCTTAGGAAAAAAAATAAATCTTCTACTAAATTAATCAACTCAAAATTAAAAATAAATAACTCAAAACTACATATAAAGCCTAAGTTAAATATCAAGATAAAAGAACTAACAACCCCTTAGCTGGATGAGTGTTTCTTTTATAACATCATGCATCAGAGCATATTGTTACACTCTTGATTGGAGGGCTTCCACCTTTGCCATAGAACTTGACTTGACCTTTGAGAGCCATGGTGGAAACACACCTCCCCCTTCTTGTTGATTTTGGCCCATAATCTTATTTCTCATGCATTAGTCATATGAATCCTATAAGCCTAAGTCAAATGATTTTTCAAAAATAAAAATAACATGTAATATATTTTGCATTAGATCTAGCTCATTTTTCATGCCCTACCATGATCTAGTCTGTTAGGGAGTGAGTTTAAGGACTTAGTCTCTTTCTAAAATAAATAACAACCTAGCTATCTTGCATAAAGCATAAGACTTGCCTACATGAATTTAAAATCGTAGGAGGAGTTAGTTGGCGAACACTCTCAAGCGATTGTAAGTCTAAGAAGTTGGGTGGTTTATCCTCTCTTATGGAGACAAACCAAATGCCCATTTTTCACCTTAGATTTAGGTCGTGCTTTTGTCCCTTGCCAAAGCTCCCTAGATTTACGTTCTGAGGTTGCTTCTCCCTTCTATGGGCCATAAGCATAAATCCTCACCTTTAGGCATTTACATAACCTTGTATTGTGGAATTATAAACCATAAATATCTAATAAAAATTCAACTCAAATAAATAAATCAATTTTAAAAATATAAAGAATAATCATATGATAGTTTGAGATGCTCACTAGGTTTCCTAGCATCGTGAGCATCTTCTACATATCTTCCTTTGGCTTTGATAATAACTCCCTCTCTTTGATCAATCTCATTTGAGCTTCCAAAATAAACTAATCAATTGATAGTCCTACCTATTGAAATCTTTGGAGACAACGATCATTTACCTTAATCGAGGGTCATATTAGAAATCCTCCTTGTGATAGCACACGTAACTGGAACGAAGTACATCTTAATAAACCCAATTTAAAATAAACCCCGCTTTACTTTTCCATGTAAATTGAAGAATCCCTAGTACATATGCACCCATTGCCCTTAGGAGTCCTTGTCCAAGGTGGTGACTTCTATATTTTGAGATAGTACACCTCTCCTCAATGTCGTACCCGATCACCCTCAATAAGAACATATGTGGATCTACGTGGTGACAAAAATGCATAAAAAAAGTATATTTCATATCTTCATTTTATTCCACGTAGAGTGAAGATGGAAGATAAACATTCTTTAGAAATGATAAATATTTAAAATTTCACCACAGATTTTTTTGACGACTTCGCTGGGGATGATTCATCTCTCTATCTTTGGTAAATGATCATTGTCTCCAAGTATCGATAGTGGGTTTGTACTTTTGTATGAATTCAAGACTATCTTTCTTTCCGTTGGCACTTAGCTTATTCATCCTTAAGTTAAGCTAGCCAACATCTTTAGGTTTTAGGACCTCACCCCGTGTTGATCTTAAAACCCCCGTTGGGTTCCCCAATGAGTAAAAATAAAAATTGAATGAAAAGAAAATATTTAAAGACTTCCACCTTACCATTTTTTTATGGAAAGGAAAGGTTCATTCTAAAATAATAAAGATAAATTAAATCCTTCATAAAAATCTTGCTTTTCAAAAAGCACTTTTTTTAAAATGCACATAATAAAATGTTTTGCACAAAAATTTTCTTAAATTACCTTCATCTGAAAATCTTCATGATTATTATATGTGGGACCATCTTTACAAAAATAAAATTCCAACAATCACACTTTCTAAAAGCACAAATGAACTTTTTCACTCAATTCATTTTTGGAGAAGACCTCATTTTCAAAAATAAAATTCCAACAATCATATTTTCAAAAGCATAAAATTTGAAGATGGGCCTTTCCATTCAATACATCCAAATGTGCTAAATGGATATTGCATCTTTAATCCCCTCTTAAGGACTTAATCTAAATGAAGTTCAAATCACTTCAAATTCATAAAATTTTCTCATAACCCATTTATATTCTCATTTATATTCATAAATATAAATGAAATAAGAATTCAAATTGACTCATTTTAAATCATATCAAATCAACTCCAAATCCATTGGAACTTGGCCTAACCCATTTTTCAAACATATAAATATATTCAAATTGAAATCCAAGCTGAATGACCTTTTTACCCCTAGGTCAAAGGGTAAATTTTGGCCAAATCCACTTCAAATTTGGTCAAATCCTCTCTATAAATATCTGACATCCTCTTAGTGGATAAAGTGAACACTAGGGAGTGTGGTGCCACCAACCCAATGGGTTTGGGTCAGCCCAACCTAGGCTAAGGCTAAAACTGACCACTTACATGAAATTGAGCATATAGAAATCTTTCTTCCACTCAATTAAGCACATGACAACTTTCTCACTAAACCCCCCCCCCTCCTCCAGTGTTCACTTCAAATTTGGTCAAATCCTCTCTATAAACATCTGACACCCTCTTAGTGGATAAAGTGAACACTAGAGAGTGTGGTGCCCCCAACCCAATGGGTTTGGGTCAGCCCAACCTAGCCTAAGGCCAAAACTGACCACTTGCATGAAATTGAGCATATGGAAATCTTTCTTTCACTCAATTAAGCACACCCCCCCCCCCTCTGGCCAAAAATGACCCATGTGCAAGCCCTAAATGACCTAAAAACCCATTGCATGAGCTCAATTGGATCAAAACGGTAAGTGAAGACAAGACCATCCGATCCTTCAAGGGGGAGATATACTCCTCCTAATTTGAATTCATTCCATCAGCCCCCAATTCGATTGAGTAATAGAAAGATAGAGGAGCCTTTGCCAAGTGATCCAAAGCATCCTAGAGTGAAATCAACTTCTCCATTTTAGATTTTGTCAAACTAAAAATAAGGGAGCTCCATTGAAATTCAAATTTACTCCACACTTCAAATCAACCCAATTCCCTTTGCAAGCTCCATCAAGGAGCTTGATCAAACTTGCATAAGCTCTTTCCTAAGTTCCAAAGGTAAGGGAAGACCATTCTTGATCAAGACCAAGCTCAAGTCAAGGTGGAGTTGCCCGCTAGAAGGATCTACTCAATTTCGACACCTCCAAACTTCAACAAAGCTTCATCTCCACTAAACGAAGCTTCTCCGAGGGAATTGAGCGTTGGTGATCACCTCCGATGAGGTTAACCATTAAACTTAGCACATTTTTAATATTGTTTGGAGATTAGTGAAGTGGATTTTAATCCCATGAAAATCTAGCCATTTGATGTGTTTGCCTTTATGCTTAGATGGTGTAGGTAAGTTTTGGGATCAATCTGAGCTCAATCGAGCTCGGATCATACCCTAGAAGATAGATGGATGTCCTCTCCCGCAGGAAAATATAGGGATAGATCATGGGCCGTCCATCCACATATTTTGGATGGACAACCATGATTTAAGACACATAGATCTCATATCTCATCTTTTAAGAACTTTGACTTTAACCTCAACCGTCTGATCCTTGATCAGATGAGTGAGGAGAAAGCACGTAGCACCGCCACTAATGTCACACTATGATGTGACAGCTTTAATATTGAATCCCATGATGTTGTGTGGAAAGAGCATGCCACGTCAGAGATCCACATGGCATCGATGGGATTAAACATTTAATTAGGCTATTTAATGTAGGGCATCATCATCACTGACGTCGATGTCATCATCGTAAAGCTTAAATCCATGTATTGGGCCTTTTTTATAATTTAGGTTATGTATTATTGAGCTTTTATATTTTGTATATGTATTGAGCTTATATGTATTGGGCTATTCTTATGTAATGGCCCATGATTCATTGTAGTGGGAATGACATTTTGCGTAGGTATGGAATGAGTGGTAGGTTTGATAATGGTGGTAGGTTTGGTAGTAGGTGATGGTAGGTGTTGTTATGATGGTGTTAGGTTTGAGTATGGAGTTAGGTTTGAGTATTCTTAACTCTCTCTTTCAATCCTATAAATAGGGAGGCTCTTGTAATGCTTGGCACTTGGATTTGGAATAAAAGTTATCTTTTTAAATTTCTTTTACTATTCTTTTGTGTGCTTTCCTCCTGAGTGACAGACTACTAAAGTGTGTGAGCTCACAACCCTTAGAGAAGGACTTCTAAGGAAGGAATGTTATCTCCATAATGACGGACTGTTTGTAGAGGTCAAATTCAACTTATCCTCACTTCACTGGCACTTATTTTAAATATGTTACATGTTAGATTGTTCATAAATTTTCAATAATTTCTTTGCACTTATAAGAGTCAGATCTCTAGTGTGGTTAACATAACTTTAATTGAAATCTTTTCAGATTCACTGAATTCATACTATTATGAATGTGCTCAATAGTAGTGTGCATTTATCATTACTCTTTTATGAGGATTTAAGAATTATCAGTGTAATAAACATCATATCATAAAAGGCACTCTCGTCCTACATCATATTTGGTATCAGAGAAAGTATGTTTCTTTGGGAACATCTTGTTTAGTATTGAGTTTTATTTTTGCATTAAAGTAATCTTGTAATTCATTGTTAAAAAAATATACAAAATTTTTATTTAACTATGGCATTTACTTACTTTTTTTTAATCATGTCTTTGACATCATTACATTGCATATTTAAAAAAAATAAATTAAATATTTGCTTATATTAAAAATTTAAAAGAATATCATCATGTCAACTCGTAGTGGTCTTAGATATCAAGATCAATCTTTAGATAAAAAATATGATTCCTATGAACTTTTACTAGAAAAAAATAGAAAAGCTTACCCTTATGAACCAACTAACTTATAATGAATTTCAAAAAAGATTTGAAGCCTTCAAACAAAAAGTTGGTAGGCTTGCAACACATTCACCAAAAACTAACCCCATCCTAGAACACCAACTTGAAGAGAGAGATGGTCATCCTATCGATCTCGTTCCTCTTTCTCTCCCTCTGCATCCACATTCTCTTATTAGACCCCGTTATCACCCTAGGAACAACTTTAATGAATATCCTGAGTTTTATAAGGTACTTCCTCTCCCGCCTCATCGAATAGGAAGACAATTAAGACGAGATGAAGGTTATGATCATCGAACTCCTTATGAGCATTATCCTCAACATTATGAAGAGCCATTATCTAGTTTTGTTGTCCCTTAACATACACTTAGAGAACCTGATGAAGATGTTATTCATAGGGTTAAAATTGATCCACCTACTTTTGATGGTTGACTTGATCCTAAAATTTTCTTAGATTGGTTAGTAGATATGGACCAATATTTTGATTAGATGCCCATGTCAGAAGAAAGACAAGTTTTTTTTGCCTGCATGAAACTAACTAGTCATGCTAAGACTTATTGGATTAATCTCACACAAAAAATTCAACGATCAGGACAACCACTTATTGCTTCTTGGGATGAGATGAAAGAAGTTTTAAAGCAAAAATATGTACCATTAAATTTTCATGATCAACTTATGGATGAAATGACTACACTTAAATAAGGATCTTTGACTGTTTTTGAGTACATGACACGATTTGATGAATTGATGACCCGTTGTGATGTTAGAGAGGATCACCACACCATAATCACTAAATTTAGATATGGGTTATAAACTAATATTCATAATGAAATGTTAACCCAAGAAATTTATTCTCTTGAGGATGCATTTCGAGTGGCGGCTCAAATTGAACAAAATCTTAGATCACAACCTTATAAGTGATTGACAACTTCATCTGGAAACAACTCTCAATCACACGTTACCCCTCCTACCTTAGCTTCCTAAAGGACCTAGTGAAACAAAAGGAAAAGATTTAGTGGGAACATCTAGTTGTAAGACTTCTAGCATTACTTATTTTACATGTGATAAAATTGGTCATTATGCAAGTACTTGTCCTCGTCAAAATATACACTTAGATTATGAAAATGAGAATCAACAAAATGAAAATAATGATAATCAAATTACAGTTAACCCTTGTGAAGAAGCTAGTGATGCAGAAGAAGCATTAGATGAGTCTCATACAGCTGTTATGCATTATGTGTTAGCTACCCCACAAGCTGATATAGATTGGAGGTGCACATCAATTTTCCACACTTAATTTTAGAGTTGTGAAAAGACGTGTAAATTAATCATTAATAGTGGCAGCTATATGAATGTTATTGATACCTATGCTCTGGCTAGGATGAAGCTCACCCCAGAGACTCACCCACAGCCTTATAAGGTTGCTTGGGTAGATAAGACCTCTATCTCTATATCTCAATGTTGTCTTGTACCCATTCAATTAGGAGAATATAGTGATAAAATTTGGTGTGATGTTCTTCCGATGGGTGTTGCTCATATACTTTTAGGTTGACCTTGGCTTTTTGATATGGATTTCACAAATTATGGGTGATCTAATACATATGCTTTTAATATTCAAGGTAAGAGAATTATCTTAAATCCAGCTAAGCCTAAAGAGGTCCCTCCACTTCAACCCTAAAATTCTTCTCCTGCCATAGAAAAGAAATCCTTACATATTATTAATAAATGTCAATTTCAATAAGAGATTAATGGGAATATCATTTTTGCATTAGTTGTCCTAACCTCTAAAAATCAACCTTATGTTAAATCATTCTCATCTGAAGTACTTGAACTTTTATTGGAATATCAAGATATTTTTCCCAAAGAACTTCCTAGTGAGCTTTCCCTATTAAGAAGTATCCAACATGCCATAGAACTAGTTCCTGGATCATCACTCCCAAATTTACCACATTATCGTATGAACCCAAATGAACATGCGGAGCTAAAACAGCAAGTTGATGATTTATTAGCAAAAGGATTTATCAGGGAAAGTTTATCTCCATGCACAGTGTCTGCTCTTCTTACCCCAAAGAAAGATGGTACTTGACGTATATGTGTAGATAGGCGTGCTATAAATAAAATCACTATTAAGTATAAATTTCTCATACCTATACTTGATGGCATATTAGATATGATGGCTGGATCAATAATTTTCTCTAAAATCGATCTTAGAAGTGGATATCATCAAATTCATATGAGAGAAGGTGATGACTGGAAAATAGCCTTCAAGATAAAAGATGGTTTGTATGAATGGCTAGTAATGCATTTTAGGTTAACTAACGCTCCAAGTACATTTATGTGAGTGATGACTCATATCTTATAACCGTTTATTAGAAAATTTTTAGTTGTGTACTTTGATGATATTTTAATTTTTAGTCAAACTAAGAGTGATCATGAGAATCATTTACGACAATCCTTTAAAGTGCTTCATAAAGAAAGACTATATGTTCACTTAAAAATGCTCATTTATGATGTCTTCAGTAATCTTCTTAGGATTCATTATTTCTTGTGATGGCATCTCTATCGATCCCAAAAAAATTAGGGCTATTCAAGAGTGGCCTACCCCAACCACAATTCATGATGTACGTAGTTTTCATGGGTTAGCCACATTTTATTGAAGGTTTATTCATGGATTTAGCACTATTATGGCCCCGATAACAGAATGTCTTAAAAAGGGAGACTTTGTTTGGACAAAGGCAATTGTTGATGCCTTCTCTAAAATTAAAGAACTTTTAACAAGTCCATCAATATTGAAACTACCAAATTTTGACAAAGTATTTGAGGTGTCATGTGATGCTTCTAGAGTTGGTATTGAAGGTGTTCTTAAACTAGAAGGTCATCTTATTGCTTTCTTTAGTGAAAAATTAAATGAAGCATATCAACGATATTTCACATATGATCGTGAGCTTTATGTTGTCATCCAAACTTTACATTATTAGTGACATTATCTTCTTTTACAAGAATTTATACTTTATTCTGATCACGAAGAGCTTAAATATCTAAACACTCAAAAGAAACTTAGTTCTCATCATGCAAAATGGGTTCCATTTCTTCAAGAATATACATTTATTCTTAAACATAAATCAGGTACTAAGAACAAAGTAGCAGATGCCCTAAGTAGAATATGTACCTTATTAAATACCATGAGTGTGAAGGTTGTTGGATTCGAAAAGGTTAAAGAAGATTATCCTAATTGTAAAAATTTTCAACAAATTTTTGAATCTTTTGATGTTTCAATTAATAGTTCAATTAATATCAATGGATATGGCTATCTCTTTTGTGGCACACAACTATGTATCCCAGATTCATCACATCAAAAATTTCTTGTTGAGAAAATTTATTCAAGAGGTGTGTCTAGTCATTTCGGTCATGATAAAACAATAGCCATGATGGAAGTTAGGTTCTTTTGGCCTAGTCTTAAGAAATATGTTACTCGTATCATTGCCCAATGTCGTATTTTCCAAGTAGCAAAAAGTAAAAAATAAAATTTTGGTATATACACACCACTCCCAATTCCCCACAAATCATGAGAAGATCTTAGTATGGACTTCATCTTAGGATTATCTCGCATTGTACAACATTTTGACTTTATCCTAGTAGTTGTTGACTGATTCTCTAAAATGGTACACTTCATTCAGTGTTATAAAACATTAGATGCATCACATATAGAGACTATTTTCTTTCACGAGATAGTTGGTTTACATGGACTTCCTAAGACAATTATGTCTAATCGTGATATAAGGTTTATGAGCTATTTTTGGACAACTTTATGGAAAAAGCTTGACACTAAACTCTTATTTTATATAGCTTAATACCCTCAAATAGATGGACAAATAGAATTTGTTAAAAGAAGCTTAGGAAATTTACTGGTGTCAGTGACCATCATACTAGACCTAGTTCTTCCTACTGCAGAGTTTGCTTATAATAGTTCAATTAATAGGTCAACCCGTATGAGTCCTTTTCATATTATAACTGGTTATGATCTAAGAAAACTAATTGATTTTGTTGAATTGCTCGTAACATATAGGCCTAGTGCATTTGCATCTTCATTTGCATAAAGTATGCATGATTTACATCATGAAATTCAACAAAAATTTACTCTAAGTTATGATAAATATAAAGCTAATGTTGATGCACATATACGATATGTAAAATTTAATGAGGGAGATTTAGTTCTTGTTAAAGTTAAACCCAAGAGATTTCCAACTAGAACTCTTAAGAAATTAACTCTCAAGAGATCTAGTCCTTATAAAGTTGTAAGGAAGATAAATGATAATGCTTATGAAATAGATCTTCCAATAAATGTTGGGATTTCTCCAATATTCAATGTATCAGATTTAATGTTATACCATGAGCAAGCCATGGATAACACTATTCCCTCTACAAATAGCACTAACATGCAGGTTAATACTCCATCACCAACTCTTCTACCATCTCATTGTTTAAGATCACATCGTCCAGATCAAATTTTAGATGACCAGATCATCATCACATCTGATGGAGGCACTCAAAAGTTTCTCATTTGTTGGAAAGGTCTTTTTCCACTTGAAGATTCATGGCTTATGTTTGATGAGTTACATCAACTAGACTCACAATTATTATAAGAGTACCTAGATTTTCATTTTCCATAAGAGAATCCTTTAAAGCTGGGGAGTGCTGATGCAGGGCATCATCATCACCGACATCGATGTCATCATCATAAAGCTTAAATCCATGTATTGGGCCTTTTGTTATAATTTAGGTTATGTATTATTGGACTTTTATATTTTGTATATGTCTTGAGCTTATATGTATTTGGTTATTCTTATGTCATGGCTCATGATTCATTGTAGTAGGTATGACATTTTGGGTAGGTATGGAATGAGTGGTAAGTTCGATAATTGTGGTAGGTTTGATAGTAGGTGGTGGTAGTGTAGATGGATGAGGTTTGAGTTTGGAGTTGGAGTATTCTTAACTCTCTCTTTCAATCCTATAAATAGGGAGGCTCTTGTAATGCTTGGCACTTAGATTTGGAATAAAAGTTATCTTCTTAAATTTCTTTTACTATTCTTCATGCTTTTCTCCGGTGATGCAGTGTGAGCTCACAACCCTTAGAGAAGGACTTCTAAGGAAGGAACATGATCTCCACAATGACGGACTATTTGTAGAGGTCGACTTTAACTTATCCCCACTTCACTGCTGGTTATTTTAAATCTGCTACATGTTAGATCATTCATAACTTTTCAGTTATTTCTTTGCACTTATAAGAGTCAGATCTCTAGTGTGGTTAACATAACTTTAATCAAAATCTTTTCAACTTCACTAAATTCATAATATTATGAATGTGCTCAATAGTGTGTGCATTATCATTACTCTTTTGTGGGGATTTAAGAATTATTGGTGTAATAAACATCATATCATAAAAGGCACTCTCATCCTATATCATTATTAAATCCCTAATTAACCATGGAAACTTCCTAAATTCATATCTAAGACTAAAAAAATTAGAAAAATATGAAATAAATTGTATTGGATAGATAATTGAACATAAAATATTCTAAAAATAATTTGAATGGATTTTGAATAATGCTTTTCTCTAGATTTGGGTTTCACTAGGAATGTTATTTTGTTGATTACCCTCTAATTACTCTACTGATTAATCTCAAATTTCTTGTGCATAATTAATGGGATGACCCTGCCTCCCCTAATTTTCTTAGGATTTATTGGTGGCTTAATTAGAGGAATTTTTAATTTATTCTTTAATCACTCCCTTAATGTAATTAAGCTTAATTAATGGTATAATTAGTTGTTTAACCCTCTAATTAAGTCAAATAAGTTTTGATTAAATGATTATGAGGTTTAGGGAATAATTTTGGGATACTTCTCTTAAGATATTACTTAAACCCCCTTTCTTCCTTAATCTAATCTTAATTAAGGGTTAGTTCACTAATTATCCCCCTTAATTAATTTCATAAAATTCTAAAACTTTCTAAAACTCAATTGATCTATCTTGGGTAGATGCTTAGATGTTTAAGAGCCTAAGTAAAATTAAGGAAATCAAGATTCAACTCACATGTGTGAGGGGGGTTATAAAAATACTTAAGTTAAACTTTTTTAGTTTAATTAATCATTAATCATGAGCCAATTGCATTAGGCCCTCTTCTTTTCTAGGTGCTAATTTAAATTCCTTGTGTGGTTTTATGTCATCTCATTGGCTCATAATTATTTGATTAAGTATGCTAAGGTGGTATAGGTAAGGGATAATTAACATACTTAATTCATACCTTAACCTAACCAAAGCATAAAATTGATCTAATAATCTTAAGAATAAACTAAATCAACAAAATATATGTGGGAATGGGTTAGGAATAGCAAACTCACCTCACATTTCTCAAATTAAATCAAACTTAAAATAAAATCAAATCTTCCTTTAAAATAACTTGATTTGCTCTAAGCTTTCTTATTTCATAAGATTGTCTTTAGGAATTAATTAGGATGAATGTGTTTACAAGCTTTCATCACTATAGTTCTTTCCTAACATGCTAAATGTGCATGTCATATGAATTTCATACATTCATGCTTTTAAAAATAAAATTGAAAATGAAATATTTTCTTTATGTCAAATTGCATATTTTGACTAAAGTAAAAAATATGAATGGCTATTATCACTACTAAATCCAAAACTATTTTCAAAATATATAAATCAAACACTAAAATTAAAAGTGTGCTACTTATAATTATTTATAAGATTGCATGTGGATATGAATATGAAGATGTGCATAGTGTGGCTTTCCTTCTCCTTTCTTTTAGTATAGTTTTGAATAGGATTTGGCAAAGTGTATAGTTCATTTGAAAAGAATATAGAACTTGTCTAATCCCCTTCCTATTCATTCCTACACTATTACTTAAGAAGGATATCCACACTTGTGCATATAAATTGCATAAACAAAATAAATAAATAAATACAAACTTTTTGCATCTTTCTTTTTCCATTCATTTCTTTTGTACATGTGTTTGTATTTAAGGAAAGTGGTATATTAGTCTCGACAACCCTGAGGTTGTGAGGCTTTAAATATCCCTAAGTAGGTATTGTACCTTACACCCCTGGTGCTAACAATGGCGTCGTACTCACTTATGCCTTTCATATATACGTGTGCATATGAATAATGGATAAAAGAAACCCCATTTTTCTACTTAATGAAAGTCATGCATCATAAAGCATTCTAATTTTCTTAAGTAACATTCCTTAGCTTTTATCATAAAGTGTGCTAAATATTTCCATTTGTATGTATAGATATGCTTAGGATTCATTCATATGCATGTTATACATGTTGGGAAAGAAATGAAGTGATGTGTATTTTGTGACATTAATTCACTTTACTTAATCTAAAAATGTCTTTCTTTTTGAATAGGTTTGTTTATAGTTTATCTAAACTTAGGATTAATTGAAACACATAATAAAATATTCACTAAACAAAATCAAATATGAATCCACTTTAGAAATTACTTACGGTAGGGAAGGAAAGAGAAGTTTTCTTCTCTTTTTACCTCTCTTTAAAATTTAGTAATTACTTGTAGGATTCACTTAAACTAAAACAAAATACAAAATAAAATCAACCCAAATCAACTAAACAACTTAAACAAAACCACCCATCCAAGTTGAACATCTTCACGCTTAGAAAATCCAAACCTTTTAAAACACACACATTAGGTTAAGTCACCACTTCTAGCTTTAGGTTAGGGAGGTGCATGGCTTGATGTTTGATTTTATTTTATGATGTATTATTTCTAGTCTAAATGTTAGGGTGAATGTGAATAGAATGAATTGTAGGATAATTTAGTCTAATTATTATTTTATGCAGAGGATTGTGCTTAAGGGGCGTTGTAATAAAAATATAAATATTTTTCTGTGCAGGTGCTTATACCCCTAAGCATAATCCAATAGGCCAGGTAGACTTTGTTACCCATGTATAGGGTGCTAAGTCCAATATACATGCTTGGGATTTATATGATTTGTTTAGCTAATCTCTATTTTGCAGGTGTTAGTTAGATTTACATTTTCTTTTCATATACTTTTGTAATTAAGATTTTGGAATGAATGTTATGGGGGATTAGGATGAGATCTTATGTACCATATGAAGCCTTTGGAGCAACCACCTTCCAACCATCCAAAAGAAGGAACCAAAAGAGGAATGAAGAATGAAGAAAGAAGAAAGAAGAAAAGAAGAAATGAAGACCCCTATAACATGAATTTTCTTACTTGATTATAAATTAATTCATTTGTAATTCCAGTTGTATAAGGGTAGAGCTCAGCTACCCAATTTATTTTTGGGTTTGTGCGGTGGCGCCCAATCATAAATGACATTTTATTCTTTTGTGCTAGCTTTATAAAATGTTAGATATTTTGTTTAGCTTATGCATTAAGATGGCATATTTTCCTGGTTTCTTCCTTGGTTGATGTATGGCCTGGATGATGATTAGGCTCTTAGGGGAAAATAAATCTTCTACCAAATTAATCAACTCAAAATTAAAAATAAACAACTAATATCCTCATTTAAAGCCTAAGTTAAAACTCAAGATAAAAGAATTAGTAACCCCTTAGCTGGATGAGTATTTCTTTTATAACATCATGCATAAAAGAATATTGTTACACTATTGATTGGAGGGCTTCTACTTTTGCTAGAGAACTTGGCTTGACCTTTGAGAGCTATGGTGGAAACACACCTCCCCCTTCTCGCTGATTTTGGTCCATAATCTTATTTCTCATGCATTAGGCATAAGAATCCTATAAGCTTGGGTCAAATGATTATCCAAAAATAAAAATAACATGTAATATGTTTTGCATTAGATCTAGGTCATTTTCATGCCCTTACATGATCTAGTCTCTTAGGGAGTGAGTTTAAGGACTTAGTCTCTTTCTAAAATAAATAATAGCCTAGCTATCTTGCATAAAGTATAAGACTTGCCTACATGAATTTAAAATTATAGGAGGAGTTAGTTGGCGGCCACCCCTAGGAAGTTGTAAGTCTAAGCAATCGGGTGGTTTGTCCTCTCTTATGGAGACAAACCAAATACCCATTTTTTACCTTAGATTTATGTTGTGCTTTTGGCCCTCGCCAAAGCTTCATAGTTTTAGGTTCTGAGGTTGCTTCTCCCTTCTATGGGCCATAAGTAAAAATCCTCACCTCTTAGATATTTTCATAACCTTGTATTATGGAATTATAAGCCCTGAATGTCTAATAAAAATTTAACTCAAAAAAATAAATCAATTTCAAAAATATAAAGCCCAACCATATGACAGTTTGAGATGCTCGCTAAGTTTTTTAGCATCGTGAGAATCTTCTACTTATCTTCCTTAGGCTTCGATGATAACTCCCTCTCTTTGATCAATCCCATTTGATCTTCCAAAATAAACTAATCGATTGATAGTCCTACCTATTAAAATCTTTGGAGACAACGATCATTTACTTTAATCGAGAGTATTCCTAAGAAATCCCCTTCCTTAGGATGTAATTAACTATGGACGCTTACCCTTACAGGGAACTTAATGAACCCAATTTAAAATAAATCATGCATTACTTTTCCATGTAAATTAGAGGAAGATTCTCTGGTACATAGGCAAACCTATTATTCTTAGCAGTCCTTATTGAGGTGATTAGGTCTATTATAGGGTGGTGACTTCTATCTTTTGAGAGAGAGTCCACCTCTCCTCAATGTCATACCCGATCACCCTCAATAAGAACATCTATGAATAAATATTAAAAATTCATAAATTCATAAAAAGAAGTATATTTTCTATCTTCATTTTATTCCTCATAGAGTGAAGATGGAAGATAAGCATTCTTTAGAAATGATAAATATTAAAAATTTCACCACAGCTTCCAGAACTTAATTAATCCATCTTGGGTAGATGCTTAGGATTTCAATAATCTAAGTGCATTAAGGAAATTAAAATCCCATTCATATGTGTGAGAGTGGTTATGAAAGTACTTAACTTAAACCCCTTAGCTTAATTAATCATTAATCATGAGCCAATCGCATTAGGCTCTTTTCTTCTTAGGTGCATTATTGATTTAAATTTCTTGTGTAATTTTATGTCATCTCATTGGCTCATAATTATTTGATTAAGTATGCTAAGGTGGTGTAGGTAAGGGGTAATTAACATACTTAATTCATATTTTAATCTAATCAAAATATAAAAATCATCTAATCATCTAAAGATTAAACTAAAATGCTATACACATGAGGGAAATGGGTTAGGATCAGCAAACATTCTTTCACATTTCCTAAATCAAACATAAAATATTTTCAAAATAAAAATCACATTAAACAAACTTTGATTCACTTTATAATTTCTTATTTCGTAGGATTATCTTTAGGAATTAATTAGGGTGAATGAATTTACATTGCTTTCATCACTTTATTTCTTTCTTAACATGCTAAATGTGTATGTCATATGAAATTCATGCATTCATATTTTTCTAAAATCAAATTAAAAATGAACAATTTTCTTTATGTCAAATTATATATTTTGGCTAAAGTAAAAAAAATATGAATGACTATTATCACTACTAAATCCAAAACTATTTTCAAAATCTATAAATCAAACACCTAAAATTGAAAGTGTACTACTTATAATTAATTATAAGCTTGCATGTGGATATAAATATGAAGATATGTGTGGTTTTCCTTCTTTTCTTTTAGCATAGTTTTGGCAAAGTGCATAGTTCATTTGAAAAGAACACAACACTTATCTAACCTTATTCATATTCATTATATGCTATTACCTAAGAAGGACATCCACACTTGTACATATAAATTGCATAAACAAAATAAACAAACAAATACAAACTTTTTGCATCTTTCTTTTTTCCATTCATTTCTTTTGTACATGTGTTTGTATTTAAGGAAAGTGATATATTAGTCTGGACAACCCCCGGGGTTGTGAGATTTTAAGTAGCCCTAAGTACAACTTGTACCTTATTAACTCTTTTTATATATATATATATATATATATATATATATATATATATATATATATATATATATATATATATATATATATATATATATATATATATATATGTGTGTGTGTGTGTGTGTGTGTGTGTGTGTGTGCATGTGAATAATGGATAAAAGAAACCCCTCTTTTCTACTTAATGAAAATCATGCATCATAAAGCATTCCAATTTTCTTAAGTAACATTTCCTAGCATTCATCATAAAGTGTGCTAAATATTTCCATTTGTATTTATATATATGCTTAAGATGCATCCATATGTATGTTATATATGTTGGAAAAGAAATGAAGTCATGTATATTTTGTGATATTAATTCACTTTACTAAATCTTAAAATATCTTTTTTTATGAATAAGTTTGTTTAGCAAAAATCTAAACTTAGGATTAATTAAAAAACATAATAAAATATTCACTAAACAAAATCAAATATGAATCCACTTTAGAAATTACTTAGGGTTGGGAAGGAAAGAGAAGTTCTCTTCTCTTTCCCTCTCTTTATAACTTAGTAATTAATTGTAGGATTCACTTAAACCAAAATAAATCTCCAAATAAAAATCACCAAATCAACTAAATACTTAAATGAAACCACCCATCTAAGTTGAACATCTTCACACTTAGAAAATCTAAGCCTTAAAGTCATAGCTAAGCAAACCACATAAATATTTTAAAGCACATACATTAGGTTAAGTTACCATTTCTAGCTTTAAGTTAGGGCGATGTATGGCTTGATGTTTACTTTTATTTTGTGATGTATTATTTCTAGTCTAGATGTTAGGGTGAATATACATAGAATGAATGGTAGGATGATTTAGTCTAATCATTATCTTCTGTAAGGGGTTATGCTTAAGGGGCGCTGTAATAAAAATATAAATACTTTTGCTATGAAGGTGCTTATACCCCTAAGCATAATCCAATAGGCCGGGTGGACTTGGTTACCCATGTGTGGGGTGATAAGTTCAATATGCATGCTTGAGATTTGGATGGTTTATTTAGTTAATCTCTATTTTATAGGTGCTAGTTAGATTTACTTTTCTATTTCATGTAAATTTATAATTAGGATTTTGAAATGATTGTTATGGGGGAATTACGATGAGCATTGGTCATAAGATCTCATCTTATGTACCATGTGAAGTCTTTGGAGCATCCACATTCCAACCATCCAAAAGAAAGAAGAAAGAAGAAAAGAAGAAATGAAGACCCCCATAACATGAATTTTCTTATTTGATTGTAAATTAATTCATTTGTAATCTAGGTTGTATAAGGGTAGAGCTCGGCTACCTAATTGGTTTTTGGGTTTGTGCGGTGGTGCCTGACCACAAATGGCCTTTTATTCTTTTATGTTAGCTTTATAAAATATTTGATATTTTGTTTAGCTTTTGCATTAAGATGGCATGTTTCCTAGTTTATTCCTTGTTTGTTGTATGGGTTGGATGACGATTAGGCTCTTAGGAAAAAAAATAAATCTTCTACTAAATTAAACAACTCAAAATTAAAAATAAACAACTCATAACCTCATCTAAAGCTTAGGATAAAAATTAAGATAAAAGAATTACCAACCCCTTAGCTGGATGAGTATTTCTTTTCTAACATCATCATTTTTTTTTCCTCTTTGACTTGAGAGCCATGGAATCTTTATCCCATTCTCCATACATAATATTTAATCCTATAAGCAAATAAATGATTGTCCAAAAATAAAAATAAAATGTAATATATTTTACATTAGATCTAGGTCATTTTTCATGCCCTTACATGATCTAGTCTCTTAAGGAGTGATTTTAAGGACTTAGTCTCTTTCTAAAATAAATAACAACCTAGCTATCTAGCATAAAGCATATGGCTTGCCTACATGAATTTAAAATCGTAGGAGTTAGTAGGCGGTCACCCCCAGGGGATTGTAACTCCAAGCAGTCGGGTGGTTTGTCCTCTCTTATGGAGGCAAACCAAATACTCATTTTCGTCTTAGATTTATTTCATGCTTTTGGCCGTCACCAAAGCTCCCTAGATTTAGATTCTGAGGTTGCTTCTCCCTTCTATGGGCCATAAACATAAATCCTCACCTCTTAGGCATTTCCAGAACCTTGCATTATGGAATTGTAAGCCCTAACATTCTAATAAAAATTCAACTCAAACAAATAAATCAATTTCAAAAAAAATGTAAAAGTCAATCATAAGATAGTTTGAGATGCTCGCTAGGTTTCCTAGCATCATGAGCATCTCCTACTTATCTTCCTTTGACTTCGATAATAACTCTCTCCCTTTTGATCAATCCCATTTGATCTTCTAAAATAAACTAATCGATTGATAGTCCTACCTATTGAAATCTTTAGAGACAACGATCATTTACCTTAATTAAGAGTTTTCCTAAAGAATCCCATTCCTTGGGATGTAATTAACTATGGGGGCTTGCCCCTGTAGGGAACTTAACAAACTTAATTTAAAATAAATCCTACTTTACTTTTTCATGTAAAGTAGAAGAAGAATCTCTGGTACATATGCAGGCCAATTATCCTTAGGAGTCCTTATTCAGGTGATTAGGTCTATTGTAAAGTGGTGACTCCTATCTCCTGAGATAGCACACCTCTCCTCGATGTTGCACCCGATCACCCTACTAAGAACATCTTCAAATCTACGTGGTGTCCAAAAATGCAAAAAGAGTATATTTAGATCGTCATTTTATTTCTGTATATAGTGAAGATGGAAGTATACATCTTTAGAAAAATTGATAATATTTTTCACCACAGTCCTAAGCCAAAGAACTTAAATAATTACACATTTAAGGATTAATAAAACTTGATAATCTAATTAAGAGAAATAAAAAATGACTTAAATTAAAATAAATGCTTAATGAACCTTAACACTTGTAATTAATCTAATCTAAGAATAAATATAATCTAAGCACATTAGGTTAACATACACTGAATTAAATCAGCTTAATAACTTAATCTAAAAGGATAACATAAACCTTTAACATAAACCAAACAAAAAAACCAAATTAATTTAAGTAAATTAATCCAAATGAAACTATACATAATCAACATAATATTATGTTAAAAATCAAACCAAATCAATATTACCTTAAGATTTGAAAATAATAAACATATGATTAGGTTCCAAACAAAATTAACTAATAAATAACTTAAGTTTAAGCTAAATCAAATAAAAATCTAATTAAACCTTAGGACAAAATGAACTCATAATCAAACTAATTAAATCAAACTTAATGAAATAAAGAAATATGATCAATTAAACATATAACTTAAACTAAATTAAATGAAAATAACATAAAAATCGAATAAACACAAATAAAAAAATATAATTACATACATCTATAAAACATAAGTCAAACCTTAACTTAAACATTTTCAAGTAAACATAAATCAAATTAAATGAAATTAGCATAACTAAACTTAATACAAGGTTAAAACAAAAGTCAATTAATGGAAATGAACTAACCTAAATAAAATAAAGCTAACATAAATTAAATTGAATCAATCAAAATAAAAATGAACCAACCTAAATAAAATAAAACCAACATAAAATAAATTAAACTAATCAAAGAAAACATGAAACAACTTAAAGAAAGGAAATGAAATATTTTGAGCTAAAACTTTAATTAAACTCCAATCTAATAAAATTATAACTAAAATAAATGAAATAAATATCAATAAAGAAAAGAAAAAATGTTAAATACCCTTAGTTAAAGAACTTAAAGGTTAATGAAACGTTAAGAATAATTCAACTTTAACTTTGTAAACTCATTAAAGATAATTGGAATCAAATCAATTAAAGTAAAAGAAAGTCAGCATAAACCTAAACAAAAGTAAACCAAATCAAATGATATAAATTGAATCATATCAAAAGAATAAACTAAATGAATTAAATCCAACTTAATTAAAAGAAAAGAATTAAAACTAATCCAAACATAAGTAACATAAAAAAAAGATTAATTAAGATACTTAAGGATCTTAGTTAGACTTTGAAACCCATTAGATGTGGAATAAAGTGAGTTTCACCTAAAAATGAAATTCATTCTATTTCTCATTCTTGAAAACCTAAACACTACTTTAAATAAATAAAATGAACATAAAAATGGGAATTAACTAGCTAAACCATTTGAATTGAAATCAACCAAAGGTAAAAAACTAAACAAATTCAAACTTCATATCAAAACTTGAACTTAAAGGAACCTAGCAAAGTCTAACCACAAAAACTCCTCCATCACACACTAGAATACTAGTTCACCAACCCTAGAATTAGGTTAGGTTGATGTGCTGTGATGTATGGTATTGTGTTTTATTTTGTGATATAATATTAGACGATGGTGAATGTGCAAATGTTACATTATTAATCATATTAGGGTCAGTGCTTAAGAGGTTGTAATAAAAATATAAATTTTTTTATGGTACAAGTTGTTTATACCCCTAAGCATAACCCAAATTAAGACAAGTGGACTTGGTTACTCATGTGTGGGGTGTTAAGTCCAAATTATTCATATAACGCAGTTGTATTTACCTAACATTTATTTTGTGTAGCTAGATTTACTTTTTCTATTTTTAATGTAATTTTGCATTAGGAATTAGATTAGTGTTATGGGGATTAGATGAGAAGCTTAGTCCCTGAGGTGCCCTGTGATGCCTTTGGAGCAAATCAAATCAAAAGAAAGAGAAGGAAGAAATGAAAAAATGTAGAAAAAGTAGACCCTCATAGCATGTATTATTTTTATAATCTGTGTTGTATAAGGGTGGAGCTCGACACCATATTTTTGGTATGGGTACACCACTTTTTATTCTTTTGTGCTTTTCATAAAATTGTTTGATATTTATTTAGCAGCATTAAGATGGCATATTTACCTAATTTTCTTACTTTGATGAATGGCCCTGATGGATTAGGCTCTTAGGGAAAATAAATTTTATATCCAACCAATCAAAATTAAAATTAACAACTCATAACCTCACATAAAGTTATGTTATAAATCAAGATAAAAGATTTAGCAACCCCTTTGCTGGATGTTGTATGTCTCACATCATGCATGAAAAGCATCTTGCTTCACTCTTGCTTATGGAGGGCTTCCACCTTTATTAGGGAACTTAGCTTGACCTTTAAGAGCCATGGTGGAAACACACCTCCTTCTTGCTGATTTTGTCCCTTAACCAATTTCTCATGCATTAGGCACATGAAATCCCATAGCCTGTGTTAAATAAAAATGTCCAAAAATTTATATTAGATTTAAGTCATTAAGCATGCCCTACATGATCTAGTCTTTTAGGGAGTGTGTTTAAGGACTTAGTCTCTTTCTAAATAAATAACAGTCTATCTATCTTGCAAAATCATATGACTTGCCCACATATATTTAAAATCGTAGGAGTTAGTTGGCACCCCTCGCAAAGTAAGTTCAACTGGCCTGTGGTTTATTCTCTCTTATGAAGCTAAACCATATACCCATTTTCTCCATAGATTTAGGTCATGCTTTGGCCCTCACCAAAGCTCCCTAGATTTAGGATTTGAGATTATTATTTTCCTTTGTGGGCTACAAGCATTAATCCTCACCTCTTAGGTATTTTCACGATCTTGTATTGTGGAATTGTAAGCTCTAGATTTCTAATAAAAATTCAACTCAAACATATAATTCTCCTCAATTTCAAAAATATAAAGCCAAACCATATGACAGTTTGGGATGCTCGTTAGGTTTCCTATCATCATGAGCATCCCCTACTCATCTCCATTTGGTTTCAAGAATTCTCCTCTGATCAATCAATTGATTTTCAAAAATAACCACTATTGATAGTCCCATCTTTGAAATATTTTGAATATCATTTACTTTAATTAAGAGTATTCTTTAAAGAATCTCATTCCTTAAGATGTAATTAATTATGGGGATTGCCTATAAGGAACTTAATAAATCCTGCTTAAAATAAACCTACTTTCTCTTTCCATGGGGAAGAATTTCTGCATACATCCAAAACCCATTGCCCAGTGGAGTCCTTATTAATTAGGTTCATTGTATGATGGTGACTTCATCTCTAGAGATAGTACATCATTCCTTAATATCACCCCTATCTTATGAGTACATCTAATGGATCTAGGTGGTGTACTAACTAAAATTCATTCCATCTAAAATAAAACACGCTGTACCAGAATTCTAAACTCTTCCCCTCTTTAGGTATTTTATACCGATGATAACATGGGACCATACTCATGCGCCATCCGCACCCAAGAGAGCTTCTAAATGATGTAATTTATATGAAAGTTGGCTTCTTTATAAATCTTGAAACTAGGCAAGAGAATAAAAGAACCTGTTTTTCAGCCTTTTCATCGAAACCATGAACCATCAACTTATCCCTCCCAAGATGATGATCCTTAATACCTTTACTTTTAGACTACATTGAAGATAGAAGAACCTAGATCAATCAATATTCAGATGATCGAGATGCCATCACTTTTTATAGTAACATATAGAGGATGGTTATGATCTACTGTTCTCAACATAAAATCTTCTTCAAAAATATGATTACTGGGAGATCTTGAGTTTGCAATGATTCAGTCATGCATTTTTCAACAAAGTAAGCTTCATAGCTTTTCAGATCTTTGAGAGCCCTCAGATCAAAGTTTCTCGAGGTCTTTGACATCAAGAGAGCCTGCATACACCTCCCTGTGTGGATCTTCTATGTGATAGAATATAGCTATTTTTCACCTGATTTAGGCTTTATTTTAGATTTTTGGGAATGATATCGCTAGATCCCAATTTGTTTGCCTTTATCTTTATTTATGTTTCCCTTCTTTAATGAAGGTGGTAAGACTTTACCACTTCTCAATTAAACTTGAATCACTTTGTCTTGCTCAGATTCTTCTAAAGAGGTAGCTTCTTCAAATTCCCTTCTTATTCTAGAGGATTGGACAAAAAGGCTAGACTCATTTTTCAACTTCATACATTTCATGTGTGATGATATCGATGAGTCTAACTCTTCTTTGTCAGGAAAATATAAATCTTCATCTGAACTATTATTATCTTGTTGAGTCATTAAACAAAATTTAAGCATTAACTCCTCAGGCTCTTCTTGTTTTCCTAATAAGAATTTTGAGGGGTTGGTCAAGTCTATCCACTACTCTGGCTCGAGTAACTAATGCCAAGAACATCCGATATCACATAAATGATTCATGTTCTACCGACAAGATTTCACTATTATCTTTTCATTCATCTCTAAGTTTAAGTTTAGCAAAAGCCCTGCAAGCCTAAATGGTTGCCTTACTTGGTGTGATACCTCTAAAATTGTTAATAATCTTTGAGTTGTAGGTCTCTTCTTGATCTTATTTTCTTATCCGCCATTTACGAGGTTCTTACTAGGACTCGCTTCTCATGCTATGATGAAGTAGCCTTATCAAAATGTCTAGAAGCCCAAATATTTGATTTTAGCATCTCTTTAAGTCAATATAGGTTCAAGTGGATTTTACTTAACACTGTGACACCCTTCAGCTTCAACATTTTTGATTCTGTGAGACTACTATTTTCATTCTTCTAAATTGATTTTTTGTCTTTAATGGATGATAATGGAAGAGGACATAATCATCCTTGTAAACTCTCTTTTAGGTTGACTAGAACACCTCGGATATGTAAATTACCTCACCGATACTTCCTTCTAGCCAATCCTTCAAGACATATCAATCAATCTTCTGATGGATGATCATCCATGATATAGTTTGGATATTGACTCTGACGCTTCTTCAAGTATTTTAATTTCTGATAATTGTAGACCAACTTTGACTACTTGTGAAAATTATTTAGCCACACTATCCCTTCAAAAGGAATAATCTTTGTTTGTCTTTTCTTTAAGAGATGGCCGCATTCGCTCATCATCTCTTTTTTCTTATTTTAGATGCTCCCCACCACTTAGAAAAGTTTCGAGGTTTTTTCATTGCCTCCGCTTTTGGATGTGGATTAGAATAAATGTGCTTCTTTTCCTTATCATCATTATACATATGGCTATTTTCCTTATCCACATTATATATCACCCCATTTTCACCATTTGTTATAAGTATAAGAAGCAGTTTTGAGTTTATCATTCTTCTTGAGTTTGAAGGTTTGTTTCTCTTTGCCTTATCTACATAGATTTTAAACTTAGGGTAATTTAGTTTTTCAAATTTAGCCACCCTATCGAGCAAGTCTTGAAATATTGCAATCGACGCCATACATAGAAATGGTGCCATTTTATCATCCATATTGTCCATTAGCAATTGGATCACATGTTCTTCTTCCAATTATTGCTCACACTTCATACCTAGTTTACGCCAACAACTTATGAATTTTGTCACTGACTCATCTTTTCTCCTTTTCAGCAAGGCAAGGTCAGCGATTGTGATTTTCTCAGTTGCACTAGCAAACCTCTTCATGAATATTGTCTCTAATTCAGTAAAAGTTTTAATTGAATCATTTAGCATACTACCCGAAGCTAACATCGAACTACGTAAAAGTAGTGCATCATTCCCTCTTGTGTTACCATAACTAGCCTTAAATTGGGCTAGATATTACTTTGGATTAACCAAGCCCACTGAAAGTATTAAATTTTGGCACTGAGTAACCTTTTAGGTAGGGCACTTGATCATATTCAGCTAGGTAAGGGCGACTCTTACTCACCAGCTTTTCAACCTTCTCTAAGGCTATAATTATCTTTATCTTTTCATTAATTATTATTTCTAACTAAGCAACTCTTACCGTTCTCGGTGTGCTAGCCATATTTTGAATTATTAGCTAAAGAGATAGTTGGTTAACTTCATTCTTCGCTTCAGGTGGGGCATGTACTGTAGGAGCTTGAGGCACTAGAGCGACTAGTGGTATAGAAGTTATATTATTAGCTACTTATTGATTAGCAGACAAGACAAGTGCTACATTTGGCATGATATTCTTCTACAATATCTCCATCATGATATTCATTTGTACCATCAGGTCATTCATCTTGATACCAAGCTGTGCAATTTTTTTATATTTGACTTCTATTTGACACTGCATATCTCTTTGCTCTCTAGCTAACACCACCGCATCAATCAAAACAGGCTCTTCTTCTTCCTTTATTTCTTATTTTTGTTATGCTCTCTACTCATCTTCACGGGAAGAGCTTGACTATCCTTCTCCTTGTGCATTCGCAGGGATAGTTGTTGCTGGGGATGAATGACGGTGCTGAGTATAAAAGCGTGTACCAGGTTGATCATTTTCTGGTTCAATCATATAAATAGCTTCGACACCCATGATTTCTTTCTTATTTTGATCTTCTTCTTCTTCCTCTTCAATAGAAATTGGTGATCCATCTTCTACTTGCTTCTATGAAGACTCTTCTTCATAAACGTCGAATTCAGGTTCAGGTTCCCTAGATCCATATTGCTGCTGATGGTGCTGAGCAGAAAGTTCATCTATATCTCTGACCATATAGATGACTTCTACTTTCATAATGTCCTCTTCATCACCTTCTTTTTGCACATGAATTTATGAACGACGTTTCCAGTGGATCTCTAATTCAATGTGCGGAACAAATACTTCTTCCATTAAATGATTGTGATCAAAGTCAACATTCTCTTATGGTGGTGAATCTGATCGATGATGGGATCCCTAAGAGGATTCTCCAAGATGTCGACCATCATATCTTTCATCAGTGATATCCCTTCTTTTAGGTATCTACTTCTAATGAGTTATTTTTAGGATGATTTATGAGTATATGTATGAGATATCATACCTCTTCCATTCTTCAGGATTTCATCATGGGGCCTTGGCCCCCATATCTACTTATCTTTTTGCTGGGACCTTTCGGCAGCAGATTCTTAGACACGTGATCCAAGTGTCATGCTCTGATGCTCACCGTGCGAAGTATACTTGGCTCGATGACTGGTTACCATAAGAGATGGCAACCTCCTTGGCAGAGCTTCAGTATTTTCAATCACCACATGCCTCTGAAATCTTCTTTTCATTAATCATCTATTCTTGGCTACTTTGAGAACTTTATGTATTCTGACAGATAATGTTTTAGGCTATTTCTCTGTGGTGGTGGAGCTTCATGTTGTTGGTTCCAAAAAGACTACTTTACTTCACCAGTAGAGCTATTCCTTTTTACCCACTTTAGATTGTCAAAGTTATTGTGGGTAGGAATACTGGCTTCTGGATGTAGTATCGATTATTCACTAGGTCGTTTAAAGGAAATTTGTTGAGCCCTCAGCTCAGCATTTCTTCTTCTTCTCTGCCTTCTAGTTAATTTCTTCCTCACGAGGGAAGCTTCATGATCATGCTTGTGCACAAAAGGTTCAATCGAAACAACAGGTCAATGAATTAAAGACAAGACACTTTACCCTAATGATTCTTTTCATCACGGGAGCTTCAGATTGACCTTGTCTTTTAAAAATTGAAGTTCTCTATCGAGAGAACTCCTTAACAACGATTGACTGCTGAACTGATTGGCGAACATGGCTAGTAGGAGCTTCAGTAAACTGAGGCCTTCCAGCTTGTCCTTGGATGAGTGTACCACGGGTGGGTACTTCAGGAGTTGCAGCTATGATAACTGGAAAATTCAAGCTACCAAATCGAATGGTCGCTCCAACATCTCCTGTGTTGATGTTGGCATTGGCTTGGTAGATGTTTGCACCATGCCCTAGCTGAACAGTGAAAGGAGTGCTCTGTAGATCCATTCTGCGCAAGTGAAAGATGGAGATTAGTAATTAATAATTATCATTTCATCCTATACTTTCAAAATGTAGAGGTACTATAGAACAAAATAATAGTGTAATAAAGATATACTCTACAGAATAATTCATTCGATATAAAGTCTCATACATTAGTAACTTGAATTTATTACACATTTAAATCATCATTTTTTATTTTGAATTTTCAAATATTTTGTTGCTACTATAGCACATATATGACTAACCAAAGATGGAAAAAGAATCTTTTCCCCAGCGGAGTCACCAAAAATCTGTGGGCTCTGAAAATTCACCACCAACCACTCGACAATATTGAATTGAAGAGAGTATGATTTAATTATCAGTATAATTTTCAGAAGGTAGATAGAATAATATATAAAACACTACCCAGAGATTTCATCCTCATTTGGTGAGAACTTTAGAACTGGTTTAAGGTTTCTTATAGGCACAAGCACCCATAGTTAATTACCCCTCCCAATAAGTGAGAGAGAACTTTCGATTAAGGCTAGTCGTTAAATCACTAAATGCATAGCATATAGTAGCAGTATGTGGAGTTTTTGAATTTAAAATTATGAAATTCATCATTTTAGCTTAAACCGGATGGTTGGGGGAATGATAACATGCTCGATCTAGATTCCGATGGTTCCGTCATACCGAACCACCATGGTCCCTAGTCTACTTAGTTAGAAGAGGTAGTCGACCCAACCTGACCGAAAAATCCTTATCAGCAACACATGGGTTATGTCATCCAAGAAATCCTTGTAGATTTGGGATGGTGTTTATCTAAGGAGACAATCTTAAGTCTACCTTAGCTGAGAGATGGTTGTTTTTCCTATCAAGTATACCCTATGATTCACAACTCAAAGGGCAGAGCCATTGGGGAGCATACGGGCTATGGTCGTGATCATAATATAATGGAGCCTTACTGGCTAAATCACTCGATCAGAGGACTATGATCGTAACTACATCATCTGTGGAGCCTATTACCCAAGCCACATAGTCAGAGGACGCGAACCACATTCTTATTAGCATGAGATTGGTTGAGAATGAACATAGTATAACACTTGATTTGACATTGGCTTCTTAATGAGCTAGAATTTTCTTAATTTGTCATCTCTGACAAACAATTACGAAAAGTGGATAGATTGAGTTTTGTTTTATACTTTTAATGATAGAATTTCATTTAACCATTTTTAGATTAATACTTAATTTGAGTTAATTTGATTTTAAAATAGAATCACATTTTGATGGAAGTGTCCCCTCTGGTTGAAATCACCATTCAACACAGTCATCATCGAGATAGATGTATTATTTGAATCGAATATATTTGAGAACTTTAGATCCTGTCAACTCTGTTTAGCTCCTAACAGAGGAGCAGATCTACTGTCACATGATAGAATTAGCTTCTCAGATAGTTTTACTAAGTTAAAAATTTTATAATAGATTTTTAAATTTTATTAACCCAGACTCAGCCCTAAGACTAAACCGAGAAGTGACCCGCGCTGCATCCTCAGACACTTGAATTTAAACATTCAGCATAGTGTAGGGGCCCATGCAAGTGTATTTGAGAATGCCTTAATTAAAGCCTTCTGTTCGCTTGTACAAAGTGTTGCGAATCCGGTGACATTTTGATTTAGATTGTAATTTAAAATATTGCTCGTAATTAGCTTACTTATTGGATTTTCTAATTCTCAAATTTCATTTGGCTTGTAGTCTTTCCAACAGGTTGCTCCTCTTTAGTGAAAATCTATTTTGAAATTCATTTGATGTTCACCTCAACTTGAAGATAGCACTCGACAAATTTCATATGTGCCAATTTTATATTCAATGGAAGCCCTCTTTAGAAACTGTTTTAAATTAGTCATTCCAATATATGGATTACATAAGAAGACTTGTTCTTTATGAATCTCACTTTAGGGTATGAATTGAGCTCTATCTCATTTGAAAATTAACCTTCTAGCTTCATGTAACCTCCTCATAAGTATAACATGAATTCAAAGTTATATTTGCATTTGGCTTATTATATTTTAATTATTTTCACACATGATAGAACATAAGCCACAAGATTCAATTAGTTCTTCTTAACTAATTAACCATTAACCCTTATAGTTTGTTATAGAATGTAAATGAATTATCAAACTTCATCATCATTCTCCAAGCTCAATTATGCTTAATTAAGATCATTTTATATTTCTCTCACATAAAATGTAATGATTTAAAATCCATTGAATAAATCATTTTCAAGTTTATGACGCATTATTAAGTCCTTTATAAATATCATTCCAAATTTGATTTCCTTGTAAATTGATTTTAATTTTGGGACTTTGCACTTTAATATTGTTTCATTATTTATGTGTTTTCTCTTTTTTAATGAATTTTGATTCTTTTCCTCTTTTTTTCTAAGTCTAAAAGTTTAACAAAATTTCAACATTTATTTGTGGGGCGACATCTAACGATGTTGGCTTATTCAAGATATCTAATGAGCGTAGCGGCATGTCTTGACACCGTGATTTTTCATCTCGTCAGCGCCCAATGAGCGTACAGACAAACCTGCAAAATAAGCATATATACATACATACATTACATATTTAACTCACATGTTCAGACTCATTTCTGCACATTGCAATGATCGGCAAAGAGATAGAGTTGGAGATGCTAGAAACCAAAAGAAGAATCCGACTGTTGACGGTGTTCTTCTTCGACTACGGCAAAAGGAATTGTCGAAAGGGTACAGAGAGGAAAATGTCGAACCAAAGAAGAACCTGATGATATTCCTCTCACGGAGGAATTGGAAAGCGATGGAAAGGGAAGATCTGAAAGAAGAAGAACCCACCTAATGATGGTGTTCCTCCTTCAAACAAAAAAGAAAGGTAATGGAAAGGGTGATCTGGAAAGAAGAAGAAACTAATGGTGTTCCTCTTGATTCTGCAAAAAAAATTGGAAATTTCAGATTGGAAGAAAATGAGGAAAATTGAAGGAGATGTCGGGAAGAGAAGAACCGCTAATTAATGTTCTCTCTTCGAAAAAAAAGAAAGAGAATTTTCATTTTTGTGGAAACGAGGGAAGAAATGGAGAAGATATTTTCGGATCGGAGAAATGAGGGGAAATGGGATTTTCGATTTTGTGAAAATGAGGGAAAAATGAGATTTTCGATTTTATGGAAATGAGGGAAGAAATGAAATGGAGAAGGAAGAAGAAGAAAGGGAAGAAAGAAAAAGAAAGATAAAGGAGAAGGAAGAGTAAGGAAAGAAAACCCTACCTTGCTCGCATTTTGGAGAGAAGTGGAATGAGAAATTTCGGTTTCCTTGTGGTTTGGAGGAGGGAAAAATCGGAGAGCTGATGTGGGAGAGTCGGTTTGGAGAAAAAGGGCTGTGGGAGGAGCTCGTGTGGTTCTGGAGAGAAAAGGGAGGCATCATGAGCGGGAGTAGTTGAGGGAGGAGGGAACAGTTACCTGTCGTTCGAATCGTGCGTGGAGCAGTGTGGGAGGAGTCCGATCGGGAAGAGGGAAGCTCACCTTCGAGTTTGGAGATCTGAATAGAAGGGATTCGGATGGGATTAGGGCTCGGGTCAAGCGGACGGGCATCGGGTCGGGCCGGTTTATTAGGTTATAAATAGGTTTTTTAAATTTTTTAGCACTTAATCGTTCTTAAAATAAATTTTATGCCAATAAAATCACATAGTTAATATATATATCAATCTTAGCTTATTTCGATGTTTTGAGCCTTGGCGCGGCTTCCGTCGGATCTATTTGATTCCAGTCGGCGTCAAATTGGGTTAATTTCAACTCAAAATACGCGTTATCATTTTCGATCGTTCGATTTTCGCGCAAATAGCCTTACTTGATCGATTTTGAAGTTTCAAAACTAACGGCGCAATCAATTTCATGAACAAATATCGTTTGGTTTGAGTCTACCGCCGATATGCGTGCATCGATGACTTCGATCGATTGATTATCAAGTTGTGCAATTTTTATATTTTGACCAGTTTCGACGTTCTGAATGCAATGGTAAAATCCATTCATCGATCGGAGGTCATCTGGGCTGACTTTGGCAACGTCCAGTGTACTTCAGCCTCGATTTGTGCGCTGTCACTTCCGATCATTCGACGTTTACACAAACTCGTCCGGATTGAGCGTGGATAGTCTCATTTGATAGTTTTCGACGTTTCAAAGCTAACATTGAGATCAACTTCATGAACAGAGGTCGATTGGACATCGTCATAGCTTTCCTTCCTCGGTATGTGTGTCGGCACATTAATAGCTCGATCGGTTGATCGGTTGATCGTTAGATTGTACAATATTTATATTTCGATCAATTTCTTTCAACGATGGAAGTCCGTTCATCGATCGGGCGTTTCAACCATTTTGGTGGCGTCAGGTGCATTTTGAGCCGATTTTTATCACTTAGTCCGAATTCATTTTCAGAGGCTGACTGACTTGACATGTATATAAAGGTCAACAATTATATTAAAATTATTTGATATTTGCTCAAAATAAAAAAGATATTTTATTAAATACTAATTTTGATTGTCAAATTATAATAAAAAATTATCTAATAATTTTTTTATATATATCTTATCATTTTGATAAAATGTCATCCTATTTTGACTATATATTGTACTCGTCAAATATCATCGCATCGAGCTCGAATTAGAGCACTTCCTCAAAATAAAAAATTAAATGGAATCCCTTTTATTTTAGCAGGTTCAATAAAAATGAAAATAAAATTTATTCATTTTTACTTGAAAAAATATTCAATTAACTCACCTGAGCAAAGTGGGTTCAATTTGATTTTATATGTGAATTATTTAGAGAAATGAAAGTCTCCTCTTCTAAGCTTATGACATGATATTTTTTGAACAAATAAATGAAGAAGGATTTAATTCAAAGAAATTATTAAGTGCAAAGTCTAGATGTAGCTTTCATATTTGAAACTTAATAATATAGCATCATGTGACACTCATCAATATATAATTATCATATATTAGTTGTAAACTATTTTATATTATTATATATTGATATGTACACATGTTATTATTTTCTTATAATTAATATTATATTAATACAAAATAATTTTCAATTAATATACAATAATTATGTATCAAGTGAGCATCATTAAATACTTCATATATTAGTTATAAACTACTATATATTGTTATGTATTGATATTTACATTTATATTATTATTATCATATAATTAATATTATATTAATACAAAATAATTTCAAGTCAATATACCATAATTAGCATATAACATTTATTATTAATTTAAATATAGAGTTATATCTAGACTTAGAATTTTTAGTTATCTCCATTTAGAGTGTAAAGTAAATTTAAATGTAATGTAAAAGAAATGCAGTATATTTGAAATTTTTTTAACTTGTTTGATTGAAAACTCTACAAAGACATGAAATTCTTTTTTCTTGTTTAATAAAATAAATATAATGTAAAGTATTTTTGAGATTATCGGTGGCGATGGTGTCGACAAAATGGCGTCGGCGATGACTACGGTGACCAACGGTGGATTGGCTTTGGTAGCGGACGGTGGTGGTGGTTAGCGGCGAAAAAATACTTTATCGCATGTATTTGGAATTCGCCTAAATCGGATAAATTTCAAATACACCCAAAATGATCATTCTAATGTATTTCAAATATATTACTGTAGGAAGTCCACCAAGGACCTTTTGACCCATCCTAGGTTGTTTGTCAGAGTTTTTGCTCGATGACGTTAACCTGTATGAAAGATGTCGTAGAAAGTCCACCATGGACCTTTTGACCTATCCTAGGTTGTTTGTCAGAGTCTTACTCGATGACGTTAACCTGTGTGGAAGAGGTTGAATTGAATCCACTAAGGATTTTGATCCATTCGAGGTTGTTTGTCAGAGTGTTACCCAATGACGTTAACCTATATGGAAGAGGTCGTGGGAAGTCCACCAAGAACCTTTGACCTATCCTAGGTTGTTTGTCAGAGTGTTACCCGATGACGTTAACCTGTATGGAAGAGGTCATGGGAAGTCCACTAAGGACCTTTATCCTAGGTTGTTTGTCGAGTGTTACGATGACATTAACGTATGGAAGAGGTCAATTAAAACATCCATTTGTGGTTGTAGCCAAAGTTGCTCCTTAACCTTGGTCTCATTTTTCTATGAGTATGAGTGGAAAAACATAATTTACAAAGCTATATCTCTTCTCCATGTTGAAATATCCTCCAACTTTGACTTGTTTCTTGGGATGGAAATCGATTAGATGCTTAACATGGGTGATCTTCTGAGATTAAGAGTTGCCCCAGGTTCGACAGTCTGAAGGAACAAAGTTTGATGAATCTTCATTCTTTGCTTTGCTCTTTAAAAGCTTGAAATGCTCCACCTCGATGGTGGTTTTGATCTTGTTGGAAACTTGGTCGTCATACAAGATAAAATAATGGCAATCGACTTCCCCGACGTAAAGCTGCGTCTAGAAAACCGATTCGGTAGAGTAAAAGTTTTAGCCTTAACCCTTGTGAAATCCAACAATTATTTAAAGAGTGAATAATAAAACTCAAAATTTTTTCGTGGAAAACCCACCGAAGAGGAAAAAACCAGGCTAGCCGATAAAAGCTTCCAGTATGCATTGTTCAGAATACAAGATCTTCCAATCTGGGATTACATGTATATGAAAGGGACAACGCTAGTAACAAACAATGTTGACGATGTTGGACGATGTTTCGATGATATCAACGATAGTGGTCGATGATGATGACCGCAGCGGTGGTCGGACGGCGATGTGGCGATGGCGGCGGCTGGCGGTGGTTGACAACCGTCAGTGGGTAACTTGTGTCTTGGAGGATCTTTAGAGCTCTCTCCTCTCTCTTGCTTGGACTCCCTTCTCCTTCACTTGGCCTCCCTCATATGAGGAATGAGGGGCTTTTTATAGATTGGAGGAGTGGCGTCTCTATAAATACATGCAAAACCCGTACCACTCCACTTCATCGGACGGCTCAAAATGATCCCCTTGATCATATGATGTATTTCGTGCATTTGAATGCTCAAATGATGTCGGAATTATGATATCTTGGGCTTGTTAGATTCGCCTCATCAAGACGCTCGATTTGACTATAAACACTCCATGTTTAAGAGTCGATTGATAATAAACGCTTGATCTCAGTTAGTCTTGATTTCTGATTAGCTTGCTTTCGGCATCAAGATTTGTGCTTCGACTAGAGGAATTTTCAGGGTCATATCAACAACCTCTTCCACACAGGTTAATGTCATCGAGCAAAGACTCTGACAAAAAACCTCGGATAGGTCAAAAATCCTCAGCGGATTCGATTCAACCTCTTCCATACAAGTTAACGTCATCGAGCAAAGACTCTGACAAACAACCTCGGATAGGTCAAAAATTCTCAGCGGATTCAATTCAACCTCTTCCCTATAGGTTAACGTCATCGAGCAAAGACTCTGGCAAACAACCTCGGATAGGTCAAAAATTCTCAGCGGATTCAATTCAACCTCTTCCATACAGGTTAACGTCGCCATCGCGACTCGACAAACAACTCGGATAGTCAAAATTCTCGGATTCAATTCAACATCTTCCACACAGGTTAACGTCATCGGGTAACACTCTAACAAACAACCTCGGATGGGTCAAAGATCCTCAGCGGATTCAATTCAACCTTTTCCATACAGGTTAACATCATCGCCGGATAACCGACAACAACCGGATAGGTCAAAATCCTCGGCGATTCAATTCAACCTCTTCCACAGTTAATGTCATGTAACACTCGACAAACAACCTCGGATAGTCAAAATCCTCAATTGTTCAACCTCTTCCACAGTTAGCGTCGCCGGGTAACACTCGACAAACAACCTGGGTGGGATCCACCGGATTGATTCAACCTCTTCCATCAGGTTAATGTCATCTGTAACACCACGACAAACAACCTGGATAGGTCAAAATCTCAGCATTCAATTCAATCTCTTCCACGTTAATGTCGTGGGTAACACTCGACAAACCTCGGATGGATCAAAGATCCTCGGGATTGATTCAACCTATTCCACAGTGTGCCAGGTAACACTCTGACAAACAACCTCGGATGGGTCAAAGATCCTCAGCGGATTCCATTCAACCACTTCCATATAGGTTTACGTCATCGAGCAAACACTCTGACAAACAACCTCAGATAGGTCAAAAATCCTCAGCAGATTCAATTCGACCCCTTCCATACAGATTAACGTTATTGAGCAAACACTCTGACAAACAATCTCGATAGTCAAAATTCTCGGATTCAATTCGACCCCATACGAGTTGCGCCATCGAAGTCACTCGACAAACAACCTCGGATAAGTCAAAGATCCCGTCGGCCGACCACCGTCGGCCGGCGTCGTGCGCTTAAGCTTCGCCCGACTGCCGTCGGTCACCATCATCAACCATTGCGGCAATCTTCGCCGGTTCACCACCATGCGTCGCCCGGTCATTCTGCCGACTTCACGACTCCATTGCCACCGTCGGCCCGTCGCCGATTCTGCTTCTTGACTCGCCCACTTATCGCCGGTCACCGCTAACATCGCCATCCGTGCTACCGTCGGTATCCGCCGTGCATTACCGTGATCACCGCCATATCGCCAATCTTCGCCGGTCACCACCATCATCACCGGTCATCGCCAACCGACGTTCGCCGTATTGCGCCAATTGCCCAATTACCGTCGGCGCTGCGCTAACCGCCGCTGTCGCCACCATCGTCACCGATCATCACCGATTACGTCGGTCGCCCCGTCGACTATTCGTCGCCCGATTCTCGCTTGCCGACCACCCGTCGGCCTCAAACCCGGACGGTTCGTCACGGTTGACGCTCTTCGAGGGAAAACCGGCGCGTAAATGGAGTCTTGATCGCTTCCAAACGGGCCGGTCGTCAAGGCGGTTGGCCTCTTTGAGGGAAAAGCAGAACAACGGCGTAAATGCCAGGTCTTGATCGCCTCAAACCCGGACGGTCCGCCAAGGCGGTTGGCGCTTCTTCGAGGGAAAACCGGAACAACGGTAGTACCGTGGTCTTGATCGCCTCAAACCCGGACGGTCCGTCGGCGGTTGACGCTCTTCGAGGGAAAACCGGAACAACGACGTAAGTACCGTGGGTCTTGATCGCCTCCAAACCCGGACGGTCCGCCAAGGTCGGTTGACGCCTCTTTCGAGGTAAAACCGGAACAACGACGTAAGTACCGTGAGTCTTGATCGCCTCCAAACCCGGACGGTCCGTCAAGGCCGGTTAACGCCTCTTTCGAGGGAAAACCGGAACAACGACGTAAGTACCGCGGGCCTTGATCGCCTCCAAACGACCTTCTCTAAAGGAGAAGAAAAGGTGCATTCTCCCTTTAGCCCTAGGGGGGTTTTTATAGACTCCTTCTAGGGGCAAAATGGTAAAAAACCGCCCAAAACCGCTGGAAACCGCCCAGAATCGTCAAAAACCGTCGTTCGCCGTCGGCTAGCGCACGCCCTCGCCGCTCATGCCTACGCCGGCGCCGCCGCGCCATGCCGATCGCCAGCCCGGCGCCATGCGGCCGTCGAATGCCGATCAGTCGCCGCCCGCCGCGAATGTCGGTCCGTCGCATCGCTCAGCGACCATGCCACAAATCCATCACGGTCGCCACCGCCGCTTCGCGCAAACCATGCCCACGGACGGCAACCGCTCGACGTGGCCGGGCATGACCGCCGACCAGCGCAGCCCGCCGGCCGTGCCGGCCAGCTGACGACCAGCTTCCGGCGACCCATCCGACCAGCGACGCGTGGTTTTCGCCACGTCTGACTCGAGAGTTCGTGACCCTTCTGGCTTGAGACAGCTTACAAGCGCCCATGCTTGTAGCCTTGCCATACGCCCGCCTAGCGCATGGCGCTGCATGACGCCCGAGCGTCCACGGCGTTCACCGGATGGGTCCAGTAACCTCAAAATCTCGCAGCATACCTACGCATTTGCGACGCATCGCTTCCATAATTATAATCGCTTACATAAAGATCGTTCTCAAAATGTGTGGTTAATAGACTTGCAGTTACTTGAAGAATTTACTATTTTGAAGTACTTGACACATATTTTTGGATGATTAAGATAATATCATCCAAAAATAAGTGATGATATGACCGAAAATTCCTCAATTGACCAAATTTTGATCAGAAAAGTAATCAATCAAAACTAAGAGATCAAGCATTTATTATCGACTCTTAAACATGGGTGTTTATAGTCAAATCGGCGTCTTGTGGCCGAATCTAACAAGCCCAAGATATCATAATTCGGCATCATTTGAGCATTCAAATGCACACAATACATCATATGATCAGGGGATCATTTTGAGCCGTCCAGATGAAGAGTACGGGTTTTGCATGTATTTGAGACGCCACTCCTCCACTATAAAAGCCCTTCCTCATATGAGGCCGTGAAGGAGAAGGAGTCAGCAAGAGAGAGAAGAAAAAGATCCTCCAGCTGCCCACCGGCAACCATTGTCGCGCCATCAGCATCGCCACCGATCCGCCGTCGTCGACCCGCTACCATCATCATCGTGACCACTATCGTTGATATCATTAAACATCGTCGTCGGCGTGTCGTCACGTTATGCATTGTGCGTTGTCTCTTTCTCATATACAATTATGTAATCCGTTGTCGGAAGATCTTCAACAAAGCACGTTAGTGGAAGCTTTTCTTTGCTGGTTTTCCTCTTTTCGAGGTTTTCCACGTAAAATTACGTAGTTTATTATTATTCTTTTAAATACGCGTGTGTGTCTTTGGATTTTTCCGTGAAAACTTTTATTCTGTGGTTTCTAGCACGCAACAATTACAAATATATTTAAATTTATTTTGCGTCATGTCAAATATTCAAAAAATTAAATTTCTTATATTTAATTTATTTTATACTCTAAATGCATTGAAATGTAAGGGGAGTTTGAGAAGAATTACATTTTCAAGCTTTCGACGGGCTCGCTCACGAGTTCGTGAGAGAAAATTCTGAGGGGCTTTCATGCAAATTTCCCTTCCATATTTGTTGACCAGTCGCTATTGCCTATCGACAACTCATTTGTTGCCGCAGGCTTATTTCGTTGAATTATCTCTCTGTCCACCACGTTTCTCGCCACCCGTTCGTTATGCGAATCACGCCGGCTCTTTTTCCCCACCGCACCCACTCCTCGATCTACGTTCCTCTCCCCGTGCATTTCTCATATTCGATCAAATCCTTCGAGAACGTGTGTTAGGGTTGACGTTTTAGTCAACTTGTTTGCTTAGTATTTTTCGTTGTCTTTCTGTTGTAATGTTTCTCTGATCTTTGATTTGATTTGAACTTGGTTCCATTCAAATCGGCTAACGAAGGGATCAGGTGGAGGAGGAGCTCTAATGGGTCATAGAGTGGATCATGAATACGATTACCTCTTCAAGATCGTCCTAATCGGTGATTCCGGCGTCGGGAAATCCAACATACTGTCGAGATATACGCGGAACGAGTTCTGCTTGGAGTCTAAATCCACGATTGGGGTGGAATTCGCAACGAAGACGCTTCAGGTGAGACATTCTATTGATTCCGATTTTGATTTGGGAAAACAATGGAGGGATCTATTTTTGCTGCCGCTGAGGCTGAATGATTTATGATTTAAGAGTTGCTACGTTGGAGTGAATGTAGTTCTGGATAGTAGTGTCAGGGTGTTACTGAAATGAAGATAAATTAGCTCATGAATTTTGTTACCGCCAAGTTAAAGCTTATGGATTAGGAATATCTAGTGTGAAAGCAAATGATTGCTTCCTTTATTGTAGAGATCTGACGAGGTATTCATAGCTTATTTATTTGGACGTTGATCTAGATTTCATCTTCAGTATTTTTTTTCTGTGGGATGTTTCTGAGCCTAAAATTCATCATATTAATTTGGAAATGCGAATAACAAGCAATTCTATCTCACGTTTGTAAGACATTATTTAACTTTTGGGTTCTGATTTGCTCTTACTTGTCAATTACTTAATGAGTACTACCTAAGCCAACCTCATAACAGTATAAGCAATGTAGTTTTGACCTTGCATTCAACAGATCTACGAGCATGTAAGTTAATTGCCACTGTTTTCAAATACGGTAAAAGCCAGTTGTTCAAAATTCATTTATTTTGAGACCGTTCTGTTTTTGTCTTTTTTTTTTTATTATTATTATTATTATTTTTTATTGGATGTACTCACATTCCACAGCTAAGAACAGCATGTATTTTCTTTTTTCTTTTTCTTTTTTTCTTTCATTGGAGGAATATATATGCATTCATGATCATGATTGTGCTATATAGGTCATATGTAGATCATTAAGTATTCCTGCATTATCAATATGCTTATTTTACAGAGATTTCTTTGATCATGGGTTAATTGAATGAAGTCACCAAACAATACTTGTCTTGCACATTTTTGTATCAAATTCAATTTTTCTTAGTTGAAACAAAAAAAATTGTTGCATTGTTTCTTGTCGTGATTTCCAAAAAAATTTTGTAGAATAGCAATTTTATTTGGCCAAAACAACAAATTTCACGTCTCAGTGCTGCTATCCCATTTGTTATATTTCAATGACTCCAACAGCCCTTATTTGCATGAACTAGGCATGTGATGTAATTAAGCCTAAGCGTGATTGTGAGTCTTTATGATTTTAAATCTGAAGATAAGCTTGAGCCAATAGTTGAGCTTGAGACCATGCCGAAGACCATAGTTGTACATAAGGAGATTCACTATTCTCTAAACCCTATAGATAGAGATGCAAATTGATTGTCGACTTTCTGTATTCCTATGGACTCTTTCACAAATTTGCTTGTCCATCCACAAATACCACCATTACAATGCTACAATGATGAGTTTGTGTTGTCATGTATGTCAACAACATGTACCATATCTTCTATGAGATTGTTTTAAGATAGATCTATGAAGCTTTGAGATGTCTGAATCAAAGTCTCTAAATTTTGTTGCATATTTAAAAGATATTTTTTGAAATAATTCCTCCACCTCATCCGCTAAGGCCATCAGATTTTCAAGCAGTAGACTTTTATGTAACTCTTTAGGAGAAGACAATCATAGGAACATCACCACAACACAAGAATTTAAGTCTAGATTATTTTATGAATTAATTATTTTATTTTATTTAAATGAGGTTTTTAGTTTTTTTAAAATTAGCATTATTTATCCTTTAAATAATATTATACTTGAAATTTGAATTAGTTAGTGATAAATAAAATTAGATTTAATTTTAAATTAGTTAATTTTATCTTTGTATTCCTATTCCTATAACTAAGGATTCATGCTTGTATTTTGAATCAGTTGATTGATATATTTAACTTCAAACTCTCTTATCTTCTCTCATATTCCTCGTATGGAGGACTCCAATTTCTTTATATTTTCACTATCACTCAATATAAAAAGGCCTAAAATGATTGGATGGTGAGTTGTATGACGTGCTTATTTATAGTAAGAATATTCTCATCTTTTAGCCTATCTGCAAATACCACCTGTTACTGGCAAGCAATTTTGATCACCCAACTATCTATCAAGCAGTTATACAAAAAAATTTGATAAGCACCTCTAGCAAACAACTTCGGCATGTATGCCATCTTCTCTTTAGCTTTTGCTCTCATTCGCTCCTAGTGATTAAGGAACTCTTTGGAGGAAGCTCAACACTAAAAGTAGATTGCTTCTCAGCCATCATACAACAATCAATAGAAATGGAGCCTAGAAGATGAGGCAAGGAGGAAATTCTAATAATGAAGGACAATGATCTATATTTATTAAACTCACGACACTTAACATATATGGAGAAGTCAAATCAGCTCAAATTAGCATGTGATATGAATGTCAAAAAGAATGACCTCCACATTTTTATTATTTTTGAAATTACTTAAAAAAGGAGAATTGAAAAACTAAATGTGCCACCAAACTTACTTAGGCTAAGTCTAATTTAATAATGGAATATGAGAAGTTGGTAACATAAACTAATTATATTAAATTTGTTAAGCAATTAAGCATCGTCCATTCAATGACTAACTAGAAGAAGTCACCATCATCATGATGAACTCTCCTATCTATTCAACTCTAGAGGTCAACTAGGTAGATTTACTGAACTCAATCTGGCTACTCAGTAGTACTCGGCCAAGGAAGACGGAGCTGACCAACGACTTCGCACAAGACCACTTCATATTTAGAAAGTCTTAAATGCACATCTAAGATTTTTAGGAGCCACAATTTGCATATCTTTAGTCTATGGAAAGCTTTCAGCAAGCCCAGATTTAAGGACATTGAGGAAATCAAGTTAGCTTTTGCCAATATAAAAGGCCACCAATTGGCCCTTGGCTGCATATAGTGCAGCTCTGTTTATCAGAATTGGCATGCAAGAAATTCAAAAAAGCATCGAAAAATATATGCCATCAACAATAATGCGTACTAGGGTTTTAGAGGCCCTTGCCCGCACCCACTGCTTTACTATCGAGGAGCGCTAGGGCACTATTTGACCCAATGGGTTGTCATCTTGCTATGTGTGCTGTACCCCTCTTCTGGTTGAAAATTAACATTGATGAGGCCCTATCTGCATCTCACTAAGCTGGTCTTGGTCTTGTGATTAGAAACTACAATGGAGAATTTATCAGGGCAGCAGAGAAACATATGGAACACTGGGATAGCACCCAGGTGGAATTGGAGGTGGCCTTATTCATCAGACACATCATGGAGCCATGGATGGTTGAATCAAATGGGGTCATTCTTGAGAGTGACAATAAGACTGTTATTAAGCTTTTCCAACACACCATGAAGGACTGCACTTGGGCCTCCCAGTCGGCCCTTAGTACTGACATAGCCTTTCTCCTTCAACTCAAGCAAGTGATTTTCTGTCTTATTATATCAAGAGAAGATAACAAATCTATAGATTTTGCTACAAATTTGCTTAATAATATATAATTTGTATGGAACATCAATGGCATTGATCATCTCCCCTCTGAATTTTTATTTTTCCTGAGGGAGGATAGTATACCACAAGATAGTGTTTAGTCACACTTTTTATATCTTGTAACTTTTTGCTTCATTAATGCAAATGCATATGTTCAGAAAAAGCTTTCATTAAACCACATCTATAATTCAATTTTTTTTTAATATAATTTTCTTACAGAGCTATGTCTTTACTGTCACGTATATATACGAGGTTAGAAGGCAAGCCTTGGACAGTAAATTATCTCTAGATTTTTACTATCTAGTAATAAGAAATCTTAGAGCTTCTCTTCCTCTCTTTCTCTCTTTCGTTGTTGTTTGTAGCCAATCTCATGGGTAAGATTAGGGTGTCTCATAAGGATATATTTAAGTTCAACAATCATCCTTACTTTTGCACTTATTCACTTACTTACAACCTTACTCCCATCTTGCGTGTAAACAAGTTATATAATATAATTAAAACACTTTTATTTCCAAAGTTATTTTTTTTTTTCAAATATTAAGTTTTATTCATATCCTCACCATAAGGGGCAGAAAAGTAGAAATTAATATCACCACAACTATTAATTTGGTTAGACCAAGAGACCACCGCGCAACAAATTTCAAACATTAATTTCACCTAAAAAAAAATTGATAGGAGGGAGTGACATGCGGATATCTTTTATAGAAAGAAGGAATAAGCTAATCACGAGATGCATGATTTCACCATTAAGGGAATTGAAGAGATGAGTTTGACAGAAGTAAGAAGACGCTGGAACCTATTACTTAGCAGACAAGTATTGTACCAGTATGATAGGAGAGAAAAACATTGAAAGGACAAAGAGGTAGATCTTGAGAAGATGGAATCCTATAGAATGGAGAAAGATTGACGGATAAGTGAAACTAGAGGAGAGATTATGGAAGGGATTTTCTTAAATAGAATTTTGTCATTCTTTAATCAAAATAATATTTATTGAACTCATTTATAAAAATAAAGTTTGCAATTGAAAATCAACTAAATCGAGTTGAAATCTGGATAACTCCTAAAAGTTTATCATCTTAAGATAGTCCTAACAATTAGATGTTATAAAATTGAAATATATTTTAAACCAGTTATAAATATAAGAATATTTTGAAAATACTTTTTCCTGTACATTTGTGGTTCTAGAATCTCTCTAGGAACTTACATGTGGAAGAACTTTGGGGGATCTTTGAAGAAGTGTTGGACATCCCGAGTGTCTTATTCTTCAACCATGGGCCAGCCTACCTTCAAAAACATAAAGTTGAGCATTTTTAAACTTGGAGACTTGTTGTTAGTGCTGCTGAAGGCAACTTGCTGAATCTCCTCCATCAAAAAAGGCAATGATAGAGGAGGCGCCATCATTAGGAATGGTTTCACTAGCAGGAATATTAACACCAGCATCCCTATGGCCTGTATTTCGTGTTACAGTGAGAAGCCAAAAAAATGAGATCAATTGTCATCATCATGTATTTCAGAGGAGATGCAGGATAGGTTGGACCAGGGGAAATTTTTGCTTAGTATCAAGTAGACCTTATGTTTGAACATTTTGTAATGCATCCTTTCAAGAAATTGAAGGAGTAATGTTTGCTAGAACGTTTAATAGTTGTACAGGCATATGTGTATCAAGACATCATTAATTGCAAGAAGGGCCCTGGAGAACCCCAATTCATCAAACATGTGATTAGAAAAAGGGCTTAAAACCTTGATATATTGGTTGTACAATTTAGTTCTTCAGGAATGAAATTAACAGTTTGATTTGATACAAAGTGAGTGCAAAAATGTAGATTATAAATACTTTTTGTTTTTTAGTTTAGTGCATGTTGTAGAATTTATTGTGCAATAAGCCACTATCTTGTTCTTTAATGCTTTGCAAGCACATTTAATTATGGGTGTTTTCTTGATGCAGAAAGACTTGCCTTCCAATAATAACCTCTTTGAGATATTTTTTGTGTGCATATCTTTCCAGAACACAGAATTGGAAATCATGCTAGCTGAACTTTTTTGATTTGTTTCCCTCTTAAACTATGGCAAATGCTCTAATGATTCCTTTATAAAATATTTGTTGGCCTTTCTCCTTAGAATAATATTACTGTCACAATGATTTGATTCAAATTATTGTGGTCTCATTGCGGATTGCATGTCCACAAAACTTTGAAATATACATATGTTTTGTGAATTTTGGAATTCATTATGGATGTATAAATGATCAGACCATTTGATTTTTAATAACAAATTCAGATCCATGACTAGTAAAATTACAGTTTTTATGTAAGGTAATTGTTTATATCATCGTAGGAATAGAGGCTACAGTGTAGCCTGCGCACAGGTCTCCTGCCAAAAGAAGCGTAGTGAGGGATTGACATAGGCAACGTTACCTTTGAACTTGCTTACTATAGATATTATGGCCTCTAGAAACACGCTATTCATACTCCTAGCCTGCATTTTATGATTTCATGGTATGGGCTTGATTTATTGGATGGAAAATGCATTTTGATCTCCCCTATTTGCATTTTACCTCTCACTAACAAAGTAGCCTTGGCAAAATTACTCTAAGCTCAGCTTAATTGTGTAATAATAATACCCATGGACGATCAGTTTTTTCTTTCACATAACCATTCTACTCCATTTTAATTAAGCTACGCTGGTTTCACCATATGAAAGAAAACATATGGAAATGCTTTTAAAACTATACTTTATTCACAATCCCAATAAAACAAAACCAAAGCGGATGATGTTTGCCATAGGGCAACATTCATCGTTCTTATTCTAGGCAAAAATATTATGATTATGCTCGGCAAACGGACATTTTGGCCACTAATTTCTATGTTGAGATATGAGTTCATCACTCTATAATTCTATTCCTGTTAATAGTTGAAGCTGAGAACATAAAGTCTGAATTCAATCTACTAGTGTTTAATATTCAGTCTGCAATTAGTTGTTTAACAATTATTCACATCTATGAAACCACAATCTAATTGATTCACTATTCATTACAAAAAAAAAAAAATCACTATACAATATAAATATCAACAAAAACTGAAGGTCTGATGTTTACTATTGAAACAAATATGTACCATTAACAGTTAGAAGGGAAAACAATTAAGGCTCAGATATGGGACACAGCCGGTCAAGAGAGGTACCGCGCCATCACCAGCGCCTACTATCGCGGTGCCGTAGGAGCACTCCTAGTCTACGACATCACGAAGCGGCAAACCTTCGAAAACATCGAGAGATGGCTGCGCGAACTCAGAGATCACGCCGACTCCAACATAGTTGTTATGATGGTGGGAAATAAATCCGATCTGAACCATCTGAGAGCAACTTCAACGGATGATGCAAAGGCCATGGCTGAGAGAGAGGGGCTCTCATTTATGGAGACATCTGCATTGGAAGCACTCAACATCGAGAATGCATTTCAGAAGATTCTCACAGAGATTTACCACATCGTCAGAAAGAAGGCGCTCGCCGCACAAGAGGCAGCTGCCTCTGCTGGGCCTCCCATTCAACGAACAACAATCAATGTAGCAGATTCCACTGCAAGTGCAAGTAAGAGCTGCTGCTCCACTTAAGGTGGGTTCTTATAGTATGGATCATTATTGATTAGATATTTTCAAGGGTTCTCATCATTTACTTTAATAGTTTGTTGTGAGTGTAGGTAGTTTTGAAGAGGTACAATTACTGGCACACGATGAACTTAAGCGAGTGTTTTAGATAAACTGTATTCTAGATTGATTCTTGTACTGTGGGGCTCAAGGCACTGCAGTAACATTCTATTGAATCTGATTTGTGATTCCCTGATTTGTGTGAAATCAATTTTAAGTTTCCGATGCATATCGATAAGGTTTGATCTATATAGCAATCGCAATTTTGATAAACTGTATTCTAGTTTTCGGCTGCTTTTCGCCGTCGGATCAGTAGCTGCCACGACTTGCCTCAACGTCATCAATTTATATATTATTCAATAAAAATACAAAATTTATTTTTATATCAAATAAATTTTATTTTAAACTAAATTTAAATTAATTAATTAAAAAAATTGATTCAAAGAGTCTATTTTGGAGGTAGTTGTACCTGTACAGTTGAAAAAATAATTATATTATTTTAAAAGAAATTATTGTCTAACAATTTTATGAATATTATAATTTATTATTATCTTAAAAATATATTATAATTTTTTAGTAGTCATTATATTCTCTCTGTCAAATTAATTAAATTTTATGGCCCTCATTTTTCTCAAAAAAAAAAAAAAAGAAAGAAAATCACCGTGAATGATAAGGCATCCGTCAATCATATTTTAAAAAAAAAAACAATTACGATTTTTCTAAGTATAAGCAATAAACCCCAACGCACGTCGTTAAAAATTTTTAAAAAAAATATTCCCAACCCGGTCGGCGATTTAAAAAAAAAAAAATTTTGTTTTACTTTCTCATGTATTTGGATAGGAATGCCAACGAGTAGTCAAAAAAAAAAAATTTAAATTTATTCATTTTTACAATTAAAAATAAAAGAAAGGATCAAAAGGATAAGGCCTTCATCTCAACTACAGCTCAAGTATCAGTGGACCAGATCGCCGGTCCATAGACCGCCGCCCGGCCGTCGTTCTGCACCACCAGCACATAGAAACCGTCGGCGTCCGCTGCCTTGCTCGCCCACACAACCTTGAACCGGTCGTCCACGACGGCGAGCTGGCCGCGGTGGTCGAGCCTCACAAAGCAATTCATACCTTTCCCCTTCGTCCCGCTCTCCCAAACGATCCCTTCCGATGCCTTGACGAGCTCCAAGCTACAATCTTCCTTCATAACCAGCGCATGATCTCCGCTCCCCAGCTTCGATTTATCGTACAGAACCTGCGAGGAGAACATGTGGTTGCGAGCATTGGTCGAGTGCTTTACCACCTCGGCGCCGCCGTCCGAGCGGAGGCGGGGCGTTGATGTTGACCAGATCGACGGGCCGTAGATGGCGACGTGGCCGTCGGGGCGGAGAAGGGCGGCGTAGCGACCGGTCTTGGTGGGGGGAGAGGAAGACCAGATGGTGGAACCGTTGGGGGATCGGATGAGGAGCTGGCCGCGGTCGGAGAGGGCGAGGGTGCAGTTACTGGTGTGGAGATTGCGAGTATTGGATTGGAAGCGGAGGGTGGGGTTGTAGAGGGCGAGGTTGCAGTCGTCGTGGATTGTGAAAACGGCGTTACGGGTGGAGAGCTGGGTGTTGGCAGGGAGGATGTCGCCGGTGAAGAGGAGGTTGGTGGCGGTGGAGGAGGAAGGGGAGGGGAGGAGGAATAGGACTGTGTAGAGGAAGAGGAGTTGGTGGGTAGGGAGCGCCATCGTTATGCTTTTGTGTGATAGCTTCTTGAAGGTTATTTAATTCATAGTTATGTGGAAATCGTGCGTGATGGGTGGGTTAGCATTAATATTTAATGATTCCTTTTTTTTCTTTATGATAAATTTTGTAATATTTAATAATATTGAGGCCCACGCGGCCACTAAGAGATAAGGCCCCTAATCGTGTCATATGGGTAGATATAGTTAATTAATATCCAAATGACTTTGATTAGGATCCAATATATATATATATATATATATATATATATATATATATATATATATATATATATATATATATATATATATATATATATATATATATGTCATATTAGAATGCTTATGATGATATAGATTAAAGTTTTCTTCATAATTTGTACATATATTTTACATGGATAAATAGGAGAAAAATTATATAAATGAGAAGCATGGAGTTTTTGAGAGAAAATCTTAAAGAAAAAAAAATAAATTTCTATTAATTCGATAGAAATCAATAAAAATAGTTTCGCTAATATCAGTTGGTGATCATAGTGATATGCTATTATTATGATTAGAGAAATGCTGTTTTCATATTTTCTTTAAGGCAATCATTTTGATATTTCTAATTGTGCATTAATGATCTATTTCTATTTTGAATGTTAGATTTTTTTTTTTTTTAATTTGTTCAGAATATGCAAAATTGGAGCTTATTTTTAGATTTGTTTTTTTAAAGTTTTTATCAGCACTCTTTTTAAAATTGCTGATATTTTTATAAAATCATCAGCTTATAAAAATTTTATAAACTAAAAAGAAATTAGGCATACTATAATTAATTTGATTATTCATATGCATATATTGCTTTAATTTAATATTACTTTTATATGTTGCAAAAATGAGAAATTATTTTGTGTGGAGCATAGATTATTAGAATTGTCTTATAGGCTGTGTACATAGACAAAAAGATATGTATTAGCCCATATAGGGGTGTAAACAAGTTGAGTTTTGACTTAGCTAAGCTTATTTAAACCCTGCTAAGCTCAAGCTTGAGCTCGACTCTATTGTTCGAACTCGTTTCAAAAGCTCGAGTTCGTTTAAAAAACTCGATAAATTATTGAATCGATAATGTGATATATGATGATTGTAATTTGTTATTACAGTGAACGATAACTGAATTAATTAGACTGAGCTTGTTTATGAGCTCAAGCTTGAGCTCATGGCTCGATAAGTTTGACTCACAAACTCGTTAACGAGTCGAGTTCAAGTCGGCTCACAAGCCAGCTTGACTCACTTACACCTTTAGCCCCATATATATAATAATACACAGTAATCCGAACGTTCTAGTCTCCGCACATAATAATCTCTTTACAAAAAGTAAACCATAAACGTAAATTGATTTCTAAATTAATACTTATGCATAGATTCATGGGAGGTTTAGTTATATAATTCAAAAGGAGCATTTACTTAACCATTTCATTGCTAGAAAATATCAAATTTAAGAAGAGGTCATTTTGCACATCCATTATCATCATGTGCTTACAACAATTGATTATAATAAAAAATAAGAAGATTATTAATCTCCTTATCTCATGGCCTATATAAGCTTATTTCAACAATATTTAAAATTATTAATATAATAAATCAAGTGATCTTAAAATTAGAAGATTGTACTTATTTTAGAAAAAAGTTCCAAAAATATTTTATGAATGATCCAAAGACCTAATAAACTTGGGACAAGCTTAGGAATAGATCAAAAATTAATTTTGACTATATTAGAGCCATTAAAAAATTTAATATGATAATTATTAAATCTAAAATTGTCTGTATAATAAAACAAAAACTTTCTTATATACCTAAAAAATAGAGTTATAAATACCTAACAACGAGTGGCGAGTTTAATGACTCATCCAATAATTATTAAACTATTGATTGTTAATACTCAAGCTCTTATAAGTAAAATAAAAATTTATTTTTACATTATTAAAAAATTATTAAATATTACACTTAATTATTAATAATTATAATTAAATAAATATTAAATATGTAATTACTAAAAATAAGAAAATTAGATCCTTTTTTCTTTTCAAATCTAACATTGTTTATATACGAACCTATATATGATGCATTATATCTATTATTCATATTTATTAAATTATATGATCATTTTGTTGGGGTAAAAAAGATAAGCGCATATGCATTAGCCGAAAAAAAATAATAATAATAATAAATATAAATAAAAAAATTTCTATTAATGATCCATAGTATATATCTAAAATAAAATATTATTATTATAGAACTGATAAATATTCACATCATAAAATGGCACAGAAGGGGCTGTACCAAATTCTTAAAAAATTTCATAAAAAATAATTAATATTTCCATAAAATCAATGCGCGCATAATTGTACATATCACGAAGTGATACTTAAGAACTTCATAACTATTTTTTGTTCATTTTGAATAAAAAAATTTAAAAAATATTTACAAATAAATCACCTAATACATATATATATATATATTTACAATTTAACCATATATTTACATAAACCACGATCAAATCATTAAAAAATTTATAAAAATAAAAAATATAAATTTAACTTTTGTCATAAATTTCAATATTTTAAAATAATTTTAAAAAATTAAAATTGAAAGTGATTAATTTGCAAATACAAAAGAATAGGATGATTGTATGTAAAAGCCCCAAAAATTAAATACTAAAAACCATAAGCAAATATAAACACATAAATTAAAACAAAATTATAATATAATAAAATTCGCAATGCAGACTGTCCTCCCACTTTGTGTCTAACAAAGAGATGCGAGTTCATGAAACTGTTAAGTATTACTGAATTCTTCTAAGTAGGAGAGTTTTTATAATAACCGATAAGTCATCATTTTTTTTTCTTTTATATTTATACAATTTTTTTAATATTTGATAACATTTAGATCTGTTAAACACTCAGCATTCACTGAACATTCGCCTAATAACTTAAAAAAAATTTCATTGATTTTAAGAAAATATACCTTTTTTTTCCCTCATTCCTGAAAGATAAAGTGAAAGTAAATGGAGATGTTGCAGATATAACTGTCTAAAAAATTATAGTGAATATTACAACAAATAATAGTATTCTAACACTCCATAAAATCAGATTAAAAAATATAATTTTTTAAATACAAAATTTTAAAATATACGATTGAAAAGTTGCTTTCAGAAAATTGTGCTCCAAAAGCTGTGCCCCCAACGAGTACTCAACAATGATCATGTAAATGAATTTAGCACAACAGAGATTTGTCCGTAGTTTATGTAAACCTGTAAGCTGGGTTTGAGAAATTTTCGATGTGTCCTGCTAAATCTACAGTAAAAACATGGTTATTCAGATGAGAATCACCTTTGAGATGAACTGAAAATGTATTCTGCGAGTTGTCAGATTTGCCAGTAAGAAGAATGCCAGATTCAAAAACCTTTCCACTGAAGTTCAGGTTATGTTACTGAGTTCTCGTTTGAACCGAGAACTGATATCAGAAGCTTAAGGAAAACATCACTGAATTGTGACAAAACTCTCCTGCTTCATTTTCATAAGGTTATTCTCAATGTTACGGAGCACAGGCCGATATCTGCATATAATGGAAAGAAAAGCAAATGACTACAGGAATCATGAGAAAAATCTGCATATATATCAGAGGCAACAAGCAATATGAGAGACAACTACAGGCGGGTGAGATTGTTGTATGCTTGAACTGCGTGTTTGAGTTCAGCTGAAAGCTTCATGATCTCTGCTGATAATGCCTCAGCTTTACTTTGCTCCTTAGCAAGCCGTTCCTTTAAAATTATATAAATAAATAAAAGTTAAATTAGAGAACTGAATAATACCTCAACATATCATCTAGTAAACACATTTCAAAACATCTCACTATTACAAAATCAAAAGCTTATGACCTGTTCGAGAACAATTTTTGTTTTTATGCTATGATTTCTTTTAAAATGTATGTTTAGTTTCTATTTTTTATAATGTTTTATCTTTAAAAATAAATTACATAGTTTTTGAAAATACTCAAAATACCTTTTTAGATGTTTTCATTATTTTACAAATGAAAATCACCACTATCAATCACCAACCACTATAGTCAAGCACAGCTAACAGTCACCTCTATTGGTGCCACCATCATCATTAGAGACAAAGTAGCTACTGCCACAACCATTACCAAACACCACCACCAAAAACAATCTATATTTAGGATGTCAAATATGTTCATATGCAATACAAAAACAAAAAGCCTTTATCCCACTAAGTGAGGTCAGCAACATGAGTCCTTTTCTATTGTGTCATATTGAGTATTAAGTTCTCATTTAATTCTAATAAAATATGATCATTTTTTATACTTCCTAATCTAGTCTTTTTAGGTCTATCTCTACTCTTCTTAATATATGCCGAATCTAATGCATCTACTCTCCTAACTAGGTCATCGAAGAACAGACAATTTATATGACCCAATCATCTAAGGCGACTCTCTCTAATCTTATCTGCCACTGGAGCTACTCCAACCTTTTCACATTTATATTTATTTTGCATTTTATCTCTAAGTGTAAAGCCACTCATTCACCTGAGCATCCTTACCTTTGCAACACTTAAAAATGTTGTTATTGGCCAACATTCTGAGCCATAAAACATTACAAGTCTCAACACCATCTTATTTCTCTCAAGTCTAAGCAGTACTTTTCTATCACATAATATGTCTGATGCATTCCTCCACTTCAACTATCCAACTTAAATTCTACTAATAACAACCCTATCTATTTCACCATTACTTTGAAAGCGTTCATTCTTTTTAATGACTTGATCACCTATTCTCACAACTCCACCACTATATCTTCTATAACTAAAATTATACTCCATATATTCAGTTTTAGATCTACTCAAACGAAAGCCTTTAGACTCTAAGGTTAATCTCCATAATTCAAGTTTCTCTTGAACTCCCTTTCTAGTTTTATTAACAAGAAGAATATCATTAGCAAAAAAGCAAACACTAAGGTACATCATATTATAAATGTCTAGTAAGAGCATCCATATCTAAAACAAAAAAATATGAGCTTAAAACCGATCCTTGATGTAATCCAATTGAAATAGGAAAATACTTTGACAATCCTCCTTATGTTTGAACACAAGTAACAGCACCAGTATACATATCCTTAATGACTTGAATATAAATAATATTAACTCATTTCTTTTCTAGAACTCTCCAAAGCAATTTTCTTGGAACTTTATCATATGCTTTCTCTAAATTAATAAATAACATATGTAGATCTTCCTTAATCTCTCTATAATTTTCCATTAAACTACTGAACAAATATGCAACATCCATAGTAGACCTACCTGGTATGAAACCAAACTGGTTTTGAGAAATTTTTGTATTATGTCATAACATGATCAATTACGCTCTCCCATAATTTTAATGTATGGTAAATTAACTTTAATTCCACTATAATTTGCACACTATTGTGCATCACTATTATTCTTAAAAATAGGAACCATCAAACTCTTCCTCCACTCATCTGACATCTTCGTAGTCTTACAAATAATATTAAAAAGATTTGTAAGCCAAAAATTCCTTAATCTCCTAAGCATTTCCAAACTTTATATGAGTATCATTAAGTTATACTGCTTTTTCACATTTCATTTTCTTTGAAGCCTCTCTAACTTCAATTTTATTAATACGATGATAAAAATAAAATTCTCTATTTTCATTTGGGATACTGAAGTCACTAAAGTCAATCGTATTCTCACAACCTACATTGAAAGATTTATCAAAATATCTCTTCCACATATGTTCAATATTCTTTTTTAAGAAAAGCACTTTATGATTTTCATCCTTAATATACTTAAACTAAATCTTTACTTCTCCTATTTGTTTTGCTTGGCTAACTTATACATACATCTTCTGCCACTTTTAGTATCCAATCTATTACATAAATTATTTCTTGCACATCTTGACTCCACCACCAACTATTTTTATTAATAAGCATTGTTCTTTTTGATTCTCTAAGTATAATCTCACTTGTAACTTTTTTCCACATAACATTAACTTCTTCATAAACATCATAAATTTTAAGATCTTGTGATTTACTCTTAAAAAATATTTTTAGTAGCATTCTTTAAATATCCCCATCTAATTTTAATTTATTTTTCATCTTTCAACCTTTCATCTTAAAATTCAAAATCAATAGTTAATGCTGGGGTTTTTAAACTTTCACCTAAAATAATTTTATAGTCTTTAAAATCTAAATTATCTATTTTTCTTATCAGAGGATAATCACTTTGTATTTTTAATAGATCCATTCTGAATAAGTGATAATATGCTCATCACTTTTCCTAAATAAAGTATAATATTTATAAAATCATAAGCTAAAGTAAAATCAATATGGTCTTATCTTCTTCATTAGTCACTCCAAACTCATAGCCCAATAAATACTTTTAAAATCTTCTACCACTCTATCAACATGTTCATTTAAATCTCTTCCAATAAATACTTTTTCTTCAATAGGTATCATTTGTATTAATCCTTCTAGATCATTCTATTTTTTTTTTTCTTTTGAGCATACATCCAAACCTATTTGAGAGACATAGCATCAACAACAATCTTTAGAATTATAATTCTATCTCCAATTCTATTAATTTCACAACACTATCTTTAAACCTAAACTATCTATCTCCTTTGCCTTTTCTCTAACCAATTTAGTTTCTTGAATACATAAATTATTTATCTTCCTACAAACAAATAATATCTAATTTACCTATAAGAATACCTATATTTCAAGTTCCTACACGCTAATTTTATATTCATAAACTAGCTTTTTTATCCACATAATGTGTGATAACCCTTATTTAACACTGCACCTGAGCGTCGATACAGTGGTCCTTTTACACTTTTCACTGTATTTAGGCCATACAATGCTGCTTCCAGGAAACGCCCTAGCATACACACAATATATTAGAGTATTCATGTCAAAATTTTTCGACAAGTTTTACGTTAGTTGTCGACTACCTAACACAACTCTTCAAGTTTCTCATCCAGAACTTGAGACCTTACAATGACAATGCAATATTCAACAAAAACAAAAACAACCCATATTTTGAATGCCAAACATACTTCACTTTCATATCAATACATAAAAAAAAAATGTAAAGTAAAAATAAAAAGTGATCTCAAACAGCCTCTTAAAAATCATAGTTAGGAGATCAATACAAATAAGGCTAAACCCTAAATTGGTGCCACAATTATATGAATGTGACCAATTTAGTCCCATTGTATTACATTTCTCCAATTTCTTGACTATATAAATAAATGGAGGACCATCTTGGAATTTATTTATATAAAGATAAAATATGTTATGATTGAAACCATACAAAAAGGCTGATGCCTGAAAATTTGTTGCGCTCTTAAAAATGTAAGTTTATTGTCTTTCAAAAGTAATCAACTTGTTGCAGCTACATCCAAAAATTTGTCATCATGTGTAAATAAAATCTAATGGCATATCATGTTCTTTGTAAAGTCTCTGAGCATTTCGTAGGAAAGAACTTTCCATTCACAAAAATAAGATACCAAAATTTATTTAGCACTGATAATCTACAACCAAAACAAAGTCTTCACCAACCTTCAATCCTATTTATTTGTAGCCTTGCAATGGAAAGACCAATGTTAAGATTTTTATGTTAGGTGGCCATGTCTTAATTTCATCAATACATCTCATTATGACAGTTCATCTAGTGAAGGTGCAGTGACTAATTCATCAAAAAGGAATGGATACTTTAAAAACTTAACACTTGTCGTCCACAAAAAAAAAAAAAAAAAACGATAGACTAATTCAAAGATGATTTTACTGTAAATGGTTTGTCGCAAATTATGCCCTATTATAATAAACCAAGCCATGACCAAGTTCATTAAGTGGATGGGGATAAGATATTTCAGACAATTACCAGAGAATTTCCTAATGTTTAAAAAGAAAAACAAATAACGATTTCCATGTAAGATTTCCAGAAAAAATGATAATAGCATCTACTAACTAAAAATAATAATAACATGTTCACATTGATGAGATTCAAAAACATCGGGAGAACACTGCTTCTCATTCATGTTTTAAAACAGACCTTAAGAAGTTGGTTTTCAGTGACATGGTCTTGAGGAATAGAAATATCTGCAGTACTTCTCCCAAGTTCAGTATGAAATAGAACACTACTATCTCTTGGTTGCATGGAATGGATTTGTTCAGATCTGAGTTTATCAAGAAGTAGACGAAGCTCTTCATTCTGCTTCAAACAGTCTTTAACCTGTATTTCAATTAAATATGCATGCACTGGAGATTAATAGAGTATAACTTAAAGCCAAGAAGATGCAGAAACAGATTAAAAAAAACAATCCATCTAATTCGGAACAGTTCAAAAGAAACAAAAAATATAATTCCTATCTAATCACTAAAAAAATCTAGAACTGCTGAGCACAAAGACAAAAAAATAACTTCGTCATATACATAGATTTAATTAGTGGCCATCAAAAACCAAATAGCAGTTTGATCCACTTGTAATTATCTCATCAAAAATCATCTACAAGATTTAACTATGGGAGACAATGGAAAGAAGATGGCAGACATCTTCAGTTTCATGAGAAAAAAAAGTTTGGAAACGGACATCTTCAAAATGCCTGATCGAAGATTGTTCCTTAATTCAACTAGCAAACATATCATTCATAGAAACTGCAGTCTGAAAACATATAGTGAACCATGCTTTATGATTATATTCTCATGTAGATATGGCAGAATAAGATTAACCAATTCATATTATTACAATTCAATCAACAAATTAATTAAAGTGAATAAATGGTATGCATTGGCAGGCAGAAAACAGGGATGATGTTAATCCTCTAAAGAACAAGCAAAAGAGTTTGCCTACAGTTTTCTAGTATGTCAATCACAAAGTAAAAGCATACAGAAAGATGTACAGGCTGGAACCAGGTGAAAATAAAATATGTTTCCAGGCCCAATTCATTGGTCACACAGACACATACAGAATTTGCCCCAGCATTTACATAAAAAAGCAGCGATGGTTAAGCAGACCATTGGGTTTTATAAGAAACTAGGCTAAATATAATACCACTTCTCAAGGATATAGAATATTCCATGGGCTAAAGAACAAGTGTGTAAAACAAGAGTACCTGGATTAAGGATTGCAGTTGAAATTTTCGAATAGAAGTTTTCTTAAAATAAAGAGTACCTGGTTTTCCCACTGCACAGCAAGCCCCAATGCATCTTGTTGTGAAGCCGACAAACTGGCATTTTCCTCAAATAGCCTTTCTATCTCAGAAGATTGAGAGTCAATCTACAACAAATTTGCAGAAAGTGTTAGATACCATATAGAAAATGTATCTTAAGCACCATTAAAAAAGTGTGATAGACACCTCTGTCAGCAGCTTCTGACGGCTACTTTCAAGCCTCTCAACCATCACCGCCATATCATGCAATTGCTTTTCAAATTTCTCCTTCTCTTGCTGCCAAAATAAGATGCAATAAAGAGTAAAATAATGTAGTACAAGACAGAGATAAAAAATAATTCTAAATTATTCTAGAATATAGCATTTGGGGTTTTTTTTTCTTTTGATTTTATTTGGTTTTAGAATCACCTTTATTTTAATTTCAAGACTTATCTAAATGTAAGTTTTAAATTTAGAATTAAATTTATAAGCCCTATTTTTATAAATAGGACTTGGATTCATGTTAGTTAGATAATCAAACATCAATGATATTAAAAGATTCCCTCTCATTTGTCCTCCCTCGTGTCTCTATATTTGAGTTTTTCTCTTCCAGTCTCTCACTCCTAACCGACCCTTCCCAAACATACCTTATCTTTTGAATTCTCTCCCTCTTCACGGGATTTAACAAGATAATTCTCTCCCCTCACAAAAAAAGGTTCAATGCCCCAGAAGCATTCATGGTTTTATGAAGGAACACCATATCCCCGCTTCTTTTTCCTCATGGGTCCATTAGCTGTTATGTAAGAGTTCAATGGGCTAAATCAAACATAAATGATAAATTGATAAGTGTCAAACATGATGTTGCACAAAATCTAAGCCAAAATCTCTCGATCATCATCAAAATCGATCAAGATGTCAAAACAGATGCCATTGATGCATTCAGAATGCCGAAATTAATTAAAATTGGCTCATCGCTTCATTTTACCAAGGTGATTCTAAATGGAATAAATCTTATATGCATGTATTTTTATCCAACACAAACACTTCAAATCTCATTCAAAGCATTGGGTTGAAGAGAACTTTATAAGAATTACAGAGCAAGCCATCATCAGATTTAAGTGCTTTAAATTTGTGCAAACACTTGAAAGAAGCAAACTCTTATACAAAGTATGAAGTACTTTTCATTCAATCTAAGCACTTAAAAAATTCATACAAGTGTTCTAAACAACCCACATGAGCCCCGACACAGTATTAAATATCTAACTTCAATATTTGAGGATGATGCTCAGGTCAACATAAAATAAATTCAAACTGATTGTATGTACTCTAACTAATGAGTTAAACACTTAATCATTAGGTCTGAGAATGCCAGACAAACTGAAATCAATATCTAAGTTCACTCTCACCTCCAAAATTCAATATATGTCTTAAATGATTAATTTACTTTTGATTTTCAAAATTAAATCTAATTTCATCAATCATGCACATTCATGGATAGGATGTTTCATCTATATGACAGTTGTAAACCCCAACTTAATCAATCTATCCTCTTCCACATTAGGATAAAAGTTGACAGTATTGCTTGAAAGCTCAATATCCATACTATAAAAAGATAACCCATTTTTATTTTATGTTTGATTGTGACCACCAAGGGCCTTAATTAAGAAACTCTACATTCAAGGTTACAAAATCCTCATCTTAAAATCAAATAGATAGTACACTTGAAATAGAGTTGACAAGGCCTACCAAATGATAAATCTCTAAATAAATCAAAATCACAATAGGTCATAAGACCCAGTCCTCTATCAAAAAAGATAGAGTTGACAGGGTCTATAACTCGATTAATATCCAATTCAAACCAGGTGACATTACTTAAACCTTAGACCAGATCTTCTGCTTATAAACAAATAGAATTAACAAGATCTACCCCGATGATGATCATGTTGACTGAAAATCTTAACCGAAGGGGCTATTAGTATGCCTAAAATTATCAAATTATTAATACCAAGTGATTTCAAATACAAACTCTTAAAAATTAAAATATTAAACTTGATCCTTTGCGAGTAAACAAGCAAAATTGACGAAGTCTACCCTAATGATGACTATGTTGATTGTAGAATTCAACCGAAGGGATTCACTGTTTCATAAAATTCTAATACTAAATTATTTTAAATTAAAATCCTAATCAATCATAAAATGATTAAAAATATTTCATTCAATGATATTTATCAAGTAAAATTCAATCTTTAATAATTTAAAATAAAATAATACATTCAATCATTCACAACTATTTATCTAAGAAGACAAATTAAGAAAACTCTAGCTCACAAAAAAACTAATATCTAGTCAAATGTATTGATATATTCAAACACAAATAATCTCATACTAATAAGGACGTGACTCATGTCCTTTATCTTTATGATTTGTGCATCAAAAGGCATTACATTAAAATGTTGTTATGAACAAAACTCTTTGAGGTGATTTCTTGGTTAAATGTATTATATTATATTATGCAGGTATATTTCATAATTGTTCTGCCTCTTGAGTTGTGAATCATAAGGTACATTTAATAGAACACAAAATCATCTGTTAGCTAAAATAAACTTAAGTTGTCTTCTTAAACAAACATTAACCCAAATCTACAAGATTCTCTTGAGGCGATGCAAATACTTAATAAGAATCTTTCGGTCGTTGATTTCATTCTGGATTGACTAAGAAAGCTAGATATCACGACAGCCCCAAATGAAAGAATCATGAGATCTTAATCGAGCACATCATCATTCCCCAAATCATATGTTTTAAGTTTGCGTTTGGGGCAGCTTTCTGCCTACGGTGCGGTCTAAATCGCACCGTATGTGACGTTTGGGAAACTATTTTTTGGCTGCATTTTGAAGAACCTATAATAGAAAAGGCATATTTTTCAACTTGACCTGACAGAGTACAGTGGCTGCCAAAAAGCTGCTATCTTACATTTTAAAATAATAAAAAATTATAATATCTACGACAACTTTTTAAAAATAACTTCTGCAATTGCCCCAAACAGGCCATAATTTAACAATGATGAATTTCCTAAACTCCATTTATTGCTACTATGTGCTAAGCAAATAGCGACCTAACGACTAGTCTTAATCGAAAGATTTTTCTCATCATTGGGAGGGGTAATTAATTATAGGTGTTTGCGCCTATAGAAAACCTAGAATCAGATCTAAGATCCTCACAAAATGAGAGCAAAATTTATGGGTAGTGTCTTATCTACAATCTCATTTGTCTTCTAAAAATTTGGTCGGCATAAAATCCAAACTCTCATCATCAAGAGGCAGGGCACGAATTTTTGAAGTCCTTACATTAATTGGAATCTCAAGCATATTTACTAACTACACATTGATAATCAGAGCTAAATTTTCTGGACACATATACATACACACACTTTACCAATAAGTAACCTTCCCTTCTCATTATTCATTCCGCACCACCACCAAATTCCACAACAACAACAAAAAAAACCTTTAGCTCTAACCGTAACCTTAAGCCAGATGGATTCCTTCTTTTATTACCATGACATCTTTAAATCAAAGTAAATCAATCCGTGTAAGATGGATGCTTTGTGCTTAAGAGAGACATCATAAACATATAAACTTATTAGTGGAGCAGCGTGTCCTAACTCAATTTTGAATCAATATGACAAATTTATTAACATATTTCAAGAAACTCACAGATCTAAATTCAATTAATGGATATAATTTAGATATGAATAAAAAAATATGAACCTCATATATGTAGGTCATAAAAATCATATATGCAAGCAAACGACACACAATTGCAGATACATTCATACACCTTATTCTTATGAGATAACTTATGTTGTAATGGGTCTAATGATGACTGTGACTATCATTCATAATATCATCAATCTGACCCAAACTCAACTCACCATAGACCCAATTGGTGAAATCCAAACAGAACTGTGAGAACAATTCGGTAAGAAGTATTATTGCAAATGAGATCGGTATGCAGCAATGACACGTATTGTTCAATGAAAATAAATGTAGCATAATCAGCAATTACCAAAACACCTACAAGCCATGGTAAAGCAGGTACAGATACCATCCTTTATATAGAGATTAAATTAAAAAAAACATGCAACTTATAATTATTGAATAGGGAGAGAATTTACCAGAGAAAATGCCTTTTGGGTAGTTGAATTAAAGGTCTCTTCTGCAGGAAACAACTTATAATAATTCATACGCCAATATGAAGCAAAAGTATTAAAACATCATAAACTTAGCCAGAGTTCAAGCAAGAATACAAAGTACATAAAGCAAGTTACAAAAAGCAGCTTGACAACAGTATGCAGAACCACAAATAATGAGACAATGCACATAAACATGCATGCATTTATCTGCAGAAATTTTAATTTATGTAATCATTTGTCAATTTTTTTGGAGGAGGTATTTATAAATTGATAGTTAACATACTCAATGCATTTGGCAAATTTGCCTTGGATTAGGGGGAAATCCCACCAAAACAAAGAAAACTTACACCAACCCCCGCGAGAAAGCAAACTTTTAAAAAGGGGCCAGTTTTTTAAGTATTTAGGGAAATGAGCATTTGTTTTCTAATATAAGGACCAAAAATGCCTTTCGTAAAGATATTTTCAAGGCTTACGTGACAAACTTTCAATGACGGGTTGGGTGACTCAACAGAAAACACTCTCTTTCCACTCTCTACTAAAATGGAATCCACTTTAAATCAAAACTCCCAAAAAGAGGGCGTTTTTTTTTTTCAAAATCCGACAACCCCTCCCTTTCGGTGTATCCATAAGTGGAGTGTAGTACGTCATTTAATAAAAATAGTTATTTTTGTAATGTGGGTGGAAGACAAATGCACTTTAATTAAAATAAGTAATATTAATTAATATTAATTTGTCTTTATTAAATTTCATTACTTACACACTCACATCTATAAACAAGGTTGTCGTGAGACGTGTAGATGCATCAATCAAAAAGATTTTAAAGAAGGGAGGAGCGAAGAGTTCAAAGGTAAGTTTTGTGTTTTTTTTTTTCATTATAATCAAGTTATAACTTATAAATTATCATCATCATCATCATCATCATCATCATCATCATCATCATCATCATCATCATCATCATCATATTATTATTATTATTATTATTATTATTATTATTATTATTATCATTCATATTATTATTATTATTATTATTATTATTATTATTATTATTATCAATACTTTCTTTTTATAAATTAATATCATTAAATATGTTATTATTAGTAAAATTGCAACTATTATTATATTTATTATTGAGATTACTATTACCATTACTATGTTAATTTTACTGTTATTATCATTATAATTATAAATATAATTATTATTATAATTGGTGGTGTTATTATTATTATAAATGTTATTATTGTTATTATTATTCTTATTATTATTGCTATTGTTAGTGGTATTATTAATATTTGTTTGTTCTAAGATCACACATCTAATTTATTAATAACCATAAATTTTTTGCAAGAATAATTGCCTTTAAAACCTTATTGTGAAAAGCATCACATTTTGATTGTAGTGCTTTATTAAATGCTTATTTGCTAATTTGAACATGAACTTTAGTCTTACATTTCCATCCTGTTTTGCAACTAGAAGAACAATGTTAGGTTAAAATTGCAATTTACTTCACTAATAAACTTATTGAGATTTTTTTTGTGTTGGAATAATCTGTCTCATTTACATGAAATATGAGATTAACTACAAAAATTAGTAGTAGTAATAGTAGTAATACTAATATTATTATTATTAATAATAACCAAAAATAATGATAATACTAATAGTAATTGATATAATAATAATGCCAATAATAATCAAAACGATATTTATAATAATAATAGTAGTAGTACTAACACTAATAAAAATAATGACAATAATACTAATAATAATACTAGTAATTATAATATAATAATAACAATAATGATAATAATAATAACAGCTAAAACGCACTAATAACTTACAATAAGAATAAGAATATCAATGATAAGAACAGTAATAATAATAGATATAAAAATAAATATAGTAATAATATTAGTAGTAGTAATGATAACAACAACAATAATAATAATAATAGTAATACTAACATCATAGTAATTACAATAATAATACTAATAATAATCATACCACTAATAATAACAATAATAATAAGCATTAAAATGTGGATAGAGATAATGGAAATAATATCAATAAGTGTAATAAAATAATAACAATTAAAAATAATGATAGTAGTAATAATAATCATAATAATACTAATGATAATAATAATTGATGAACCATATTTTCAGAGTTGGTAAACCTGTGAGATACCAAGGATTCCCTATGTAACTACCATATAAGACTCCTATTTTGATTCATGCAAAATAATGATAACACTTATAATAGTTGTATCGGTCATGCAAAATATTGATAATAATTATAATTGTTATTATTATTATTATCATTATTTTTATTAATACTGATTTTTTTAGTTGATCTTATATTCCACGTAAATGGGCACAAAGATTATTCCAACACAAAATGAAGTTTAATAAAAACATAGTGCTTCTTGCTGCCAAAAAGAAAAAAAAGAAAAAAAGAAAAAAAAAAACATAAGCCTAAAGTTCATGTTCAAATTAGAGAATAGGCTTTTAATAAAGCACTACAATCAAATTGTGATGTTTTTCACAATTAGATTTTAAAAGCGATAATTCTTAAAAAAAAGTTATGGTTACTAACAAATTAGATGCATGATCCTAAAACAAAAGAAAATAATTATAATACCACTAATAATAATGATAATAATAAGAATAATAGTAATAATAATAACGATAACAGCAATCTTAAAAAGAAACAAACTAATAATAGTAATAATAATAACGATAACAGCAATCTTAAAAAGAAACAAACTAATAATAGTAATAATACTAATAATAACATAATTAATGATATTAATTATAAAAAAAGTATTGATAATAATAATAGTAATAATAATAACTATTATTATTATAAAAACTATAAGAAAGAGAATTATAGTAAGAATGATAATAATAAAATAATGATAGTAATGATAAATAATAATAACACTATTAACAATAATAATGTTAATAATAATATTATAATTAATAGTATTAATATTATTGTTCTTATTACTAATAACATTATTATTATGAATAATTATACGTTATAACATAATTATAATGCAACAAAATTAATTAAAACAAATTAAACACAAAACTTATCTTTAAATTCTTCGCTCCTCTCATCAAAATCTTTCAGATCGGTGCATCTACACATCTCACGACAACCCTATTTATAAGTGTGAGTGTGTAATTAATAAAATTTAATAAAAATAAATTAATAAAAATTAGTGGTACTTAATATTAATTAAAGTGCATTTGTCTTTCACCCACATGACAAAAATACCTATTTTCACTAAACGACGCACTGCCCTCCACTTATAGATGCATCTCAAGAGAGTAGTTGCAGGATTTTGAAAAAAAATGCTCTCTTTGAGGGCGTTTTCATCCAAAGTGGATTCCACCTTAACAAAAGATGCCCTCAAAGAGGACAATTTCTGCTGAGTAACCCAACCCAGGACTAAAAGCTTGCCACATAAGCCTTGAAAACGTTTTTACTAAAGGCATTTTTGCTCCTTAAATTAAAAAAAGTGCTCCTTTCTCCAAGTATTTCAAAAACAGGCCCCTTCCCCTAAAAATCAGGGATTTTGACTCTCCTTGCTCAGCATTTCACAAACCCTCCACAAGTTGCCCCACTTATTTAGTCCTCTTCCCATTCCTCACTTATACAGCTCAACATAACCGCCATCAACACTGGTTACCAGAGTCCTATTTGTCATTCCAGATAAGAAAATGCTGGAATAGAAAGCTCCAGCTTCATATTTATTCATGTGCACTGCTGCAACCTGCGCCTTCCTCCTAAGCACTTGAGTGCAGGCCCTATCCAACTTAAAGGCATGGGGAATCAAAGTTAGATCATGTGCAATGGTGGCATGGATGTGAAAGCTAGAATCAGGATAAGCAATATTTTCCCGTCATATGTTATGATTGTTGTTCTCGCATTACAAATTTAACATTTCTTTACTATCACAGCATGATAGGTAGGATTGTCCATCACAGAGTTATTAACTTGATTGCAGTACTGTAGTAACACATGAGACTGATCCAGATTTTTTACCAGGATAGATTTAAAAAAAAAAAAATCACACAAATTGAAGCATTTTTTGTGTTGGCCCATGAGCTCCTTTAAATCCTCCATCAAACTGATTTCCACCCCACTCTCATTTGAACATGTTTAAAATGAAGCATGTCAACCAAGATAGCTTCAAGATCATTTGTTGTGCGCCTTTCAGCCCTTCCAGCATTGATCTCCAAAGTCTTGATTACTGTGCAAGAGTTAAGAAATTTGAGGAAGGCTTAGTCTAATGATTAGGTTATCCGATTGCCAAATAGAAGTCACAAGCTTAAATCCAACAACAGCCAGTGTCACGACGGAATAAGGATGCTTGCATCAGCATGGTGAAATGTCCAACCAAGTAGAAACACAAATGTTCTTGGTTACAAGACTGATCAACTCAGAAAACCAACGCCCTCTCTAAAATGCCTACCTAACTCTGAATCCAGTTTCACATTAAAATTTCCATGCTAACATTCCCATTGCACCATGATGCATATGCAATAATGCCACAAAGAAGGAAACACTTTGTAGTGCTAAGGAGCCTATCAATAACAAATAACAACAACACTACAGAATATTTATTATAACACTTTACAATAAAATTTAGCATTGGATGGGCATAAGAATAAAGGGAACAGGGGACCATAGCTAAGAGACTAACCCGAACAATGCAGAAAGAGTTGGGGGTTCACCAAACCATGAGAGATTAAAATACTAAATGAGGGGTTTAATAGGGAGGGGATTGAAGGGATCAAGGGACCAGTAATGGACTAAATAAGAGAGAGTTGGAGATGGGAAAGCCATGAGAGATCAAATCACTAATTAAGAAGATAAAATCAAAAGTTTGGAATTTTCCTGAGTTTCCACATTCGAATGTAATTATCAACGAAACAACTACTTAGTGAGCAAAAGACATTTAAATGTGTGGCACTACTAAGTATGCAAATGGATTTACATGTGCATGCCACATTTGTATATCACAATAACTTAGTCATCTTTCAATACCAGCATAATATACAGAATTTTGGCCTTTATCCAATAAATTGTGTACCTGATGCCTTCTTTGACAAAGCTGCTAGTCTATCTTCCAGATCTTGATTTTCAGTTGTAAGGGAAGAAACACGAAGCTGCTGCTCAGCTAATTTCTGCTGCTCTTGCAGTCTCAATTGAGACTCTTGCTATAAAGTTACAAATACTTACACAACAATAGGATTTGGAAATCAAAGCTACATTATATATATATATACTAACCAGCAACTGTGACTTCAACTCTGTAATTTCCTTTTCCATGGAAAGAACACTATCTGGTATCCTATCAGCAGAAGGAATGCCACTGTATGGATTTGCCATGAATTGCTGGTGTAGAGAATTTAACTCTGCTCGCAAGGTTGCAGCATCCTCTTCTGCCTATACCAAATAAAAACATCAGAACCATAGACAGTCACTCCAAAAACAGAGAACTGCAACAAACCACATACTCTGTATTGCTCTTCTTCTGCCTCTTTCAGTCGCTTTTTAGTCATCCGGAGTTGGGAGAGAGCATCCTCCTATTCTAAAGTTTCACTGGGTAAGACTGCCATCCAGAAACAAAAGCAATAAATTTATATCTACCAGTACCTTCCCAACAACAGCTGCATCCTTCTCAATGGACACATCTTTCAGAGCCTTTCTCAAAGAAGGTATTGTGTTTTCTTCCTGCATTGCAAAATAAATATAGAAAATTCAAGATCTGAGAGCTAATATTCAATTTTCAACGCATGAACAGAACCAAAAAAAAAAGAGAGAGAAATGTTCACTTACTAATTCCTTTAAATTCTTGACTAATGAATAATTTTCAGCTTCTTTTTCTTCAAGCTATAAGCAGAGAATCAGAAATATAGGAATGGAACAACCATTACTAAATAAGTTCTTTGATATCACTCCAAATATAATAAAATTAAACATGATATATATCCTGCAACCTTAGCCAACAGCTTCTGATTTTCTTTTTCCAAATCCCCAAATTTACTTTGAAGCTCTTTAACTTGAGATAGTAAAGCATATGGATCTCTCTGAAGAAGAAAGGGAAAAGAATTTTCACTAAAAAATCTTTGAGAAATAAAACAACAAAGCATGATATGTTGTTAAAAGTCAAATTAAGACTTTACAATTCAATCAAACATGTTATGCATTAAAATAACTAGTTGGTGCTCCGCATATATATATATATATATATATATATAAGTTGATATATCTTTGACACACACCTTTATGACCTAAGCATACTAAATTGCATGTAATAAAAAAATCAAATCATTTTTTTCTCTATGTTTCTCCATTAATCATCTTAACTCAAACATTACTTTCATGATAAATCTTCCTAATATAAAATCTAAAGCTTAGCACTTCCTATATAATAAAGTTGATTTTTTGGATCTATGGATTAATTGATTGCCATGTTAATTGGTTCAATATTAAGATCAAGTCAAGAAACAATCTGAACCACTTGACAATCCGACTCCATGGCACGCCTATATTGCACTTCAAAAACATTAATGATTCTTCAAATATGTCCTTTTATTAAGGGCACAAGCAAAAAATGGCGAAATAGTGGAAGAAAAGGATTCAGTTCAGTTCCTCTAAGGCTCTAAATCTCTCGATTCACTACCAAACTCTTATGGCACACCGTCCATTGATTTATATTTAAGACAGCAACAAGACATGGATTTTTGTAAGGGAGTTGGAGGAGTGAGGGTTTCCATCACCTAAACCTTCGTCTCCTCAAACATTCCTCATCTTTCTTTCCACAAAAAAAAGTTTGCAGACGATAGCTATGAAATAAAAGCTAAAGGAGCAAGGGTTGAATAAAGGCTCGAAATCAAGGTCGTCCACAAATCGATAACTTGATTAAGGAAAACCTAACTACTATAAATATTAAACAATCGCAAGCATACAAATGAGCGTCAGCGAATGAAAAGATACACCCTAACCTCCATAACGCGGTCTCCACTCCCCGACCCTTGAATCCCTGCATCATAATAATAATTAAAAAGAGGAAAATCAACAAATGAAAATTTTACCAAAAGCCTATGGGGAAAAGGATCTTCTTTGTCGGGGAAAAATATATAGAAATACAATAAACCATATTGATTCAAATTTTCCAGATCGGAGCCGGAGGAAGTCTTATTCATTCTTTCCGCGGCTCTCTTCAGTCGAATTTCTTCTAACTGCACAGATTTCAGAGATATGACAGAAAATCCCGAATGATTGGTATGATGTAGGAGAAAATCGAAAATTGCTACCGTTCGACGACCAATGGAAGCATGATGCGCATCCATAGCTGCAACAATGAGAGGACGAGGAGGAGGAGACCGGAAAACTTCACCGAATAACTGTGGTCTAGACCCCTTCGCTGTTCACCCTGGAACAAGGACGGAACCGTGCTTTATGAAATTTTACTAGGAACGAGAAATAAATAGGACTTCAAGCAGAACTAGCAGGAAACAAGCACAATGCTTGCAAACTAAAGTAATGATCAAACTTAAATATAAATAATTTTAATGTAAAAAAATTAATATAATTTTAAAATATAAACTCAGTCAAATAAATATAATATTTTTGAGTCTTTTACATAAACAATTATCCTATTCTTCTATATCTAAAAATCAACCATCTTCAATATTATTTTTTTAAATTAATATTCAAATATTAAAATTCATAATACAAGTTTAATTTATATTTTTTATTTTTATAAAATTCGATTGTGACATATACAAATATATAAATAGATTGTTCAAAAAAATATAAAAATAATTAATTATAAATACTCATCTTTTGAATAATTGGTTTGTAAAATTCTTGATATTTTATGAAATTATTCATGAAATAAATGAAATAAAAAGCTACTCAACAACAAATAAATTATGAGTTTATTTGAAGCACTTTTTTTCATTATTTTATATTTTAATTAATTTTTTAAAAAAAATTATATTGAGAAATTATTTTTTTACAATAAAATATATTAAAAAACAGTAATTATATGAAAGCCGTTATTTGATTATTTAAAAAGAGAAAATATTTACAATGGCTTTTAACAATGTATCTAGAGTTGGCTTTGAGTTTATGTATCAAGAGTTTTATTTAAATTTAAAATATTATTTCATGACTTCCACAATTGGAGATTGGTGCATGGATGAAAATTATGTCTAGTTGATAGAGATTGTCTAAATTTGATACTTGTGACTTAGATTGAGATAGCTTAATTTACTTTTTTTTCAAAAAAGCTGAAAAAAGAAATTTCATTCGTTTATCAACTTTTTAATTATTTTTCAAAAAAATTTATAGTGAAAAAATTATTTTGAAAATCAAAACTGTTATAATATGATAGCTGTAAGAAAGCTATATTTTAAATTTTTCAAAAAGAAAAAAATATTTATAATACACATAACATCTTTTTGAAAGAGCTACTTTCTCCATAACAATTTTACAACTAATTTTTCAAAAAATTGCGGTTGCCCCAAACAGACTCTTAATGATTAAAACTTATAACCTTAGTTTGAACGCATATCACAATCATTTGTCTTTGAACAAGAATTTGTATAAAAAAAATTAAAAAAAAAAGGTTTGAAGGGCTTAGCCAAATATACTATAAAAATAATTTAGTGACTTTTTTTTGTTTATGATCATTATTTATCGTCCTTTTTGGGTGTTGATTTGTGTACTGTGCCCAAGATGAGATGATTCAAAACATATAGAGCTTATAACCTTAAATTAGGATTTGCTCAAGTATTGGGACGAAGAAAAATGTTTAGTTCAAACATTACAATTAGCTTGTTGATGTCTCTCACAACCTTTTCATTTGGCAAATGTCATCCAATGTTGCCATCAATTCTTCATTTATTCCAAGCAAAACATTGGGATTCATGACTTCAATTATATGGAAACCTCAAAAGACTTGAATGGTTTAAGTGTATTTTATATTTTAATAGGGAGATTTACATACATACCACATAATTCTTATGTATTTACATATCTAACACCTAAACTTCAATTTTTACATATATAACACCCTAATCTTCAATATCACATCAAAAATACCACTTTATTCACTTTTAAAAAGTAAAATGCAACTTTTTAAGCATAGAAAAGTGTTAGGTATTAGATATGTAAATACATAAGAATTGTGTGGTATGTATGTAAAACCCCCTTTAATATTTAGTTTATACCTAAAATCAAAACATATTACTTCAATTTTAGAGTGGTATCCAGAATTAAGATTTCAACCTAATTTTATGAAAACTCAAGATGATCTTTATTTGATTAAACTATCATCAAGTTGTTTGAAAGGATGCTTTTGATTTTATATGATCAAATTTGCTTTGATTGATATTTGGATATTTGATTAAGATTTGGTGAATGTAATGCCATATCGATGAGCATTATGGGTGACAGTGGAAGTTGGCGAGTGACAGATTAAGTACAAATATATTAACAAATATGTCAAATTAATTTGAAAGATGAGTGAGAGGCTTATCAATTATCTTGGTGAGTACATGAGCATCTCAAGGAAGAAACAAACAAGTGCTTAGCAAGGTCCTTGGCCAATGCTATGAGGATTTAGAAATTTTAGATTAAAAAGTTTACTAAACTAATTTGAAACTTTTTCAGATGCTGAGTGATTGTCTCATTGAGATTCTTAAATAAACCCGATGAGAATTTCAACAAGAATGTGGTTGAGAGGGCCAAATGCATGATCAAAATATATATTTGTGTTTATATGTGCTCGCACACAGGTGCGCGCGTGCTTTGATGTGTGTTAATTTCTCTAATTTTTTTTTTTTTTTTTTTTTTGAAGATGACTTTGGATTTAGTTACCCTCGATTCATTACTTTTCAAGTGTAATAAATTTTGCTCTTTTTGTGAGATGTATATATGGTAAGATTGTATGTAAGATGTTCAAGTAGTATTTTTCTAGCTAATTATGGAGGATATATAAAATAAGTGGAGATGATCAACAGTGAAGCATTAAGGGGAGGCAATAATTTCACATCTTAGGTAAGCATATGTAGATATTTCTTTTGCTTTAGGTTTATTTTAATCCATGTGAAAACAATTCTAATAGATTGAACCTTCACTATAACATCATTCAAATATAGCACCACCATGAAGCTAATAAAGATTATACTTGTGATATCACAAACCTTAAGCAAGCTCTCACCCATGGCTAAAAGAATTAGATCATAATGGGAGAGTATAACACACAAGGACTCCACCTGAGACACCGCAAATCTTAAACAAGATCCCCTATATAGTGGGAAGAAACAAGAAACAAAACAAAAGGATTTCATATAATATTGTATTTTCTTGCTATATGTTTATCAACCCCTTGAAATAAGCAAGAGTCTACATGTTGACCTCTATTTTGGACATCCTAATGCATGCTTATATTTAGTTAACCCTATATGCATCTCATGGACTATAGTGACTTATCTATTTCTTCTTTCGACTTAAATATGACAGTATAATTTCTAATTAACTAGACCTTGGGATGACCTTCTATTCTCTAATTAGGTCTGATATGGAGTCATCCTTCGATACTTTGACCTAATCCAATCTAATCCTACCTTAGTTTGGACTTAAATCGCACCCCTAAAATGACCTAATCTGATTTACCTGAACCTTAAATTAGATCAAACTCTAGCGAATATAAATCGTTTATGAACACCTAATCAAACCTTAATTAATTCAAATATTTTATCATTTTAGTCAAATCTAAGATATTTACTTGACCTTGCACAAACACATTGAATGCATATAACTCATTCTCTAGGTTCCTTAGGCCTTAAGCACGAACACATTTTGTAAGTTTGTGGTACATAATCCAAAGTCAAAGTACATGACATTGAATGCATTAACCCTTATTATTATACACCCATCAAGTAAGAAAAAATATCAAAATTCTAAAAGCAATTCAATCTTTTCTAGATCCAAAGAGAGTTGTTTGGGGACACATCACACTCGAGCATCCTAGTGCATGTAATAATGATGAAATTGACTTCTATCACCCTCCTTATGATCGTGAATAATTGAATTGCCACTAACCTTATTGGAGTGCACACTCGATTATTTTATCTCTAAAAATTTAAAGAAAGACAACTCCAAACCTTAATAGATATAAATTCTTTATTTAGAAACAACATAGGTGGTAACTATAAAATAGCAATGAAAAGATGCACAAAGGTAGGCAAATGCCTCCTTCTCAACCTCTTAGGACCCCTTTTCAACTTCATCTCCACCCATTCTTTCTCCATCTCCTTTCCAAGATGCTCATCATGACATTCCTAATATTCTAATATAAAATTCAATATCAAGAGGCTAGTGGAGGCTTCCATCAAGCAATTAGCCCCTAAACAAAGAGTGTACATCCGTCAAATTTAGATGAAGTCAACACTAGATTGACATGTCAATGCCATGAATTTCTCAATTCAATCACAACCTCCATAGTGTTTAGCTTGCAAGAGTTTGAATCCATGGATTTTTAAGTAAGTCCAAAATGGATTTTTTAAGTAAGTCCAAAGTACCCCATTCCCATGGCATTCGCCTGCCAATAAATATGTCAAGGAAAGATAGGCTCAAATCTTGACCAGTTTTTAGAAAGGGAAGTGTGAGAAAATTCAACCGAAGGTATACTAAAGTGGTTGAGTGCCTAAATTGAGTTACTTTCTGATCCATAGTAAATTATTTTTCACAAGAAATCAAAATGAAAAAAATAAGAGGAAGTTGGGTAGCAAATAAAAAAGAAACAACAAATGCAAATTTTCAATGTTTCAACCAAATAACCTACATGCATTATCAAGAGGAAAAAAGAAGGTTCCACTAAGGAAAGAAAATATTATAAATCACTTAGTCATATTACTCTCTCTCTCTCTCTCTCTCTCTCTCTATTACTTAATAATCTGACAAGGTAATGATATGGCTTTTGTTCTCTCGATCTTTGGAGGACTTAGAAATGAGGCATTTATAAGTATAAGCTGGTTGGACATGTAGTAGGAAACACAAGTGCTTGGTTCTGGCAATGATAGGCATAGTTTGACATGTAGTAGGGCACGCAGTGGATATCAAGAAGAGATGGAGCGGAAATGAGAGCCGAGTGAAATTCCAGTTTTCCTTCTAGGCTTTTTATTTGTTTACTTTGCCATCTGCTCCGCCATATATATATATATACACTGTTGAGTAGGAAGACTCTCCTGGTAGGTGCCCTCTCTGAAGAATTGTGGAGTCAGACCTGAAAAGAAATGCCGATCAATCCCCATTTCTCTTCTGAATGTCGAATCAAAGCAATATTCTTGCGTTATTTTCTTGTGCCTATCTAGCCTATAGAAATAGCAGCATTTTTGTACCAGGTCTTAGGATTCAAGTGTAAACTCTATCAGGTAGGTCTTTCAATTGGTTTTCGTTGGGAGTGATCAAGCTTAAGGGATGGTTAGTTCAGACTTAAGGTTGATGTTTCTGAGCAGATTTGTTTGTCATTCTAATACAGTTTCTTCTTCTTCTTCTTCTTCTTCATCTTCCTCCTCCTCCTCCTCCTCCTCCTCCATGTTTTGTAATCTTCTAACTCTTCTTTCTTTCTTTTGTAAATAGCTTTAATTATCATCAATGAAATTCGATTCGGATTTTATCTAACACTGGTTTTTCCTCAAACTAATAGTCGGTGTGAAAGAGCTGCAAAATTCCGATAAGATTCTTCAAAATGTTTTTACATATTTGAATAAATAAAAGCCGGTGAAAAACGAAGATGCTATTATAAGGCAAACAAATTTGCATAAAAAGTAAATGGTAGTTTGAGATTCACAGAAAGGTTCAAGTCTTGAGCAATCTCAGAAGATCTCCTATGAGGTACATGGAGCCAGTCACTAGAACCTGAAATGAGGCACATGCAGCGCTTATCAGTTGCATATACATCAGTTGATTAGAAAGCACACTACAATAAAACTTTAAAAAAATAACGGCTCATTCAATTGCTTAGATAATTTATTTTTTATATATTTAAACGTTATATATGAAATAATCACTTTTATTAGCTTTTGAGGATATTTATGAAGTTTGAAAATAATATTGATAATCAAAATAAGAATATAACTAACATCATAATTTTCTAGAATATTATTATAAACTACAAACAATGAATGAACACTAAATGTAAAGCATCTAGCCGGCTCAAGGTTAAAGAATTTGAAGAAGATCTAACATTACCTTTATTCATAAATCATTGACCATAACTGGCTCATTCCTACTTTGAGAAAAAATTGGAATCAGTTTGCGCTGACTAAAATTTCAGCAAGGACAAGTCTCAAAGCCATTAGATTTACTAAAATTATATTTAATTTCGAAGCAATAAAACAGGTTTAACATACATTCCTTTAGAATATTTTGACCCAAAAAATTTCCCCTTCTTCACACTAATGTGATTTTGATCTTTCTTAACAAAATTTGATCACAAAACTTTCAAACGTGTGCCATCATTACTCCACAAGACAAAATGGGAGGGTTATGAAGATGACAATAACGATTCTAAAGTTTTAGAAAAAAGTGGAGAAGATTATTTCTTTAAGTCTGATGACAAATCACACACTTCAACATTTATTGCTGACTACCATCAAAAATTATAAAAAAAATTAAAATAAGATGGAAATTGGCATATGATCTCCGCCCCCAACATCCCATTGCCAATTTTCATATGCAGTAGCAAAAAAAATTAGTTCGAAAGGTGATAAATCATATTACAAATTAAATACTAAAAAATATGAAACCGTAACTAATGTAATTGCCATAAAGCTCCACAGTATAAAAGCTGGATGGGATAACAATATAGAGAAATGTCCAAAAAAAAGGTGAAAAGTTCAGTACTGAGAAAATACTTCAACACAACTTTCATCTAGAGAGAAACAAATGGAATAACAGAAACCATTTCAGGGCTCATTAAGTTTTTGAAAATAAAGGTTTCATATTTCTCTACTTTTGAACGGTAAATCAAATCATTACTTTTTCAGGGACTTTTGAGGGGATTTGTCGAGCTGGAGATCATATGTACTTCAAAAACATCAAATCAAATGACAGATATTAGAGAAATCATTATATTCAAAACATAATTAATGATTCAAGCAATCAAATAACACCTAGCAGGGACCAGACTGGAAATTTCTAGCGTGTAAAACATGACCATTTTGAAGTAAAATCCAACAAGTATTTAGAAGGTGGGCCTTTTGGCAGAGAAACAGGAAGTACACAATGCATGTTAGATTTTGAGACTCAAAAGTAACATTTTCGAATTTCGAAGATTATATGATGTTTGCAAATTTATTTAGGATTGATTGCAAATATTGAATCTAATGGAACTCAAGAATTCAATATTCGTCTAGTTTGAAACTACCAGATTTTACCTGGACACGGATTGAATTGTTTTGTTTTGTATATTCCCTCAGCCACTTAATAGCTGACGGTAGAGAAGGAAACACTGCACTATTCTCCAAACCCTTTGTATTACTTTGTTCACCCGTTTCACAGGCTTCATCTATACCATTAACTGTATCATCAGCTAGCCCTGAAAATATGAAAAGTTATCCAATAGTATAGCACTCAGTAACAATTCTTTAAAAAAAAAATCTCTACAGCCATTTTAAAAAGAAAAGAAATGTCAAAGCTGTACAAATCATTGAAGTTTTTGGTGCTTGAGTGTACCTCTTTTTCCATTTATGATGTTTCTCCAAACTCTTTGGATGGTTAGTTGCCAAGATAAGTCAACTTGCTTAGGATCCGATGGTGGTTCCGTGTAAGAAATAACCTTATTGGACACAGATTGGTTTGGCACAAAAATAGCTCTTTGAAAATGGATCCCTGAAACAAGTTTATTATTCTTTAGTTACTTTGATATAACCGTTCAGTTTCAAATAGAAAACCAAAAACCTCCATCTTAGCAGTCAATAAAATTATCAAACCCATGTTTCTTCACTTTCTCCATAGACGGCCCGAAAGTATATTATGAATAAATGTCATTATATCATTGATTTGAATTACAGCATAACTCAAAAGACTTTTCTGAGTATTTCCGAGTATACCATGTTGAGAGAGGACATTAAAGATATGATTATTCTTTAGTTGGTCTAATTATGCTGCTCAGTTCCAAAAGAAATTGGAAAAAACGGAAGATAACCTGAATTAAAAAATTTTCTTGGCTATCAGTAATTTACTCGACTCTAAACAATCAGTAAATTTGTTGACTGTATGATTCTATTAAGTTATCAATGAAAAATCAGAAAGCACAAGGAGTTGACCGAAATAAGTATTGCTTGAATTTCAGTAGAAATTACAAAGTTTCCTCAGAGTAGTTCTAAAGTATAAATAATAGCTGATTTAGCATTTAATAAGTGTATAAATGGCATGGTGCTAAGGCTAGTAGAATATGGCTTATAAATCATACACAACCTGCAAATGGACGAAGTTTTGATCCACCCGGACCAAACTACCAACTCAATTATAGAAAATATCAGATCGAGCATCTGACTTGAGCCCAACCATACCAGATGAGTCTGATCCAATTAGCAAATGTCACACTAGAATCAGGATTGGAATTAATTAAATATGATTGAAACACCGTCCAAAACACCACCTATAAATGATTACATGTTATACGTGCAGCCTGATTGTATCGATCAATCGGAGATGCACTGTCAACTCAGCCCTTATTTTTTTCAGTCAAGTTCGGCGGGAGCTCACTAGGGGGTCATAGGGGGCAAACAGTGCTCCCCTTGCTCAAGAGTTTGGGGGTAGCTTCCCTGAGAAAAAAAATTTCTGATATATAGGGCCTCAGCATTACAGATGTAGCACTTCGGCACCATGACATGAAGACATTAGATCAAAGATAGAGAAGCTAGCACCTCAGTGCTAGGATTCACGAATTTGCACCATAAAGACAGAGAAGACTATGCCTCGGCGCTCTAGTGCAAGTATCAGGACACAAAGACTCAAGATAGAGAGACTAACACCTCGACGCTAGAACCCATGTAGAAAAGCTTGGAGAATAGTATCATCAGGGTCGCAGCATCATAGCACTACAAAACAAGAGATTTTGTATTTGGGCGATTTTCTACAAAATTTTCAGAACTTTTGGCATTTTCTCCATTCTCTTGTGAGTGTAAATAGAGAGTGTGTGTCCTAGAGCGTGAAAAATATATAGAAGCTTGAGATAAGTGTAATTTGTAATATTCTTCTTATTTCTTCATAGTCTATTTCTTGATGGGGTGTGGATCCATGGTTTTTTTTTTTCGTTCTCGGATTTTTTCACATTAAATCTTGTGTCATTGTGATTTTGTACTTTGGTTATTTATGTTCAACATTTTACTTCGAATCCCTTAACCTTGTTTTCCGCAGTTTGAGTGAATCAATCTCCAAGCAGTACACAACTATAGAACTTATCCTCCTTATACAATAAAATATTACCAATGCCTTCCCTTTCTCTCTTAACATGAACATCCACAATCAACATCCCATTTTCCTTCATATAGAAGCAGTCAATCATAACACAACGACATTAAAGGCCAGGGGAAATCGCTCCTATACCATTGCAATTATGCCTCCCATAAGCTAACTCTCATAGCCACTACTGTCATCCTCATTGTTTGCCCCATGAATGCCTTTGGTGTAGACTTTCTCCACCCCTTTTTTAGGTTCTTTGATATCGCTACCATTCCATCTCATATTCATAAACCTCAAATCTACCAGTGTTAGTCACTATCTCATTAGGTGGACTCCATCTAAAGAGCACATCCACCGCCAATAATATTGGAAAGTCAAAAGCGTTGACTGTTGATGCATCACTCTCCCCTTCCCACCATAACACTTCTTCATCTACAGCTATGGATTTTGAGTTGGATCACATTGAAGGGTTTTTATGGCCTGAATTTTAGCCATGGATCTCTACTGGATTAAGGAGAGACGGTGAAGGGAAGGAGCTTGAAGAGATCTTGCATTCAATGGGTGGAGAATATCTATGAGTTGCCTTCGAGCTTTTTGATGCATAAAGGTAATGGTGAGCTGGTGCTTTCCCCTAGATTGAAGGGAGAAGAGAGGGAAAATGAGAATAGGAAAAAGGAGAGGAGAGGCAGAGGTAGGAGTAGAGGGGGGAACAGAGGAGATTAGAAAAGATAAGAAAATTGGGAAGTTTTAAGAGCTAAGCTAAGGGGAAACCCCAATTATAAGAATGGAACCATTAATTAAAAGCAAAATAAGATAACATATACCATGCAATATGCACACATTTAGGTGCAAATTAATAGTAGTTAATGTAAAGTTGTGGCACCAAAATTTTTTAATACAACGAAAATGCAAAATGTAGACTTTAGTCACTACCCTAAGTTTTTCTTCTAAAGAGGGGGGTGTCACCTTATGCTTCTCTGAAGAGAATCGGTGTTGTAATTCTCAATAATCAAATCATAATAAAATTTTGCAATGATAACAAATGAATACAACCATCAATTAGTGACTTTGTATAAATAATCTCTATATTTTTGAGTGTTGAATTTATTTTTTCTACTTTTTTCTTTTCTCGCTTTATATTTGAGTTAAACTTTCCTTATTCCAGACAATCGAGTCAACTAGAGCAAAACAAATGTAGTTTAACACAACAGACAAATGGTTGACTACGACCATTGGGTTAAAAAGGAGAGAGTTTAGATGCAAAAGAGGAATGGACTTTCAATAGATGAGCATAGAAAAGTAGCGAGTTGTGTGACACTATTGCGTGCAAATCGCATTGGGTGAAAAACATGGTTGGATGGGTATAAAAACATAACGGGTTAGGCATGCAAAAGTGAAAATAAAACTAGTTGGATGCAAATACAACAGTATTTGGGTATGAGTATAGGGTTATTTGGGTGCAGTGGTTCAAAATGGATCTAGTCAAGTATGTTGGGTGTGAAAATAGATATACTTAAGTGCACTAGACAAACCATTAAGTGACACAGGATGTGCTATTTAGTTGCATATGCACCAGGTAATGGTTTGTTGGGTGTCCAAGCAATAAATATGTGAAGGTTGAGCAACAAAGCAAAAAATGTGAGACTCAGTTGCGAAAAGCACAAGTGCCTGTAATAAATGCACAAAATCGAGCCCAAGTGCAGAGGCAAGGATAATAATGGATATTGGAGGGTCAAAAATTGGGAAGTGATAATGGAAAAAAATGAAAACATTTAGAATGCAAAATCAGCATTAAGGAAAAATGAGAGGAAATATTGATTAATTATAAAAAGTTTTAAACCACGCATGATCTTTAAACATAGCAACTTATGTAATCGCTCTACATCAAGGTGACACCTTATTTTTGCACTTGATTAAAATCAATCACTTGACAAGGGATGTGACTACTCTGAAATAGATCAAGACCTATTGAACTATACATATGTGTCAGAGCATAATACACATCAAATTCAATCAAAATTGAAGTCAATATCAATCGTTGGATGCTACATCATGTTGGACTGATTCAAAATATTTCGATCATAATGAGAATTATTCAAGAATCACACACTTCATGAAATGGTTCATGTCCATGCGATCAGAACATCAAAATTACCAAAAAAGAATTGTTTTGATCAAGTAAAGAGAAATTGGTGAACTATGGATGAAACACACGTGGGTTGAGCTAACTTTGCTTCGACCACCATCAAAATAACTCAAACGATGTCTATTCACAAATCAGAATGTTTTGACATATTTAGAAGTCACCCATATTACAAAGGTTGCAGCATTAGAAAATTTGCAAAAATCACTTACACGTGGGACTACACATAATCATGACGAGAAAAACTTTTTTTATAAGGAGAAATGATGTGCAAAATAAATTAGTTGAATAGTTAATCAAATCAAATTGAAATTAAGTTAATTAAAAAAATAAATCATTATATATAGACATCATTAACTATTAAATAAAAAAGGGTCAACCATAATTAAAGAGAATTATCTCGAGTCTTAGCCATCACTGCCCAAGATTCCACAAATCCTATTATATCTGCCTCCACCATACCATAGCACCACCAATTCTAGTCTATATTGTGCACACTTCGCTCAGATTGGAGGAACTATGTGACTGCTCTGTCCCTTTTACCATATAAAAAGAATCCTAAATACTAAGCACGTACTCACGAGCTCGTTACCTTTCCATCCTTCACCCAATCCTCTACGTCGGCACACCCCCTGATCGCTCTCATCTATCTTGCCTTTCTCATTCACCCATTGTCACTCCCCTCACAGGTGACTTTGCTATCATCATGTTCATGGACCAGCACTAGCACTAAATTGATATAAAAATGAGTCATAGGGTGTGATAACCCATTATTTTAAAATAATAAGAAGTTAAACCGACCAATGCTGATTCAAGTTGATTCACATTATAAGAGCGGGAAACGGAGTTCAATAGCAGAAGTGAGATAGGATAAGGAGTGGAGAACGAGACCGAGAGAGGGAAGAAGGAATCGACACCGCGCGAGTTTGTGGTCAGCATTAGGCGAACTGGCGAGGTCGGCGAATGCGAGTCGGTGAGGTTGACAACTGAACGCAACATACTCTCAAGGTTGGATGGCAAGCACATTGCGCGGCTCTAGCAAGTTCCCAATACGAGCACCTGTGACAGTGCTCTGTCGGGATCGAATAGGGTTTAACCTTGGTTGTTGCAAGTGTTGAAAGTATGAGGACTTAAACCCAAGATTAATCAAGAGTTTAATTAATTTGGGAAAAAGAAGCTTAGGGGTGTTGAACGGATTTACCGTGGATTTAGCTAAATCAGAAATCTACCAAACACCTGTTACTAAATCTTTCTCGTTGTAAATCCAAGAATGGAAAGTTGCAAAATCCGATTTGTTAAATCCGATTGAAGCGATTTAACGGATTCGATCGCAAACCTCGCAATATGGCGGGAATTGGCAACTTGTCGTAACCCCTTCCAACAACGTCTATTTCTTCACAGATCTCCGCTCTTCAACATCTTTGCGTCTCTGGATTGCTATACAGGTGCGTTGGTTCCTTCTATGCTTTCTTATTGCTCTAGCCTCTCTTCATGATTTTTTTTCTTTTTTGAGATAGATTTGCGTCCTTGATGAATTTTCACATATGAAACTTTCGGTCTTAAGAGTGATAGTAAGTTGATATATTTCTATTTCATTTTCTAAGTTCGCCAATTTCGTAAATTCCTTCCCTTGTAATCTGTTTTTTTTTTTTTTTCTGCTTAGCCTCTCTTCACTCCGAAATGAGGGTTCTTGCGGTTCCTACTTCCTCCTAATCCTTGTTCTGACTACGTTTTCCTTATTTCCCTCTATTTCTATTTTTGGCTTAAACTCGTACTAGATTTTATGGAGAGGTAATTGCTGCGAGATGTGGCAACCGGAGGGGGTGGAAATTCATGCAGATCTGAAAGAACACACAGTACCGAGAAGCAGAAATTAAAACCCTCTTAAAACCTTTTCGTGGTCAATTTAAGCCTGAATGGGGAAAGCCCTGATATTTTTGAGAGGGGCGTCTTTTTTTTAAAGTCGGAAGCAGTCCATCTGTAAGCTTCTTAGATGCAATTTTTTAAAAGCTTGTGCATTTTTGTATTTATGAGAAGAAATTGTGATTTAGTAAGAGAAGAATTTAGATTAATAATTTATGATAATGATAATATGACAATAACTCAAAAAAAAATAGAGTAGACCCAATTAACTTGTAAGTTGGATTAGTTCTTCTAACCTCTTTAATTTTTTTAAAGTGCTTAATTTTAAATTAAATAAAGACAGCATGTAATGAGCAAAAGATATAGAAATATATAAACTCCAAATTTGTAGATTGTCGTTTCCATATATATATAAATATTAGAGATGGGAGACTTAATCTTTCATTTTCTTTCAATCAAATTTAACAATTTTATGAAAGATATTGTTAATAATCCATTTTTCTTTCATTACAAAGGAAGACTCTCTGAAATTAAAAAAAATTTAATAAAATTAACATCATAAAAATTTTCATAAATGTTAGATAAACTATTAATTGTTGTTCATTATTTATAGGTTGTGCATTGTCCAAAGATTTGATAAACTATATAAGCTGTTGTAAGTTGTTGTTGGATTCCATGCTCCTTACAAAAATTAAAAAATTCTTGTGAGTTGCATTCTCTACCACATTCGCTATAGAGATTTTGTATAGACGCGCCAGCTTATTTTACTACTAGCACTTTAAAGTTCTTGAAAGCTGAAAAAGTTTGAATAACATGAACAATAGTGGTTTGAAGAACATTAACAATAGTTTAAAATGGCCTATTTATTATAATATTTTGAAGAAACAATACTGCAGAACAACAATACTAGAGATAAGGCATGGTTATGCTTTTTCAAAATCATCGATGTTGTCAATATATTACTTCCTAAATAAATTTTTTGATTTTAAAATATATTCAGAATATCGTCACAACATTTACAAGCAAGCTCAGACAGTTCAGTTGCTTTAAAGAAATATATAAAATGCACTCGAAATAAACGAACTATTCGATGTCACGCAAGCCTTAAATTATCAACGTGTTGGTGATCTGATCGTGAGTCAACGAACATCGTCCATTTGTAAATCCAAACACGTCGAAAACAAGACATTTGTTATTCGTGTGAGGCAAATTTAATTTCAATAATATTATCCTGCCAATATAGCTGTCATTGTTTTATTCATATTGAAATTTCAATTCTACTTGTAGATATGGGTTTTAAAGGGAAATCTAAATATCGCCCACAAGTTCTCACATTAAGGAGATGATTTACCAAATCATGAAGAGAATACAAAGCAGTAGAGAGTTCCTAAATGCTGAACATCACAATGAGACATACTAGAAGGAATAAGGTGTAATATGAGATAAAATGAGGTAGTTGCCACATTAAATAATAAAAATTGTATTTAAAGCATTGCAACCAATACGTATGATATAAAAGGATATGCAGAAGAATTACTAAGTTATTTAGAGAATTATAGAAAATCAATGATGAATTTTATTTAATCAAACAGAAAATTCAAAATGCGACACTTTACGAAACCCCTTTCAAGCTATATATTTGAAAAGATTTGTGGTGATAATATCGCACACATACGCCAACACGGCAAGCAATACTTCAAGAGGAGATATCAAACCAATCAACAGATAACCATGCGAGCTTATTAATAATGTCATTACCGGAATTAATTTTGTAAGCAAGGAGAGGGGGACTTTATGACTCACTTAGACCGCACTCCTAATGATCAACCTAACCCAAAGCGATCATCAAGTGACAATCAACAAAATCGCCGAGGAGCGAAGAAACCAGCGGAGCAGGAAATATTACAGAACATGCTTACTAAAAATGTTGAAAACGCAGAAGAAATTCGTCAGACTATGAATAAATATTGCCCATACAATGGATGATTGTTTGACGCTATCCATCGCTTAACATCTCAACCGAGGGTTTACTTTGGCGTGATCGAGGATCAGAAAGTAATAAAGAGGTGAGAAGGTGATATGTTACGTAGTTGGATAACACATTGCAACTCATCCACGCTTTTATGGATGCCGAGACGGCTTTAAAGCTAAATTAGATAATTTTTTTGTAGCTAGCAGTTCTTATTTCTCCAGTTAGTTATACTATTTATCAGTTCAATTTTGCTTCGAATGTTGTGTTCCTTAATTTAGTGTAATTTTGCTTTGTTCTTGTTAACAATGGATGATTGTCATTTCTTGTTAACAATGGATGATTGTCATTTCTCGAGAACCTAACTGTATCTCAGAATGCATCCGAGATCTTATACTTTGGTAATAAATACGTAAATGGAATATAATGAAGAGGCTACCATCGTTTGTTCTTTAATTGACAATTTCCTGAGATGACGGACGCCATCAATGCGTCCCATCTATTATCGATGATAATGCCAAGCACCCCATGAACAAGGTTACGAGACCTATGTTTGATAGACAATACACCTGGACATCAATACGCATTGGTATTCTTAGACATCCACGCTTTCTTACATTTTTTAGGTTACCAACGAAGCATTTATAAAGCTCGAGATCTTTTGGTTAGTCGATTATTAACAAGAAAACACAAGAAACAATTGTGCATTTTTTTAAGATGTACATGCGATACATACAAACAACTTTGTGAATTTTACAACATTCATTTAAAGCAATTAATGATAAAGTAACTGACATCAAGTAACTAACTGCTTGTGTCAATTAATAATTCCTAATTGTTGATTTTTATAATTTATAGAGAATTTTATTAAGAATTTTTTTATTGTATAAATGTCGAATTATACTGGGAAAATTAATTAGGAAAGGAAAACTTAACTCTTAAGTTTTATATTACGTAAATGAAATGAAACTAACTAGAATTGTTATCTAGCCCTAAAGTTTCTTAATTGCATCGATCTTTGTTGACATGTAAATATCCATTAGGGATATTATTATCTAAGATTTAGATTATTTTATTTATAAAAAAATCAATAATATTACTTTTGATTAGAAATTTTAGATTTACATTAATAAGTAATTTGTATAAAAACTTATTGATAGTAATAATGAATATATTTAAGCCTATTTCAGGTTTTATGATTTAATATATTGGCAAGTATTGTTAACCTCATTAGTATATGGTCATTAAATAGAAAAGAGAATATGAATGATTATTTTGAAAGAAAATTATAAAATATAAGATTAAACATCAAAACATAAAGCAAAATTTCATTCATTATGCATAATAGTTTATCGAAGGAGATAAATCTAAGTTTTACCTAAGCTCACAAAGAAACTAATATCACATAAAATGTATCACTGTGTTCACTCTCAAATGATCTAAAGACACTAAAGAAGTGACACCAATCCTCTGACCACATGATTTTGCTCTTAAATGGCACTACAAAAATGACGATTAAGATTACAATCCTTTAACTATGTGATTTGGCTCATCAATGACACAACTATATCACAGTCACGATAAAACCCTCTCACCGAATGATTTTACCCCTAAATGACTTCGTTATATTATAGTTACGATCAAAGTCCGTATACTCCCTAATGACTAGCCCATTATGTTGTGAATTATGAAGTATATTTGATAAGGCAAAAATCTTTTTGTCAACTAATGTCAACTTAAAATTATCCTCTTAGATAAATATCTACCCCAAACTCCTTAGATGATACAACTCAATACATTTAATAAAAATGCTTCAGTCATATTGAATCAACTATCTCTCTGATTAAACAGACCAGAAACCATAATCTAGGATGAAAAAATCATAAGATCTTAATCAGGTTTGTTACCATTCACCCACCATCTGCTCCGAGTTAAAAGTGATGAATTTGAATAATAAAAAAATTGAATTTCTACCAACTATTAGATGGTGATTTCTCAATGTCTAACAACTAGCCTTAATTAAAAGTTCTCATTTATCATTGGAAGAGATAATTAACATAGGTCCATACATCTATAGAAAACTAGAAACTAGATCTTAAGTCCTCACAAAATGAGGATAACATCTATGGAAAGTACTTTATTAGCAAAACTAATGTCTTGTGAAAGTTTAACCATGAATGCACCGAAACTCTCCCATAAGAGTTGGGCATGAATTTTCGAAGTCCACAAGGTCGTCCATATAAAAAGAAAACTAAAATTCTTTTGACCTTAGCCATTATCGAGATGCATGATCACACTAAAAACTTCTCATCCAAGTTCTTCATCTACTAGGTTAAGCAACCAAGCCTGTTAAATCTACCCCTAGAACCGACACGTCCAAAAAACACAAACAACCAAACAAAAGTCTCTTGAAATTCGATTTGTGCAAAGATGCCCACCCAACTCATAATCAAAGCTAAATTAGCATCAACATGAATGGCACCAAAGTCAATTTAATCAAAACTCTTTCACCCGGACCAACACTTCTCTAAGAGGTCAAGTCTCACCTACCCTAGGATAGTGTGCCAAATAGTAATCTACCGGCTGTAATGTGAAGCACACTAAGTTGACAATAATACCATGACATGTAACTCCCACTCTATAATCACCATACTCCACATGCCTTAGAATACTTGTTAAGCATGCCCCATCCAGTGCATTCAATGAAGTCGTCCTTAGAGAGCCTATAAAATGGACAAAGCGATAGAGAGAAAAAAAAGGTGAAACCTCAATTAAATTCCCCATTTTAGATCCAAAAATCTTCTTCTCCTCCTCCTAATCCTCCCTTTATACTTTTTTCGCCCTTTCTAAGAGGTGCAATTATAATAAGAAACAAGTATATTTTCATATCAGACATTGGTGAAAACCAGCAAATCGCTCGTATTGCATTGTGCTTCATTGGCTCCTTTCTCTCTGATTTTTCTCCTTCCACCAATCCAAATTAGCTTGAAAACTCCCACTTTAATCTCTTTTTCTTTCCCTGAGGTTGCATCCAACCTAAGCCCATGTTAATGACTTTTTTTGCGTTAATAATGGGTTTGAAATTGGAATAGTATCAAAGGGTTTCCTATGTTTCAAACTATAGCCATGGATCTCCAATGGATGGAGGAGAGATGCAGGGGAAGGAGCTTATAAAGAGCTAGCATTTCAATGGTTAGAGGATCTCCAAGTGTTCTCCCTAAGCACTCCGAGGTTGCATCCAACTTATTTCTTGGAGGAAAAAGACAAGGAGAGAAGGAAGAGAGAGAATATGAGAGGGGATGGGACAGATAACACTTGGGAATTTCATCATTCATCGCTAAGGAAATCCAAGTAAGAGTAAAACAAAAGAAAATGATGGTTGGAATCATATTGATCTATATTGAACACAGATAAACATAAACCAAATATATAATCCAAAAAAGAGGATATGACCAATTTGGCGTATTGACAACCCATTACTAACTTGCATCACTATGTTTCCCCTCCCCATCTAACCCTACTCCTTTTGCTATAACCAATCACTCTAATCCCCATATGAACTTGTTGAGAAAAAGTATATATATGAATTAAATCCAAGGTGAGAATCAAATTGAGCTAATTTTAAATTCCTAATACAATGACAAGGATCATCCAAAAGATGTAAATGAACTGAACTGGTGAATGAATAGGCTCAAGTTTGGCTTGATAAATGACTCTTGAGCCAAACTTATCAAACCAATAAGCTGAGCTTGAGCCACAAAAAATGTTGAACATAATTGATGACAAGATATAATGAAATTATCTCTTTTCTATCACATCCACCTATCAAAAGTTACCTGCCTTCACCACCATTTCAATTTCATCCTTATCTTCCTCCATAGGTTGTTGGTTCTATCATCCACCATCTATCGTAGTTTGTGCAATTTGAGTTCCCCTCTCCTCATACTTGATGATGCACCTCTTCTTTCCATTTTTATCTTGACAAGTTACTGATTGAGCTTTTGGTCCATTGCAAAATCAAGCTCAAGCCTTGTGGTGCACTAGTATCTCCACTTAGCTCTTAATGTCACTTTTATCAACAATATTCAAAAGAATCCAAATAAGAGTCAAATCACATCCCAAACATACTCATTATAATGAGTAACCAAAAGGAAGTTAATACTGTAGACTAATATATTGACTTGGTTAGGTTAATCAAGTCATTATAGGAATTTGGGCAAATCATTGAATATGAACTAGTTTGAATACCCTTCAACTCAAAGTTCATCAAGCTTCAAGTTGAAAAAAAAAAACCCAAGTAAACTAAAGTTGAATCTCATCAAATTGCCCAAGGAATTCAACTACTTGAGTACCCGCCACCCAACAACAACTTCTTGCTAGAGACACTCGCCATCAATCCAAAACTCAGCCGAAATTCCCAACTAGCAAGGAGCTACAAAAACTAAACTCATTCACTACACAACTAGCTGCACTAAATCTAAATCATGCATTTTCTCAATAACTATAAAGTTAATTCTCTTCCAATGATAGTGGACAGCATCTATAAATAAGTGTTCATTAGTCGAGCGCATGCAAAATGTGATCTTAAACTTTGCATTGAATTTTTATCCCATTGGAATCTCTCCGTATCATCTCAAAGATTCTCTTTAGAATCCCGTTTCTCTACAAATTATCTTTATAGCTCAATTTGACTTGCCTTTTTCCATCCGAGGAGTTCAACCAAGTCCACTATAGACCAATTTACTCAAGAATTAATGAGACTTATCTTCTCTCTCTTTTCCCTTCTGCTCATTGGGTTTAATCAATACCTATAATAGGATCTTGGCATCATTTTAAGAATAATATCAGATCCAACAAGGGTTATTTATTAGTAGTAGCAAGTTTGAATAGCAAATTATAAAAGAAAATCATCAAAGTCAATAAAAAGAAAGAAAAATGGTGGTTTTAGATCAATGGGAAATAGAACAAAGATGAAAGGCTACTAAATGTCAACAATTCACATTAGTATAGCAATAGTCGATCATGCAATTGGCTTGAGTTGAAGGGATCCAAAAATCAAGACTCTCACCAATGGTGTGTATATATAATTGAATATCAGTATTCTATTTGCATGAGTTATACAGGACATATTCAAAGATTTGAAGACGAAAGAATTTTTTTTACCATGGTCAGAACAAGTATTTATGAAGGGTTGAAGCAGCATTTCAGGGTCTCTCACCGACATGCAGTTGAATAAAAGTATCTGCACTAGATTCCAAACAACTCAAATGGTAAAAATGTCTGTCAAATTTAATATTACAATTTCCATGCTACATGAACATGCAAACAAGGTAATGAAGATGTAAGAAAATACAAAGATTTCACCGGTGCACTGCAATCATCATTAGGTTTTTCATCAGGAAGCTTGACATGGCGAGCATGGGAAAACCATCTTGCACACTCCACCATACTTTCTGGACTGTGTGCTCCATCTAAATAGAAAACTAAGTCACTAGGACCCACGTTTGAGCTTTGCATTCTAAAATATGGATCAGGAACTATTTGGGCCCGTCCTTGTAAACTGGTTGATACAACCCCCCTTATGAACTGTGCAGGCAGACTACTCTGTTGCCAAGCAGACGAACATCAGTGGTAGATTTCTCAAGGTTGATGCAAAATTGCAAACCTAGTCATCTATTAATATGGACCTCAGTGTTTTCAGAAAATATGCCTTCTGCATGTCCAGTTTTCTGAAGCCAAGTGCGTGACATGGAAATTGCAAGGCCTGCATTTATGTACTGATGCTCACCATCAAGTCCAAGTTTTTGACCATTCAGCAATTCTCTTTCCAAAGGTAATGCAACTTGAAGAGATATCTGTAGTATAATAGAATAAATGATGTTGTCATTGTTCTAAACGAATGGATCCAAAGTAATAATTTATATATATCATTTGTAAGATAGCATAGTCAAAAGAATATATGAGTTTGTTCAAAACTTCAAACGGAGCTTACTTCTAACTGAGATGCTTTAGCCTTAAGAACTGACATTGCTTCTTCAGGCTGGGGTACGGTATAAGCTGGAACTCCTTGCTATGACAAAGGAGAAAAATTATAAATAAGGCAGGGGAAGAAGGTCACTAGAAATGAGGGACACATTTTTAGGCATAGCAGACATATGGCAACTCCAAAATTACACAGAAAAACAACCTTAAAGATGCCAGCCTTCTCCCCAGCAATTTCTCCCAATGTATTGCCTGCTTATAAAGGAATGAAATGTAAGACAGTAAGACAATAAAAATGGACATCCACTGAGGATTGAAATTGAAAACAATCACCTGATGAGGCTGTGCGTTGGTGCATGCAAATATGCTAAGCCATTATCAAGATGTGCTTATTTTGTACTTTAAGCAACTCATTATTACTCTCTATCCAAATTAATAACAATATCAAACTAAATATCGGTTAAGTACGAAAACTGTTAACAAACACAATAGGCTTTCGATGGTTGAATCAGTAGCTTGATGATATACCCAAGTTCATCTGACTACAGTTTTATTGCTGGGGGACCTACTTGTCTCAATAATTTTTCTATGATTGCATATTTCACACCCAAACATTCCTATTTACACTCCTATAACCCAAATCTTCCGGTCCTACAAAAAAAGGCACTTTGTTAAACCAGGGCAATCCTAAATGGACACACAGCAAGCATCCAATCATACACTACTTTTACTAAATATTATTAAATAAAATCTAGAAGCTAATCTCTCCTCCTTCCCTCTCAAGCTTGTGGTTTACTACGGTGCTGTGGGGATGAATGGATGTGATTTTGGGTGGGGAGACAATGTAGCACCAGAATGAATTGGCAGTGACAACATTAACAATGTCTGATGGTGGTACGATGAAGCAATGTGTAGGAGTGGTACGTTAACAATGGTGCGGGTACAGTGAACATGTGGATAGCAAAGAAGAGAGTGCCAGAGGATGGCTTAATTTAATGGATTTTAATGAATTATTATTGGAATCTTGAATGGAATTAAACCTAGGGTGACAATTTTAAAAGAGTTAATAAATATTTGCTTTAAATATGCAATATAGAAAATTTTGTGGCATGTAACTATGTAAAGCCGTTATTTTTTATTGTGTAACTATGGTAGACACTTATGATTCATGTTATATCAATGAATAAGTGGATTTTCTAAAAGAACTTACCGAGTATTTCCATATGATCATATCCAAGCGAAGTGATCCCACAGACAATAGGTTTTTGAACCTGAATAAAGTTATCAAAAATAAATATATTTTCCTAATTCACCCAACAGCAAAAATCTTCATTGTAATCATCATATAAGTAAAACAATAATTCCAACAATATGACAATGCAATAAAATCTAAATATAATCCTAAAAGATAGAGCATTTTCTTTTACAACATAAAATCCGAGTGCTAATGTTTCTGAGTCATACGGTCCATACCACATTAGTTGAGTCAAATTTCCCTCCTAAACCAACCTCCAGAATGGCTACATGCACCTGAAAGTTGAGCAACAAGTATATATTACCTAAATTGTGACTTATCATAAAACTAGAGCATGTATTGACTTGAACTTCAACAAATAAAGACAAAGCATCATATTCTTGTTAAAGAAGGCAGTAAAAAGAGTCAGAACCAAAGATTATGAGGATATGAGCAAGAACTTCAGATGTGCACAATCATCCATCCATATTTACCACCAATATTACAAGCATTGGAATTCAACAAAAGAATGTGTAGTTTAAACTGACCTGTTCTGCTACAAAAATTTTGAATGCAAGCAATGAAAGAAAACGAAAATAATTTGGCATCGGAATATTATCATCAGTTTTCTCCTGCACAGAAAGCACGGGGTTACTCATTAATTAATGTAAAACAAACTAGGGTTTATGATTTTTTTTATGCTCACTAAGTGAGCGTGATAAAAAAATATAAATGAGCATATCCGAATAAATTCACAAGAAAACAAACTGGAGCTATGGAATAATGTCAAAAAGAACACTAATGTCTGATTAAGAATTATGAATGAAAGACGTCAGTTGAGATGCATGATGACTGCTCTTATTCAAATATTAAAGACCTTAAAATCCCCGCATACTTGATAATAATATAGAAGGAAAAGCATGACAAAATTATGTGTATCTTTTTGCAGGCAAAACCAATACAATTACCTGCAGTCTATCCCAACACCACCAGAAGTATGCTAGAAATTTCTCCTCCGAAATATCCTTACTGCAATATTTGTACAGCCATGAGAAAAAAATCAGTATCTTGCAAAATTGATAACATGAATAAATAATCATCAAGAAAATAAACAATTTTCTTAAAAAAATAGTTTTTTTCTTTTGTTCAAATAACATGATTGACAAAGTTTTTGAATCAGATAAGAAGGGTATTGACCTCACTTTTGGAATGAGGATTCAATCTTTCCATCTTAGACCTAGGAGTCTTTTAGACACTAGATTCTCTTTAGTCATAGGACACTTCTAGTGGTTAGATGAACACTTAACCCAAACCTAAGGATTTAGGAGGATTCACCATAGGATTAGGCTATAACTTAGGACTAAGAAAACCTACCTACCCTATGGCCTAACCCATGACTTATGCCTAATCTTAAGTCCAAAACCAACTTCAATTCAATGCAAAACCAAACCTCAAATTAAACCAATACCAATTGAATCCAACGTCATATCCAAACTTCAAGCCAAAATCAAACCTATCTTAATCCTATGATTCAATCCTGTGGATTTGATCTCAAACCTCCTTCAATCAAACCAAACTCAATTGATTTTCTCAAACCTTTCAAATCATCATCTCAAATTCTTCTAAAAGCTACAATCAAACCCATTGATTAAAATCAATTCAACCAACCCAAGTTAGCCCATTTGAACCCAAAATGTCCAAATAAGCTAAAATCCAATTAAACCCAAATCAATTACAATCAAAGCCATCAATCAATCCAAAATCAATCATCAAACTCAATTCAACCCAAATCAAACATAATCTAATTCAATTAGCCCAATTGGTCCACTTAACCTAAAGTAATCAAATTGATTGATGATTTATTTAGCTTGTGCATTAAGTGACATCATTTTCTTAGTTTCTTCCTTGCTTCATGTATGACTTGGATGTGGATTAGGCTCTTAGAGAAAAATAAATCTTTTACCAAACTTAACAACTCAATATTAAAAAAAAAAAGAATTTATAACCTCACCTAAAGCTTAGACTAAATTCAAGATAAAAGAATTAGCAACCACTTAGCTGGATGAGTATTTCTTTTATATCATGCATAAATGCATCTTGTTTCACTCTTAATTGGAGGGCTTCCACCTTTGCTAGAGAAACTTGACTTGACCTTTGAGAGTTATGGTGGAAACACACCTCCTCTCTTCTCGCTGATTTTGGCCAATAACATTATTTATCATGCAGTAGGCATATGAATTCTATTAGCCTGAATCAAAATGATTATCAAAATGAAAATAAAACGAAATCGAATTGCATTAGATTTAGGTCATTTGAAGCATACCCTTACATGATCTAGTCTCTTTGGGAATGAGTTCAACGACGCCCGCATTTCACTCGATTTCTACGCCATCGTTAATTATTCGACATGCGCACTCGTCAATTAAGCAAGCAGTCTCATTGATAGTTTTAATATTTTGAAGCTAATGCGTGATCGTAACGAAGGGTTGTTGGACATCCTCGCCTTCGACTGATATGCGTGTCGATTGATAACTTCGGCGCTTAATCGATTGATCGTTAGATTTTACAATATTTAGATTACGATTGACGCTCAACTCAACGGCTAAGTCCGTTTCATCGATCGGAGGTCGTTTACCATTTTTGAAGTCCAGCATTTTGAGCCGCCGACTATCGCCCAAGCCGAATTAGATCGCTTTGACTTATGGCATACATATGGAGGTCAACAGTCTAGTTCCACCAAATCATGTGGTCAACACAGGATCTATATCAATTATTAAGCCTACATCTTTGGATGCAAACTAATAAAACTTAAGTCAATCAATCACCAATTTCACTAAGGAAGGTCCCAGAGCTGGAGCCATTCATTGTGCAAAAGCTTTATCCAACCATAAATGCTCCATAGCAACAGCTTGTAGTATTCATGTAATGCATCCCTAGTTAGTTAGGGATGCAATCTACGCTATGTATAAAAGATTCCTTAGTGAGCCTATAACGAGGGTTTAAATTATTAAAATTGAGGCTGAAATTTTTAATATTGTGGACCTTCCACATGGAACTAGAGTCACAACTCTCTTTCAACTCACTTCTCACAATGCCTCTCTACATTATCAAAGTATTTTCGATTGTTAATTCTACTCTCAACTGATTATAGTTTCAATTTTTCAGAGCTTTCATGAGAAACAAAGAAATTGATGCAACAAGAAGCTCAATGGACATTCTTTCGTCTGAAGGTGTCATGAGGATGTGATCAGACAGTAATTCTTTATCAAATCCAAATCAATCTCCCACCACTTTTCTTTGGAGTCATATTATTGATAATACAGAGAAGTAATAAGTCTCCTTACTTTAATATATACATATATTTGCTAAACCCTTGGCACAAGGATGAAACAATTTTCCAAACTACTTGGGGAAAGGAGAGTGTTGGAGTCTACTTGAATTGGTAGATGCCCATCATAGCTGATTAACTACGAGCTTTCTCACGGATAGCACCCAACTAGTTAGTAATTTCTTTTTTCATCTAATAACCAAACAATCTCATTCTCTTGCAATCGGTGCAAATCAGGAACAAAGTACTCACATTAGCAATAGTAGTAGTGCGTCTCTAAATCTCTATCTCCATTATACTTGCCAAGGATTAATGTTTGATAATTCTTTTTATAGTGTCATATTACTTGATCATATAATTTCAATAATCATGATTTAGAAAATGAATAGCTTCTGAGGTCATGGTTGTCTTCTTCAAAATATATTAAGCCAAGCCCTCAATATCAAGTTTCTGCATAACTTGTCAGTTGCTGTCAAAACATCACCTAATGTAGGTTAAAAGAGAACTTTATCACTTTTTTCACTATAACCATAGGTTCTTATTCCAAGTCATGATTAAATCATAATCTATTGACTCTTAAGAAGTTGAGGAAGGAATTAGGCTTTGGCCTATTCGAGTCGAGTGGTCTGAACCAAGGCACTAGAACCAGTTGCAGCAAAAGCTCCATGCCTTCTCATTTCGCTAAGACTATGATATAAGTAGCCTCAAAATCCTCTTCTAGGGATAGCTAGTGAACAAGAGATGACTAATGAGCCTATCCTCTGCTTTTAAGTCTATTACTTAAATGACCAAAACAAGAACTAATGCCATTCTCTTCATGCCGCCTATTTGGTGAAAGGCCATCAAGGTAGAAGAACTTAGTCCCTGACATAAAACAATAAAAAGTATGGCCTTGTGCAAGCAAACATCTTGAATGACTTGACTAGGGCATAATTAATAAAAAAGGAAAATGCTGCAATTTATCATAACTTTTTTATGTGTAAAATAAATATTTTTACTTCCGAGATAACAAATTAGAGTGAAAAGCAACAAAATGTTCACATCAAATGTGAATTTCGACAAACTCAATCCTAAATCCACTCCTAAGAGGTAAAAGAGGTCTCCTTTAAAATCAATTAATGTGCATACCCAGGTTTGTCGGGATACCTCACTGAATGTCCATGGTGACAGAAAAAACACTAATGAAAACATATAGAAGAGTTAGAGCTAAGATTTCATTTAAATCATCCTTCATCAAGGAGCAAGGTTTTGTCTTCTTACTTAGAAACTCCTTTGTAGCATAAATGAAGTTTATGTTTCCAAATTTTGCCATAGCTAGGGCACTAAAGAAGAAAAGGAGCAAGTGGAGGTTGGTAACAAGCATGAAAAAGAGTGCAAAAGGCAAGAAGTTATAAGAAAAAAAAAAACCTTTTTGACCAACATAATGCCAAAATAGAGGCATGATGTGACAAAATCTTTTATGGTGTCTAGGATTCAAAACATCATGACTACCATAATGAGAAACAATTTGGCTTTAACAATAGCAGGGATGTCCACTAACTAACTAGTTATTTTGAGTTTTAATTTTAGAAGAGGTTTATACAAAGTTCTCCAAAGTTGTGTCAATAACAGGGAGAACGTGGCAATAATAGAGCTTCGTCATTTAAGTTATCTCAAAGTTATTTTTAGTGGTAAGGAAAATTTGATAAAAATCATGTTTTAGAATATTCAAGTTCTCCTAAAAATTTTCTATCAAATCGGAGAACAAAAAAACTAGTAAGCTCTAAAAAGGGCCTAAACATATCATAGGAAAATATTAAAGATTGATATATTATCGAGTAAATTAACAAAGAGCTCAATGCACAGAAAAGGAGGTAGTGCAATCAAAGATAAAATTAAATAAATACGAAAAGAAAAAGATGTTTGTAAGACAAACAAAAAAATATATTGTCCACATAGCAAAAACTTTTTTTTCTTAATAGGATTCAACTTCAGATTTAAAACTACCACCAATTAGTAGGATAAGAAGGATCACCATTTTGTGTGAAATGAATGGTCAAAGCATTCTTCTCCAAATGGAAAAAATGCAACTCATCTATCTTCTTCAACCAATACATTCTGATTTTGGTGTCAATCAAAGAATTTGAATTGGCATACTTATAGTTATGCAATAGTTACATTATATGCTCTGTTCCTTCTTCCCGAGCAACCTTTGGCTCTAGCTACTAAGTTGATGGCAAACACTAAAAAAATTCTTGAATTTTTTTTGCAAAGCTTAATTATGCTCTTCTTTATTAATTCAAGCTTCTCTGTAATCGATTCCTCTAGGCTACAGACAAACAATAAGAGTGTTGACATATTTACTCAAGTCCATCAACTCCAAAATATCATTGTCAACATCTCGGTTCCTATTCTTCATCCCTCATTTTCGAGCTTCAAGAGAACAAACTTATGTTAAGAGGAGAAAGACCAGAGCAATTGTGATTAAGTAAGATCCAAGCACTTTGCATGGTCTTTTAATTTGTCCAATAGTGCATCAATGGCATTTGTCCTTTAGTCGTCTCATCAACATCTAAATTAGTCATGATCTTTTCAAAATCTCTTTGCCACCTAAACTGATAGATGAATGTTTCACTCAATGGCATCCATCATAAAAACAATATTTTCTCTAGGCAACACTATTATTGATATTGAAGTTTCTTTCTAAATGACCAAGAACAAACTAAGTGACATTATCATGGTAAATCTCACTAATAATAATAATAATAATAATAATAATAATAATAATAATAATAATGGGGAACAAGCTCTAGAGCGAATACAGCTCCACGCTTGGGGCCTTTATGAAGTGCAATACTAGAGATGAAGGATATCACATAAAGAAAGAATGAACAATCTAAGGAACACTCATTCCGACAAAGCACGTGTCGAGTACAATCATTCCAATAACACTCATTCCACTCTCACCAAACATCCCAACAATAGCATATGATCAGCTTCTACTTTGATGTTGTCAAGTACTCTTTAGCAATAGCATGTATGTGTATATATATATATATATATATAGATGTCAAAACCATTCATGAATAACATCAACACTACTAAAGTCTCTTTACAAAGCAGAATGCTGAAAATACTTACAAATGCAGTCGACAAAATACAATTTAAAATGTGCATCGTTGATAAAAAAATAATTAAAAAAAATGAAAGCAATTATATATATTTATGCATCTCAGGTGTTATAGTTATGTATTAATTAATTGATTGATTTTATTTATATATATAAATATATATTTTATTTACAATAATAACAAATATATATATAAGGAAAGTTAATTTCAACTGAATAATTTTATACCTATTATTGTGAGAGATTTATTATTTATTGCACCTATTATTTATTGCACATATGTAATAATTTTTTTTACTGCACATATGTATATAAGAGGAAAGTTAATTTCAAGTGAATAGTTTCAACAATAACAAATATATGTATATAATTTTTTTTACTAAATAGATATTTTATTTACAACAATAATTTTATTGTGAGAGATTTTTTTTATACCTATTATATATTTTTATACAATATGTTAAAATTAGCAAGAATATAATCTTATTAATTAGAAGCCTAATTATAAAAATAAACTAATTTTAACCTAAAAAGTATATAGACTAAAAGTGAGATGTTGATGCACTGAAAATCACATATATGTGATATTGATGAATTGAAGTAGATTGTGCAATTATGCAAGATATATTACACTACTATGTTGAACTGTGACCAAATATTGCTAAAATAAAAATTCATGTGATGTGAGTGAACTTCATATTAATCCAAATACACTAAAATATATGCAAATAGTTGAATTTGAAAATTTTGCATACATTATAGAGCTACCTTCAATCCAAATTAAGTGATTTCACTTCCAATCACAATGTTATAAAAATTAATAATTTTGATATACATGTGAAATCACTCGAAGTTAAAATACCTGTGTGTGCTTTGACTTAGGGATTTAGATTACAATCCTAATGTTTGAAAAAGTTGCACAAGCTAAATCTAGAATTATACTAAAAATTAAAAAAATCAATAATCTAATTTAGATATAAAATAATCTAAATCTAAAATACCCACATGAGATCCGACACAATGTTAAATGTTTAAGTTCAGGTGTTTGAGGATGTTGTGCTGGTTAAAATTAAAAAAATTTATAATTGATTTTATTTTTGAAAATTATGCAAGCATATCAATATTCTATAAATTTTCAAAATATAAATTCATCTAAAATCCAAAATACCTGTACAAACCCCGACACATTGCTGAATGTTTAAATTCAGGTGTCTGAGGATTGCGCGGGTTGAAATTAAATAAATTAAAAATTTATTCTGCAATTAATAATATGCTGAATATCATAATTATATTTTGAAAATATAAAAATTTCAAAGAATTTATCAATAAATTTTCAAAATATAAATGCACTTTTGAAATACAAAGGATAATCAATTGCAAAGGCATGAAATACAACTATGAGCTTTAATATACAAATCAAATCCTCTACTAACAGAGGTAGATTGACAAGATCAATAATATAATTAGATTCTAAAAATTTTAATAATCAAATATAATTAATAGACATGATCCTCTGTGACCAAAGAGCGGAGTTGATAAGGTCTATCCCCAGTAATGGTTGTGATAATCGTAGATTTCAACCGGATGGGATTATCAATATCAAAATCTTGAAAATGTTAATGCTAAACCGTCTCTAATCTAAATGCTTATAATACAAATCATAAGCCCGATCCTCTACGAGCAAAGAGCTGAGTTGATAAGATTTATCCACGATAATAGTTATGTTGATTGAGAATATCAACCGGAAGAATTTATTATTATCAAAATTTTATAAATCTTCAATGTCAAGTCAATTTAAAGTCAAACTTCCATAAACTATCAAATATAGAAAGAAATTTGAAAAAAAATCAAAATAAAAAGATTTAATTAAATGAAAATTCATCATAAAAAAACAAATAAAATAAATTCATCCATCCGCCTTCCATAATTATTTATCGGGGGTGAAAAATTTAATGTTAACTAAAGCTCACAAAAGAACTAAAATCATATTATGTATACTACTACATTCATACTCAAAATATTCTACACTAGTAAAGACGTGGCTCGTGTTCTCAATCCGCGTGGCTTGACCATTAAGCTCCACACATGAAGCAGTTATGACCAAAACCCTCTGACCGGGTTGTTTGGCCAATAAGCTCTACTAAATTACGATTACGGCTATAGCCCATATGTTCCCGAATAATTTTTCACCCCTTTGAGTTGTAAATCATAGGGTATACCTAATAGAACAAAAAAATCTTTGTTAGCTAGGGTAGACTTAAGATTGTCCCCTTATTCAAATATCAACTCTAGTCCACAAGGTTTCCTTGGACGACATAACATACACAAAATGACTTTTTGGCTTGTTTGCCTGCACTAAACATTACGCTGACTTAACCTAACAAGGTAAACCTAATACTTCTCAATTTGACCAATGACACTACACCACTCAATAGTAGTCCAAAGCATCACTTGAACATGTATTGCCTAGCGTATAGGGAGCCACCATGTGTCTTCCATTCATAAGCACCAATTATAGAAATGGTGAAAAGAATCATCAATCACAGCTCCGTGGGATCCTTAAGCAACAAATCAAAGATCGATCACCTCAACATTAAAGCTCTATGTCAGTAACATGCTAGGGGATGAAGGAAGAGTCCTTCATCCCTTCATTTTCTTCATCCCCACTCCAGTCAATACCACCTGACCATATGACATCCTGGATATTTTATGTAAGTTTTACATGTTATATCTTCATAATGAACTTCTTGCCCCTCATTGCACCATAATGTAAGCTACAAAAGCGAACCATACATACTTGGCCGCCTTGCAGCATTTTCTTTTGATCTATCCTCTATTCTCTTTACATGGATGCATCTCTTCAATTAGAATTGTTGATTCTCTATTCCAAAAGACAATTACCTTTCACTGGGTGCTAATTTATGCAACCTTTTCTCCTCCATATTGGAAAGTATATGCCTTGGACCGAAGGCCCAACCCTTGTTATTCCTCCTTTCTCCTGAGGTCCATCTCTCCCTTGCAGACTACGTGGGGTAATCCCAGCACTGGACCACTTTCCTCCATTAACAATTGATCAATGTTTTCCATGTGTGGAAAAGTTTTGTGAATTCCTTGCAAAACAAATGTCTCTGGTGACTTCCAGAACACACTTCCATCCAAACGAGTATCTAAGCTAGCTATGGAATTAGTATCATCATTTTCAGCAAAATGCACTGGTCTGAACAATCAACATGCAGAGATCTCCAAAAATCCATATTGACGCAAGACACTCAAACGAAGAATACCACTCATTTTATATATATATATATATATATATATATATATATATATATATATATATATATATATATATATATATATATTGTGACATAAAAAAAACTTACAGAACAAAGAAAAGACAATCTTTGAATTTAAATCAAACGCTACCCATCCAACTGAAACCGCTCCCGGACGTCAATCAGGTGAGGGGAAGTGAATAGACCAGTGCGAAATCCACAGCTCCGCAAAATGGACTCTGTAAATGCACACGTCGAGCCCTACATGACCCAATCTAATCACTATAAGTTAAACTATCTATCAACAATTAAACATCAGAACTGAATCTTCGCCAAATGACGAAACCTCACCTTTCCTTTTGTTCCGGCAACGTGGATGACCTTCAAATGAGTAATAGACTCATCCAGTTTCAGAATCTGTGACAAAATAATCACCTAACTTACAACCCAAACAGAAATAGAACCATAATTTGCAGAGGAATAACTTCAAACAAATGGCACCTTCAAATAATCGAACATCAGATCGAAGTTGTCCCCCTTGTTCGCCCCATCGGCTCGGGTCCGTCGAATAATCAAAGAAGACAGCCAATTAAGCGCTTCCTCGTATGCTGTTGGCGGCACAGTGGGGCCAGCTTCCCCATAATAGAATATCAGCTTGGTAAAGTCGTACGCGCTATCGAAATTCACAACTTCAAAGATCGCTTACCTCTAGCCATGCCTTCGAGCGGAAGAAGGGTAGGAGAAATGGCTCGCTGAAGCTTCAGATCGAGAATGGTTTGGGTGGGCAGTCGAGAGAAGCGACGGCGTTGAGGAGGAGAATAAGAGAGGTTCACTAGCGTAGAAGCACGTAATCTTTCTGTTCCGCGAATCCAATGTCCCGGATTCAATGCGGGGGCGGAGGCGGGGGCGGGCATGTAAGTACACAAACAATCATGTCCAATTTCGGATAGATCCTTGACCCTGCCTTTACTAGATACCGTGCAGACGATCATATATATAATGGTCCAATCAATACTCTTTAGAAACCTATTACGATTTTTTCCTCTCTCTCTCTCTAATGGTGGCACAATTTTTTCTCTTATGTAATATAGTCATAATTTCTTTTAAGACTCATTTAATGAAATTTTTTTTTAAAATAAGTATTAAATAAATTTTAATTTTAATTTTAAGTATATATAAAAATATATTTTAATTTAGATACATTCATCTCATAAGTGGCATTTCACTCATCGGAGGGTGGCTTAAAAATCGACCGTTATCGATGGCTACGATAATCGGTCGTCAGATGTCGGTCGGCCAATAATGGTAATTACTAGTTTTGCCCCAAGTAGGTCAGTCGCCTAATAAGGAGGCGACTTTTCTACTGTTATTTTTTTTTTAAAAAGAAGAAGTGTTTGTTACTAAAGCCATATTTGTCTGCAATTTGCAACTATAAATTCAATCAGATATCAATAATAGCAGTAGTATTAGTATCAAATTAAAACTATTTTATATGAATTAGTTGTACAACTATACAAAATACACAAAAGAATTTACATTCATATTTTAAGTAAATACAGTTACAAAAACACAATACAGAACTATACAAAATACACAAAAGAGTATTCATTCATATTTGAAGTAGAGCCAGTCACAAATACACACAATGCACATACATTTCCGTATACTATCGCCTACGGCGACATCTATACGCTATCGCAGTACTACGTGAAGTGTAGTGCGTAGGTGACTGCAATGGACAATCACGTAGCTGATGGGAGACATCATGTGGTCCTTAATCCTGGCTTATAACATCAGAACTCAGTCCTAACTGCGAGTCTTCTAAAGGCACCCAATCTGGTGAAGGTGCGCCCATATGGTCTTTGAGGCGAGAGCTCTCCCGATAAGTGGAAGGCACGGATCGATAAGTAGATGAGTGCGCGCATGTTCTCTTGTCTGTAGTCGTGAATCGTACTCATGTGACATATCCTCCTGTGGCGTCTTTGGAGCCTATAATCGCTAATGTGTGTGCGCAATCTCAAATCATGGCATATCTTCTCATACCTATTTATAGCCAACTAAAAGTCTGAGTCACCTGGACGTCCAAAGAAATGCTGGAAAATATCCTCCATCGCTAAGATATGTTCTGCCTATATTAAACAAGTGTAAAATGTTAATAAGAAAAATTGTAGACAGAAGTACCTAAAAAAATTTGTAGATTATAATATTATCTTACATAGGCTCGCTCAGCAGGTGGTCTGGGGTAGTATATCATCGGTGGATCAATAGGCGCCTTAAGCAAGTACAACGCAACCCATGACCTGAACCATAACATGTACTACTGAAGGGCTTGTTGTACATCTCCATTAGTATCATCTACAACGCCCATGTAAGTGATCATTTATATCCTTTGACCACTTAACACCCTTCCATTGGTCCACCTAAGCTTCTAGGATACTACCCAACCTGACCTAAAGGTGGTTGGGTTGGCCATGACCCATAGGGATGTCAAATCACCTCACCTCTCCCAGTGGAGCATTTGAAACCACCAAGGACACCCACTATCCCCATTGGCAGCCACCTCTCATGTCTTGGCCACTCAAATCGAGCCACCTAAAGAGAATCCCTAGCATTCCTAGCCACCACCCACGGCCAAGCATCAAGAAGAAGCTAAATTAGCCCCGAGTCATCAAATCTAAGGGAAGGGGGGTATACACCCCCTCATTTTCACTCAAACTCTAACACTTGCATTCCTCAGAGCCCTAGCTACCCAAGATGAGCTGTCAGAGACTTTCTCCAAGCTCCCAAGCTCATCCCACATTCCCCACTCTCGGATTTCTTTAAGCCGAAATAGGGGAGCCTCCCATTCGATCCTATATGTTCAACGCTTCACCAAAGTGCAATTAACTTTGCACACACCATCCTTAGAGGTAATCGAGCAAGAGCGAATCACTCCCTAACTTCCCAACGACCGGAGGTTGGACTTCGATCAACACCTAAATTAATTAATCATTAATTAATCAGATGAATAGTAAAATATCAATTAATTAAGTGTTTAATCACTATCCAATAGTAAATGAACATATGGGATGGGATTAAGGTCTCCTACTTAATTTATTGCCCTAAGTTCATTTCCTTAATTAAATTAATCAAAGATTAATTAATTAATTAAGTCACTTAATTAATCAATTTAAAATTATAATCATAATCAAAACTAAATTAATTAAGTCTTGAGTAGTCATTCAGGTGTCAAATAACTTAAAGAAGTTTAGTGAAATTATGATTAGTCCATATGTGTGGGAAAAATATAAAAGTAATTAGTTAAATTTCTTAACTTAATTAACCATTGAGTATGAGTCAATTGCATTAGACCCATTTTATTTCTTAGTATCATTGCTAATTTTATTTCCAATGCATGTGCATGCCATGTTGGCTTATAATTAGTTGGGTAATTATGTTAAGGTAACATAGGAAAGGATTAATTAATGGATTTAATACATATTGTAATATAATTAACTCATAAAATCAACTTAATTATATTTCATTAAACTAAATCAATTAATTAATATGAGAATGGGTTAGGATCAGCAAACCTTCCTTCACATCCTCATATCAAATCAAAACATGAAATTTAAAATGATATTAAAGAAACTTTGGCTTATTTTAAGTGATTTTATTTGATATGATTGCCCTTAGGAGTTAATTTGATTGAATGAAATCACGTGTTTATGCTCTTTTATTCCTTTCCAATCATGTTAAATGTTGCATGTCATTTGAGATCATGCATTCATCTTTTCAAAGTTAATTGAATCAAATAATTTTTCTTTATGTAAACTTGCATGTGTTGGATTAATTCATAAAATGTGTGGCTATTATGACTAATAAATTTAAATTACTTTTCAAAGTTTATAAAACAATTATATTAGTTAGAGTGATAGCAATTATGAACCTATATAGGTTTGCATGTGCTTATAACTTAGACATATGAAGTAAAGTTTTATTTTCCTTAATTCATATGTAGTTTTACATGTACTTAAATGTTAATAAGTATATAGTCCAGACATCTCGGGAACACGAGAATTTAGTTAGCCTTAAGGAGGTCATTTGATTACCTCACTTATCTGGTCAACAACGACACATACTTATTTGATTTCAATTACATGTGTTCCTACATTAGAGTTTGAATAGAACTTTGCTCCATATGCATAAATATTTCAATCAAGTAAAAATACAAGTTTTGCATGATTTTCCTTCCTTTATTTATGTACACACCCATATGTATTTGAGAAAAGTGAGTTTTTAGTCTCAACATCTCGGGAATATGAGACATTAAGTAGCCCCAAGGAGATTATTTGATTACCTCACTTTCCTGATTAATAATGGCACGTGCTTGCTTATGTTTCTTATACATGCGTGTGTGTATTTAATTATGAAATTAGAGCCCTTTTTCTTTTATCAAGAATACATGCATTCATAATTGACTAAGTGATTGAATTAGTTGGTCATGTGATTTGGAGCTTTTCTTCTTGTATTCATGCATATAAATTTACATGTATTGAATGCAAATAGGTATATAGTTTGGATATCCCGGGAATACGAGGCTTTAGTTAGCCCCAAGGAGGTCATCTGATTACCTCACTTGGTTATGACATGCATTTAATTTCATCCTTATGTATTTTTGTATAAGAATTTAGATAGAGCTTTAAATCAATATGATTGAATAATCTAATCACATAAAAGAATATAAAATTCAAATATATATATATGCATTCATCATATGAGTGTGTCAAAATATATTGTATGTATAAATATACTTAGGATTAAAAGCATATGTATGTTACATGTGATGGAAAGGAATGAATTAGCATATGTCATGTCATAGTAATTCAACTAGATTAATCTTAAGAAGCCTTTCATATTGAAAAGGATCATTTAAGATGAACTTAAACTTAAGATTAATTTAAAAATGTGTAATAAATTATTCACTAAAGAGAATTAAATCAAACTAATATGCTTTACAAAGTGGCTTAAGGTAGAGATGAAAGAGGACAATCCTCTTTCTTATCTTTATAACACATAGATGCTAAGTGTAATCATATGAAACAAACAAAAACACAAATTAAAATCCTCAAATCAACTAAACAACTTAAAGTGAAACCAACCCTTTTAAGTTAAATTGAAATCTTCTACACTTAGAAAAAATATAACTTTAATGCTTAGTTAGAACATATCACATAAGCCTTAACACACACATTAGAGCTAAGTCACCACTTCCTGCTTTATGTTAAGACGATGCATAGTATGTTCTATGTTTTGTTTTATGATATATTATTTTAGATTGAATGTTACGATGAATGCCTCGTAGACCGGATGTTAGGTTGATATTAGTCTAATCATATTTTCTATAAGAAATTATTCTTAAGGGGTGTTTAAAAATAAATATCAATGCTCTCTTTACAGATTGCTTAAACCCTTAAGCATAATCCAAGTTATGACAAGTGGGCTTAGTTTCCCATGTGTAGGGAGCTAAGTCCAAATTATAAATATAACTGTTTAGGAATGTATGTATGTTTAGCTTACCGCTATTTTGTAAGTGTAGTTAGATTTAATTTTCCCATTTTTTATGTAATTTTTACATTAGAAATTAGGATTAGTGTTATGGGGGATAAAGATGAGCATTGGCTAGAAGGCTTTGTCCTAGGAGGCCATGTGATGCCTTAGAAGTTGAGTAAATCAGATCAAATTGAGACATGAAGAATGAAGAAAGAAGACCCCATAGCATTTATTAAATTCTATTCTTTTGTAATTCGGGTTGTGTAAGGGTAGAGCTTCATTTCATCTTTTCTTTCTCAGACCCGACCATATCGACTTTTTATTCTTTCACGATAATTATAGAAATTGGTTGATGATTTTGTTTAGAATGTGTACCAGAAATGGCATTTTTTTTCTTAGTTTCTTAAGTGGTTGATGCTTTAATGTGTGGCTTGGATGCAATTAGGCTCTTAGAATAAAATAAATTTTCTACCCAAATAATCATTTATAACTAAAATTTTCTACAACTCATAACCTCATCATAAAGCTTAAGCATTAAACAAGATAATTAAAAGATTTAGCAACCCCTTAGTTGAATGGTTGAATGTTTCAAAACATACATGCATATTATTTCATCTCTTGAAAATAGGGGATTTCCATCCTTGCACAATAGGGGAATGTTTCACCTGTGAGGGCATCCCTTGTGGTGAAAAACACACATTTCTTGCTGATTTAGCCAATACCTTATTTTCTATGGGCTCCCAAAATTCACCGTTGATCTCTTGATGAAGAGAGTATGATTTAATATCGATGAAACTTAGAAGGTGGATGGAATAGTAGATAAGATACTACCCAAAGATTTTGCCCAGATTTTGTGAAGACTTTAGATCTGGTCCAGGTTTCCTATAGGTGCATGCACCTATAGTTAATTACTCATCTTAATACTGAGAGAGAACTTTCGATTAAGGCTAGTCTTTAGATCGTTGAATGCATAACTTATAGTAGCAGTATGTGGAATTTTAGAATTTAGATTTATAAAATTCATCATTCTTTACTTGAAACAGATGGTTGGGGGAATAATGACGTGCCTGATCTAGATCCCATGGTTCCGTCATCCCGAGCAATCATGGTCCCTAGCCTACTTAGTCAAAGGAGGTAGTCAACCCAACCTGATCGAAGGATCCTTATCAGCAGCCATGAGTTACGTCATCCAAGAGAACCTTGTAGACCTGGGGTGAAGTTTGTCTAAGGAGACAGGCTTAAGTCTACCTTAATTGATAGAGCATTTTTTGCCCTATCAAGTATACCCTATTGTTCACATCTCAAAGGGCAAAGCCATTGAGGAGCATACAGGCTATAGTCATGACCATAATATAATAGTGTTATTTGGCGGCAACCACCCGATCAGAGGACTCTGGTCGTAACTGCATCATATGTGAAGTCTATTGGCCAAGCCATATAGTTAGAGGACATGAGCCACATCCTTATTGGTATGAGATTGATTGAGAGTGAACATAATTGTGTACTTGATTTGATATTGACTCCTTTGTAAACTAAAGTTTTCTTAATTTGTCACCTTTAGCAAACAATTGCGGAAGGTGGATTGAGTTTTTAGCTTTAAGTTTTCTAGGTTGATGATTTTCAATTAGTCATTTATAGCTTAATGACATATTAAAATTTTCATTTGGATTAATATTTAATTTATATTAACTTGACTTGTAATTTTGAACATATGTTGATGACAATATCCATTCTGGTTGAAATCTCTATTTAATGTAGTCATCATTGGGGTGGTTTGATTTCAAATCCTGTCGACTCTATTAATTTAGTAATAAAGAATCAGATCTACTCTCATATGATAGAATTAGCTTCTCAGATGCTTTATTAGGTTGAAAATATTATAATAGTATCATTAAATTTTTAAGTTTTGTTAACCCGGACCCAGTTCTATGACCCAACCGAGAATCAACCTACGCAGCATACTCAGACACTAAGTATAAGCATTCGACATAGTGTTGGGGACCATGCAGGTTATTTAATTTAAAATTAATTTAACTTTAGAGATTTGAATAGTATTGACTATTTTGATTGAGTTTTATTATAAGTTTATAATTTTAGATAAAATTTTGACAGTATTTTGGCAGTCTCTTGGCATTAACCTCACATAAGGGGCTACAACGGGGGATGGGCCTGCCCACCATGCCAAAAAAGATATGTATTGGTGGTGTAAACACCATGGCCAAATGCGTCATCCCATCATACCAAAAAAGTCATGTATGGGTCTCTGAAGCACCTGCATGTAACACAAATTTCTCCACCACGCTAAGAAAAGCGTGTGCAAGTACTTATATACGTGCAATATCATGTTAAAAAATTAATTTTAGTTTTATAGTTGAATTTTTATTATGTTGTTTATGTCTCATATCAGTGTAGAAGTTTAGCAGCATTTCGGCAACAACCAGGTGTCGTCCCCGTGTAGGGGGCTACTTCGGGTATGTTGGGCATGCTCACCACGCCAAGAAAGGCATGTATGGGTGGTATAAACCATAGCCTGAATACGCCATCCCTCCATGCCAAGAAAGACATGTATGGGGCTCTGAGATACCTGCTAAAACATATTTTTTTGTCACGTCAAGAAAGGCGTGTATGAGTACTTATACACTTGCAATGTTAGTTTAAACAATAATTTTATATTATGACATGGATTTATGTCAAGCCATTTAGGCCCCCCTATCGGTGTGAAGTTTCAAGATTTGTTCCAGGCATTATCTCCGATGCCTCGGGCATGCTAGGCACGCCACGCAGAAAGAAAGGCGTGTATGGATGGTATAAATCACGGCCTGAATGCGTCATCCCACTACGCCAAGAAAGGCATGTATGGAGCTCTGAGGTACCAGCATGAAACACATATTTCCCTATCATGCCAAGAAAGGCATGTACGGGTACTTATATACTTGCAAATAAGCGCAGCTTTCCTCGTCGAGTCAAGAAAGATGTGTACGAGTACTAATTCTAAATAACTTTAGTGAATTCGCATTCACATCTATGCTTTACATAAAATGTAATTGAAATTAAAAATAAAGCAGTGAATCTTAGAGAGAGATCGAACATAAATAGAATGGTCGTTGATTTCAAGAATACAATTTAAGTTCAATCTAGACTTTCTTAAGTGGCGAAGATGGACTCATTAGATTCCACAAAACCTACCTCTTATCTATTTTATCTTATTCTAGTGATAAGGTGATCATTTGGTAGTGGGACATAAAGAAGATTTAGGCCAATATAAATAAAAGTTAGCACAATATAATTTTCAATCCTATAAGATTTAATCTCCAATACTCATTTTGTTCCAAATATTAATTGGGTTGGTAGAAAGGCTTGAGTGAGATTTAGCTTATGTTATGTCAAAGAACAAGAAATATAACTTTAATCCCTACACAGTTTTGCCTTATCCTTCAAGTTTTACCCAAAATCCAAGATTGGAGGAATTCAAGTAATGGGGTATTCAACTTGAAATCATTTAGGCCTACTATCTCTTTGGGCTTTGTACAAAAAATGAAAAATGAGGGGGAAGAATGTGAAGATACACTACTTTGTGTGAATGATATGAATAGGAGTGTTGTGAGAATTAGCGTTGGATAATAGGGGTATTTATAAAATCAAACATTACATTAATTCACATCTTTATCTTTATATATATCAATCTGTTTCAATTCACCATTTTATTCAAGTTGGTGTGTCAAATTTCAACTCGATTTACATGCTTCCAACCTTCGACATTCATATAATCTCATTTGAATTGAGCGCAGATAGTCTCATTTGATAGGTTTTGATATTTTAATGCTAATGACATGATCAATTTTATGAACAGAGATCGTTTGGGCATCATCACAGCTTGTCGACCTCGATATAGGTATAGACGCTTGAACGACCCCCCTTCTTGATTGGTCAACCATCAAATTGTGTATGATGTATATTATAATCAATTTTGATTCTGAACACGATGGAGAAGTCCATTCATCGATTGGAGATCATTTTGACTGGGTTTTTGACACCGTTGAGTGTATTTTAGCTCTTATTTGCACACTATTGCATCCTAAGTCTGTCGAATTTATCTTGTAAGTTAGACTCAACTGATGCAGCATACATGGAGGTCAACATTTTCATCATACATTTAGGTATAAAATTTTAAAGCTTTTGTCAAAATGAAGTGTCAAAAATTGAAATAAAATTTGAAAAGATTTTGCATTAGATTAAGTCATTATTCATATCACTCATGCTCTAGTCTCTTAAGGAGTGTGTTTAAGGACTTTAGTTTCTTTCTAAATAAATAACAACCCAACTATCTTCCAATTTTATAAGACTTGCCTACATAGTTTTAAAATCATAGGAGGAGTTAGCTGGCGGCCACTCCACACAGTTATAAGTCCAAAAGTCGAGTGGTTTATCCTCTCTTATGGAGGTAAATCTTATACTCATTTTCTCTTAGATTTAGGTCATGCTTTAGCTGTTGCTCAGGCTCCTTAGATTTAGGATCCGAGGTAGCTATTTCCTTCATGCTACAAGCATAAATCTTCACCTCTTAGGTATTTCCTCAACCTTGTGTTGATGGATTATAAGCCCTAGAAATCTAATCAAATTCAACTTAAAACATATAAATCTCTTCACTTTCAAAATTATAAAGTCAAATTATAAGATATATTGACATGCTCACTAGGCTTCGTAGTATAATGAGCATTCCCCACATATTCCCTTTAGTTTCTAAAAAATAAGTCTTCTCCTTGAACTTTCCCATTTGATTTTCCAAATATAACCAATCCTTTAATAGTATAGCCTTGAAATCTTTGAAGATCAATAATTTCTTACTTTAATTAAGAGTATTCCTAAAGAATTCACCTTTCTTAGGATGCAATTAACTATGGAGGCTTGCCTCCATATAGAACTTCAGAACCTGGTTTAATATAAATCCTGCTTTATTCATCCATGTAAAGCAGGGAAAAAAATCTATGGCACATTCGAAGATCCATCATACCTTAGGAGTCCTTATTAGGTGATTAAGTCCATTGAAGGGTTATGGCTCTATCTTTCGATATAATATATCATACTTTAATGTTGTGCTAAATCATTTCAATAAGTACCCTCTACGATCTGCGTGGTGTCCCCTTATTGACCTCACTTTTGGAGTGACCTTTCAACTTCTCCATCATAGACATAAGGACTCCTCTAAACACTAAGAGTTTCTTAGTCTTAAGACACTTCTATTGATTAGGTGAACACTTAACCTAACCCCAGAGACTTAGAAGAGTTAGCCATAGGAATAGGTTATGCCTTAGGGGTATTAAGAAGATTTGCCTACCACATATCTTAAACCTAATCCTTGCTTTCTTCTTTCAAACCAAACTTTAAATTCAAATCTCAAATCAATTTCAACTCAATTAATTTTCTCAAATCATGAATCAATTCCAAATCAAATAATTGAAACCCATGATCAATTCCAAATCCAAAATCTTGCCTGAGCCCTTTTGATTTCATCTTATGGACTTAACTCAAATCAAATCCAAATCACTCCAAACTCAAAAGCTTTTCTCATACCCATGTGTATTCTCATTTATATTCACAAATATAAATGAAATATAAATTCAAATAGCCAAAACCAAATCAAAATTAAATAAAATTCCTAACTTGAGCCCTCTTAGTCAATTTCTTGAACATTAGCCAAATAATATCTAAATCAACTCAAGACTCATGGATTTCTTCATGAGTCAATCATTCATTCAATCATTGACTCAAATATAAACATAAATAACTATTATCACACCAAATCCAAGTCAACCCAAATCAAACCTAAATTGACCCAAATTGGCATAAAGGGACAAAATGGGTCAAATCATGATTTGATCCAATTTAATTGTAACCAATGACTCAAGTTCACTCCAAATCACTTATTAAACTTGACCAAAGCCATAATTGAGCTTAAGTTGACCAAATTAGTCAACTTGACCCAACCTAGCCCAAATTGACCTAAAAGGTCAAATTGGCCAAAATTCAAATTAATTCCAAATTAAACCAAACCAAAGCCTAAAATCACTTTCAATTAACCAATTGAACTTGACTCAACACCTAACCCAACTTAATTTGGTCAAATTGGCCAAATTGGTCAACTTGACCAATTTGACCCTTTTGAACCCAAGTGAGTCAAACCCAAAACTAGACTAAACCAATTCAAATCCATTGAACCAAAAGCATCCCAAATCATCATATGAACATAACCTAATACCCCATTAGGTTTAATTTAGTCAAATGGACCATTTGACCCATTTGAATTAAAATTAATTTATTAAACACAATTTGAACTAAAACTCATGAAAGCAATTGGAATCTAATTAAGGCTTCTTAATAACCTTGATTAGGTCCTAATTAAGTCCCTAATTACTTCACACTAAATTCCAAATGCAAAAGAGGAGGGGGAGGAAATCAAAGATGCCACTTCATTCCCATTTACACAAACCCATCGCTTAGCCACCAATTAGAGAGAAGGTTGCCTTCAAGTGAAGGCAGCAAGGCTGGTTAGGGGCCAAGGCTTGCAATCCCACTCCCATTCAGGAAAATGAAAAAAGGGAGAAAAGGGGGGTTAGCCAAACAAGGATTCCCACTTCCACTTCACCTCAAGCAAAACAATCTCTTTCCTCACCTTCACAACTTCAAATCGAAGCCAAATGAAGTTTCCCCCACCTCCCAAGCCGTCGACAATAAGGAGAAAGACCTATCCCTTCAAAATTGAGAGCTTTGGTGGTCTAGGGAGCAACTACAGTGAATTGGATCAATTCCTTTGGCACGCGCTCATCTCCTGAAGAAATGAAGCTATTGGAGTCAAAATCGAAGCCAAACGAGCGACGAATCGAGGTATGCCTTTAACGACTCCCCATTTTTCCTTTAAAGCTTTTGTCCTAGGTCATTTTCTAGGAAAACTTGATCTCAATCTAGATCAATCCATATAGATTGATATGATTCTCTTCAATGATCATTTTGCAATTTAATTCGTGTGATTTCATTGCCTAGATCGAAAGATATTAGCAAAGTATCATGGAAGGCTCTTGTCTTGCGCAGGTCAAGTAGGAGACAAAATCTTCGCCATCCGTTCCTTCTGAAAGGAACGGACGACTCTGATCGCATAAGACCATGTGATTTACTCCCTTAAGGAAACGTGGGTTTGATCCGGACCGTCCGATCTTCGATTAGATGGCCCAGGATAGTCCTGCGTGGCATCGCTTTTGATGCAATGCCACATGGGATCCGTGTGGACCAACCGACGAAGGCCACATGGCATAGCGCGCCACGCAAGCGTGTGATGTAGCCCGCGGCGCCGCGCGGGACATCCCTTTAAAGTTCGTTAATTATCGTTAAATAATAGTTTTAATTAATTAAAAATTAGAGAAAACTTCAAAATTTATAAAAAAATCAAGAAAAAATCAGAAAAATGCAAATGAGGGCTCTATGGATTTGTCTTCATGAGAAGAATCCATATAAATTAAAATCCCAAATTTTTATTGGGTATTTTCTCTTAATTTGGGTTTAATTGAAAAATATTAAACCCTAATTACTCTTAAACCATTAACCTATTTAAAGTAAAACTTTGGGGAAATGAAATTGAGCATGAAATATACCTTAAGAAAATTTTCTAGAATTTAATTCACTAAATTTAATGGAAATTGCAATTTCACATGCTTAATTCATTAATTAATGAAATTAACTAATCCCTAATGAAAAAATTAAGGAATATTAATCAAACAACTTTAAATCAACCTAATGAACTTCAGTAAACATTAAAACATCACTTAAACTCAATTAAACCCAATAATCCTTAAATTTACTTAATTAGATAATTAAATGAATTAAATAATTCAATTAAATAACTTGAATTTAATTAAATCATAATAAATCAACCAATTAACCAAAAATTATGAATGAACCCTCATTGAAAAGGTATTTCAGTAAGGAACCTATGAAAAATAAAACCACTAACTTACTCCAATTAAATTAAGCTTAATTTAGATTTTAATAACATAATTAAAACTTTAATTACTCCTTAATTAGAAGTCTAATTAAGATGAAACTTTGAACACATGGAATTGGCATGTAACCCCACTTGCAAGAAAATTTTGAATCCCAATTCATCTTTGGATTAGGAGTTATTGAATTTATAATTCCTAGATCAATATTAATCAAATAATGGATTAAGGAAATCCATTAATTCATTAAATCATTTAATAACTTAAACCAATCTTAATCAAACATAAGAGGATTCTTAAGGAATGTTTATTAATAGTCCTAAGCCAGAAAACTTAAATAATTGCACATTTAAAGATTAATAAAACTTGATAATCTAATGAAGAGAAATAAAAATAACTTAAATTAAAATAAATGCTTAATGATCCTTAACACTTGCAATTAATCTAATCTAAGAATAAATATCAAACCTTAACCTAAGCATATTAGGTTAACATAAAGTGAATTAAATTTACTTAAACTTAACTTAAAGGGATAAACCTCATTAAATTAACTTGATAATTTAACTTAAAAGGATAACATAAACCTTAAACATAATCCAAATTTAACAAACCAAATTAATTTAAATAAATTAATCCAAATGGAACTAAACATTCTTGACAAAATGTTATGTTTAGAATCAAACCAAATTAGCATTATCTTAAGGTTTGAAATTAATAAAGATAGGATTAGGCTTCAAATAAAATTAATTAATAAACAACTTAAGCTTAAGCTAAATCAAATGAAAATCTAATTAAACCTTAGAATAAAATGAACTCATAATCAAACTAATTAACTCAAACACAAGTAAAAAGAATAAAATAATTCAACTTAATGAAATAAAGAAATATGAACAATTAAACATATAACTTAAACGAAATTAAATGAAAATAACATAAAAATCGAATAAACACAATTAAAAAATATATAATCACATACATAAGAATTAACGAACTTAAGATAAATCAATAAAACATAAATCAAACCTTAACTTAAACATTTTCAAGTAAACATAAATCAAGTTAGATGAAATTAACATAACTAAACTTAATGCAAAGTTAAAACAAAAGTCAAATAAAAGAAATGAACTAACCTAAATAAAATAAAGCTAACATAAATTAAATTGAATCAATCAAAATAAAAATGAACCAACCTAAATGAAATAAAACCAACATAAAATAAATTAAACTAAGGAGTGTATGGTTTATAGTGTTGTGTTTTATTTTGTGATGTAATTTTTTAGACTGGATGTTAGGGTGAATGTGCGTAGTCTGGATGTTTGGCCATTATTAGCCTAATCATATTTTATGTAGGGGGTTGTGCTTAAGGGGTGCTTTAATAAAAATATAAATGCTTTTGTTGTGCAGGTTACTTATACCCCTAAGCATAACCCAAATTAGGACTGATGGACTTGGTTACCCATGTGTGAGATGTTACCAAATTATTCATATAACTGCTTGAGTTATATGGTGTGTTTAGCTAATATTTATTTGTAGGTATAGCTAGATTTACTTTTCCTATTTTAAATATAATTTTGCATTATGAATTAGGATTAGTATTATGGGGGATTAGGATGAGCAGTGGCTAGAAGGCTTAGTCCTTGGGGTGCCCTGTGATACCTTTGGAGCAAATCAAATCAAAAAAAAAAAGAGAAGTAAGAAATGAAGAAATGTAGAAATGAAGAAATGAAGAAATGAAGAAATGAAGAAAAGAAGACCCACATAGCATGTATTATTTTTGTAATCCGAGTTGTATAATGATAAAGCTTGACTACCCACATTTCTTTTTTGGTTGTTATTCTTTTTGCTAGCTTTATAAAATTATTTGATGTTTGTTTAGCTTGTGCATTAAGATGACATATTTTTCTTAGTTTCTTCCTTACTTTGATGAATGGCCTGGATGCGATTAGGCTCTTATAAAAATAAATAAATTTTTTATCCAATTAAATAACTCAAAATTAAAAATTAATAACTCATAACCTCACCTAAAGCCTAGGTTATAAATCAAGATAAAAGATTTAGCATCCCCTTACCTGGATGTTGTATGTCTCACATCATGCATAAAAATCATCTCGCTTCATTATTGCTTATGGAGGGCTTCCACCTTTGCCAGGGAACTTGGCTTGACATTTGAGAGCCATGATAGAAATATACCTCCTTCTTGCTGATTTTGACCCATAACTAATTTTTCATGCATTAGGCATATGAATCTCATAGCCCGTGTCAAATAAATTATCCAAAAATGAAAATAAAATTTAACAAAATTTGCATTAGATTTAAGTCATTATTCATACCCTACATGATCTAGTCTCTTAGGGAGTGTGTTTTAGGACTTAGTCTCTTTCTAAATAAACAACAACTCAGCTATCTTGCAAATGCATAAAACTCTCCTACATGTATTTAAAATCATTGGAGGAGTTAGTTGGCGGCCATCCTAGGCGGTTGCAAGTCCAACAATCGGGTGGTTTATTCTCTCTTATGGAGATAAACCATATACCCATTTTCACCTTAGATTTAGGTCGTACTTTGGCCCTCACCAAAGCTCCCTAAATTTAGGATCTGAAGTTATTATTTCCCTTAGTGGGCTACAAGCATAAATCCCCACCTCTTATGCATTTCCATGATCTTGTGTTGTTGAATTGTAAGCCCTGGATTTTTAATAAAAATTCAACTCAAACATATAATTCTCCTCAATTTCAAAAATATAAAGCCCAATCATAGGATAGTTTAGGATACTCACTAGGTTTCTTATCATCGTGAGCATCCCCTACTCATATCCCTTTGGTTTCGATAATAACTCTCTCCTCTTGATCAATCCTACTTGATTTTTCAAAAATAACCAATTTATTGATAGTCCTATCTTTGAAATCTTTTGAGACAATGATCATTTACCTTAATCGAGAGTACTCTTAAGGAATCTCATTCCTTAAGATATAATTAACTATGGGGGCTTGCCTCAATAGGGAACTGAATGAACCCGATTTAGATAAATCATGCTTTACTTTTCTATGTAAAGTAGAGAAAAGATCTCTGGTGCATTCAAAGACCCATTGTCCTTGGGAGTCCTCATTAGGTGATTAGGTCCATTATAGGGTAGTGACTTTTATCTCTCGAGATAGTACACTATTTCTTAATGTCGTAATGAGATCTACGTGGTGTCCCAACTATAATTTTCAGCATTCCAAATTGAAAATAAAATACCATAGATTTTTAGCATTCCTTTGGCACACGCTCTGATCACGTTGGTCCATGATTCTCTCATAATTTGATATTACATTCATACCCCTCTGTGCAGTGAAAGGGCAAGCACTAGCAAATTTCTTAGTAGCACACCTACTGCCTCCTAATTCCCCGCTTAGTGAGGATCTCCCTAATGAACAAATCATGAACGTAGGGGAGGTTGACAATTATTGTTGGGAGATGTATTTTGATGGTGCGGCTTCCTTTCAAAAAGGCAGGGGTAGGAATAGTTCTCTTAACTCTAAACCACGATGAAGTAGAGAGCTCTCTCCTATGCTCTCGTGGATGACACTTTGTACCGACGATCATTTGATGAAATGTGGTTACACTATTTAAACAAAACACAAAGCCCGTAAGATCGTGACCAAGGTACATTTAGGTCTATGCGGAGCGCATCAATCCAGTCCGAAGATGAAAGCAAAGATCAAGAGACTGGGATACTACTGGCCTTCAATGATTACAGATTGCATAAATGTGGCTAGGAGATGCCATCAATGTCAGGTACATGGTGTGGTCCTACATCAGCCACCCAACATTCTACATCATGCATTGGCCTCATGACCATTTGAGTGTTAGGGTACCGATATTGTGGGTCCTATCGACCCTCCTTCTTCTAAGGGGCATCAGTTCATCTTGGCTACCACCAACTACTTTTCCAAGTGGGTGGAGGAAATCCCACTCTGAGAGGTCACAGAGCTTCGACTTTTTTAGAACCATATAGTATAAGTTTGGGGTGCCTCAACAAATTATATCCGATAATGGTATTGCATTCAAAAGCACCAAGATCAACAGCTTTGCTAGGAGACATAGTATAGATTTGAGATACTCCACCATCTACTATCACAAGGAAAATGGCCTAGCAAAAGCATTCAACAAAACTCTCATCCAAATACTGAAGAAGACACTTGACGATAACAAGCAACAGTGGCATGAGCTACTAGTTGAAGCTTTGTGGGCATATCGCACCACATACAAAACTCTAACTCGGTCTACCCAGTTCTTCTTAGTGTATGGGTCTGAAATTGTTCTACCATTAGAAGTTTAGCTCCCATCACTAAGGATAGCATTGAGTAGTAAAATTACTATAGAGTAGAATGTCAAGTTGCGGTTAGAAGAGCTCAAAGATTTGGAGGAGAGATGCCTACGTTCGTGCTAGAATCTCGAGTTGTACAAGGCCAAAATGATTCAAGCTTACAACAAGCTGATGTGCCCTAGAACTTTTCAAGTAGGAGAGCTTATCCTAGTTCTAAGGAGACCAATTGTTGCCCGTTGAAAGATGGGAGGCAAGTTCGAACCCACATGGGAAGGCCCTTTTATCATAGAGAAGGCCTACTAAGGAGGATCTTATTAGCTTATTGATTGTAAAGGGGGAACACCCGATGCTTCCAATTAATGGGCTCTATTTGAAGAAATATTACACATAAAATCATGTTTGAAAATAATTATAATAAAAATTATATTCTAATTCATCAAAATCTTCTCTTCTTTCGAAGCATTCTTAGCTTGTTTGTGAATCTGACACGACGTGTTTAGGGCGGGTGTAAGAGAACCCAAGAGGCATCTTATCCCTCTTTCACAGCATGAACACAATTAAACATAATTCCCCGGTGCTACTTGAATAGATGTAAGACAACCCGAGAGGCATCCTATTTTGACTAGCACAACTAAGTTAGGTGTAAGAGAACCCAAGTGGCATCCTTTCTTAGTGGGATCATAATTTCCATCCGTGGTGCCATTTCATCAAATTCTCCAGCATATTTTAGGATAGGTGTAAGAGAGCCCGAGAGGCATCATATTCCTTCTAACACAAACACAAATAAAAATACAAACAAATCTTTTATCTCAAGCTATTTTGATGTGGGAACAAGCTCCCTATGGCACTCACTCATTAACTACTCTAGGTCAGGCTGATATGCTACATTGCTAGTATGTCACCCTAGTAGTCACTTATCTGATGGATGTGAGTCCCCACACTTTCTTCTTGACTTGATCATTACAAACTAATGAGCACCTTGTTAGTTTGGTAGACTTCATTGCACAGCCAGTAAGCTACCTCATGTTAATTTTGTTTAAGAAGATGTGAGTCCCCTCGCTTTCTTCTTGAACTAACCATCATGCACTGACTAGGTCGAGTATATTTGAGATTTAGGATAAGTGCCCCAGATATTCCTTTCCTCTTAACTACTCTTGAGTTGATATAAGTTTCCAAGTGATATTCACTCAAGGTGATAACACATATCGTAAGAAGATGACTAATAATCAATTTGTATAGAAGGATGTGAGTCTTTGATGCTTTCTTCATAGGCTGATTGTTGCAAACCAATGAGCACCTTAGGTTGGTTGATGTTCACTATACTGATAGCAACTCACCCGGTGGATACACCACTCTTGGCAGATGTGAGTCCCTGCGCTTTCTCCTTAAGTTGGCCACCAAATACTTATAGATATTATCTTCTTCAGGGTTTTATATAAAGCCCTTAGTGGCCCCTTCCCCTATCGGCACTCTATTTGGAGCATGTCCTTTGCGACACCATTTAGACACTACCCGAGTTACTCTTGGATTAGACAATCTTGATTTCCTAGTAGCAACCCCTGTGGTTGGAGAATTTATTCAGTGGATGTGTAGATTCTTCCTTAGTTCAATAAATCTGAGATAGGTCTAGGCTGATATAAGCTCCTTTTTAATATGATCCCTCACAAACCAATAGGGTCCACAATAAAAAAACAAACAAAATAAATAAATTACTCACTTGTGGATTAGGAATTCAAGCCCCCAGCGGTCCCTTTCTCAAGCAGGCATTCTATCTTTATGGTAGTGTCAGCAGAACTCCCTATAGGAATTGCCTGACTATGCTTGAGTTGAGATAACTCCCCAGGTCGGCACTCTCTCCATAGTCGCCCTTAGGTTGGGTTCAATCTGTTTTGCCATAACCAAGTTACCCTGACAGTCATTTCAATTTGAAAGATATAAATATGCTACGCATTCTTTCTAGCATGACTATTGCAAACTGACGGGCAGCTCTAGGTCAGGTTGACATGTTACCTTGCTAATGTATCGACCCTATATTCTTTTATTCAAGAAAGATGTGAGTCCCCATGCTTTCTTCCTTGAATTAACCACTACAAATCGAAGGCACACCTTTGGCTGGATAGTTCTCCCCTCGGAGAAATTGGATGATCTAGTTAGGTGAAGGCCAATATATCATCATCCATCACAAACCGATAGGATCCATCAAAAATTAATTAAAAAATGAAATTAATCTTAGCTATCTTTGAGCTGATTTAAGTCTCCCAAAGGAATTCAGTCAATAGTCAGCCCTAGATTGAGTTCAACTTGTTGCACAAGCAACCGATTACCCCAATGGTTCCTTATTTTGGAAGATGTAAGTCCCCCCGCACTTTCTTCTTAACTTGGTCATTGTAAACTGAAAGACAATCCCATTGGTTGGACAGTCCTACTATGTGGTTGGTAGACTACCCCTTTGGATTGGTAAATTTGAGTTAGGCCAAGGCCGGCATGGCCCATACTCAGTGCAGTCCATCATAAACTGGTGGTATCCATCAAATACAATTAAAAAAATGAAATTAATTTTGACTATCTTGAGCTGATTTAAGTCCCCAACGGCATTCACTTAGTAGTCGGCCTAAGGTTAGGCTCAATCCGTTGCCTCGCAGATGGATCACCCCAGCAACTGATCCCTACTTTGGAGGATATAAGTTTACTATGCTTTCTTTCTAGTATAGCTGATGCATACCGAAAGGCAACCCTTTTGGTTGGATAGTCCTATGTGGCTAGTAGACTGCCCATTCGGATTGGTAAATCTAAAGTAGATTAAGGCCAACATGACCCCTACTCAGTGTGGTCCATCGCAAACCAATAGGGTCCATCTCAAAATTTAAAATTTAAAAAATTGAAATAAATACAACCCTCCTCCCCAGTGGAGTCCAACTAAATAAAGAAAATAAATCCAATCAACATCCCTAGTGGAGTCAAATCAAATCAAATCAAATCAATCACCTTCTCCTCAGTAATATGCAAATATTTCCAGTTCCCCGAGTGGAACCAATTCAATCCACCTTGAACTTGCTCCCCTAGTGGAGAGTTCACATTTTCATCCTCGACGGATCCCAAATTCTAATCCCCCAGTGTATTTTATAACCTCTTATCTCCTAGTGGAAAACTTGAGCCTTTTCCCCTAGTGGAAAGCTGACATACTCAAATCCTAGTGGATTCCTCCTTGGCTCTCTTATATTTTTGACATAAGTAGAGTCACATTGCACTAAGATCTTAATTCCTTCTGCACCTCAAGTTTAGGAGTAGATCATTTCTATTAGTGCTTGTGATCATTTGAAAGTTGTTGTTCATCTCGGTCAGCATCAATATGTGTGGTATGCCTTGTTAGTCACACAACACCTATTGAGCGCCCTTTGTTGACCTCACTTTTGGAGTGAGCTTTCAACTTCTTCATCTTAAACATAGGACTCCTCTAGACACAGAGATTTTCTTAGTCTTAAGACACTTCTAGTGATTAGGTGAACACTTAACCCAACCCTAGAGGCTTAGAAGAGTTAGCCATAGGAATAGGTTATGCCTTAAGGGTATTAGGAAGATTTGCTTACCCTATAGCTTAAACCCAATCCTTGCTTTCTTCTTTCAAACCAAACTTCAAATTCAAATATCAAATCAATTCCAACTCAGTTAAATTTCTCAAATCATGAATCAATTCCAAATCAAATAATTGAAACCAATGATCAATTCCAAAATCTTGCTTTGATTTCATCTTATGGACTTAGCTCAAATCCAAATCACTCCAAAATCAAAATATTTTCTAATACCCATTTATATTCTCATTTATATTCATAAATATAAATGAAATATAAATTCAAATAGCCAAAACCCAACCAAAATTAAATCAAATTCCTAACTTAATCTAATTAAAATAGGCTTAATTTAGGTTTTAATGAAATAAGTAAAACCCTAATTACTCCCAATTTATAATTCTAATTAAGATGAAACTTTGTACACATGAAATTGGCATGTAACCCCACTTGTCAGAAAATTTTCAAACCAAATTGATCTTTGGATTAGGAGTTATTGAATTTCTAAATCGCTAGATCAATATTATTCAAATAATGGATTAAAGAAATCCATTAATTCATTAAATCATTTAATAACTTAAACCAATCTTAATCAAACATCAGAGGATTCTTAGGGAATGTTTATTAATAGTCCTAAGCCAAAGAACTTAAATAATTACACATTTAAGGATTAATAAACCTTGATAATCTAATGAAGAAAAAAAAAAAACTTAAATTAAAATAAATGCTTAATGAACCTTAACACTTACAATTAATCTAATCTAAGAATAAATATCAAACCTTAACCTAAGCATATTAGGTTAACATAAAGTGAATTAAACTAACTTAATAACTTAACTTAAAAGGATAAACCTCATTTAATTAACTTGATACTTTAACTTAAAAGGATAACATAAACCTTAAACATAATCCAAATTTAACAAACCAAATTAATTCAAATAAATTAATCCAAATGAAACTAAACATTCTTAACATAATTTTATGTTAAGAATCAAACCAAATTAGCATTATCTTAAGGTTTGAAATTAATAAAGATGGGATTAGGCTTCAAATGAAATTAATTAATAAATAACTTAAGCTTAAGCTAAATCAAATGAAAATCTAATTAAACCTTAGGACAAAATGAACCCATAATCAAACTAATTAAATCAAACACAAGTAAAAAAAGAATAAAATAATTCAACTTAATGAAATAAAGAAATATGAACAATTAAACATATAACTTAAACGAAATTAAATGAAAATAACATAAAAATCGAATAAACACAAATAAAAAAAACATAATCACATACATAAGAATTAATGAACTTAAGATAAATCAATAAAACATAAGTCAAACCTTAACTTAAACATTTTCAAGTAAACACAAATAAAATTAAATGAAATTAACATAACTAAACTTAATGCAAAGTTAAAACAAAAGTATAATAAAAGAAATGAATTAACCTAAATAAAATAAAGCTAACATAAATTAAATTGAATCAATCAAAATTAAAATGAACCAACCTAAATGAAATAAAACCAACCTAAAATAAAGTAAACTAATCAAAGTAAACATGAAACAACTTAAAGAAAGGAAATGAAATAATTTTAACTAAAACTTTAATTAAACTCCAAGCTAATAAAATTATAACTAAAATAAATGAAATAAATATCATTAAAGAAAAGAAAAAAAATGTTAAGTACATTAAGTTAAAGAACTTAAAGGTTAATGAAACGTTAAGAATAATTCAACTTTAATTTTGTAAACTCATGTTGACCTCATTTTTAGAATGAGCTCTCAACCCCTACATCCTAGACATAGGACTCCTCTTAGACTTTAAGGGTTCTTTAGTCTTAAGACACATCTAGTGAATAGGTGGACACTCAACCTAGCCCTAGAGACTTAGAAGAGTTAGCCATAGGAATAGGTCATTCCTTAGGGATGTTAGGAAAATTTCCTACCCTTAACATAAACTATTCCTCACTTTCCTTCTTTCAAGTCAAACCCCAAATCAATCTTAATTGATTTTCTCCAAATTCAAATCAACTCCATATGATTGAAATCCATAATTGGCATCTATGATTGAAACCCATGATCAAAATCCATCAAAATTCCTAAGTCCAAATTTTGCTTAAGTCCTTAATTTTCCCTCAAGGACTTAACAAAAATCATAATCTAAACTAATTCAAATCTTTGTGATTTTCTCATAACTCATTTATATTCTCATTTATATTCACATATATAAATGAAATATAAATACAAACCAGTCAAATCAAACTTCAAACTCCAAATCAATTTATGAAATTTTCTTTAGTTCCTTAAGTTCTCCCTAAAAGACTTAGCCTCATCATGATCTAAATCAATTCAAATCCTTGGGATTTTCTCAAAACTCATTTATATTCTCATTTACATTCACATATATAAAAGAAATATAAATATACATTAATCAAATCAAGCCCTCAAATTAAATTCTCAATTTAAAATTTCCTAAGTCCCTTAATTTTCTATTAATGGACTTAGCCAAAATCAACTCTAAACCATTTCAAACTCATGGGATTTTCTCAAAACTCATTTATATTCTCATTTATATTCACATATATAAATGAAATATAAATATAAATCAATCAAATCAAAGGCAAGAATTAAATTCCCAATTTAAAATTTTTTAAGTCATTAATTTTCCATTAATGAACTTAGCCTAAACCATCATCAAACCATATCAAAGTCATGGAATTTTCTCATAATTCTTTGATATTCACATGTATAAATGAAATATAAATATAAACCAAACAAACCAAATTCAAACTCTAAACTCCAAAATTTTCCTAAGTCCTTTAAATCCTTCTTAATGGACATAGCCCAAATCATGATTAAACCATTACAAATCCTTGAAATTTTCTCATGATCCATTTATATTCTCATTTATATTCACATATATAAATGAAATATAAATTCAAACAATCAAAACAAATTCCAAAAATCAAACTCAAATCAACTCAAAATTCAATCTAAGCCTTTCAAGTCAAAATCTTGAACTTAGCAAAATCAATTCCAAATCAAGCCAAATCCTTGATTTTCTCTCATGGTTCAATCAACCCTACAATCATGAGCTCATACATAAATCCAAACCACAATCAAACAATCAAAACCTAGTTCAAAAATCAAACCCAAGACTCCTTCATATTCTTTCTTTGAATATGAAATTGTCAAATGGATCTAAACCTATTTGACTTCAAACCACTTATAAATGGATTTATGTTTCAATCATAAGTCCATATACAAGATCAATCAAGCTCAAATTAAGCTTTGACCAAGCCATTTGACTCACTTAGGCTCACTTGACCCAAAGTGACCTAAAGTATCCTTATGAGCCAAATTTTGATCCTAACCAAATCGGATTGAACTAAACTCATATATCCCTCTCATCATGATCAACAATCATCATGGGATGATTAATCAATCAAATTGGGTCAAATTAAGTCAAACCAAAGGGTTGACCAAGTCAACAACTTAACCCAAAATGAAACTTTGCATAGCCAAATTCCACCATAGTTCAAATTGATTGAAACTATTGATCTAAGTTCACTCATGCTTAAGTTTGAACTTAACCAAGCCAACATTTGAGCCTAACCTAGCCTAATTGGCTCACTTGACCCAATTTGACCCATTTTGACCAAAATGGTCAAAATATGTCAAAATCTCTAAATTGATCCAATGGGTCAATGTCCATTCCAAATCAACTTAACCAAAAGCCTCAATTGGCCCAACGCCCAATTGACCTAAAGGGGTCATATTGAGCCAAAATTGAACTTAACCTAAATTGATTGGAAACAAAGATACCAATCCACTCCATATGAATAACCTAACCTAAGCCTACCCTTGACCTACCTCAAATAGGTCAAATGGGTAAAATAGGTCAACTTGACCCATTTGACATAAAGTCATATGAGCCCAATCCAAAACTATACCAAATTGAATCAAACCAAAGCCACCAAAATATTTCAAATGGTCATATGAACTTGACCCTTGGTTTGACCCAATTTGACGATATCAACTTGACCCAAGTTGATCCATTTTAACCTAAATGGGTCAACATGAGCCAAACCCTATCAAATGAATTCCAAATCTCTTGAAACTTGGCCAAACCTAGTTTCTCCACATACCTAACATGTCCAAAGTGGAAAAAAAATAACAAAATGACCATCCTACCCTTAAGCCATAGAATAAATTTTGGCTTAACTCATGGGTAATTTGGTCATACCCTCTTCACATTCACTTGAGGCTTTCCTAAAGCTCAAGGGGACCTAGGGGAGAGTGGTGCACCCAAACCAATAGGTTTAGGTCAGCCCAATTGGTCCCTAGACCAAACCTAACCCTATGGGTCAAAATTGAAAATTCAAACTCCCTCTCAAGCTCAATTTCAAGTAGATGGGAGGTTGACAATCTACTCATTGGCTCAAACTGACCATGTGCACACTCCTAATTGATCAAACAGTCCTCCCAATATGATCAATTGGATCATAATGGCACACAAGCTTGCGATCATTCGATCCTTCAAAGGGGAGATATACTCCCCCTAAACAAACTCAAATGCATCATTCCTGAATTTGATTGAGTGCTAGCAAGACTTAGGAGCCATCAGAGAGTGATAGTAAGCATCCTAGAGCTCTTGCCAATTCCCCATTTCTCGATTTTCAAATAGTGAAAATAGGGGAGCTCAATCCATTCTCCAACTTCTTCCACACTACAATTCATTATAATTCCTTTTGTAAGCACCCTTCAAGTCGAGCTCACCTAAGTTCATTCCCAAGTTCTAAAGGCAAGGGAGGATTGAATTGGATCAAAGTCGAGCTCAAGCTAAGGAGGAGGTGACCCATAGGAAGATCCACTCAACCTCAAGTGTTCAAAACTTCAGCAAGGCTTCGTCTCAACCAGACAAAGTTTCTCGAAGGGAATCGAGCATCGATGATCACCTCCGGCGAGGTATGGGATTTTTCGACCATTAAACTCAATGTGGTGTGGAGCTTTGTGAAAGAAATTTTCACCTCATCAATTTTTGACCATTGGATTGGCCACTCTCTTACTTTAGATGGTGTGGGTTGAGATTGGTTTGAATCCATGTTAGATCGAGCTTGGATCTTCCCCATGATCATGGACGATCTCTGTTGAACATGGGCAAGAACTTGGGAGATCTCAGCTGTCCATTCGCGTGTGTTGGATGGACGGCTGAGATAATTCTGCATGTTTAGATTTCTTTTTATCCATTTTAAAACACGGGGGGATCCCTGACCGTCCGATCTTTGATCAGATGGCAGAGGATTAAACTGTGTGCACCGGCAGTCGCCCCCCAGGATGTGACAACTTAAGTAATCCCCTCACAGCATGATGCTTGTAAAGCACACTGATCGTCACCACCATGCGTCGTGTCATGGGCCAGGGATTAGTTAGAATAACTTAAAAATGCTTAATTAATTTCTAATTAATTTAGGAATCTTCCAAAATTCATAACTCCTTCTAGAAAATTCAAAAAAATATGAAATAAAATTCCATGGAAAGATAATTAAACCTAGCACATTTTAAAATTAATCCCAAATTTCTTGGGTATGATTTAGGGGATGACTTCTGCCTCACCAAATTTTTTTGGGATTTGTTGAAGGCTTTATTAGAAGAATTGCATATGGTTTCCTTAATTACCCTCATTATGTAATTAAGCATAATTAGGATATGATTAGTGATTTTAACCCATGATTATGATTTATTAAGGTCAGATCTAGTAAGTAGGAGGTTTATGAAATATTTTTGAGGCATTTCCCCTAAGCTATTCCCTAAACTGCCTTTTCTCTCCTTAATCTTCTCTTAATTAAGGGTTAATTCATTAATTATCCTCCTAATCAATTTCTAAAAATTCTAAAAAGTTTCCAAAATTTAATTAATCGACTTTGGGTAGATGCTTAGGTGTTTAATAGCTTAAGTTCAATTAAGGAAATCAAAACCCAATTCACATGTGTGAAAGAGTGTTTTGAAATTAGTTAAGCTAAACCTCTTAGCTTAATTAACTTTTAATTGTGAGCCAAATTGCATAGGCCTTTTCCTTATTAGGTGCATTACAAATTTAAATTCCTTATGGGTTTTATGTCATCTCATTGGCTCATAATTATTTGATTAATTCTTCTAAGGTGGTGTAGGTAAGGATTAATTAAGTTACTTAATTCATACATTAACCTAATCAATGCATAAAAATGGATCTAATTATCTAAAAAATTAAATAAAAATAGAAAACATATCTGGGAATGGGTTAGAAACAACAAACTCATCTCACCTTTTCAAAATTAAATCAAACTTCAAACTAAACAAAAATCACTTTGAAATTCACTTTGATTTATTCCAAATTTTCTTATTTTACAATAATGTCTTTTAGATTTTAAGTGAAATGAACTTGTTTACATGCTTTCATTGCTTTGGATATTTTCCTACTTTGGATCTTTCCCTAACATGTTAAGTTGTATGTCATGAGATTTCATGCATTCATAATTTTAAAATTCAAATTTTAAAATGAAATTGTTTACTTTATGTCAAATATGCATGTGTTGATTAAACTAGAAATATGAGTGACTATTATCACTACTAAATCAAAATTATTTTTAAAACATATAAATCAAATACCAAATTTGAAAGTATGCTACTTATATTTTAATTATAAGCTTGCATGTGATAGCTTATAAAGGTATGCTTAGCATAGGTTTTCTTTCTTTCTTATGTTAGCATAGTTTTGAATAAGAGTTGGTAAGATATAGGGTTCATTTGAAAAGAACCCAACATTTACTTAATTCTATACCCTATTCATCCCTATGCTATCACCAAAGAAGGGCTACCTATACTTGCATACCTAAATTACATAAAATAAAAATGAATCCATTAAACAACATTTGCATTCTCCTTTTCCATGTCATTTCTTTTATACATATATTTGTATTTAAGGAAAGTGGTACATTAGTCTGGACAACCCCGAGGTTGCGAGGCTTAAAGTAGCTCTAAGTAGGTCTTTTACCTTACACCTCTAGTTAACAATGACACTGTACTGACTTATGCCTTTCTTACTTTCATATGTGTATGTGAAAATTTGGATAAAGAAAGCCCTTTCTACTTAAGAAAAATCATGCATGTTCAACTTCTAAATTTTCTTAAATGGATTACTTAGCATGCATGATAAAGTGTGTTAAATACTCTCATTTGCATGTATAGATATGCTTAGGTTCCATCCATATGCATGTTATATATGTTGGGAAAGAAATGAAGTAATGTGTGTTATGTGAATTTTGATTCATTTTATTTAATCTTAAAATATCTTTCTTTTTGGATAGGTTTGTTTAGAGTTTATCTAAACTTAGGATTGATTAAAAGATTTAATCAAAACATTCACCTAAATAAAACTAAAATGTGAATCTGCTTTAGAGATTACTTAGGTTAAGGAAGGAAAGAGAAGTTCTCTTCTCTTTCTCTCTCTTTATAACTTAGTAATTTATTCTAGGATCCACTCAAATCAAATCAAAATATGAAATAAAATCAACCCAAAACAACTAAACAACTTAAATGAAACCCTCCTCTAAGTTGATCATGCTCTTCACACTTAGAAAATTTGAACCTAAAGCCATAGTTAAACATACCACACAAACCTTCAAAGCACAAACATTAGCCTAAGTCATCACTTCTAGCCTTAGGTTAGGTCGGTACATAGTTTGATGTTTATTTTATTTTGTGAAATATATTTTAGACTGGATGTTAGGATGCATGCTCGTAGAATGAATGGTAGGATATTCTTAGTCAAACTATTCTTTTCTGCAGAGAATTGTGCTTAAGGGGTGCTATCATAAATAAAAATATAAATACTTTTGCTTGCAGGTGCTTTATACCCCTAAGCATAATCCACAGGCCAGGTAGACTTAGTTGCCCATATGTGGGGTGATAAGTCCAATATACATGCTTGAGATTAGTGTGGTTTGTTTTAGCTAACCTTTATTTTGCAGGTGTGTGTTAGATTTCTACTTTTCCCTTTCAAGTAAATTTGTGTAATTAGGATTTTAGAATGATTGTTATGAGGATTAGGATGAGCATTGGTCATAAGATCCTATCTTATGTACCATGTGAAGCCTTGGAGCATCCACCTTCCAACCATCCAAATGAAGGAACAAAAAAAAAGAAAGAATAAAATAAGGAGAAAGAAGAAAAGAATAAAGAAGAGATAATGCTTGAAGACCCCCGTACCAATAAATTTCTTGCTTAATTGTAATTTAATTTATTTGTAATATAGGTTGTATAAGGGTAGAGCTCGGCTACCCACATTTGATATTTTTGGATTTGTGCGATGGTACCCGATCACAATGATATTCTTTTTTCGATTAGCTTTATAAATTGATTGATGATTTATTTAACTTTTTCATTAAATAGCATGCTTTTCCTAGTTTCTACCTTGCTTTATGTATGGCCTGGATGTGGATTAGGCTCTTTAGGGAAAAATAAATCTTTTACCCAACTTAAAAACTCAAATAAAAATTAAACAACTCATAACTTCACCTAAAGCTTAGGTTTAAAATCAAGATAAAAGAATTAGCAACCCCTTAGCTGGATGAGTATTTCTTTTGTATTATCATGCATAAATGCATCTTATTTCACTCTTGATTGGAGGGCTTCCACCTTTGCTAGAGAAACTTGGCTTGACCATTGAGAGCCATGGTGGAAACTCTCCTCCTCCCTTCTCATTGATTTTTGCCAATAATCTTCTTTCTCATGCATTAGTCATGTGAATCTTATTAGCCTAAGTCAAAATATTTGTCCAAAAAAATGAAAATAAAATAAAATTTGAATTGCATTAGATTTAGGTCATTTGAAGCATGCCTTTTACATGATCTAGACTCTTTAAGGAGTGAGTTTAAGGACTTAGTCTCTTTATAATAAATAAATAGCCTAACTATCTTGCATAAGCATAATGACTTGCCTATATGTATTTAAAATCATAGGAGGTTGGTTGGCCACCCCAGTGCGTTGTAAGTCCGGGTGGTTTGCCCTTTTGTGTGCAAACTAATTACACATTTTTGTCTTAGATTTAGGTTGTGCTTCCGACCATCGCTGAAGCTTTCTAGATTTAGGTTCTGAGGTTGCTTCTCCCCTTTGCAGGCCATAAGCATAATTCCTCACCTCTTAGGCATTTCCTTACTCTTGTGTTAAGGAATCTTAAGTCCTAAATTTCTAATAAAAAATGTAACTCAAACGAACTAAATCAATTTCTAAAGTGTAAAGCCCAACTATATGATAGTTTGAGATGCTCGCTAGGTTTTCAAGCATCATGGGCATCTCTTACTTATCTCCCATTTTGGCTTCGATAATAACTCCCTCTTTTAATCAATCACATTTGATCTTTCAAAAATAAACCAATCGATTAATAGTCTTTCCTATTGAAATCTTCAAAGACAATGATCATTTACTTTAATTGAGAGTTTTTTTAAGGTATCTTGTCCTTTAGGATGTAATTAACTATGGGGGCTTGCCCCAGTAGGAAACTTAATGAATCAGGTTTAAAATAAACTCTGCTTTACTTTTCCATGTAAAGTATGGGAAGAATCTATGATACATATGCAGACCCATCATTCTTAGAAGTCCTTATTGAGGTGATTAAGTCCATTAAAGGGTAGTGACTTTTGTCTCTTAAGATAGTACACTATTCCTTGATGATATACCCAATCACCAGAATAAGTACATCTACAGATCTACGTGGCATCCTAAAAAGATGAATTTCTATAAGGGTCTTGTCCTCTTTCATTTCTCACCAACAGATTTGAAAGGTGACTCCAATCCCTAATAGGAATTTTTCTCCACAACTCATTAAAGATAATTGGAATCAAATCAATTAAAGTAAAACAAAGTCAATATAAACCTAAACAAAAGTAAACCAAATCAAATGAAATAAATTGAATCATATTAAAAGAATAAACTAAATGAATTAAATCCAACTTATTTAAAAGAAAAGAAACAAAACCAATCTAAACATAAGTAACATAAAAAAGATTAATTAAGATACTTAAATATCTTAGTTAGACTTTTGGAAACTCCATTAGGATTTAGGATGTGGAATAATGTGAGTTTTACCTCAAAATGAAATTCATTCTATTTCTCATTCTTAAAAACTAAAGCACTACTTTAACCAAATAAAATGAACATAAAAAATGGGAATTAACTCACTAAACCATTTTAATTGAAATCAACCAAAGGTAAAAAAATTAAATAAATTCAAACTTCATATCAAAACTTGAACTTAAAGAAGCCTAGCAAAGCCTAACCACACAAACCCCTCCTTTCACACACCAGAATACTAGGTCACCAACCCTAGATTTAAATTAAGTCGATGTGTTGTGATGCATGGTGTTGTGTTTTCTTTTGTGATGTAATGTTTTAGACTAGATGTTAGGGTGAATGTGTGTGGCGGATGTTAAGCCTAAATAATATTTTAGGGGTTATGCTTAAGGGGCGTTGTAATAAAAATATAAATGCCTTGTGCAGGTTACTTATACCCCTAGGCATAACCCAAGTTAGGATAGGTGGACTTGGATACCCATGTGTGGGGTGCTAAGTCCAAATTATTCATATAACTGCTTGGGTTGTATGGCATGTTTAATTAATATTTATTTTGCAGGTGTAGCTAGATTTATTTTTCCTATTTTTAATATAATTTTATATTAGGAATTAGGATAAATATTATAGGGGATTAGGATGAGTAGTGACCAGAAGGCTTAGTCCCTAGGGTGCCCTGTGATACCTTTAGAGCAAATCAAATCAAAAGAAAGAGAAGAAAGAAATGAAGAAATGAAGAAATGAAGAAAAGAAGACCCCCACAGCATGTATTATTTTTATAATCCGGGTTGTAAAAGGATAGATCTCGACAACCCACATTTCTTTTCAGGTTTGTGCGGTGGTACCTGACCATATCGACCTTTTATTCTTTTACGCTAGCTTTATAAAATTATTTGATGTTTGTTTAGCTTGTGCATTAAGATGGCATATTTTTCCTAGTTTCTTCCTTGCTTTGATGAATGGCCTGGATACGAATAAGCTTTTAGGAAAAATAAATAAATTTTTTATCCAATTAAATAACTCAAAATTAAAAATTAATAACTCATAACCTCACCTAAGCCTAGGTTATAAATCAGGATAAAAGATTTAGCAACCCCATAGCTGCATGTTGTATGTCTGACATCATGCATAAAAATCACATTACTTCACTCTTGCTTATGGAGGGCTTTCACCTTGGCCAGGGAACTTGGCTTAACCTTTGAGAGTCATGGTAGAAATACACCTCCTTCTTATTGATTTTGACCCATAACCAATTTCTCATGCATTAGCCATATGAATCCCATAGCATGTGTCAAATAAATTGTCCAAAAATAAAAATAAAATTTAATAAAATTTGTATTAGATTTAAGTCATTATTCATACCCTTCATGATCTAGTCTCTTAGGGAGTGTGTTTAAGGACTTAATCTCTTTCTAAATAAACAACAGTCTAGCTATCTTACAAATGCATAAGACTTGCTTACATGTATTTAAAATCGTAAGAGGAGTTTGTTGGCGGCCACCCCCAGGTGATTGTAAGTGTAACAGTCCGGTGATTTATTCTCTCTTTTGGAGATAAACCATATACCCATTTTCACTTTATATTTAGGTCATACTTTGGCCCTCACCAAAGCTCCCTAGATTTAAGATCTGAGGTTATCATTTCCCTTTGTGGGCTACAAGCATAAATTCTCACCTGTTAGGTATTTTCATAATCTTGTGTTGTAGAATTGTAAGCCCTAGATTTCTAAAACAAATTCAACTCAAACATAGAATTCTCCTCAATTTCAAGAATATAAAGCCCAACCATAGGATAGTTTGCGATGCTCGCTAGATTTTCTAGCATCGTGAGCATATTCTACTCATCTCCCTTTGGTTTTGATAATAACTCTCTCCTCCTGATCAATCCCACTTGATTTTCTAAAAATAACTAATTTGTTGATAGTCCCATCTTTGAAATCTTTGGAGACAACGATCATTTATCTTAATAAGAGTATTCTTAAGGAATCTCATTCCTTAAGATGTAATTAACTATAGGGGCTTATCTCCATAGGAAACTTAATGAACCTGGTTTAAAGAAACCATGCTTTACTTTCCATGTAAAGTAGGGGAAAGATCTCTGGTACATTCGAAGACTCATTGTCCTTAGGGTAGTGACTTCTATCTCTTGAGATAGTACACTATTCCTTAATATCGTGCCCAATCACCTTAATGAGTACATCTGCGAATCTACGTGGTGTCCCAACTATAATTTTCAACATTTCAAGCTGAAAATAAAACACCACCAATTTTTTTAAGCACTGGCGGGAATCTTTGGTAAATGATCATTGTCTCAAAGTATTGATAGTGGATTTGTACTTTGTATGAGTCTAAGAATATCCCTCTTTTTCGATGGCACTTAGTTTATTACATCCTTAAGCTAAGCTAGCCAACATCCTTTAGGTTTAAGGACCTCACTCTGTGTGGGTCTTAAAACACTTGTTGGGTTCCCCAATAGGTGAAAATAAAAATTTAATAAAAAAATAACTAAAGGCTAAAGGCTTCCTCTTTACCATTTCTATGGTAAGGAAAGGTTCATTCCAAAAATAAAGAAAAAATAAGTCCTTTATCAAAACAACAATTTCCAAAAAGTACTTTTTCAAAATGCACAAAATAAAATATCTCAACCTCATATAACAATCTTCAAGATTGTTACATATACGATCATTTCAAAAATCAAAAATTAAAAATCATCTTTTCAAAAACAAAATCTATAATCATATTTTCAAAAAGCACAAATGAACATCCTCATTCAATATTGAATGAAGATTTCATTTTCAAATAAAAATCAACAACCATCATTTCAAAATCAAAATCAATAATCATCTTTTCAAAAATAAAATCAACAATCATCTTTTCAAAAATAAAATCAATAATTATCTTTTCAAAAACAAAATCAACAATTATTTTTTTCATAAAAAAGCATAAATGAATATTCTCATTCAATTTATTAAATGAAGATTTCATTTTCAAATAAAAATCAACAATCATCTTTTCAAAAAGCATAAATGAACATCCTTATTCAATTTTATTGAATGAAGATTTTATTTTCAAATCAAAATCAATAAACATTTAAAAAAATACAAATGAACATCCTCATTCAATTTATTGAATGAAGATTTCATTTTCAAAATAAAATCAACAATCATTTTTTCAAAAATAAAATCAACAATCTTCTTTTCAAAAATAAAATTAACAATCATCTTTTCAAAAAAAAAATCAACAATCACCTTTTCAAAAAGCACATATTTGAAAATAAACATCCTCTTTCAATATACCCAAATTTATTGGAAGAAGATTTCATTTCCAAATAAAATCAAATCATAACATTGAAATTCCAATTCAACATATCTCACATATGTTGAAGTTAGAATTTATTTCTTTTTCAAAAAGCAATAAGCACACAAAAAAATAAAATTTCATCTTTGAAAAATAAAACATAATTGAGTCCCATTTGACATAACCAAATTTGTCAAATGAGAGTTTCATTTTTTAAAATAAATTTGGAACTTTATTTAGCATACCCAAATTTGCTAAATAAAGATCCCTCCTTTTCAAAAATCAAAACATCAAAATCAAAAACATATTTGAATTTTATTTAGCATATACAAATTTGCTAAGTAAAGTTTTTATATTTCAAAAATTAAAACATCAAAATCTAGAAGCACATTTGAATTTTATTTAGCATTACCAAATTTGCTAAGTAAAGTTCTCATTTTCAAAAAATCAAAAAAAAAGATCAAAACATGAAACACATTTGGGATCCTTTATTTAGCATACCAAAATTTTCTAAGTGAAGATCCTCTTTTCAAAAATAAAAAATCAAAACACATTTGGATTCTTCATTTAGCATACCAAAATTTGCTAAGTGAAGATCCTCTTTTCAAATCAAAGACATCAAAATCAAAAATACATTTAGATTCTTCATTTAGCATACCCAAATTTGCTAAGTGAAGATCCTTTTTTCAAGTCAAAGACATCAAAACCAAAAATACATTTAGATTCTTTATTTAGCATACCCAAACTTGCTAAGTGAAGATCCTCTTTTCAAAAAAAATCAAAACATCAAAATCAAAACACCTTTGGATTCTTCATTTTGCATGCCCAAATTTGCTTAGTAAAGAACCTCTTTTCAAAATCAAAATTCAAAACACATTTGGATTCTTCATTTAGCATGCCCAAATTTACTATGTGAAGATCCTCTTTTCAAAAATTAAAAATCAAAACACATTTGAATCTTTCATTTAGCATACCCAAATTTGCTTAATGAGGATCCTCTTTTCAAAAATCACAAATCAAAATACATTTGGATTCTTCATTTAGCATACCCAAATTTGCTAAGTGACGATCCTCTTTTCAAAAATCAAAATTCTAAAAAATAATCAGAAATTAAAACACATTTGGGTTCTTCATTTAGCATACCCAAATTTGCTAACTGAAGATCCTCCTTTCAAAATCAAAAATCAAAACACATTTGGATCTTTCATTTAGTATAACCAAATTTGCTAAGTTAAAATCCTCTTTTAAAAAAAAAAAAACAAAAGAGAACAGTTGGACTTTATTTAGCTTACACAAATTTGCTAAGTAAAGATTCCAAACTCACTCATGATTCACAAACAAGCAAAAGAAGAAGAAAATTATTTTCAAACAACTCATTTAGCATATCAAAATTTGCTAAATGAGTAAAACCCAAACAAAAATCAATTGACCCTTTATTTTAACATACTCAGATTTGTTAAATAAAGGGTCCCCAAACACAAAAAAAAAATCAAAATCAAATATGAACCAATGAAAGCATCAATCTCTTCAAAATATTTGAACCCATTTCCAACATACACAAATTTGTTGAAAATAGTTTCTAAATTCAAAAATCCCCTCTCCAATTCTAAGTTCAAAAAATCTCTCCTAAAATCAAAGAGCCCCACTTAACATATTCAAATTGTTGAGTGTGGATTCAAATTCAAAAAAAAAAAAAAAATTAAAGCAAAAATCTGATTCAAGTTTGTTTTCGAACATTACAGAAGTTCAACTCAGTTTCAGTTAGTTTTCAGTTCAGTTCAGCACTAATGGAGGCTCAGAAGTATGTGTTTACTTTTCCTTTTAGGATGAATTTGGCCTTAGATCGGGCCAGCCTCCCACAGACTGACTTTGCCCATCTCATTCATTTTGGCCGAGGTTTTGACAGGGCTAGGATCACTTATGAGGGGACCACCCTCATAACCATCAGTAGGAATGTGGTGACCGGGCAGAAGCTGGTCATCCATGTTGAGATAACGTTAGATTCAAAGTTTCCCTCACTAAATAGGAAGGATGTGGCAGTTCCCGCAGCAGTTGCAGTTTCAACGCCAGTTTGCTCAATGGTTCTCGTTTCTGCCCCAGTATTATCTAGCACCCACTCATTAGCTTCTTCCAAGGGGAAGGCTCCACTATCTTCAGAGATAGTCTCCCTACCTACGAGATAGGGTCTAGTTCCCATATTGCTCCTCCCAACAGGACCAGTGCTGCAACAGATGCTGCAAGATCAATCGACATCATATGTGCATAGCCAAAGAGATGGAGGTAGCTGCTCAGTCTTCAGTAGAGGAGTTACTCAGGATAGTTTCTCCTCTAATCACAGAGAACAAGTTTCACCACCTCTTTGGTTCCGATGGAGAGGAAGATCTTAGGAGGATCTCAGTTTCACCTCCACCTGCAGTTCACTTTGAGGATCCTATCAGAGATAGGAGGAGGTTGTATGCCGGCCTTAGATAAATTATGCACCTAGTAGGCGGGGCTTCTGGATGATCAGAGTCTGGGGCCCAATTTGATTTACGATCTGTCATCCCTCGCAGCGTAGGGGAGCACAATAGGCAGAAGAGGGCCAACGAGGCTCGTGTATCAGTACAGGTTACTAGTAGAGAGAGACGTAGGTACGCTAGACAGTCAGTTGCCTCCACCCTCGTGGACTTTCCCGATCGGTGTGCTACCCCGCTCCGGTCATACTGATAGCACTATATTGACCGGTACTACTCACCACAGGAGAGGAGCTCTTGCACATAGAGAGCGGTGGTGCCTCTGCCACACTGCTCTACTCCACGTCCACCATCTCCAGTACAAGTTCCATCATCCATAGTTCCAGCAAAATCCATGAAGGCAGCATTAGGGGAAAAGAGAGCCCCACTGGTGTTCTGGCTATGGCCAAGAGATCCCATTCCATCTACACCGTAGACTAAGGCAAAGCCAGTCTCTCCTGGTCGACCTCCTGCTCCAGTTGCGGTGAAGAGGGAATGGCGACTACGTATCATCGTAGTCATGCCATCACCACCACCACCGTAGTAGACCAAGGAGATAGTGACAGTAGAGGGACAAGGAGATGGTACCATTGCCCCCATGGCCATAGATCCTCCTAGGAGTACCACTCCACCCAGATCTAGTGACAGTCAGGAGCATCTATCCTCCAGTGAGCGTAGTCCTCACAAGATTAGCTCTCCAACTACAGGATAGGTTAGATGTTTCTCTATTCATGACAGTGATCCTACGACTAGTCAGCTTTGATCTTTTATACATGTGCAGTTGGACCGCTCCCTAGATGATATCGTATCTCAGTATCTTATTGAGAAGAAGGAAATTCTAGGATATGCCTGGTCTGATTTAGAAGAGGAGAAGGTCAGTTTTGATCCTAATCAAAATGATATGTTAGAGGACTTAGTTGAGGTGCATATGGTAGACACGAGGGGTTCCCTTCTTCAGGATTGGCAGAGTTTGGAAGGTGTTGTGGCCAAATAGGATGACACGGCTCATTCGACCCAACACCTCCTTCAATAACTAAAATAAAAGGATGGACAGATAGAAAGGATGGGAGAGAGGCTTAAAGACTTACTAGCAGCAGTTTTGGCACTTCAGAACCAAGCCCTAGCAATGCATCCTACTATTGCAAAGATTGGTCAGCCTAAGTTGTTCCATGTCTTGGATCAAGCCAAGACTTTACCTCTAGTAGTGCAGGGAAGCATTAGCTTGTATAGGAAGGTACTGGATAGTACCTCTGTACAAGAAAAGGATATTAAACTCATGATTGAGCAGCAAGTGAGAGAAGCATTGGCGCAAGCCAGAGGAGGATCATTAGTTCCAAAGGGTAGACCCTACCCAAAGGAATTTGATGTCATCCAGTATCTAAGGATTTTGTGCCACCTGTTTTCAAGAGCTTTAATGGCAGCGGGAACCCACAATAGCACATAGCGTACTTCAGGGCCAGCTATTACAATGCTGGTGGAAACGATGCATTACTATTTTAACTTTTTATCAGTAGTTTAGCAGGCATAGCCTTTGATTGGTATAATGAACTCCCCAATAGTTCAATGAAGACTTTTGCTGAGTTGGAGCAACTCTTCATTAAGAGATTTGCTAGAGCTTAACGAAGGGTGACTATAGGTGATCTCATTATGGCTCAACAACACCCTGGTGAGTCCCTCATTTACTATATTCTCAGATGGTGCAATTTGAGTATGAAAAATATCTAAACAAAGATGCCATTGAAATTCTACTAAATAATATTCATGGCCGATCACCTTCATGCTCAAAGGTTTTACCATCAAGACATTTGAGAAGCTAATCAACAAGGTGGCTAGTCTATAAGGAGAAGCCAAACAGTTTCCTATTCAAGATCAATCAACAAAGCCAAAGCCGCAGAAAGCTTATGAGAAGATGTCAGGGATAGTAGTAGTGTTGCAAAGAGATAAGCAATCAGCCAGGGATCAGCACAAGAGACCTCGAGCTCCACAGTCATCACTTCCACCTCCTCTACCACCACCTAGGCCATCCTATCGGCCGCCACAACCTTCGCTGCCTCCTCCTCATCCATACTCCTAGCAGCGATACACATACCTGCCGTTAGGTAGCTACCATCCACATACTCTTTTGGATAAACTAAACAAACCTTATTCATTTAAGAGGGAGATAACCAGGAAAATATTTAAGAACCTCTTAAAGAAACCTGATTTTCAGCTACCTGAGCCTAGAAAGCCGGAGGAAGTGAGCAGGAGAAATGATCTTAACTTTTGCCCCTACCACCGCATGCTAGGTCATATTTCAGAGGATTGCTTTACATTTAAGGACTGGCTTGAGCATAGCTACAAGATAGGCGCCATAGTTATCCGAAATGAATACCTAGTGGAACAACGATCCAGTTCTACTAGGGTAATCCTTGGGGGTTATTGACCTCATTTTTAGAATGAGCTCTCAACCTCTCCATCTTAGACATGGGACTCTTCTTAGACACTAAGAGTTCCTTAGTCTTAAGACACTTCTAGTGATTAGGTGAACACTCAACCCAACCCTAGAGACTTAAAAGAGTTAGCCATAGGAATAGGTCATGCCTTTAGGGTGTTAGGAAAACTTGCCTACCCTATAGCTTGAACCAAATCCTCACTTCCTTCTTTCAAGTCAAACTCCAAATCCAAACCAACTTCAAACTCAAATCAATTCTAACTTAATTGATTTTCTCAAATCCAAATCAATTTCAAACTCAAATCAACTTCAATTCCATTTCAAAACTCAAATCAATTCAAACTTAATTGATTTTCTCAAATTCAAATCAACTTCAAATCTCAAATCAATTTCAACTTAATTGATTTTCTGAAACCTTAAATCAATTCCAATTGATTTTCTCAAATCTTAAATCAATTCTAATGGATTTTCTCAAACTATGAATCAATTCCAAATGATTGACATCCATGATCAATTCTAAATCCAAAAATCTTTCCTGAGCCCTTTGATTTCATCTTATGGACTTAGCTCAAATCAAATCCAAATCAAACCAAATTCAAAAGATTTTCTCATAACCCATTTATATTCTCATTTATATTCACAAATATAAATGAAATATAAATTCAAATACCCAAAATCAAATTCAAAACTCAAACCCAAATCAAACCCATGTTCATCCTTTGAACTTAAAATTGTCAAATGAATTAAAACCCATTTGACTTTAAATCACTTGCAAATGGATTTATATTTCAATCATAAGTCCATATGTGAGTTCAACCCAACTTGAATCAAGCCTTGATCAAGTCAATTGACCCATTTAGGCTCACTTGATGCAAAGCAACAATCATTATAAGATGATCAATCACCCAAACTGGAACTAAGTCAAACCTAGCCTTTGACCAAGTTAACATTTGACCCAAATGAAACCTAAACTAACCAAAATCCACCATATGCCAAATTAATTGAAACTATCGATCAAAACTAATTCATGATCAATGATTGGACTTGACTAACTCATGATTTGAGCCAAACCTAGCCCAATTGGCCACTTGACCCAAGTTGACCCAGGTTGACCTAAAAAGTCAAAATATGTCAAATCTTGATCTAAGCCAAATTAACTGCAACCAATGGGTCAAATTCATTATAAACCACTTGTTAAACTTGACCAAAGCCCAAATTGACCAACTAGACCCTACCTAGCCAAATGATCATGAACCCAACTTGACCTAAAAGGTCAGATCAAGCTAAAATCAAATAAAACCAAAATTAATTGAAACCAAAGCTTACAAAACATTTCAAATGATCAACCAAACCTAATCTAACCCATGACCTAACCCAACTGGGTCAAATGGGTCAAATTGGTCAACTTGACTTATTTGACCAAAGTGAATTCAAATGAACCAAAACAAAATATAAATCAAATTGAACCAAACCAATGATACCTAACCACTCTAAATGGTCATATGAACTAATTAAAACCCTAACCCATTTCATCAATTTATCAACCCCAATTATCCATCAACCTGAAAATTCAACCATTTTTTGAAAATTCATCAAATCGCCCAAATCAAAATCAAAGCCAAATGATCATTTTACCCTTGGGTCAAAGGGTAACCTATGGCCAATTTCACTTGGGATTTGGTCAAATCTTTTTCAAGATCACTTGACATCCTCTTAGTTGTCCATTTGGACACCAAGGGATGTGGTGCACATGACCCAATGAGTTTGGGTCAGCTAAACCCAACCCAAAGAAAAAACCAACCACCTAATGGCAAATGAGCACATGGAATCACTCCATACTCTCATTTAACACATGGGCAATTCCTCCGCTACACTCCCCTGCTAAAACTGAATCACATTGCACACCTAACAACCTAAACAACCCATTCTATCTCATCAATTGATCCAAAATGACAAGGAGGCTCATGACTGTCCAATCCAAGTAGGGGGAGATATACTCCCCCTAATTCCATTTTAATTCAGCACTCTTGCTATCAATTGAGCCCTAGGAACCCAGAGGAAGCTCCCCAAGCTCTCTCAAGCACCTCCAAGCTCATTCAAAATTCCCATTTCTTAATTTTTCTTAAGCCGAAAACAAAGGAGGTAGGAAAAATTTCCAACTCACTCAATACCCAACCAAAGTCCAATTGCTCTTGCAAGCACCACCATCAGGGAGGCAAGTCAAGCCCACCCCAAGTATTTTCCAAGCAACCAAGCCACGGGAAGGAGGAGTTAGACCAAAGCCACAAGCCACTGAAGGGAGCTTTGGTCAATTGAAAGATCCATTGCAAATTGAACCCTCAAACCTTCAACAGGGCTTTGTCTCAACTAAATGAAGCTATCTCAACGGTTGGGAGTGCCAGTGATAGCCTCCGGTGAGGTATGCCTCAAAGCGGAGCTTAGGCTAGAAAATCTTTGGTCCTTTGTGAAGGAAAGTGTGATCTCAATAGAATTCCACCGTTGGATGTTATTCTTCTTGCTTCTATATGGTGTGGGTTGAATCCTAGCCCAATCCAAGCTCAAGTGAGCTTTGATCAAGCCATGGAGGATGGACGGTCTCTGTCTCCCGCAGGCTAGGGCAGGGATGAATCATGAACCATCCATCCCGCGTGTTTTGAATAGACAGTCCTGATTAATCTGCGTAGATCCAGTGATTTAATACCTTTAGATCCATGAGTTTTATCCTATCTAATTCTTGATTGGACGATCCAAGGAGGAAATGCGTAGTGCCGTCAGCTAACGCGACATTTGATTTGACAACTTAAAAAATCAATCCCGTCGTGCCACGTGGAAAGTGCGCACCGCATCAATAGCACACGTGGCATCGTGGGATTCATTAAGGATATTTAATGACTTATTAATCACTGAAACTTCAAAAATTCATAACTAAATGTAGAAAAATTCAAAAAATACATACTCAATTTCATTTTAAAGATAATTCATAGGGAAATAATATAAAATTAACTTTAATTAATTTTGAACAGTAACATATACTCAATTTAGGTTTTATTGGGGATGTAATTTTGTTAATTAATCCATAATTATTTTAATAATCAATTCCAAACTCCCTAGGGTTAATTAGTGGGATGACCTCTGCCTCCCATGATTTTCTTGGAATTTATTATTTGATTAATTTAGGTAATTGCTTATTTCATCTCTAATCACTCCCTTAATCAATTAAATAATTAATTAACCTATTAAATGATGATGGATTTATTAATTAAGCATGTTAATCATCTTAAAACAGTGGATAGACTTATAGAATGAGATTATGATGCATTTTCCAAATCTTTTTCCTAAGTCTATTTCATTTGAATGAAGACTTAATTAATTTGCAAATTGATTAATGATTTAATCACTTCATTAAATAGCTTAATTAACCAAACTAAAAACCAAAAATTAATCCAAAAACTTAATCACTTAATCAATCTCTTTCTTGGATAGATATTATGGAGTTCAATAACCTAAGTGGCTTTTAAGGAAATTATATCCAACCCACATGTGTGGGAAGGTTATGAAAGTACTTAATTAAACCCTTTAGCTTAATTAATCAATGATTATGAGGCAATTGTATTAGGCCCCTCTCTTTCTTAGGTGCATTGCTGATTCAATTTCAATGTGATTGTATATCATATGTTGGCTCATAATTGTTAAGTTAATTATGTTAAAGTGGTGTAGATAAGGGATAATTAATGAACTTAATTCACACCTTAACCTAAACAAAACATAATATCAAATTAATGGTTCTAAAAATTAAACTAAATCAACACACACATGGGGGGAATGGGTTAGGACCAGCAAACACCATTTTCATATTTTCTAAATCAAATGCAAAACAAAAATAAAAACCTCTTTAAGAAATGTTGATTCTCTTTAAATGATCTTATTTTATAGGATTGTCTTTAAAAATTAGTTAGGGTGAATGAAGTTACATGGTTACATCACTTTATTTCTTTCCAAGCATGCTAAATGGTGTATGTCATATGAAATCATGCATTCACATCTTTTTTTAAAAAAAAAATCAAATAAATGAAATATTTTCTTTATGTCAAATTGCATGTTTTGGCTAAAGTAAGAATATGAGTGGCTATTATCACTACTAAATCAAAAATTATTTTCAAACTTATAAATCAAAGACTATAAATGAATGTATGCTACTTATAAGTATTTATAAGCTTGCATGTGAATATAGCTAAAAGTGTGTTATGTGGTTTTCTCCTCTTTTCTTAACATAGTTTGTATAGGATTTACAAAGTGTGTAGTTCCATTGAAAAGAATATAACACTTGCTTAAATTTATTCCTATGCACTCCCATGTCATGAATTAAGAAGAATCGTCATATTACACATGTAATTAAACAACCAAAATCAAATAAACAAATATAAACATTTTCATGATTCTTTTTTCATTCATTTCTTTTTGTACATGCACATGTATTTAAAAAAAGTGGTAAATTAGTCTGGACATCCCGGGGTTGCGAGGCTTTAAGTAGCCCCAAAAAGGTCTTGTACCTTATACCCTTGGTGTAGAAAATAATGGCATCGTACTCACTTATGTCTTTCATAAATGTAAATATGCATTTGATTAACAGATAAAAGAATCCCTCTCTTTTCTACTTAACAAAATCATGCATCATAAAAATACTTAAATTTCCTTAAGCAACATCTATTAGCATTCATCATTAAGGTGTGCTAAATATTTGCATTGCATGTATAAATATGTTTAGGATCATTTCATATGCATGATACACATGCTGGAAAGAAATAAATGGTTGTGCATTTTGTGAAAGTAATTCACTTTAATTATTACTAAAATATCTTTCTTATTGAATAGGTTAATTTAAAGCAAATCTAAACTTATGATTAATTAAAACACATAATTAAATATTCACTAAAGAAAAATCACTAATGAATCTACCTTAAAAATTAATTAAGGTAGGGAGGAAGGAAAAATTCTCTTCTCTTTTCCTCTCTATACATTACTTAGTAATTAAGTGTAGGTTCATTCAAACCAAATCAAATCATAAAATAAAATTAACAAATCAACTAAATCACATAAAATGAAACCACCCTCTAAGTTGAATCCTTCATACTTAGAAAACTTCAACCTTAAAGCCTAGCTAAGACATGCCACACAAGCCTTAAATGACACACACATTAGGCTAAGTCACCATTTCTAGTAATAACTAAAGAAAAATCACTAATGAATCTACCTTAGAAATTACTTAAAGTAGGGAGGAAAGAGAAATTTTTTCTCTTTTTCTCTCTTCACAACATTTAGTGATTACGTGTAGGTTCATTCAAACCAAATCAAATCATAAAATAAAATGATAAATTAACTAAATCACATAAAATAAAACTACCCTCTAAGTTGAATCCTTCATACTTAGAAAACTTCAACCTTAAAGCCTTGTTAAGACATGCCACACAATCCTTAAATGACACACACATTAGGCTAAGTTACCATTTCTAGTCTTATGTTAGGGTGGTGCATGGTTTGATGCATGATTTTATTTTGTGATGTAATATTTTAGTCTGGATATCAGGGTGTATGTGCGTAGACTAGATGATAGGATGATCTTAGTCTAATCATTATCTTCTGCAGGGGATTGTGCTTAAGCGACGTAATAAAATATAAATGTTTTGTCGTGTTGCTTATACCTCTAAGCATAATCCAAAAATAGGTCAGGTGGACTTGGTTACTCATGTGTGGGGTGCTAAGTCTAATTTATTCATATACATGCTTGGGATGTGTGGTGTGTTTAACTAATCTCTATTTTATAAGTTTTAGTTAGATTTACTTTTTCCATTTTCATGTAATTTTGCAATTAGGATTCAGAATGAATGTTATGGGGGATTAAGATGAACATTGATCATCAGACTATGTCTTATATATCATATGAAGCTTTGGAGCCAACTACATCCCAACCAACCAAAAGAAGAAAGAAGAAAGAAGAAAAGAAGAAAAGAAAAAATGAAGAATGAAGACCCCCATAACATAAATTCCTTTTAAATTGTAATTTATTCTTTTGTAATCTAGGTTATATAAGGGTATAGCTCAGCTACCCAATTTCTTTTCGAGTTTGTGCAGTGGAGCTCGACCACAAATACTTTTTATTCTTTTGCGCTAGCTTTATAAATTATTTGATGTTTGTTTAGCTTATGCATTAAAATGACATATTTTTCTAGTTTCTTCATTGGTTGATGAATGGCCTGGATATGATTAGGCTCTTAAAAAATAAATTTTTTATCCAATTAATCAACTCAAAATTAAAAATTAACAACTCATAACCTCACCTAAAGCCTAGGTTATAAAACAAGATAAAAGATATAGCAACCCCTTAGCTAGATGTTGTATATTTCACATCATGCATAAAAAATATCTTATTTCACTCTTCTTATAGAGGGCTTTCACCTTCGTCAGGGAACTTGGCTTGACCTTTGAGAGCCATGGTGAAAACACACCTTCTTCTTGCTGATTTTGGCCCATAACCAACTTCTCATGCATTAGGCATATGAATCCCATAGCCTATGTCAAATTAATTGTCCAAAAACAAAAATAAAATATAACAAAAGTTTGCATAAAATTTAAGTCATTAATCATGCCCTACATGATCTAGTCTCTTAGGGAGAGTATTTAAGGACTTAGTCTCTTTCTAAATAAACACAAGCCTAGCTATCTTGCAAATGCATAAGACTTGCCTACATGTATTTAAAATCACAGGAGGAGTTAGTTGGCAGCCACCCCCAGGCAATTGTAAGTCCAACATTCAAGTGGTTTATGCTTTCTTATGGAGGTAAATCAAATACCCATTTTTTCCTTAGATTTAGGTCATGCTTCGGCCCTCGCCAAAGCTCCCTAGATTTAGGTTCAGAGGTTGCTACTTCCCTTTTTGGGCTACAAGCATAAATCCTCACCTCTTAGGTATTTTCATGATCTTATGTCGTGGAATTGTAAGCCTTAGATTTCAAAAAAAAATTCAACTCAAACAATTAAAACACTTTAATTTTAAAAATATAAAACTCAACCATAGGATAGTTTGGGATGCTTACTAGGCTTCCTAGCATCATAAGCATCCCCTACTTATCTTCCTTTGGTTTTGATAATAACTCCCTCCTCTTAATCAATCCCACTTGATCTTATAAAAATAAACCAATTGATTGATAATTTTATCTTTGAAATCTTTGGAGATAATGATCATTTACCTTAATTGAGAGTGTTCTTAAGGAATCTCATTCCTTAGGATATAATTAACTATGAGGGCTTGCCTCTATAGGGAACTTAACAAACCTAATTTAAAATAAACCCTACTTTACTTTTCCATGTAAAGTAGGGGAAGAATCTATGGTATATCCGAAGACCCATCGTCCTTAGGAGTCCTTATTAAGGTGATTAGGACCATTGTAGGATGGTGACTTCTGTCTCTCAAGATAGTACATCATTCCTTAATATCTTACACAATCACCCTAATAAGAACATATGTAGATCTACGTGGTCTCCTACCAAAAGCATTTTTATTTTTGTCTTCATTTAATTCATTTTAGATGATGATGAGAATAAAATTTTACCACAGATTTTTCTGGTGACTCCACTTGGGATGGTTCCTCTCTCCATCTTTGGTAAATGATCGTTGTCTCCAAGTATCGATAATGGGTCTATATTTTATACGAATCCAAGACTATCTTTCTTTTTCGTTGCCACTTAGTTTATTTCATCCTTAAGCTAAGCTAGCCAACATCATTCAGGTTTTAGAACCTCACTCCGTGTGGATCTTAAAACCTCTGTTAGGTTCCCCAATAGGTGAAAATAAAAATTTAATAAAAATAAATAACTAAATACTTCCTTCTTACCATTTCTATGGTAAGGAAAGGTTCATTCTAAAAATAAAAATAAAACTTTTACAAAAATATCAATTTCCAAAAAGAACTTTTTCAAAATGCACATAATAAAATATTTTCACAAAAATTTTCATAAATCAACCTCATCTAACAATCTTCATGGCTGTTATATTTAGGATCTTTTCAAAAATAAAATCCAACAATCATATTTTCCAAAAGCACAAATGAATATCCTCATTCAATTTATTGAATGAAGATTTCATTTTCAAAACAAAATCAATAATCATCTTTTTCAAAAATAAAATCCAAAATCATATTTTCTAAAAGCACAAATGAACATCCTCATTCAATTTATTAAATGAAGATTTCATTTTCAAAATAAAATTAAAAAAAAATCATATTTTCAAAAAACACAAATGAACATCCACATTCAATTTATTAAATGAAGATTTTATTTTCAAAATAAAATCTACAATCATCTTTTATAAAAATAAAATCCAAAATCATTTGTTCCAAAAGCACAAATTAACACCTTCATTCAATTTATTGAATGAAAATTTCATTTTCAAAACAAAACCAACAATCATCTTTTCAAAACAAAATCAACAATCATCTTTTCAAAATAAAATCAACAATCATCTTTTTAAAAATAAAATCAACAATCATATTTTCAAAAGCATAAATGAACATCCTCATTCAACTTATTGAATAAAGATTTCATATTCAAAACAAAATCAACAATCATCATTTTAAAAATAATATCAACAATCATCTTTTTAAAAATAAAATCTAAAATCATATTTTCAAAAAGCACAAATGTACAACATCATTCAATTTATTGAATGAAGATTTCTTTTTTCAAAAATAAAATCAACAATCACCCTTTGAAAAATCAAATCAACAATCACCCTTTCAAAAATAAAATCCAAAATATATTTTCAAAAAGCTCAAATGAACATTCTCATTCAATTTATTGAATGAAGATTTCATTTTCAAAACAAAATCAATAATCATCTTTTCAAAAAAAATAAAATCCAAAATCATATTATTCAAAAAACACAAATGACCATCCTCATTCAATTTATTAAATGAAGATTTTATTTTCAAATAAAAATCAACAATCATCTTTCCAAAAATAAAATCAATAATTATTTTTTCAAAAATAAAATTAACAATCATCTTTTCAAAAATAAAATGAACAATTATCTTTTCAAAATTTAAATACATTTGGATCCTTCATTTAACATACCCAAATTTGCTAAGTGAAGATCCTCTTTTCAAAAAACAAAATCAAAATAAAAAATCAAACAACATTTGGATCCTTCATTTAGCATGCCTAAATTTGCTAAGTGAAGATCTTCTTTTCAAAAATCAAAACATCAAAACATAAAAAAAAAAAATATCTGGATCCTTCAGTTAACATACCCAAATTTGCTAAGTGAAGACCGTCTTTTCAAAAATAAAAATCAAAAATCAAAACACATTTGGACTTCTTTAGCATACCTAAATTTGCTAAGTGGAGATCCTCTTTTCAAAATCATCAAAATAAAACACATTTGGACCCTTCATTTAGTATACATAAATTTGTTAAATAAAGATCCTCTTTTCAAAATCTAAAATAAAAAAATCAAACAATATTTGGATCTCTTATTTAGCATACCTAAATTTGTTAAGTAAAGAATCATCTTTTCAAAAATCAAAACAAAACAAATATGGATCCTTTATTTAGTATACTTAAATTTGCTAATTAAACAATTCTCTTTTCAAAAATCAAAACAAAACACATTGGGATTTCTTTAGCATACCTAAATTTGCTAAGAATCCTCTTTTCAAAATAATCGAGATAAGACACATTTTGGATCATTTATTTAGCATACCCAAATTTGGATTTCTTTTTTGCTAAGTAAAGAATCCTCTTTTTCAAAAATCAAAACAAAACACATTTGAATTTCTTTAATTTAGCATACCTAAATATGCTAATTAAAGAATTCTCTTTTCAAAATCATCAAAAATAAACACATTTGGATTTCTTTTATTTAGCATACCTAAATTTGCTAAGTAAAGAATCCACTTTTCAAAAATCATCAAAAATAAAACACATTTGAATTTTTTTTTTTTATTTAGCATACCTAACTTTGCTAAGTAAAGAATCCTCTTTTCAAAAAATCATCAAAAGAAAAACACTTTTGGATCCTTTATTTAGCATACCAAATTTGCTAAGTAAAGATCATCTTTTCAAAAATAATAAAACATTTGGATTCTTCATTTAGCATACCCAAATTTGCCAAGTAAGGATTCTATCAAATTAACACATAATTCACAAAATAAGCAAACAAAAGAAGAAAATCATTTTCAAAACCCCTCACCTAGCATACCCAAATTTGCTTTAAGTATGAAATGAGAACCGCAACTGTCTGAATAGCACGCCATTAAAATTCTACTAAAGAACATTCATGGCCCGGTCGCCATCATGCTCAAAGGTTTTATCATCCAGACATTTGAGAAGCTAATCAACGAGGTGGGTAGCTTACAAGGAGAAGCCAAACAGTTGTCTTTTCTAGATCAATCAATAAAGCAAAAGCCATAGAAAGCTCATGAGAAGAAGACAAGGGTAGTGACAATAGTAGACAAGGGGAAGCAGCCGGTCAAAGAGTAGTATGAGAGACCTTGAGCTCCACAGTCATGATTTCCACCTCCTCTACTACCGCTTAGGCCATCCTACAGGCCGCCATAGTAGCCTCCATGGCCTTCGCCACCTCCATCTCAGCCATACTCACAGAAATAGCAGTACACATACCCACCATCAGGTAGCTACCATCCACCTACTCTTTTGGATAAACTAAACAAACCTTATTCATTTAAAAGGAAGGTAATCAAGAAAATATTTAAGAACCTTTTAAAGAAACCTACTTTTTAGCTACTTGAGCCTAAAAGGCCGGAGGAAGTGGGCAAGAGCAAAGATCCTAATTTTTGCCCCTACCACCGCATGCTAGGCCATGTTTTGGAGGATTGCTTGACATTCAAGGATTGGCTTGAGCATAGCTACACAACAGGCACCATAGTTATCCCAAAGGAATACCTTGTGGAACAACCATCCAGTTTCCTTAGGGTAATCCTTGGGGATACCTATGATCCTCTCAAAATTAAAGAATGTTGGGATATCTCCTTATCCCGAACCTCTAAAAAGATTATGTCAAAAATCAAGAAACTTTCCTTTTAGGTGCCTGAGGCAGCTCGAACCTCTAAATTCAAGGAAGGTTTGCAAGTTTCCAAAGACAACTTGGGGAAAGTGGGAGCTCAGCAATAGTAGCAGCAACAACAGCCTACACCAGCTTAGGATAGCAAAGTAGCGCAACCATCGACCGAGCCCAGCCTCCAGTCCACCATTGTAGCTACTACCTCAACCGACACCTCTACTTTAGCTAGCTCTTCTTCTAGTAGATATCTTGTATTGACGAATGAGGGTATCAAATCCCTCACCCCACTTACTTTACTTGATTTCTACTATGTACCTCCTTCAAAATATAAGAAATCGAGGAATAAAACTAGTTTGAATTACATCTGTGTCACTTCTAATGGGTTGTCTAATTATACTCTTACAAAAAACTCTCCAAGTCTAAATAATAATTATAACAACTTTGATCTTCCTCTTTCTAATTCAGAGTTGAACTTTCCTTCTCTGAATAATACGGGTTCATCTCTTAAGATAGACTTGGAATCATCCGATTTCGAGGATCCTATAGGAGAAGTTGTAGGTGAGCTTGATGAGCAGGTAGAATCTTCCACTAACCCGCCACAAGAGATCACCGAAGTCAACCTCCATAGTGAAAAGATTTTACCTCCTAGGGTAGCACCTCAAGAGTTGACTACAATGTCCTCACTCACTTAAGAAAGTTGCCAGCTAAATTAAGCATATATGATACCCTTATCTTATCCAAAGAGATAAGAGAATCATTAATCAAGGTCCTTCTTGATCCAGAAATATGATTAGCTTAGCTGACCGTTGTTGGAGAAGAGGTACGCATTATTCCAGAAAAACCCAAGGAGTCACATTCACAGATGAAGACCTTCTTCTGGGGGACATGGAGCACAACCGTCCCCTCTACATTACAGTGGATATGGGCAGATTTAGACTTTCCAGGGTTCTTATTGATCCAGGTGCATCGATGAATATTATGAGTCTAAAGACCCTTGCCTACTTGAGGATTGACATCTCCACACTCTAGGGAGATCGAATGATGTTAAGAGGATTTAATAAACAAGGCGAGAGGGCTTTAGGTTCCATAGTGTTACCTTTGAAAAAAGGTGACTGGAAGACTAACGCTAAGTTCTATATAATTGCTTTGAATACTTCGTTCACCGCTTTGCTCGGTAGGCCTTGGATGCAACAGAACAAGATGATTTCATCTTCCCTTCATCAATGCATCAAGTTCAGAAGGGATGGAATCAAATACTGTATCAAAGGAGATAAAAAGTTATTTTTAGTTAGAGAGGTTGAGATATATGAAGATGCAACCTACTATCTTCCTCAAAATCAAAGCACCTTTTCTCGTGAACTTGGTCAAAATGCAAATGCAAAATAAAAATAAAAAGAAGAAAAAGAAAAAGAAAAAAAATAAAAAGACAAGTGAGCAAGAAAAGGATATTAAGGAAGAAGTAAAGTCACATGTCACATTCCACCCACAGTTCGTTCCACCATACGTACATATGGTAGATGAGACCTCCACTAAAGTGAGGGTAGGGCCAAGAGGTGAAAGACGCTTTGGCCACCAACATTGGTTATGTTCCAGTTCACAGGAGTACCCTAACTATTCACATAGACTTGGAATCCAACTCGAAGGATGAGTTTAATATGATTAACATACCAGCCAACCCCTCTCAACAAGTTTCATTGGAGATGACACTCGAGCTGGACAGTGACGAAGACCAGGCCTCCAAGCAAAGCACAAATGTATTTGAATCAAGTTTATGTGAAATTATCAGACAGTAGTTAGGAACCTTAGCTCTAACCTCACTTTCCTCTCAAAAAGTTGAAGGTTTAGTAATTAAAGAAGCCCCTCAGTCTTCCATGAATGCCAAGCCAAAGAGATTCCTATTGAGATCATCATCCTCAAGTCTAAAAGTTGATGTAGAACTTAAGGATAATTCATATAAAGAATTAATAGAATTACCTTTTGATTGGTACTCACATTGTGTTCTTAATCTTGCAAATAAGGGTTTTACTCCTTCTACATGGTCCAAGCACAGGTCAGAGTACTTCGAGAAGCTGTGAAACAACAGAGGCACTAGGATTCGGTATAGTGGGTCCAATTGACGATGATGATTACTACTTAGTTATCACCAATCATTTGGAGTCTGATAGGTTCTTCTCAAATCACACTAACTCTTATAAAGAGGTGTGTTTAGAAACTTCAGATGATCCAGATGATCTCCAAATTAAAGATGCACCACTAGAATTTGAAGAGAAAATCCATTCAATAATTGACAAGCTCAAAGAAATCAACCTCGGGACAGAAGAAAATCAACGCCTCGAATGAAACATCGAAGATCTATGAAAAGATTCTCAGATTATCTCCTGGCATAATAGTCCACAAATTAGCAATAGACCCTAACGCTAATCCTATCAAGCAAGCTCCTAGACGCATGCGATTATAAATCGAACAATAGGTCATTTCTGAAGTCAAAAAATTGATCGATGCTGGTTTCATCAGGAAAGAAAAATACCCTACATGGTTAACCAGTGTCGCCCCAGTTAAGAAAAAAAATGGCCAAATTTGCATATGCGTCGATTTCATAGACTTAAACAAGGCATGTCCTAAAGATGAGTTTCATCTTCCTATACCAGAATTAATGGTGGACATCACCTCATCTCAGGCAGTATTCTCCTTCATGGATGGGTCATCTAGCTACAACCAAATCAATATGGCCCGCGACGATGAAAGAAACACTACTTTTTGAACCTCGATCGGAATCTATTGTTATAAGATCATGACTTTCGGCCTTAAAAATGCTGGTGCTACATACCAACGGGCCATGACTCAGATCTTCAACGAACTCATTCATCATCAAGTTGAGTGTTATGTTGATGATTTAGTAGTCAAAAGCAAAGAAAATAAGGACCATCTCTTTGACTTGAGAGTAGTTTTCGAATGGTTAAGATAATATGACCTCAAAATGAATCTCCTGAAGTGTGCATTCGGAGTAGCTTCAGGGAAGTTTCTTGGGTTTGTTGTCTGACACCGAGGAATAGAAATAGTTCAAAAAGATCAAAGCTATCTTAGAAATGTCACCACCTAAAAGTTTAACTCAACTAAGATCTTTCCAAGGGCAATTGGTGTATCTAAGATGCTTTATCTCCAATCTATCTGGAAGATGCAAGCCATTTTCAGCACTTATCAAAAGGAAGTCAAGTTCAAGTGGGATGATAAGTGCCAGCATTCCTTTGAAGATATCAAGCAGTATTTTATGAAGTCACCAGTTCTAGCAACCCCTATCTTGGGCAAGCCACTCATCCTCTACACTGCTGTATTGGATGACTCTCTTGGCACTTTGTTGGCCCAAGCCAAGACTCTCTTGGCACTTTATTGGCCTAAGCCAATGATGAAGGGAAGGAGAGTGCTCTCTACTACCTCAGCCACCGTCTGATCCCTACTGAAGAGAACTACCCACCTATTGAGAAACATTGCTTAGCTTTAATCTTTGCATCTTAAAAGCTACGACACTATATGTTTTCTCATAAGGTGAACTTGATTATAAGAACCAATCCACTAGAGTATCTCATGACACAGCTGATGTTATCCGAATGATTGGCACATCGGTCTATGATTCTCTCACAGTTTGATATTGCATTCATACCCCTCTATGCGGTGAAAGGATAGGCACTAACGGATTTCTTAGCACTACAGCCACTTCCTGTTGATTCCCCGCTTAGTGACAATCTCCTTGACGAACAAATCATAAAATTAGGGGAGGTTGATAACTGCCCTTGGGAGATGTATTTTGATGGTGTGGCTTCCTTTCAAAAAGGAGAAGAATCATGATCTACTTCCAGGAAAGGCTGGGAATAGTTCTCTTAACTCCAGACCGTGATGTGATGAGATTCTCATACTTTCTCTCCAATCCATGCACCAACAATGAACCCGGGTATGAGACTTTGATTGTTAGTCTGGAGTTAGTCATTACAGTGTGTGTCAAAAGCATCAACATCTATGTGGATTCTCAACTGGTCATCAACCAGATTGTCGGGTCCTACAAGATTCTCAAATCAAAGCTTCGTCACTATCACAAGTACACCATGAAGCTGGTTGCTTAAATCCCTGAGGTCACCATCTACAAGGTTCCTTAAGGAGAGAACATAGTAGCAGATGTTTTGGCCAAACTTGCCAAGGAATTGACATGTCCGAAAGATGAGTCTATTCCAATAAAGGTCTAAAATAGACAAGTCCTATCTCTTATTGATGTTGAACTCGTCAAGAGACTTTCTCTTGAAGGGGAGGTTGTCATTTCCAATAAAGATGAGGAGCTAGATTAGAGGCAACCGTTCATAGATTACTTGAACACTGGCAGACTGCCTCAACAGAATGAAGCAGAGAGCTCTATCTTATGCTCTCGTGGATGGCACCTTGTATCGATGATCTTTCGCTCAAATGTGGTTATGTTATTTGGACAAACACGAAGCCCATAGAATCATGATCGAGGTACATTCAGGTCTATGCGGAGCACACCAATTCGATCCAAAGATGAAAGCAAATATCAAAAGACTAAGATACTGCTGGCCTTTGATGATCATAGATTGCATGAATGTGGCTAGGAGATGTCATTAATGACAGGTACATGGTGTGATCCTACATCAGCCACCCAACGTTCTACATCTTACATTAGTCTCATGACCATTTGAGTGTTGGGGTACCAACATTGTGGGTCTTATCGATCCCCATTCTTTCAAGGGGCATCAGTTCATCTTAGCAACCACCGACTACTTTTCCATGTGGGTGGAGGCAATCCCACCCAGAGAGGTCATAGCTCAGCATGTGCTTCAGTTTTTCAAGAACCATATCATATATAAATTCGAGGTGCCTCAATGAATTATATCTGATAATAGTATTACATTCAAAAGCACCAAGATCAATAGCTTCTCCATGAGACATAATATATATTAGAGATACTCCACCATCTACTATCCCAGGGCAAATGGTCTAACAGAAGTATTCAATAAAACTCTCATCCATATACTAAAGAAGACACTTGATGATAATAAGTGGCAGTGGCATGAGCAGCTAGTTGAAACTTTATGGGCATACCGCACCATATACAGAACTCTAACTCGGTCTACCCCATTCTCCTTAGTATATGGGTCTAAAGCCGTTCTACCATTAGAAGTTTAGCTATCATCACTAAGGATATCATTGAGTAGTAAAATCACTACAACGCAGAATGTCAAGTTGTGGTTAGAAGAGCTCAAAGGTTTGGAGGAGAGACACCTATGGGCGTTCCAGAATCTTGAGTTGTACAAGACCAAAATGATTCAAGCTCACAACAAGCTGGTCCGCCCTAGAACTTTTCAAGTAGGAGAGCTTGTCCTAGTTCTAAGGAGACCAATTGTTGCCCATCGAAAGATGAGAGGCAAGTTTGAACCCACTTGGGAAGGCCTTTTTGTCATAGAAAAGGCCTACCAAGAAGGATCTTATCAGCTTATTGATTGTAAAGGAGAACACCTGATGCTTCCAATTAATGGGCTTTATTTGAAGAAATATTACCCATAAAGCATGTTTGAAAAAAATAATTACCATCAAAAGAATAAAATTTCATTCTAATTCATTGAAATCTTCTCTTCTTTCGAAGCGTTCATTACTTGTATGCGAATCTGCCATGACGTATTTAGGATAGGTGTATGAGAACCTGAGAGGCATCTTATCCCTCTTTCATAACACAAGCACAATCAAACACAAATTTTTAGTGCTACTAGAATAGGTGTGAGAGAACCCAAGAGGCATCCTATTTCTACTAGCACAACTAAGTTAGGTGTGAGAAAACCCAAGAGGCATCCTTTCTTAGTAGGATCACAATTTTCATTCATGCCACCATTTCATCAATTCCCCAATGTCTTTTAGGATAGGTGTAAGAGAACCTGAGAGGCATCTTATTCCTTCTAACACAAACACAAACAAAAATAAATACATCTTTTATCTCAGGCAATTTTGATGTGGGAGCAAGTCCCCTGTGGCACTCACTCATTAGTTGCTCTAGATCGGGCTGATATGCTACCTTGCTAGTATGTCACCCTAGTGGTTTCTTGTCCGGCGGATGTGAGTCCTTGTGCTTTCTTCTTGACTTGACCATTGCAAACCAATGAGCGCCTTGTTAGTTTGGTAAACTTCACTGCACAGTCAATAAGCTACCTCATGTTAATTTTCTTTAAGAAGATGTGAGTCCTCATGCTTTCTTCTTGAACTAACCATCATGCACTGACTAGGTTGAGTATATTTGAGATTTAGGATGAGTCCCCCAGAGGATCCTTTCCTCTTGACTACTCTTGAGTTGATATAAGTCCCCTAGTAGAATTCACTCAGTAGTCGTCCTAGGTCAGATAGCACATATTGAGCCAAAGACAAACTATCCCAATAATCAGTTCTGATATAGGAGGATGTGAGTCCCCGATGCTTTATTTCTAAGCTAATTATTGCAAACTAATGGGCACCTTAGGTTGGTTGATGTTCGCTATGCTGACAGCGACTCACCTGGTGGATACACCACTCTTGGTAGATGTGAGTCCTCGCACTTTCCCCTTGAGTTGGCCACCGAATACCTATAGATATTTTCTTCTCAAGGGTTTTGGATCAAGCCATTAGTAGGCCCTTCCCCTGCGGACACTCTATTTAGATCACGTCCTTTGCGACCCCATTTAGACAGTACCCAGGTCACTCTTGGATTAGATAGCCCCCCTTTCCTAGTAGCCACCCCTGTGATTGGAGAATTTGTTCAGCGGATGCACAGATTCTTCCTTGGTTCAACAAATCTGAGATAGGGTTATGCTGATTTAAGCTCCTTCTCAGTATGATCCCTCGCAAGCCAATAGGGTCCACGATAAACAAATAAACAAAACAAATAAATTATTTGCTTGTAGATTAGGAATTCAAGCCCCAACGGCCCCTTTCCCAAGCAGGCATCCTATCTTTAAGGCAATGTTAACAGAACTCCCTATAAGAATTGTCTGACTATGCTTGAGTTGAAATATGTCCCCGGGTCAGCACTCTCTCCGTAGTCGCCCTTAGGTCATGTTCAATCTATTTTGCCACAAGCAGGTTTCCCCGACAGCCATTTTGATTTGGAAGATATAAGTCTACTACGCATTTTTCCTAACATGACTGTCGCAAACTGACGGGTATCCCTAGGTCAGGTTGACATGTTACCTTGGTAATGTATCACCCCAGTGTTCTTTTCTCCGAGAAAAATGTGAGTCTCCATGCTTTCTTCCCAAAATTAACCACTGCAAACTGAAAGGCACCCCTTTAGTTGGATAATTCTCCCCTCGGCCAGGAAACTACTCCCTTTGGATCGGTAAATCTGAAGTTAGGTCAAGGCCAATATGGCCCTTATTTAGTGTAGTCCATTGCAAACCGACGGGATCCATCAAAAATCCATTAAAAGATGAAATTAATCTTAACTATCTTGGAACTGACTTAAGTCCCCCAGAGGCATTCAATCAATAGTCAGCCCCAGGTCGGGTTCGATTTGTTGCTCAAGCAACCGATCACCCCAATGGTTCCTTATTTTGGATGATGTAAGTTCTTGTGCTTTCTTCTTAACTTGATCATTGCAAACCGAAAGACAACCCCTTTGGTTGGATAGTCCTACTATTTGGTTGGTAGACTACCCCTTTGGATTGGTAAATCTGAGTTAGGCCAAGGCCAGCATGGCCCCTACTCAGTGCAACCCATCGCAAACCAGTGGGATACATCAAAAATAATTAAAAAAATGAAACTAATTTTTACTATCTTGAGCTGATTTAAGTCCCCCAATGGCATTCACTCAGTAGTCGGCCTAAGGTTGGTCTTAATCCGTTGTCGCACCAATGGATCAACCCAGCAACTGATCTCTACTTTGGAGGATATAAATTTACTACATTTTCTTCCTAGTAGAGCTGCTGCATACCGAAAGGCAACCCCTTTAGTTGGATAGTCCTACTATATGGTTAGTAGACTACCCCTTCAGATTGATAAATCTAAAGTAAATTAAAGCCAACATGGCCCCTACTCAGTGCGATCAATCACAAACTAATAGGGTCTATCTCAAAATTCAAAATTTAAAAAACTAAAACAAATTCAACCCTCCTCCCCAATGGAGTCCAACTAAACAAACAAAATAAATCCAGTCAACTTCCCTAGTGGAGTCAAATCAAATCAAATCAATCAGCTTCTCCTCAGTAATATGCAAATCTTTCCAGTTCCCCAAGAGGAACCAATTCAATCGAATTTGAACTTCTTCCCCAAGTGGAGAGTTCACATTTTTATCCCCAGTGGATCTTGAATTCTAATCCCCCAGTGGATTTCATAACCTCTTATCCTCTAGTGGATAACTTGAGCCTTTTCCCCTAGTGACTTTTTTTCTCTTCTCTTTTAACATAGTTATGAATAGGATTTACAAAGTATATAGTTCATTTGAAAAGAACACAACACTTGCTTAAATTCATTCCTATTCATTTCTATGTTATCACTTAAGAGGGATATTAACACTTGCACATATAAATTGCATAACCAAATCAAACAAACAAACATAAACTTATTTGCATGACTCTTTTCCATTCATTTCTTTTTATACATGCACATGTATTTAAGAAAAATGGTATATTAGTAAGGGCATTCGGGGGTTGCGAGGCTTTAAGTAGCCCCAAGTAAGTCTTGTACCTTATACCCCTGGTATAGAAAACAACGGCTCCATACTCACTTATGTATTTCATACATGTAAATGTGCATTTAAATAATGGATAAAAGAATCTCTCTTTTCTACTTAACAAAAATATACATACATGAAGCATTCCAAATTTTTCTTAAATAAACTCTCTTAGAATTCATCATTAAGGTGTGCTAATATTTCCATTTGCATGTATATATATGCTTAGGATTCATCCATATGCATGTTACACATATTGGAAAGAAATAAAGTGTTATGTGTTTTGTGATAGTAATTCACTTTACTTAATCTTAAAATGCATTTCTTTTTTAATAGGTTTGTTTAGGGAAAATCTAAACATAGGATTAATTAAAACACATAATAAAATATTCATTAATTAAAAATCATTAATGAATCTGCTTTATAAATTACTTAAGGTAGGGAAGAAAGAGAAATTCTCTTATCTTTTGCTCAATTTACAACACTCAGTAATTAATTGTAGGTTCATTCAAACCAAATCAAATCATGAAAAAAAAACTTAACCAAATAAACTAAACCACTTAAATGAAACCACCCTCTAAGTTGAACTCTTCATACTTAGAAAACTCTAACCTTAAAGCCTAGCTAAGACATGTCACACAAACCTTAAATGGCACACACATTAGGCTAAGTCATAATTTCTAGTCCTATGTTAGGGCAGTGCATAGCTTAATGCTTGCTTTTGTTTTGTGATGTGAGATTTTAGTCTAGATGTTAGGGTGTATGTGCACAGACAGAATGGTAGGATGATCTTAGTCTAATCATCATCTTCTGCAGGGGATTGTGCTTAAGGGGCGTCATAATAAAAATATAAATGTTTTTTGCCGTGCAGGTTGCTTATACCCCTAAGCATAATCCAAAATAGACCAGGTGGACTTGGTTACCCATGTGTGGGGTGCTAAGTCCAATTTATTCATATACATATTTGAGATTTTATGGTTTGTTTAGCTAATCTTTGTTTTGCTGATATTTAGTTAGATTTACTTTTCTCATTTTCATGTACTTTTGGAATTAGGATTTTGAATGATTGTTATGGGGGATTAGGTTGAACATTAATTATAAGACTATGTCTTATGTACCATGTGAAACCTTTGGAGCAATCACATTCCAACCAACCAAAAGAAGAATGAAGAATGAAGAATGAAGAAATGAAAAATGAAGACCCCCCATAACATGAATTTCTTCTTGATTATAAGTAATTTATTTATAATCCGTGTTGTATAAGGGTAGAGCTTGGCTACCCAATTTATTTTCAGGTTTGTGCAGTGGAGACCGACCACGAAAGACCTATTATTCTTTTACGCTAGCTTTATAAATTGTTTAATGTTTGTTTAGCTTGTGCCTTAAGATGACATATTTTCTTAGTTTCTTCTTTGCTTTGATGTATGACCTAGATGACGATTAGGCTCTTAGGAAAATAAATTTTCTATCCAACTAACCAATTCAAAGTAAAAATAAAAAACTCATAACCTCACTTAAATCTTAGGTTACTGTGATGAAATTTTATTATATATTCCTGCCTTCATCTATCCCCCTTTAGAAATAGAGGATAAATGAAAACAGAAATATACATAAATATGCCTTGTTGGGATGCCATGCAGATCCATAGATATTCATATTATTATGATTGGGTATGACATTAAAGCTCAAAAGATAGAAGTCACCACCCTACAATGGACCTAATCACCTCAATAAAAAAAAAAGTGACTATGTGTCGAGATTCTTCCCCTACTTTACATAAAAAAGTAAAGCAAGATTTATTTTAATCCGGGTTCATTAATTTCATTACAACAGAAACCCCCATAGTTAATTACATCCTAAGGAACAGGATTCCTTAGGAATACTCTGGATTAAGGTAAATGATTGTTGTCTCCAATGACTTTGAAAAGATAGGACTATCAATCGATTGATTTATTTTTAGAATGTTAAGTGAGATCGATCAAGAGAAGGGAGTTCTTATCGAAGCCCAATGAAAAATAAGTAGGAGATGCTTAAGATACTAGGAAACTTAGTAAGCACCACAAACTATCCTATGGTTGGGCTTTATATTTTTGAAATTAAATTAATTTATTTGAGTTGAATTTTTATTAGAATGCTAGGACTTATCATTCCATGATACAAGATCATGGAAATGCCTAAGAGGTGAGAATTTATGCTCGTAGCCCACAAAGGAAAGTAGCAACCTCTGAAACTAAATTTAGGGAGCTTTGGCAAGGGCCAAAAATGTGACCTAAATCTAAGGTGAAAATGAATATTTGATTTACCCCCACAAGAGAGGATAAATCACCTGACTATTAGACTTACAACCGCATGAGGGTGGTCTCCAACTAACTCCTCAATTTTAAAATATGTAGGCAAGTCAAATGCTTGTGCAAGATAGTTAAGCTGTTGTTTATTTGGAAAGTGACTAAGTCCTTAAACGCACTCCTTAAGAGACTAGATCATGTAGAGCATGATTTTAATGACTTAAATCTAATGCCAATTTTTTATTATATTTTATTTTTATTTTGGACAATCAATTTAACACAGGCTTTAGGATTCATATGCCTAATGCATGAGAAATTAGATTATGGGCCAAAATCAGCAAGATAAGGAGGTGTGTTTCCATCATGGCTCTCACACGTCAAGCCAAGTTCTCTGGAAAATATGGAAGCCCTCCAATCGAGAGTGAAATAATATGCTTTTTATGCATGTTGTTATAAAAATAAGATAACATCCAGCTAAGGGGTTGCTAATTCTTTTATCTTGATTTATAGCCTAAGCTTTAAGTTAGGTTATGAGTTATTTATTTTTAGTATTGAGTTGATTAATTTAGTAGAAGATTTATTTTTTTCTAAGAACCTAATCTTCATCCAGGCCATACATCAAAGCAAGGAAAAAACTAAGAAAAGATGTTATCTTAATGCGCATGTTAAACAAACATCAATCAATTTATAAAACTAGCGCAAAAAGAATAAAAGGTCATTTGTGATCGAGCTCCACCACATAAATCCAAAAATAAATTTGGTAGCCGAGCTCTACCCTTATACAACCCGAATTATAAATGAATTAATTACAATTAAGCAAGGAATTCATATTATGGGGGTCTTTATTCTTCATTTCTTCTTTCTTCTTTCTCTTTTTATTCTTCTTTTCTTCTTTCTTCTTTGGTTCCTTCTTTTGGATGGTTAGAATGTGGATGCTCCAAAGGCTTCACATGATACATAAAATGTAATCTTATAACCAATGCTCATCCTAATCTCACATAACAATCATTCTAAAATTCTAATTATAAAAGTACATGAAAATGGGAAAAGGAAATCTAACTAATACTTGCAAAATAGAGATTAGCCAAACAAACCATACAAACCCAAGCATGAATACATATAAATTGGACTTAACACCCCACACATAGGTAACTAAGTCCACCTGTCCTATTTTGGATTATGCTTAGAGCTATAAGCACATGCACAACAAAAATAATTTTATATTTTTATTATAGCGCTCCTTAAGCACAATCTCCTGCAAAAGACAATGATTAGACTAAATTGTCCTACCATTCAATCTACACACATACACCCTACCATCCAGACTAAAATATTATATCACAAAATAAAAGCAAAGCATCAAACCATGCATTGCCCTAACCTAAAGCTAAAAATAGTGACTTAGTTTAATGTGTATGTGTTTTAAAAGATTTGTGTGGTATGCTTAGCTAGGCTTTAAGGTTTAAATTTTCTAAGTATAAAAAGTTCAACTTAGATGGTGGTTTCATTTAAGTTGTTTAATTGATTTAGTTAATTTTTATTTAATGATTTCTTTAAGTTTGAATAAACCTACAATTAATTACTAAGTTATAAAGATAGGAAAAAGAGAAAAAAACTTTTCTTTCCTTCCCTACCTTAAGTAATTTTTAAAGTAGATTCATGTTTAATTTTTATTTAATAAATGCTTTATTATGTATTTTAATTAATCATAAGTTTAGATTTTCTCTAAACAAACCTATCCAAAAAGAAAGACATTTTAAGATTAAGTAAAGTGAATTAATATCACAAAAAATACACAACACTTTATTTTCTTTCCAATATATATAACATGCATATGGATGAATCCTAAGAATATCTATACATACAAATGAGGATGTTTAGCACACTTTCATAATGAATGTTAAGTGATATTACTTAAGGGAATTTAGAATGTTTCATGTATGCATGATTTTGTTAAATAGAAAAGGGTGATTCTTTTATCCATTTTTCGCATGCACATTTATATATATGAAAGGCATAAGTGAGTATGACGCCATTATTAGCACCAGGGGTGTAAGGTACAAGACTTACATAGGGTTACTTAAAGCCTTGCAACCCCGGGGTTGTCCAGACTAATATACTACTTTCCTTAAATACATATGCATGTACAAAAGAAATGAATGGAAATAGAAAGATGCAAAAATTTATGTTTCTTTGATTTTGGTTTGATTGTTTAGTTTATATGTGTAAGTGTGGATGTCCTTCATAATTGATAACATAGGAATGAATAGGAATGGATTTAAGCAATTGTTGTATTCTTTTCAAATGAACTATACCAAATCATATTCAAAATTATGCAAAAAGAAAAGAGAAGGAAAGCCACACTATGCACATCTTTATATTTATGCTCACATGCAAGCTTATTAATAATTATAAGTAGCACACCTTTCAATTTTGATATTGAATTTATAAATATTGAAAATAATTTTGGATTTAATAGTGATAATAGACATTCATATTATTACTTTTAGCTAAAACATGCAATTTGACATAAATTATACATTTCATTTTTAATTTGATTTTCAAAAAATATGAATGCATGATTTTCATATGGAATACACATTTAGCATGCTAGGAAATAAATAAAGTGATGAAAGAATATAAATTTATTCACCCTAATTAATTCCTAAAGACAATCCCATGAATAACATTATTTAAAATAAATCAAATTTGTTTTAAGGAGAGTTTAGATTTTATATGAGTTTGATTTCAATTTGAGAAATATGAGATGAGTTTGCTGGTCCTAACCCATTCCCCGATATGTGAGTTATTTAAGTTCAATTTTTAGGTAATTAGATCAATTTTATACTCTGGTTAGGTTAAGGTGTTCATTAAGTGTATTAATTACCTCTTACATATACCACTTTAACATATTTAATCACATAATTATGAGCCAATGATATGACATAAAACCACACAAAGAATTTAAATCAGCAATGAACCTAGGAAATAAATGGCCAAATGCAATTGGCTCATAATTAGTGATTAATTAAATTAAATGATTTAATTTAAGTACTTTCATAACCCTTCTCACACATATGGGTTAGATTTTGATTTCCTTAAGCTACTTAGGTTATTGAACACCTAAGCATCTACCCAAGATGAATTAGTTCAGTTCTGAAATGTTTTGATTTTAAAATTTTGATTAATTAAGCCATTTTATTAAATGATTAAATTATTTAATTAATTTGCACCTTAATTAGATTTTAATCCAAATGAAATCAACATAGAGAAAAGATATGGGAAAGAACTCATAATCTCATTCCCTAAGTCCACTCACTGTCCTAAGATAATTAGCAAAATTAATTAGTGAATTTATCACTATTTAAAAGGATAAGTTTTAAAGGATTAAGAGAGTATTTACAAATGAGCCAAGCAATTACCCTAATTAAGCCATTAATAAATTTCAAGAAATTCATGGGAAGCAAAGGTCATCCCATTAATCTACCCTAGGAAGTTTCAAATTAATCAATGGAATGATTAGGGAGTAATTAATGTAATTACATTCCCAATAAAACCCTAATTCAAAAAATATCACTATCCAAAATCAAGTGAAATTAATTTTAGAATATTCCTCTTTGAATTACCTTTCCAATGCTTTTTATTTTGTATTTTTTTTATTTTTCTGCAATTAGTTATGAATATTTGAAATTTTCAAGTTTATTAAGTAATTAATCCCTTAATTATATGGCTAATCCCGTCGGCGCCACGTGGAGGCTGACGCAGCGCACGCTTTCCACATGGCGTGATAAGAGAGACCACTTAAGTTATCACATCATAGCACCGCGTCAATGGCGGCGTTATGCGCTTTCTCCCCATCTGTCTGATCTAAGATCGAACGGCTGAGATCAAGCACATGGTATTAAAGGATTAAATCAGATATCCTACGTGTCTTGATCATGGTCGTCCATCCAAACATGTGGATGGACGGCCCATGATCCATCCCTGAGTTCTCCTGTGGGAAAGGGGAACCGTCCACCTTCCATGGCATGATCCGAGCTCGATTGAGCTCGGATTGAACTCAAAATCAACCCACACCATCATCATGTAAGGGAGATTACATCTAATGGTCAAATTCTCATGAGGTGAAAATTTCTTTCATAAAGAACCACACTATGGCTAGGTTAAGCTCGGGTTGAGGGCATACCTCGTCGGAGGCTATCACCAGTGCTCAAATCCAATGAGGTAGCTTCGTCTAGTGGAGACGAAGCCCCGTTGAAGATTTGAGATGATTTGGTTGAGTGGATCTTCGTATGGACCAAGCTCTGCTTCAATTGGGCTCGGCCTTGATCAGAGTCCCCTCCCCTTGCTTTGAGAACTTGGATGAAGCTAAGAGTGAGTTTGATTGAGTCCTCTGAAGAAGCTTGCAAGAGGAATTGGCTTGATTTTGTGTATTGGATGAGATGGAATTTCACTTGAGCTCCTGTGTTTTCGGTTTGAAGAAATTCAAAAATGGGGAAATAGAAAATGCTTAGGAAACTTTGGGGAGCTTGGAATCACTTCCTCTAAGTTCCTATGCTTCAATTGAATATCAGAGAATGTAATTCAAGTTAAATTAGGGGGAGTATATCTCCCCCTAGGTGAATCGAATGGCCGCAAGCTCTCCTACCATTTTGATCCAATACACCTCATTCAATAGGTTTGTTAGGCTGTTAGGAGTGTCATAGCATTCGATTTTAGGTGTGGAGTGGAGTAGTGAAGCTCCCATGTGCTTGAAATGAGTGGAAGAAAAATTCCTATGTGCCCATGTCCATGGGGGTGGTCGATTTTGACCATGGGTTGGCTTTGGCTAACCCAAATCCATTGGGTCATGTGCACCATGTCCATTATTGACCATTTGGTCCACTAAGAGGATGTCAAGTGTCTATGAAAAGAAATTGACCAAATTCCAAGTGATTTTGATTTTAGGTTACCCTATGTCTTAGGGGTAAAATGGTCATTTAGCTTGGATTTGATTTTGAATATGTTTGGTATGATTGAAAAATGGGTTAGGTCAAGTTGACCAATTGGTCAAATTAGATCAAACTAAGGGCTAGGTCAAGTTCATATGACCATTTGAAATATTTTGATAGCTTTGATTTGATTCAATTTGGTTTATATTTGGTTTTAGTTCAATTGAGTTCATTTAGGTCAAATGGGTCAAGTTGACCAATATGACCCATTTGACCTATTTGGGTTAGGTCATGGGTTGGTTTATGTTTGGTTGATCATTTGAAATGAATTGATATCTTTGTTTCCAATTAATTTAGTTTATATTTGGATTTGGCTCAATTTGACCTTTTAGGCCAAGTTGGGTTCCAAGTCAATTGGGCTAGGTTGGGTCTAGATAGTCAATTGGGGCTTTGGTCAACTTCAACAATCATTTTAGAATGAATTTAACCCATTGGTTTCAATCAATTTGGCTTAGATCAGGTTTTGACATATTTTAACTTTTTAGGTCAAGTTGGGTTAACTTGGGTCAAGTGGCCAATTGGGCTAGGTTAGGCTCAAATAATGACTTGGTCAAGTTCAAACATTGATCATGAATTAGTTTTGATCAATGGTTTCAATCAATTTGGCCTATGCTGGATTTTGGCTATTTTAGATTTCATTTTGGCTAAGTGTTGACTTGGTCAACCCTTAGGTTTGACTTGGTTTGACCCAATTTGAGTGATTGATCATTCATGATGATTGTTGCTCATAATGTGAGGCTTAGATGAGCTTAGTTCAATCCAATTTAGTTAGGATTAGAATTTGGCTCATAAAGGGTACTTTAGCTCACTTTGGGTCAAGTGAGCCTAAGTAGGTCAAACGGCTTGGTCAAAGCTTGATTTGAGTTTGATTGAACTCGCATATGGACTTATGATTGAAATATAAACCCATTTTCAAGTGATTTGAAGTCAAATGGGTTTTGATTCGTTTGACAATTTCAAATTCAAGGGATGAACATGAGTTTAACTTGGGTTTGATTTTTGAATTTAGTTTTTGTTTGATCATTGAAGTTTATGTTTATATTTGGATTCATGATTACAGAATTGATTTAATCATGAAGAAAAATCAGGGTTTAGCTTGATTTGAATTTGATTTGGCTAAGTTCAAGATTTTGACTTGAAGGCTTAGGTTGAATTTTTAATTGAATTTGGATTTGAGTTTTGAATTTATTTTTGATTACTTGAATTTATATTTTATTTATATTTGTGATTATAAATGAGAATATAAATGAGTTATGAAAAAATTTCTTGAATTTGAATTGATTTAGATTTTATTTAGGCTAAGTCCATAAGATAGAATCAAAATGACTTAGGAAATATTTTTGATTTGGATTTAATTTGATTGATTTGAGTTTATATTCCATTTATAATTGTGAATATAAATACAAATATAAATGAGTTATGATAAAATTCCTTGAATTTGAATTGATTTAGATTTGATTTAGGCTAAGTCCATGAGAGGGAATCAAAGGACTTAGGAAATCTTTTTGCTTTGGATTTGAATTTTGGATTTAGTTTAATTGATTTGAATTTATATTTCATTTATATATATGTGAATATAAATGAGAATATAAATGGGTTATGATAAAGTTCCTTGAATTTGAATTGATTTAGATTTGATTTAGGCCAAGTCCTTGAGAGGGAATCAAAGGACTTAGGCAATATTTTTTATTTGGATTTGAATTTTGAATTTAGTTAGATTGATTTGAATTTATATTTCATTTATATATGTGAATATAAATGAGAATATAAATGGTTTGTGAGAAAGTTCCTTGAATTTGAATTGATTTAGATTTGATTTAGGCTAAGCCCATGATAAGGAATCAAAGGACTTAGGAAATATTTTTGATTTAGATTTGAATTTTGGATATAGTTTGATTGATTTGAATTCATATTTCATTTATATATGTGAATATAAATGAGAATATAAATGAGTTGTGAGAAAATTCCTTGAATTTGAATTAATTTAAATTTGATTTAGGCTAAGTCCATGACAGGGAATCGAAGGACTTAGGAAATATTTTTTATTTGGATTTAGTTTGATTGATTTGAATTTATATTTCATTTATATATGTGAATATAAATGAGAATATAAATGGGTTGTGAGAAAGTTCTTTGAATTTGAATTTATTTAGATTTGATTTAGGCTAAGTCTATGAGAGGGAATCAAAGGACTTAAGAAATATTTTTGAGTTTAGAATCCAATCATGGGCTTCAATCATAAGTTTCAATTATTTGGAATTGATTCGTAATTTGAGAAAATCCATTGAATTGGTTTAAGGTTTAAATTAGAGTTGGAGTTGATATGAGTTTGGAGAAAATCAAACAAGTTGGAATTGATTTGAGTTTGTAGTTTTGACTTGGAAGAAGTGAGGAGTCTGGTCTAAGCTATAAGGAAGGCAAATTTTCCTTAACACCCCTAAGGCATGGCCTATTCCCATAGCTAACTCTTCTAAGTCTCTAGGGCTAGATTGAGTGTTCACCTAATCACTAGAAGTGTCTTAAGATTAAGGAACTCTTAAAGTCTAAGAGAAGTCCTATGTCTAAGATGAAAGGGTTGAGAGCTCATCCTAAAAGTGAGGTCAAAAGTTATAAAATATGATAAAAAATTTAGCAACCCCTTAACTGAATGTTGTATGTTTTCACATCATGCATAAAAAGCATCTTGTTTCACTTTGTTATGGAGGGCTTCCACCTTTGTTAGGGAACTTAGCTTGACCTTTGAGAGCCATAGTGGAAAGACACCTCCTTTCTCGCTGATTTTGGCCCATAATCTAATTTCTCATGCATTAGCATATGAATCCTAAAGCCTATGTCAAATTGATTGTCCAAAATTAAAATAAAGCATAACAAAATTTTGTATTAGATTTAAGTCATTGATCATGCCCTACATGATCTAGTCTCTAAGAGAATGTGTTTAAGGACTTAATCTCTTTCTAAATAAACAACAGTCTAGCTATTTTGCAAAATCATATTACTTGCCTTCATATATTTAAAATCGTATGAGGAGTTAGTTAGAGGCCACCCCCAGGCGGTTGTAAGTCCAACAGTCGGGTGGTTTATCCTCTCTTATGGAGGTAATTCAAATGCCCATTTTAGCCTTAAATTTAGGTCATGCTTCGGCCCTCGCCAAAGCTCCCTAGATTTAGGTTCAAAGGTTACTACTTCCCTGTACGGACTATAAGCATAAATCCTCACCTCTTAGGCATTTCCATGATCTTGTATCATGGAATTGTAAGCCCTGAATTTCTAATAAAAATTCAACTCAAACAAATAATTCCATTCAATTTCAAAAATATAAAGCCCAATCATATGATAGTTTAGGATGCTTACTAGGCTTCCTAGTATCCTAAGCATGCCCTACTTATCTTCCTTTGGCTTCAATAATAACTCCCTCCTCTTAATCAATCCCACTTGATCTTTTAAAATAAACCAATTGATTGATAGTCCTATCTTCGAAATCTTTGGAGAAAATGATCATTTACCTTAATCGAGAGTATTCTTAAGGAATCTCATTCTTTAGAATGTAATTAACTATGAGGGCTTGCCTCCATAAGGAACTTAACAAACCCGATTTAAAATAAATCATACTTTACTTTTACATGTAAAGCAGGAGAAGAATCTCTAGTACATTCCAAAGACCCATAGTCCTTAAGAGTCCTTATTAAAGAGATTAGGTCAATTTATAGGATGGTGACTTCTATCTCTTGAGATAGTACATCATTCCTCAATGTCGTACCCGATCACCCTAAAAAGAACATCTGCGGATCTGTGTGGTGTCCAACACAAGAAGTGTTTGAGAATATTTTTTGGTTCTTCATTTATTTCTTTTCTCTCTCAGGAAAGATTAGATGAAGAATTCAAAAATAATTCACCACATATGGCCAGCACAAAGGGTCAACTAGTTTTCAACAAACACGACTCGCTTCATGCGTGAATCACATTTGTTGATCTCCATATATGTGTCTTAGTTCGAGTAAAGCCCACAAGTCGAATTCGATGGACTTCGGAAGTGACAGTGTGCAAATTGGGGCATAAAATGCACTGAATGTCACCAAAAATGGTCAAAAATACCTCTGATCGATGAATAAACTTCACTGATATTGCATAAGCTAAAGAGCAACCGATCGAACTATCAATGTGTCAACGCGCATATCGGGCAAAGGAAGCTACAATGATATCCAAACGATATCCGTTCATAAAATTGATTATGTCGTTAGCTTAGAAATACCTAAAACTATCAAATGAGGCTATCCACTCTCAATTCAGATGAGTTTGTGCAAATGTCGAATCATTGGAAGTGACAACGCGCAAATTGAGGTTGAAATATACGGGGTGTCGCCAAAATTAGCCCAAATGATCTTCGATCGACGAACGGACTTTGCCATCACATTCGTAACGTAAACCGGTAGAATAAATACAATAACGATGATCAACCAACCAAGCGATCGAGTCATCAATGCCGATGCATCGGTCGAGGTGCCGATGCAAACCAAATGACTTCGCCATTAAATTGATTGATTACCCTTGAAACATCAAAATCTATCGAGTGGGATTGTTTTCCTCAATTCGCATAAATTTGTGAAAATTGAAGGCCAAAAGTGATAAGTAATATTTTAAATCGAATTTGATGTCGATTTCAATCAAATAATCTCTTATCGAAACCATCTTGCAGATTCAAAATATCGAATAAACTAAGATTGATATATATATATATATATATATATATATATATATATATATATATATATATATATATATATATATATATATATTAAATATACAATTTTATCAACGTGAAATTTATATTAAAGTAAATTAGACATTTAAAAAGTTAATAAAGGTCCTAATTAATCTTAATCTAAATTCCTAAATCACCTTATTCCTATTCGACCGACCCGGTTCTACCCTAAACCCCCTGAAAGCATGATCGGCTCGGCTCCTATTCACGCACGGCTCGATCTCCATCTTCATGACGCATGGGGTCTCCACGCAAACCCGAGCCCTACCTCTTCACGCACCGGATCGCACGCCTCGGCTCTCCCTCACGTGATCGGTCTTCTCCTCACGGCCGAAGGAAACTCCCGTTCGAACTCGCTCGGCCTCCCTCCTCCACTATCGGTCCTTCACCTTCAACTGTCCAAAAAAGTTCCCTCCTCAAGCAGACCGCAAGCCAAAACCGATTTCTCTTAAATTGAAAGAGTTTCCTCCCACTCATTCAAACTGAAAAGGGCATTCACTTTTTCTCCTTCTCCAACCACACAAGATCTTCCTTCCTTTTCTTCTTTCTTTCTTTTTCCATCACTTTACACCTTCTGGAATCTTCTTCCCTCTTCTTCACCAAAACTTCCCAAACTGAAATTCTATTCTTTTCCAGAACTGAGAACACCATCATTGGCTTTCTCATTGATAGATTTCTTCTTCAAAATTGAAAATTCCAACCCTTCCAATTCTCTTTGCCGCAACCGGAGAGGAATACCGTCATTAGGCGGGTTCTTCTCTCGGTTTCCAACATCCTCCCTTTTCATCTTCCTTTCTAATTCACTCACTGGAGAGAACACCCATCGTGCTTCTTTTTTTCCCAGATCTCTCTTCTTCCTACGATCATTCAAAGTACGCAGAAATGAGAGTCCTGTGTGATGCGAAAGATATATATATTTATTTTTCCCTCAGGTTTGAAGGTCTCCGTGTCCATTGTGCGACGACGAAAATTGGTTACTGTAAAGAAGACCGCACACGCTTCATTAAGATACCCAGCAGTTCAACATCTATTGATATCGCCCTCCTAAATGCTATCAAAATTTCACTTTTGAACTTAAAAAAAGGAATGAATATATATATATATATATATATATATATATATATATATATATATATATATATATATATATATATATATATATATATATATATATATATATATATATATATAGTCAGATTTGTTCTTCTCAAGTTTAAGTTCCCCATCACGCTTATTAGTAGGACAAGATGGAAAATTATAGTCGCAAAGACACCGCTAAGGCTCATTACATTAGTACCAAAATACTAAAAATACTCAGGGATGACGCGTCGGAGGCTACCGAAATTTCATCATTTTTTTTGGACTTAAAATCAAAATTAATTGAATGTCAAATTAATTATGAAAACTAAAGTCCTAAAGCAAAATAAATCTCATTGAGCATATAAGTGGATCATAGGAGATTTATAGTGAAGTTAATGATCAGCTTCAAATATGAAAAAATCAAATAAAGCTTATAGGAGATTCATAGCAAACTTAATGACTCATCAATGAGCATGTTTCATAACCTTTTTTAATGAATGTTTAAACAATGTTATAATATGTGTTTGAGCAATAAAAGTAGTTTAAGTCAAATACATTGAGTTATAAAGTGTTTGCTTTTAAGTGATGACGGAATCCATATCAGATTTCAAATGAGATTATGTTTAACTCGATAGCTCATTAAGAACAAGAACATGATGAAATAACTCATTGATACGTATAAATGTGGCTCTTTAATGATAACTCAAATAGAGTTCATCATCACAATAAATGAATTAAAAGAAAATAAAAAAAGAAGTTTAAAGAAATCTTATAATGAAGTTGAAAGTTCATCAGCAAGCGTGCAATAAACTTCAAATAAACTTGATTGTACATATTTTGAAGCGATTTGTAGTTTTATTCACTCGTGTCAAACTTGTGCAAGCTTTTAAATATAACGATATGACATTTTCATACATTATGAGATATGTTCACATTCAACTAGTTGCCTCAACATATATATGAAAAGCTTAAATATATGATTTGGCGTATATTTCAAGGCAAATATCCTTGCTTCAATCCAGATATGTTAAAATCCACATAGCATTTTAAAGAAACAAATATTCGCTCATATGCTAAGATAATCACCTTCTTAATTTAGATATCTTGAAATGTATGTGAGAGCTTAAACAAAAGAATGAATGCTTATATATGCCTTTGAAGTAATTATATGTCTTATCCAAGTGCTACAAGCTTGTGAGAGTTTTCTAATAAATGAATTGGGGAAAATCAAAGAATCCATTGGAGATTCTTAATGAAATTGAATGTTTGCTAATAAGCATAATCGACGTATCCTTGGAAAATAGTTAAGTGTATTCGTCGCCCTATCAAATACTCGAATTAGATCAAGAAGAAATTGAGTATAGTTGGTGATGAATTTGAGAATTGTCATAAGCAAAAATTTATTGAATATTCAAAGACTAATCAACTTGGAATCAATTTAAAATTAATCCAAAAGATCTAATAAGATATTAGATCAATTCACAATGCCTATAACGTCTTCTACGCCACCGAATTCGCAACACATCGTACAAACAAATAAAAGACGTTAATTAAGACATTCTCAAATACACCCTCATGGGCCCCCGACAATATGCTGAATGTTTAGATTCAAGTGTTTGAGGATGCTGCACGGGTTGCTTCCCGATTTAGTCTTAGTACTTGGTCCAGATTAACAAAACCTAAAAATCTATTATAAGAATCAACTTAGTAAAATATCTGAGAAGCTAATTCTATCATGTAATAGTAGATCTGATCCTCTGTTAGGAGCTAAACAGAGTTGACAGGATCTAAAGCTCTTAAATATATTTAAATTAATTAATTTTTCAAATCAAATTAATTTAAATCAAGTTTCAATCTAAAAATTGCTTAAATGAAATTCAATTATTACAAGCTTAAAAAAAATCAATCTATCCACTTTCTGCGACAGTTTATCGGATATGACAAATTAGAAAAACTCTAACTCATAAAGGAGTCAATGTCAAATCAAGTATTCTATTATATTCACTCTTAATCAATCTCACACCAATAAGGACATGACTCATTTCCTCCGACATTTGGCTGTAGGCTCCACATATGATGCATGATTGAGTCCTCGATCGATGGTTTGGCCAGTAAAGCTCCATTATATTACGATCACGACCATAGCCCGTATGCTCCCTAATGGCTCTATCCTTTGAGTTGTAAATCATAGGGTACACCTGATAGGGCAAAAATTCCTTTATCAGCTAAGGTAAACTTAAAATTATCTCCTTAGACAAACACCGCCTATGGTCTACAATGATTTCTTGGATGATGTAACTCATGTGTTGCTGATAAAGATCCTTTAGTCAGGTTGGGTCGACTACCTCCTCTAGATCGGGCATGTCATCATTCCCTCAACCATCCGCTTTAAGCTAAAATACTGAACTTCATAAATCTAAATCTTAAACTCCACATGCTGCTACTATACGCTATGCATTTAACGATCTAATGACTAGCCTTAATCGAAAGTTTTCTCTCACTTATTAGGAGGGGTAATTAACTGCGCCTATAGGAAACCTAGAACCGGATCTAAAGTCCTCGTAAAATGAGGACGAGATCTCTGGGTAGTGTCTTATCTCTATTCCATCTGCCTTTTGAAAATTACACCGACACTTAAATCATACTCTCTTCTATTCAATTTTTCGAGAGGTCGGTGGCAAATTTTTGGAGCCGACAACGCCTTATGTTCGCTTGTACGATGTGTTATGAATCCTGTGACGTAAAGTGTATGTTTCATTCATATCCAACTTTAAATCTTTTGAATGTTTTATAAAGACGTATTTTATTCATTCAAATATTTTGCTTTGTTGGATAGACATCTAATTTATTGTAGACTATGTGGGATAATTGAAAGTCCAATTTGTCCCAGCAGCTTAGCACATTGAACTTAGTTCTATTATTGATCTTATTACTCATTTAAGCTTCAAAGATTATTCTTTAACTATTTCATTTTATAATTATTAATCTCTATTTTGATAAAATTTTGACAACTTCCTAGCGTCATCCGAACATGGGGGTTGCTTCGGGGGTGCTAAAGTCCTCCTACCATGCTTAAGAAAGCATGCATAGTCAGTGTCTTATGACATTGCGGCTTAAAGAATCTTTTAAACCCACCACGCTTAAGAAAGTGTGCATAGGTATTTAATATATGTGTTTGGAATAAAATTCGGTAGCCTCCTGGCGTCATCCCCATATAGGGGGCTGCATCGGGAGTGCTAGAGCCTTCCTACCATGGTTAAGAAAGCATGCATAGTTATTGTCTTATGACACTGTGACTTAGAGAATCTTTTAAACCCACCACGCTTAAGAAAGCACGCATAGGCCTTCAATATCTGTATTTGGAATAAAATTCAACAGCCTCCCGGCGTCATCCCCATGTAAAGGGCTGAATCGGAAGTGCTAAGCCCTTCCCACCATGTGGTAGATGTCTTCCGACACCGCAATCGAGTGATTTTCTTGCACCTTCTACGCTTATGAAAAGCATCGCATAGGCCTTCAAAATTCAAAGAGACATCCCTTTTTTCACACACAAATATGCAGTACTTATATCTAGTAAATATGTGCAATTGTATTAAGGTAGTAAGTACAGAAATTTAATATACTAATCAGACATATGTACAGGTATTTGAAGTGAAATTCAGAAGCCTCTCGGCGTCATCCCCGTATAGGGGGCTGCATCGAGAGTGCTATAGCCTTCCCACCACACTTTATGGGAAGCGTGCATGATAGGTATCTTGCGACACCACGGCTTAAGAGATCTTCCAAATCCACCACGCTTAAGAAAGCGTGCATAGGCCTTCAATACTTGCATAAGAGACATTTGAAATGAAAAGAACCTCCGCCACATCCCTGCAGGGGTGCCGGAGTAAGGCCTTCCCACTATCTAAGCTGCATGGTAGGTGTCTTGTGACATCGCAGTCGATTGATTTTCTTGTACCTACCATGCTTATGAAAATCGTCGCATAGGCCTTCAAATCTGTATAAGAGATCTTGAAAACAACCACGGGAATGCATTGGTTGGAATGACAACATATCAATATCATTAATGACCATCTCTTTCAGTTTCTTATTTATTTGTTCTAGATAAACACCACGATTGATCATACGCTGTCTCCGTTTCATGACAATGAGTTCTTTACAATGTTTCTTTTTCCTGCCTCTAAATTTGTCATACGTTATGCTTTTCTGAGCCTCAACAGGCCGTGGTCGAGATAGATGAAAAGGCTGCCATTTTTGCTTCCTCTTCTCTCTAGCTGTTCTAGAATCCTTGACAAACAATAAATCTTCCAATCCTGACACATCGATGTCCACAACCGGCGAGCCGAATTGATGAGGCCTTACATTACCTTTACCCCTCCTCGAACTAGGCTTTTTCATGCCATATTCCTTCGAGGCATTCACCAAAGCATTTGCCCCAAGCTTACCCCCACCTTCTCCTTTAGCCCTATTATCACTGCCTATCAAACCATCTTTATCAGACTCATCCAAGTTCACTGTCGTCAGCCAATGCATGTCAAGCAGCTCCGAAGTACCTCCAATACCTTCCAAGTAATCTTCAGCCAACTCATCATCAATATCAGAATCAGAATCCACATCTAAAAAAACCACCTAATGAATTATCATCCTCCTCTTCGACTTCAGAAGAGTTTGACTCATCCGAAGATGAGATTCTTCCCACACCAGAATCACTACTCTTGCCATCATAGTCGAATCCATCCTCTCCCTCGTTTGAAGACGATGTATCCTCCGTGTAAACCTTCACGCCTCCAATCATTAGAAAATGATCTTTTTTAAATCACTGGCGTCGAATTAAAATCCAAGCAATCCATTTCATGTCCTTTGAATTTTATAGTCACAGATTCCTCCTCTTCCTTTTCCTCTCATTCGCCACGATACCCCAATCCAAAGCTGCCGACGATTAGAGTATCATACTCGTAGGAGGGGCCTTCCACCAATTGATCCGCATAGAGATCCCGATCATCAAAGGAAGCGACGATGTTCTGGTTGCCGACACCAACAGTTCTAGTAACTTCATGGTAAGTGTATTTGAAGATCTTCCCATGAAAGTGGAACTCATTCTTCGTGCTACTTCCAGTAGCAGATCCTTGATGAATAACGGCAGATAGGTCACCGGAGACAACGGGTTTACGACGGGATGATGAGCCTCCGTGAGTAGGGTTAGCCTTGTCGGACCTCTACCTGTTGCCATTTCCGCCGCCCATGACTTCCTATATCAGCTACGGAGGCTTGTATTTCAGCGTCGGAAATCAACGGCGCAAGGTGGAGGATGTAGCCGATAGTCGATACAGGCATTGGGCAGTAGAACACGGCGCCACAAGATGGAAGAGTCGCGAGGGAGACCGAGAGGGACGAAAGGGAACGGGGTTAGTTCGGTTTGGAAGCTCGAACCGAGAGCTCCTTTGTAGCGCATGTGAGCGTTGTGAATGTTGTGGGTTAGGTATATATATATATATATATATATATATATATATATATATATATATATATATATATATATATATGTAGGTTTTCTTCTTTTTTTTATTTGAGATATTAAATAAATTTTAATTTTGACTTTTTGCAATTGTATCCACACATAGGTAAATTGGATATGAATTTTAGGTTATATTTCTGATGCAACGACCGCCGTTGGTGACCGTTTGATTTAAGTCGACGCCAATGATTTCAAAATCGTGCATGTCATCGCTTCCTACCGTTCGACATTCACGCAGACTCATCCAAATTGAGCACGAATAGTCTCATTTAAAAGGATTCGACATTTCAATACTAACACTGTGATCAATTTCATGAACGGAGGTCGTTTGGCAACGTCGCAGCCTCCCGACTCCAATATATGCGTAGGTGCATCAATGGATTTTTTTTCTTGATCAGTCGACCATCGAAATGTGTAATATGTATATTTTGATCAATTTCGACGTTCTGAACACAACGACAAAGTTTGCTCGTCGATCGGAGACCATTTCAACTAGGTGATGTCGGTGTATTTACCACATCGTGACCAAGTCCGAATTTGGCTTGTGAGCCTGACTCAACTTATATAGTAGACATTGAGGTTAACAGAACTCAAATCAATTGCAATTGAATTTCTATATCAATCCTAAATCCATATATAAATTCAACTAAATCAAACTCAACCCAAAATTAAGCCAACTAAACTCAATTGACCCACTTGACCCAAAGTGGCCAATTTGACCTATTTAAACCAAGTTCCAATACTATATGAATTAGATTGAACTAAGCCCACCAAAACCTCATGACATGATTATTGATCACCCTAGGTTGATCAATTACCATAAATTGGGTCAAACCAAATCAACCTATCCCTTTGACTAAGTCAACCCCTTAACCCATATGAACTAGTCAAATTACAACCTAAGCTAAATCTCTTAAAACCAATGATTCATACCAACCCAAAATCAACATTTGAACATGACTTGACCTTCAATTGAGCCAAACCTAACAAAATTGGCCCACTTGACCCAAATTGACCTAAATGGTCAAAATGGATCAAATCAAAATATAAACCAAATTAATTGTAACCAATATCTCAAATTTATTCTAAATTGATTATTGAACTTGACCAAAGCCTCATTTGAGCCCAATTGACTCACTAGACCCAAATGATCTATTGAACCCAACTTGACCTAAAGAGTCAAACCAATATAAAACTCAATCACATCCAAATTAAACTCAACCAAAGCCTACAAAATATCCCAAATGACCGACCAAACCCAAACCAAGCAAATTTTGTCAATTGGCTCAAATTGATCAACTAGACCCTTTGACCCAAATGAACTCAAATAAGCCAAAATCAAAACTAAACTAAATTGAACCAAACCAATGACACCCATATACTTCAAATGGTCATGAGAACTTTACCCAACCCTTAGTTTGACTCAATTTGACTAATTAGTCAACCTAACTCATTTTGACCCAATTTGACCCAAATGAGTCAAATTGAGCCAAATCTAACCAAATGAACTCCAAAACATATGAAATTTGGACTAACCCACTTTTAACCCATTTCAAATCTGCCCAAATCAAATCCAATGTCAAATGATCATCCTAGAATTTAAATATTGTTCATAATATTAAAGGGATTAAGTTCATCACTAGCCAAACTAAGATAAGCATTATGTGCATTGAAGCCAAACTAAGGTATTGAGAATCAAATTATTTTAGAGGTTCTCCATCAGCTAGGAATCATAGTATATCATCTCTATTCCTTGAACTTAGTAATGTTAAATCATTTTGTGGAATATTTTTTTCTTATTTTAAGTTATCCATAAAGTATACAAATTGATTAAAAATATTGAATAATATTAGTTGGCTTCATATGCTTTCTCTTTTCATCAATAATATTATACTTCTAATTATTATCCCATCTTAATAAATAATAAATATGTCATATCTTGTTAACATAATTAGCCCTTTAATATAACATATAGTTAATAAGGTATGTGTCTATCTGAATATATATGATCAAATGCTTTCAATATAACATAAAGTGTCTTGAAGAAAGGTATCGACTCGTAACTTTAATAACATATCAAATGATGTTATCACCAAAAGTGCAATCATTTCGAATGAAATTAGTGCAATATAAACTATGGATTAGGGAATGACTTATATCTAGAAAATAACTCTAGTTTTGTATTTATTTATTTAATGTCAAATCCTTGGGCTAGGGGTATCACATGAGACAAATCGTCAATGTAATTGATCATTTCTATTCCTCGACCACTTGACACCCTTCCATTGGTCCACCAAGGCTTATAGGACACTGCCCAACCTGACCCAAAGGTGGTTGGGTCAGTCATGACCCATGGGGAGGTCAAATCACCTCACCTCTCCCATTGAAGCATTTAAAACCACCAAGGACACCCACTATCCCCATTGACAGCCACCTCCCATGCCTTGGCCACTCAAATCGAGCCACCTAAAGAGAATCCCTGCCATTCCTAGCCACTGTCCATGGCCAAGAATCAAGAAGAAGCCAAACTAGCCCGAGCTGTCAGATCCAATGGAAGGGTATACCCCCTTCATTTCCACTCCAACTCTGACACTTGCATTCCTCAAAGCCCTAGCTACCCAAGATGAGCTGCCAGAGACTTTCCCCAAGCTCCCAAGCTCATCCCACATTCCCCACTCTCGGATTTCTTCAAGCCAAAATAGGGGAGCCTCCCATTTGATCCTATTTTCTCAAGGCTTCACCAAAGTGTAATTAACTTCGCACACACCATCCTTGGAGGTAGTCGAGCAAGAAAGAATCGCCTCCCTAACTTCCCAATGGTCGGATGTTGGACTTCGATCAATACCGACCACCTACGCCTTATGTGTTCGCCTTTATAGCAAACCACCTCAAATTGGAGCTCGTGCTGATCAGTAGAGCTTCATCTCCACTAGACGAAGCTTCCTCAATCAGATTTGGCACCGGTCTTGAACTCCGGTGAGGTATGTCATTGAAATTGATCCTTGTATGAAAATGAGTTAGAGCTTTTCGAAGGAACCTTGCATCTCGCGCAATCTTGGCCGTTGGATCCCTTCGAATCCTACTTGTGAAGGTGTGGGATCAATTTGAGATCGATCCGAGCTCAAGTGAGCTCGAATCAATCAAAGAAAGGTGAATGGTGTCTGTCTTCCATTGATCGATAGACAAGGGATCACGCACCATCCGTTTCGCTTGATTAGAATAAACAGTCGTGATTAAATCCGATAGAACTATCCATTTTAATCATTTAGCATCGCGAGATTAATCGTGGCTGTCACGAGAAAGTGCGTTCAGCCACCGCCATGCAAGCGCTGACTAAGAAAGTTTAAATAACCAATTCGTGGCATCACGTGGAAACCGCGTCGCGTCAGGGCATCACATGATGCCAACAGATTAAGGGTTAATTAGGCTTAATTAATGTATTCTAATGGCTGAAACTTCCTAACATCATAACTAATTGTAAAAAAAATAATAAAAATGCAAATAAATACCATTTTAAAAGTATGTCAGAGGAGAATTTATTAAAAATATCCTTAATATATTTTTAATAGTAATTAAAGCTTAATTAAAATTTAAATACAAAATTAATTAGCTTAATTACTCTTTAATTACTTAATTAATTAATCCTAAACTTTGTGGGTCAATTCAATGGGATGACCTCTGCCACTCATAATTTTATTGGGTTTTGTTGTCTAATTAATTAGGAAAATTAACTAATTAAGCTTTAATTACCCCAATTAATCATTAATTAATCGATGAATAGTAAAATGTCAATTAATTAAGTGTTTAATCACTATCCAACAGTAAATGAACTTATGGGATGGGATTAAGGTCTCCTCCTTAATTTAGTCTCCTAAGTTCATTTCCTTAATTAAATTAATCAAGGATTAATTAATTAATTAAGTCACTTAATTAATCAATTTGAAATTATAATCATAATAAAAACTAAATTAATTAAGTCTTGGGTAATCATTTAGGTGTTGAATAACCTAAAGAAGTTTAGTGAAATTATGATTAGTCCACATATATGGGAAAAACATAAAAGTAATTAGTTAAGTTTCTTAACTTAATTAAGCATTGATTATGAGCCAATTGCATTAGACCCATTTTATTTCTTAGGATCATTGCTAACTTTGTTTCCAATGCATGTGCATACTATGTTGGCTTATAATTAGTTGGGTAATTATGTTAAGGTAACATAGGAAAGGGTTAATTAATGGATTTAATACATATTGTAACATAATTAACTCATAAAATCAACTAAATTACATTTCATTAAACTAAATTAATTAATTATCATGGGAATGTGTTACGATCAGCAAATCTTCCTTCACATCCTCATAACAAATCAAAACATAAATTTTAAAATGACATTAAAGAAACTTTGGCTTATTTTAAGTGGTTTTATTTGATATGATTTCCCTTAGCAGTTAATTTGATTGAATGAAATCACAAGTTTATGCTCCTTTATTCCTTTTCAATCATGTTAAATGTTGTATTTCATTTGTGATCATGCATTCATCTTTTCAAAGTTAATTGAATCAAATGGTTCTCCTTTATGTAAACTTACATGTGTTGGATTAATTCATAATATATGTGGCTATTATCATTAATAAATTCAAATTACTTTTCAAAGTTTATAAAATAATTGTATTGGTTAGTAGCAATTATGAACCTATATAGGTTTGCATGTGCTTATAACTTAGATATATGAAGTAAAGTTTTATTTTCCTTAATTCATATGTAGTTTTACATATGCTTGAATGTTAATAAGTATATAGTTCAGACATCTCAGGAACACGAGGCTTTAGTTAGCCCTAAGGATGTCATTTGATTACCTCACTTCCCTGGTCAACAACAACACGTACTTATTTGATTTCACTTACATGTGTTCCTACATTAGTGTTTGAATAGAACTTTACTCTATATGCATAAATGTTTCGATCAAGTAAAAATACAAGTTTTGCATGATTTTCCTTCCTTTATTTATGTATACACCCATATGTATTTGAGAAAAGCAAGTGTTTAGTCTGGACATCCTGGGAATACGAGGCTTTAAGTAGCTCCAAGGAGGTTATTTAATTACCTCACTTCCCTGATTAACAATGACACGTACTTGCTTATGTTTCTTATACATGTGTGTGTGTATTTAATTATGAAATTAAAACCCCTTTTCTTTTATCAAGAATACATGCATTCATAATTGACTAAGTAATTGAATGCAAGTAGGTATATAGTTTGGACATCCCGAGAATATGAGGCTTTAGTTAGCCCCAAGAGGTCAATTGATTACCTCACTTTCCTGGTTAATAATAACATGTACCTATTTAATTTTATCCTTATGTATTTTTGTATAAGAATTTAGATAAAGCTTTAAATCAATATGATTGAATAATCTAATCACATAAAAGAATATAAACTTCGAGTATATATATCCATTCATCATATAAGTGTGTCAAAATATATTGTATGTATAGATATACTTAGGATTAAAATCATATGTTTTTTACATGTGATGGAAAGGAATTAATTAGCATATGTCATGTCATAGTAATTCAACTAAATTAATCTTAAGAAGCCTTTCATATTGAATAGGATCATTTAAGATGAACTTAAACTTAAGATTAATTTTAAAATGTGTAATAAATCATTCACTAAAGAGAACTAAATCAAACTAATATGCTTTAGAAAGTGGCTTAAGATAGAGATGAACGAGGACAATCCTCTTTCTTATCTTTAAAACACATATATGCTTAGTGTAATCATATGAAACAAAAAAAAATATAAAATAAAATCCTCAAATCAACTAAACAACTTAAAGTGAAACCAACCCTTTAAATTAAATTGAAATCTTCTACACTTAGAAAAATATAACTTTAATGCTTAGTTAGAACATACCACACAAGCCTTAACACACACATTAGTGCTAAGTCATCACTTCCAGCTTTATGTAAGGACGACGCATGATATGTTGTATGTTTTATTTTGTGATGTATTATTTTAGACTGGATGTTAGGGTGAATGCCTCGTAGACCGGATGTTAGGCCGATATTAGCCTAATCATATTTTCTATAGGGGATTATGCTTAAGGGGTGTTTAAAAATAAATATCAATACTCTCTTTACAGGTTGCTTAAACCCTTAAGCATAATCCAAGTTAGCACAGGTAGGCTTGATTACCCATGTGTAGGGAGCTAAGTCCAAATTATAAATATAACTGCTTGGGAATGTATGTATGTTTAGCTTACTGTTATTCTATAATTGTAGTTAGATTTACTTTTCCCATTTTTATGTAATTTTTGCATTAGAAATTAGGATTAGTGTTATGGGGGATAAAGATGAGCATTGGCTTGAAGGCTTTGCTCTAGGAGACCATGTGATGCCTTTGAAGTGGAGTAAATCAAATCAAATGGAGATATGAAGAATGAAGAAAGAATACCCGTCATAGCATTTGTAATTATAATTATTCATTTGTAATTCTGGATTTTCTAGGAGTAGAGCTTGGCTACCCATCTTTTTCTCTTTTTGAGTTGTACGGCGGCACCTAACCACATCAGCCTTTTATTCTTTCATGACAGTTATATAAATTGGTTGATGATTTTGTTTAGAATGTGTACTATAAATGGCATTTTTTTTTCTTAGTTTCTTAAGTGATTGATGATTTAATGTGTGGCCTGTATGCGATTAGGCTTTTAGGATAAAATAAATTTTCTACCCAAATAATCACTTATAACTAAAATTTTTGACAACTCATAACCTCACCATAAAGCTTAGGCATTAAACAAGATAATTAAAATATTTAGCAATCCCTTAGCTGAATGATTGAATATTTCAAAACATGCATCCATATTGTTTCATCTCTTGAAAATAGGGGATTTTCATCCTTGCATGATAGGGGAATGTTTCACCTGTGTGAGCATCCATTGTGGTGGAAAACACCCTTTCTTGCTGATTTAGCCAATAACCTATTTTCTGTGGGCTTCAAAAATTTGACGCCGACCTCTTGATGAAGAGAGTATGATTTAATATCGGTGAAATTTTCAAAAGGCGGATGAAATAGTAGATAAGATACTACCCAGAGATTTCGCCCTCATTTTGTGAGAACTTTAAATCTGATCATTAAGGATATGTATACTAGAGCTGTTACTTGTGTCCAAACACAAGGAGGATTGACAAAATATTTTCCTATTTCAGTTGGATTACATCAAGGATCAACATTAAGCCCTTATCTTTTTACTTTAGTTATGGATGTTCTTACATTTACAAGAAGATGTACCTTGGTGTATGCTTTTCTGATGACATTCTTCTTGTTGATAAGACTAGAGAGGGAGTCCAAGTAAACTTGAATTATGGAGGTCAACTTTAGAGTCTAAAGGTTTTCATTTAAGTAGATCTAAACTGAATATATGGAGTGTAATTTTAGTTGTAGAAGTTTTAGTGATAATGTTGTGACTTTAGGTGATCAAGTCATTAATAAGAGTGGCGATTGAGATATTTAGGCTCTATTGTTCAAAATGATGGTGAAATAGATGGAGATGTTATTAGTAGAATTCAAGTTGGATGGTTGAAGTGGAGGAATGCATCTTATTATGTGATAGAAAAGTTCCACTTAAACTTAAGAGAAAATTTTATAAGATGGTGGTAAGACTTGCAATGACTTATGGTGTAATGCCAATAAAAAGAGAAACATAAGACTAAGTTAAGTGTTACAGAGAGGATGCTGTGGATGAGTGGATTTACCCTTAGAGATAGAATGCAAAATGAGTATGTTCGGGAAAAAGGAGATAAGATTAGGGAGAGCCTTAGATGGTTTGGCCACATAAAGTGTCGGATAATCCATGAGATTAGAGGTAGATGCATTAGATTTGCCTTATGTTAAGAAAGGTAGAGGTAAACCTAAAAGACTTGGTTAAGATGTATAAAAAATGATCTTAGTATACTTGAATTAAATAAGAATTTGACACATAGACAATGGAGACTAAGGATTCATGTACCCCACCCAGTGGGATTAAGGCTTGTTGTTGTTGTTGTTGTTGTTATTGTTGTTGTTTAAATCGGTCCAGTTTCCTACCCATCTCAACGCTGAGAGGAAACTTTCGATTAAGGCTAATCGTTAGATCATTGAATACATAACTTATAGTAGCAGCATGTGGAGTTTTAAAATTTAGATTTATAAAATTCATCATCCTTTACTTGAAGCGGATGGTTGGGGGAATGATGACACGCCCGATCTAGATCACATGGTTCCATCATCCCGGGCTGTCATGGTCCCTAGTCTACTTAGTCAGCGGAGGTAGTCAACCCAACTTGACCGAATGATCTTTGTCAGCAGCCATGGGTTGTGTCGTCCAAGAGAACCTTGTAGACCAGGGGTGGAGTTTGTCTAAGGAGATAAACTTAAGTCTACCGTAGCTGACAGAGTATTTTTTGCCCTATCAAGTATACTCTATAGTTCACATCTCAAAGGGCAAAGCCATTGTGGAGCATATGTGCTACAGTCGTGACCATAATATAAAGGTGCTATTTGGAGGAAACCACCCGATCAAAGAACTCCAATCGATCAGTGGAGCCTCGCCAAGCCATACATAAACAACATCCTTATTGGCATGAGATTGATTGAGAGTAAACATAGTTTCGTACTTGATTTGACATTGGCTCCTTTGTGAGCTAAAGTTTTCTTAATTTGTCACATTTAGCAAATAATTGCGGAAGGTGGATTGAGTTTTTAGCCTTAAATTTTTTAGGTTGATGATTTTCAATTAGTCATTTATAGCTTAATGACATATTAGATTTTTCATTTGGAATATTTAATTTATATTAACTTGACTTGAAATTTTGAACATATGTTGATGATAGTATCCCTTCTGATTGAAATCTCTATTTAACACAGCCATCATCGAGGTGGTATACGGTTTCAAATCCTATCGACTCTATTAATTTAATAATAGAGGATTAGATCTACTGTCATATGACAGAATTAGCTTCTCAGATGCTTTATTAAGTTGAAAATATTATAATAGTATCATTAAATTTTTTGATTTTGTTAACACCCCTAAGACCCAACCTAAATCAAGTGATTCTCACAAAGTTTAAGCAATCCATACAAGTTATTTAATTTAAAATTGATTTAACTTTAGAGATTTGAATAGTGTTGACTATTTTGATGGAGTTTTATTATAAGTTTATAATTTTAGATAAAATTTTGACAACATTTCTACAACCTCCAGGCGTCAACCCCACATAGGGGGCTACAACAGGGGCTAGGCCTGCCCACCATGCCAAGAAAGACATATGTGGGTGGTGTAAAAAATCAGGATCATCCCATACCAGAAAGACATAAGAAACACTATACATAAGCAAATATAACACAAATTTTCCACATCAAGAAAAATGTACAAATAACTTTAAAACTTTAATTTTAATTTTGTAATTGAATTTTTATTGTTGTCTATTCCCTGTCATAGAAAGCAAAGATTTCGCAACAACTGACGCCATCCCATCAAGGGCTGTGCCCACCATGTCAAGAAAGGCGTGTGTGGGTGGTATAAATCACGACATGAATGGGTCATCCTACCATGCCAAGAAAGGCATGTATGAGGCTCTAAGATACCTGCTAAAATAGATTTCTCCACTACGCCAAGAAAGACTTGTATGGATACTTATACACTTGCAATGTTCATTTAAACAACAATTTTATATTATGGCATGGCTTTATGTCAAGCTGTTTAGGCCCCCCCTGTCGATGTGAAGTTTGACAATATTTTGGCAACATCACGACGTCATCCCCATGTAGGGTGCTACCTCGGGTATGTTAGGCCTGTCCACCACGTAAAGAAAGGTGTGTATGGGTGGTATAAATCACAACCCGAATGTGTCATCCCATCATACCAAGAAAGACGTGTATGGGGCTCCGAGATACCTGCGTGAAACACATATTTCCCCATCATGCCAAGAAAGGCATGTACGGATACTTATATACTCGCAAACAAGCACAGCTTTCCTTGTCACGGCAAGAAAGACGCATACGAGTACTTATCCTAATTAACTTTGGTGAATTCGCATTCACATCTATGCTTTAAATAAATGCAATTAAAATTAAGAATAAAGCGGTGAATCTTCAAGAGAGATTTAACATAAATAGAAGCATAGTTGATTTCAAGAATACAATTTAAGTTCAATCTAGACTTTGTTAAGTGGCGAAGATGGACTCATTAGATTCCACAAAACTTACCACTCATCTATTATGTATTATTCTAGTGATAAGGTGATTGTTTGGTTGTGGGACATAAACAAGATTTAGACCAATATAAACAAAAGTTAGCACAACATAATTTTCAATCTTATAAGATTTAGTCTCCAATACTCCATTTTGTTCCAAATATTAATTGGGTTGGTAGAAAGGCTTGAGTGAGATTTAGCTTGTGTTATGTGAAATAACAAGAAATATAACTTTAATCCCTACACAGTTTAGCCTTATCCTTCAAGTTTTACCCAAAATCCTGTATTGGAGGAATTCAAGTAATGGGCTAAATGAAAAATGGAGGTGCAAGAATGTGGAGATCCACTGCTTTGTGTGAGTGCAAGGAAACAGGATGAGAGAGGAATTTTGAGCTTTATGCCTCAAGTAGCAGCTAGTGTTGTGAGCTTCTCTAGCTAGGAAGAAAATCGGGAGTGGGAGAGAGTGAATGAGAGGACGGCAAGGCAGCTTGGTTTAAGTCTAGTGGCTGTTATGCTGTAGGAAGAGGGAGTGAAGACTATTCAGAGCATGAGTAAGGGAGTTCGGAGGAAGGGTTGGCTGGTAGTTGCATGTAACGGAAGTTCCAAAACAAGATAGAGAGGGATTAACAAGAATAGGAGATTTCGGCTAGAATGGGTTTGAACGTCAAGGCATGTGAGATCTAATCGATGGCAGGCTAAGAGTGGTTGATGGATTGCAACGGTAGGAGAGAGAGGAATCCAACTCATCTGGTAGAGCTATGTCGCTATAGACGAGCAACAAGGAGAGACAAATGAGAGCTACCCGAAGGTCAGCCGAATAGAGAGAGGCCTTCGATCAAGAGAGAGGAACAGGGCTCAGGATGCTCGACCGAGAAGAACTCATGTGGCGCGTGAGTGAGCTTAACCGGCCTGTTGCTCAGATTCTTTCGTTTATTATTTTTTGTTCAAATCGGCCGTGTTCAAATAGCTTATAGTCTCATTTCTGGAAAAATATTCGGTGTTCGTTTTAGGCTCGTAAATTAGCTCGATTTTATATTTTAATAATTTTATTTTTTATTTTACACGAACTCGAGCGAGCCGAAGTGTTGTTCAGATTCTGCTTTATTTTTTTTTTGTTCAAATTGGCCGTGTTCGAAATAGCTTTATAGTTCTGTTCTCGAAAAATATTCGTGTTTTTTAGCTCGTGTTCGAAATTAGCGATTTTATATTTTAATAATTTTATTTTTTATTTTTAATTAAAAATAATTATTAAAATCTTATGCAATGAAAACTGAAATACTATTGACAAAAATTAAAGCTAAAAATATACAATTATACAAAATAATTATATACAATCATAATTATTATTTTACACTAAAAAAGTTTTGTTACACAAAAAAATTAAAATTAGAGATTCATTCAAAGATTTAAAATCAAAATTATATACAGTTAAAATTTATTTTCTTAAATTAAATAATTTTCAATAAGAGATTCAAAATCATTTTTTTACACAAAATCAACACAACTTCAAATACTAATTTATATTTAACAAATTTACAAACTCATATATCATATATGCATATACAAATTTACAAATTCATAACTTATATAATTTACAAATTTACAGATTTACAACTTTCTAAAATAAATTCAACCTAGAATTTTATATGATCATATACAACTTACAATTTCAAAAAATAAAAGCTAAGAAAATAATGAAATTACAATTTCTAATCAAATCATTTCTTATTTTAATGTTAAAGTTTTATATTTTCCTATCTTCAAAATCCAACCAATCTTGAATCTTCAAAATCAGTAACCGACTTTATGTTAACAAAACTAGAAAAAATTATAAAATAAATATTATGAGTGGGCTTAAAACTAAAATAAATAATCATCATTAATAAATGAATTAATTTAATATTGACATTCAAAAGACGATAAAATGAAAGATTAATATTAATAACTAGGATGTAAAAAAATAAAAAATAAGTGTAGCATTTATTCCAAATTGACAAAATAAAATCACAAAAAATGACAATAAAATCACAAAAGATGATAAAATGAAAGATTAATATTAATAAGACTAGGATCTATAAAAAAAATGAAAATAAGTGTAGCATTTGTTCCAAATTGACAAAAATAAAATCACAAAAAAAATGACAATGAAATCACAAAAAAATAAAAATAAGCGCAAAGATGTATTCAAAAAATCCAAACTATCGAACTATCATTGATTAAATGATGTATTCAAAATTGATAAAATGTAATCACAAAAATTAAATTAAATGTTTGAAAATACACAAATATCGTCGAAGATCTCATACATTATAGTTTTCATCATACCCATTAATATGTAATATCATAAGTGATATTACACAATAATAAGATCTTCAAATTGACCAAGTGTAGATCAAAAGATCTTACCATACCTAATAAGAATGCAAAGAACAAAACCAGCCAACATATGTGTAATGCACAAAGAGCAAAACCAGCAAGCAAACAAAGAACCAAACCAACAAGAACAAAAGAACCGACAAGAACCTCCTTGTTGTGAAGTGGTTAGCATTGTAAAGGAAGACAAAGATACCCCATAAATTACCACAGAATTACGTAAGTCTATCGAGAACTAGAGAAGAGATGGGAATACAAACAGATTAGAAAGAAATGTGTAAAGGGTTGCTCCCACCACAAAGACAACCTGCTGGACAAAGGACCCGAAAATTCTGCAATAAACTCAATAGTCCAATTCTGCCAACAGTCATGACAATTCTAACAGAACCAAAACAGATTTAAATTTAAACGTTTATGCAATCGGGAGCAAAGAGAAAATAAAGAAAGAAATTCTAATAAATATGTATAGCTATAGCAATGAAGCGTTCCCTTTTCGGGACTAAACTGTATAACGTTGAATCGGAGAAGCGTAAAAAGAAAAAAGCCGAAGACACAAAGAAATTTAACAATATAGCAACCTCACAATCTGCCAATTGAACTGAGCTTTAAGTAGCCCAAAAACAAATGAACAGACAATTACCGTACAAAATGCATCAATAAAAAATAGAGTAGCAATATGTACTGGATATCCTCGATAAGGCAACAAACCAACCCTAGTAATTGATCAATAATCAGCATAACACAAAAAGACCATCAAGATTTAGTCTTTAGTGCTAAAGACATTTTTTATGCCGGAACAGAAATTCTCTTGATAAATGGGCTACCACAATGGTCTAAACTGAACTTGACTTTTTTTGATATTCATAATGTTTAAAGTCCATTTTAAACAATGAAGTTTTCTTACACCCAAGGTTCGAGAAATCTGTAACCCATCAATGTATACAAGAAATAAAATGAAATTGCAAACCAGTTTCATCCACAGATAAAACAGATCCACTTCCATAATTCTTAACTCCTATAATAAATCCATACAACTCGTTCATAAATAAGCTCATTAGACATCATCGCCGCTCACGCCGTTTTATTTTAAATCCCGTTAATATAAATTCCTACTGGGATTAACTAATACCACCTAAAACCTAAACAAGATAAAGCATAAATGCATAATTATAAAAAAACCTATAATAATAATTACTAATATATTTTAGCTTATTTTATTTAAAAAAATTTTAACTAATTTTATAATTAAATTAATATCAATTTTAAAAATATTTAATCACATAAATTATATTTTAAATAAAATTTAATATAAATAATTTATTTATTTCGAAGCTAAATCGAAGTAACACGATCTAACAAAGGATTGTTCGTCTCATTTATAAATCGAAACAAATATTTGTTCGTGTTCGCTCATTTACTTAACTAACGACAATACAGCTAAATATCGAAACACCAGAGTCGCTCAACAACGAGCTTTTTTTGATACTCAGTATGGGCTACAATAAGAGTGTTGTGAGGAGTAGAGTGGGGTAATAGTGATATTTATAAAGGGCTCTTTTCATTTAAGCGATTAAATCAACATTCATTTAGATATTTATGACGAGATAATCATATAGTTAATATATATATATATTAAAATTAAATTATTATGATGTTCCGGATGCAACGGTGCAGTACGTTTCACGATTGCAGACCATTTGATTCAAGTCGGCATCGAATCGGGTCAATTTTAACTCTAATTTGCGCGTTGTTGCTTCCGACCGCTCGACATTTGCATAGACTTGTCTGAATTGAGCACGGACAGTCTCATTTGATAGGTTTTGATGTTTCGATGCTGACTGTATAATCAATTTCGTGAACGAAGGTTATTTGGGCATCGTCCCAGCTTCCCGATCTTGATATGTGAGTAGGTATTGCAACAACCCCTTCTTGATCAGTCAACCGTCAAATTGTGCAAGATATATATTCTAATCAATTTCGATATTATGAACATGATGGTGAAGTTCGTTCGTCGATCAGAGATCTTTTCGACTGATTTTCAGCATAGTCGAGTGTATTTTAGCTCCGATTTACGCAATATTGCATCCAAAGTCCGTCAAATTTATCTTATGAGTTTGACTCGACTAATGCAACATGCATGGAGGTCAACATTTTTATCATGCATTTAGGCATAAAATCCTAAAACTTTTGTTAAAATGAAGTGTCAAAATTTGAAAAGATTTTGCATTAGATTAAATCATTATTCATATCACTCATGTTCTAGTCTCTTAAGTAGTGGGTTTAAGGACTTTAGTCTCTTTCTAAAAAAATAACAACCCAACTATCTTGCAATTTCATAAGACTTACCTACATAGTTTTAAAATCATAGGAGGAGTTAGCTGACGGCCACTCCACACAGTTATAAGTCCAGAAGTTGGGTAGTTTATCCTCTCTTGTGGAGGTAAACCTTATACCCATTTTCTCTTAGATTTAGGTCGTGCTTTAGCTCTTGCTCAAGCTCCCCAGATTTAGAATCCGAGATAGCTGTTTCCTTCAGGCTACAAGTATAAATCATCACCTCTTAGGTATTTCCACAACCTTGTGTTGATAGATTATAAGCCCTAGTAATATAATGAAATTCAACTCAAAATATATAAATCTCTTCACTTTCAAAATTATAAAGTCAAATTATATGATAAATTGAAATGCTCACTAGGCCTCCTAGTATCATGAACATTCCCTACCTATTCCCTTTGGTTTTGAAAAAATAAGTCTTCTCCTTGAACTTTCCCATTTTATTTTCCAAATATAAGTCCTTTGATAGTATAGCCTTGAATCTTTGAAGATCAACAATTGTCTACTTTAATTGAGAGTATTCCTAAGGAATTCATCTTCCTTAGAATATAATTAACTATGGAGACTTGCCTTCATAGAGAACTTTAGAACCTGGTTTAATATAAACCTTACTTTATTCATCCATGTAAAGCAAGGAAAAAATTTATAGTACATTCGAAGATCCATCATGCTTTAAGAGTCTTTATTAGGTGATTAAATCTATTGAAGAGTGATGTCTTTATCTTTTGATATAGTATATCATACTTCAATGTCGTACCAAATCATTTCGATAAGTACCCCACTAATCTGGTTTTCCCCTACGATCTATGGTACATTTGAAGATCCATCATGCCTTAAAAGTCCTTATTAGGTGATTAAGTCCATTGAAGGGTGATGCCTCTACCTTTCGATATAGTATATCATATTTCAATATCGTACCCAATCATTTCAATAAGTACCCCCCCTACAATCTACGTGGTGTCCCTCCACATCTAAAAATAAACACCACACATCTCTTCATATATATCTTTCCAAGCATTTCATTCTCGCAAATTGACGCTCCATTAACCATATACAAACACATTGTGAAATCATACTAGATTCACATAGGTTTGATATATGTTGATGCACTGAAAATCACATATGTGCGATGTTGATGAATCGAAGTAGGTTGTGCAATTATGCAAGATACATTACACTACTATATTGAGTTGTGTGCAAACATTGCCAAAATGAAAATTCATGTGATGTAAGGGAACTTCATATTAATCCAAATACACTAAAATGTGTGCAAATAGTTGAATTTGAAAATTTTGCATGTATTATAGAGCTACCTTCAATCAAAATTAAGTGATTTCACTTTCAATCATAATATTATAAAAATTAATAATTTTGATATCCATGTGAAATCACTCGAAATTAAAATACCTGCATGAGCTTGGACTTAGGAATTTAAAGTATAATCCTAATGTCTGAAAAAGTTGCACAGGGTGAACCTAAAATTATACAAAAAATTAAAAAAATCAATAATCTAATTTAGATATAAAATTATCTAAATCTAAAATACCCACATGGGTCCCGACACAATGCTGAATGTTTAAGTTCAGGTGTTTAAGGATGTTATGCGGGTTAAAGTTAAATAAATGTAAAATTGATTTTATTTTTAAAAATTATGCAAACATATCAATATTCTATAAAGTTTTAGAATATAAATTCATCTAAAATCCAAAATACTTGCAAGAGCCCCGACACAATGCTGAATGTTTAAATTCAGGTGTCTAGGATTCTGCGCGGGTTGAAATTAAATAAATTTAGAATTTATTTTCCAACTGAGAATATGATGTATTCCATAATTATATTTTGAAAATATAAAAATTTTAAAGAATTTATCATTAAATTTTCAAAATATAAATGCATTTTTGAAATACAAAGGATAATCAATTGCAATGCATGAAATATAACTATGAGCTTTAATCTACAGATTTGATCCTCTACTAATAAAGGTAGATTGACAAAATCAATAATATAATTAGATTCTAAAAAATTTAATAATCAAATACAATTAATATACACAATCCTCTGTGACCAAAGAGCAGAATTGATAAGGTCTATTCCCAATGATGATTGTGGCGATCATAGATTTCAACCGGATGGGATTATCAATATCAAAATCTTTAAAATGGTAATGCTAAACCATCTCAAATCTAAATGCTTATAATACAAATCATAGGTCTGATCCTCTACGAGCAAAGAACAGAGTTGATAAGGTCTATCCCCGAGGAGGACTATGTTGATTCAGAATATCAACATGAGAGATTTATTATTATCAAAATTTTATGAATCTTCAATGTCAAGTCACTTTAAAGTCAATTTTCCATCAACTATCAAATATACAAGAAAAGTTTAAAAAAATCAAAATAAAAAGATTTAATTAAATGAAAATTTATCATAAAAAATAAACTTATCCATCTGCCTTCCGTAATTATTTATCGGAGGTGACAAATTTAATATTAACTCAAACTCACAAAAGAACTAATGTAATATTATGTATACTGCTACATTCACACTCAAAATGTTGTACACCAATAATGACGTGGCCCGTGTTCTCTATCCGGGTAACTTGACCAGTAAGCTCCACACATGAAGCGGTTACGACCAGAACCCTCTGACCGAATAGTTTGACCAGTAAGCTCCACTAAATTATAGTTATGGCCATAACTCGTATATTCCCGAATGGTTTTTCATCCCTTTGAGTTGTAAACCATAAGATATACTTAATGTGACAAAAAAATCTTTGTTAGTTACGGTGGACTTAAGATTGTCCCCTTAGACAAATATCAACCCTGTTCCACAAGGTTTCTTTAGACAACGTAACATATGATTGCTAACAAAGATCTTTCGTCGTTGGGTTCACCTCTTCGACTAAGTAGACCGAGACCATGTGTGAGATGGCGGAACCATGGGATCTTGATCGGGCGCATCATCATTCTCCAAACCATATGCTTTAAGCAAAAAAAAATGATGAATTTTAATAAATTCAAAACCTAATGTGTTGTTACTATACGCTAAGCAATTAGTGATCTAATGAATAGCAACAACAACAATAACAACAACAAGCCTTTATCCCACTAAGTGAGGTCGGCTACATGAATCCTTCATCTCCATTATGTCCTATTATGTGTCAAATTCTCATTTAATTCAAGCATACTAAGGTCATTTTTCATACATCTTAACCAAGTCTTTTTAGGTCTATCTCTACCTTTCTTAACATAAGGCAAATCTAATGCATCTTCTCTCCTAAACGGGTCATCGAACAGATGACGCTATATGTGGCCAAACCATCTAAGGCGACTCTCTCTAATCTTATCTACCATTGGAGCTACTCCAACTTTTTTTCGAGCATACGCACTTTGCATTTTATCTCTAAGAGTAAAACCACTCATCCACCTAAGCATCCTCAACTCTGCAACACTTAACTTAGTCTTATGTTTCATTTTTATTGGCCAACATTCTGCACCATAAATCATTACAGGTCTTACCACCATCTTATAAAATTTTCCTTTAAGTTTAAGTGGTACTTTTCTATCACACAACAGGCCAGATGCAGTCCTCCACTTCAACCATCCAACTTGAATTTGACTAATAACATCTCCATCTATTTCACCCTCATTTTGAACAATAGAGCCTAAATATCTAAATCGCTCACTTTTTTTAATGACTTGTTCACCTAATGTCACAACACTACCACTAGAACTTCTACAACTAAAATTACACTCTATATATTCAATTTTAGATCTACTTAAACAAAAATCTTTAGACTCTAAGGTTGACCTTCATAATTCAAGTTTCTCTTGGACTCCCTGTCTAGCCTTATCAACAAGAAGAATGCCATCAGCAAAAAGAAAAAAGCATACACCAAGGTACATCTTCCTGAAAATGCCTACTAAAAACATCCATAACTAAAGAAAAAAAAAAGATAAGGACTTAAAGCTGATCCTTGATGTAATCTAACTGAAATAGAAAAATATTTTGTCAATCCTCCTTATGTTGGGACACGAGCAACAGCTCTAGTATACATATCCTTAATGACTTGAATATAACCAACACTAACTCCTTTCTTTTCTAAAACTCTCCAAATAACATCTCTTGAAACTTTATCATAAGCTTCTCTAAATCAATAAATACGATATGTAGATGCTCTTTACTTTCTCAATACTTCTCCATCAAACCTTTTAACAAATGTATAGCATCCATAGTAAATCTACCTGGCATGAAACCAAATTGATTGTGAGAAACTTTTATATCATATCGTAACCTATGCTCAATTACACTCTCCCATAATTTTAATGTATGACACATTAACTTAATTCCTCTATAATTTGCACACTCTTGTGAATACCCTTTATTCTTAAGTATAAGAAACAACGAACACTTTCTCCACTCATGTGACATCTTTTTAGTCTTTAAAATAACATTAAAAAGATTTGTAAGCCAAGAAATTTCATGATCTCCTAAACATTACCATGGTTCTATTAGAATATCATCAAGTCCTACTATTTTTTCACATTTCATTTTCTTTAAAGCATCTCTAACTTCAAATTTACTAATACGATGATAAAAATAAAATTCTCTTTTTTGTTTAAGGTATTAAAGTTGCTAAAATCAATCATATTTTCATATCCTTCATTGAAAAGTTTATCAAAATACCTCATCCACCTATTTTCAATATCCTTTTCTAAAAAAAAAATACTTTATGATTTTCATCCTAAATACACTTCACTTGAAATAGATCTTTACTTCTCATATCTCTTTGGTTGGCTAACTTATACAGACATCTTTCACCTTCTTTCGTATCAAATCTATTATATAAATCACTAAAAGCTAAATTTTTTGCATCATATAATTTTTTTAGAATCACTACAGCCCACTTTATATCTTTCCCAATTCTCTAAATTTTAACACCTAAACTAAATTTTATAATAATGTTTCTTATTTATTATCTTTTATTGCATATTCTGACTCCACCACCAACTATTTTTATTAAATGAAGCTTTTCCTTTTGATTCTCCAAGCATATTTTTTACAACTTGCTTAATTTTACTTGCTACTTTTTCCCACATAACATTAGCTTCTTTATGAACATCTCAAATTTTAAGCTCTTATAGCTTGCTCTTTAAAATATTTTTATTAATATTCTTTAAGTGCCCCCATCTAATTCTAGGACAATAATTTTATTGATTTTTCATCTTCCAATCTTCAATCTTCAAATCTAAAACAAAGAATCGATGTTGGGTACTTAAACTTTCACTTGGAATGACCTTACAATCTTTATGATCTAAACGATCTATTTTTCTTATCAGAAAATAATCAATCTGTATTTTACTAGATCTATTTTTATAAGTAATAATATGATCATCTCTTTTCTTAAATAAAGTATTAACAATTACAAAATCATAAGCTAAAGTAAAATCTAATATAGTCATACATTCTTCATTAATCACTCCAAATCCATAACCACCATGAATAGTTTTAAAATCTTCTACCATTCTATCAACATGTCCATTTAAATCTCCTCCAATAAATACTTTTTCTTAAGAGGTGTCTGTTGTATTAATCCCTCTAATTCATTTCAAAAATTTCTTTTGAGCCTACATCCAAACTTACTTGAGGAACATAAACACTTATAACATTAATAATCTTAGTATCAGCAATAATCTTTAAAAATATAATTATATCTCAACATCTATTAATATTTATAACATTATCCTTCAAACTTTTATCTATAATCACACCTACGATATTTCTAATTCGACTTCTACTTGAATACCAAAGTTTTAAACTTAAACTAAAAATCTCCTTGGCCTTCTCTCCAACCCATTTAGTTTCTTGAACACATAAAATATTTATCTTCCTATGAACCATAATATCTATTAATTTCATTAATTTACCTATAAGAGAACATATAGTCCAAGTTCCTAACCAAATTCTAGTTTTATAGACTAACTTCTTTTCCCGCATCCGTCCAAAATGTGGGAACCCTTGCTTATTTAACTCTGCACGCGGGCGCCGATGCAATGGCCCTTGCACACTTTTTTTGTATTTCATCGGTCATTAAACCAGGGGCTAGCAATAACACAATATTTTAAAGGATTCATGTCATGATTATTTCGTTACGCTAACTGTCGACTGCCTCTCGCAACCCTCCACTTTTCACATCCGGATTTGAGACCGGCTTAGGTAGTGTTGATATAATGACTAGCCTTAATCGAAAATTCTCTCTCATTATTGACCTCACTTTTGGAGTGAGCTTTCAACTTCTTCATCCTAGGCATAAGGACTCCTCTAAACATTAAAAGTTCCTTAGTCTTAAGACACTTCTAGTGATTAGGTGAACACTTAACCTAATCCTAAATACTTAGAAGAGTTAGCCATAGAAATTGGTTATGCCTTGGGGGGTATTAGAAAAACTTTCATACCCTTTAGCTTGAACCAAATCATTACTTCATTCTCTCAAGTCAACTTCAAATTCAAATAATCTTCAGATTTAAATAAACTTCAAATTCAAATCAACCTCAAATTCAAATCAACTTCCAATTCAAATCAATTTTAAATTCAATTTCAATTCGAAATTTAAATCAATTCCAAATTCAAACCAATTCAAATCAATTTCAAATCCAAATCATCAATCAATTACAAATCAAATGATTGAAACCTATGATTGAATACTCCAAATTCAAAAGACTTTCTCATAACTCATTTATATTCTCATTTATATTCACAAATATAAATGAAATATAAATTCAAATAATCAAAATTAATTCAAAACTCAAATCCAAATCAAGCCAAAATCCAACTTCTGACTTCTCAAGTCAAAGTCTTGAACTTAACCAAATCAAACTCAAATCAATCCAACCCATTCGATTGACTTCATGATTTAATCAACCCTTCAATCACAAACCAAATATAAACACAAATTTTAATCATCGAATCAAAATCAAGCCAACCCAAGTCAAACTCATATTCACCCTTTTGACTTGAAATTATCAAATGAATCAAAACTCATTTGACTACAAATCACTTGCAAATGGATTTATATTTCAATCACAAGTCCATATATGAGTTCAACCAAACTTGAATCAAGCATTGATCAAGTCAATTGACCCACTTAGGCTCACTTAACTCAAAGTGACCTAAAGCACCCTTTTGAGCTAAATCTTAGTCCAACCCAAATTAGATTAAACTAAGTCCGTTTAAGCCTCACATTGTGAGCAACAATCATCCTAAGCTGATCAATCACCCAAATTTGGTCAAACCAAGTCAAACTTAGCCTTTGACCAAGTCAAAACTTAACTCATACGAACCCAAACTAGCCAAATTTCAATCAAAACTATATTGATTGCAACAAATGGCTCAAGGTCACTCCAAATTGATTAGTAAACTTGCCAAAAGCCTCAATTAAACCCAATTTTACCAATTGGTCAACCTAACCCAACTTAGCCCAATTTAACCTTAAGGGTCAAATCAACCTAAAACCCAATCAAATCTAAATTGAACTTAACCAAAGCCTACAATATATTCCAAATGATCAACCAAACCCAAACCAAGCCATGATTCAAGTCAATTTAGTCAATTAGGTCAAATTGGTCAACTTACCTCAAATTTAACCTTAAGGATCAAATTGGCCAAAATCCAAATTAAATCCAAATTAAACCAAATTGATTGAAACCAATTGAACCAATGCAATCCAAATGGTCATTTGAACTTGACCCAACTCTTTGACCCAATTTGACCAATTGGTCAACCTAACTCATTTTGACCTAATTTGACCCAAATGGGTCAAATTGACCCAAATTAAACCAAATGAACTTCAAATGGCATGAAATTTGTTCCAACTTACTTTTGACTTATTTCAAGCCTGCTCAAATCAAATTCAATGCCAAATGATCACTTTGCCCTTGGGTCAAGGGCATCCCACAAGAAAAGACACTTGCTCAAGTAGTCATTTCTCTTCCTTGGTCAATTGGCACTCATCCATTAGTCCATGAAGGCACCAAGGATACTGATTTTCTGATCCAAGGAGTGGTTGGGACAGCCATGACGTATGGGGAGGTTAAATCACCTCACCTCTCCCATTGAAACACTCGGCATGAAGAACTCTGACCTCCCCTTTGCTAAGACACTCATTTGTCCCTCATGGCAGCCACTTTTCATGCCTTAGTCAACCACAATGAGCCACCTAGGATGATTCTCTTCCATTCCCAACCACCACAGGCCAAATAACAATACTTTCGAGTTAAAAATTCAAAAAAAAAAAGAGAGATTTTTGACCACTTTTCAAACTAAGGTATTAGAGGCTGAAGAACTCTCTCATTCCCCTCATTCTCCTTCTCCTAGAGCTCCCAAACCCATTAGCTATCATCCCCACTTCATTTTGGAGAGGAATACACCAAAACTAAGTGGATTTCGGCGAGGAAACAATGATTACCGATGGAAACTTTACTACGAAGTGAAGACGAAGATCCAAGCTCATTCTAAGACCTCTTCCCCCATTCAATAGCGTGCTCGAGTCATCACTGCTGCCAGAAATCATCCCTGATGAGGTAACTTTCAAAAATCGTAGTCGACCTTAGGATCCTTCATTTGTGATGATTTTTTGCACGATTTTAGGAACTTACCCTAGATAACCCTGCATTGTTTTATTATACATCATCCCAATTAAAAAATTGAAGTTTTTTGTGTGAATCGACGTGAAAATGATTCCATTTGAACAAATTTTGAGTTAGAATTTCTCTTTTTTATTCCCTAATCCTTGGTTTTCACTATTCCAGTCGGCCGGATAGCAGCAGTCGTCCGATCTCGCGGTTCGTGTGATCAAACGGCTCAGATCGTCCGTCGATCACACAATCCTAGCATCTAGATCAGTGGATGTGTTTTGGACGGTCTAGAGCAAATCGTGTGTCACTATCTCACTGTGCTGATGTGATTTCCGCTGAACGCGGTCAAGACGCCAATCGCGACGGCACCGCATATAACCACATTAATGCCGGGCACCGTGCAATCGACGGCGTGCCACATCAGCGCCGATTGTGCTAAATAGAAAAAATCAAATTTTCTGATTTTTTTTAAATTATTTAAATCACCTAAAACTTCAAAAATTCATAGAAAATAAAATACTTAATGAAAAATTATAAATAATGGCTAGTTGGATTCGTCTTTCCGAGAGTCCAACAAACCATAAATCTCCAAATTTTACTGAATAATTTGAGCATAATTTAAATTTTAGTAAAAATAAAATTTTATTAATTAAACCAAAAATACATGTGAGATTAAGTTAAAATTTTCAATGATTAAAATTATAGTTAAAATACACCTACCATAAAAATTTCAAGTCAAAAGGACCTTTGGATTAGAATATATTGAATTTTGAGTTTCAAATGATTTATTTTAATAAAATAAATTAACATACTTCATAAAAATCACTTAAATCAACTAAAACTTCCTAAATTTATAACTAATTGTAAAAAAATCTAAAAAAAATACAAACTCAGGTTCATTTTAAAGATATTTCATAGTAAAATCTAGAAAAATTATTATTAATTGATTTTGAATAGTAAATTTGGCTTAATTAAGGCTTAATTGGAAATATAATTATCCTAATTATTCCATAATTAACCATCCAATTAATCTCAAACTTTTTGTATATATTTATGGGGATGACTTCTACCTCCCCTATTTTTTTAAGATTTTATTGTTTGCTTAATTAAATAAATCAATGGATTAAGCCTTAATCACCTTCTTAATGTAATTAGTGATAATTAAGCAAATAAACAATAAATTAATCAATCAATCAGGCTTGTTAACCTCCATTAATGATGATGAAGTCCAGGGAAATGGATTGGGACTCCCTCTTCCAATCTTTTTTTTTTAAGTCTTCTCTAATACCTCTTAAATAATTAATTAATTAACACCTCTTAATTAATTAATCAACAAAATTAATCAAAAACCCAAATCATATCTGAACCTTAATCAATTAATTAAAAGGATTTAGGGATTGAGACGTAGGCTCTCTTCTTTGTCTCTTTCTCTAAGCCCATCTACTTTAGTTGGCTAAGGCTAATTCAAATTTAATTAACTAATTAACAAACTTAATTAATCCATTGAATCTATTTCTCTAATCTAATCTTGGGTAGCTCTTTGGGTATTCAATAACCCAAAGTAAGAGATAATGAAATTATGGTTAGTTCACATGTGTTAGAAAATCATAAGAGTAATTAGGTGAGCTCCTTAAGCTTAATTAATTAATCATTTATGAGCTAATTGCATTAGGCCCCTTTCATTTCTTCGGAGTATTACAAATTTAATTTTCATGTGGATGCATATCATATTAGCTCATAATTTTTTAATCAATTAACTTAAGGTGATATAGGTAAGGTTTAATTAATTCATTTAATTCATACCTTAACCTAACTAAACTATAAAATCAACTTAATTACCTTCTCATTAAACCAAAATTAACTTACACATGAGTAATGGAATTAGGACCAGCAAACCTCTCTCATTTCACTTAACTCAAATCAAACATAAAGATAAAATATCCTTAAAAGAACTTTGATTTGTTTTAAATAACTTTATTTAGTATGATTGTCCTTAGGAATTAAGTGAGATGAATGAAATTATGTGCTTATTTTCATTTACTTCTTTCCCTATCATGCTAAATATTGCTTATCATATGTAATCATACATACAATCTTTTCAAAATTAATAAAATTTGAAATGATTTCTTTTATGTCAAATAGCATGTGTTGATTTAAATTAAATATGTGTGACTATTATCACTATTAAATCAAAATTTATGTTCCAAAAACATATGAATCAATATGTGGAGTGATATTAATTACAAATACCTATAAGTTGTATGTGTTGGTAATATAGAATATGCAATGTGAAGTCCTCTTTCCTTACCTTATATAGATTCATATGGGATTCACAAATGTATAGTTCATTTGAAAAGAATAAAATATTTATCTAAATCTATCCCTATGTATCTCTATGTTAGGATTTAGGAAGAATTTCACATCATATATATATATATATATATATATATATATATATATATATATATATATATATATATATATATATATATATATATATATATATATATATATATATATATATATATATATAATGTAATCAAATCAATATGGTTATTTGCATTATTTTCTATTCTTATAATTTCTTTTTGCACATTCATTTGTATTTGAGAAAAGTGGTATATTAGTCTGGACATCACGGGGCTACGAGGCTTTAATTAGCCCCAAGGGACTGCACTTTACTCTAGTGTAGAACAATGGCACTGCACTCACTTATAACTCTTATACGTGTATGTGTGATGATGATGAATAAAAAACATGAATCAAATAAATCAAATATATAACTTTTGCATGGATTTTCCATCCTTATGATTGTTTCTACACTCATATGTATCTAAGCAAAGTTATATATTAGTCTGGACATCCCGGGGCTACGAGGTTTTAATTAGCCCTAAGTAGGACTTGTGTCTTACGCCCCTAGTGTAGAATAATGCATGTTTTAAATAGCATTATTTAGTATGATTATCCTTAGGAATTAAGTGAGATGAATGAAATTATGTGCTTATTTTCATTTACTTCTTCCCTATCATGCTAAATATTGCTTGTCATATGTAATCATACATACATTCTTTTCAAAATTAACAAAATTTAAAATGATTTCTTTTATGTCAGATTGCATGTGTTGATTTAAATTAAATACGTATGACTATTATCACTATTAAATCAAAATTTATATTCCAAAAACACATGAATCAATATGTGGAGTGATATTAATTACAAATACCTATAAGTTGTATGTGTTGGTAATATAGAATATGCAATGTGAAGTCCTCTTTCTTTACCTTATATAGATTCATATGGGATTCACAAATGTATAGTTCATTTGAAAAGAACATAACATTTATCTAAATCTATCCCTATGTATCTCTATGTTAGGATTTAGGAAGAATTTCACATCATATATGTAAATCATGTAATCAAATCAATATGATTGTTTGCATTATTTCCTATTCTTATAGTTTCTTTTTGCACATTCATTTGCATTTGAGAAAAGTAGTATATTAGTCTGGACATCTCGAGGCAACTAAGCTTTAATTAGCCCCAAGTAGGACTTGTGCCTTACGCCCCTGGTGTAGAACAATGGCGCCGTACTCATTTATAACTCTTATACAGATGTATGTGTGATATGACTGATGAATAGAAAGCATGAATCAAATAAATCAAATATATAATTTTTGCATGGATTTTCCATCCTTATGATTGTTTCTACACTCATATGTATCTAAGCAAAGTTGTATATTAGTCTAGACATCCCGGGGATGCGAGGCTTTAATTAGCCCTAAGTAGGACTTGTGTCTTATGCCCCTAGTGTAGAACAATGGCGTCGTACTCACTTAAATCTTTTATACATTTAAGTGTGCATGTAGTAATTCCCCTTTTCTACAAAAGACATGCATTCATGATTCAATCAAAATGGAATATTTAAACCATAATATACTCCCTTGCATTCATCATTCAAGTATATTAGAAATCTAAATGGCATGTATAGATATGCTTAGGATTTATCCATGTGCTTGATATGCATGAAGGAAAGAAGTAAATGAATTTGTGTATGTGATAGTAATTCATCTAAATTAATCTTGAGATGTCTCTCTTATTTAATAAGTTTAATTAAACTAAGCATAAACTTAGGATTAATTAAAATATATAATAAATCATTCACTAAAAGAAATTCACTAATTAACTTACTTTAGAAATGACTTAAGGTAGGGATGGAAGAGATATTCCCTCTCTTTCCTCTCTTTATAACACTTAGTTGTTAAGTGTAGGCCTTATGAAATAAATAAAAAATATTAAGTAAAATATTCAAACCGATTAAGTCACTTGAAGAGAAACCACCCTTCTATAAATTGAATCATTTACACTTAGCAAATTACAACTCTAAAGCCTAGTTAGGACATACTACACAAGCTTTAAATCACACAAATTAGATTAAGTCACCACTTCTAGCTTTATGTTAGGGTGGTACATGATTTGATGTATGTTTCATTTTGTGATGTATTATTTTACACTAGATATTATGGTGTATGTGTGCGTACTGAATGGTAGGGTAATCTTAGTCTAATCATTGTCTTCTGCAGGGAATTGTGCTTAAGAGGTGCTATAATAAAAATATAAATGATTTTGCTATGCGGGTTGCTTATGCCCCTAAGCATAATCCAAAAATAGGCCAGATGGACTTAGTTACCCATGTGTGGGGTGCTAAGTCCAAATTATTCATATACATGCTTGGGATAGTGTGGTGTGTTTAGCTAATCTCTATTTTGCAGGTTTTAGTTAGATGTACTTTTCTCATTTTCATGTAATTTTTATAATTAGGATTTGGAATGAAAGTTATGGGGGATTATGATAAACATTGGTCATAAGACCAAAGTATTATGCACCATGTGACGCCTTAGAGCAACCATACCCCAACCAACCAAAAGAAGGAAAGAAAGGAAGAAAGAAAGAAATGAATGAAAGAAGAAATGAAGAAATGAAGAATGAAGACCCCCATAATATAAATTCCTCCTAAGTTGTAATTATTCATTTATAATCCGGGTTGTATAAGGGTGGAGCTTGGCTACCCATTTCTTTTCGGGTTTGTGCGATTGAGCCCGATCATAATATGCATTTTATTCTTTTGCGCTAGCTTTATAAAACTATTTGATGTTTGTTTAGCTTGTGCATTAAGATGATATGTTTTCTCTAGTTTCTTCCTTGCTTTGCTGAATGGCCTGGATGCGATTAGGCTCTTAAAGAAAAATAAATTTTCTATCCAATTAATCAATTCAAAATTAAAATTAAATAACTCATAACCTCACCTAAAGCCTAGGACATAAAATCAAGATAAAAGATTTAGCAACTCCTTAGTTGGATGTTGGATGTTTCACATCATGCATATAAAATCACCTTGCTTCATTCTTGCTCATGGAGGGCTTCCACCTTTATTAGGGAACTTGGCTTGACCTTTGAGAGTCATGGTGGAAACACACCTCCTTCTTGTTGATTTTGGCCCATAACCAATTTCTCATGCATTAGGCATATGAATCTCATAGCCTGTGTCAAATTAATTATCCAAAAATGAAAATAAATATAACAAAATTTGCATTATACTAAGTCATGAATTCATGTCATACATGATCTAGTCTCTTAGGGAGTGAGTTTAAAGATTTAGCCTATTTTCTAAATAAATAACAACCCAGATATCTTGCAAAAGCATATGACTTGCCTACATGCATTTAAAATCATAGGATGAATTAATTGGCGGCCACCCCCATGTAGTTGTAAGTCCAAACAGTCTGGTGGTTTATTCTCTCTTATGGAGATAAACCATATACCCATTTTTTGCCTAAGATTTAGGACATGCTTTGGCCCACACCAAAACTCTCTAGATTTAGGATCTGAGGTTGTTTCTCCCCTTTGCGGGCTATAAACATAAATCCTCACCTCTTAGACATTTCCATGATCTCGTGTTGTGGAATTATAAGTCTTAAATTTTTAATTAAAAAATTAACTCAAACAAACAATTCTCCTCAATTTCAAAATTTTAAAGCCCAACCATATGATAGTTTGGGATGCTCACTAAGCTTTCTAGTATCATGAGCATCCCCTACTCATCTCCTATTGGTTTCAATAATAACTCCCTCCTCTTAATCAATCTCACTTGATCTTTCAAAAATAACCAATTGATTGATAGTCTTATCTTTGAAATCTTTGGAGACAATGATCATTTACCTTAATCGAGAGTATTCTTAAGGAATCTCATTCCTTAAGATGTAATTAACTATGGGGGCTTGCCTCCATAGGAAACTTAACGAACCCGGTTTAAAATAAACACTGCTTTACTTTTCCATGTAAAGTAGGGGAAGAATCTCTGGTATATTCGAAGACCCGTTGTCCTTAGGAGTCCTTATTAGATGATTAGGTCCATTGTAGGATGGTGACTTCTATCTTTCGAGATAGTATACTATTCCTCAATGTCGTACTCGATCACCTAAATAAGAACATATGTGGATCTATGTGGTGTCCAAATAAAAAGTATAATTTTATCTACATTTTATCCACATAAATTGAAGATGGAAGTATATAAAGAAATCTTCACCACAAATTTTTCTGGCGACTCCGCTGGGGAGGGTTCCTCTCTCCATCTTTGGTAAATGATTATTGTCTCCAAGTATCGATAGTGGATTCATACTTTATATGAGTCCAAGATTATCGTTCTTTTTTGTTGGCACTTAGCTTATTTCATCCTTAGGCTAAGCTAGCCAACATCCTCTAAGTTTTCGGACCTCACTCTGTGTAGGTCATAAAATCCCTGTTAAGTTTCCCAATAGGTGAAAATAAAAATTTAATAAAAAGAAATAATTAAAGTCTTCCTTCTTACCATTTCTGTGGTAGGGTAAGGTTCATTCCAAAGATAAAGAAAAATAAATCTTTATAAAAACATCAATTTCCAAAAAAAACACTTTTTCAGAATGCACATAATAAAATATTTGCGCAAAAAATTTCATAAATCAACCTCAACTAACAATCTTCACGATTATTATATGTAGGATCTTCTCAAAAATAAAATCCAAAATCACTTTTTCAAAAAGCACATATGAACATCTTCATTCAATATACCCAAATTGACTTCACTATTTCAGAATGCACATGATTTGTTAATATCTCGCCCCAGCGTTCTTTTGCAGTGGAAGATGTGAGTTCCCGCACTTTTTTCCCTAAATTGGCGGCTACATACCGAAAGGCAATCCCTTTAGTTGAGTAATCCTACCATGTGGCTGGTAGACTACCCCTTTAGATTAGTAAATCTGAGATAGGTCTAGGTTGATATAAGCTCCTTCTTAGTATGATCCATCGTAAACCGATAAGGTCCATCTCAAAAATTTAAAATAACAAATAAAATAAATCCAACCCTCCTCCCTAATGGAGTCAAACTAAATTAAAAAAATAAATCAATCCGCTTCTCCTCAATGAGATGCAAATCTTCCTAATTCCCCGAGTGGAATCAACTCGATCCAACTTGAACTTACTCCCCTAATGGAGGGTTCACATTTTCTATCTCCAGCGGATCTCGAATCCTAATCCCTCGGCGGATTTCACAACCTCTCATCCAAGTGGATGACTTGAACTTGCTCCCCTAGTGAAAAGTTCATATTTTCATCCCCAGTGGAGCACAAAATCAACAAATCAAATCAATTTTCTCCCCAGTGAGACACAAATCAAATCAAACCTCTTATCCCCAGTGCATGACTCGAACCTTTTCCCCTAGTGGAAGGTTCATAAACTCAATTCCTAGTGGATTCCTCCATCACTCTCTTATGTCTCTGACATGAGTAGAGTCACATTGCACTAAGCTCTTGATTCCTTCTACACCTCTGGTCTAGGAGTAGATCGTTTCTGTTAGTGCTTGTGACCGTTCTACGTTGTTGATCGTCTTGGTCAACACCAATACACGCGGTATGCTTTGTCAGTCACACCACACCTATTGGGCGTCCTTTGTTGACCTCACTTTTGGAGTGAGCTTTCAACTTCTTCATCCTAGGCATAAGGACTCCTCTAGACATTAAGAATTTCTTAATCTTAAGACACTTCTAATGATTAAGTGGACACTTAACCTAATCCTAGATACTTAGAAGAGTTAGCCATAGGAATGGGTTATGCCTTAGGGAGTATTAGGAAAACTTATCTACCCTTTAGCTTGAATCAAATCCTTACTTCCTTCTCTCAAGTCAACTTCAAATTTAAATCAACTTCAAATTCAAATCAACCTCAAATTTAAATCAATTTCAAATTCAAATCAATTCCAAATTCAACTTCAATTCCAAATTCAAATCAATTCCAAATTCAAACCAATTCAAATCAATTTCAAATCCAAATCATCTATCAATTCCAAATCAAATGATTGAAACCTATGATTGAATTCAAATCCCAAAATCTTTTCTAAGCCCTTTGATTTGATCTTATGGCCTTGGCCCAAATTCCAATTCCAAATCACTTCGAATTCAAAATACTTTCTCATAACCCATTTATATTCTCATTTATATTTATAAATATAAATGAAATATAAATTCAAATAATCAAAACCAATTCAAAACCCAAATCCAAATCAAACCAAAATCCAACTTCTGCCATTTCAAGTCAAAGTCTTGAATTTAACCAAATCAAACACAAATCAATCCAAACTCTTGGATTTTCTTCATGATTCAATCAACCCTTCAATCACAAACCAAATATAAACACAAACTTCAATCATCGAATCAAAATCAAGCCAACCCAAGTCAAACCCATATTCACCCTTTTGACTTGAAATTATCAAATGAATCAAAACTCATTTGACTACAAATCACTTGCAAATTGATTTATATTTCAATCACAAGTTCATATGTGAGTTCAACCAAACTTGAGTCAAGCCTTGATCAAGCTAATTGACCCACTTAGGCTCACTTGACCCAAAGTGACCTAAAGCACCCTTTTGAGCCAAATTCTAGTCCAACCCAAATTGGATTGAACTAAGCCATCTAAGCCTCACATTGTGAGCAACAATCATCCTAGGATGATCAATCACCCAATTAGGTCAAACCAAGTCAAACCTAGCCTTTGACCAAGTCAACACTTAACCCATATGAACCCAAACTAGCCAAATTATAATCTAAACCATATTGATTGCAACAAATGGCTCAAGTTCACTCCAAATTGATTATTAAACTTGACCAAAGTCTCAATTAAACTTAATTTGACCAATTGGTCAACTTAACCCAACTTAGCCCAATTTAACCTTAAGGGTCAAATCAACCTAAAACCCAATCAAATCCAAATTGAACTTAACCAAAGCCTACAATATATTCCAAATGATTAACCAAACCCAAACCAAGCCATGATTCAAGCCAGTTTAGTCAATTGGATCAAATTGGTCAACTTAGCCCAAATTTAACCTTAAGGATCAAATTGGTTAAAATCCAAATTAAACCAAATTGATCGAAACCAATTGAACCAATGCAATCCAAATGGTCATTTGAACTTGACCCAACTCTTGGTTTGACCCAATTTGACCAATTGGTCAACCTAACCCATTTTCCCAATTTGACCCATGAGTCAAATTGACCCAAATTAAACCAAATGAACTTCAAATGACATGAAATTTGATCCAACTTACTTTTGACTCATTTCAAATCTGCTCAAATCAAATTCAAAGCTAAATGCCACTTTACCCTTGGGTCAAGGGCATCCCATAAGAAAAGACACTTGCCCAAGAAGTCAATTCTCTTCCTTGGCCACTTGGCACTCATCCATTGGTCCACAGGCACCAAAGATACTGATTTTCTGACCCAAAGAGTGGTTGGGTCAGCCATGACTCATGGGGAGGTGAAATCACCTCACCTCTCCCATTGGAACACTTAGCATGAAGGACTCTCACCTCTACTTTACTAGGACACCCATTTGCCCTTCATGACAGTCACTTCTCCTGCCTTAGCCAACCAAAATGAGCCACTGAGGATGATTCTCTTCCATTGCCAATCACCCTAAGCCAAATGACAATACTTTGGAGCCAAAATTTCAAAAAAAAAAAAAAGAGAGATTTTCGACCACTTTTCAAACCAAGGCATTAGAGGCTGAAAAACTCTCTCATTCCCCTTATTCTCCTTCTCCTAGAGCTTTCAAACCCATTAGCTATCATCCCCACTTTATTTTGGAAGAAATACACCAAAACTAAGTGAATTTCGGCGAGAAAAAGGAGATTACCGATGGAAACTTTCTTATGACATGAAGACGAAGATCCAAGCTCAATCTAAGGCCTCTTCCCCCATTCAACAGCGTGCTTGGGTCATCACTGCTGTCGAAAATCATCCCCGGTGAGATAACTTTCAAAAATTATAGCCAGCCTTAGGAACCTTCATTTGTCATGATTTTTGCACGATTTTAGGAACTTACCCTAAATAACCTTGCATTTTTTTTTATTCTACATCATCTTAATTATAAAATAGAAGTTTTTTGGTATGAATCGACACAATGAGTCCATTTGGACAAATTTTCACTTAGAATTTTGCATTTTTCTTCCTTAATCCTCGGTTTTCACTATTCCCGCCAGCCGGACAGCAGCAGCTGTCCGATCCCGCGGTTCGCGTGATCGGAAGGCTCAGATCGCGCTCTGATCGCGCGATCTTAACCTCTAGATCGACGGATGCATTTTGGACCATCTGATCTGTGATCAGACGATCCAGAGCAAACCGCATGTCGCGATCTCACTATGTTGACGTGGTTTCCCGCTCAAATGCTGACGAGACACCATGCGCCAATCGTGCGACGCCGCATGGCACCCGTGTGGCACACGAAAAGCGCGTACTGCCAGTAATGCGGCACCGCTACACGCCAGATCGTATGCGAAAGCGGACTGTGCTAAATAGAAATGATTTTTTTTAAATTATTTAAATCACCTGAAACTTCAAAAATTTATTGAAAATAAAATACTTAACGAAAAATTGCAAAGTAGGGCAAGTTGGATTCGTCTTTCCGAGAGGAGTCCAAAAAACCCAAAATCCTCAAATTTTACTGAATATTTTGAGCTTAATTTGTGTTTTAGTAAAAATCAAATTTTATTAATTAAAACAAAAATACATGTGAGATTAAGTTGAAATTTTCAAAGATAAAAATTGAAGTTAGAATACACCTACCATAAAAATTTCAAGTTAAAAGGACCTTTGGATTAGAAGATATTGAATTTTTAGTTTCAAATGATTTATTTTAATAAAATAAATTAATAGACTTCATAAAAATCACTTAAGTCAACTGAAACTTCCTAAATTCATAACTAATTATATAAAAATCTAAAAAATACAACTCATGTTCATTTTAAAGATATTTAAGAATAGAATCTAGAAAAAATTTTATTAATTGATTTTGAACAGTGAATTTGGTTTAATTAAGACTTAATTGAAAATATAATTGGCCTAATTACTCCCTAATTTACCATCCAATTAATCTCAAACTTTTCGTGTATATTTATGGGGATGACTTCTGCCTCCCATATTTTTCTGAGATTTTATTATTTTCTTAATTAGATAAATTAATAGATTAAGCCTTAATCACCTTCTTAATGTAATTAGTGATAATTAAACAAATGAACAATAAATTAATCAATCAATCAAGCTTGTTAACCTCTGTTAATGATGATGAAGCCCAGCGAAATGGATTGGGACTCCCTCTTCCAATCTTTTCTTAAGTCTTCTCTAATACCTCTTAAATAATTAATTAATTAACACCTCTTAATTAATCAATCAAAACCCAAATCATATATGAACCTTAATCAATTAACTGAAAGGATTTAGGGATTGATACGTAGGCTCTCTTCTTTGTCTCTTTCTTTAAGCCCATCTCACTTTAGCTGGCTAAGGCTAATTCAAATTTAATTAACTAATTAATGAACTTAATTAATCCATTGAATCTATTTCTCTAATCTAATCTTGGGTAGCTCTTTGGGTATTCAATAACCAAAAGTAAGAGACAATGAAATTATGGTTAGCTCACATGTGTGAGAAAATCATAAGAGTAATTAGGTGAGCTCCTTAAGCTTAATTAATTAATCATTTATGAGCTAATTGTATTAGGCCGGTTTCATTTCTTAGGAGCGCTGCAAATTTAATTTTCAAGTGATTGCATATCATATTAGCTCATAATTATTTAATCAATTAATTTAAGGTGATATAGGTAAGATTTAATTTATTTATTTAATTCATACCTTAACCTAACTAAACCATAAAATCAACTTAATTACCTTCTCATTAAACCAAAATTAACTTACACATGAGGAATGAGATTAGGACCAGCAAACCTCTCTCATTTTACTTAACTCAAATCAAACATAAAGATAAAATATCCTTAAAAGAACTTTGGTTTGTTTTAAATAGCTTTATTTAGTATGATTGTCCTTAGGAATTAAGTGAGATGAATAAAATTGTGTGCTTATTTTCATTTACTTCTTTCCCTATCATGCTAAATATTACTTGTCATATGTAATCATACATGCATTCTTTTCAAAATTAACAAAAATTTAAATGATTTCTTTTATGACAAATTGTATGTATTTGTTTAAATTAAATATGTATGGCTATTATCACTATTAAATCAAAATTTATGTTTCAAAAATATATGAATCAATATGTGGAATGATATTAATTACAAATACCTATAAATTGTATATGTTGGTAATATAGAATATGCAATGTGAGGTCCTCTTTCCTTACCTTATATAGATTCATATGGGATTCACAAATGTATAGTTCATTTGAAAAAAATATAACATTTATCTAAATCTATCCCTATGTATCCCTATGTTAGGATTTAGGAAGAATTTCACATCATATATATAAATCATGTAATCAAATCAATATGGTTATTTGCATTATTTCCTATTCTTATAGTTTCTTTTTGCACATTCAATTGTATTTGAGAAAAGTGATATATTAGTCTGGACATCCCGGGGCTGCGAGACTTTAATTATCCCCAAGTATGACTCATGTATTATGCCCCTGGGGCAGAACAATGGTGTCGTACTCACGTATAACACAATGGTGTCGTACTCACTTATAACTCTTATACAGGTGTATGTATGATATGACTGATGAATAGAAAGCATGAATCAAATAAATCAAAAATATACTTTTTGCATGAATTTTCCATCCTTATGATTGTTCTACACTTATATGTATCTAAGCAAAGTAGTATATTAGTCTGGACATTCCGGACTGCGAGGCTTTAATTAGTCCTAAGTTGGACTTGTGCCTTATGCCCCTGGTGTAGAATGGCACGTACTCACTTAAATCTTTTAAACATTTAAGTGTAATTAATGGATGAACACCCCCCTGCATTCTTGATTTAATCAAAATGGAATATTTAAACCATAACTATACTCCCTTGCATTCATTATTCAAGTATGTTAGAAATCTAAATTGCATGTATAGATATGCTTAAGATTTATCCAGGTGCTTGATAGGGAAAGAAGTAAATGAATATGTGTAAGTGTTAGTAATTCATCTCAATTAATTTTGAGATGTCTCTCTTATTTAATAAGTTTATTTAAACTAAGCCAAAACTTAGGATTAATTAAAATATATAATAAGTCATTCACTAAAAGAAATTCACTAATTAACTTGCTTTAGAAATGACTTAAGGTAGGGATGGAAGAGAGATTTTCTCTTTTTCCTCTCTTTATAACACTTAATTGTTAAGTGCAGGCCTTATGAAACAAAAACAAAAACATCAAGTAAAATATTCAAACTGATTAAGTCACTTGAAGAGAAACCACCCTTCTATAAATTGAATCATTTACACTTAGCAAATTACAACTCTAAAGCATAGTTTGGACATACTACACAAGCTTTGAATCACACACATTAGATTAAGTCACCACTTCTAACTTTATGTTAGGGAGGTGCATGATTTAATGTATGTTTTATTTTGTGATGTATTATTTTAGACTGGATGTTAGGGTGTACATGCGTAGACTGAATGGTAGGTGATCTTAATCTAATCATTGTCTTCTACAGGAGATTGTGCTTAAGAGACGCTGTAATAAAAATATAAATCTTTTTGTTATGCAGGTTGCTTATGTCCTTAAACATAATCCAAAAATAGGTCAAGTAGACTTGGTTACCCATATGTGGGGTGTTAAGTCCAAATTATTCATATACATGCTTGGGATTGTGTTGTGTACTTAGCTAATCTCTATTTTATAGGTTTTAGTTAGATTTACTTTTCTCATTTTCATGTAATTTTTGTAATTAGGATTTGGAATGAATGTTATGGGAGATTACGATGAACATTAGTCATAAGACCAAGTCTTATGCACCATGTGAAGCCTTGGAGCAACCATACCCCAACCAACCAAAAGAAGAAAAGAAAAGAAGAAAGAAAGAAATGAAGAAATGATGAATGAAGACCCCATAATATAAATTCCTTCGAAGTTACAATTATTTATTTGTAATCTAGGTTGTATAAAGATAGAGCTCGGCTACCCATTTCTTTTTGAGTTTGTGCGGTGCAGCCCGACCACAATAGGTATTTTATTCTTTTACGCTAGCTTTATAAAATTATTTGATATTTGTTTAGCTTGTGCATTAAAATGGCATGTTTTCCCTAGTTTCTTTCTTGCTTTGTTGAATGGCCTAAAAGCGATTAGGCACTCAGAAAAAAATAAATTTTCTATCTAATTAATCAATTCAAAATTCAAATTAAATAACTCATAACTTCACCTAAAACCTGGGATATAAAATCAAGATAAAAGATTTAGCAACCCCTTAGCTGGATGTTATATGTTTCACATCATGCATATAAAATCATCTTGTTTCACTCTTATTCATGGAGGGCTTACACCTTTTATCAGAAAACTTGGCTTGACCTTTGAGAGCCATGGTGGAAACACACCTCCTTCTTGTTGATTTTGACCCATAAATAATTTCTCATGCATCAGGCATATGAATCTGATAGCTTATGTCAAATTAATTATCCAAAAATGAAAATAAACTTAACAAAATTTGCATTAGACTAAGTCATGAGTTCATGCCCTACATGATCTAGTTTCCTAGAGAGTGAGTTTAAGGACTTAGCCTCTTTTCTAAATAAATAATAACCTAGCTATCTTGCAAAAGCATATAACCTGCCTACATGTATTTAAAATCGTAGGAGAAGTTAGTTGGCGGCCACCCCCAAGCGGTTGTAAGTCCAAATAGTCGGGTGGCTTATCCTCTCTTATGGAGGTAAACTATATACTCATTTTCGCCTTAGATTTAGGTCGTGCTTTGGCCCTCGCCAAAACTCTCTAGATTTAGGATCTGAGGTTGCTTCTCACGTTTGCCAGCTACAAGCATAAATTCTCACCTCTTAGGCATTTCCATGATCTTGTGTTGTGGAATTGTAAACCCCTAAATTTCTAATAAAAATTTAACTCAAACAAACAATTCTCCTAATTTCAAAAAATGTAAAGCCTAACCATAAGATAGTTTGGGATGCTCACTAAGCTTCATAGTATCATGAGCATCCCCTACTCATCTCCTCTTGGTTTCAATAATAACTCCCTCCTCTTGATCAATCTCACTTGATCTTTCAAAAATAATCAATTGATTAATAGTCATATCTTTGAAATCTTTGAAGATAATGATCATTTATCTTAATCGTAAGTATTCTTAAGGAATCGCAATCCTTAAGATGTAATTAACTATGGAGATTTGCCTCCATAGAAAACTTAACGAATCCGGTTTAAAATAAACCCTACTTTACTTTTTCATATAAAGTAGGGGAACAATCTCTGGTACATGCGAAGACTCATTGTCCTTAGGAGTCCTTATTAAGTGATTAGGTCCATTGTAGGATGGTGACTTCTATCTTTCGAGATAGTACACTATTCCTCAATGTTGTACCTGATCACCCTAATAAGAATATTTGTGGATCTACGTGATGTCTAAATGAAAAGTATATTTCTATCTTCATTTTATTTACATAGATTGAAGATGAAAGTATATAAAGAAATTTTCACCACACTCACTGATTGAGAGATGTAATTTGCACATATAATAAACCAGAAACAAGATTTAAAGTCCTTACAAAATGAGAGCGAAATCTCTGGGTAGTGTCTTATTTATCCACTACAAACAATCATCTGTCTTCTAAAAATTTTGTTCGGCACAAATTTACACTCTCTTTCATCGAGGGGCCACGCACGAATTTTTGGAGCCCACAGCTATCACTTCTTCTAATCATTTACCACAAGCACCTAATAATCCCTACTGAGGAGATCAATGTTTCATCCTAAGGTCTCTCTAAAGTGCTAGCTAACTTACACAAAATTACTTTTTGGCTTATATACTATGGTGTTTATTTTTGGATGTGGGACATCAAGCAGATCTTAGGGGGTACTTATTGAAGTGATCGAGTACGACATTAAGGAATGGTGCACTATCTTGAAAGATAGAAATCGTCACCTTATAATGGACCTAATCGCCTAATTAGGATTCCTAAGGCATAATGGGTCTTCGAATTTACCAGAGATCTTTCCCCTATTTTACATGAAAAAATAAAATAAGATTTATATTAAGTCGGGTTCGTTAAGTTCTCATGGAGGCAAGCCTCCATAATTAATTACATCCTAAGGAATGTGAATTCCTTAGGAATACTCTTGATTAAAGTAGATATTAAAGTCTCCAAAGATTTCTAGGCTAGACTATCAATAATTTGATTATATTTGGAAGATCAATTGGGAAAGTTCACAGAGAAGACTTATTTTTGGAATCCAAATGAAGAAAGTAGGGGATGCTCATGATACTAAAAAACTTAGTGAGGATTTCAATCTATCTTATAATTGGGCATTATATGTTTGAAGTTGAAGAGATTTATTTGAGTTAAAATTTTAGTTAAAAGCTATGACTTAAAATCCGACAACACAAGATTGTGGACATGCCTAAGAAGTGAGGATTTAATCTTATAACCCGAAGGAAACAGCCACCTCGAATCCTAAATCTAGGAAGCATTAGCATAAGCTAAAGCACCACCTAAATCTAAGCGAAGATAGGCATGAGATTTACCTCCACAAGAGAGAGTAAACCACCCAACTACTGGGTTTACAACCTAACTCATCATACGCTTTAAAATCATGTAGGCAAGTCAAATGATTTTGCAAGATAATTAGGTTGTTATTATTTAGAAAGAGACTAAGCCCTTAAACTCACTCCCTAAGAGACTGGAGCATGAGTGGTATGAGCAATGATTTAATCTAATGAGAAATATTTTCAAATTTTATTTGTATTTGATACTTCATTTTGACAAAGGCTTTGGGATATTCGTATGTCTAAATGCATGATGAAATGGATTATTGGTCAAATCATAAGAGAAGAGGGTGAAGTTCCATCAGTAGGAGTTGCTCTCATAGGTCAAGCGGTTCTCATGCGTGTAAGAATGGAGGCCCTCATTTTTGCAAGAGTGGTAGAAGATGCGTACATGATATTAAACATACAACCATACAGCTAAGGATTTGTCAATTCTTTTAATTATCTTATTTATGTGCTAGGCTTTATGTGAAGTTATGAGTTGTAGAATTTTTAATTGCGAGTGATTAATTAGTGTAGAAAAATTAATTTTATCCTAAGAGTCTAATCGTATCCAGGCCATACAGAAAACATCAATCATGTAAGAAACTAAGAAAAAACATGTCATTTCTAATGCACGAGCTAAATATAACATCAATCAATTTTACAGATATAACGCAAAAGAATAAAAGGTCAGTGCGGTCGGGTACCACCGTACAACCCGAAAAAAGAAATGGGTAGTCGAGCTCTACCCTTATACAACCCGAAAAATGAAAGAATAATTACAATTATAATGAATGAAAGCTATGGAGGGTCTTCATTCTTCATACTTCATTTCTTCATCTTTATATCTTCATTTGATTTGATTCACTCTACTTCAAAAGCATCACATGGCCTCCCAAGACAAAGCCTTCTAACCAATATTCATCCTTATCACCACAAAAGAATAACATAACACTAATCTTAATTCCTAATGCAAAATTGTATTAAAGATAAAAAAGTAAATCTAACTGCACCTGCAAAATAAGTATTAGCTAAACACACATACAACCCAAATAGTTATATTTATAATTTGGACTTAGTATCCTGCACATGGGTAACCAAACCCACCTACCCTAACTTGGATTATGCTTAGGGGGCTTAAGCAACCTATAAAGATAGCATTTATATTACTTTTAAGCTACCCCTTAAACAAAATCTCCAACAAAAATCTTAATTAGGCTAATCACATCTTACCATCCAGTCTATGAAACATACACACTAACATCTAATCTAAAACAATACATCACAAAATAAAATATACATCACACCATACACCATCCTAACATAAAACTAGAAGTTGTGACTTAATATAATGTGTGTGTATTAAGGCTTGTGTGGTATGTCATAACTAGACATTACGGTTAAGATTTTTAAATGTGAAAGGAAGTTTAATCATAAGAGGTTGATTTCATTTAAATTGATTTAATTGATTTGAGAATTTTACTTAGTATTTTCTTTTGTTTCATATAGCCTACACTTAATAACTAAGTGTTGTAAAGAGAAGAAAAGAAGTTGTCATCTTTCATCCCAACCCTAAGTCACTTTGTAAAGCATGTTGATTTAATTTGATTCTCTTTAGTGAATGACTTATTACACATTTTAGATTAATCCTAAATTTAGGTTCTCTTTAAATAATTATATTCAATGTAAAAGGCTTCTTAAGATTAATCTAATCGAAATATTATCACATGACACACGTTAAATCATTCATTTTCATCACATATAACATGCATATGATATTGTATCCTAAGTATACCTACAAATGCAATATATTTCCTCTAGCACACTTTAAATGAAAGATGCATATGTGTATTTTGTAGAAAATGGGATTTTCGTTCATTAGCTACATGCATATTTAAGTGTACAAAAGTTTTAAGCATCCACCTGCACTAAACATTACGCTGACCTAACCTAACAAGGTAAACCTAATACTTCTCAATTTGACAAATGACACTACATGGCTCAATAGTAGTCCAAAGCATCACAAGAACATGTATTGCCCAGCATACAGGGAGCCACCATGTGTCTTCCATTCATAAGCACCAATTATAGAAATGGCGAAAAGAATCATCAATCACAGCTCCGTGGGATCCTTAAGCAACAAATCAAAGATCGATCACCTCAACATTAAAGCTCTATGTCAGTAACATACTAGGGGATCATGATTAGCGTATTATCAAACTAAACTCTTATATCCAAAGGAAGAGTCCTTCATCCCTTCATTTTCTTCATCCCCACTCCAGTCAATACCACCTGATCATGCGCCATCCTGGATATTTTATGTAAGTTTTACATGTTCTATCTTCAAAATGAACTTCTTCCCCCTCACTGGACCATAATGTAAGCTACAAAAGCGAACCATGCATACTTGGTCTCCTTGCAGCATTTTCTTTTGATCTATCCTCTATTCTCTTTACATGGATGCATCTCTTCAATGAGAATAGTTGATTCTCTATTCCAAAAGACAATTACCTTTCACAAGGTGCTAATTTATGCAACCTTTTCTCCTCCAGATTGGAAAGTAGATGCCTTGGACAGAAGGCCTAACCCTTGTTATTCCTCCTTTCTCCTGAGGTCCATCTCTCCCTTACAGACTACGTATCCCAGCACTGGACCACTTTCCTCCATTAACAATTGATCAATGTTTTCCATTTGTGGAAAAGTTTTGTGAATTCCTTACAAAACAATGTCTCTGGTGTCTTCCAGAACACACTTCCATCCAAACGAGCATCTGAGCTAGCTATGGAATTAGTATCATCATTTTCAGCAAAATGCACTGGTCTAAACAATCAACATGCAGAGATCTCCAAAAATCCATATTGACGCAAGACACGCAAACGAAGAATACCACTCATTCTATATTGTGACATAAAAAAAATTTAAAAAAAAAAAAACTTACAGAACAAAGAAAAAAATATTTCAATTTAAATCAAACGCTACCCATCCAACTGAAACCGCTCCTGGACATCAATCAGGTGAGTGGAAGTGAATAGACCAGTGCGAAATCCACAGCTCCGTAAAATGGACTCTGTAAATGCACATGTCGAGCCCTACATGATCCAATCTAATCACTATAAGTTAAACTATCTATCGACATTTAAACATCAGAACTGAATCTTCGCCAAATGACGAAACTTCACCTTTCCTTTGGTTCCGGCAACGTGGATGACCTTCAAATGAGTAATAGACTCATCCAGTTCCAGAATCTGTGACAAAATAATCACCGAACTTACAACCCAAACAGAAATAGAACCATAATTTGCAGAGGAATAACTTCAAACAAATGGCACCTTCAAATAGTCGAACATCAGATCGAAGTTGTCCCCCTTGTTCGCCCCATCTGCTCGGGTCCGTCGAATAATCAAAGTAGACAGGCAATTAAGCGCTTCCTCGTATGCTGTTGGCGGCACAGGGGAGCCAGCTTCCCCATAATAGAATAGACTATATTTTTAAATTAAGTATACTTTAATTAATAATTAACAGATTAATCATTCATAAAAAAAATTTAACTTTGGTGACAAATACGGATAAGCTTCGAAGTACACCTACCGGTGGAGGACCAGGTCGCTTCATCTTCTGCCAAACTTACAGGTCGCCCGATTAGTTAACGGCACTGCTTCAATTTAAAGTCACGCTAACTGATAGGCATCGGTGTAAGTTCGGCCGGCGGCGGCGCATCTGGGACGAGATAACTTTATGTTTCCTTTTGCTCTCGGTCGCTCCTCCGTTCTCCTCCGTACGCACGAGGCCCCATCGCCGCCGGCTCCACCATTATCATTCGTAACTTTCGCCGGCTCCACCATTGGCATTCGTAACTTTGGCCGACTCCACCAAAGGACATTTGATCGTAAGTAAGTTCGTCATTTGTCGAGATCGTAGATTTCGCCCGTAAGTTTGATTTTTTTTTTTTTTGATTCCTTGCTTATTTGAATTAGCAATAATGTAGAGGAAAGTTTTTCATGTTTTTCATAATAATTCTCCTAAAATTTGTCGTGGTTAGGGTATACAATATACTGGGATTAGGTAATTTGGTAGGTCATTTTTTGCGTTGCTTAATTGTTAAGTGAACAATATGTATTTTTGTAACGGATTTTGAGTGTATTGTTAGGTTTTGTTACAACATTGGTTGCTGAGCTAATAGTAGAATGAGTCAGGATCTCGTTTACTTAATTCTGTTTTATGACGGGCAACTGATCGTTGATGGTCAGTTCATTCCAAGTTATGATGGTGGAAATAATCGGTTCATGCGAGTATCGCGTCATACAAGCTTAGGAGATTTAAAACTAAAAGTGCTCAGGACTTTGCGTTATGACGTTGATAACTTGATGGAGATTACATGTCTCGTTTTCTAGGCGGATACATAGCTTGTCTTTGATGATGATGATGTTTGCGGTACTATATTGGGAAGCTTCCACCAAACATTGATTCTTTATGTGGAAATAAAACCACAGTGTACTCCTGCACCCGAAACTGACACTAATATTATGCCGCTGAATGTACACTCCGGTTATGCTCACTAGTTCGGTTGCAATTTGCTAAGATCTTATCATGAGCGAGATAGTGTAAGCTTTCATCTCGACATCCTTAATGTTTTTATTTTTTTTGTTTGTACGGTATCTTCTTTTTTAGCTAAATGATATATATTTAAATCTGAGCGAGACGCCTATTCAAGCGCGCATAATCAACCTAGTTCATCTAGACAACTACCTGATGATGAGTATGAAATGATGAATAGTGAATCAAGCACTGCATCTGATGATAGCGATGTTGCTGATGAGTCTTTCCTTAGTAATGCCAATTTATGTGACAGCAGTATCGGTCATGATCTTATTTGGAGTCATTATATCTGCAATTCGGCGGATCACGATGTAATGAATTCCACTTGTAATGCGTTACTATGTCGGACCACGTGGGATGCGAATATTGTGTTTGATGGTCCATCGATATCTCGTTTTGAGATGATGTCAAAGTTCGGTAGAGTTATATGAAGGTATGTGTTTCTCAAATAAGAATGAGCTTGATTATGATGGCGGTCCATTCATAATAATGTCAGTTAGATTCGTGACATCCAATCGAGAAGAATTTCCTTTGTTATATGTGCGCCAGCACAGACCTTGCCAATGGCGCACATGCTTGAGAAGCAAGAGGTTGGGAGGCCGGAGGTTATCAACTTTAGGTTCACCGCACACATGCGTTTCCACCATCAGTGGTTCAAGACATCACCAATGCACTTCTAAGTTTATTAGTTACTTCATAATGCCAGTAATGTGATTTAAAATTGACCTGAAACCTAGAGAGATCATAGGAAGGATGGAATCGAAATTTAACATCAAGGTCTTACATGAAGGCACGGGATGCGAGGCGTAAGAGTATCGAGCAATATTTGGGATGAGTCATATCTCACAGCATTGTTTATGGATTCCTTATGCTCTGCGTTGCCCGGCCTTGTTATAGGATTATGTCATCAGATACATACGGTTTGAAGGCATTACGGGCTTTTGGACCATCTATTCTTGGTTGGGGATATTGACACATTCTCGGCATGGGACGGGACGTTCCTTTTGGGCAAATATCGGGGTATGTTGCTCACAGTCATTGGTATTGATGCAAATAACGGTCTATTTCCCCTTGCTTTTGCAGTGGTCGAATCTGAGAATAACGAATCCTGGCTCTGGTTCATTATGTGCCTACAGCAACTGCTGTCAATTGTTTCATTGAGGGGCGATTTATGTGTAATCTTGGATAAGCATTCAGGGTTGGTTCGTGGGTGTCGCGATGTATTTCCATGGGCCGCACATCGTCATTGCTTACGACATCTAAGGGAAAACTTTAAGAAGGCAGTGAGGAGAATGGGTATTGCGGTGTTGAGTTTATGTGCAAAAAAATGTACTTGGCAGGCAGCACCGATGACATCAACATATTTAACCGCAACATGACTGACATAAAAAAAATTAAACTAGAAGCATATCAGTGGTTAGTAGAACGTGATGTTTAGAAGTGGACATTGATTCATGATGGTGGGAAGCGTTACGATACCATGACCACGAATGCATCAGAATGCTTTAATGGTGTACTTAAACGTGCACGTGGACTACCAATTCAAGCATTGATAACAGCAGTTTACTATAACATCGTGAGTCTATTCTATAAGTGAGCAAGTTCAATTGACTCAGACGAATTCACCTTCTCTCCACGAACCTAAACATTCCTAAGCAAATTTGAGCGGGAAGCTAGACATTTCCCACAGCCAGTGAATATTAACGCAAATGAGGTGCAAGTGTTGGACAGGAATTGTCTCTCCTTCAGAGTTGATTTCACAGAAGATCAATTCAGCTCATGCAGTTGTACACGAACAATGATTTATCATATGCCGTGTAGTCATACCATAGCAGCTCTAGTACATAGGAGAATCAATCATCTGGCTTATGTGTTAAGATACTACACCATGTCGATGTACGGGCAGACATACTCTTCTAACTTTCATGTGTTACATGATCGAAACACCTGGCCAGAGTACGATGCAGACCGGGGTCTACATCCTTTGATGCCGCCAGTGGTCAAAGTCGTGCAGCCACGCATCACGCGTACAAGAACACAATGGATGAGAGCGCATCACAAAGCAATCGCATGTAGTAGTTGTAAATCAATCGGCCATTACCGGACATCATGCCCACATAACCCTTCTAGTAGGCGGTGAGTTTAGTTTGTGTTTAGATATATCCTAACTGAATATGCATAGTTTTTCTTTGTCTCTGCAATTATATCAGTACTCTAATAAATTTTCATATTTTCTTAGTTATTATTTTCACATATTTACGTAGTAACATTTTAAACTGGTTTATCAGAAGAGTATATTTTGGAGACGGGATCTTTTTTTTTGACGCTCGATGACGCGTGGACTATCGGGCCGCCATCAATAAGTCCAAGCATATGATGCAGATCCGAGCTTGGCAATACATATCGAGACTGGGTCCGTGGCGCCAGAGCATATGTCACAGGATATGACCGCACGGCAACGTGATATGCCATCCACCCATGCCGATCAGACCATCTTCTTTCCAGAGCACCCGCCTCCGTACTATGGACAAGGCGACGCCACAGATTGGGTATCTCTACGACTCGCAACCGACATTGGATCGATGATGCGAGTCGCTCATCACCGCTGATCGTCTCGTACCGCCGAGCACTATACTCCGTGTGGTATCGCGATAAATTATGACGGCGCCGTCGAGCGATAGTGTTTAGAGGTGTCTTATTTTGTATAGTTGTTGCTGGATATTTTTATTGTTCACTTTTATCTGCATCTGTACTTGAATTTATTTTTGGCTTATGGATGAAATTTTTTTGTATCGTTTGATTACTAGTACATTTATAGCTGTTTGATCTATTTATATTTTCTGGTATCATTTGTTAACTAGTATTATAAGTTCATGTTACATCTGTTTGCATTTCCTGTACATCGTAAAAAAAAAGACATCTTGTTTTTTAAAAAAAATTCAGAGCAGGCAAGTCGCCTACTTATCGGGCGATTATTACACTTAGCCCAATCGCCGAATCCATTAACTTAACTTAGTGTCCGATCGATTATCGGCAATTTATGCCGTCGTCCGATAAGAAGGATACGGCTAGCCATCTGAATAGATTACCACGCCTATTTATTACGACTGTACCTATATTTAAATTTATTTTTATCATTTCTTAATATGTTAATTAAATTTAAAATATATTTAATTTAAAAATTTCGTCAATAGAATATCAGCTTGGTAAAGTCGTACGCGCTATCGAAATTCACAACTTCAAAGATCGCTTACATCTAGCCATGCCTTCGAGCGGAAGAAGGGTAGGAGAAATGGCTCGCTGAAGCTTCGGATCTAGAAAGGTTTGGGTGGGGAGTCGAGAGAAGCGACGGCGTAATCTTTCTGTTCGGCGAATTCAATGTACCGGATTCAATGCGGCGGCGGGGGCGGGCATGTAAAAAGTACACAAACAAATAAATAATTATGTCGGTCTTGTATTTAAATTTTTGTACATATATTATATTATATTTATAATTAAATTTGTTTAAATATCTCAAAAAAAATAAAAAATAAATAAACAACCATGTCCAATTTCGAATAGATCCTTGACCCTCCCTTTACTAGATATCGTACAGACGAGTCCATTACTTTAAAATTTAGAAAAATTCTTATGCATTTACATATTTAATACTTAAAATTTAATATTTACAATATAACACTTATGCATTACATGTCACCTAAAAAAAATTAAAAAGCTGATTGAGATCATTTTTATTTTTTATTTATATTTTACTTTAAAATAAAATACATTTAAAGTAAATTATTACTTTAAAAATACTCGACATTTAAATATTATTTTAAATATTTTTTAAAATAATATTATTTATTTCTAAAAATATTTTTAAAAAGACATATTAAATAGACAAGTTTTTAAAAATGATAAAAATTAAAAAAAAATCCATAAAAAAATTTGATCCTAAACAATCTCTGAGAGGCCATTTAGGATAACTTATTTTTTATTATTTTAACTTATTTTGTTTATATTATATTTTAAAATAAAACATTTTTATTTGTAACAATTATTTTAAAAAAATATTCAAACATTTAAAAATTGTTTTGAATGTTTTTAAAAATATTATTTATTTATAAAAAAATAAAAAAAAATTAAACTAATATAATTTTTAACAATAATATAAATATAAAATAAAATTGATCTTAAACATGCTTTAAATATTTATGTATTTACATTTTGATATTTACCTTCTTTGTCTGATAATTTAGGTCCATGGAAGTCCCATCATGATTAATTCTTGAATTATTTTTGAAGTTCCAAACTTTAAACATACATTATACAAATAAGGAGTTTAATACAGTGTGGATGGAATTTGAATTGTTTTTAAAGTTCAATTACTGAATGCTTACTATCAATTGCAGATGCCAAAATCAACACTTCTCAGTTCTAACCCTCTTCGGACGACTTGCTCATGGCTGGAACGAAATGGAAGCTTCACTTACTCTGAAATGGACGCTTCACCAGCTCATGGCTGGAACGAAACCAACCACCGGCCCAACCAACTCCCTCTGCCGCCGCCACCGCCGCCACCAGCAGCACTTCTTCCTCGCAGCGTCGATGACCTCAATAGCTTTGTTTGAGCGTCGTCAAATGATCTGAATAAAAAGAGGATATAACGATAGGGCTTGTTTTTTGAGAAATTTATGAAGTTTTAGGTCCAAGTGCTGTGCATGTAAATCTCCCTTCTTTTAATTCTTGGGGCTTTGTTTATGATGGTGGAGTGCTCTTCTCAGTTGAACTAGAAAGGTCAAAACTTGCATTTCATTTCATATGTTAGATGATGACAAGAGAGAATGGTAAGGGTACTTAAAAACACATTGATGTTCTAGCGAAATTCAACATGAAGTAAAGAACATCTTCATTTAGGAATGATTTATACCTGGAGCTATCACCAAATTGCTCACTTCTTTGATCAAGACCTTCAGCCAGCTAACATTCATCTTCATTAGCCTTCAGAAATGTTTTGCAACACAATTAAAAAGGAGTAGGTAATCACAGAAACAGGAGAGAGCACATTGCACAATAAATGGATCAATTTTTGCTGATATAATTTTCTAAAACAGAAGACAATGTGCAACATCTTCAGTATGAATTCATGTAAATGTAGGCTTTCCGTTCATTCATCGACAAGGATTGGCCTCAAATTAAAGACTCTTAATTGTTATGACATAGATTTTGCCCTTTACTGGCTTCTGAACTTAAAGAAGATTCTAGCAGGAGTAATCATCATGCCAAGAAACTTGTTAGAATTGGAACTGAATTGGCACTTTGCAGGGCAAAGCCTCATGTTGAATCTTTTGAAAGTAGGCCCTATAAATGTCTGATGGACAACATTCTCCACCATTTATTCATCAATATGAATTTTGATATTCCAACCCTTTTAGTCTTAGTAGATGTTATTCATGAGTACTCCATAAATAGCACTTTGTTCTTCAAATTGAATAGGATCGCAATACATCAAAAGGTTGTTCCCTCATCAATAATGAATTTGATCTTCTCTTAGACAGTCGAATGAATTTTGATTTGGTGATAATCAGAGAAGGCATCTAGGAATCTAAGACATGAGTGACTATCAAACCCATCATGCCAATACTTGGAGCGGGTTAGAATCATTTGTGCAAGCATTATCAATTTTATTAGAGTCCACACACATTGACTTAGATGCCAATGAGTGATAGATGCGAGAACCAAGTACATGTTCAAGCATTATCAATCTTAAAGTTCACAAACATCGGTTTAGATGCCGATGAGTGATAGATGTGTGAACCAACTACAAGTTAAATCTTTTAATGTAATGATGAAAAAATTAGCAATGAAAGTTCTCCTTTGCTGACGCCAAAGCCATCGTGCTATTGAATCTACCATGGTGCTCGATGGGGCTACTCAAACCCTTGCAATCATCGAGTGTCAACACCTTGAAAATTTCGGCAAAGAGGAAGAAGCTCTTAACATAGTTAACGACAGGGCTCCTCCAAAGAGGAAGAGGAAGTATCAATCGACTACTAATAGTACTTCCCAATAATTATTATTTCTCAACCAACAAATATTTCTAACCAATGATCTTATTTAATTGTTTAAAGAATTCACAATTCAGACCATAAAAGATATTATGTATCTATGTATACACACACAGATAAGAAAGTGAGAGATTCATATTCTTGGCTTGAGTATTTCCCCAATATAATAGCTAAGTGAGTTTCCCTTGGATGAGTACCCTTCTCAATTGTTACGATTGAGAGAGTCCCATAGATTTGGTGAGTGACTCTGTCCTTGTGCATTTTTCCCCTCTTGAAATCTAATTGCAATTATGCCTCATTTTCTTGGCTGCATCATTTAACATCTAAGATTGAAGACAAGATTCAATGATACACATCCCCTCACTACATGTTTGGTATTAGATAGCATATTTTTTGCATATAGGTTGCCAGGTTGAAAATGATAAAAATATGAGCGAACACCTTTGAGCTAAGACCATTGAACCCACCATTGTATAAGGAGGTAAAAACCTCATAATTGGCAATCGCGTGCTTATGTAATAGAGCATTATATCCAAAAATGACAATTTATCAAGATAAGCATGGTCTAAGTTTATGCATTTAGTTCAACCTCAATTCTATTTAATCGATCATAAAGAGGATAAATGTATTTGATAATAGCAATCAAGGCAAAGTAACTTTATTACAAAACCGGGTTGCGTGAATATTTTGAACAAAAGTTAAATCTATTCCTAATGCAGAGGATCTCAAAGGCAGCTCAAAGAGAGTAGGTTGAAGTACCGATAGTTTGATACTGATGGCACATGAAAAGAACTAGAAAGAAGAGCTCTTCACCAATCTCTCATCATCACTACTATTTTTATGGCAATGGCAAAAACAAGATCTTTACAATTGTAAGTGAGGAATTAGGATTAGATAGATTCTACACTCAAAATCTTATACCATAAAGTGGATAGACCTTAGGGTTATAAAATACTGTACAATGAGATTTTTATTATTGGAAAATATATCTATAATATAACATGCTCCTCTATATATTTTTTCATGTAATTCTTGACTTCCTATTTTTAATACACACACACACACACACACACATATATATATATAGATATATATAAAGAGAGATTGAGAGAGGGAAAAGTTTGTGGCTCACAGAACAAGGATCTGGAAGTAGCATTACAAAATAAAAGTAATGAACATCCACAAAAGCTAAAAGGCCTTATATCATAATCCAGCAATACACAATATCTCAACAGGTCTAACGTAAAAAGTCAAAGAAAGATACCCAGAGAAACCCTCAGAAAAAGCTAAAAAAACGATAGTCTCTAGCCAGCCCATATAAGACTTGAAGAAGATGCACCCTTGCAAAACAAAGCTCATCTGGCACTATGGAAAAATCAATATTCATTCATTTCACCTCCATCAATGTTCCACCAAGCCAAGTAGCTATCAAACTTCCTTATTTCACAATTTCACTTCACACAATCATAGCAATCCGTGGGACTAATAGATCAATGAAACTATTAGTGTCACCTAATCAATTTGTGAACAATATAATTATTCAACGACTATTATCCTAATATCTCATCAATCCAAGGACTATTGTATTTATTCTATAATTATTATTTCCTAATTTTGTATATTTTTATAAGCTCTCCTATAATTGTATGAATATTACATAAATATTTGAATTAAAAACTCAACTATTAATCTCCATTTCTTATCATGGTATCAACAGTCTAGGCTTTTTTTCTTTCTTTGTATTTCTAGTACTTATAGCCTTCATTGACACATTACGACAATCTTGTAGACTTTGTTGCCACATTATTTTCCTTTTTCTCCTTTGTAGCCTTTACTACTACATTGTTGCAAACATTTCTCATTGTTGTGAACTTCATCTTTGCATTCCCATAATTATGCGGCCTCTATGTTGCACTACATTTTTTTTCTATTTTCTTCCATATAGTTGCAAAGGTAAGTACTCAATATTTAAACATTTCATGAGTATCAAGATCCACAATGGTCTAATACTCACTTTCATTATTTTCAGAAGAATCATCATATTTAATAATTTTATGATCCACTAATTATGTCTCATCAACATTTAGCCATTTTCCTCAATCATTATACTTTTCTTCTTACTCCATATATTAATTAACATTGAATTTAAAATAAATAATAAATTAATAACACAACTAAGTAATCCATTATATTTAAATTATCTCTGAATTTTTTGAGGTGTGGCATTAGGCATATTAAATAATATAATATAATATAATATAATATAAATTTTTTAAATAACTTCGTAAAGGCATTGCCTCAAATGTCTCGAGGTTCAAGCCTCATGGCATATGTCTTTTAAAAAAAAGGCAAAGCCTCACTAGTGATAGGGATGCTTAACCCTCAAGATGCTTTTTATCTGAAATTTGAGGTGTGCCTCGAGAAGTGCACCTCGAGCGCCTTTTTAAACAAAGACCAACATACTATTGATCTCAAGTTCTCTTGGAATTATGAGATGCAATCTAAATCCAACAGGTGAGTCGTAAAATATCCATTCAACATACAAATTAAATATAAAAACTAATCTAAAGTGATCACAATTAATTTGCAGGTTCTTGAAAGGAAGAGTGAAATTGGTTATTTACTAGGTTTAGAAATATAAAAAGCTTGGTAGGAGCACTCAGAAAAATATCTGCAATAGATGAACAACTTGCTAACATTTTCATCAAAAGATTTTCTAGAACAACAATTTAAAATTTAAAATGTAACACAACATCTATTTATTAGCTTGATCATGGAAAAATCAATATCTATCATTTTTACCTCAATCAGTGTTCCACCAAGCCCATCATTTCTCCAACTTTCTTATTCACTTCACGTCATCTCAATAATCTATGGGATTATTAGTGCAGCCTCATAATACATAGATTTATGATTATTTTGTGAACTCATCAATCTAGGAACTATTGTAATTTTGTTCCTTAATTTTGTATGTTTACTATTAGAAAATTTCCTAAAATTATATGAATAATATACAAATTATTATAATGAAATAATCAATTAATTATCTCTAATTCTTGTCAGACACAATCACTCTCTAATTCTTGTAAGACAGAATCAAGGTAAGAAAAAAGTCAAGTATCCAACCATTTGTAAAGCAAATTTCCTCTCAAAGGGGAAGTCATAATTGATGATTCTCTAACAAAAAGTGTGAGTTATTGCATACATTACAAGCTTGTATACAAGGCACTCAACAAGCCATATGAAAAAGAAGAATTCAATACCTTAAATGGCTACACACAAAACAAAAACAAAAATCACACAAAAAGGAGATAAGGACGAGCAAATCAAAGCAATCCAAGGACTTATCCATTTCTAACTAATGTGGATGCTTCAAGAACATTGACGGGTAAATTTGATTTAATGATTAACTGCCAATATTATCTTATTTTCTTTAGCTATTTTAGACTAGGTTTCCTATAAATACTAGCTTCTACTAATTAATTACATTCATTCAAGTCTACCTAATCCAGAAAGAAACCTCTGCAAATAACACACTCTTTCTAACCCGAACAAATAGGCCAAGGTTTCTAGATCCTCCTCGAATTTGGTCAAAAGGGTTAAGCCCCTCCCCAAATGAACCCTAGACCATCCTTAGAGTTGTAATCGAGCAAGTATGTCATGGATTGAACTTGGCTTGGTCATATTATAAGCTATTCATATTCGACTCGAGCTCTAGCCATGCTTTCATATGTACACTCATGCTTAACTCGTTTAAATTTTTCAATGATCGTACTTGGATTTTCATGTTAAGTTATAAACGCATAATTTTTTAATATTAAACATACAAAATTTTTGGAATCAATTTCTAACTACCTTACATCAATTAAGATACTATACATTTTGCAAGTAAACTTTATTGCAATCAAATAACATGATTACATAAATTAGTACTAAAAAGCTAATAATTGAAATGAATAAATAAGCAAGAAGGGATTGCATTAAATACATATGCATATTCACTAATGATAAATAAATTAATTTGAAAAATATCAAAAAGCTCAAAAAATTATGAATGTGTACCTAAATAAAAAACATTTTGTGTAATTTAACTCCTCCAAAATAGTTGTCAGTTTTATCCAACTGAAGGTGATTTACCATAATTAAAAACTCAAAATAGAAAAAGATGTTTCAAATTCATTAAAAGAAGAAAAATGCATTAGTATTTTTCAACCTATATTACAATTAATATTAAAAATATTTTTTCATATTAAATCACTACATTGTTATAGGGTAGTAAAATTTATTTTTTAAATAAAAAATAAGAATTGAAAAAGAAAAAGATCTGATGAGTTAATTAATAAATTAGTTAATAAATAAATATTAATAAAATAATACTATTGATGTTAAATTATAACATATTATTGTTATAAAATAACACTATTGATGTTAAATTATAATTTTTATTTAATCAACTTTATTTAAATAATATATGAGCTATCATCGAGCTTAATATCAAATATTTAACAAGTTACTTATTGAATAATAAACGAGCTTATTGATGAACATAAATAAACAAGTTGACCGTGTTCAAATTTAGCTCATTTAACCTTTGAGTTTTCAAAAAATATTCCTAACTTATTTATTTATTAATTTGAACAAACTTGAGCTAGTATTAATCAAACTGAATTTGAGCTATTCATTGAGTTCATTATTAGTTTACAACCTTAACTATCCTTCTTTCTTACTATCCAAACAATATCTTCTCCATCACTCTCTCTCTCTCAAATACATCTTGCATGGAAGCCTAAAAGAAGTTGGGTGCATTTATAAGAGTAAAGTAGAAGGAAGGGAGAAGGACCAAAAGAGTTTTCAATCAAGCCATATACTCTTTGATTTCAAGAGAAGAGGTCATGGGTCCAAATCTGACTTATTATCTTCATTAAAAGTTAACATTCACCAGCTCTAGGTAGGAAATGTGATTTATAGCTGGAATTGTGCCCTCCTTATCTATAATTAGTATCATGCTTACTTATCTGTTAATGACCCTATACACAATTTTTTATTAATAAATTATTTTTGATAGGCTTCCATCCTTATAAAAATGGGGGACTCAAGGAGAATTCAAGGCAAATAAAAGAAAAGAAGGCAAAGAGTAAGCAAGCAAGTAGGAAACAAGAGTTAAAAAAAGTGAAGATTAAAGGCTCCGACCAAAAAAGCCATTTATGAGGCTTTAGTAAGGCTCAATATCTTCTAGTTTAGTTTACCACTATCAATAATTTCATCTTCTTAGTGCACAATTCTCTTAGAACACCAATTACATCATGTAAATCCAATAGCGTAACATATTGCAAGGAAGCTCCAATCTTAGTTTTCCTGTTGCATCAAGGCAATAACAACACATTATAAAAAATCTATTCTAAAACCTAATTCTATTACATATTTCAAATATCAAGACTAAACATAGATTTTGACCATTGAAATCTACAAACCTTTAGCACATCGCATAAAAGAGTGCATTCACTAATAAGCAATCCTTCAATCATTCATTAACAATAGATTAGAAAGTTCACAATGATATCAATAATTGGTTTGATTTTATGATAGAAAAAAATATATTTTAAAGACAAGTTTTGTGCTAAAGCTACGCATAAAATAGTCTATCGAGTAAAAAATGGATTTTCATGTTATTTATTATTCATGAAAGGTATATAATAGTAAAGAAGAACTGAATTAAAGAGAATTGAGTAAAAAAGATGCGTTAAACATATATTAAACCTCTAAATAATGATTTTGTTATAAGTAGTTATGAAGGGACTACAAAGTGTTCAATCACAGCATTATCACATCAAGAATCAACCTAAGTTTGTATTTTTTCCATATTTGTTATAATGATGCCTTTGAAATCTACCTAAATGCAAGCACCCCAATTTATACTATTTGCATATGATATATAATGATAAGTCAATCTTTTAAATCAAAAATTAGAACAACAGAAAATGTTTTAAAAGAAAAAGCAATTTAAAAAAAAGAAAAAAGACTAATTATATAATGCAATTTTAAGGGGCTGAGAAAGTAATAATTATCAATCAATATTACTTAAAAATGAGATGATACCTAAATATAATAAATATTTAAACCTATTATTTAAAAGAATAGGGATGGCATTGAGGATATGCCTTTTTATAATTAAAATTATGTAGTTAAAATAGAGAAGTTCATCAAAGTATTATACTGTGAAATAATAACATGAAGACTTAAAAGAAAATTTTGTAAAATAACAATTAAAACAACTATGACATATGGAGGAATGAGAATACTAACATGTTCATATTTTAATCTACGAATGAAAGAGTAAGAAATCATTATATAAAAGAGGTGGCGGGAATAGAACACATAGGAGATAAAAAAAATAGAAAATAAACTCAGGTTATTTAAGAATGTATAGGAAAGATAATAATGGCTCAAAAACATAAATGGGTATTATTAATCAGATATGTAAACAAGACAAGTAAATAGATCAAAGAGGAACAATAACTTAAGCCATAGAAAAGAGAACTGTGCAAATTATAACTAACGTTAAATATAGAAGGAAATAAATGTCAATGGAGAATTCAGTAAGCTGGTCTCACTAATTTGGATAAAGGTAATGAAATTGATGAAAAATCAAAATGCGAGATAATAAACTATGTTTATGCATGTAAAACAATTACATATGATCCTTAATACAATAAAAAGCCTTTTTCAGATAAAAACATTTTGTAAAAATTACCTTGTTTTTAACGATTGGACAAGGGCATAAGTCTGAAAATAATTGCTAAGCTGCACCACCAACTTTTCGCTTCCAATAAGATCCATGCGTGTCCTAAACCTATTCCATTGCAAGAACTGCAGTAGTGCGTGTCTCTTATGGTGGTGAAGCTACCGCAATCTCGAACATACTATTGCAGCATATTAGAAGTACTGCTTAACAAAAGAAAATATTTAAAAAAAATGTATGTCGCAACAAACATAGAGCCATTAGATTTTTCACGCATTACTGATGACTAAAGAGCTGTTTAGTTGGCTGAAAAAAGAATGCAGCGTAAAAGTAATTCAATGTAAAAAGAATGCAGCGTACTTGAAATAGTCTGAGATTGTTTAGATGGATGTAAATCGAATTCAAAAATTTATTTTTTGGTGTTTGGTTTGAGTCAAAAGTATAAGTAATGTAAATATCAAAAGTGATCTTCAACGGCGGGGAGCAGTGACCGGCAAGGAGCGATGGCTGGTGGTGGTGGCGGCCGCCGATGGCCGGGGGTAGTGATAATAGCGTCAATAGAGGAGGCAAAAAGCGGAAATGGCAGATGGCAGCTGGCGGCGACAACGGGCGGAGGTGGTAGGCGACAACTGGTAGCGACGACGGGTAGCGGCTCACTTTACACTGACTGGAATAAAGTAAAATCGTCCAAATCAATCGAAATCTTTTTTTCACTGAATTTAAACTAGATGGTGGAAAGGAAATACATTAGAATTTTACCTTACACTTATTTTTCAATCAGCCAAATAGGATGATTTCATTTTTCACTGAAAAATTATTTTCTTTTTTCAGCCAGCCAAGCAATCTCTAAATAAAATCAAGTCCATGTCTTAATATGAGCTCATTTCTTCAAATTAAATGAGAATAAAGCCACTAATTTGACAATATTCACTTCAAACAAAGAACACAAGTTGATGAAGATGAAAGGTGAACTTTACCTTTGAATTTGTAATAGTTAATACAAAGAGAATCAGGCCAAAAGAAATTCCAGTTGCACATGACTAAGACCCCAAAAATTTGGAGCAGTAACATGCAAGTGATAGACATCAACAAATCTTTGCTTTAATTTTATTTGCTCAAACTAGTTCCATTCGACCTTAATGAAAAAATACACCCTCTTTGTTGAAAAGCTGAAGTAAACACAAAAACTCTTCATTGGATACCTTGGAAGGTCTCTTCTCACCAAAACCTCCATCTTTCAATATGCTTACAATCTTCTCCTTAAACTTGAGAACTTCAGTTGAATTTTGACCCCCCAACACTAAATTGTTTGTGTCTATATCACCATCATCAAATTCATTATTGCCGTCAAGATCATAATCCATAACTTGATCTTCATATTCAACAGCTTTACAGTTTATGCTATTTGATTGTGACTTTTCATATAAATCCATGATTTTCTTCTTTTGCTTAAAAATGGCACAAAGAGTCTTGTTTCTATTACTAAAACATGTTCTAGTAAAACCCAGCCACTCATTTAGATTTATATCTGGTATATTCAGTTTGGGCTGGATTTGAACAAGAGAAGAGTCAACCTTGGGGCAAGGGACAAAATCTTTCTTGCTAACGTCCATTAGAAAGTCAACTGATGCCACCAATCTTACATTCACAGCTAGCCTGTTGAAATCAGACTCTCCTGGCTTAGCAAGAAGACGGCGAGCAAATTCCTTCTGGAGTAAGAGCGTTGCACTACGAAAACAGGACTTGTATGATCTGAGAAAGATTTTTGCTATTAAAGGGGATGATATTCCATATGGAATATTAGATACGCAGAGGTCAAAATGTGGAAGCTCCATCTTAAGCACATTTCCTGTGATAACCTGACCATCAATAAAAGGAAATAGAATGACCCTTCTTATTATATAAACAATTATTCATACATGGTTAATATTCATTTCAAAAAAATAAACAAATGCAAGAGGCTTACAACAAGCTTGTCTTCAAGTCCTAGTTTGGAGACTCGATTATGAAGGGCATCGACCATTCGCTCATCAATCTCAACAGCAATAACCTTTCTGGCAAGCTTAAGCAGCCTAACAGTTAGATTTCCCGTGCCAGGACCAATCTCAAGAACAGTGTCAGTGGGTAAAATTTTAGCTCTCCGAATGATGGAATCAAGAATTCGTGGGTTGGTAAGAATATGTTGCCCTCGACTCTTAAGAAGGCAAAAACGCTCTCCTTGCCATCCCTCCTTTTGCTTCAGCTTGTGATGATATTCTACATCCTCTTCTTGCCTGAACAATAATTGCTGACATAGGAGAGAAAGGTACTACTTAATGGAGATCTATCTAAGTATGTCATCTAGTAAATAGAAGCGCAAATGAAATAGGTATGAGGGATCACATTGGTGACGACTTTATCATAAAAATGCAATTCCAATGAGGTTTATTAGTATAAAATAAAAATTTAGGATGCAAACAAATTCTCGCAAACATTGACGTTCAAGCAACTTTGTGAAGGAAATGATCTAAAGGGCAGTTTGATGTAAAGTAGCACTTTTACAGACACCCCGAACAATTGCAGAACTTGAAAAGACTGTTGTTGGCTTATAATAAAATAAATCATGCCTAAAGAAAAGTTTTGCTCTTAAAATATATTTCTGAAAATATTAATGTGAGTAATCCCAGTAGACAGAAAGGAGTAGAAGAGAAAATCATATAATTTGGATCATAAATATTGCAAGAAAAAAAGGACCAAAGGAAGGGTAACATAAATGTGTTAATTATTGTCCTTCATGGAAAGAAGAAAAGAAATTGAAGCAGAAGATTAGAAAAGATATTTGGCATCAAAAGATGAAGATCGAAGACTACCTATGCTAAAAGAAACTTCAAATAACTCAATTTGAGACAGAACTAAAATCCACGAACAACGATTATTGGGATCTTTTAAATAGATAGATATTAGGAGTTACAAATCTATTACTTATCAAGAATATTGTCGTCAACATACAGCACAAAAAGATCATGATTGAAGTGACAAAAGCTTTGTTATACATATATGAGAAGTCATTGGCAGTAAATAAGATATTTCTAATGTCACGTGTCTTTAATCTTAAATTGGTAGAAGATGCCTCTGATAAAAGAGCATTAAGTTCAGTTATAATAAAATTTCATAACATAGTTTGTGCCTTGAATTTGTCAATGAATGCAACCACACAAAAGGTTCATGAACTCGTTAAATCTTGGATCCTATACAAGTATGTTTTCACAACATTTCACATAAAGAGTGGATGTCTAATGATTTTACTGAAAATTATGGGAAAGCCTACTTTGTTGATAATGAGCCCTCATGTATAATGTATGTGGGTGTTAGTGATGTTTAAATTAAAATTGCCAAAGAAACTATGTGGAAGCTTTACAAAGTGAAGCATAGTACATGATATAAAAGGTAATGTAATCACCATTCGATAGCCTGATGAAGAAGAATATAGCTCAATCTTCAATACTAGCATTTGAACAATAACTATAGGTACTATGACAGTAGCATGAGAAAGTAAAAATGACATATTATGACTTCAAACACCAAATTAGTGAGAGCAACAATAGAATTAATTACAGATTCTTAGTTTCATACACATAAGAGCAAGTAATGAAATATATGAATGAGAGAAGGATGGTCATTATATTCAAATGATAAGTTTTCAAATTTAAAGTTTAGATTTTTTGGGTTTTTTAGAATTATATTTATGGAAATCATAAATATGTTAGTTTTTCAAATATTATAAGGGAACCTAAAATTAAAAAATTGGAGATGGTACACTCCAATTTTGGGACCATCCCCATGGCATATTCGTTAGTGGTCCAATTTAATGCAGCATTTTTTTAAATAGAAATCTATCATATAAATTTTATAAAGATGCATAAGGCCCAGTACAAGACTTTAGAAAATATTCATTAAAAGAAACAAAACCCTTAATGCAAGAACCAAATGAAAATACAAGCCTAAGATATTTTTTTAAGAAATCAGCAACAGAGCAAGGAGTAGGAGTCAAACGCATGACCTAATGGTTGGGAGTTGGGATATAAATCACTAGGGTAAGACCCGACTCATTTTAATATAGCATCTACATCAATGGGTCCATCAGAAAAGTATGAGTTTATTATTTCAATAATAAATATAATGTGTTTGTTTCTTTAAAAGACGGGCAAGTCTAGTGGAAAATAGGATTAGTGAAAATATTAAATTTCTAAAATCAAATGATATGGGAGAGTATGACAACGAGTTTAGAGAATTTTGTGCAGCTAGTTGAATGCGTGTGGATAAGATAAACAAAATCACAACAATTTTGGAGTGTTGAAAGCATTTAGGGGACTTCAAGTAAAAAAAGGACAACAGCATGCTGTTGCATAAAGGATTTCTCATGACAATTGAACACATGCCATGAGCACTACAATTTATCTGATTAATAAAGAAACTTCAATTTCTTTGTGTTATATCAACCTCAAGTTTGGACTAACAAGAAGATAAATTTTGCTCATTTAAAGGTTTATGTAACCTTATATGCATATGAATTCCATTGGTACAAAAAGTTAGACCTCCTCAAATCGATTAAATTCTATTTCATTAGTTTTGCAAGTGATGATTTGGCGAAATATTTTAAGATGATCAAAACTAAAACATAATCAAAAGTTGAAATGTTATGTTGAATAAAAATATCATATACAAGACAAGACAAGTATAATAATATAAAGAGGTTTTTTCCACTAGTGAACATGTTGAACTGGATGAGATATATGAAAATGATGTGTAAGGAAGTAATCAAATGACTCCGCATACTTGAGATGCAAGTTGCAACCATGCTGAGCATGCCCATAATAGAGCTACGAAAATCTCAAAGAAATTTTAGCCTGGTCGTAGTTACTTAAATACTCTCCTTCTATTATTTATTGCTCACTGATGCAAGTAAACAAAAATGTTTTCAAAAAGCATTAAATGTTAAAAACATTGCTAAGTGGAAGCTTGCAATGAACGAAGACATGAACTCCTAAAAAAAATAATACTATTAAATTAGCAAATCTATCAATGGATAAAATTGCATTGTAAGACATTAATTTTTACAATGAAGAGGAGCACAATAAAAATATATATAAAATAAAACTTATGTCAAAAGAACTTCAACAAAAGAAATGTATTGATTTCAAAGTGATCCTTTTTCTATTGTTATGTTGTCCACTATTAGACTACTGTTAGGTATAGTAGCATTATAAAATTTAAAGATTCAATATCAAGATGTTTTTTTCATCCTAATTAAGAAGAAGACATTTGCATGATGCAGCTATGCAGTTTGAAAGTTAGTCATAGAAAAGGAAACATTGTTTGCAAATTGAACAATATCTTATATTGTTTACATAGATTTATCATTAGTGGTACTAAAATTGGCTGGGTTCATGCATCAAACTGACTTTATCAAATTTAAAAAATCATTATTGCCAAATTGAAGGTGATGGTAAAAGGTGTAGTAAATTGTTCATATATGTGAAAGACATGTGAACTGCAAGGTGTAAATATTAATGAAATCAATAAACTAAGAAAATAGTTGTCAAAAGAGTTGCGTATAAAAGACACGGGAGAGACAATGAAAATTCTCAAAATGAGAATTACTTGGACAAATTAATTGATATGTTGAAGCTAGCTCCAACTGATTATACTAAAGCGGCATTAGAAATATTTAATCTTAAAAAAATATTTAAATACCCCCTTAGCTAGCTACTTTAAGTCTTTAATGTCTTAAAGTAACAATCACTAAAAAATAATGAGGAAAGAGAATGAGTAATTCATTATACTTTTGACAATTAGGTTGCTAGAGTGTGAGAGTTGTTATAAGTCAAATAGTAGAAAAAAAACTTAAAGAGGTGATAAATAGGACAATATACTACCTAAAAGGTATTATAAGCACCACATTGATATTAACTAGATGTAACATAAATTAAAGCTTTGGAAATATTAATCTGTGTAGTGATTCAAATACTCAAAGAAGTACAGAATAATATATCTATACCTTGGATATGTCGCTATAAGTTTGGTGTCGTAGTTACAAAAAACAATAACATTGATAACCATTAAACTAAAAAATATTACATCTATTGAGGCTAGTAAAGAAATGATTTGACTAACTTGAAACAATTAAGAAAATAACAAAACAACACTCTTCTTCATTGTTACAATCATATTGTTATCCATTTTATTCAGAATACAGCATTATATTACAAGACAAATGATATTTAACTTAAATATCATTTAATTTGTGGTATGTTGGAAGAGAGTGTCTCATTGTGGAACAAAATTAAATGATTAGCAAACCTGCATAACATGCTAACAAAGATAATCATTGCTAAGAAATAGCAAAGCCTAAAAATTTGGTTGCATTCTACTATTGTAGATTACAACAACAACAACAACAACAACAACAAGCCTTAATCCCACTAGGTGGGGTCGGCTACATGAATCTTTTGTCTCCATTGTGTCCTATTATGTGTCAAATTCTCATTTAAATCAAGTATACTAAGATCATTTTTTATACATCTTAACCAAGTCTTTTAGGCTCTACATCTTTCTTAACATAAAATCTATAATCTACTCTCTAATCGGATCATCGGACGACGCTTTATGTGGCCAAACCATCTAAGGCGACTCCCTAATCTTATCTATCTACCACGGAACTACTCCAACTTTTTCACAAATATACTCATTTTGCATTTTATCTCTAAGAGTAAAGTCACTCATCCACCTCATCCTCGTACAACTTAGTCTTATATACTCTTTTATTGTCCAACATTCGCACCATAAGTCATTCTGGTCTTACCACCATCTTATAAAATTTTTCCTTAAGTTTAAGTGGAACTTTTCTATCACATAATAGGCCAAATGCATTCCTCCACTTCAACCATCCAACTTGAATTCTACTAATAACATCTTCATCTATTTCACCATCATTTTGAGCAATAGAGCCTAAATATCTCACTCTTATTAATGACTTGTTCACCTAATGTCACAACACTATCACTAGAACTTCTACAACTAAAATTACACTCCATATATTCAGTTTTCGATCTACTTAAACGAAAACCTTTAGACTCTAGAGTTGACCTCCATAATTCAAGTTTCTGTTGGACTCCCTCTCTAGTCTTATCAACAAGAAGAATGTCATCAACAAAAAGCATGCACTAAGGAACATCTTCTTGTAAATGCCTAGTAAGAACATCCATAACTAAAATAAAAAGATAAAGGCTTAAAGCTAATCCTTGATGTAATCCAACTGAAATAGGAAAATATTTTGTCAATCCTCCTTGTGTTTGGACACAAGTAATTCTAATATACATATCCTTAATGACTTGAATATAACCAATATTAACTCTTTTCGTTCAGAACTCTCCAAAGAACATCTCTTGAAACTTTATCATAAAACTTTCTCAAATCAATAAATATCATATGTAGATCATCCTTACTTTCTATGCTTCTCCATCAAACCCCTTAACAAATGTATAGCATCCATAGTAGATCTACGGCATGAAACCAAACTGAGAAACTTTTGTATGACGTAACTTATGCTCATTACTCTCCATAATTTTAATGTATGGCACATTAACTTAATTCCTCTATAATTTGTACACTCTTGTGCATCACATTTATTCTTAAATATAAGAATCAACAAACTCTTTCTCCACTCATCTGACATCTTTTTAGTATTTAAAATAACATTAAAAGATTTGTAAAAAAATTCCTTGATCTCCTAAACATTTCTACATTGGAATATTATTCGGTCCTACATTTTCCACATTTCATTTTCTTTAAAGCTTCATTAACTTCGGATTTACTAATCTGACGATAAAATAAAATTTCTATTTTTTGTTTAGGGTGTTAACGTTCTAAAATCAATCGTACTTTCATCCTTCATTGAAAAATTTATCAAAAAACCTATTTTCAATATCATTATCTAAAAAAAGCATTTTATTATTTTCATCTTTAATCCAACTATATCTTTACTTCTCCTATCTTTTTTTGTTAACTTTACTTATACATCTTTCATCTTTGGTCTAATATATTGTATAAATCACTAAAAAAATTTGTTTTGCATTATATCTTTTTAGAATCTCTACAAGCACTTTATATCTTTCCCAATTCTTCAAGTTTTACATCTAAACCAAGTTTTGTAACAATACTTCTTATTTTTATCTTTTCTTGCACACTTTGACTCCACCAACTATTCTTATTAAAGGCTTTTCCTTTTTTTGATTCTCCGGCATCTTTAAGAACTGCTTAATTTCACTTATTTTTTCCTAATGTTAACTTCCCTGAACATCCTAAATTATAATCTCTTGTATTTTCTTAAAAATATTTTTATTTGTGTTCTTTAAGTTATCTAATTATGGACAATAATTTAGTTTATTTTTTCTCTTACGACCTTTCATCTTAAAATCTAAAACAATCGATGTTTCTTAGATTTTCACTGAATACCTTACAATCTTTACAATCTACGATCTATTTTTCTTATCGAAAATAATCAATCTGTTTCTTATATCCATTTTATAAGTAATAATATTTCTCTCTTTTCTTAAATAAAGTGTTAATTCTACAAAATCATAAACTAAAGAAAATCTAATATAGTCCTACCTTCTTAATTCAAATCCATAACCAGCTGAATCTTTAAAATCTTCTACCACTCTACCAACATATCCATTTAAATCTCTTCCAATAAATATTTTTTCTTCAAGAGGTATATTTTGTATTAATCCCTCTAATTCATTCCAAAATTTTCTTGTCTTCTCTAAACCTACTTGAGGAGCGTAAGACATAACATCGTTGATAATCTTAGTATTAACAATAATCTTTAAAGCTATAATTATATCTCCACATTTATTAATTTATAACATTATCCTTCAAACTTTTATCTATAATCACACATACACCATTTCTAGTTCGACTTTTACCTGAATACCAAAGTTTAAAACCTAAACTATCAATCTCCTTGGCCTTCTCCCCAACCCATTTAGTTTTTGAACACATAAAATATTTATCTTTCATGAACCATAATATCTATTAATTCCATTAATTTACCAGAAAGACATATATTCCAAGATCCTAATTCTAGTTTCATGGACCAACTTCTTTGCCATTCGTCCATAATGTGGAACCCTTATTTAACATTATTTGCACAGCGCCGTTGACTCAGCACATTTTTCACGTATTCAAGCCATATAAGCGTCGATTCAGGGGCGTACAAGATAACACAATGATTTAAAGGATTCATGTCATGATTATTTCGACAAGTTTTACGCTGGCTGTCGACTACCTAACACAACCCTCCACTTTTCACATCCGGACTTGGGACCGTCTATTGTAGATTATACTAAAAAAAATTTAAACTTAGTTTGTTTTTTAATTAGTCGCCTCCTCAACTCCTATAAATAGAATAGCTAAAGTGTAAATTATAAGCATGATTTATTCTCCTTGTCATGGTATTTCTGGTGAAAGAAACAAAGAGATTTGAGGGGTGCAGAAGGGATTGCATTGAGTGAGCGAGTTTGGTTTAATAAAAAGCAAGTAAAAAGAAAAATTGAGGAGGAAAATAACGAAAAGAGAAAGAGAGAGAGGGGAAGAGAAGATAATTGTTGGCTCTCTTGTTAATAAATGTAGTGAACTGTCTCGATGAGATGAAAGTAAGATAATATTTCAAACAAGTGTGGTAATGGCATCAGTGGTGCCAGAAAAATCATATTGCTGTGAACTTGAAATATTACTAAAGATTATTGGTATCTTTCATCTTCAAATAACTTAACTTGCTATTTGTTCCCTAGTATTATCTCAAAGCACAAAAGGATTGTGATAATTTTGATCTAATATTCTCATAAGGCTGTAAATATTTTCATTCTATTAGAAGCATAAACTATATAATATTGTCAAACCATATAATTTTAAATCTTCTATTTTCACCATTTTAGGAGTTTTCTTTTCATCCTCACTTTTATTCTCCCGATTATTTTTCCCAACTAAAAACACAAAATGCACAATTTGTTATCATTACAATAAAATTGGCATTTATGCGTAGTAAAAAATCCCTTTAGAACAACTAGCCAGATGAATCATTTGTAGTTACATGTGGGTCACCTGCTCCTTAGTGTGTTGAGAAGGTAAAGGAGTTAATATACTAGTAGTTGGCGAATTGGCTCTAACATAAATCATAATAATTTACATGTATCAATGTATATTACACAATAGTATGTTCAACAAGATATAATAGACATTTCATGAGGAACCTATGGTGCTCTCCTCTTTAGCAAAAGAAACACCTTCCATATGAGTCAATAGTGTAAAATAGCGCAAACTATAGAAAGTGACATAGTGAGTACACCTCTTGTGCAATTGTCATGACAAGATAAAGAAAGAAAAAGTAGAACACACTAAATGAGTTATTGCTAATTGTACATAGAACGAATAATGCATGCCATTTTGTCTGGTTTGATTTTTTTATTGGTTTTTGAATTATCTCAGTTCAAATTTTCCAATTAAAGGACCTAGGAAAGATTTAATTTAAAGCATATTAAGTATTTTGTTTCCAATTTAGGTTGTTTGCTTCAACAACACAAGGCAACAGAGTCACTTAGTTTCATTTGAAAGTTGTGACATGTCTTTATGAATGACTATAAATTGGATAGTGAAATGAATGTAGAGAATGAATAAGTATTTGGTGATGAAGAGTTGACAGAGTACAATCATAAAAGCTAGTGTGACTATGAAAGAAATTATACCATTTCAAATAAAAGAAAAAAAAAGAGAAAAAAAATCTTCATTTAGATTTACTAAACTTGATAGGGTGGCGAGAGACGAAAGATAATGATAAGGGACGAAACAAGGCTACATTGGTTTATGATAATTCTCATGATGACTAGATCAATTTTTTAAAATGGGATTTATAAACAAATTATTTCTTATATTTTGAGCCTGAGCACTAAAGTTTAGCACTTTGGAGTAATATTATGCATTGCTACAACTATGGCAGTTATGTTTGTAAATCTAATTGCTTTCCCTTCCATGACTTTGTTTTTAAAATTTATTGTCTTTCAATAGCCTTCATGTATATAAAAGCAACCTTCTATTTCATATATATGATATTATGTTTTCTTGTTTTTACGATTTTTCTCTTAAATTATCAAATAATTGATATATTATTTATGATTTTTTTTATTTGTGCTATTTTTTTAAAAATGCATGCCCCATGTTATGTCTTATGTGTTGTAGCTCCTGGAGATGCTTACGCCTTAGCGAACTACCTCTATTGACAAGTAAAGTGCCTACTAAAGAAAAGGTAGTAGCATGAATTCACTAATTAAATGCATTGTAATGGCTATCTTTTTATAACATGAATCTTCTGATAACAACCTTGGCACCAACACTCGGTAAACATATAGCTAGCCTTTTCTCTAGAAAATATACGAATATTAAAACCATAATAATTACAAAAATAGTTGAAAGAGTGATGGCAAAAACCTACCTGAAACTAGGCCCTTCATAGAAAAAAAATTTCTTTTCAGATTTCTTGTTCTCCCTTAAAAATGATCTATCATTAACAGTATCATCTTTATGAGCAACGCAGCAGAACTCCAAACTGTCCTCTTCTTGTTTGCTGACAATTACTGATAGTGAAATGCCAAACTGGCTGGGCCTTGAAATGTCTCCCTCCTCATCATCATCACTAATCCAAAAATTGTTTCATACTCCTTTTCAGTCGCAACTTTCTCCAGATGACAGTTTTTCATAATCCCGGTAGAAATCGTGCTCCTTTTGACTTAGGTTATGAAAGGAAACACTTCAGGCATTTCCTTTATCTAGGATATTTTTTCAATAGAAAAGGTAATAAATTTTACAAGCTATATAGATGATGAATCCATCTTTCACACTCATTCGCACTCAATTTAGCAAGGTTTAAGGGAGGCTGTTTGCTGTAGTAAAAACAAATATTTACTAAAATAGATAATGAAGATAAGCTCGAGCTTACCTGGTCATGCTCACCGCATTTGATCTCGTCATCTGAAATTGGAAGCAGATCAACATCGGAAGACGGTTTACTTGAACTGGAAGAGAAATTAGTCTTGGAGAAGAAGAAAAGCGGCGCTCTACATGCGACGGTTTCTTGGGATAAGACGCTACTCGAGGAGTGCTTGAAGAAGGAGGACCAGTAATTATGGAAGCCTCTTCCCATGGTGCCACAGACGGGAGGAACCGTCGACATAGCGAGCCGGTAGAGAACGGCAGACGAGAATAACATCGCGCTCCACCGGAAGCACAAAAAGAACGGAAATGTGAAGAACATCACAGTTTCGCTAGGTTTAAAAGAAGACTGTACCGAGGAGGAACCCGAAGGAGACTTCGAACGAAATATAATATAATAATATTAAAATTATGGGGGATTTATATACATACCACATAATTCTTAGAATTATGAATTTATGTATTTCACATCTAAACTTTAATTTTTACTTAAATAACACTTAAATCTTTATTATTACATCAAAATATCACCCTTGTTATTTTTTTCAAGTGAAATACATTTTTTTGAGTATAGAAAAAGTACTAGTTTTGTAAATATTCAAATTTGGATGTGAAATATATAAATGCAGAAAAATTAGGTGGTATGTATGTAAATTGCCCTAAAATTATTTGTCTTAAAAGAAGTTCAAACGGTTTTCTATGTAAATAATGAAATTTAAGTGTAAAATATATAAATTTTAATATTTTAAGTGCTATAAAAATATTATAATATTTTCACTAATCTTGATAAATAAGTAATAATTTACATATATAAAAATTTTACTTTAAATTCTTCATAATAATGAAAATTATAAAAATACTATCTTATTTAATTTGAGGCTAATAATCTTATTATACGTATACGTGACATTAAACGTAATTATACAATACTTTCCAGTCATAGTTTTTATATTAGTTCTTTATTGTGGCATATTATTGAAATTTTTATTGTATCTATCTTATAATATGTTATTTTATTATTATTGTGATTGCACTTTGCTTTATCATTTACTATTTTAATTGTTGAAACATAGTCTGTTGTATCTAATCATGGTTTAAAAAATAAAAATAAAAATAATAATTTTTACTAAAAATTATGAGAAAAAATATCCAGACGGAGATTTTATATGCATCACTAAAATCATTTATATTTTTATAAACTAAAAAAAATATCACATAAATCTTATGTATTTATAAATCAAAAATTAAAAAGTTAAATATTTATTTATCTAATATTTTTTTATGCTTTAAAAAATATATTTCATTTTTTAAAAATAAGTGATGATGATATTTTTGATGTGATATTGAAGACTGAGTATTATATATATATAAAAATTGAAGTTTACGTATTAGATATGTAAATACATAAAAATTGTGTGAGATTTATGTAAATCTCCCAAATATTTAAGAGTGAAACATAAATAATAAATATATCAACACCCTTCCATTGGAGCAGACTATAAATGTTAGAAGGAGTTTATAATTGCAGCAAATAAATGCTGAAAGCTCAAATTGTAAATATTAATAAAGGGTTAGTGATTGGCATAAAGTAAAATAAAAAAGATAAAAATATCAGCTCATCAAAATAAATAAAATATTAAATAAATATTCTAATAAATAAAAAGTACGTATCTACTTTTTTTTTGGAATGGGTATCCACTCAACACCTCATCCATCTTGTGGGTGAGGATGTTGTTAATAATCCCAGATTAGCATCATTCATTCCCACATACGGCTCACTGACTTTCCCACTACGAATAGGCCCACTCTGAGAGGAATTGAATCTACCGAGAAGTTCACCTCTCAACCAAGCAGAGACGGTGGGTACGTACTTATCTACTTTGAACTAAAGGAAGAAATATTTTAAAGTTTTTTAACATGAATTGTCAGCTAACTATCAGTATTATATTATAGTGATATGATATAATGTATTTTGTGAAAAAGACAAAGGGGAGCTATTTAAAATATTAAACATACAGGCGGATTGGGTAAGTCTTTTTGCAAAAATTAAGGACTTAGCCCAAATTTCATTACAGTGAGGATAAAGAAAGAAATACAATGACAAAAGATCAAAACTTCCTGCAAGGAAAAAGCCTATGCAACGAAAGGAAAGAAAAGAAAAACAGTAACAAACTACCAGGACTCGGAAAAACCTCCTTAGATGAACAAAGATCGTTCAATCTCGAAGAATAAATCCAATGAGATAGAAAGAAACTTGCCTCGTCTTAACGACGGCCAAAACTACTCTCCAAGGTAACCTTCAAAGAAAATGGAAAAAGTTGTAGGGAAACTAGCAAAATAAAAAGGTTACCCGGTTGCAGAAGAGGACTCCAGGAGAAGACGACGAAAGAATATCAGTTAACATATAGAATGGGATTTCATCATCGTCCCAGTGTACCTGTATACCTCCGCAAAGATTCTTTCCCACGGCCAAAACATAACCAAAAAGGAAAAGACTCCATTTAAGCTTCATCTTTTCTCCATTTGAGCAACAGTTGATACACGTGGGCTGGCAGGTGACTTAAATTTCCATCTTTTAAGCTTGTCAGCAACAGCAGATTTTATCTGGGTAAGGATGAGAGAGTATGGAACATCTATGCCACAATGCAACATTCGATTCCTCGTCTTCCAAATGTGATAGACAGTAATAGTCGTTATGAGAAAACTCAGTCTTTTGATAGCCGTATGATCAGGACTGTTAATTGAGCTAATGACTAACTGAAGAGTTTGTTGTATTTGAAAGAAAAAACCATTAGGGAGTAAGGCACAAATCAGTCCCATAGAAAGTAGACATCCAAAAAACAAGTGAGCATGAGATTCATCAGCCAATTTGCAAAAACAGCGAGGGATGGGAGAACCCAAGCTCTTTTTGGAATAAACATTCGAGGTCTGGAGACCGCCCATATAGGTCATCTTGCACAATATGACATAATTAACATCATAGCCCTTAAACTAAATCTCTCCCTGCCAATAAACCGAAAGAAGGTGAGAAAATAGGGAGGATTTAATCATTCTTGAATTAATATGTTTATGTCCCTGCCAGAGGATGTCATCATCAGCAGAAGAGCAAGAAATACTCTTGATCTTATAATAACAACTAGGGTAATTAGATTTCAGGAGTTCTTGCAATAGCCACTGTCCATTATATATTATTGATTTTACAAGAGAGGAGGAAGGCTGAACACAGAAAAGCAAACAAGACTTAGAATCTCCAAAAGAGAGTGGCCAACACACCAAGGATTGAAAAAAAAGGGAGAATAAATGCCTGTTTCCCAAATTGAATTCCAAATTCCCTCTAACCTGCGAGGCAACAGCTTTTAAGCTCTTCTATAATGGGGAAGCTCCAATAAAAAAATTGTTCTAAATGGAACCATATTTGTTAAATAACCACAAGCCCAACTGAGATGAATGATTGATAGTTTTCCATTGGGTTTTGATTTTACAAATCTGATTCAAGGAAGTGGTCGAATTGAGGCCAATTCCTCCCTTTTCTCTTGGAATGGTAGCCTCCATCCATGAAATAGTATAGAACTTCTTAGAATTCCCACTATGATAAAAGAAGTTAGCTCTTATAGCCGAGATTTTTTTAACCCTTTTGGACAAGCCACATACCTAAACCAAAAATTCAAATTGTTGTTGATAATAGCTCTGAGCAATTGGAATCTACCTCCATAAGAAAGGATCTTGCTCTTATGGGTTCCGAAAATTCACCACCGACCTCTCGATGAAGAGGATAAGTTAAATGTCGGTGAAATTTTCAGAAAGCATATGAAATAGTAGATAAGACACTGCCCAGAGATTTTCACTCTCATTTTGTGAAGATTTTAGATCTGGTTACGGGTTTCCAATAGGCGCAAGCACCTGTAGTTAATTACCCCTCTCAATGCTGAGAGATAACTTTCAATTAAGGCTAGTCGTGATCGCTAAATGTGTGGCATATAGTAACAGTATGTGTAGTTTTGGAAATCATTATATTTAACTTAAAGCAGAAGGTTGGGGGAACGATGACGCCTCGTCCCAGATCCCATGGTTTCATCGGCCTCCCGTCACTATAATCGAGAAGGTAGTCAACCCAACCGATGAAGGATCGCTGTCGAAGTGGTTCGTCGTCAAGGAACCTGTAAACCCGAGGTGGTGTTTATCTAAGGTGACAAGCTTAAGTCAACCTTAACTGATAGATAGTTTTTTACCCTATCAAGTGTACTCTATAATTCATAACTCTGGATACATATTTTGAGATTTAAGCTTTAGACTATCTTGAGATGAATGAGAAATATATCTTTTCATGTACTTTGCAAAATGATTCTCCTCTAATTTTTTTTATCCTCATATTATTGTTCTTTAGTGAGGTGGGTCTCACAGGGAGATTCTTTCTCTTCATTATAAATAGAAGGGGATGAGAATTCATTTTAACCATCCATCTCATTTATAATTTACTTCTTGGTTGATTGCTTTGAAGATTTAGAGAAAATCATTCAAGTGTTTGGTAATAGGTACATTCATTCCTTTCTTTCCTTTTGTTCCTCCTCCTCTTCTTATCTCTTTTTTTTAACACCTTATAAGATTTTCATTTACATTTGTCTTTAGTCATCATCTTCATTATAATATTTAATTATCTTTTAACTTATTTTTAATTTAATTTATGCCACTTAATTACTTAAGATACGGTTACTTTTGTCTCTTATAAATCCAAAGTTTAGTAAAAATTTCGGCAGCATCTCCCCTTGTCGGGAGAATTCTATCAAAATTAGGTCTACCCATCTGTCTAAAAAAGTGCGCATGGGTTATATTTTGCAACATCGCGATCGTAAATTCTCCAACTTACCCGTCTAAAAAGATGCACATAGACTTTTTAAACACATGCATAAAATCAAACATAGGGGGTGTTTGGTAACATATTAAATTTATTTCAAGTAAGATTTAGTAAATCCACTGCATCTGGATTTAGTAAATCTTAAGCTGTTAAATCCTGAAAAATATTTGGTAACGGATTGGTTAAATCTTGCTAAATTCATAGAGATGTTTGGTAAGTTATTTAAGGATTTATAAGTTTGTTAGGATTTAAAAAAGTTTTTTTTTAATTAATAAATCATTAATAGAACACAATTAAAACTAACTTAAATATATATTAATTAATCAATTAATAGTATTAATATTAATTTAAAGTACTATGTATTAATATTAACTATTAATTAATTAAAATTAATAGCTATTAAATTCTATTAGTAGATTAATATTTTAGGAATTAAACTATATTAAAGCATGTGAAGTGAGAAAATCATACGAACTCTTCCAAATTATCAATTAGTTAACTATCAAACTTATAACAATTATAATTATATTTATTAAATTATAATTTAATTTTAATAACTTATAAGTTAATCTTAAATAATATTTTATTAAATCAATTTAAATAAAATTAAATTAAATTAAAAACTATCAATTATTATATTAGATAAAATTACTTAAATCTAATTAATAATTACAATTAATAAATTATAATCAACTTATAATTACATATTAATAAATAATTAATACTATTAAATTAAAATTAATTTTATCATAATATTTTAATTAAAAAAATAGTAATTAAATTAATTATTTAAAATTAAGATTTTTTAAAAAGATTAAAGAAAAAAATCATTTACACACACAATTCTTTTATATCTATATATCTAATACCTTATTATAAATATTTACATATATATATATATAATATTTAAATTTTTATTATTATAATAAAAATAATCTTTTTCTTAATTTTTTAAAATAAAATTTAACTTTTGAAGCATAAGAAATATATTATATTTATATATATGAAATTTTAAATGTTAAATATATAAATGTATAAAATTTATATGCTATATATATAAATTTTCCTAAAAAATGATAACTGAATTTTCTCTCTCTCTCCGTCTCTCGTGGGCAGTTTCTCTCTCTCCCTCCGCCCAGTTCAAATAGAATTTACTAAATTCGAGATTTAAGAGAATTTATGAAATTTTTTGAATTTACAGGATTTATTAAATTCGTGATTTAGTAAATCTATTTTTTATATTTGACAGAATTTATTGAATTTAACACTCTAAATCTTAAGTAAATCCAAGCACCCCCTGATATATTTTGTATATTCATATACATTTCATTTATATCTTTGCAAGTGAGGTGGCAACCAATATATATATATATATATATATTCACTGTTTGGATTTTTGCCTTTTTTTTTTTTTTTGCTCTGTATATCACTGGAAGAGAGAGAGAGAGAAACTTTGCTGTAGGAAGAAAGAAAATAATTTTTTTTGAACTATCTGTTCACATGCAGAGAGAGAGAGAGAGAGAGAGAGAGAGAGAGGAGAAAGAGGATGAGAGAGTTAAAGAGGACAAACAAATTAAAAAAAAATCTTTCGGTTCAAAGAGAGAGAGAGAGCTGGTGGTTTACTGGATGGAAGAGGAGCTCGGCTTGACTGTTGTTCCGATGTGGAGAGTTGGGTTAGCTTCTTAGTTGAGGAAGTGAGAGAATGGGGTTGGTTTGCTGCATAGAGGAGATGAGGACGGCAAGAGAGAGAGGAAAGACAGCAGGAAGGTTCACTGGCTGCTGGTTTCGCGTGAATAGCTGCGACCGAGGGATGGATCACTGTAAGGGGGTGTGGCTCGAACTCTAAGGGGGTGTTTGGCAACGGATTGGATTTATTTCAAGTAGGATTTATTAAATCCAGTACATCTGGATTTAGTAAATCAGTTAAATCCTGAAAAGTGTTTGGAAACAGATTTATTAAATCCTGCTAAATCCAGAAAGATGTTTGGTAATTTATTTGAGGATTTAAATCTGTTATAATTAAATAATATTTTTAAAAGAATAAGAACCTAAATAAAAAAAGAATCTAATATTGAAATTAAAATTCATCATTTAATAAAGATATCATGTTCATTATAAAATATAAATAAATATTACATTATTTAGATCTAATAAAAATTATAATTCTCTTTTTTTTAATTTAAATGATATTTATTTTTATCATCTAATTTATTATTATTATAGTTTCTTAAATTAAAATCATCCTCTATCTCTTTATAAGTAAATTAGCTCAATAACCTATTCAAATTCTAGCTCAAATTTGATTAATAATTAATCAAGTAAATCAAGCTCAAATTAAGAATAACTTGAGATCAATTAGATATCACTCATCTCAAATCTAATCTTCTCATTAAAAAAAAATAATTCAAATGAGGATTTGCTAATCAAATTTTAATTAAAATGAATTTTAAAATAAAATACTACATAAAATTCCCTTTTAATTATTTAACATTAATCTATCAATCAATATCTAAAGAGGAACGACGACGCACGAGAGATCTCGGATCGACCTTTCGCATCTCTCACCGGCGTCACTCCTCCTCGTTCGGATGCGAATAGTTCGCCAATCGAGTGCTCCCGCGTCGTTGGCGGCGCCAATCAGTCAAGTAAGTTCTACCAAAATAAGAGCGAACGGTTGAGAGGATGATCGCGTGCGATTGAGGAGAGAAGAGTGCTTTGATTCCCCTCTCGCGTTAGTCTCTAAATCGTTAAATCCGGAATGTTATCATCGGATGATTCGATTCGATTTAATGGGATTACTAAATCGCCGGAAGGTGTTTGGTAGGATTTTGATTTAGATGGCTAAATCCAGTAAATCACTACCCAAACAACGTATTTATTAGAAATTTAGTCATCTAAATCCCGTAAATCCTACTAAACACCCTTCGAGGATTTAGTAAATCCGTCTTTGCTGTAAATCCGATAAATCCAGAAATCGGGGTAAATCCCGGATTTATTAAATCCGCCGATTTGACGGATTTAATGAAATTTAGAGATCGACGAACCTCGCTGTATGGCGGGAATCGGTTGTCGAGGGAACCAGCAGGATTTGACAAGGGATTTGGGCGTTTCCATATGGAGCTGTTTCTAAATCTCCTCTCGCCGAGGCTATCCGTTGTTTGCGCCGCTGTTTACCTCCTCCTTTCCCTCCGGAGCGGGCTTGCGACCTCGCACCAAAATCAGCGTTTGCATTGATTTGGGCTGCTGACATCTCTTATTGGAGTTGGCTCCCGTAGTTTCAACTGCAGGCAAGTCCGGTTGGACTGCACCTTTTAATTAAAATGGCTTTTTCAAAAAAAAACTCATGAAAGTATGATTTTTAAAAACTGTAATTTATAATATAAACATTTAAAAAAATCATAATTTTTATAATTATCACGTATTAGTATATTTGCTTGTAAAAAAAATAGAGAATAAATAAAAATATGGCAATGACTTTAAATATATATAATGACAAAGCTATCCCAAATAATTCTTTAGAGGCATGCTACTGTATTTTGTTTTATTATTTCATATTTATTTAAAACTTGTACAAACATATTTTATTTATATAAAAAAATATATACAACCAAAATATATATTTGATATTTTCGTTTTTTATTTATCTAAATTATCCTCTAAGAAAAAACTTATGTTCCCACTAAATTTTTATCTCAATTTTTAAATTTGAATATTAAATATTAATTATTAATATTTTATAATGATCATGATATTTTGCCAAATGATAAATTTTAATTTTAATATTATATTTTTTTTATTTATATTTTTATTCTTTAAAAAAATATTATTTAATTATAACAGATTTAAATCTTTAAATAATTTATCAAATATTTTTCTTAATTTAACAGAATTTAATAAATCTGTTGTTAAATATTTTTTAGAATTTAAAAGTTCAAAATTTATTAAATTCAGATGTACTGAATTTAATAAATCCTAGTTAAAATAAATTCAATCCTTGTCAAACACCCCCTAAGTGAAGGGAGACGGAGTTTACGTAGTTCGGCTGGTGGGACGTTCGCCGAAGGGCAGAAAGCAGAGAAAGGGATTAAAGGGAAGGCTTGAGGTTAGAGGTCGGGATGTGCTAATGAGAACGAGAGAAAGGGTCGCTGCGCTTCTCCTCGCGGTTGAAGTTCCACCTGAAAGGAAGAAACTTGAAAGGAAGAAGTGACGGACAGGAGGCGAGCGCGGTCGTGTTGAGATGTGTTTTTTTTTTTATCCCGGAGACTGCTGGGAGCCTGGGCTATATTCATGCATACAGATATTATTATTATTATTATTATTATTATTATTATTATTATTAAATTGATGGAGATGGATGGGCCGAAACCGGCGATGACAGTGTACGAAAAATAAAATCGGCTTTGACGTGTCGAGACAATGGAGTTTCAGCGAGATGCACTTGAGTTTTAATTAATTTATTTATTATTATTATTTTTTATTTATTTATTTTTTTTATGTCTGGCCATTACTTAATAATGAATTATATTTATATAACTTAAAGTAAAATTTTATTATATATATATATATATATATATATAATTTAATAATAATATTTTTTTTTCGTATATATGATTTAATTTAAAATTGCTAAAATTAGGTTTGGCTAATATATTTGATATGACACTTAAAATACTATTACAAGATCTAATCTTGATGTTAAAAGCAAGTCGATCCAGTTAAATCGAGATCAAGCTCTTAAAATATCCTTGAAAACTTTGTGATATCGCTTAAAACCCTTAAATAACCTCCAAATACGAAGGGTTATGATACCAAATCGAAAGGCCTCAACAAGCCGCTCTAACAAGCCAAAGATTTTACACTGAATTATTTGAGCATTCAAATGCACAAAATACATCATATGATCGAGGGAATCATCACGAGTCGTCCGATGGAGAGGAGTTTTGATTTTGCATGTATTTAGAGACACTCCTCCACCTATAAATACTCATTCCTCATAGAGGGGAGGCTGGAAGGAAGAAGAGGAGAGAGCTCTAAAGATCCTCCAGATAATCGTGTCGCCAGTCGACAGTTGCCAACCACCGCCGCCGGCCGCCATCACCGCCATCACGATCTCGCCGTCCGACCATTGTTGGCCATCATCACCGACCACTATCGCGGCACCGTCAACATCGCCGTCAACATCGCCGTTAACTTCGTCAACATCGCCGTCAACTTCGCCAACTTCGAACGCCGCCGCCAACATCGTCCAACATTGTCTATCACTAGCGTTGTCCATTTCTTATACAATTCGTAATCCCAGATCGGAAGATCTTGTACTCAAATACATACATAGGAAGTTTTTATCCAGCCCGTTTTTTTCCTCTTTTCGAGATTTTCCACGTAAAATTTGAGTTTTATTATTCGCTTTAAATATGTATGTGGACTCAAAGAAGCGTGAAACTTTACTCTACCGAATCGGTTTTCTAAGACGCAATGTTTGCCGTCGTGGAAGAGACCCTCAATCACAATTTGCGGAACACTCGTGATATGGCCAATAGCGCAATACTGACAACTGAGCCTCCCGCCAAACTCCCCACTAAAACCAATCTGAACTAAGGACGCCAACCTTCGCCTCACTTCCCTCGATAGCGGACTCGCTTGAAGAAGCGCTGAAATCTCTTTAGAAGATCAGTGCCGAATGGAAGAATCTCAAATGAGATGATCCGACTTTCGAGGAACACAATGCCACTACCGGAAAACACATCTCCCCAAGATCGATCATTACGGGAGGTCAAAATGCTAATCTGACGCCAAGTTCCTCCACGTAGAGACCGCGGATGTCAACTTCGACATCGCTAGTTCTACTCATCCATCACGTACCAACCGACCGCTAATCCACCACTATTATTGCCGGTAGCTTGACATTCTCGCCCCCTGACACTCATGTTATATGAGTGTAATTACGACGCTTAATGCAAGACAATTTCACCTCCAAGATAGAAATCATCTTCCCTCACCGGCTATGAGGAATCTCATTAAGCTTATTCTTCAACATCCTATTCCGGTTTCAAGCTTCCAACATTGATTCATATGATGGGGTGATGACTACATGAACACATCGACACTACATTATCATGCATATCCAACGAGCCCTACACACGCTTTCGGTCTTTCCGCTACCTTCCGCACCTCGGGACAAGCTCGACTTGGTTCTACTCTTCCAAGGGAATCCATCCATACCTTTGACTAACTCGCCAAGATTTTTGTAGAACTCATTGCAAACCGGAGGATCATTAAAGATTCCTCCCATCTCTCCGGATTCCAAAACGAGTAATCACTTAAGGAATACTTCCAGGTTCTCCTTAGAAGCTCGCCAAATACCCGAGTGTAATTCTAACTATTAAGAGGAGTTTTCCTGAGGACTCGCCCCTGACCTTTTACTGCCACTAATACAGACACGGTCCGCTTCATATGCCGACTTGGTTCATCGTGGAAGCACAAATCTCTGATGAGGCGGCTATTCCCATCGCAAACAATTTGAGCACCTATGTAAAAGCATCCAGAATCGGGGATCATCAAAAGAAACAAAGGCTGATCTCCCTCCACGACCCCCATATCAAAGGCGTGAACCACGCCCGGAATACACGCCGAACACATCTCGTTAACCTCCAATGGCTATTCGAGATGAAAATATCAAGTGCGCATCAAGTTCGAAAATCAAGAGCAATATTGTCACTTCCATTCATGGACATACTCGAGGCATGTAAACAACTCAAAGAAGAAATTGAGAGGCTCATTCACATAATATCTACGTCGATTTGTGAAGAATCAATCGACTCAAACAAACATACCTCCCGGCAACAGACAATCATCACCGAAACAAAAAAACAATCATCAAAGCGGTTGGAGAAATTGAAACAATTTGGAGGACCGGTCTATAATCAAATTCTCATTATCATCTCTGAAGAGCCAGAGTTAAAGAAGTCTCGTATCGATCATTACATCACTTTTAATGACTCAGACTTAAAAGGAGTACATGTTCCTCATTAAGATCCACTCGTCATCAACGTAGGGATCGGTGACCCATGCTATAATGTTAAGAGAATTTTGATTGACAATGGTAGTTTTGATGTCTTATTTTTCCATTTCTTAGCATGGGCTGGTTAGGAAAAGCTCCAACCCAGCGGGGACCATTATACGGGTTTGATAATCTGCAGTAGAGGGACAATCACTCTTGTTGTCCTTGGTGAATTTCTCGACAAGTGACTCATTTAATCCAATTCATGGTGGTCAAGTCGATTGACATATAAGCATATCTTTGGAAGGCCCCTCAATCAATTTTCGGTGCATCTTGATCTCATCTTAAGATGAAGTTTCCAACCCGTTGGAGTTGGGGTGGTCTGAAATCGGAAATCAATCATGTTACCTCAGACAAGCTCAACCATACGTGACCTTCATCGAAGATTTTAATTTTCGAGATGAAGAAGTACCCCAGAAAGCTTCGCCTGTAGAAAACTTGCTCTCTGTTGTATTATCAGATGACCAACCACCACGAACAGTGCAAGTAGGATCCATGCTCTCAAAAGAATAAAGGGAAAAATACATAGACTTCTTGCGCAGAAATCAAGACATCTTCGCTGAGTCACCGGATATCGAGGGTCGACCCAATCGATCATGCACTCCTCAAGATTGATCCAATATTCAAACCGATCATCCAAGAAGCGAAGTTTTGCACGATTCTCAGTATTGAGCAAGAAGTTAATAAGCTTCTAGAAGCGGGATTCATACGAGGTACATTACCTACATGGCTAGCAAATGTTATCATGGTTAAGAAAATAAACGGAACATGGAGAATGTGTATTGATTACGACCTTATAGCTTGCCCAAAAGATAGTTTTCCTCTTCCTCGAATTGATCAATTGGTTGATGCTACATCCGGACATCAAATGCTCGATTTTTTGGATGCTTACTCAGTTACAACCAAATAAAATGGACCGAGATGAAGAAGCTACAACATTTCAAACATATAAAGGTTTATATTGTTACCAATCATGCCGTTTGGTTAAAAAATCGGTGCTATTTATCAGCGACTTATGAATAAGATTTTAAAGACCTATTAGGCGCACTGAGGTATATGTGGATGACATGTTAGTGAAAGGCTTGGAAGACTCACAACATATTTCTGACTTAGAAATATGTTTTAACCTTCTTCGATGTTATAACATGCGACTCAACTCGACCAAATATGTTTTTGGTGTTACGTCGGAAAAATTTCTTGGATTTATGGTAACACCGTGGGATAGAAACAACCAGAAAATCAAAGCTCTCAAAATATGACTCCTCAGAAGAATATTAAGGAAGTTCATATTTGAATGGGAATTCTCGTTATCCTAGCCCATTAGGGATAGATACTTGTCATTCTTTAAAATATTAAAGGGAGCTAAAAAATAATAATTTTGATGATGAATGATGCTTTTGAGCAACTAAGAATTTAGCATCTCCACCCTTACTATCAAGCCTATTCAAGGAGAGGCTTATATCTCATGAGTCTCTTCCCAGCGATAAGCTCGGTTTTAGTGAGAAGAAAAAATGGGATACAACGTAATTTATATATGTAAAATTCTCGATATAGAAAGTGGTTATCCACTTACTTTAAAAGGTAGCTCTGGCTTTAGTTTAAGGGCCATCCTACGTAAACCAAGCATTTGGGAGGTTAATCAAGTGGTCTCATAATTGGAAGAGTTTGATATAAATTTTCTACCCGCTATAAAGTCTCAAGTACTGCAGACTTTATATGGAATGCACCCAACCCGAGGAGCTATCTCACATGCCTTCGTCCCCTCAATGGACCCTCTATGTTGATGGAGTGAGAACGGTGCGTGGGAATCTTACTTATTTCCCCCCAGGAGAATACCCTAGAGTATGGACTTCGCCTAAAATTTCTTGCAACTAATAATATGGCTGAATATGAGGCTCTTATAGCAGGGTTGAGACTCGCCATCAACTGTGAAGCTCAAGACTTAGTGATACACACTGACTCTCAACTTATCGCCTCCCAAGTTGAGGGAAACTTTAATGCTCATAATCCCCAGCTAGTGCAATACCTCCACTTGGTGAAGTCTCTTCTTGCCCATTTCAAGACACATCAAATCATTCACATACTACGAGAAGAATACTCGAGTCGACGCTCTCGCTAAGCTTGCTTCATCTGCTACTAGGGATCTGTTTAAGAGAAGGCATGTTGAAGAAATATATTTTCTGAGTATCCAAGGGTCATGGGTAATTCAAGCAATTGATGAGATAAAGGAACATTCATGGATGGACCCCATCCTGTCTTTTCTACAAGAAGGAACTCTTCCTGAAGACCCAACTTCTGCAATTCATCTCCGAAGACAAGCTTCAAACTTTACTATTATCAGAGGTGAACTATACAAACGAAGCTTTCTCCTGACACTCAAATGTCTCTCACCTTCGAGGTCGACACGATTAAGAGAGGTCCACTGGATATGGAGAACACTAGAGGAAGGGCACTAGCCCTTAAAATTATAAGGCAAGAGTTCTATTGGCCTACAATGAAATAAGACGCCTTGGAGTTCACAAAAAAATGTGTAAGTTATCAGTTGCACTCTAACATCCCTCACATGCCACATACAGAGCTCTCATCCATTCAAAGCCCGTGGCCTTTTGCTCAATGGGGGATTAATATCATGGGACCTTTTCCGATAGCATCAGGGCAACGAAAGTTCATCATTTTAGTCATCGACTACTTCACTAAATGGGTGGAAGTCGAACCACTCGCTAAAATTATGGAGGCAAATGCTAAACAATTTGTTTGAAAAAATATAGTATGTCGATTCGGTCTTCCTGCAAAGATCATCACTGACAACGGAACATAATTCGGAAAAGTCTTTACATCCTTTTGCAAAGATCTTCACATCGCACAGATACAGAAGACATCCTCAAACTAACGCGACCGGCTACCAATAGACTATACTCAAAGGACTAAAAACACGCCTCGAAGGTCGGGGCGGGTTGATGAGCTTTCTAATGTTCTTTGGCTTACCGCACTACATCGCACTAACAGACACAGATATAACTTGTGTTTCAGAGCTATTATACCAGATATCGGGGTTCCAAGTCCAAGAGTTCAATTATTCAATCATGATGGTAATGAAGAAAACTGACCCGGACCTACTCCTAAACTCGTGACATGGCCCTACTTCATCTTATCACCAAAGGGTAGCTCACTTCAATAAGAGTAAAACCTCATCCCATATCTGTCGATGACTTGGTCCTAAGTCTCAAGTCGCAGTAAAGGCCCTCAACGCAATAAACTCTCACCTCTTTGGGATGGCCCATATGTGGTTATAGCTTTGGTGAAGCCAGGAACTTTCAAGCTCAAGGATTCGTGAGGGAAAACTTTACCTCAAACTTGGAACACCGAGAATCTCAAAATATTATCAAGATTCTACTACATAATTATCGCCTTTTATTTTGTCTCTTTATCATTTTCCTTCATATAGTCAACCCCACTTAGTGGGATAAAGACTTATTGTTATTGTTATTATGTTGTCATTTTCTCTTAAAACTCATATCCGTTAAAATCATCTGATTGTATCACTAAACTTATCGAGTAATGAATTTATAGCTTTCTTCTTACAAACTTGTTTCTTCTTCATTTAATCCTCCCACTTGAGAAATATACAACTAATGCTATATCTCAATCGAGCATGATCAATCCCAAGGGGACTTCTACCTCTTCCACACGTTAACGCCATCAAGCAAAAACTCAATACAAACAACCTAGATAGGTCAAAAGGTCTTGGTGGACTTCGCCTCTTCCACAGTTAACGCCATCGAGCAAAGACTCGACAAACAACCTAGATAGGTCAAAGGTCCTTGGTGGACTCCTCACCTCTTCCATACAAGTTAAACGCCAGGAGACTCGACAAACAACCCTGGATAGGTCAAAAATCGAGTGGATTCAATTCAACCTCATCCGCATGTTAGCGCCATCAATATTCACCAATTACCCTGATAAGTAAAACAAAATAAGAGCATCATCTACAAAAAAAAAATTGATAGATTAACATGATGATATCAAGATTCATACACACTAATAACAATACATATAAAAATGCATCCTCAAGTGATGCTACATCATATCGCTTGGTGATATCAACGCCCTCCTCACCACTAGATACTCCTCACTCTCCTCCTTCATCTCCTCGAATCTGAAGAGTCTTCGATACTTGGGAGATGATCCTCAATACTAGCTCCCTTATATGTACTAAGCGATTCCTTTAGAACCCTGATGAACCCTCTGATGAAGCCCTCCTCAAACATTGGTGCTCCAAGTCCTTCACTTCAACATCAAGAATATGATTAGCTTCAACATGGTCTTCGACATACCAGATAAGCTGGAGTTCTAAAGTCTTCCACCGCTTCAAGGAGATTTCATTTGCTTCCGCTTCGACATTATATGCTCCTTCTCAAAGACGATCGTAATGCTTTCTTCTCCAGCTCGAGAGCTCTTCTCCGCAAGTGCCTTGAGTCTTTTTCTTTCTCGAAGTCTCCTCACCTCACTCACCTCATCACAGTGCCCACCTCCTCGACACCGAGAGGAAAGAGAAGTCGGAGCATGTTCTAGCTCGGCCTGCACTTGGCTACCGCTCGATCCTCCAAAGTCGCTAATACTTTGGCTTTGTGAATACTCATCTTTCATTATACCTTGTATATTTTAAAATTCAGATTCCACTCATCTAAAGACACTCAAATCGCCATAATGTTTGAGTTACCTATAAAAATAAATAAAATAAAATCATCACAAATATTAAAAAAAAAGAAAAAGAAGAATAAGAAGACAACGCACATATCTCGTTGGACGCGACATATGTGATTTAACACCTCTTCGTGAATGTGGCTTCGAGAAACGAACTCCCCATCATGAGTTGAAACAACTAAACTCGAGGTCAATCACAACATCTTCTTCAGATATCCGACGTAGTCACTTTAGTGCATGTCTTCTTTTCTTTAGGAAGAAACATTGCCACCACCCTCGACAGGATCGCTTCTTGAAAGAACCCTATGAATATGAGGAGGCCTTTCATCACCTTTACTTGACCTCTTTAGTGGAAAAGAATGAGATCTCCCTGCCTGGATAGAAAGGCCAACCTTGAACATTCTATCTTCAACTATATATGCCAATGCGACGTAACTCATGCGTAAAGCTTCTTACATCGTGATATTAAGAGTTGTCGATCTCTTTCTCTCGACAAGAATGGATCCGGAAGGTCATTCAATCTTCCCCATCTCTCGGAAGGCCCCACTCATTTTCACAAAGAAGAATCCATTAGACTAATTTTAGATCGATCTGCTAAAAATTCTATCCAATTCTTTATAGCCGATAAGAAGCACGCCCTTGAGCATCACATGTGATTCTACACATTCACACAAGTATGTGATGTTCAAAGTAACACCACGCTCTCAAAAAAGAACCAAACCGACGATGACCACTAAAGCCCGAAATGAAAATTGTGATAAAGCTACACTGCATATTTTGAAGATCTCAATCAGCTCGGGAGCTAAAGGGAATCGCAATCCAGCACGAAGAATCATCTCAGAAATAGTGAAGTATCCCGACGGAGGTGAACGAGCTCGATCAGACCTCTTGGCAACAATAGCCACCAACTCATTAGGGAAATGAAATTTCTTACGGAACACCATCAAACTATCCGACGATGTGGGATGGTATATCGTCATATGCTATGGGTTATCCACCATCAGGAAAATACATAATGAATAAATAATGAAGGAGAGAAATGACAAAATCGAAAAATCGAAAATTTTGTTGCTACTCACTCACCCCAATTGGGCATACCCTTTTCCGACTGCCATGCTAGGATTTTTCACGATCCGATGGTAAAAGGACATGCATACATATGAGATCAAAATAAAGGGGAAAGAGACAGAGAAACTATTCCTCCCCAATGATGCTCAAATTACAAACTTTCGAGCTCAAATGACGCTCCTACTTACCGCTTCCTCCATCTTGGCAATTATCAACCATTGAACCTTCCATCAAGTTCAAGAAATCCACTTTCACTGGTCTTTATCGCCTCCAAACCTGCCGGTCGACGATTGACACCTCTTCGAGGGAAAATCGGAGCCTATGATGAACTACGGGTCTTGATTGCCTCCAAACCCGCCGGTCCGACGAGGTCTTGACACCTCTTCGAGGGAAAATGGAGCCTTGCAGAACCACGGTCTTGATCGCCTCCAAAACCTCCGCCGAGGTTGACACCTCTTCGAGGGAAAATTGGAGCCTGCAGATGAACTACGGGTCGCCCAAACCCGGCTGATCCGAGACACCTTTTGGAAAACCTGAGCTCACAGATGAACTATGGTCTTGATGGAACTAACCTCACTCAAGAAGAAGAAGTGGTGAAGAAGTGTGCCTTCTCCTTGCCTAGGGTAGAGCTTCTAGGGGTAAAAAATTGCACAAACCGTAAACCGCCATTCGGACCACGGGCGCTGCCCGCTTCATGAACGCGGCCCGCCGACCGCGGACGGTGCATCGCCGCTTATTCGCATCATGACGAGCACAACGGCCCACGGTCAACCGGCCCACGCAACGCCAATCCACGGCCGAACGCTACCCACGCCGAAACCGCTACCCACGGGCCGAACTGCCGGCCCACGCGTCGCCCGCTCCGGCCGTGGGTAGCCGCGAACCGCTGGTCCACGAAGTCGCCGGCCCACGGAACGCTAGCCCCACGCTACAACGGCCCACGGGCCGAAACTGCCGCCACGGTCGACCGCTCCGCCTGAGCCAGACGATGACCCACGCCGCGAACGCTACCCACGGTCGCAAATCGCTGCCGCCGCCCATCACAATCGCTCCGCCAGCGCTTCGACGTGGCCGCGGGCATGGGTCACGTCACAACCGCTCCAACTCGGAAGCACCGCCCAGCCACCATCTGGCTGACTCGCCACCCGCTGCCGCTTCGACCTGATCTGCGCCACTCGCCCCACATCCAGAATCGCGACATATCCGCCTTTCAGCTGATACTAACCCGCTGCTGTTCGCTGACCCGCCGCCGACTCCACCGCTGCGGACGGGCCCGCCATGTGGCGCTTCGGGCCGCTATGCAAGACGCGGACGCAGCTCCCAAGATGCCCGCCAGCTGATGGGTCCAGAATCTCAAAATCGCCGCGATACCTTGATTTTCGCATCACCTTCCAGAGGTTAATATTGTGCCATGAAGATCTATTCTCAAAATGCGTTAATGGACTCAAATTATCAGAATTTGCTATTTTCAAGTATTTGACATATATTTTTGATTGAAATAATGTAATCCAAAAATAAAAGATCGATGACACTTAAAATACTATTAAAGACCTAATCTTGATGTTAAAAGCAAGTCGATCCAAGTTGAAACGGTCGAGATCAAGCTCTTAAAATATCCTTGGAAACTTTGGGATATCATTAAACCCAAAATCTCTCAAATATGAAGTGTTTATAAGAGGCTCGACGATCCGGTTCCAACAAGCCAAAGATCTTACAATTCTGACTTCATTTGAGCATTCAAATGCACAAAATACATCATATGATCGAGGGAATCATCATGAGCCGTCCGATGGAGAGGAGTGATTCAGATTTTGCATGTATTTACAGAGACGCCACTCCTCCAATCTATAAATAGCCCCTCATTCCTCATATGAGGGGAGGCCAAGTGAAGGAGAAGGGAAGCAAGCAAGAGAGAGGAGAGAGCTTTAAAGATCCTCCAGGCATAATCGTGCCGCTATTCGACGGTCGTCAACCACCGCCGCCGGCCGCCGCCATCAGCCGCCACCGCTGATCCTCGCCGTCGTCGACCATTATTGTTTGCCATCACCACCACTATCGTTTCACCGGTCAACATCGCCGCCAACGTCATCAACATCGCCGTCAACTTCATCGCCAACTTTGTCAACGCCGTTGCCAACATCGTCAATATTGTTATCAATACATCGTTGTCCATTTCTTATACACAATTGTAATCCGTGGAAGATCTTGTACTCAAAACATACATATTAAAGCCGTGGTTTTTCCCTCTTTTCGAGGTTTTCCACGAAAAAATTCTGGAGTTTTATTATTCGCTCTTTAAATACATGTATGTGTGCTGAACTCCCCAAAGAAGCTAAGGCGTAAACTTTTACTCTACCGCAACTGGTTTTCTAGCACGCAACAATATTCATTTCATCTTTATTATAATGGATAAAGTTCTAAGATAACTTAGTTTAATTTATATATATGTATACTGTATACTATATTTACTTAGTTAATTTATTATAATGGATAAATTTATTTCATCTCTATTATATTGCATTCATACCATCATAATCTTTATAGTAGCCAATTATTTATAATTAATATATATATATATATATATATAAGTTTAACATAATTCAATTAATTTAATTAATTTATAGGTATGACATCATTATAATGTCATAAAGATTTTTATAAATACCCCTTTTTTTGTCATTGGTATATCTTGGATTTTATTTCACCATGGCCATATCGCATCACATCATTTTTTATGCGTAATTATGCAATGTGACCTCTATTTTATATATTTTTCAATTTTTGAATATACAACAATCTTTCCCATGTTATTTAGGCTATGTCGATGGTCATCGAAGCGGACTTGCCTCAATCTTTGCAATGGTGACCTATAACTTTTCTTAATTCATTCATTCAATTTATTCATGTGATAATTGAGATGAATATGACCCCATATGTAGTTGTTGTCTTCGTTAGTTTTGCATTATCACATTTTTGACTTGAATGTTTAGGTCAACAACACTTCCACCTTGTCAGCTAGAAGTGAAGTTTGTCGAGAATAGGACTGAAGTGAGATGCTTTTAGGTGCCCATCAACCAAGGGGAGACCAAGGTATTTAAAAGGAAAACTACCCAGATTGATTCTAAGAACTTCATTGAATTGTTCAAGCTGCCTACTAGATTTAGAGAAGCAAACAAAAGATTTTTATCTGTTTATAGCAGGACCTAAATAAGCTTCAAGAGAGATGAGAGTAGAGTTAAGAGCATTTATAGTAAAAGCCTCAGCCCTCCCCATAGCCAACATATCATCTGCAAAAAGCAAATGAGAGATCTCACAATTTTCTGCAATTAGAGGGCAATATCTTTTAAGATTAACTTCTTTATCTAAGAGAAACGACCATAGTCAATGTAAACAGAAAAGGAGAAAGGGGACATCCCTGCCTTAGATCGTTGGATGATGTGAAGTAACCCTTAATCTCTCTATTGAGTATAATAGAGAAAGGAACTCCCATAATACAGGCTTCAATCAAGTTAATATAAGGCCGTGGCATTCCTTCTTGTTGAAGACAATGAAGGATTTATTTGCGATTGACCATATTGAAGGCTTACCTAAGATCAATTTTTGCCAAAAAAAAACTTTTAGGAGAATAAGAAGGAAGGAAATCATTGCAAATATCCTCAGCAAGAGCTATATTATATGTAATATTACAATTATGGATGAAGTTCGATAGGACAAGATTCACTAAATTAGAGAGCACCCTTTTGAGCTGATTGGTCAAAACCTTTGCAACCACCTTATAGAAGGTATTACATAAAGAAAGCGGTCTGAAATCAGAAATTTTGTTGGAGTGCTTTACTTTAGGAATTAAGGTAATACGATTATGTTTAAAGATGGAAGGTAGTTTCTTAGTGATAAAGAAATAGTGAGTCGCGCAGAGAAATTGATTTCCAATGATGTCTCAGCTTGCAGTAAAGAACTTAGCATTAAAATCATCCGGACCAGGTGGCTTATTCTCGTTGATACTAAAAAGAGCATCAATGATTTCTTTATCTGAGAAATATGAATTCAAATCATCGAATTGAATTTGATTTACAGTATTCCTAATAGGGATTCTATCAATACATAGCGTGGAAGCATAATCCCTATTGAACAAAGAGACATAATAATCATAGATACTGAAGCAATATCATTAGAATCAGAGAGGATACATTGGGAGGTTTGAAGATTCCTTATAAGATTAGAGTTTTTTCTTTCCCTGATGGTACTATATAAGAATTTTAGGTCATCATCTGAGTGGGTGAACCAATGAGCCTTGTCTCTTTGCTTCGTCCACATGATTTCTTTTATGATAAGTTCAGAGTATTGATCAGAAATCTCCTTCATAGCACCGACCAAAGAATTGTCTTCAGGATTAGATTCTAACATCTTTATTAACTACTCTTGCTCTCTCTTAAGGGACTCAACACACTGATTAATAGGACTTCTGTCCCATATTTGATTTTTAAGAATTCCTTTAACTGCTTTTAATTTCTTAGAGAGAACAAAAAGGGGATCACTTGAAACAAACTTACTCCAGGCTAACTTGATAGTATTTAGAAAATTGTCATGAGAAGACCAATGATTTTTAACATAGATATGCAAGATGAGCTTGAGAGTCTTTGCGAAAAAATAATTAAGGGAGAATGATCAGAAAAAAGATGACCGTGACCTTATAGTAGGAGGAGGGAAAAGATCTAACCAATCTAAATTGCAAAGAACTATGTCTAATCTGGATTTGATGGGACGATTGATTTGTTGTTTTGACCAAGTGAACTTGAGCCCGGTGCTTGCAAAATCCATAAGACCATAATTCTGCAAATAATTTTTGAAATCCAAGGTACGGTTAAAAAAAATAAGGTTACCACCATACTTCTCATTGCTGTAATGCACACAATGAAAGTCACTTAGAATAATCCAGTAGGAGGAGATGGAAGAAGCAATGTCCCTCAAAGAACTCTAGCGCTGAAGACGATCCCTAGAATCATTGTGGGCATATACCCAAGTAATCATAAAGGAGCTATTCCCATGAAAACTAACTTCACCATGCGTCAACTAAGAAGACTTTACAAGAAGAGTACATGAAACATTAGAAGAATTCCATTTGAGCCAAATGCAACCTCCCGGGTAATAGTAGAAGTTATTAAAGCTGCCTTCAAACTAAAAAAGTTTGGATTTATTGAGAAAAGAGATATCATTGAGAGAATCCAATGAGACTTTGTCTCCATAATACAAAAAAGATCCAACTTATACTTCTTAATAAAACAAAGACAATCCACATGTCTCCTCACAGCCAAAAAAACCTTGGACATTCCAGCTCCCTAAAGAAGCACAATTCATTGAGAATTGGATGAGTTGGAAGACTTTTTGCCTTTTTTCTTGGTTATAGTTTCAAGTTTCCTATAAGTGCAATCCCCTATAGTTAATTACCCCTCCCAATAAGTAAGAGAGAACTTTCGATTAAGACTAGTCATTAGATCGCTGAATGTGTAGTGAATAGTAGCAGCATGTGGAGTTTAAAATTTAGAATTTATGTAATTAATCATTTTAGCTTAAACTGAATGATTGGGGGAATGATGACGTGCCCGATCTAGATCACATGGTTCCGTCATCTCGGGCCGTCGCGGTCCCTAGTCTACTTAGTCAAAGGAGGTCGTCGACCTAACTTAACCGAAAGATCCTTATTAGCAACACATGTGTTACATCATCAAAGAATTCCTTGTAGACCTAGGGTGGTGTTTGTCTAAGGAGACATGCTTAGTCTGCCTTAGCTGACAGAGGGCTGTTTGTCCTATCAAGTATACCCTATGATTCACAATTCAAAGGGCAGAGCCATTGCAAAGTATACCGGTTATGGTCGTGATTGTAATATAATGGACTCTAAGTGGCCAAACTACTCAATCAAAGAACTCTGGTCATAACTGCTTCATCTGTGGAGCTTATTGGCCAAGCCACACAGACAGAGAACACGAGCCACGTCCTTACTAGTAAGAGATTGATTGAAAGTAAACATAGTAGAATACTTGATTTAATATTAACTCATTTATGAGCTAGAGTTTTCTTAATTTGTCACATCTGACAAATAGTTATGGAATGTGGATAGATTAAGTTTTGCTTTAAACTTTTAATGATAAAGTTTCATTTAAACAATTTTTAGATTGATCTTGATTTGAGTTAATTTGATTTGAGATTATAATCATATTTTGATCGAAGTATCCCCTCCTGTTGAAATCATCATTCAACACAGTCATCATCGGGGTAATTAATTGGTTTGAATATATTCAAGAGATTTAGATATTGTTAACTCGGTTTAGCTCCTAACAGAGGATCATATTTACTGTCACATGACAGAATTAACTTCTCAGATATTTCAATAAGTTGAAATTCTTGTAATAGATTTTTAGATTTTATTAACTCAGACCCAGTCCTAAGACTAAACCGGGAAGCAACCCGTGTAGCATACTCAAACACTTGAATTTAAGCATTCAGCGCAGTATTGAGGCCCATAAAGGTGTATTTAAGAATGCCTTAATTAACACATTATGTTCGCTTGTACAAAGTATTGCGAATCCGATAGCGACTATTTGAAAGTTTGTATAATCTTTGAATAAGAATATATTCATTTTAGATATGTGTAATGAATTTATTTTCATTCAAGCATTTGTATGTATTTTGGAATATTTGACCCAAAGGAGTGACAGCTATAACGTATGTGCGAAGACATACTTCATGTAGTTGTATTCATACAAGTTTATATGTACAAAGTTCACTCAAAAGAAAGCTTCAAGCCTCTCTAATTTTATCATTTAAGGACTTTTCACATTTTCTACAACAAGAGTTGTTAGTCCCAATTTAGATTCATTTTTTAACTTCATATCAAATTCCTTATTTATTTGAAAATTAAACTTCAAATTTATTGCAAGTTTGTTATGAATTTAGTATTAACTTTCTTAAGTTTCACTTGCATTGATTTTGATTTTGGAACAAGGTTGTTACATATGTTTAATATATTAACATATGTTATTAATTTACCACAAAGATAGCTTTCCACATAAGGCTAGGGGAGTTTTACTTTTCACATTATTTGCTTCATAACCTTTAAGGATTTTAAAGAAAGGAATGAAACTTGCTTCCGTTTAAAGTAAGTAGTTTACTTTAGTATTATGTTTCCTCTTTATTTTGTTTAGTTTCCTTTAAGCATTCTCCACTTTATTTCAATATTTATTTTCATGTTTATCGTGTATTTTTATTTGATTTAAGTTTAAATGATTTCCATTTAAATTTGCTTAAGTCTAAAATTTAATCCAAAATTAGGCAAAATTTTGGTAGCCTCCCAGCGTCATCCTCGTTTAGGGGGCTACATCAGAATTATTTTGGCCTACCCGTCATGCCCTGATGAGCGTGATGGTTGGTGTTTTAAAATACCTCGGCCTAATTTCAATCTCGTTACATCCTGATGAGCATAACGAGACATTCAATCACATGCATAAAAGCAAAAATAGATGCAAATATTTTAAATTTTGGCGATTTCAAGATGTGGTCGACGATTTATTTTTACTGACGCGATGATAAGTGGTGTCTTCACAAACCAAATTTTATCTCGTCACACCCTGATGAGCATGACGAGGTCTTCAAACCTACATAAAGACAAGCACATGCATATACAATCTTTTTCTTTCAGGCATTTCATCAAACACCTTCCTTGCCTCTTTTGCAGCACCATTTTCAGCATACATCTTTATCAACGGTACACTTACTCGGTACACCCTGATTAGCGTAGCAAGCGGTGTCTTATGACACCACAACCGGTTTTCATCTCGTCACACCTTGATGAGCTTGACGAGGCCTTCGAACTAATTCAAAGTGTCACGATGGTTTACATAAGTATCTTCAATCTAGAATATAACTCAGACATGTATCATTTAGATTCAATTGATGCTATATCGTTCGTTATTCATCGGTATTCCACATTCAGTGCAAAAGCTAACTATCTTTTGATCCAACGTATATTAGGGGACCATTTTATCAAGAGGTTTTATGTCAAAGCCTTATAGTCGAAGGTCTGCTCGGATGACTCAAGACAAATAACATTGTATGAGGAGTCACTTTTTTAGGCTGCTAATCATTAAATTACGCCCTTTAGGCTTATTAGAAAATCCCTCATGACTTTCGACTTTTCTCTAAAGATAGAGTATGTTATCAAAATATTTTGCACTAATTCGAGTCACCAAGATTTTTGCATACCATGCTGCGCTCAAATAATATTTTAATATACATGAATAGTTCCTTCCATATCAAATACATCGGCTTTTGAAAGACTAAGTCCAAGTATTACGGACCGAAAATTGCTTCAGATACAACTTCAATAAAGGTAGCTAATCTTTGGTCACATTCTCCGAGTATGAGTACCTTTAATTGATCTTCAATGTGCGCCACTCACAATATTGATTAGATGATACAATTTTTTTTACCGCTACCTATTCTCTCCATATTTCCATATATGAGAGTGTCATTCAGAAAAATACAAAAGTTATTATAAGGAGTTATGAAGAGTGCGGCAATGGCTTGTTTATCTGTTCTCTAGATCCAAAGAACAGATCCAGTGGAGGCAATTTTTTTAAACTAAGTATCATTAAAATATTAATTAGGTAATTAAGTATTAATAAAAAAATTTAAGAATATATACGTCAACTAGTGCTACGCCCCAACACCAAGATATATAATTAAGTATTCTACAATAATTAATTGATAAATGATCGTGGATATCAAACCTAACTAATTGCGACATCAATCCCTAACTAATGGTACATCAAAAGAAAAATAACATATTTAACTGAATAAATCAAAATAGTTATGTTATTTGATTTGGTCTAATCGATTTACAAAAAAAAAATATCCAAATCGACCAAATGCACACCCCAACATATAAAGGATTCTTTTGATTTGCTAGTTTAAACCCGTTGTCAAGTGCACATAATGGTTGTCTTCTCAAATCATCATCATTTCCCTCATATATTCATAATAAAAAATGAACCAAATTGCAGTACATTAGCTCACAACTTATGTTAGAATTCAGATCCTCCCAAAATTGGGATTCAAGTAGTTCAAAGAAAGTGCACATGAAATATAACAAAGGTAGTACAAATGTAGTACAGACGTAGTACAGACGCATAAATGATCAATGAATGAAATAGATAAAAAAATGTAGTACAGACGCACAAGTAGACTACCCTAAACATCTAACGCCTCCGGCGTCTGCGTGGAATCGCACCACTCCCAAGTGTGTACTGGTTAGGTGCACGGGATGGACGATCATGCAGCTAATAGTGACCCTCCAGTGCAAGATCTTTGGCAGCTGCGTCAGATCATCCTGTGACTAGAAGATAGGTGGTTGTGACTCATATGTAGGCTGATATGTAGAAGGACCTGGATCAGCATATGTAGATGGACCTGAATCCGCATAAGTAGATAACCCGATGCTCCAGTCATGATGTGTGACACCCTCTGTAGGCACCGATCCATAATATGTGTCCCCGATATATACATCGATCTGTCTCGATAGCAAACACCTATCAACGATCCTCGAGCTCGTGTCATCAACATGGGTGAAAGATGTCCCGAGTCACCGAGATGTGCTCCGCCAACACGAAAAATAGTATAAAAAAGTAGCACTTACATAAATATTGAATTCAAATGAATACTTATATTAGACTTACATAAATACGCTCCACTGCTCGCATAGTAAGTGGTTGGATCTGCCGGCCAATAAATACGAAGACGATTTGAACTAGCACTGTACATAGTCGTCATCCCGTCCATCCTCATCTAAGCCCTCGAGGCAATCCTCGCCTTCTCCCAAGCGAATGTGCGACCGGTGGTAATCAACCTCCGTCGACATCCGATACGACCATCGACCCTTTAAACTAGGATCAACTAGGGCTACATCTACTAGAATGAGGTAACTGACGCAAAGACTCTATCGGTAAATGTCACTTAACCCTCTTCCGGTGATCGAGGGACTCGTGATAACCATATCTCGTATGTGGTCCGATAGACGTGCCGTGATATGCTTATTATACGGCTCACAAATCACCTGCACATATTAAAAATTATGTTAAATTAGAATATGCATTATAGATATTTGAATTGAAGTGTTATCTACAAGTCCAACCTGAGTAAGTCGCAAGCCATCCAAATTTTATTTCAGATATCGCAAGCCGCCATTTGAACATACTTCTCGTTCCATCTGTACACACAACACAGTTTATAATGACACATCAGACAACATATCATGCAAGCATATCAAGAACCACAACCAGACATCAATCGACTTAGCTCCACAACAACAAAGGCTAGTGGAAACAATCCATTATTTCCATCGATTCCAACAACAGTTAATAATGTACCACGATACTTGCCTAATAAAAAAGTACCATCTAAGTTCAGCACTGGTCGGCAGCTACTCCATCCCATGATTGAAGGACCAAATGCCCAAAAAGTCTCTAGAAGAGTGTCGCTAGATCAATTTTGTACATCAAAGTAATCGCAAATTGATTCCATATAAAGACTTAGAGTCCTGTAAGACTCTTCCTAGCTGCCAAATATAATTTTTATTGCCTTACGCCTTGCATCCCAAGCCTTCATGTATGAAGCTTTAATATTAAATTTTGACTTCATTCTATCTATAATCTCCCTAGGTTTCAGATATATCTGGTGCCTGATCACAGGTATAATGAAGTAAGCAATGAATTTTAAACTACACCGCCGATGACCGGCTGCACTTACTGCATTGATACATCTATGGTTTTTACCAACTTGATATTCTTCAAGCACCTCCTAAGCATCTACTGCTGCTACAATGTAAACGTCACTTACATGGTCTTATAGGACTATCATGCTATACGCATACAACTGTGTAGTTCTTTTGGTTAGAAGTAACTGTTTGGAATTGAATATTATTTACTATGCACCACCCAACAACAGCAAATTGCATACTTGTTTACTTGCGAAACACATACCTTCTACAAGGTCACCCGATTTCAATATCATCCGTTAGACAGCTTGACTGCCAAAGTAAACATCGTTGTCCCAGTCTCTCATAGTTTGACACATCCGGACATACTCATTTGTGGACAACAAATGGCTCTCACTGTTAATATTTCAGAGTGAGTGATTTTTAGAAGATTATGACTATCTAAATTCCCAAGCACAGTGGCTTCTGCCCTGAATGAACAATCATCATCACTAATATCCTACTCCGACTCACTACTTGAACCACTTCATGCGATACTCATCTTCGCCGCAAAGACTCGAGGCATATACGCTCTTCTTCAACGATAAACAACATCATCACTGCCACAAAACTCATAAGTTGGATGACAACCTATCATATTAATTATTACAAAAGCAAACAAAGAAAGGTTGACCATATATTACCTGGGAATCAACTCGAAAGTTGTGTCCCCAAAGGTGCTGAAATTGTATGCATCGCCAGATATCGACCTTATTACTAGATCAGTTGATGTGGATGCAACATTAACATCCTCCATTTCGACATACAACATCAACATCTGACGGGAAACTTCATCTAGTGTAACTTCGTAAACATCATCGTTAGATATTACAGACGCTATAAATCCATCACTCACCGGATAATGACCTGTAAGAATGATTGTGTGATGCTCTGGATCAATGTGCAAGGTTCTCATAATCCTTTGCTTCAATTCTAGTAAGGTGCTCTGACGCAGAACCTTAACTGGACGATTTCGATCTCCCGCATAACTTGGACTAATTGCTCATCGATACTTAGTTTGCCTCCATAAAAAAGGATTAGCGAAACAAATTCTCTATTAATTCTTGTAAAACAAACTATATGAATAATCATAAATTTATATTAATCGATACCTTAAATAATACTACAATTGACTACTTAACACCTGAACTGCAACGCCAACACAAACATATAAATCAAATCCCAAATAAAAGTCTAACCATACAACTCTAATCCCTAGCACACATACTATATTAATTTATAAATTGATAAAAATAAAGATTTACCATGTGTTTACGAAGAACGATGGGGAAGTGCGCAAAAAAAGGTAGAATCCACCACAGGAAATTTCCTCGAACAAAATGAAGCCGCCGGAATCGTCGTCGGAAGCTAATGTTGGCTTCCAAAGGTTGCTAGATGGGAGAGGGAAGTCGTCAAATGGCGTGAACGCGGCTGTCGGGAAGAAAGGAAGTTTCTTTCGAATACCCGGAGAAGAAAGCGCAATGCAGGCGGTTGGAGCTACGCCAACGGCTGTCGGGAAGCATCGAGATGGAGAGGAGCGTCCTCGGAGGGCGGAAATGGTCAGTTGGAGCTCCTACGGGCGGCGTAATCCATGGTCAGAGGCGAATCGAGCGAAACAGAGAAGAGAGGAGATAGGGCCGATCGACCCTAATAATGTTCGGGCCGTGCGCTTAATTTGCACTCATCGCCGTCACCAATCGAAGCGGCCGGCCAAGTAGGCGATTAACCTCAATTTCACGTGTCAAAGCCACGCCATGTCGGAATCGACGTGGCGTGGCCAGTCGCCCATTAGTTGGGCAACTATACCTATTTTTAAATTTTTTTTATTAATACTTAATTATCTAATTAAGATTCTAATGATAATTAGTTGAAAAAAAATTGACTCCAGTGAATTGTATTCACCAAGCTGTGCTATCTCTCCAAGATGATATTTCAAGAGTTGATGCATTCTTGTTTCACGCAAAATCATCACAAAACAACCCGGTGGAGTTGGCACTTGAATGATCCGACATGGGGAATCGTCGGAGTACATACGCACTTCGACGTCGCTGTTGCAGCCAAACCGTGATCACAACTGATAGAGCTCGATGTCCAAGACCTTCCCAGGTTCCGCGGCGATGTCATCTGATGCTTGTTCTCCTGGCCGGCATAAGCAGAATTGGATGCCATTGATGTAGATATCGGAAGAAGAACAAGAAAAATGAAGCAGATAAGAAGAGAAGAGTGCCAAAGCGGTTTGCTTTTGCCGTTTTGGGAGACGCAAGAGAACGAGGAAAAAAAATGGGAGAGAAGGGAGAATCCCGTTCGGTTTGAAGGGAAGTGAAAAACGAGGGATCAGTTGTGGCAGTTGAAGGGAGACGGACAGAGCGGGAACGGTTGAAAGGAGCCTCCGCTTATGCGAGAAGCCGAGGCAGGATCGTTGAGCTTGCGGGTTTATTTTTTTGGCCGAACGGATATATGCGAGGCCTCTTTTTTCTTTTTTCTTTTTTATATATACTAAGCAACATTTTTTTTTTCTTTTTTTTATTATATACTAGCAGTAACACATTTTTTTTTCGTTTTTTTATTATATACTTGATATGGCTCTCAAAATACCACTAGTCAAAGCACAAATCTTGATGTCGAAACCGATATGATTTTGAGTGTCTGTCGAGATCAAGCGAAATATCATTGGAATCTTTGGGACATCAATTAAATCCCAAACAACTCTCAAATATGGAGTGTGTATAGTCAAATCGAGCGTCTCGACGAGCCGGATCTAACGAGCCTAAGATCTCATAATTCTGACTTCATTTGGGCATCCAAATGCTCAAAATATATCAAATGATCAAAGGAATCATCCGAGTCCGTCGAGGGGAGTGTGCAGCTTTACATGAATTCTGAGAATGCCTTCCTCCCATCTATAAATAGCGCCATTCCTCACGGGAGGGGAAGCGGCCCTAAGCTGCTAAGTGAAGTGAAAGCAAGTGAAGAAGAAGGAAATGCAAGTGAAGAAGAACAAAGAACCGAGGAAGAAGAAGAAGAGTCAAGCAAGTGAAGAAGAAGGAAGGAAAGCAAGGAAGAAGGCAAGGAAGAAGAGGAAGAGTCCGTCGAGGAAGAAGAGGAAAAGTGAAGTGAGGAGGAAGAGAAAGCTCTAAAGAAGATCCAGAAACAAGATCCCAGCTAGCCATCTAATTATACGGATTTCCACCGACGCTACCAAAGATCTCAACATCAAGAACTATTATAAAGCGATCGTTGTTACACATGTTGTCCCTTTCAAATAGAATTCGTAATCCTTATCGGAAGATTTTGTACTAAAAGGATACATAGTGGAATCTTTTGGCTAGTGGTTTTCCCCTCTTTTGAGGTTTTCCACGTTAAAATTCGGAGTGTCTCATGTTACTCTTTAATTACTGTGTGTCTTTGGACTAATCAAGGCTAAGGCATAAATTTTACTCTCAGTGGTTTTCCAAAGACGCAATGAGTTTGGCCGTCGTGGGAAGTTGATTCCCATTATTTCATCTTGTATGACAATCAAGTTTTCCAATAAGATCAAAACCACCATCGAGGTGGAGCATTCAAGCTTTTAAGAACGCATAGCGAAGAATGAAGATTCATCAAACTTTGTTCGCCTTACGGAACTGCAACTCTTAATCTCAAAAGATAAGCAAGTCAGCAACACCAATGAAAAGGCAAAGATCAATAGTCAACTCTGGCTACAAGCTCATACAACTATTCGACCTCTTCCATACGGGTTAACGTCATCGAGTAAACACCCTGACTAACAACCCAGGATAGGTCAAAACGTCCTTGGTGGACTTCCCGCGACCTCTTCCATACGGGTTAACGTCGAGTAAACACTCTAACAACCCGGATAGTCAAAGCGTCCTTGGTGGACTTCTGCGACCTCTTAGATGCGGGTTAATGTCATCGAGCAAAAGCTCGACAAACAACCCGGAAAGGTCAAAGCGTCCTTGGTGGACTTCTGCGATCTCTTATGCGGGTTAATGTCATCGAGCAAAAGCTCGACAAACAACCCGGAAAGGTCAAAAGCGTCCTTGGTGGACTTCCGATCTCTTAGGTATGGGTTAATGTCATCGAGCAAAAGCTCGACAACCCGGGGAAAGGTCAAACGTCCTTGGTGGACTTCTGCGATCTCTTCCATCGCGGTTAATGTCATCGAGCAAAAGCTCCGACAAACAAGAAAGGTCAAACTTTGTACCCTCCGCGAGGTTAATGTGGATAACACTCGACAAACAACCTCGGATGGGTCAAAATCATCGTCGCCGGTCACCACCGTGGCTACCATCGTCACTGCGATCGCCATGCGGCAATCTTAGCCGGTCATCACCATTGTCGGTCATCGCACTACCGGCGTCGGTCGCCGTCGACAACCATTACCGATTCTGCCACCACCCTGCGGTAGCCCACCTAGCCGCCGCCGCTTCTTACCGTCGTAGGTCCCTGCCGTATCGCTGGCAGCGGTCATCACTATTATCGCGGTCATCGCGACCACCGTCGCCGGTCCTGTAGACCATCGGCCAATCTTGCCGGTCGCCATCGGTCATGGGGTCATCTGACTAGCCGACGCGCCGTCGCCGAGTGCGATTGCCGTTCTTGCCGTCGGCCATAACCAAATGTAGTCACCCTGCGCCATTAGTCGCCATTTGCGTTGTCGACCAACCGTCGACGCCGTATGGCCGGTCCATTGCTTCATTTGGTCGCCTTCGTTCGACCAACCCGTCGACGCCAACCAATATGGCCGGTCCGCATTGCCATTCGTCGCCGGGTTACTTCTGCCACCACGTCGTAACCAATGTGGCCGGTCACCGTAGCCACGTCTGGTCTGCGACCATCGCCGGCAATCTCCGTAGGTCGCCCACCATCATCGTCGGTCATCGCTTAACTCTCCGGCGTCGTCGCCGTCCTTGGTGGACTTCCTGCGATCTCTTCCGTACGGGTTAATGTCATCGAGCAAAAGCTCTGACAAACAACCCAGGAAAGGTCAAACGTCCTTGGACTTGCGATCTCTTCCATGCGGGTTAATGTCATCGAGCAAAGCTCGACACAACAAGAAAGGTCAAACGTCCTTGGTGGACTTCCTCCGATCTCTTCCATACGGGTTAATGTCGTCGAGCAAAAGCTCGACAAACAACCCGGAAAGGTCAAAACTTTGTACCCTCCGCAGGTTAATGTCGCCGGATAACACTCGACAAACAACCTCGGATGGGTCAAAAAAACCTCATCGTCGCCGGTCACCACCGTCTACCATCGTCCACTGCCCGCCGGCAATCTTCGCGGTCATCACCATGTCGCCGGTCATCGGCGCATTCGACGTCATCGCCGCGTCGACTACCGTCGCCCCTCGCTGCCTGACAATCGACCGCCGCTGGCCGGTCCGCCGCCGTTACCGTCGGGTCCTGCCGACCATCGAAAATCTTAGCCGGTCATCACCATTGTAAGCGGTCATTGGCCGATTCTGAGCGTCGTCATGCCGTCGTATCGTCGCCGAGTTGCCCCGCGACCACCCCGTCGGTAACGATCGCCGTTATTGCGGTTCGCCGCCCCATCGACGACAATTTTATTTGGTCGCCGCGTACCATTCGACCACGGTCGCCGATCGCCACCGATCCGATCAGCGGTTACCGCGTCGTCGGTCCGCCCTCCATGCCCGGTGACCTCTTCCATGGGTTAACGTCGCATAAAACTTCGGACAACAGGATAGTCGTGGTGGACTTCCCGCGACCTCTTCCATACGGGTTGATGTCATCGAGCAAAAGCTCTGATAAATAACCCAGGATAGGTCAAAACGTCCTTGGTGGACTTCCCGCGACCTCTTCCATACGGGTTAACGTCATCGAGCAAAAGCTCGACAAACAACCGGGATAGGTCAAACGTCCTGGACTTCCGGCCTCTTCCTAATGTTAATCGAGCAAAAGCTTCGACAAACAACCGAGATAGTCAAACGTCCTTGGTGGACGGCCTCTTCCATACGTTAGTGTCGACGAATAATATTCCGACCAATAACCTAGGAAAGGTCAAAACTTTGTACCCACTCCACGCACAGGTTATGTCATCGGGTAAAACCCTGACAAACAACTTCGGATGGGTCAAAATCCTCGTGATTATATCCATAATGTGCGAAGTTAACAACATCAATTATCAAGCTGAACCATCACCAATCTTCGGTCACCACTATCGGCCGGCATCTTGCGGTCATCACCATCGTCAGGACCGCCGCCGACCGCCGGTCTTCTCCGTCGCCATTCTCGTCGGACATCGCGTGAACCCACGACGTATCAGGTGGCCTTGATCGCCTCCCGAGACGGTCGGCTGGCCGAAACCACATTACGCGTGGGCCTTGATCGCCTCTGGCAGCACGTGTGGCGCAGGAACCCGACGGTATCCGTGGCCTTGACCGCCCTAACCCGACGGTCCGATGGGGCGATGCGGGAGCCGGAACCCGACGTGCAGTGGGCCTTGATCGCCTCTAACGGGCGGAAACGGGACGATCGGGGCGGCGGAACCTGGCGTCGTGGGCATGATCGCCCGGCTAACCAGGGCGATCCGGACGGGACCGGACGGACAAGGAAACCGGAACCGACGTCATGGCCTCGCCTCTAACCCGACGATCCGGGACGATCGACGGAGGAAACCGAAACCACGACGTCTGAGTGGGCGCGATCGCCTCTAACCCGACGATCGGCGGGACCCGATCGCCGGGAGGCGGAAACCCGACGTCAGTGGGCCTTGACGCCTCCCGCAGGACGATCCGACGGCAATAAACGACGGAACCGGAACTATGATGGCGTCTGGTGGCCTTGCAGCCTCCGCAGACGGTCACGGGGCGATCGACGTGGCAGAACCTGATATGCAAATGGGCCTTGACGCCTCTTAACCCACGATCCGGGACGATAACCGGGCGATGCCGGAAGCTGGAACCACGACGCCGTCGTGGCCTTGATCGCCAACGACGGCCGGACGATCGCCGACGGGCGGAAGCCGGAACCGACGTCATGGCCTTGATCGCCTCGGGCAATCCGGGGACGGTCGCCGGGACGGAAGCGGAACCGACGTCATGGGCCTTGATCGCCTCTCGACGGTCCGACGCGATCGCCGGGGCGAAGCCGGGCAACGTCGCGTGGGCCTGAACCCCGACGATCGACGGGACCTGCGGACGAGGTGAAGCGGAACCACGACGTCGCAGTGGCCTTGATCGCCTCTAACCGACGATCCGGGGACGATCGCCGGGCGGAAGCGGAACCGACGTCTGCTGGGCCTTGATCGCCAGTAACCCAGACGATCCGACGGACGATCGGTGGCGGAAGCGATCCCACGTCGTGGCCTTGATCGCCTCTAACCAGACGATCCGACGATGTCGCCGGGGCCGAGCGGAACTCCACGGCGTCTGATAGCCCCTCGCCTAACACGGTCCGAAGACGAACCGGACGGTAGGAAGCGACGTCACCAGTGGGCCTTGATCGCCTCCCTGATCGCCTCTTGATCGCCCTCTTGATCGCCCTCTTGATCGCCTCCAAAGGACCCTCACTCAAGAATAAAGGGAAAGGGGAAAGGTGTGCCTCTCCCTCCTACCCTAGGGGGGTATTTATAGCCCCAGAGGTAGGGTAAAATTTCTCAATCAAAACGACACAAATGGCTCAAAATGGCTCAAAATGGCACAAATCAACGGCTCAAAATGGCTCAAAACTAAAATCCTCAAAAAACTACTCTGTAACTGTGGGCATCTCATGACCTGCATGGCCTTGTGCATGCTGCCATATTATGGTACCATTATTCCATGTATATGTATATGGTTGCCATGACATATGGCATGCTGCATGGAGTAACATGGTAGCCTTCATGCATAGCTGGCCAGCCAGCTATGAATGTATGACGTAGCTGTATAGAGCCTTGTGCCAGCGCTGACCTCCGACGCCCGTTCGGCGGAGGTGTGTCGTCGACGGACCGTCAGCGACCGGCGTCATGACCCGGCTATCATGACGGGCCGTCAGCGACCGGGCGTCAGCGACCATCAACCGTCGACCACGAATCGACTGCGCCAAGCTGACCGGGCCGTCAGTGACATAGCCCGCGGCCAAACCAGTAATGGTGCATGCGACGCACGCTAACGGCGAACGGGCGCGCTAACGGCCAAACAGGCGCCAGCGCCCATGAGTCCAAAGCGTCGAAAACTTCCGCAAACATCCAAATAGATCCAGAACCTCAAAATCTCTACTACTATTCATCTACATCATAATTTTGTATTTTTATGATAATTTATTCTCTCAAAATGTATGATTATGATACGCGTTTAGAAGAACTTCGTTATTTTAGAGCATTTATATATTTTTGGATGATTAAGCTAATGTCATCCAAAATAGGTGGCCGATATGGCTCTCAAAATACCACTAACACAAATCTTGATGTAACCGGCAGATATGATTTTGAGTCAATCTACCGAGATCGACTTGAAATATCATTGGAATCTTTGGGACATCAATTAAATCCCAAAACAACTCTCAAATATGGAGTGTGTATAGTCAAATCGAGCGTCTCGACGAGCCGGATCTAACGAGCCTAAGATCTCATAATTCTGACTTCATTTGGGCATCCAAATGCTCAAAATATATCAAATGATCAAAGGAATCATCCTGAGCCGTCCGATCAAGGGGAGTGTGCAGACTTTACATGAATTCTGAATGCCTTCCTCATCTATAAATAGCCTTCATTCCTCACATGAGGGGGCTGCCAAGCCAAGCTGAAAGCTTAAGCTAAGTGAAGTTAAAGAAAGTGAAGAGAAGAAGGAAGCAGTGAAGAAAAGAAGAACAAGCGAAGGAAGAAGAAGAAGAGTCCAAGCAAGTGAAGAAGAAGGCAAGGAAGAAGGCAAGAAGAAGGAAGAGTCCGTCGAGGAAGAAGAAAAGTGAAGTGAGGAAGAAAATTTCAAAGCAAGATCGCGAATCCCCAACCGCCATTAATTATACCGGCATTTCCACAAAGATCTCCAACATCAAGAACTATTATAAATCGTTGTTACACGCTTGTCCTTCTCAAATAAATTCTAATCCGTTATGGAAGATTTTGTACTCTGAAAAGGATACATAGTGGAATCTTTTCTTGCTGCGTGGTTTTCCCTCTTTTCGGGTTTTCCACGTTAAAATTGCAGGTGTCATGTTAGCTCTTTAATTACATTGTGCTGTTTGGACTAATCAACAAGCTAAATAAATTTTTCTCTACATGGTTTTCAGCAACAATACTAATGATAATATATATATATATATATATATATATATATATATATATATATATATATATATATATATATATATATATATATATATATATATATATATATATATTTAATGTATTTACTTAGGAACTGACGGATTTAACGAACAAGAGGAGTCCTCATAAGAAAAAGAGCAACATTTCCTGCAAGCTTTAGGTTTTCAAACGTAAATGATATATTGTTGAAATTTGAATCCATTAAGATCAATAGAAATGGAATTTGGAAGAGGGGATGATGTGTTTACTTGAGCACAAATTTTGGCAAAAGTAATCCGAGACTTTGTGGTTGTGAGATTGTCTACTGCTAGAGGAATGCCTACCTTACTGACCATTTTGAAAAAACCAATCTCATTCCAAAAGCATAAGGGGAAGTTAGTAAGTTTAATCCATAAAAGGATTTCATATATATTTTCCTTAGAGGGTCAGAAATTTCAAGCCCATTTTTGAAAAATGAAGGACCTTCCATTCAGAAAATAAGGACCATTATCCCACACCATATCAAAGTCATCCTTATAAGAGAATTTAAAAAGAAAAAAATCTCCTTCCAGAATTAACAGATCAAGACTCCTTTTTAATTTTCATCTCTTCTTAACTACAGAGAGCAGAGAATCATAAAAAGATCTTTTATCAATGGCATATCCGATTAATGAAAGTTGTCATTACTGTTGACCAGAGTTTATTTCTTCCTCTATGAAACACACTTCATTGACGTCTGAAGGAATGAGAGAGGAATAGAGAATTGATTTTATCGTTCTAAAAAGCAAGTATATCTTTCCAATTTATGGGCTGAGGGATAGGTGAGCCTAGCATGGAGTTTGAGAGGGAAGAAGAAGAGAGACGGGGGAGTTATGCTTTAGATTATTTAATTAAAATTAAAAATATTAGTTTTACTTTAATCAAAATCTACTATTGGCACCTTTGAGGTTTAGAACTGATCATTTTTTTTATAAACATGGTAACATAATATCCAATTTAATATATCTAAAAGTTTAGAATAAAGATTTTATATATTTTTAAATAATTCATATGTGATTATATTTTACAGAACGCCATTATAAAATTTAAGGTCAGTTTAAGACTACTGCACGAAAAAATAATGAAAAAACTGATAAAAAAAAACTGTTGTGTGAAAAAATTATAGTGTATATATAAATTTTTTTATTTTAAAAAAGTCAAACATCGACTTTCTTGTCACCACTGTAAGTAATCAAATCAAGTTAAAAAACATAATTTTTTCATCATAGATTCTTCAAAACATAACCCCACCGCGGCTTCCCGATCGTTGAGCGGTATGAATCAAAGCGCACCATAGGCAGAACGCCCTCTCAAAAGCGGCCTTAATTTGAATAGGCTTAAACTTAAGATCGGTGAAATAAGAATAGCTGCCTTGGGTTTTTTTATATTCCATTATTTGTAAGTTATTATCTTCAAAAGTTTTCTTCAGGTTCAGGATTTCTGAAATTATTTATCTCTAAATGTCCCTATCAAGATTTAATCTTCCCACCTCTGATTTAATTGTCATCAAAGATCTTTTAAGTTTAATTCAACCTTAATCTCATTCATGGATGAACCGATGCCAATAAATCAACACAAAATCATTCATCAGTTAACTTGTTGGCTTCCATTTTAACTCAATCTGAATATAAAATTATATAATTCCCAACAAATCTTAAGTTAAATTCACAACCCTAACCCTAACCCTAACCCTAACCCTAACCCCATCAATCAAAAAAAAAAAAAAACCTTAAAATCAGAAATATAAATTCCATAGACAGATTATTCTCAACGTTAAAAAAGTCTCTCAGTAGCAATTACTGAAATCATTTAATTGTAAATCTCTAATCACATTTGTGACCAATTTTAATTCCTGAAGAAAGGGAATTAGGCGCACCAGTAAATTGATACAGGCATAAAAAAAAACTGATGCTATGGCATATGGGTGATCAACTGTCGTCATCCCAGAGGTCCTTCAAACTCATGTAAACGCTTTGAGGATGAACAGCGAATTCTCCTCGGATCAGTCGCTCCTGCAAATGACAAAAAAGAGAAAACGAGTCATTTTGAAAAAATAATAATACTGGAGGGCCATTTGAGATCATTTTGATTTTTGATTTTGAATTTATTTTATTTTATTCATATTTTTATTTGAAATAAAATGTAGTTGGTATCTTAAAATGTGTTTTTATTTTTATTTTTATATGGTGGTGGCAATGATGATTGACAGCTATGACAATATGGGGGACGAGCTTTAATGACAAATGGCTGTTGGTGATATTTGTTTTTAAAAACATTTAAAACACTCAAAAATTATTGTGTTTTTAAAAATAATATAACTTATTTTTAAAAATAAAAACACCTAAAAAATTTATCAAACAAGCATATTTTTAAAACATCATACAACAACAACAACAACGTTAATCCCAGGTGGGTCACATGAATCCTTTTCCATTGTGTCCTATTATGTGTTAAATTCTCATTTAATTCAAGTATCTTAAGATCATTTTTTATACATCTTAACAGTCTTTTTTCTCTACCTTTCTTAACATAAGGAATCTAATGCTACTCTCTGTCAGATCTGACGGTAGGACGCTTTATGTGGCCAACCATCTAAGGCGACTCTCCTAATCTTATCTACTGGAGCTACTCCAACTTTTTCCCGAACATACTCATTTTGCATTCTATCTCTAAGGGTAAAGCCACTCATCCACCTGAGCATCCTCATCTCTGTAACACTTAACTTAATCTTATGTTTCTCTTTTATTGGCCAACATTCTCTGTAACACTCAAACAAGCATATTTTTAAAACATCATAAAAATTAAAAATAAAGACACAAAACAAAATTGATCCCAAAGAGGCCCAAAGCTATTATCATTAATTAAGTATTGGAACAAAATTGTAGAAACAAACAGGTATTAATTATGTGTTAACAATAACACAAAGCTTAAATCCTAAAATTTTACACTGAGAACAGCATTGAAAGCAACTTGAAGTACGTGGTGGCATAATACATATAAGAATTCTCAAGTAAGCTCCATAAAAGAATTGCACCCTTGCTAAAGATACATTGAGAATCAGAAAGACATAAACAATGCCCAAGCATAATAACAATTGTTCATGCTACCGTGTTTAGGGGGGTGGAATGCTATGAGGCCAAAGTTGAACCCAATGCATTAATAGACGCATCAACTGATAGATGCCTATAAACTAAGCTTAAACTAGAGAAATTTTTTAAAATAAGTATGGTTTAAAACATAATTAGTAATTTAAGTATCTAATAAATAAAATTTAAATATAGGTATAATGCTTATCAGCGACTTACTACATGTGGATTAAGCCTATCTATAGTTTTAAATTATTTTGGATGTAAATTTCATATAAGTTATGTAAGTTGCGGTTTAACTTTCTTAAAGTATTTGATAGTATTAAGCGGTATCATATTTAAATTTTATTTATTAGATACTTAAATTACTAATTATATTTTAAATCATACTTATTTTAAAAAATTATCCCTTACGGAAGTTCAACCTTTATCTTTCCAATGTGAGACTTATCTCCATCATATAAACTTTAACAATCTCCCCCCTCATATGATCACCACATCCCCCTCAAACAGAAGCCTTCAAGTACGATGCTCCCCGAAGCCACACAAACAAATGAACTATGCGCGAGAGTCATAAATTTTAAAACTTGCTTAATTATGGCACAAGAAACCAAGCACATGGAATGCATAAACTATATGAAAACTTGATGGTAGTCATGTTGGATTATGATACCATCTATTAGGAGGGTGAATCATCGAGGACTTGAGTCGAGCTTGACACATCAATAAATCGACACCAATGAACCCAAAATAGTTTAAACTTATTAGTGTTAGTAGTATTTTAGGAACTCAATTGTTATTCCACTTCTTGTGTGAGACTAATCTCCACACTCATATGGATCTTAACATCTCATCGATTGATTAATAAGCAAGTTTAAGAGAAAAGTAACCAACAACAAATGTTTAAAAATGCATGATAAAACATTGAGTTCCCAATAATCATATAAAAAGTAGGCATGCGATTTATGTTAGAATTAGTATCAAATTGGGAAAGACAAAACAACCTAAATAAAAGCTAAAAAGGAAGTATCTAAAAGAGCAACTTGCCTGTTCTATTTCAGAAAATTTTCCAAACAAGTCGTCAGGGATAGACCAATCAAAAAGTTCACTGTTTTCCATGATCCTTTTCTCATTGACGCTCTTGGGAAGAACACTGTGACCTGATTGGAGCCCCCACCGTAGAACAACCTGAGCAGGAGTTTTGCCCAATTTCTCAGCAACCATGCTCACAATTGGGTGTCCAAGGACTTTGGTCGATCGAGCTAATGGAGCATAAGCCTGCAAAATGAATTCAGTGATTGTCTATGTCAATAGTTCAGGACAAAGATCGACGCATTGGCGATAAATGGAACGACAAACTTACAGAGATGCGAATGCCATTTGATTGACAGAATGCGCGAAGCTTGCTCTGTTGCCACCCAGGGTGGCACTCTACTTGATTGACAGATGGGGGGACTCGTGCAACTGCTAGCAAATCTTGTAATTTCTTTGAAGAAAAATTGCTAACGCCAATGGCGTGAGCTTTACCTGAAGCATACAACTGCTCCATTGCTGCCCAAGTAGCAGGTAAATCAGGTGGAATATAGTCTACTGGAGTTGGAGTACCTCCCTTCTTAAAACGGTAAGGCCAATGAATCTTCTCATGAGAAAATTGAGCAGGGAATCAGAATCTTGTATATGATAAGCATGCCACATGAAAATCAAATAGAAACAGCTTCGATCCCAAATATAAATTTAGCACTATCATTTAATGCAATTTTTAAATCTATAATTCTTATTATTAGTTGATGCAGTAGGAGCACCATTATTGATCCTTAATGGAGAATAAACAGTGCAATTTAAAATGCCATTAGAGCAAAGCAGATATTATACCAGAGGCAAATATATTTTCACTATGATTAACAGTTTCAATTGAAGAGAACAGATTGGTCCTAATACACTTACAAGATACAGATCCAGATAACCAAGCTGCAAGTCTTCTAAGGTTAAGCTGATTGCTTCGGGCACATCTTCAGGTGCATGATAACCGCACCTGCAAAAGTATTTCACCAAAGCATTAACACAAATGATTGTTGAAAATAAAAAACTTTCTGCAAAAAGATCAACCCAACCCTAGTTTAGATGTGATAAACAAGTCCTCTCGCTTCACGATACCATCTTGAAATAGCTTCTTTAAAGCTGAACCAATCTGCATTAATGGAAACCGAATATGTAGCCTTAAACATGCCAATTTCATTAATCATAGGCTAATTGAATTAGCTTTGGAGTACCTCTTTTTCATTACGGTAAGCTGGAGCACAGTCAATATGCCTATACCCAGCCTGCAGCAGAAAATTGGTTTCTAAACATCAGATGTAAGATTCAAAACCAAGTTAAAGTACTCCAAATGAAGACCTTAAATGACCTAAGGGAATAAAAAACCAGTAACAGTAAAATTAATCAAGTATGAGACAGGATTTCAGTATGCAGTCCTTCATCCTGTTTTCAGACTGGATTGAAGTAACTCAAGCATGTAAAAAATAATCACAAACAATTCATCTAATCCAGCTGGATGTAAATTCAGTCAAATCGGTTTTTGTTGCAGAGAGAATAATTTATGTTTTTAACATGTTTTTACGTTTGGTGATGGATTAAAATAGGGTTGATCTTACTAACCCGCAAATCAGGCATCTCAGGAATCATGGATTGAATTACTCATCAGGCAACAATCCTTTCACTTGTAAAAAATTATCTAATAATTACTATTCGGAATATGGATCATCCGCTCAATAGGAACTACATTTTTCACTAGAATCGATTAACTATTATTGAACGAATCATCTAATTAAAGAGCTTTGCTTGTTAAACACTAATTCAACCACAACCTAGGATTCAATAATGCGTTCTTCAGTTCTACAGATGCAAAGATAGTAATCGACAGATGCAAAGACAGAAAGAACTATCAAAAAGACGGTAATAAAACAGAGACAGTGCTTATACTGGAACTGAAGGGGAAAATCAGCCGATACCTTAACGGCTGCGACGACGGAGGCTTCGATCACTCCGGGTTCGGCCTTGTAAGTTCCAAGCCCGACTGCTGGGATCTTCGCCCCGGTGTTGAGCTCGAAGAACCTAGCCATGGAGAGAAAGCCGAGAGCTAATAGTAATGGCTCTTCTTCGAGTTCTTATGATATTCTATGCATGCATATAAATTCCTCTTTTTCATTTTTTTTACTTTTATAAATATTAAAAACAATAAAAATACTTGAGCTGGGCTTAGTTTAGCTTGTTGATTTATTATAAATTTTAATTTTAATTTTTTATTCAATTTTCTTTTATTATTTTTGTCAAAATTATATTTTAATTAAATTTAATTAGTTATATAATCGGTGCTTATATATCAGATGTATTTAAGATTTTAAATTTACTTTGAGATGAATATAATATATAAAATTAATTAATTTTTATTATATTTAAAAATTATAATAATTATTTTTGCTACATTTTAATAAAATTTTAACATATTTTTTTTATCAATAATCAGGACACTGACACGCCATGACTAAATGCAAATGATTATTATAAATATGCAAATATTCAGTTATTTGAAATTTTCTATTAAGATATTTTAATATAAATTATATTAAAATAACTTTTAAATTTTATTAAATTTCTATTTTTTTTTTCCAAAAAAAAATGATATTCTTTAAGACATCTGACAATTTCTTACAGTGATTAGCAATCTCCAACACTTGTCAGTAATGGGTGTGGTGATTCGGCAACTTGGAAGCGGACACTATGCCATCTTCTCGTTAACAAGACAAGTTTTTGACTTATATATATATATATATATATATATATATATATATATATATATATATATATATATATATATATATATATATATATATATATATATATATATATATATATATATATATATATATGGATGTTAATTGAGGTCGAGATTTGAATTTGACCTGTTCCAAATTCAACATGTTTATTAAATTAAACCCAATCAAATCACTATAAACTCTTCGATTGATCACGTCTGAATGATTTATTTATATATATATTTTAAATCAAAATCAAGTCAAATTTAATTTCATGGGTAAAAATCCGATCAATTTTGAGTTCCAATTTAAATTAATTAAGTTGGCGGTGTCGAGTCAATTTTAGATTTGTGAGTCAGAACTGTAGAAATTTATTGAACCCTGAATTTTTATGTCAAGTTATTATGCCGGATCAATTTTTGATATCTCTATATATTTATTTACTGGAAATATTATTTTTTAAGATAAGAAATTTATGTTTTAATTCTAAATTTTTTCATCAGTTTGATGATTTTAATAATTATTTAAATATTTAATTAAAAAATATAGCTGATATTATTACATATTTACTGAATTTTCCAATCCAATTATTATCTGTCACAATATGCTCATTATATTTCAAGAAGTCACATTTTATTTCTCAAATATGAGTCAATAATCTTTTTAAATAGACCATAAATTTACTTACTTTTTTTAAAATTTTCTCATCCTTTTAATAATTTATAGATGTACTTAATATTTTTTTAAAAAAAAAAGTTATCACAACTGAGCATTATTATTTTAAATAAAAAATAGAAAGAAAATGATCCCAAATAGTCTTAAATATAGTTGTGCCATTTTAATATAGTTCACTAGTAATATTTCTTTTGTGGATAATTATGAACATAATATTCAGTTTGTTGTTTACTTATAAAATTAATATATTTCTTTGTTGGGCCTTTAAATTTATGTATTTGGTACGTCACGATCAAATTATTAAAAAATTAATAAAAATAGAAAATAAAGATTAAATTTTAACATGAATTTTAATAATTGAGTTAAAATATTTTTTAAATGAATATAAAAATATTAATTTTACTAATGGTAAAATTTTGATTGTTATATATACTTGCTCTTTTTTCTTTAATTATATTCAGTGTTGTGGGCCTTGTGATTTTCATTTTAAAAAAATCAGGATAAATGGACTGATATTATGAACATAAGCAAATTATAATGGATATACAAATTTCTTTTATTTATCATAGCTTTCTCCGAGGGGCTTGAAAACACATCTTTTATTTAGCAAATACTTCAAATCATAGTCAAAATATAGTCAGAATTAGGAGTGCAAGTGAGTCAAGCTGGTTCGCGAGTTGACTCGAGCAGCTTATCGAGCTGGCTCTTTTACATAATGGTGAACTGTAATTATCATATATTACGTTCTCGATTTAATAATTTATCGAACTTTTTAAATTAGCTTGAGTTTTTGAAACGAGCTCGACCTTGACTTTCTTTAAATTGAGTCGAGCTCGAGCCTTATAATTGAGCTCGAGTCAAGCTCGAGCTTAATAGAATTTAAATAAGCTTAACTCGATTAAGTCAAAACTCGACTCGTTTACATTCCTAACGAGAATAAAACTCTAGAATGATACAACAATATATTTTATTTTGCGTCTTTGGAAAACCTTCGCGTAGAAATTTATGCCTTACCTGATTAAGTCGGAATTAATTAAAACGAACATGAGATACTCCGGAATTTTAACGTGTCGAAAGAGGGGAAAAACCAGCAGATAAAAGATTCCACTATGTATCCTTTTAGTACAAAATCTTCCGATAACGGGATTCTGATTTGAGAAAGGACAACGATCGGTTTATAATAGTTCTTGATGTTGGAGATCTTTGGGTAACGGTGGAAATGGGTATAATTAACGATGGCGGCGGTAGGCGGTGCGATCTTGCTGGGGATCTTGAGCTTTAGCTTTCTCTTCCTCTCACTTCACTCTTCTTCCTTCGGACTCTTCCTCTTCTTCTTGCCTTCTTGCTTTTCTTCCTTCTTCTTCACTTGCTTGGACTCTTCTTCCTTGCCTTCTTCCTTGCTTTAGCTTCCTTCTTCTTCACTTGGACTCTTCTTCTTCTTCTTCCTTCTTCTTCTTCCCCGCTTCCTTCTTCACTTCTTCACTTCAAGCTTAGCTTAGGCCCCCCATGTGAGGTGAGGCCTATTTATAGATGGGAGGGGTATTCTAGTAAACTCATGTAAGGCGTACCACTCCCTCGATCGGACGGCTTAGAATGACTCTTCCGATCATTTGATGTATTTTGAGCATTTGGATGCCCAAATGAAGTCAATTATGAGATCTTAGGCTCATTAGATCCGCTCGTCGAGCCTTCGATTTGACTATAAACACTCTACATTTGAGAGCTTTTTTGGGATTTAATTGATGTCCAAGATTCTAATGATATTTTAAGTCTTGATCTCGATTTGTTTACTCAAAATCATCGCTTTCAACATCAAGATTTGTGCTTTGTTGGTGGTATTTTGAGAGCCATATCGCTTTTATTTTGGATGACATTAGCTTAATCATCCAAAATATATGTCAAATGTTCACAAATAACAATTGGAAGTTTTAAGCGTTCGAGGACATGGCGCCTGGCGCCGTCGGCGTCAGCCTTGAAGCGCCTTAAGCCATGTATGGCCTTAGCTAGGCCTTAGCCAGCTCCATGGCGTCCGTTGGTGATTAAGCGGTGGCGTAGAGCCCTTGTGGCGAGCGGGCGCCATGCGTATTGCAGGCCATTCCGTGAGTTGGATCATGAGCCATTCACGAGTTGCCATTAAGCGTTGGTTGAGCATTCGCGTGTCGCAGTTCAGCCATTGCGTAACGTTATTCGCTGAACGTCATTGGTGATTCCGGGGCGAATGGGCGAAGGCCCTGCCTTTGGCGTCATGTAGCGTCTGTAGCGCCCGCTTGCTACCCTGTAGCGCCTTCTTACTGAGCCAGCTGGCCATGGCCAGCCCATGTGCTGGCCACCATGGCCCGGCCAGAAAATGGGGCGGTTTTGAACCGCGTTTTGAGGGTTTTACCCTTTTGCCCCTGGGCTATAAGAGTAGAGGCCCCTCTCCCTTTCTTCTTGAGTGAGGTCCTGGAGGCAATCAAGAATCGAAGCGTTGAGGAGGCGATTTAGGGATCAAGGCCGGTATCGTCGTGGTTCCGGTTTTACCGACCTCGTCGGACCGTCTGGGTTAAGGCGATCAAGGCCACGGTATCGTCGTGGTTCCGGTTTCACGCCACGTCGGGCCGTCCGGGGCGATCAAGGCCACGGTATACGTCGTTCGGTTCACCGACCCGTCGGACCGTCCGGAGGGATCAAGGCCCACGGTATCGTCGTGGTTCCGGTTCGACGTCGGACCGTCCGGGTAGAGGGATCAAACGCGGTATCGTCGTGGTTCGGTTCACGCCCGCGTCGACCGTCCGAGTTAGGAAGCGATCAAGGCCGGTATCGTCGTGGTTCCGGTTTACCCGCGTCGGCCGTCCGGGTTAGAGGATCAAGGCCCGCGGTATCGTCGTGGTTCCGGTTTCACCGCCACGGACCGTCCGTTAGAGGCGATCAAGGCCCGCGGTATACGTCGTGGTTCCGGTTCACCGACCCGTCGGACCGTCGGGGAGGATCAAGGCCGGTATCTCGTCGTGGTTCCGGTTCGACCGTCGGGCCGTCGATTAGGCGATCAGCGCGGTATCGTCGTGGTTCCGGTTTACCGACCACGTCGTCACCGTCCGGTGGAAGCGATCAAAACCGGTATCGTCGTGGTTCGGTTTCGACCGGTCAGGCGATCAAGGCCAGTATCGTCGTGGTTCAGTTGACTCATCGATAAAGGTATCGTCGTGGTTCCGGTTTCACACCGCGTCACCGTCAGGAAGCGATCAAGGCCCACGGTATCGTCGTGGTTATTCCGCGTCGTCCGGGTGGAAGTCAAAATACGTCGTGGTTCGGTTCACCAAACCGTCGGCCGTCCGGTTAGGCGATCCGCACGCCGGATGGTTGAAAGATGCTCGATGATGGCCGACGAGGATCCGGCGATGTTGATGGCGGATTATAATGAGCGGTGAAAGCCGGAAAAGTGAAGTCGGGCGATGGCCGGCGGTAGTCGGCAGCGATTGGCCAGTGGTTGGCGGACGGGGTGGTCGACGTGGCAACCGGCTTGCACGCGTTAGAGATATAATTGAATCCGGAGGATTTTGACCATCCGGGTTATTTGTCGAGTGTTATCCGATGACATTAACTCGTGGTACAAAGTTTTGACCTTTCTAGGTTGTTATTGAATATTATATTATTCGTCCCGTATGGAAAGAGGAAGTCCCAAGGACCTTTGACCTTTCACAGGTTGTTGGTGAATATTATTCGGCGTAACCCATGGAAGAGGCTGGGAAGTCCACCAAGGACCTTTGACCTTTCACAGGTTGTTTGTCGAGCTTTTGCTCGATGACATTAACCGTATGGAAGATCGCGAAGTCCACCAAGGGCGTTTTGACCTTTCACTGGGTTGTTTGTCGAGCTTTTGCTCGATGACGTGCCCTATGGAAAGATCGCAGAAGTCCACCAAGGGGCGTTTTGACCTCTGGGTTGTTAGTTTTCACTCGATGGCGTTAACGTATGGAAGAGGTTGATGAATCTCGAGGTAGTCGGCGGTGGCGGCCCGGCGTCGATGTCAGTCGCGGATGGCCGGCGGCAATAGTGATGGCCGTGAAGATTGCCGGCGATAGTTAGCGATGGCCGGCGGCAGTAGTAAGCGGTGGCCATATAGTGGTTAGCCGGCAGTGATCAGCGGCAGCGGCGGTAATGGTTGTCGGCGGTAGTGGCACGGTAATGTGGATGACCGGCGGCAATGGTGATAGCCGGAAGATGCCGGCGATATTCAGCAGCGATGGCAAACGATGGTAGTCGGCAAGTGCGGACGATGAGATTTTGACCCATCAAGGTTGTTTGTCGAGTGTTATCGATGACATTAACTGTCGGTCGTTTTTGACCTTTGTTGTTTTATGAGCTTTGCTCGATGACATTAACCGTATGGAAAGATCGCGAAGTCCACTGGGGCGTTTGACCTTTCCAGGTTGTTTGTCGAGCTTTGCTCGATGGCATTAAAAGAGATCGCAGAGTCCAAGGCGTTGCGCGGCCGAAACCGGTAGTTGCGGGGATATGACGATGATGGTGCCGGCGGAATTACGATGGTCGGCGATGACCGGCGGCAGTAGTGGCAGCGGACAGCCTAAGTTGGCGGCCCGGCGGGTGGTTAGCGGTCGGCAATGACGGAGATCTTTTATCAAGGTTGTTTGCAGTGTGACTTGATGGCGTTAACAGAGGAATCAAGTCCCAGGATTGATCATGTCCCAGTGAGATGTAACATGAGTTGTATATTTCTCAAGTGGGAGGAAAAAAAAAAGCAAATCTTGTTAGAACAAAGCGTGAATTCACTAGTTCAATGATATAATCATAAGACAGTGCAGGCTTTAAGAGAAAATGACAACAACAATGCAACAACAAGCTTTAATCTAGATGGGGTCGATTATACAAGGATGAAATGAATGACGAGATAAAAGTCATAATAATTATGCGTAAGAGTTGATAATATTTTGAAGATTCTTAGTATTCCAAGTTGAGGTAGAGTTTTTCCTTCGGGTCCTTGAGCTTGAGCGTTCACAAGACCATTATGACCACATCTGGACCATCCAGAGGTGAGAGTTTATTACGAGGGCCTTTGCTGCGACTCGAGACTTCGCGGGGACCAAGTCAAACGGATATGGGGCGAGTTTCACTCTTCTTGAAGTGGCGAGCTAGTTGGTGATAAGCGGTCCAAAGGCCATATCCGAGTTTCGGGGAGTAGGTCTAGGTCGGGAGTTTTTCTTCATTACTTCCATGATCAAAAGCGGACTCTTGGACTTGGAACCCGATATCCACCGTATGATAGCCACCAAAACACAAGTTATCTGATTGTCACTTGGTGTGTGGCGTGGTGCGGTAGGCCCAAAGAACATTGGGGAGCTCATCAACCCATTGCCTTCTCGAGGCGTGTTTTTAGTCCTTTGAGTATGGTCTATTGGTAACTTCGGTTTGCCCATTAGTTTGAGGATGTGCTATACGTAGTATCGCGGTGAATGTGAAGATCTTTGCAAAGGGCGTAAAGACTTTTCCGATAATTGAGTTCCATTGTCGGTGATGATCTTTGCGGAAGACCAATCGACATATTATATTTTTCCGGACAAATTGTTTGGTATTTGCCTCTCTGTGATTTTAGCGAGTGGTTCGGCCTCTACCCATTTTGTGAAGTAGTCGGACTAGAATGATAAATTTTAGTTGCCCGATCTTGTGGAAAAGGTCCCATGATATCAATCCCCACGAGCAAAGGCCATGGGCTTTGAATGGATGAGAGTTCGCATGCGGCATGTGAGGGAGGTTAGAATGCAATTGACAACTTAGCATTTCTTTGTGAATTCCAAGGCGTCTTGTTTCATTGTAGGCCAATAAAACCCTTGCCTCATGATTTTAAGGGCCAATGCTCTTCCTCCAAGGTGTTCCCCACATATTCCTGAGTGAACCTCTTTTAGCAGTCGACTTACGAAGGTGGAAGGCATTTGAGATATGGACGAAAGCTTCGCTTGTATAGTTCACCTCCAATAATAGCAAAGTTTGAAGCTTGTCTTGAGAGGCAGTTCTTGAAGTTGGATCTTGGGAAGGGTCCCTTCTTGTAGAAAAGATAGGATCGGGTTTATCCGAGCGTTCCTTTTCCTCATCAATAGTTTGAATTATCCATGGCCCTTGGATACTAGGAAAATGTATTTCTTCAACATGCTTTCTCTTAAATAGATCTCCGGTGGTAGAGGTAGCAAGCTTAGCAAAGCGTCGGCCAGTATTCTTCTCTGTAGTATGTGGATGATTTGATGTGTCTTGAAATGAGTAAGAAGAGATTTTACCAAGTGGAGATATTACTTGGTTGAGGATTATGAGTATTAAAATCTCCTCCAACTTGGGAGGCGACAAGCTGAAAGTCAGTGTGAATTACTAAGTTTTGGGCTTGATCGATGGCGAGTCTCAACCTGCGATGAGAGCCTCATATTGACCATGTTATTAGTTGGGGAATTTTAAGCGAAGTTACTCAGGGTATTTTCTTTGGGGAAACAAGTAGGATTCCGCACCGACAGACTGAAGCTCCATCAACGTAGAGTCCATCGAGGAGATGAAGACACGCATGGATAGCTCTTAGAGTTGGGTTGGTGCATTCCTATAAAGTCTGCAAGTATTTGAGACTTTATGGTGAGGTAGAAAATTTATATCAAATTCTCCTAGTTCTCTGAGACCATTTGATCAATCTTCCGGATGCTTACGGTTTACGTAAGATGGCTCTTAATGGTAAATCGATTAAGCGATGGTGTGAGCTTGAAAGTATGGGCAATTTTTTGTGAGAAAATTAACGCCTTGAGCCACTTTATCTGCAAATGGATAACGACTTTTATATCGAGAGAATTTCTTGGCGTAATAAATTGGTTGTTGTGCCCCATCTTCTTCTCGCACTAAAGCGAGCTTATTGTGGGAAGAAACCAAGATATAAGTATAACGTTTCTCCTTGAATAGGTTTGGATAGCGGCGGAGATGCTTTGATATTCTTTTAGTTGCTCAAAAGCATCTTGACATTCATCGGTCCATTGAAAATTATTATTTTTAGCTCCCTTCAATATTTTAAAGAATGGCAAGTATTTGTCCCAGGCAGGCTAAGCGAGATAATGCGACAATTCGACCATTCAAGCGTTGAGCGTCTTTGATATTCTTGAGGAATCATATCTTGGAGAGCTTTGATTTTTTTCGGGGTTAGCCTCTATCCACGGTGAGTTACCATAACTCAAGAAATTTTCCGGCGTAACCCCAAAAGCACACTTGGTTGGGTTAAGTCGTATGTTATAGCGTCGAAGGAGGTCAAAGCATGCTTCTAAGTCGAAATATGTTGTGACTTTTCTAAGCTTTTCACTAACATGTCATGTCCACGTACACCTCCATTGTGTGGCTAGCAGTCTTTAAAACCTTATTCATGAGGCGTTGATAGGTAGCACCGGCATTTTTAATCAAATGGCATGACTTGGTAACAATATAAACCTTTATATGTTTTGAGTAGCCTCTTCATCTATTGGGTTCATCTTTATTTGATTGTACCGAATAAGCATCAAAAAAGCGAGCATTTGATGTCGGATGTAGCGTCCCAATTGATCGATTCGAGGAAGAGGAAAACTATCCTTTGGGCGGGCCTTATTAAGATCGGTATAATCAACACATCCTCCATGTTCCATTTGTTTTTTTAACCATGACAACATTTGCTAGCCATGTGGGGTAATGCACTTCTCTATGAATCCGCTTACATGAGCTTGTTAACTTCTTGTTCAATCGAAGGCGATGGTGCAAAACTCCGCTTCTTTTGGATGATTGGTTTGAACGTTGGATTAATTTTGAGGGAGTGCGTGATTACATTGGGGTCGACCCCCGGCATATCTGCTGGACTCCAAGCAAATATGTCTTGATTCCTGCGTAAGAAATTTATATAATTTTCCCTTTGTTCTTCTGAGAGTAAAGATCCCACTTGCACTGTTCGTAATGGTTGGTCATCGATAATGCTATTATGAGAGTAAATCTTCTCTGAGGTACTCTTTCATCTCGAAAGTTAAGATCTTGATCTTGAAGGTGATGGAAGGCTGTTGAGCTTATGCGAGATAACATGATTGTTTGTTGATTTCCACAAACCACTCCAGGGGTAGGAAATTTTATCTTGAGATGAGGCAAAGTGATAGCAGAAAATTGATTGGAGGGGCCTCCAGATTGCATTATATGCAATCGACTTCACCACTATGAATTGTATTAAATGAGTCACTTGTCGAGGGAATTCTCAGGGTAAGGAAGAGTGATTGTCCCTTACGCGTCTTGGGTGATTATCAAACCCATATAGTGGTCGGTGGTTGGAGCTTTTCTTTGGCCCATGTTAAGAAAAGTTGAGTAAAATAAGGCGTCGAGAACTCCCATTATCGATCAAAATTCTTTTAACGTTATAACAAGGATCACCGATCCTGCGATGACAAGTGGATCTTGATGAGGGATATGGACTCCTTCTAAGGAGTCATTGAAAGTGATGGAATGATCAATGAGACTTCTTCAACTCTGGTTCTTTGGAGGCGATGCGAGAACTTGATTATGTAGTATCGATCCTCTGCGATTGTTTTGATTTCTCCAATTATTTGATGATTATTTGGTTGTTTTGTGATGTTTGTCTGGTTGCCCCAAGCGGAGGTGTGTTTGTTTGAGGTGGTTGATTCTTCATAAAGCGGCGTAGGTATCCTTGTTGAATGAGTCTCGATTTCTTCCTTGAGTTGTATACGCTTGATGAGTATGTCCACGGCGATGAAAATGACAATATTGCTCGATTTCAATTCGGTTTCAATGGATGCGCCACTTGATATGTTCTTCATTGCGAATAGCCATCGGAGGTTAACACGAGATGTGTTCGGTGTGTATGTCTTTTAGGTCGAGGTTCCGTTGTTGATATGGGGTGTGGAGGAGATCATGACTACCAAGCTTCTTTTGATGGGCACTGGGTCCACATTTCACGGGTGTTTTTGCGTTTCCCATATTGTTCAAATTGTTTGCGATGAGCATTAATAGCTTCATCGGAGATTTGTGCTTCTACGATGAACTAAGTCGGCATATGAAGCGGACCGTGTCCTCATTAATGACGAATAGAAAGGCCTGACGAGTCCTCAAGAAAACTCCTCTTAATAGTTGTTACCCAGGTATTTGGCGAGCTTCTAAAGAGAACCTGGAAGTATTCTTTGAGTGATTCACCCTCGTTACGTATCTGGGAAAGATGGGAGGAATCTTTAATGATTCTCCGATTTGCAATGAAGCTCCACAAAGAACACGGCGAGTTAGTTAAAGGTATGGATGGATCCCCCCTTGGAAGAGAATAGAACCAAGTCGAGCTTGCCCTTTGAGGGTAGCAGGAAAGACTTGACAAGCGGTGTGTCGAGCTCGTTGGATATGCATGATAGTCGTAATGGTCGATGTGTTGGTGTGGGTGATTGCCCCATCATAGAATCAATGCTGGAAGCTTGAAACCTACGGAATTGGATGTCGAAGAATGGCTTTAAAGGTGAGGACTCCTCATAAGCGGTGTGGGTGAAGATGATTTCTATCTTGAAGGTGAAATTCATCTTGTATTAAGCGTCGTACCTGAATGTCATGATGTGCGGATTAATGAGATGAGCATGTGTGAAGCTATCAACAACGTCGGTGGATTAGTAAGGTTGGTACGCGATGGATGAGTGGAACTAGAGTCGAGATCGGTTACGGTCTCCATCGCGGAGGAACTCCAGTGTCGGGAGGATTAGCGTTTGACCTCCTCAGGGCAATGACCGATCTTGGGGAGATATGTTTGTCGTAGTAGCCATTGTAGTCCTTGCAAAAGGCTGGATCATCTTATTTTGAGACTCCTCCATTCGGACCGCGATCTTCCAAAGAGATTCCGTTCCCTCAACATGGCGTCCTTGGTTTAGGGATGGGTTTTGAGAATGGGGAGTTGGAGCGGAGGTTCCATTATGGCAGTGTTGTGCTATTGGCCGCCATAACGTGGATGTTCCGCGGAATTGAGGTTGAAGGGTTTTACTTCCCACAGACGGCGCCAAACTGTTGCGTGCTGGAAAACCAGTTGCGGTAGAGTAGAAATTTATGCCTTAGCATTGATTAGTCAGCGCCGCAGGTAATTAAAGAACGAACATGAGATACTCAATTTTAACGTGGAAAACCTCGAAGAGGGGAAAAACCAGCTAGATAAAGATTCCACTATGTATCCTTTTAGTACAAAATCTTCCAGATGGATTACAATTATTTGAGAAAGGGACAACATATGTAACAACGATTTATAATAGTTGCTGATGTTGGAGATGTTGGGTAGCCTCTGGTGGAAATGCTGGGTATAATTAACGATGGCGGCGGCCAGTGGTGCGATCTTGCTGGGATCTTCAAGCTTTAGAGCTTTCTCTTCCTCCTCACTTTTCCTCTTCTTCCTCGATCGGACTCTTCCTCTTCTTCCTTGCCTTCTTCCTTGCTTTAGCTTCCTTCTTCTTCACTTGCTTCACTTCACTTAGCTTAGGCCCCATGTGATGTGAGGTGGCTATTTATAGATGGGAGGAGGGTATTCTAGTAAACTCATGTAAGGCCGTTACTCCCTCGATCGGACGACTTAGAATGACTCCCGATCATTTGATGTATTTTGAGCATTTGGATGCCCAAATGAAGTCGAATTATGAGATCTTAGGCTCATTAGATCAGCTCGTCGAGGCCTTCGATTTATTATAAACACTCTACATTTGAGAGCTTTTTTGGGATTTAATTGATGTCGAAGATTAATGATATTTTAAGTCTTGATCTCGATTTGTTTCGACTCAAAATCATATCGCTTTCAACATCAAGATTTGTGCTTTGACTGGTGGTATTTTGAGAGCCATATCAGTACCATACAACTGCGCACCGCTCCACTAAACGGACTTAATTTCGTGCCTAAGAGATTATCTTAAATTATTTCAGAAAATAAAGTATAAATCAATCTTTAATCATTTCTAAAGAAAATTTACATACATAGCACGTGGTTCTTATTCATTTTCTTATCTAATACCTAAAATTTGATATTTAAAAATATAATAAATATGGTAGGGGTGTTCGGTACAGTGTAGCACATAGGAAAATAATGGGGAAAGAAACGCGACGACAAGCGAGCGGCGAAACTTTTAATAGAACTAAGGCTCCGTTTGGGAGAGCTTTTTTAGTGCGTTTTGCTTTTGAAAGCCTGAATTTTTATTTTGATCGTTTGAATAGTGTCTTTTGGCGGAGTTTAGTTTCGTCTGAAAACTCGTTTAGCTCCTTTTCAAAAGCGAAACAATCTGAGCAAACCTTTCATGAATTCAAAGCAACAAGCGAACTAAGCTCAGTTTGGTTAACTTTGGCATCTTACTAAAGTCTTCATGAAATGAATCTTTGAAAAAAAAACAGTTTTCATACTAAACTGTTCACAATCAAACGTATCAAATAAATTCACTCAACTCTCTCTCCCAAACGGAAAAAAAGAAATCAAGAGGCCAGCAACACGCCATCGAATCACCTCCGACGGAAATGATGAACGCTTTTTCTCGAATTAAAGTTCGATTGGGAGTATAGGGCTACGGTTTCTTCAAGGCCGTTCGGAGGAGCTGGATATGAAGGTCGTAATTGGTATTCCGGGTTCAAGAAGCGGCCTTTTGTTGAGGATCGGCCAATGCCTCTTTGCAGGCGCTTCGATCGGAGTCATGGTTACTGCTCTCGGTTTCTCCAACTACACTGCTTTCTGGTACCGTCGATTTCTCTTTAGTCTCTCCGTTTTTCTCTCGCTTTGTAATGTTCGTTGTCAAGTGAAAGGTTTAGTAGGGTCATATATCTATAAGTCGTTCTTTCCATTAAAGTTTGTTCTTTACTCGTGATTTACTCTTTTATTCAATTGTTTTTCGGTTCTTTACCATTGTAGGTGAAATTAGTAAATCTTGGACTTTTATCTATTAAGTTCTTATGGATTTGTTTCATGCTGAACTATTTGGGATATAACATAGGTTTCATCCTTGGATTCAAGGCAACGGAAGAAAAATCTCCTGGATTATATTTCAGTGTAAGCTTGGATATTTTTTGTTTTCATCATGATAGTTGTAAATCTGAGGTATTTTAAAATTTAAATTGCTAGTGGATTGTCCTGAAATTAGTATTGTTGAGTGCTAGAATATTCACCTTAGTAGAGAGAGAATTTAATATCTTAATTTTGTAAGATTAGAGAGAATAGCTTCAGATGGTTTGGTCACATAAAACATGGGCCGTCTGATGACCCAGTTAGAAGAGTAAATATACTATATTTAACCAATGTTAAGAAAGATAGAGGTAGAACTAAAAAGATTTGATTAGGAAGTATAAAAAATAACTTTATTTTGTTAGAATTAAATGATAATTTGATAGTTAATAGGACACAATGGTGAAAATGATTCATATAGTCGACTCCACGTAGTGGGACAAATGCTTGCTATTGTTATTGTTATTCATACATGCATAGATAAAAGTTCATAAGAGAGACCAAATTTTTTACATGGAGAACCCGAAAATGGAAAATCTACAAGGTCCAACCTAATTGAAATAATTCATTATGTAAATGAAGTTATTGAAGTACACTTTTTTCCTTAATTGGAGAAGACATATTTACAAAATATAGAATACCATATTGACCTCCTGTGGCCATAATAGTGAATGCTGGTGCAATAATGGAAATTGATGATGGTTGATCATGTGGCAACTGTTGAATGAGCATGATCAGGTGATTGCAATTGGGCAATGATGATTAGACACAATGATTGGACGGCAACAGTCAAGCAATGACGATTGCTGGCAATGGTTGTTGGCTTTAATCATTGAAAAGAGCTCTTTACTACTTCAAATCTCTAAAATATCTACAAATTCAGATCAATATTTCTTTTATGTGGAGAATAGAGGTTCATTTATAGTTTTTTGGGTGACACTTTAGTAATTTTAGATAAAATCTCAAAATACTCTATTGGATAAATCAAATTGATTTTTTTTATCATAGATCATTCTTTTGAGGTTTAAATGCATTGCCAATCTTATAATTAAGTGATTTTTGGCTCTTTGGATTCACCTTCCAGAAATCGAACCGACCTTATTTAAGGTTGTAATCTCACAGTTAGATTGTAAATACCTAGTTATTTGGTTTTTGATTTTCGGTTCGGTTAAAAAAAAATAGCTAAATCGAATAAATTGAAATTAAAGAATCAAATATAAATATGTAATTTTGATTGTAAATGTTTAATTATTTGTATAAATTGATAGATTTTTAATTAATTAAAAAAATTTAATGTATAAAATTTATTAGATTGCATTTTAATTATTTTGTTCATTACAAAATTTAAAAAATTAAATTTTTATATGTTTTTCGGTTTATCGAAAATCGAACAAAATAAACCGAACTATAGTTCGATTCGGTTTTATATCTTATTTGGTTGGTTGGATTATTTTCAGTTATTCGGTTTAACACAAAATTTAACCAAACCGATCTTGCTGCTCTTTTTTACTATAAACACATAAGATTCAGATATTGCTTGATTCCTCGATTAATGTTACAAAATTTTAAGTTTATTTTAATTATTTTATTTGGGTTCATGTAGATTTATATCATAACATTTTTATGTCATTAAATTTATTTCATTGAGATGTTCAATTTAACTATAAGTTTATTAAAATCAATGTTTAGATTATCCTAAATTTAATTTTAAAAAATCAATTTAAATAGATTTTTTGATATTGTTTCATTTTCCACTATGTTCGAATATTAAAATATGTGTCATCCAAAAATACATTGATTTTTTTAAAGAATTCATGATGCAAAATTATTATTTTGGAAAAACTAAAGTGCAACCACTCTATCGATGTGGATCTCTCATTGAGATCATCAACTAAGGCAATTCTCGTCAAGTATAATTTCAGCCTTCCCTAAAGTTGGCATATTTATTGGAGCAAAAGTTGTTAAAAAAAAAATTGACTACAAATTAGTAAAATTTTTTTGAAATTTGTTGTTGAGGCTTCGTGGTAGATAAGATTAGGGAGAGTCGCCTTAGATGGTTTGGCCACATAAGCGTTAGTCACCAAAGGAGAGTAGATACATCTTTATGTTAAGAAAGGTAGAGGTAGACCTAAAAAAGACTTGGTCAAGATGTATAAAAATGATCTTAGTATACTTGAATTAAATGAGAACATTTGGGCACAATGGAGATAAGAATGAAGACCACCTAGTGGGATTAAGGCTTGTTGTTGTTGTTTTTGTTGAGGCTTCGTTGGGCTTTGAAAATATCAAGCTTGAGTCCAAAATGTGGAAAAATGATCTTGAGGACCACAAAAATGACAAATGGCTTATTTGGATTCAAAATTAAGTCAAATGTGCATGGCGGGCATGAAAGGCCCTCCCATTGGCTATTGCTATAGTTAGTTTGAGTTTGAATTGTGGCTTGCGTAATTATTTTGTAATATTTATTTATTTTTTACTTTTGTTTAAAATTTTTTGTATATAAATATGCTTGTGTATTTATATTTATATTTTATATAAATTAATGGTTATAAAATTTTTATATATAATTCAACAAGTATAATTGAATTAAAAGCATAAATCTATAATTAGGTACTTGGTGTTTGTTTTATTATTGCAAAGTGTCAAACTGCCATTAAATACAAAATAATGAGAATTTTGATTTTCATTCATGGCTCTGGAGATTTGAATTTTAGTAACACACTTTATTCTGATCATAAAATTTATTAGATTGTATTTTAATTATTTTGTTCATTATAAAATTAGAAAATTTAATTTTTATATGTTTTTCGATTTATCGAAAATCGAACAGAATAAACCGAACTATAGTTCGATTCAGTTTTATATCTTATTTGGTTGGCTGGATTATTTTCAGTTATTTGATTCGGTTTAACAAAAAATTTAACCAAACTGATCTAGCTGCTCTTTTTTACTATAAACACATAAGATTAAGATATTGCTTGATTCTTCAATTAATGTTACAAAATTTTAAGTTTATTTTAATTATTTTATTTGGGTCCATGTAGATTTAGCTCATAACATTTTTTATGTCATTAAATTTATTTCATTGAGATGTTCAATTTAACTATAAGTTTATTAAAATCAATGTTTAGATTATCCTAAATTTAATTTTAAAAAATCAATTTAAATAGATTTTTTGATAATGTATCATTTCCTCCTATGTTCGAACATTAAAATGTGTCATCCAAAAATACATTGATTTTCTTAAAGAATTCATGGTGCAAAATTATTATTTTGGAAAAACTAAAGTGCAACCACTCCATCAATGTGGATCTCTCAATGAGATCATCAACTAAGGCAATTCACCTCAAGTATAATTTCAGCCTTCCCTAAAGTTGGCATATTTATTGGAGCAAAAGTTGTTAAAAAAAATTTGACTACAAATTAGTCAAATTTTTTTGAAATTTGTTGTTGAGGCTTGGTTGGGCTTTGAAAATATCAAGCTTGAGTCCAATATGTGGAAAAATGATCGTGAGGACCACAAAAATGACAAATGGCTTATTTGGATTCAAAATTGAGTCAAATGTGCATGGCGGGCATGAACGGCCCTCCCATTGGCTACTGCTACAGTTAGTTTGAGTTTGAATTGTGACTTGCATAATTATTTTGTAATATTTATTTATTTTTTACATTTGCATAAAAATTTTTGTATATAAATATGCTTGTGTATTTATATTTATATTTTATATAAATTAATGGTTATAAAATTTTTATATATAATTCAACAAGTATAATTGAGTTAAAAGCATAAATCTATAAGTAGGTACTTGGTGTTTGTTTTGTTGTTGCAAAGTGTCAAACTGCCATTAAATACAAAATAATGAGAATTTTGATTTCCATTCATGACTCTGGAGCTTTGAATTTTAGTAACACAGTTTATTCTGATCATTTTATGGAGCACCGAGGAGAGGTGAGTGATTATTTTTCCATGGAAGAATGATGTTGCAATCCCCATTACTTTGGACTGCAGAAATTGATTGTGATTTGAGGCCTCTGTTGACAATGATACTTTTTTGGGGAAGATGGATCTATAATCCTTACCATTATTGTTCTTCTCAGCATAATTTGGACGAACCTTCTCATTAAGCCTAGCATCATGATGCTATGGTTGATTATATTGTAGATTCCTTCTTTTTTGAATGGATTATAATGATGATGGCACCAAGTTGATGTGAGGAAGGAGTTTGATCATGATTGTGGAATGAGTAGCCTGACTGTGAATGGTCAAGCACTAGGTCATGCAAATGGAATACAGTTATATGCGGTTGAACTAAAAGCTAACCAATTTCAAATCTATATTCATCATTGCAATTGATCTTTAGACTGACTGTTGGCATTGCTAAAAGGCTTGAATCTGCTTTCGGTATGATTCAGAGGTATCAAACCTTGATGATATGGTTTCATTAACTTTTTTTTGACTAGTTCTAAAGAGTGAAAAATTCATATTGTATTCCATATTTTGACATTAATGAGAAATTCTATGTTATATATTTCCTGGAAAAGAAGTGGGAAGGATTTAACACTTTCACCAAGAAGATGTCATTATTTGAACATGTGTGGTAGTTCTTTAGCTCTGCCAGTTTATTTAGTATCACTACACTTCAGCATTCTGTCCACTTTATTTAGTTGTGAAAAGATTTAGATATAAGTTCACTATATTTCACTAAGACTAAAGATTTGTTATCATGTTTTAAAAACAACTTCATTACTCAACTGTTCAGTACAAATAGAGAAATTCCCAGAGATATTATATAGTATCATGCACTATTCTGTCAACCAACTTATTTTGGAATGCCCATCCAGTCATGAAAACTGTTCAATGCTTTCATTATTTCTATATATCCTTATCAAGGCATCGTCTCACTGCTCCACATTCTTTCCACATTAGATACCAAACCACCTAATATTATCTCCCATCCTTCCGAAAGTTAACCACAGCTTCTGTGGTATGAATTGCTTAAGTAGCTGCCTCTCTGGACTGATGAATTGCTTCTTTAGAGGAAGACTCATCAATATCATCATATTTAGAATGGCCATATATGTGAGAGAATGGCATGATAGAAAAAATTGCTTGTGATTTTCTTATAGATATTAAGTTCTACAGAGCATCAAACTTTTTTTTTAATTGATCTGTGATTATTACTATTTCTTGCTGAGTTCTTGATAAACTCCTCAATAAAACTTAATAAAGAGAAGTTTAAAATGATAATGGATACAAGCTGATTAAATATATTTGTTCCTCATTAAATATATTTGTTTGTTTGATTTATGGGGTACAACACAATTGTTTTTATGTGCTTATTGAAATATATCTTTTTGCATTCAGTTATTTAATTGCTTCAATGGCACTACAACTTATGTGGAGCCTGGGACTTTCCTGTCTTGACATCTATGCTTTATGGAAAAAGAGAGATCTCTATTCTCCTATTTTGGTCAGCCTTTTCGTTGTTGGTGACTGGGTAATTATTTTTTTTATGCTCCCTATCTTTTTTCCATTTTATATTTTAAGCAACATGATAAGCTATCTATGACTGTAAAATTGAGATTCATGCTTTTCTGTTTGACTCAATTGTTTTTCATTCTCAGCACCTTTTTTTAGCCTGTTTCTGTAGGTTATATTTAACTCCATATATTCCCCATTGCTCCTTGCATTTGCAACCTTTCTATAAATACTAGTTGAAGCTTGTTTTGTATGATCAAGAAATGGTCTGATAGTTAAAATGATGCAATCACAATACTGAAATTGGTTTATATTACACATTTCTTATCATCACTATCATTAGCCTTATCTTTACTATCTGGTGGTTGTGTTGTGAATATTTACTTTTTCATTTATTTCTATTGAGTGTTATTTGACATTTTAAACTTATTATTTGTAAATTATTGAGAAATTTACATTCTTAGCACACAATTCTTATGCACTTTCATATCTAATACTTAAAGTTTGATATTTATAAATATATTACTTTCTCTATGCATGAAAAGATGGACTTCAGTTTAAAATTTTAATAATGGTGCTATTCTTAATGTCATATTAAAGATTTAAGTGTTATTCATGCAAATTTGAAAAGATAATTGTTAGATGTGCAAGTATAAAAGAATTGTGTGCCATGTATGTAAAAGCCCCCCAAGTTTGCTTTGTAATTTGAGCTCAGGAGAGCTGAAATGGTGTGATGCAGGTAACAGCGACACTGTCGTTTGCAGGAGCTTGCTCTTCAGCAGGTGTCGCTGCTTTATTTGCTAGAGATGTTCATTACTGCAGATTAAATCCTCAGCTTCCATGTGGGACTTATGAGACCTCCATAGCTTTGTCTTTTGTTGCATGCCTGCTGATAGCCTCTTCAGCACTAATCATGTTTGCTCTTCTAGCCTCTACATGAGCAATAAATGTACTCCATTGATGTGGCTTGGCTCCCGACCGTGTTTGATTCCTCAGGGAGGCTGTGAGGGGATATCAGGGGCCGTTATCGTGGGTGATGAATGTGATCTTTGTAGAACAGGGATTAATCACGATCGTACCTCTGAGATGGGTGGGGTGTTGGGTGGATATCCTTCAAAAAAAAAATGTACTACAATTTCATTTCCTGTATTGATCTTTTTCAGAGAAATGAGCCGAACACAGTTCTTTTCTCCTCCGTGGAGATTTCTTCCTGGCTTCGCCGCATTCAACCTCCCTCTCGCTGACGTTGAATAGGACATGAATCTTAGGATTTTTTTTTCTATGATCTCATAATAAATTTCAGCTAAAAATAACGCAAATCAAGTCTAAAAAAGGGTCTGTTTAGGATCAGTTTTATTGTTTTTTATTTTTATTTTTATGATATGTTTTAAAATATATTTATTTGATGTATTTTGTATTGTTTTTATATTTATTTGTAAAAATAGATCATATTATTTATATAAATATTTTTTAAAAATAATTATCATTATTGATTATTTGTTTTTGAAGTAGTTTTTTAACCATCAGTAATCTTCATGGCTTATCATTATCTATTATTGTTTTTATTAGTTAAGGATCTATTTTGCACAGTTATAATTATATGAAAAAATAATGAATTTGTTATAAAAAAAATTTATTGTCTAAAATATTGTATTAGATATTATAATTTTTTATTTTTTTAAAAAATCAGATTTCAGATTTTTATAATCATCATATTTTGTTAAATCAGGTTGGAAGCATTCTTATTTTATATTTTTCAAAATACAATTAAAAATATAATTTTTAAATATTATTGTGATGCATTTTCATATTGTATTGTCATCGTTGCTCCCAAACGAATTTTAATTCCACCACAATATAAGAATAAAATAATATAATTCAAAATATTAAAGATATTTTATTTAGAATTAAAATGAAAAATAAAATTAATTTTAAATGATCATTATGGTCATATTTTAATTGAGAAGATTAAAATATTACACTTCAACTAATTTTGAATCTCTTATTTGACGAATAAATTTTTATGTTAATATTGATAGAGAGAATCATCTGTGTAGCATCCCTCTCAATCAAAGGTTGAATGAGGCTTTATAATATCAAAAATCATTTTTTGAAAATAAAATTGATTAACATATTTTTGAAATTTTTTTAACAATGAAATAAAATTGTGCACATAGCTCGAGATTTATTTTGATATTTTTAAAAGGAAAATAAACTAGGATAGGTTATTCTTATTAAATATATTTTTAAAATTAATATAATTTAATTTTGAGAGATTTATATATATATATAAAACCACTGGCATCATTGTCGCTCAACGGGACATGCTGTAAAACAAAAACAATTATTAATTTTTTAAATTATTTAATTGGCTGTAAATTAAATAGATAAATACTGTTTTTTGTTTAATTTTAAAATTTACTTTAAAAAGAATTTATCAAAAAGATTGGATAAAAAAAATTGAAAACTTAGGGTGCATTGATATTGTGTTTTTTCAGATATTTTTTATAATAAATATTTTTAAAATTAAAATTAATATATATATTTAATTTATATATGTAATACTCTCAATCAGATAACTCTATATAGAAAAAATAAATGTTTTAAAATAATAATTAACATGAAGATGCATTTAATGGCATTTTATTTGCCGTATATATCAACTATGTTATAATATGACCATATAGAGAAGAATGTGGAGCTTGAGTAATATTTACGGTGCATTTGAAATATTTTTAGACTATTTTTAAAACCTTTTATAATTAAAAATTACTTTTTAAAATCAATGTTATTAAAATATGATAACAAATTGAAAATTGTTGTTTTAAATTTAAAAAAAAAAACAAATTTATAACACACATCATCTTTTCAAAAAATTAATTTTTTTCACTACTAATTTTACACAAATCCCTTAATTTAATTATTAAATGAGCAATACTTAGATCGCTTATGTTTGCCACTACAACTATAATATATATAACTAAAATACAGTATATGAATTGCACAATTTAAATAAACATAAATCACACACAATTCTACTCATATAAATAATTTTTTTAATAAATAAATAAATATCATATTAAAGAAATTAAACATCAAAGCCATTTCAATGTTTTTTTAAAAATTTGAAAACCTCTTGATTTCTTAACCTGTTTTTCTCAACAATAATACTGTCTACTCACATTGGGTCAAACACAAAACTGAACCTTTTAAAACACCAAAATAAATAATTTATCATCGTTCACATAACAAATTTTGATAATTACAAAAAAAATTGAAATTAAAAAAGAGAGAAAAAATTCCCAGAAGCCTGATTGGCTATTTAGAAGAACCCTAACTTGATAAAATATCACTGTGCTCCAAAACACAAGACAATAAAATGAAGCTAAAATTGTGTTCAGCTATGTTACAAATACTCTCTCAGGCTAGTAAGTAAATATATACACAAAAGTAAATAATGCTATATTCCTGTTAAATGAATTGGCTGCAAATGCAGAAACTGTTGTCTACCTACCACTTTTGTGACCTCAGAGACTATAAATCTTCAGGTGCTGCAAAAATGTTTTGTCCTGTAGAGAGAGAATAGAACACCAATCAAAGTCTGCCAATGTTCAGAAGAGAGAGAAATCATTAACAGCTATTATCTCATCAATCATATAATTTCTGCTTTAATAATAGTAAGTGTTTCAAAATGAAAACAGCTTAATGAAAACGCATTTATTTACCAAAAAAGAAAGAGAACTTTATCTAAAAAAGAATGGTTTATATTTTCAAACTTCAAGGTTTTTCAGAAGTCAAATGCATTAGTTTTCTGTATAGGCATTGCAGGAATAGAGACACTGAAAATGCACTTTGCAGTGTATGTAGTTGTGCTTACTCTAAAACATCCAAGATGCATGGAAATGTATATACCTTCTGAATCAAAATCCCAGTTTGAAAATATGAAACATGTGAATTTCAGAAAGTTTAATTCATGAAGATCTTTAAAGTTGTTTAAAGTGTTTTATTATTGAATCATGCCTACATCAAATTTGTGTTTCGATGCATAACATTCTGCATAAAAAAGAGTACATATGAAACATGATCAAATGCAAGAAGGAAAGCTAAACAAAATTGTAATATACTCACTATAACTTTTACTAGTGCTAAATGTATTTACAACTTAAATTAAAGGGGCTATTTCGGATCAATTTTGTTTAGTGTTTTTTGTTTATGTAATTTTTAGAAACATGTTTGTTTAGTGTGTTATTTAAATGTTTTTATTTTTTATTTTCAAAAATAAATAAAATTATTTTTAAAAATACTCATAAAAAAGATGTTTTGACTATTTTTTAAAAACAACAATTACCACCAAACATATTTTATTTTGAAATAAAACATAAACAAACTAAAATAAATATATAAAACAAAAAACAAAAAATAAAAGTGATCCCAAAGGGCCACTTAGTGTCCTGCTTTTCTATACACTAGTTGGGATACAAATAATTCTATATTATATTTTGATGTAGACTAGGGGTGTAAACGAGTCGAGCCGAGCTCGAGTCACTCTCAGCTTGAGCTTGATTAATTAATCTAGTTCAAGCTCAAGTTCAAGTTTTATTTTACAAGCTCGTGCTGGCCCATTTAATAAGAAAGAAATAAAATAATTTTGATTCAAGCAATTATAATGATAAAATTAATAAATTCAAAAAAAAAAAATGATATGAAATTACTTAATATAAGATAACAAGATATAATTTTTAAATAATTTTAATAGTTTTATACCTAAACTATTAAATTGTAATACACTTCAAGTATATCTTATATTAATAATTATTAATCGAGCCGGCTTGCGAGCTAATGAGTCAAGTTGGAGCTAGCTTGAGCTTAGCTTGTTAGCTCATCAAGCCATTTATCAAGCTGAGCTCAAGCCGGATCATGATTCTGATTGACTGACATCCCTAATGCGGACAAAGCCCATTCAACTATTTCAATATACAACTACTTCATTCCTAGCAATAGCTACATCAGCTGTTAACTTCTTGATTAGCAGCTTCTTTTAGACACTATACTAATTTGGGCCTACTCTTTTCCATACGAGACCAATCAATAAATTAGCTCACAGAACTGTAGCTTTATAAGTAAGAAAAATAAAGGTTTAAAACTCTTCTTACCAGCCTGCTGTGACGGCAGCACATACTGCTAGTGCGCAGAACAGAGAAAAAGCCAGAAAAAAAATGGAAGTTAATATCGAGGTATTTTCTGCAAAACTTGAGAACCGGCTGCAGGAAGAGTCAGCTGTTCAGAAGTAGGAGAAGTTTTTGTTGTCCAATCAATAGCGGAATTGATTGCAGCTTGTTTGGATGTTCCTTTACCAGTCATCGTCTCCCTTTGCATTTGCTGTGACTCCATCAGTGCTCTAACCTGATGCAATTCACCATTTGATTAGTGTATTATAATTTACATAGTTTCTAACAAAATGTAGGCAGCACATGAGGATCTTTGCCAGGAAAAAATATTATGCATGGAGTCCGGACATCCGGATTATAATGTATTAGCTATGTACATGTTGTGTACTCGTATACAACTAATACACAATTGTTGTCTACCGAGTCATAGCTAATACATAGTAATTCGGACTGTCCATACTCCATATGTAATCATTTCTCCTTTGCCAGTAGTACATGAAATGGTTGATTTAAGCAGCCTTACTTCAATATCATAGAAAGGCTGTTTCAATTATTTGAAGGGGCATTTGCATACATACAACATAATTCTTATAAATTTATATATTTAAAAATAAACTTTGATATTTACATTCATAGCACTTAATCTTAAACATCACATCAAAAATATCACTATTATTATTTTTTTAAAAGTACATACACCTTTTCAAGTATATGTAAGATATTGGATAAATTAATATCAAATTTTAGGTGTTAGATATGTAAATATAAAGGAATTGTTATGTATCTTCCTTATTTGAATTAGATCTCCGTCACATTCATGGTTTAGGTTAATTGCTCTTTTATCTGTTTCAATATTGGGAAATGGTAACCTCATAGGTCACAATAGAGAGAACTAACGGTAATTAAATTTTCATCCAACCTATGACCTCTCTAGCTCATAGTGATCAGAAAGCTGACTCCAAATAGTTGACTAAAGCTAATGATGATGGTTATTCTCAAATTTAAAATCTGCAACCTTCATTAAGAATGTAGTGGGGGACAAAGCCACCGACAACAAATAGCTCCTGTAAATTTTAAATACGAGCAATATGGTATGAGAAACATGGGAAACATCCAAAAGCTGACCATTTGCATTAAAAATTAGGGGACATTACGTACATAACACCAAAAGTATACTTATTTAAAAAACTAACGCCCATGATATTTTTTTTTAAATCACCGAACTCATATATTTGTGAATTTGAAAAAAATTGAAAAATACAGATATGAATTTTGTTATGAATTTCAATATTTGGATAACAATTTGAATAATGGAGATATAAGAGTGTTAGAATTGTCAATACCTAAATGTGAGAATTATGTATGCAATTACCCCCTAAAAATTAATAATCGGTAATATTTCTGTCATGTCTTTGGGTCCACTGTCAACCAGATGAATCCTCAGGGTAAATTGTTTAGTTTTAAAGCTCGTAGTGCAACCACATTCATGAAGCAGTTGGGTGATGTGCCTATGGATAAAACTCAACCATAATCTATAGTGAAAATGCATAATTACCACTTCTAGGCGCTTATTGTGAACATCAGTGGAGACCTACACAATTTCAAAACAAAATCAGTATACGATGAAGAAGCACATCAATAAACTGAAATAATCAGAAATTCTTGTGATCAGAGAAATCAACAAAAAAAAAACAATTTGTAAAACTTAATAGAAATGCATGCATGGCTGTGTGCATGCCTACTTAAATGCATATACTGCCATCCATCTATGAAAAGGAATCATTCTTGAATACAAGTTTATTTCTGTTTTTTCACCAATACAAATTCAGATGACAAATCCAAACCATCAATTATCAATTTACACCACAAAACATAATTGAACATCAAATGCTTAGAACTATTTTATCATGCAACAACAACAAAACAACAAACAAGCCTTTATCCCACTATGTGGGGTCAGATACATGAATCCTTCTTCTCCATTGTGTCCAACTATGTGTCAAATTATCATTTAATTTTACTAAACTAAAGTTATTTTTTATACATCTTAACCAAGTATTTTTAGGTATACCTCTATCTTTCTTAACATAATGTAAATCTAATACATCTACTATCCTAATCGGGTCATCAGACAGCTAATGCTTTATGTGGCCAAACCATTGAAGGCGGCTTTGTCAAATTTTATCTGCCACTAGAGCTACTCCAACCTTTTCCAGAACATATACATTTTGCATTTTATCTCTAAGAGTAAACCCACCATCCACCAAGCTTTCTCATCTCTGCAACATGCTTCTCTTTTATTGGCCAACATTCTGCACCGGCTTATAAAACTTTTCCTTATGTCTAAACAGTATTTTATCATGCAACAGAAAGAAAAAAGTTCACATCAGAAATAATTGGAACCAAAAATAGATATAATGTTTATGATTTTTATTGACCACAAGTACTCAAATATGATAAAACCTAACAATCGCATACATTACAATGTTGAGCAATTCTATGATTTTGACATCAAAAACAGTTTTTTATTCTTTTCTTTAATTTATACAAAAGAAATTAGATAATATCTAATTTTTTCATTATATTTGATCATTGCTCATCGACTTACAAGAAGTCAAATTGGATCTTCATGTCATATAATCAACCAAAATTAATACACTTGAATCTTTTGATCCTTTATTAGAAAAGACTAATAGACTTTGATCTCAAACTAAATCTATAAAATATATGCAACTCGGGAAACAAGTGGAAGATTTTATAAAAATATTATATTTTGGAACAAGAAAGACAATATCGAGTAGAGAAACTCCCAAGTATTTGTTTCTCTCCACTGTGTCCAAACCAAGGGAACTGGTAGTTCATTATCCTAATGAATCTTTTTTGTTATTTGAACGGAAAATTGCATATTGAATCAATCCCAAAGTTAGTTGTATGCATACAAGTAGGATTGAGAAAAAAAAATATAAAAAGGATACCAACATTTAGGATTATGTGCCAACTATATATATAAATATATAATCACCATTCTCTATCAAATTAGATGATCTAAACAATCTATCTTTAAAATCAATCAAATTAGTGGCATGCGCAACATTTGATCATCAATTGGAAACATGAAAATTTTCGCAATGGATATATCCGGTTGCAATGAGAAGAAAATTGCAATTTCAAACTGTAGAAACTTCCAAATATCTTGAAATGAAATGTAGGTTGATTATATCTTGCATGCATTGTATGCTTTTAATTTGTGGTAAAATTAACTTTTCCCATATATTTTTTTACAAGCATGTGAAAATAGATGAAATTTAATTAAGATTAAATTCCTGATTATTAATCAAAATCAATACAACGATCTTGAGTTTGAAAATTATTTAAAGCACGAGGTTCAAAAAAAAAAATGAAAAAAAAAAAATCATATTACTCCTAAGAGAAGAAAAATTAAACATACATACACAGACACATATATGTATGTGTGTGTACGTGCAAAAAAAATTTCCATTTTCCTCTAAATTTCTGAAGATGGCATCAAACTTAAGATGAAGGCTGCCAATATCTTACATTATTAAAGTTAATGGATTGTCCAATTCCATTTGTTTTTGAGAATGTTTGATGATTCACAGGATACATAAAAAAAATTTCTTGATTGATAAATTCAATCGCATGAGAAGAAACTTGTGATTATCATAGCATGAATTTTTACAAATGACTTGAAATATCTTGGTAAAAGTGATTTTAGTAATACAAATTCAAAGACATCTTCAGTCTGAGTGAAAATAGAAAACTAAATATAGGAGAAAAACAAATCTTGTAGACAAAGAAACTAGCATATTGTAAATTTCTGCAATATAATTTTTGATTATTTATTCCCAGAGTCCATAAGACTTGCATGAAAACATAATAAACTTCAAAATTTTATTTATGTTCAAACTCTAAAATATATTTGCGTAACTTTATTAACCTCTTGAGGAAAATAATAAACATCAAAATCATCCATAAGACTTGAAGGAAACATACAATCATCAAAACTGAAATAGCAGAAAAGATAAGCAACCAACTTTAACAAAATAATTTTATTCTCAGTATACATTATGAGAATTATAATACTCATCATTCAACATTCCTAGATGATAATTAACCAATATTATGCACTTATTTCAAGCGATTCAGCAAAGATCTACTATTCCATAGACCCAAAGTTTGAAACCTTCAAATTTCATAAAAAAAATAAAATGAAATGAAAAATTAATATTAAAACCGTGAATCAACTAATACTTAATGTTCCATGGCACTAAACTTTGAAGCCTCCGAATATCACGAGATTTATCTGAATAATCTTTCAATGTATTCAAAATTAATATAACATGTGACACACTACTTTTATGCCAAGTGCCAAAAACAAAATGAACACCTTTATTATTTTACAAGTAAGGTGAGGCTGCAATCCGTCAATATTCAACAATTTGAAAAAGCATACTCACAGAATGTTTTTGGTTCTTCTGCTCTTCCCTTGTAAACCCTGGAATTGTCAAATGCCAGTTTTTCTCTGCATAAGATATTCCCATTGATCAGATTAATAAAAAAAATTTAAGTAGCTTGTGCAGACTTATTGCATCACCCGTTAGAGTGCATAAGTAACAAGTTGAATTTTTGTTCTACTATAGCCAATGGAATAAAGAACTGGTTGAACTACAATATTATGTCGGCATCCACCCAAAAATGCAAATATAAGGCGAGAAACTAATCATAATTTATTTGCAAAAATCTGCATACACTCAATAGTGAATACAATGAAAATATTTGGTTTGGATTCCTAAATTAGTAAAACATTTTTGTGATAGAAATCCGGGATTGGGAAACCAAACAAAACATAAATGGATTAATTTTTTTGGTTTAGGTGTTTGGATTGCAACCTAAATGAAGCAACAGATCCTTGGGCTCTAATGTTGAGGATTTTCGATGTTTTGCAAGGCTGCAAGCAAACATTGTAACCTACAAAAGGAAGCAAATCAGCATGTCAGTAATTAGAGTAAAAAATAATATAAAAAAATACTTGAATAAAAAAAGTAGCTTTATTAGGTACAGAAACTGCTATACATAACTTCCAAACAGGAAAACATAAACAACAATTCAGCAACAAGATAAACCGCAATAATAGTGTTACTATCAAACAGAAAACTGTAGATAGCACCTAAGAATGAATAATGATAATATATGAATACTAATCTTAAACATCATTAAAAATCTGATATTAATAAAACAGACATTAAACTTTAACCAAGTATGTTGATAGCCGTCACGGAAAACAAAAGCACTTCACTACAGGCCAGCGCAAAGGGCTTTTATTTTCTTTTTTTTCAAAGAAAGTGAGAAAGAGCCAGATGATGAAAATTAAATTGGAATCATACCACTCTTGTTATTTCAAATTGTAGGTATATTCAACAAGTAAATTGAAACGTAAACGCTTTAAAGTAATGAACATTTGCAAAACATGTTGTACCAATAGTAGAAATTTAGCAGGCCATTTGTTTCAGATGAACAACAAAAATAAGGCCTTCAAGGCAGCCTTAGGTATTTTGCATCCGTGGGAGTGATGATTAATAGATACGTGTTAAGTTCATGTAATAAATATTTATTCCGATGAAAAAAGATAAGCACATACCGAATCAATGAAATCATCTGCTATCTCCAGGAGAAGATCTTCAACTTCAGGATCCAATTTACCCAATGCATCAACCTACAATATTGATAGAACTTATCACTCCAAAAGTTGGCATATTCTGTATCAAAGAAAAAGTTACAAAACATAATATTCTCCTCTAATGGACAAACATTAGGGAAATTACACAGAAACTTAGTATCCTGTCGGATACTAATTTAAAAATGATACACAATATGCACTCCGAGCTACTATATATATATATAAAGATTATAATGGCATGATGCATGTGATGCAGAAATATAATAAGCTAGAGACGACCACCTTTTGTTTGAGTTCCAAAATAAATCTTGTGAAACTATCAGCAATCCAAGGATCCATGAAGGAATCCAGGCTTTATGTGTCAAATTCCCACATGTGAAATTTGAAATTTCGTATAGGTTCTTTCATCAACTTCACAAAATCAAGAATTTATAATAGTGTATGATTCTTTATTTCCTTCCTTATATGTGATTACGACATCTTAGATGCCTTTCTTATAGCATCTTCCTTGTATAAATAATGGTAGAAGGATGGCCAGCTATAACTTCGTTCCATTTTCGTTTTCTTCTTTTATCATTGCATCAGAACAGGTTCTGTTTTACTTCAAATCCTTCTACTATGCCAGTGTTGTCGTACGTTGGATTAGTTAGCTCCTCTATCGTATTGTATTTGTTGTTTTCTTTATTAGTTGGAATTTTGTGGTCTGTTGGCCTGCCTCTACACAAACTATCATTTTTTTTTGATACCTTCCATAAATCCTTGTAGTTTTCTTTATTTGGTAAGAACAACAGCACTTTTTCCTCTAATTCTATATGTTATCTTTGATCTATATCATCATCATTCATTGTTGACTTATCTTTCAACATTCATTATTGGTCTAGATCCATTAACTGGGGGTCTTCCAATTGTTAAAAATATGCATACCTCATAATTCTAATATATTTACATGTCTAACACCTAAATCTTTAAGATCACATCAAATATACCAATATCACTACTTTTTAAGAGTGAATATATATTTTCATGCATAGAAAAAAAATGCTATATATATATATATATATATATGTGTGTGTGTGTGTGTGTGTGTGTGTAAATATCAAACTTTAGGTGTTAAATATCTAAATACATAAGAATTGTGTGGTATGTATGTAAATCTTCCTTCTAATTTTTATTTCTTTTTTCTTGAAATGCTAAAAACTTATAAAAATCGTATAGTTCAAAAATCATCATTAAACATATCTATAATTCATCAAATAAGAAGTTTGAAAATATTAATTTTGCATACCAGTTGAATATCTCCAATGTTCACAATTTGTGAAATTATTTTATAGAGGAGAGGGAACCTAAGTCACATGACTAAAATTGTGCAAGATTTAGAAGGTCTAAAGTTCAATTTCTAGAGGTGAGGAAGTCTCCATGAGCATTTAATGGCCATGAACTTTATATAGCCAGATATCAGTATAATTGAATGTTCTTTGCTAGTTGCTATTGCCTTAGAAATATGGGAAGCTGTTCATCAAACATATTCTAAGAAACAAGATGCTACCCTAATCTACAAAATTAAGATAAGAACATTAACAAAAAATAGCGTATGCATTTTTATTCATAATATTTAAATCTAATAAAGAGTTTTAGCTTAAACTAGAACACTATCATAATATCAAGATGTTTAAATCTAATAAAGAGTTTTAGCTTAAACTAGAACACTATCATAATATCAAGATGAAGTGCAATGACCACACTAAATACTAAAAAGGTTTGTAGAAAGGAAGCAAAAGTATCATTCATACAGTTTAAAAGTTGAAAACTTGATCAAATTTGAGTAGAAGTCCTGGAAAAAGAGGCACTGCCATCTCTCTATAAAACTTCTGCTACAACTTCTAGGAAGGAAAGCAGGAATGTGATGTTTAACTATAAAAGCATAGATGTCTTGGACATGATGACTCTTAACCTCAAAATTATGAGGATAAAAAAGAAATCATGCACAAAGCAATAAATTAGGGAATACCAAATTGTTTTAAGTACTAAAAAATCCAATGTACATTAAAATATGATATATGATGGAGAATTGCTTCAAACTTCATAAGAAAACAAATGCGCACAGTTAGAATGAAGGATTTCATGAAAAAAATCAAACCAACCTTATTAATGATAATGGACTCCCAAGAAGATAGAAGCCTTAAGAAGAAAGAAATTGACAAACTCTAAGATCTTCTCAACTCCTTTACCACATCATAAAATATACATCAATGGCTTGTCCCCTAGAGATAAGTATTCCTTAGAGTATATGATATATCAAATGAAAACAAATGTGCAAGCTAAAGAAAGTAATATATGATATAGAATAGTCCCCTAGAGTATGTTTGTGAGACTCACAAAAGTGACTATGGAAAACAAGCACAATCAAGAAGATCACACTCTCTTTTAAAAAATGAAAAAAAAAAAAAAAAAGCCTATTGCCATATCAAGATATATAAATGGCATTATTATAATAACTAATAATAGCTAAAAACAGATCTTCGAGATAAGTCTTGTGAGATCAAGGAACATGGAAGGCTAAATATTGGGGATCCAAGTAACATATTCCAAAAAAAAATGAACATGATTTTCTCTATAGGTTGGATATTTTAAAAGAAATTGTAATTCCAAGTAGCAAGATTTTTGAATCGCCTAATGAATCGAATCATAGGTTAGATGAAAAGCATAATAATAATGGTGTATACTGAGAAAGATATTAAAGATTGGCTAGGAGATTGATTTACTTATACCATGAAAGGTTGAATATTTCTATACTGCTAGTGCAGTAAGTCAATTCATGTATGATCCCAAAGAGAAACACTTGCAAGTTGTTCATAATATCTTTCATTATTCTAATGGCCACATTAAAGAAAGAAAAAATTATTTAAAAAATAAAATATTCAAATTCCATGTAAATGTCCACAATGCTAGATCAACTAAGAATAGTGGGTCAATAACTAATTGTTGTACCTTTCTCAGAGGTGATTTTGTTACATAGATCATTAAGCAGCAAATAGTGATGACAAGATAAAGAGTCCATTTGGGATAGTTACAATTATTCATAAAAGTAATTGCAGATGAGTTGCAAAAAAATAAAGGGTATTACAATTTTTTTTTCCTTGGACAAAAAATTAGATAACTTTCTTATTGCTACAACACTCCAATAAATTTTGTTGTTAAGAGTTGCTTTACCACAAAAAATAAAATAAAATAAAATAAAAATAAAGTTGTAGCTAACAAAATTGTGGCATCTTTCTGGAAAAAAGAAAAGCTATGAAAAGCTTATACCCCAAATAGACCCTAAGTGTTGAATCTAAGTATTGTTATGTTAATTTTTAAAGCTTAAAATTATCTTGGGGATCTCCAATGTAAGTATAACGGATCAATGAATAAATCTGAAATCAATATTGCTCACAAATATGTCCAACATAATAACACAGAGTATTGAAATTGATAGGTATTTCATAAAAGCAAAATAAAACATCAGTTTAACTAACACTCCCAATCTTACTTTAAATAACCAACTTGCAAATGCCATGATCAAAAGACTACTTAATTCAATATTTCAAGAAATTGCTTACCAGCGGATGATTAAAAAATATATTCTCTAGCTTTTGGGAAAATTGTCTATAATACAAGGATCCATAGTGACAATAAGTTTCCATATGTAGAACTCCCACAAATGTGAAATCTATAATCAGGTGTATAAATAGTTTCCTTCATTACCTTCACAAAATTAGGAATGCATATTAGTGTATGATTATTTCATTCTTTCTTTGTATTTGATTGAGGATAGGTCCTTTCCATTATTATGGTTTCCTCATTGTATAAATAATGATATAAACAATAACAGGAGGAATTGATTCCTCCATTCTCAACATTTTGTTACACTTTCATTTCATATTTCATCAAATCTTGATGCCTGCAAATGATATTATTGCAGAAGAAAGAGAACAAACAACACTAAAAAAATCAAAAGAAAATATCAGAAAGTTAATCCTCCTGCAATTTATTTATTAGCCAATCAAATTGTCCAGCATGTTTTTATAGTTTCAATTTGTCCACAAATTTCCTTTCACGACATCATATCATTGCTACAAGTAATACACGCCACAAAGTAACTCTATCACAAAGCACTATGATACATGAGAGTATCGCATAAGAACTATTCAGAGATATAAAGTAAATTATTAAAATAGCATACTCTTCAGATACCAATGCAAAGCATCACCCAAAAAAAAAAAAGAGTTAAAAAAAAAACTCAAAAATTGGTGTACCTGTGAAACCAAATCTTGTATTTTTCTCTTCCCAAGAATTTGATTGCCTGCTTCTGCTCCTTGGCTGGAACTTCCACCAGTCATGATGGTGCCAGAACCAGGTGTATCTGGCTGCAATCCTGTCAATGATTTTGAAACCGTCAAACCTGTCATCCTTGGAGATTGCTGCTGTTGGTGAAGTTGCTGCAGTTGTTGCACTTGTTGCTGTTGTTGAAGCAATTGTGCCTGATGTTGATGTGGAGTACGAAGCTGTGCCTGCTGCTGTACCAACTGAGAAATTTGCTGTTGATTGAAGCCCAAGGATTTTTGATGAAGCTGAGAGGAAAGTTGCTGAGGTAATGGGCTATGCTGCTGTGATTGAATATGATATGAAGGTGACACTGGTGAGGGCGCCCCTGATTGCATTTGCTTTAACCACTGCTGTTGCGAAATGGTGCCTGGCATCAACGTTGACTGCCCGTTCTGAGTTAACCCAGATAGTTGGGAGTTCATTGATGTAAGAGATGACGCCCTTTGCAAGTTTTGACCAGCAAGCTTCTGCCAAATGGATGACAAGTTGTCTTCAATCACAAATCTTGCAAGTAAGTCAACTTCAGGAAGCATTCATATGAGAGTTGAAGAAGCGTGACCAGAATATAGGATACAGACAAATTCATCAATATATTTAATTCAAGTAAATCGTGACATAATGCTCTAATAATACTGCTAAATGAGAAGCAAAGCTTAATGCTTGTGAGAGGGTTACTCAACATGCCGAAAGAAGCACACATCTTATAAAATACAAACTACTTGTCCCATTATAAAACTCTGGCAAAAAGCATTGATTTTGCCAGATTTTTCTTCAATTTAGAGTGTATCTTCAATCTTTGTTTTTGGCAGCATCAACATTTCGAAAGTTTCACTCATTTTAATTAACTAAAAGATGTTCCACATGCATAGGACTTGAACATTATGTTAAGACATGTTGGATTATATCTATTGACTCCGGCAAAGAGGTACAACTATCTTATAAAATATTAACTGCTCATCTCATTATAAGATTGGCAAAAAGTTTTGATTTTGTCACGTTGCTCTTTAGTTTTGCATGTAACAATTTAGTTTTAGGCTCCAGCATTTCAAAACTTCACTGTTTCTTAATTAACTAAAGGGGTGTTTCACGTGTATTCCTAGTGATATTAACATAAATTAGATTTTTTTTAGATTAATTATGATTGACAAAACCATGAATTTTGACGATGAAAATCAATTTATGATTACATCATTAGGCATTAATTATTTCATGGCAATCATTTCTCATATTAAACATTTTACTAGTATACTTCAGTAAGTTTTTAAGGTATTTTTTGAAACTAAGCTTAAAAGATCTGGCTATCTTTATAGAGATCTCTCATCGAATTCCTACCACAATGGGCAGGTATTTTTGCACAAACTAGTGCAGTTCCCACTGACCCACATGTGTAAAAGTGCAGCCGAGCAGTGAACTTGTTTAAGTAGGATGTTTAGATGTATTGGGAAACAACTTGTGCAGGTTGTGTAGCCCAAGGCAGATTAGTCCAATATGCACTCCCAAACGCTTTTGTATTGACTGAAAGAACAGCTATTTCCAGCAATTACAATTCGGATCCGTACAAATTAATCTGGAAAAGAGCATCATCAGTTTTGATTGATTTTAGCTTCTTGTCAGAATATTATGTTCTAAATGTACTACAATAACAAAACAAGTATTGAAGGCCCTTGAGCCTAAACGAGGGGTATAACAGATAAAGATATCATTAGTGTAATTCAAAACCAAAGAGCGACTCTACAATGACATCGATTTCATTTTTAATGCAAAATTGAATGGAGGTAAACTTTCAAGAGCAGATGGAAGTTGCAACATTTCACATTGTTGCAAAAAAATGCTCATTCTATGTGGAAATAGTAATGCATCCCATTCGTGCACTCACAAAGATTCATTCCACTGTCTTTATTTAACTAGTAATAATACATGGACATGAAGGAAAGGATTGATGGGCTTGGAGAGGGGAAAAACCAATCTTGTGTCAAGGCGGACTGAGAACTGCAACTCCACCCTGGAAATGTCTTCGGAAGCTCTATTGCTTATGTTGGGAAAATTTCTCCACGCATCAATAGGGGCCTTGTTCTTCTATTCCTAAATCCGAACTTTCCCATGGATCCTAGCATGAGCTCACAAACCTCATGTTTTAATTGTTTGAAAAAAAAAGTCATTTTGCATGAGATTCTTGGAATAGGGCATGGGGACCTTTGTTTTGGTTGTAAAAATATTAATCATTATCTCACATCCTGTCCTTCTATAAAGTAGTGTTGAGGAAAAGATTATTTATATGCCATGCAGATGATCCTTTGAAGATGGAAAAAATGCTCAAAGCATTTTGATATATCTATGTCTCAATTCCTAGACACAACAATGCAAATATCATTGAAACTCTTAATTGGCATTGAAACAAGGATTGGGTAAATTCTTTACATTTATCAAACTAGATTCTATCTTCCCTAATTTTAGATCAACAGAACTGTTAGATTCTCTTGTCAATAGGAGCTTCTACCACCAGTAATTATGCACATATTTGGGTAATAATTCATGGTTTGCCTTTTTCTTTTCGCATTGGGATGTTTTGGATCTCATTATATCTATATATTTGGGAAGTTCATTTATATGGGCAACATTCAATTTCAAAAAACTTGTTATTGGAAGGTAGTGTTCTTGTAAAAGTGACGGATGTAAGTTTATTCCAATCATTACACTCAGTTTGTTCGTCTCTTTCCTTAGGGTTTTCCTAACTGTTTACAATGAGAGCTTTTGTTATCCATCAGAGAAAACCACCAGGTGTTTCTTCTCTTTCTAATCTTAATGATTGCCTTACATCTATTTATATTGATCTTGATAAAAAGGATGATGTACACTATGGTTGTCCAATTGTTGCTTCTCCCCAAGTTGAAGATGATTGTACTTCTGGAAAGTTCATTCAAAATCAAGACAATAATGAAGCATTTAAGGGTAATTCAATACAAACATTTCCTTCAAAAAAAAGCTTCCATTAAAGTTCAAATCTATGATAAATTTCTTTAATTACAGAAATATTGAATCTTTGGCCAAGTTTGAAATGGAATAAACTGATGTTGTTGTCTTGCAAATTGAGCTGACACCTTATCCTCCTACTTCAAATACAGTCCTTGAATTTACTTAAACTATTCTGATTCTTCCAAGACTCTCAATTTCCATTTATGAAGTTTCTAGTCAAGACATAAATGAAGCAATTAAGGAAAAATTAATGAATGTTGCACTCCTATTTCAAATTCAAATTCATAGCAGGTTTTGTCTATTCAAAACTGTATATTGAATTAAAATACTTATTGAAAGGTCATAAGGTGTCTTTATAAAATCATTTTAAGGAGGAATCTTATAAGGATTGGCAATAATGCATCACCTGACTCCAATAAGCATAGTCCAGTGAGGCATTTTCAGGAAACTAAAATTTTGAATTCTTTCTCTCACTTTGATTGGAATTTAAAAATTAGCAACACTAAAATTGACGATTTGAACCTTCTAGAAGAGAAGTCTTTGCAAATAATTTTTAATATGATTGGAAATAATAAAAGAGAAAAAACTCTGAGAATAAAAAAATGGCAAATCTATTCATTCAAGTCTTGGAATTAAAGTGACAATTCCTTTGAACGTGAAGAAGAAAATTATCATTCCTTATATAAGGAGCAAGCTTAGAGCTAAAACTAGACATTTTGTCTCTATGGTTTCCCTTCCAAACATCAAACTGGACTGCATGGCAAAGTCTTGTATTCCTCCTCAAGATTTTCTTAATCTAGCAAAGGGCGACAGAATTACTTTGGATCTTCTTGGATTTATGATTTTGTTTATGATGCTTGACTCTTCTGTAATGTTTTCTCCTCCTTTCTAAGATTGAAAGTTGGTTATGGAGTTCTTTAACGCTACTTTCTTTGTCACAGCTATAGTTGGATTTGGAACTCTTATTGGATCTTATGATAATGGAATCATGGCTTCTATCTGTCGAGAATAAAAGGAAATTCATAGTCTTGATGAATCTTTTAAAAATATTTTGGTGTAACAATCAATAGTATTGAGAGGACCTCTTCAAATTATTGTATTGAGTTTCTTTTAGTTTTCTGCATTATTTATAATAATGGACCATATTGGGTATGAAGATCATCCAAGAATCATCTATTCTATGGATTTTTCTTGCTTCCATTGGCATTTTGTAGCCTTCTATGAAAAAATCTTCAATGACTTGTGTAAAGTAGAGATATGCTTTATTTATTAATAATATTTATAACTTCAATGAGTTGGGCTTTAGTTTGAACTCTTACTACTTAATGTTAGACAGGATTTTAGTGTGTTACTTCATCACCAAGTTTTGTCAATGGAGGAAGGAAGAGAATCTTTCATCCAGATCTTCTTAGAGTTTATGAATCATTTTTGTTTAGGATCCTATGTTGTTTTGCTTTGTAGCAATATTTTGTATAATCAACAAATTTTCTTTCACTATTGTAAATTGATCTTTATGTCAACTCTTCTGTTTTTTTCATCATTTTAAAGAGAATGGTGCTAGTGCCAAGGACAAGCTTTTCCCAATATATATATATATATATAACTAGTTATAGACTTATAGTACATGTGCACCATCTGTAAGTTGTTTCATCAGTTCAATGTTGAAAGATATTAAAATATTTAATAATGTATAATGAGAATATGTTTTTACGATAATAAGTATTCCATATTATAGAATTTATAAGAATACATTTCGCCAATAATTTTTAAATGATATTCATACTTAAAAGTATTCTAAAGATGTATAGTTCTACTCCTAGTAATAGCTCCCGCATTTTTGTTTTGTTGAGATTAAAAAAATGAATAAAATAAGGTGAAAGTCGTATAATTATGTTCGATATTGGAAAATGAAATATATTTGTTTAAAAGTAGTTCGAATATTTTAGCTTGGTCAAAGGTTTTATAGAATATACTAAAAATTTTGGTTAATGTCCTTTTATGTAAAATTAAACAAGATATTGTAATTAATTATGGGCTTGAATTTAAGTTAAATAGTCAAAATTATGAATGTTTTTAGAAATTTTAGTTATCTTTTTCAAATGAATGGTGAATTCAATTAATGATAGTTATAGTCTAGATTATAAGTGAATATTGAATGGTTAAGATCCACTCTTTGTGAAATTTACAACATCTTTTTAATAGTACCATAGATAAGAATAATTATCAACAAAATTGAAATCCATCCATTTCTTCTAGGTAATGATTACATGATCTGACACCAAAAAAAAAATGTAACAATAGCTAACCACATAATTTGATTTAAAGATGCCAAGTAGGATAGGACCATAAAAATAAAAACCTGGTATGATGTTTTCAAATAGTTCCAATACAAGAAACATGCATCAGAAGCAGATGAAAAAAAAAATAGAGGGAATACTTCTATTACACTTGTCATATATTTTTTATGCAAGTATCATTAATTCTTTTGTAGCATGATGGCTTTCATTTTAATATACTTGAATATTGTGTGTTCCATCAAGCCAAGTAAGGATGTGTCTCATATTAGCAAAGATTGATAGCCAATAATAGACTCTACGATCAAATATGCTTTACTTGAAAAACAATGCATGGGAAGAATAGAATAGTTAATAAACAATTCAAATCATATTCCAAGACCTAAACAAAAATTATGATTAAAACAAAGAACTCAAACTTAGTATGATTACATCCTTAATACTTACTGATAAATATACTCGATTGAAATAGTTAATGAATAACACAGTCATATTCCACAACCAAAATATAAATTTCGATTAAAATTGATAACACAAGCCCAACGTGCTCAGGGTTGAATACCATCAGGAAAGGAGATCTTGGAACAAAGTGCAGTTGAATTGTAAATTTGTTTAATTTAATTTACAAGATAAATAGAATATGTAATGCAATTGTAGGAGGTGAAAAAAGAGCAAAATCAGAAAGATCCAACAAAACATATTGCTCTATGGTCGTCAAAAAATGTTCCTAAGGCAACCACACCTAATCTACCAATGGTATTTAACGATAAACTTAAAAAAATACCTGAGGAGAGGTAAGAGCTGCTTGTTGTGACAGCTGCTGCCTCATCTGCCCAGCAGTTAAACGTTGTTGCCCATATGAAAGTGGCCCATTTGCTCTAAGCTGTGAATTTAAACCAAGGGAACCCATCAACCCCATAGCCTGCATGCCCTGTAATGCCTGTCCTGATGGATTTGAAGTTTGAAACTGAGCTTGCATCAAACCTGCCTTCTGCCTTGGCTACAAAGAAAAAGAAAAATTAGTTCTCTGCACAAACAAACATTTTTCCACCAAAATTTATACTTGAAATGTACTCATTCAATTATTGTACAGTTGGACAGTGAATGAAATGTAGCTAAAAGCAGCACATGCCATAATTTTCTTGTCATAATATAATTTATCAGAACTTGTCAAATTCACTAGAACTTTTGCAAATTAAAGTAGAGTAGGGTGAAAGATAAACTGTCATATAGCCATGTATTTATATATGATATTACGAGAGCCTTGAGTTGGATGAAAAAGAAATTGATAAGTGGCTGTAAATTAATATATGATATTCGCACCCACAGATAAATAGTATATCCATCCCATTGTTATATGCAAAATATCCCTTTAATCCGATTATCGTGTTCTTTTTTCATTCAATTTAAACACACACACACACAAAAATTATTAATTATATATATATATATATATATATATATATATATATATATATATATATATATATATATGTGATTGATGTGAAAACACTCACACACAATTCATTGTGTTTTTTTCATAGAATCTAAAAATTATTATTTATATATTTAAAAAATCAAAATGACATCATTCGTTGACTATATGTTGCTTGATTCATCATAATTTCAAAAAAAATTTTATGTAATTTATTAAAGTAATATTATTATAAAGAATTGTTTTTATAGACTTCTGGAGGATGTCATAAATTACACATGAAAAAGGGAAAAGAAAAGAAATGCACTTTGGAAACAATACAAAGTATTAGTTGAAAAAACTATCTTTTTGATGTGCTAGCATATTATGAATAATGCTAGACGATCAAAATACATGTAATCTATCATATAATTAAAAGATAATTATGTTAAATTTGTATGTGTTAAAAACCATTTTTTCTCAAAATTAATCTCAATTTTGAACAAATAGATATCATAATGATCAGGTTGACATTGCAAAATAAAAACGGACACCATCAACCTTTTAAAATAAGATAGAGAAATTCTTTATAATTATTGCTCTGTTTTTTAACCAAAAATATTTCAACTAGACGTATAAACATTTATGATCATTAGATCTCCTCAAGTATTAATACTTTAAGTGCATTCATTTTCAACAATTATTTAGCATGATCTTTACAAGCTGTAATAACAGAACTTTTATAGATTGGTTTTTAATCCGATTCACTTCCCAAGCCTGAATGAAAGAGACAAAGGGTTGATTTTAGATCAACAATAGTAATAAAGCCAATGCTAACTCCATGATTCCATCAAAATGAAACCATATGCAATGATTTTTAGTGCAGGGTGTTCACCAGAAGAGAACAATTGCTACAAAACTAATGATATTGAATATGATTTTATACAATCTACAATTCTATATTTATTTTAAAACTGTTAAATTCTAACATATGATTGTCAAGAATATAAAAACAAAGATTATTAACAAGATAATAGTTACGATGCACATAAAAATTATTTGCCCATCCCTAAATTTTTAGACTTGATAATCAAAATTTTCAGTCAATTATACTTAAAAACTCACAAGTACAAACGACACTACTATTGTACCTCTAAATCTTGTATACTTTATCATTATTTCATCTACAATTTATCTGTTCAAGTTTAATAAACATGTTTGAACAATTAGCAGCGTGAATCTCACAGGACAGAAACATTTCTGAGCCCAAAACACACAAAATATAATAAAATTACTGCTTCTACAAAAAATGAACTTCAAAAATTCAGCTCAAGTATATCCACCATAGTATACATCCATATGATTTACTGACCACAAATAACCTGGCAATAAATCAATTAAGTTCACCCTAGAAAGCTGAAAACCAATTCTCCTTGATTATGAAAAAACAAAGCATTCAAATTTCAACTAAATTGTTGTCATCTAACGTAAAGAATGCTTACTTTTAGACATGATTCTCGAAGACAAATAAATTGAAATCTCTTTAAACCCTACACAACAACCAATTACCTGAGCCAGCATTTGCGATTGAATATTGAAATGTGCCGCGGCCTGATTAGGCAGCATAGGGAGCTGCCCGGCCTGACCCATCATGCCCGACCTAACAATTCCACTGCTCAATTGCTGCTGCTGACCTGAAAAGTTCATTTGGCCACCGTACATCCCCTGTCTCATGGAGCCGGCGGCTCCTATAGCTGTTGCAATCTGTTGCTGAATCTGGTTGACCCGCTGCATTGACCCCGATCGCTGGAGCCCTGGCTGCATCTGAAAATTGGAGCTCGGTGACATAATATTGCTCTGCTGCTGAGGCGTCGCCGAGGGCTTCGTCGAGAAATCCAGTGTTCCAGTTGGAGTGATCTGGGGCTGGGAGGTGGGGAGCAGAGGAGAAGAGATCTGGGGGAGATCGATGGAGGACGGGGAGGGAGCAATCGGGGGTGAGGAAAGGCTAGGGTTTTGAGCGTTGGGCAAAGGGATTTGATCGCCGCTGCCATTTGGAGGTTGGAATGTCTTAGGAGGCGAGGACGATCCGGAATTCGCCGCCATTGATGGATTTTCGAAGATCACGTCTGCACAGAAGAGGAAGAGACCCAGTCCGGGAAGAATCGGAGACAAACGCCGTCGGAATGGTAGTTTTTGGACCTTGGTATTGGGCCGCCTACTTAAATAAAATAATTTAAAAATTAATTTATAGGATTATTATCATTTATTAACTATTATTTAAATAATCAATTAATAATTAGTTGGTCTTATTATCTAAAATTAGCTTAAGTAAAATTATTTATTTATTTTTATTAAAGAAGTATCATGCTACTTATTTACTGACTTTTTAAATTAATTAATCAAGATGTAATACCCTAGTTTTTAGTTATATCTAAGTTGCATTAATTAATTAATTATACTTAATTTGCTTATTAGTACTAAAGGTAATCATCACCCCAACAATAATTAAAGAATAATAAACTGAAATAATCAAATTATTATATTATTATTTTGAATGATTAAACAATTTACTTATTATTTATCATGCTTGAGATGAGAAAACAAATTAGTTTTATGTGATGATTAGTTAAAAAAATATTGCAAAAAAAAAGGAACAAATAGCACTATAATTCAATAATATTTCAATAATAAATTATTGGATTTTACCTTTTGGTAACCATCCTTATATAGAAACATCAAGTTTGGCTCAAGTAACATAATCTAATTTCTACATTAATGTAGGGATTGTAAATTATATTTACTTGATATGTTTATCATATTACATAAAATTATAAAATCATTTAGGATCTGTTTAGGGCAGTTGTAGCTATTTAAAAAAATAATGATAAAGATACTGTAGAAAAAATTATTATCTAAAAAATTATGGTGGGTATTATAATCTTTTAATTATTTTTAAAAAAAATCAGATTGTAACTTTTTGGCAGTCAGCGCACTATGCCCGGTCAAATTAAAAAATGTAAGTTTTCCACTATAGCTTCTTCAAAATGCAGTCAAAACAAGATTTCTCAAACGTTATATGCGGTGCGGTTTAGAGTACATCGCAGACAGAAAACTACCTCAAATGCAATCTTAATATATATTTTATATCATGCTTTTTTTCGTCCGCATAATAATTATTCATGGAGCATTAATATTTTTTTCATGTCTATAAATTATTCATCATTTTCATCACACTATACAAATAAGAATATTCATATCATATGATTAATAATTAAATTGACTATTTTTTTACAATATATTATTCATTATTATAATTTATAGAATAGGAAATTTCTATCCTGATTAGGATTATCATCTTAGCACCTATATGTATATTCATATCTATATCAAATTATGCTATTTAAGATAGTTTACATGTTAGCATAAATGTGTTATAACTTATAAGTCTATAAAAAATTAAACATTGCAAATATCTTAGGGGTTGTTTGAGATCAATTTTGTTCTATATTTATTTATTTTTTAAAATATATTTATTTATTATAAAATCATTTAAGTTTTTTTATTTTTTATTTTTAAAAATAAATAGCATTATTTAAAAAAATGCACAAGACAGCTTTTATATATTTTGAAAAGTTTCAAAAACAATCATTACTATCATACATATTTTGCTTCGAAATAAAATATAAATAAAATAAAACAAAAATAAGAAATAATAAATAAATAATAAAAGTTATCCCAAATGGCTTCTTAGCTTTATATATCTAAATGATATCATAAATTAATTTATATAGTTATATAATAATTAATGACTTGATGAGTAATATACTAGTTTATTTTTAATTTAAGTGTGCTTTAAAATATAATTAGTAATTTAAGTATTATTATAAAAAAATTTAGATATAGGTATAGTCGCCCACTAAGTGGGCGACTAGCGTGCCATATCAAATTTGACATGGTAGGGCAGCGCCAGATAGTAGCTGAAACTAGCTGCCCACTTAGTAGGCGACTAGCCCAAGGCACAAATAGCTATTTTTGACCATTAGATCATCAACATAGCACTCTACTAAATGATGAATGAGTTTGTCGAAGATTCGAGTCATAGCCCGCTGGTATGTAGCACCGACATTTTTAAGGCTAAAAGGCAGGGTTCTAAAAGTAGTGTTTATTTCAACTACAGGGGTCATCTTTATTTGGTTATATCCAGATGAGCCATTCATGAAATAGAAGACTACATGATATGAGGCAATGTCCACCATTTGAGAGCTGGCCTCCCTTCCGCAATTCGAGCTCCCATTCCACAATCCGAGCTCTTCCCGCGAGCCGCCAACCCCTGTTTCTCCCTTTCAAGCATGAGCGCCTTCCTCTCGACGGCCGTTCAGTGACCTTGCTCCAACCACGCATTGCTCCGCATATATTCTTTGGATTGCCGACGATTTTTTGCACCGATTGCCGCTGTCGACGCCTTTCCTCTCCATCTGATAGCCCTTGGAACCCAACATTGGCTTCCGACGACGATTCCGACGGCTCCGTTTCTTTCAAGGAAGTTTCTTGCAGTGGATTCTGTAGTTCTTAGCGCACATTGCCATCATTCTTCGTAAACACATGGTAAATCCCTATTTTTTCATTTATAATTAATTAGATTGTGTGTATTAGGGAAATTTGGTTTAGGATTTCAGTTTAGAGCTTAGAGTTATGATTAAGAGATTTGATTTATAATTTTGGGTGATAATACATTCTTTAACATTTAATATATGTCGGGTAAATTATTGAAAATGATTATGAAATAGTTTGGGATGATATTGGTAGGATTTGAGTCATTGCAGTTGTCCTATATGATTAAAGCCAGTGAACTTTAGAGCAAGCCACCTTAGATGATTTGTTCGCATAACGTGTCGATTGAGTTAAATATCGTTTAATTTATGTAGTATGTACTAAAAAAAAATTTGGAAACGTAATATTTTTCTAAATGTAGGGAATACTGATATGATTGGTTATATTTCAGTTATTTGAGGAATGAGTATAGAGTTTGTTTTGTTGATTATATTCTATGGAGACGAACTAAGTGTCGATGAGCAGTTCATTCCAAGTTATGTGGGTGGTCGAAATCGTTCATTTAAGGTTATGCGGCACAACACCTTTTTAGAATTGAAACAAAGAAATTTGAGATCCTTGCACATTGATTCAGAGCGTCACATAGCCAGTTTTACATATCGTTATCCGGTGGGTAACAGATTTATGGTGTCTGCTATTTCTGATGATAAAGTTTGTGACATTACACTGGACAGAGCTTCTCGTCATATATTAGTGTTGTATGTGGAAGCCGATAATGCTAATGTTGTATCCACATCAGCTGATCGAGTGTTAAGGTCAGCAGATATACTATCAACACGTATATAGGATTTCATCGCACATGCTCCTCTGGCGATATAGAGCAGCTTTGACGAATTGATTCCCAGATAATACCTTGTTTATCTTCCCTTGCTTATACTGTTAATATTTAATAGCAATGTGTGACGTGGTACTTATGAGTGTCGTGGCAGCGATGATATTATTTATCGATCAGAGGAATAATATGTGCATCAAAGTGCTACAGGCGATGATGTGTATGAGATTATAAGTAGTGGCTCAAGTAGTGACTCTGAGCAGGATATCAACGATGATGATTGTTCACCTGAGTTAGAAGCTATAGTTGAAAATATAGCCAGTCAGGATATGTTAAAGAATCATACCTTCTAGAATATTGATAGTGAATGCCAAATGTTGCCTACTAACGAGTATATCCGTATGTGTCAAACCATGAGAGAGTGGGACAATGATATTTACTTTGACGGATCATTTGAAGAAAATGTCCTAACATATGATGTTGAAATCCCAGGTGATCTTATAGAAGGAATGTGTTTCACAAATAAAAGAAGCCTTCAATTTGTTGTTATTGGATGATGTATAGTTAATAATGTTCAATTCAAAACAGTTACCTCAAACTAGAAGAACTATATTGTGATATGTGAACATCACGATAGTCCTAATAGAGCATGTAATTGGCGTCTACATTGTTGCGAGAACAAATGTCTAGGGGGTGCCCGGAGAATCTCCAGAGTTGGAGATCACCACAGATGTATCAATGTAGTGCAGTTTTAAATTCCTAGCTTATTTCATTATACTTGTAACCAGGCATCAAATTGATCTGAAACCTAAGAAGATTATAGGTAGAATAAAATTAATATTTAATATAAAGGTTTTCTACATAAAGGCGTGAGATGCTAGGCGTAAGGCAATAAAAATAATTTTTTGATAGTTGGGAAGTCTTATAGGACTCTCAGCCTTTTTATAAAAGCAGTTTGTACTACTTTTGCACGATACAAATTCTGATCTAATACACGATTAGAAGACTTTTCTGGGCATTTGGTCCTTCTATTTTGGGTTGGGGTAGTTGCCACCCTGTTCTCAGTTTAGATGGTACATTTTTATTAAACAAGTATTGTGGTACATTACTTACTGCTATTAGAATAGATGGAAACAACGATTTATTTCCTCTTGCCTTTGCTATCGTTGAGTTTGAATCAACTGATTCTTGCCTGTGGTTTTTAATGTGTTTACACGATATACTGCATGTGGTGACAGCTAAATGCGATTTGTACATAATATCTGATAAGCATGTTAGCTTATTGCGTGGGTGTAGAGATATATTTTTTGTGGGCCGCTCATAGGTATTGCTTGCGTCATCTGCGTGAAAATTTTAAAAAGGTGATATGTAGATTGGGAATTAGTGATGTGAAATTTTTTTTCCAGAAAATATATATAGCTGGAAACACTGATGACATTCGTGAGTTTAATCGATATATGACAGATATAAAAAATGTGAAAGAAGAAACTCATAAATGGCTTGTAGAGCGAGACCTAATTAAATGATCACTAGTGCATGATGGTGGAAAGTGTTATGATACAATGACGATAAATGCTTCTGAATGTTTCAATGGTGTTCTTAGACGTGCACATGGTTTGCCAATTCAGGTGCTAATCACTATTATTTATTACAATTTAGTTGCACTGTTAATGAAAAGACTTGACATTGCAACTTAGTAACAGGAGGCCAATTTATCTATATTCACCCAAAAAGTATCAACCATGTTACAGCGCACTGAAAGGGAAGCTAGATATTTCCCAGAACCGATGAATATCATCCCTCGGGAAATGCAGGTGTTCGATAGGTCAAGCCGATCATTTAGAGTTGATTTATTAGATTATAATCAGTGTAGCTACAATTGTAATAATACAGTTATATATCATTTCCCATGCCCTTATGCTATTGTTGCACTGGGGTTCAGAAGATTAAACCACCTAACGTGTGTTTCAGAGTATTACACTTTGTATCTATATAAGCTCACATATTCAACTGAGTTTCATACTTTGCTTGACCGTTTCGATTGACCAGCTTATAATGCTGAGCAAGGTTTAATAGAATTGCTGCCACCTAATTTTCGTAAAATGTCAGGTAGACCTCGTACCACTAGGTTTAGAAATATAATGGATAAAAATAGAGCTAGCAGTAGCAGATCCTGTAGTATGTGCAAGATAATTTGATCGTGTAATTATATATAACAGGTATATTATAGTTACAACAACAACTTTTATATGTAATATGCTCCTTATTAGAATTTTTTTTTTATTTTATTTTTTTATAGTTTTCATTTTAAATTTATAATTGTCCGACATTTACTACATATGTTTCATTCAACGTCGATGGTGAGCCCTTTTGTTAGTAGGTGTGGGACCATGCTTGGGGAGGACACCCCACAGTCGAAGTAGCCTCCTTTAGAGGTCCACCCTAGCATAATATCCCTACATGCATAGAGCCGCCCACCCCGATACTGTAAGTATTATTTTAATTTTAATTTCTATGTTACAGACGCACAAGAGTACTAGTTTGACTAATGGTTGATCCTTTTTTTATTGCAGAACACTATTCTAGAGTCCACTTCCCACTTGCTTATGCTGAAGGAGTGACCCATCACTTGCAGGAGATTTATCTCTTGCATGCAAGTAGTATGCCTTCAGTGTGCTAGTCAGCTACGTTTCATTTGCTTGGATCGTCATCTAGATGGTCTCCACAGACCAATACCTTCCGCTTTGCCATTGGTGAGGTGACAGTGACGTTTCAAGATGTGGCGATGATCTTGGGTTTGTTTATGGATTGATTGGCCGCCTGTTATTGACCCAATTGTGATTATGTTGACCTCCACATATGTATCATAAATCAGGTCAAGCCGACAAGTTAAATTCGACGGACTTTAGAGGTAATAGTGCACAAATTGAGGCTCAAAATGCAGGCGTCGCGAAAATGGTGACCAGCGATCGACTTCATCGCGCGCATTCAAATCGATCAAAATATAAATATTGCAAAATATAACGATTGATCGATTAAGCTTCGGCTATTAATGTCGATGCACATATAAAACGATGATGACCAAATAATTTATGTTCATGAAATTGATCATGTTGTTAGCTTCAAAATATCGAAAACTATCAAAGGAGACTATTCGCGCTCAATTCGGACGAGTCTGTGCAAATGTCGAATGATTTGAAGAATGACATAAATCGAATGCGAGCGTTACCAAATTAAATGACCGGATCGATGAGCGGACTTTGTCATCGTTGACATCAAAAGCGGTCAAAATATAAATATTGCACAACCCGATAATCAACCAATCGCGTCGAAATCATCAACGGCGTATATATCGAGAAGGGCAGGCAAACTCCGTTTGGGAAATTGATTTTGTTCAAAATGTCAAAATCATCAAATAAGACTATTACTTTCGATTGGTGAGAAAGATTCGGCGATACGCATTTTAAAGCTGAGTGACCAACTTGACTTGCTACGTAACGATTGCAAAAAAATACGTCGTTGAGTCAGAATCCAGAATATATATATATATATATATATATATATATATATATATATATATATATATATATATATATATATATATATATATATATATATATATATATATATATGAAATTCTATAAAATTCTATAATTAGATAAAATTCTATAATTAGAATATAATTAGAATAATTATATATTATATTATATATTAATTATATTATATATAAATTATATATATATATATTCTTATACTTATATTCTATATATTTCTATTTCTTTCTATTTTCTATTTCTATTCCTTTCCTCATTTTGTTTTGATTTAAATTTTTTACTTTCTTAATTTCTTTTCTTTTTGGATCTTGAATCCATTGTACTTATCCTTTTCCAAAAAGAATTCCTCTTTTTTATTGGATCCTTTTCTATCCTATTGATTTTATCTCAAAACAGCGCTTAAAACTTACCTTCTCTTTTCACTTTTCTATAGATTCGATAGATCTATAGAAAAGTGAAAATTCACAGACTGTAAAATGCAGGGTTTAGAATAATTCATTCTTGACTTCATTTTACTTAATTACTCTTTTACTACTCTTACTTTGAATTAGCGAATAGCTCTTCATTTGTATATCCATTTGTATTACCTTAATGGTTAATGGATGCAAAATCCAACTGATTTACGACTAATCATTATCAATTCTTATATATATATATATATATATATATATATATATATATATATATATATATATATATATATATATATCAACTCTATGAATTTGTTGGCATAAAACTCATAATTGAGATGACGGATCAAGAGATGGCTTCAAAATGAACATAAGGCATATGCCTGAGTTTCAGATATTGTGGAGCAGACCATAAGCTCGATAAGAACAGTGGCATTTTTTACAGGGGAGAAACATTCACTGCAGAAGTATAAAGAGGCTTTGAATGGTGCCTATATTTCTTGTATTTATGTGGGGCTGATAAGCAGATTTGGTGCTGGACTGGTACTGTTCCTAAACTATCGTAGGATGCTTTTGGATTGTGGAATAGCACTAATCTGGTAGCAACTAATGGATACACTGGTGGAGATGTCATTTCTGTTTTGTACACAGTCGTGCTCGGTGCTTTAGCTTTAGGTCAGGTATATCCATGCTTGACAGCATTTTCAACCGGACAAGTGGCAACATTCAAAATGCTTGAGATCATCAACAAAAAGCCAAAGATCGATGCATACGACTCAACAGGGATTTATATGATTTTGGGAGACTTAAATGATTACAGACTTCATACTAAAGCTGACGAAGAATCCAAGAACGTCATCTCCAAGACAACTGTTCTCAAAGGCGTCCTCCTCCTACAGTTCATTCACATCACTCTTTCCCTCCTCTTCTACATGATAAAGAGCAGCGACTATGACACCGCTCTGCAGCAATCTTCCATGGTGGTATTCATCCTCCAATTCTTCGTCGCCATGGTTGTGCTCGATACGTGTCAGTATTTTGTCCACAGGTTGATGCATGTGAAAAAATTCTTGTACAAGCACATTCACCCGCGAGCATCTGTCCCTCTAAGCCACTCCGATCTCTGCTAGTAGAGCTTTGCATATAGTAATTAACTCTCTTGTATTTCTACTGTTTCCATCACCGAGAAATTCACCACTTCCCTTCTTCCTCTCTTTTCTTCCCTCGCCGAAATCTGAAGTTTTACCCTGCTAAAATTTTTCAGTATCTCCCTTTCCTACTTCGTTTTGCCACAATCGTTTTGCCGCAATCGGGGAAGCAACACAATCAAGAGATGAGTTCTTCTTTCTATTTCTGGTGTCATACTCCTTACATCACCCCTCCAATCTCCGCTTCATCGCAATCGGGGATAGAACACCGTCAAGAGGCGGGTTCTTCTTTCGGTTTTTGGCGTCGCATTCCTTGCATAACCCATACAATTATTGCTTCGCCGCAAACCGGGGAAGAACATCGTTAAGAGGCAAATTCTTCTTTCGATTTTCGGCATCGCACCCCTGGCTTTATCCTTCCAATTTTTGCTTCGCCGCAAACCGGGGAAGGACATTGTCAAAAGGCGAATTTTTTTTTCGATTTTCGGCATCGCATTCATCGCATTACCTCCTCAAATTCTCCTTGTCGCAACCAGAGAAGCAACACCATCAAGAGACGAGTTCTTCTCTTGGTTTTCAGCATACCCAACCTTGTTCCCTTACCGAGCATTACAACACGCCAAAAAATGTGCCAGAATATGTGAGATCTATGAATGTGGATATATATATATATATATATATATATATACATGCCAGATTTCTTCAGGTTTGAAGACCTCGTGTTCAAGAGGCGAACGATGAAAACTAGATGTGGTGTCGCGAAGACCGCCGCTTCAAGAGGCGCATCAGCAGCAACATCGGATGTCGCCCCAGATGAAATGTCATCGAAATTTTGTCTAATTCTACTTAGAATAAAAGAGGGGAATGAATGTATAGATCAGAGTGTCTCTTCAAAGGTCGTGCGCTCGAAGAACGAGATGAAAAATCAGCTATTATATCGCAAGACACTACTGTATGCTCATGATGCGAGGAGTAAGCAAAACACCTCGATGCCCCACACTGGACGCCGGAGGCTGCCAAAATTGTGTTAAATCTTTTGACTTAGAAAAATGGGATAAATGAAATGAAGAATCTAAGAAGTAAGGAAACCGCATTAATTTTAAACTAAAAGCGTCAAACAAGAAAAAAAAGGGGGGGATGAATATGTATTGCATTTATCTTTTTTCAAGTTTAAAGGCCTCGTCATGCTTAAGAGGGCGCAATGAGATGAAAACTCAGTTGTGGTGTCACAAAACCCCGTTCACTATGCTCTAGAGAGCATACCAAGTAAGCCAAAACACCCCTAATGCAATCCCCTACATGGGGATGACGCCGGGAGGATGCCGAAATTTAGACTAAAATTCAGGACTTAAATAAATTCAAATGGGAATTACCTAAACTTAAGTTAAACAAAAGAATATATGATAAATATTAAGATAAATGCTAAATCAAAGAGAAATGAGGGGGGGGGGGGGCTTTAAAGAAAATTTTGGAAAGAGTATAACACTCATTCAAAATGCAAGTGAAATTTGGGGAGTATTAAACCCACAAACTCTAATAGTGATTCTCTATAGTTTAAATTGAAATAATGAGTGAGTTCTCTTTTCTTGTAAATTTCTCAAAATTAAACAAGCTTTAATTGAAATTTATGGAGACTAATATTAAGCTCATAACAAACTTACAATAAACTTATAGTCTAAGGAGAAATCTAAATTGGGTTTAATAACTCTTATACGAATATGGAGGTGATTACTATGCTAGCTAATAAGCATGAGTAGGACTAAAATAATAAACACTGAAATCGATATAACTTATCAAAATTGATGTAAATTGAACATAATCAAGTTGAGAGAATTACAAAAACTCAATAAGAAAACTAAGTGCAAGTAACGTTTTAAACTATAATCTAAATCAAAATGCCTTCTTCGCCAATCAAGAACTTTGTACAAGGAAGGGCAATACTAAATCAAAATCTATAAAAATCATAGGGCTTCCTTCAATCAAAAATTAAAGAACTTCATTCTAAACTATGATTTTCAAAATCAACGAAATCACTAATTGAAATAATTTTATAAATTCTGATGTCGTATAGAGATTTCAAGTGCAAATCTTAATGTTCGAAACTTGCTAAAGTTGGAATTAGATAAAATCAAATCAATCTCATAACTAAATAAAACTCTAAATTCTTAAATACACAAGCATGGGTAACACTATGATGAATGTTTAAATTCAAGTGTCCAGATGTATGGTTACCTAGTTGAGTCTTAGGACTGGTCCGTTAACAAAACCAAAAACCTATAATAAGAGCTTTAAATCGGTGAAATATTTGAGAACCCACCAGAAGATGACTAGATCTAATCCTCACAGCAAGTTAGATGACAAGATCTAAAGCTCTTAAACATATTCAAATTAATCAATTTTTCAAATCAAATTAACTCAAATCCAATATCAATCTGAAACTACTTAAATGAAATTCTATCACTAAAAACTTAAATCAAACTCAATCCATCCACCTATCATGACTGCTTGTCGGGGGTGACAAATTAAGAAAACTCTAGCTCATAAAGGAGTCATTATCAAATCAAGCGTTCTACTATGTTCACTCAATCTCTCACGGTACATGACACGTGTCCTCCACTACGTTTGCCAAGTAGACTCCATGATGAAGCGAACTGAGAGTCCCCGACGGGTGGTTTAACTAATCGACTCCATTATATTACGATCACGATCAGTTGTATGTTCCCCAATGACTCTTTGAGTTGTGAATCATGAGTATACGAAGGCAAACAACCCTTTATAAGGTAGACTTAAGATTGTCTCCTTAGACAAACCACCCCGTGTCTACAAGAATTTCTTGGAGCACGTAACCCATTCATGAGGATCCTTATGTCGAGGTCGACTACCTTATCTCGACTAAGTGACTGTGGAGGACGCCTGTGATAACTAATCATGTGATCTAGATCGGACAAGTTATCATTCCCCCAACCATTCAGTTTAAACTGAAATGATAAATTTCATAATCTAAATTCTGAGACTTCACATGCTGCTACTATACGCTGTGCATTAAGCGATCTAATGACTAGTCAGATCTAAAGTCCTCATAAAATGAGGGCAAAATCTCTAGGTAGTGTCTTATCTACTATTCCATCTGCCTTCTGAAATTTACATCGACCATAGGGGCTCCAAAATCTACAAAATAAACTATAAATAATCCCAAAATTACATATATAGTCTATGATATAGCCTTTACCAATATGTGTAATTATGATATTACACAATGGTTTCACCATTACCTCATTGTGAATAGTAGATAAGATATTCAATCTGATATTAGAGTGTTTAATTATAATTACACCTATAATCTAATCCCCTAATGGTAATTACTATATAGGTGTAAATATTCCCGCTACACCATTGTGAATATCTCTCACTTAAGTATCAGTTGTGAATAGGCTTTAATCTGTGAGCCTATAAGTGTAATATCAAGGTAATTAAACTGCACCCTGTCATTTTGTGATAGTAGTTAATTTAATCATTTTGTAGATACTATTGGTGTAATTAAACTATATTTTATTACTGATATGGGTAACTATAGGCTACGATATTACACAATGGCTTTATATCATAAAAACTATAAGTAATTAAAAAATCTGTGATGCTATTATAGGCATTATGTAATAATCTGTGGGCTCCGAAATCTGTAGTTTATTACACCATTAAGGCTACTATGAGGCTGCCATGATTATCAAATCTGTTGAAGCACTAATTATTTCAATAACCCCAGTGGAGTCACCAGAAATCTATGGGCTCGAAAAATTCGCCACCGACCTCTAGATGAAAAGAGTGTTTTAAAGTGTTAGTGTAATTTTTAGAAGGTAGATGAAATAGTAGATAAGACACTACCCAGAGATTTGAGTTTCCTCTAACCCTAGCTTCGTGCTTGGTTGGATTTGATGAAGGAATTGATCTGCTTATTTTGATGAATGATTCCGTATGGGAATCATTTTATCCGTGCTTGGTCGAATTTGAAATTGCTTATGTCCTAGCTTTGAGCTTGACAGACTTGATGAAGGATTGACCTGATTTGTCCCTATTGACTTGTCAGGAAGTGTATGCACTCCATGAACCTTGTGCTTGCTGCTTTGACAAATTCATTGAAGGATACATACAGATGACCCATCCTTCCGGCTTATATAGGGTCAATGTTAAGTTATTAGTCTTACAACATGTGCTTTAACAGACTGAATAACTACAAAATTTCTTTAGTCCGACCATTGACTTTGTATGAACTATGGAATTGCTTCCTTAGTCCCGTGCTTTCTGCTTTAACAGACTTGATGAGGAGATAGACTTTGATTTGTGCTTTGAGCTTGATCAGATCATTTGAGAATAGATTGAAATATCACCTCGCAAGTAATATGAAGATTAATTTGAGGTAGCCCTAAATTGAGCGTTTTCTCAGATTGCCTTGATCTATCAATCAAGTAGAAAGATCTCTTGGATCCTAGTCGCTTGTAATCGCTAAGTTGGATCTAGTTTGAGATTTAACACCCATTTGTGTCTTAAATTTTAGGATGTAGAGGTTGATATTTTTCCAACTTAATTGTTTGAAGCCTCCGAAATTGAGAGTTCTTCTAACTTAATCTCCATAATTTTGGCAAATCTGAGAGATAAATTTCTTGATATTTAGCGATATCTTTTCATGCATAGAAATAGATTCTTTTTGTTTCTGCAAGAACATGCAACTTAATAATGATAATTATATATTTATTCATGGATTTCAGCGTAACGCTCGATGTCAACCTGAATCAGCATATATTCGAGGATCTCGTCTTGTAGCACAATGTCAACTCAAATAAATTAAATATAAACTAAAAAAACACCCCTTGTATTGTAGGAGGATTTCTAAAGTACATTTAGGAGAATTTCAGGATGAAAATACACAAATACATCAACATTTGAATTGATGTACTCTAAAGGGAATTTTAACATGATTTCATATATATATATATATAAAGATCTAAAAATGCCCCTTGTATAACAGGAGAATTTTTACGAAAAGTTTTTCATCTGGAGTATGTTTATTTAGGGATCTCGGCATGAAGCACGATGTCGACCTAAATAGATATTCTAAGAAAATACCCCCTATATTGCAGGAGGATTTCTATTGTACCTCGATAATGTGGTCATTAAGTATAATACTTTTTCAAGTATCGACCATTAATTGGTGGCATTTGGTGGCATTTGGCGGCATTGGACTTTCACCCTTTAGGTCAATGAGTTGGTATGCCTTTCATTGGTATACTTTCTCAATGATAAAAGGGTCTTCTGAACTAAACTCGAATTTTCCACTAAATTTTTTATTATGAATAATTGGTCTTCTCAGCACCAGGACTAATTCTCCTTTTTGGAATGTTCAAGGCCGCACCGTATGGTCAAAAGCCCTGGACATCTTTGCTCGATAGACTTCCAGAATTTGGTGAGCTTGCAATCTAGCTTCATCGAATGCGTCGAGTTCCTCCATCCTCAGACGAGCATTTTGATCTTCAGTTCTATTATACTGGATGGCTACTCAAAGTGAAGGCAACTCAACTTCAAGCAAAAAAATTGCTTCAGTTCCAAATACCAATGAATAGGGAGTAACTTTAGTTGGCATCTTGTAGGTAGTTCGATATGCCCACAGAGCCTCCATTATCTTGGTATGTCATTCTCTCATATTTTTAGTGAGAATCTTCTTGAGCAGTTTGATTAATATCTTATTGAAGGCTTCTGCTAAATCATTTGCTCTTGGATTGTATATTGAAGAGTATCACCAATCAATTTTGTGTCGATCAACGAATCTATAAATATTTACAGTTTTGAAAGTCGTTCCATTGTCAAAAATTATTTGGCATGGCACTCTAAATCTATAGACCACATTATGCGTAAAGAAGTGCATCACTCGACGACTTAACTTTAAATGGGGTACCCCCACTTAGAGAAATAATCGGATGAAGATATCCACGACGACTGGATCAATTGGTCCAATTACATCTGTACCCCATCATTCGAATGGCCAGGATGCTATTGTTGGGTGTAATGAATTTGGAGGTTGATGGATGAGATTCTCATGTACTTGAAACTCATGATACTTCTTAGCATGATTAATACAGTTTCTCACCATAGATGGCCAATAATAGCCCATTCTTTTGATCTTTACTGTCATCTTGGGACCTGACTGATGTGCACCACAAAGTCCTTCATGAACTTCAACCATCACTTTGCTAGCTTCATCTACATCTAGGCATCGTAGCCACATTTGTTTAAAGGATCTATGATATAAAGTATTATTGACAAAAGCATATCGTAGCATTCTCTTCTCGATTTGAGCTACTAGTGATTTATTATTTTGTAACTTGCCTTCTTCAAAATATTCTATGAAGGGTTGCCTCCAATCATGCGGCTCTTCTGCAACAAAGGCTTCACACTGCTTTTCTAAGACAATGTCATTCTTAGCTCTTCTTGGTATAATTATTTGTTGATTTTGGCAAGTATGAGGAGCAACTTGAGTCGCATCCTGCTGAGTCAAATTTGATAATCTCTCTACCTACGGGGATTGATACTTTACTAGCTCTAGAACTCGTCGAGTAAATATGTCGATCATGACATAATCACCATTCATACTTCCCATTTCCTTAGCCAATTTTGCTAAGCAGTCAGCTTTGTTATTCTCGCATTGAGAGACTCAAGTTAGTATGATATTTGATATCTGCTTCAGTAGCTCATGAACTCGCTTGTGATAGAAAGCTAACTCAAGCTTGTTGATTCTATAGATGCCAAGTACTTGATTTATAATAAGTTGAGAATCACCAAAAATATGCAAGTTTTGAATGCCTATGAAAATAACTTCTTCTAGACCTGTCACTAACGCTTCATATTCAACTTCATTATTAGTTCTTGGCTCATTCAATCCATATGATCGTCTTATTATCCCTTCTTCTAGTGTTATGAAGATAATGTCGATTCCTGCTCTTTCTCTTAAAAAATTTAGATGTTGGACTTGTTTGATCGATGAGGCTCCATCAAAGTACAGTTCCCAAATTTGTGATTTTTCTCTTTCATGAATGAGCATAATTTGCTCATCAGGCAAACCGTCATTAAGAGAAGAGTCCGTAGGGATAGGACGTGCAAATAGAAAATCTGCTAAGACTTGTCCCTTCACTGCTTTCTGTGGAACGTATGTGATATCAAATTGTAGAAGCAATACTGGCCATCTTGCCAAGCGACCTATCAATGCTAATCTTATCATCAAGTACTCCAGCGGATCAATCCTTGATATAAGGATAATCTTGTGAGATAACATATAATGACGAAGCTTTTGGACTGCAAAGATTAATGCTAAATAGTGCTTCTCTATCAGAGAGTATCTTATTTCTGCTACAATTAGTCTCCGACTGATATAATAAAGAGCATTCTCTTTGCTTTCTTCATTGTGTTGTGCCAACAATGCCCCGAGAGACTCTTCTAATATAGCTGTGTATAGAATGAGTGGCTTCCCAGGAGTAGGCGCTGCAAGGATTTAACAGGTAGCTTTTTAATATTATTGAAGGCTTCCTAACACTCTTTATCTCACTTGAATGGAGTGTCCTTCTTCATTGACCTTGTAAACGATTGACAGCGTCCTGATAAGTTTGATATAAATCGATGGATGAATGCAAGCTGTCCTTGAAAAGAATGGAGCTGACACAAACTCTTCGGTGGAGGCATCTCCATAATTTCCTTAATCTTAGCAGGATCAATTTCAATACCTCTATGACGTATAATGTACCCGAGAAATTTTCAAGAGGATACCCCGAATGCACATTTTAGAGGATTCATCTTGAGATCATATTTTTTAATTCTTTTCAGTACAATTCTCAAGTCTTCGAAGTGATTTTCACGATTTAGGCTCTTCACCATCAGATTGTCAACATAACATTCCACCTTTTGATGAATAAACTCATCAAAAATATGTGTCATGGCTCTTTGGTATGCAGCTCCAGCATTTTTCAAGCAAAATGACATGACCGTGTAACAATAGATGCCAATGAGTGTTCTAAATAATGTATGTTTTTCATTCTCATGTGCCATTTTGATTTGGTTGTATCCTGACGATCCATCCATGAATGAGAACATGTCATAGTTAGAAGTGTTGTCCACCAATAGTTCTGATATTGGAAGCGAAAAGTCATCTTTGGGGCACGCCTTATTTAGGTCCTAGAACTCAATGTAGAGTTAGATTTGGTCATTGTTCTTCCTAACTGGGATAATGTTGGCTATCCAATCTGCATACTTCTCTCGGATGAAGCTTGCTTCAATTAGCTTTTTAGTTTCTATAATTACCTATTTTTCAATCTCCAATCTCATTCGCCTAGGAGTTTACTTAACAAGCATTGCATCTAGTTTAATAGCTAGTTTGTGAACTGCTACATCAGGGGATAAGCCTGGCATATCGGAATATTCTCAAACAAAGTAATCCTTGAATTAATAAAGTAGCATTTTTTATCTCTTCAACTTTCTTATCAGGTAGAAGGAAACTGACGAAAGTTGGACGAGGATCATCCTTAGCTTTTAGGTTGACTTCTTTAAGTTCATCCATAGTAACTATTTGTCCACCATCTTCAAGTTCTTCAGGTGCGAGCTTGGCGTCTACTTCTTCATCATTTTTAAGAAGAATTTCATGAGAATCATCTTCTTCATCACTATGAGTCTCGATCTCAGCTTCTATTATATTATAACAGACTCTATTTTGATGAGATTTTTGGATGAATCCCAAACCTTTAGTGATAAACTTATCACTTCTTTGTGATACTTGAGGACTCCTTTGATTCCACATCTTGTTAAAGATTTGAGTTCTATGTTTAGTAGTTCCAATATAAATTATAAGTTTATGTATCATTATTTGTAATTTCTGTGGATAGTATATTTGTATTCTTGTTGGTAGTATCTCATCAGAATTTTCATGTTGAGCAGGCTGCTCAAAATTTTGAGGCTGAGATTCTTTAGATTTATAAAATAGAGTTCTTATTTTGCCACTCTCACTCAACGGTGGCATATAAAATATTATCAATTCTTCAATATTATGAACCTCCATTGGACTGATTTATTTAAAGCACTGCTAAGGGATGGGTATAATTTTGAGTGAGTCATCTGACTCTGCTAAGTGAGCTATCATCCTTGATGCAGCCATCTGAACTTTATTTCCATAAATATATTCAAAATTATAGTCTGAATCAGAATCACTTATTTCATACTCCGCCTTTCTTGAGAGCTTATAAGTTCACTGATGTTCGACAGGCATATCTTCTTCTTTTTCCATGTCACTTCCCAAATAAGGAACTGATTTGCTTGACTTAAGTGCAGAATTAAGTGCTTTAGGGAGAGTCGACATTGCCTTCTTTCTTCCCCTTTGCTTCTGCTCTTTCACTTTGTGAAATTATTTTTTAGTTCCTGAAGTAGATGGTACCGTTTCAAGAGGCTCTGTTGGCTTATGCTCTTTGAGGATGAAATATTTTACATCTTCATAGATATTTGCTTCATTGACAGAGAATGATTATAGATTACCAAGAATTCTGAATTCTTCTCCATCTTTCAGATACTTCATACATTGATGCCCCATGCTATACTCATGCAGCCACGGCCAGCCCAAGAGAGCTCTAAATGATGTATCGGCATCGATTACATGAAACTTGACTTATGTATATAAATCCTTGAACTTGAGTGGGAGAATAAAAGAACCAAGAGTTTTTTGTCCTTTTTCATTGAAACTCTGAATCATCAACTTTATCTCTCACAAGATGTTGGATATCAAGTGATAATCCTCTTAATACCTTTAGACTCATAAGATTAATAGAAGAACCTAGATCAATCAATATTCGACTGATCGAGATGTCATCACTCTCTACAGTAACATAAAGAGGACGGTTGTGATCCGCTATCCCCAACATAAGATCTTCATCAGAAAATATAATTACTAGGAGATCTTGAGTTTGCAATGCTTCAGTCATGCATTTTTCAGAAAAGTAAGCTTCATAACTCTTCGGATCTTTGAGAGCCTGTATCAAAGTTTCTCGAAGGTCTTTTGACATTAAGAGAGCCTCATACACACTCAGTTGTGCAGGGATCTTTCTCATATATGATAGAATATTATAATATATCTTCTCGCTCAATTTATGCTTTATCCTAGATTTTTTGGGAATGATATCCCCGTTGACTTCAATTTATTTGCCTTTATCTTTATTTGCATTTTTTTCTTTTTTGATGAAGGCAGTAAGACGTTACCACTTCTCAACTGAACTTGAATCACCTTATCTTGCTCAGATTCTTCTCAAGAGGTAGTTTCTTCAAATTCCCTTATTATTCTGGAAGTTTGGCCAAAAGGGCTAGACTCATTTTTTAACGTCATACATTTCATACGTGATGATATCGATGAGCCTGACTCTTCTCTATCAGGAAAATATAGATCTTCATCTAAACTATTATTGTCTTGTTGAGTCATTAAACAAAATTCAGACATTAGCTCCTCAGGCTCTTCTTGCTTTCCTGACAAGAATTGTGATGGGTTGGTCGAGTCTGTCTGACTTCCCTTGTCATTTAGAGTAACTAATGCTGAAGAATATTTGACATCATGCAGATATTTCAACATGTCTCTACTGGATAAGATTCAACATTATCTTCTTCATCTGATTCAGGAATGCGAAGTTTAGGCATGAAGTCTGCAAGCTTAAATAGTTGTCTTGCCGGCTGGTGATATTTCTCTGGATTGTTAATGATCTTTTGAGTTGTAGTTCTCTTCTTGATCTTCCTTTTCTTAGCCAGCTTCTTTGATTTATGAGGCTTGGATTTAGTAGATTGCTTCTCATGCTGTGACGAAGTAGCCTTATCACAATGTCGTTGAGAAGCCCAAATACTTGGTTTAGGCATCTCTCTTAAGTCCAATATAGGTTCAAGTAATGATTCCACTTAACACTAGGGACATCTTTTAACTGCATCAACATCTTCACGGTCTTTTTGGAGGCTACTGTTTACCATTTTCAGTCTGAATTAATTTCTCCTTCTGTTTGTCTTTGCTGGATGATACAAAAGAGGACGTAATCATCTTTGTAGACTCTCTTTTTGGGTTAACTAGAACACTACCAAATAGTCTAAATTCATCTCGTCGATACTTCATTTCTAGCCAATCTTTGAAGGCATAATAATCTTCAATAGGATGACTGATCATCTGATGATAGGATGAATTTGATTGTTAACTTGATGCCTTCTTCGTGCTTTTAATTTCTGATAACTATAGACCGACTTTGACTGCTTGCCAAAATAATTTGGCCACACTGTTTCTTTTGAAGGAATATTCTTTGTTCATATTTTTCTTAAGAGATAACCGCATTCGCTCATCATCTCTTGTTGCTTATTTTTGACGCTCCCCATCACTTGGAAAAGTCTGAGGTTTGTCATTAACTCCTAATATCACTTTTGGCTGTTGATTAGAATAAACATGCTTCTTTCCCTTATCATCATTATACATTAGCTGCTTTCCTTTATCCACATTGTATATCACCCGCTTTTCACCATTTGAGCTATAAGAAGCGGCGTGAGTTTCATTTTTTCTTGAGTCTGAAGGTTTGTTTCTCTTTACTTTATCTGCATAGACTTTAGACTTATCATTCAAATTTTTCAATTTATCGAGCAAGTCTGGAATGTTGCAATCGACGCCATGCATAGAAATGATGTCATTTTATCATCCATATTGCCCATTAACAATTGGATCGCATGTTCTTCTTCTAATTATTGCTCGCACTTCATACTTAGGTTGCACCAATGACTTATGAATTTCATCACTGACTCAACTTTTCTTATTTTCAGCAAGACAAGGTCAACGATTGTGATTTTCTCGGTTGCACTGGTGAACCCTTCATAAATATAGTCTCTAATTCAATAAATATTTTAACTGAATCATTTGACAATTCTGCATACCTTTTGAAAGCGGCTGAGGTCAGGCTACTAACAAATTGATAGAAAAGTAGTGCATCATTCCCTCCTGTGCTACCACAAGTACCCTTAAATTGGGCTAGATGTTGCTTTGGATTGTCAAGCCCGCTAAAAGTATTAAGTTTTGACACTGAGTAACCTTTCAGGTATGACACTTGGTCATATTCAGCTGGGTAAGGGCGACCCTTACTCACCAGCTTTTATCCTGCTCTGAGGCTATGACTACCTTTATCTTTTCATTGATTATTATTTTTAGCTGAGCAGTTGTTACCGTTCCAAGTGTGTTAGCCAAATTTTGAATTATTAGCTGGAGAAGTAATGAGTTAACTTTATTCCTCGCTTCAGGCGTAGCATGTACTATAGGAACTTGAGGTACCACAGTGGTTGGTGGTATAGAAGTTGTATTATTAGTTGCCTGTTGATTAACAGACAAAATAAGTGTTGCACTTAATGTGATATTATTCTATAACATCTCCATCATGATATTCATTTGTACTATCATATCATTCATTTTAGTACCCAGCTATGCAATCTCCTTGTCTTTTACCTCCATTTGGCGTTGTATTTCTCTTTGCTCTCTAGCTAGCGTCATGACGTCAATCATTACAGGCTCTTCCTCTTCTTCTATTTCTTGTTGCTGTTATGCTCTTTGCTCATTTTTAGGGGAAGAACTTGACTGCCCTTCTCCTTGTGTATTTATAGAGATAGCTGTTGTTTGGGCTATACGATGACATTGATTATAAAAGCATGTAACAGACTGATCATTTTCTGGTTCAACCGTATAGACAACTTTGACACCCATGATCTCTTTCTCATTCTAGTCTCCTTCTTCTCCATCTTCAGCAAAGATCGAAGATTCATCCTCTATTTGCTTATGTGAAGAATCTTCCTCATAGATGTCGAATTTAAGTTCAGATTCCCTAGATTCGTGTTACTGCTGATTGTGCTGAGTAGAGAGTTCATCTACATATCTGACCATATAGATAACTTCTACTTTCATAGAACCCTCTTCATTATTTTCTTCTTGCACATGAATTTTAGATCAATATTTCTAGTGGATCTTTGGTTCAATGTGTGGAATAAATATTTATTCTATTAAAGGACTGCGATCAAAGTCAACCTTCTCTTATGGGGGTGAAACCAGTCGACGATGGGATCCCTTAGAGGATTCTCCAAGGTGTCGACCATCATGTCTTTCATCAGTGATATCCCTTCTTTTGGGTATCCACTTCTGATGAGTTGATTTTAAGATGGATTTTTGAGTATATGTGTCAGATGTCACACCTCTTCCATTCTTCAAAGTTTCATTACAGGACCTTGGCCTCCATATTTGTTTATTCTTTCACCGGGACCTTTCGGCAGTGGATTCTTGGACATGAAGTCCAAGTGTCACACTCCGATGCTCACCATGCGAAGCATACTGAGCTCTCTGACTAATTACCAGAAGAGATGACAACTTTCTTGGTGGAGCTTTACTATTTTTCATCACCACAGGCCTTTGAAATCTTCATTTCATTAGGCCTTTGTTCTTAGCTACTTTGAGAACTTTATATATCCTGACAGACAATGGTTCAGGCTGTCTCCTCTGTGGTGATGGAACTTGACATGGTTGGTTCTTCCAGAAAGACTGCTTTACTTCGCCAGTAGAGCTATTCCTCTTTACCCACTTTAGGTTATCAAAGTTGTTGTGGGTAGGGATACCCGCTTCCAGTGGCAGTATCGCTTGTTCACTAGGTCGTTCAAAGGGGATCTGTCGAGCCCTCAGCTCAATGTTTCTCCTTCTTCTCTGTCTTTTGGTTAATTTGCTTCCTGATGAGGAAGCTTCATGATCATGCTTTTCGGGTACAAAAAGTTCAGTCGGCACAGCAGTTGTACAGAGAGTCTTATGTGGTCTTTCTATAGAGAGTCTTATGCCCATCTGAGCATCGAGGAGTTCAGCAGGCAGGTTGCGTGCCTATATTTTGTTTCTTGTTGGGTGCTTTCTACTACCAGAAATCTGGATCCAAGGTCCATCTGTAGTATCTTTCACTACTTGAGGACCTAGATCATTCAATACACTGTATATAGGAGGAGCAGTTCTGGCGCACCTGTAGAGGGAGTTATACTGATCTACTAGGCCTAACAGGGCCAATATGATTGGATGCCTACATCTTCTACAGATATGGTCTTGGGAGCATCTTCAGGTGGAGAGGCTGACCCTAAATGTATCATATTCAAGTGATCTCGACGGGCTCAGCATTGGATTGAGATATATTTTAATTTCTGCAATTTCAACTTTTTGGCTTATAGGTTTGTTTATAATGTGTTGTGTGCACAGGTAAATGAGTGATATGTTCATCAGATGCCAATGTCGAACGTGACATTATATAAGAATGAGCTGTATGGTTTGTTGCATACACAGGTATGACTTGTAGAGTACTTATTCATTCTAATTTCTATAATGTGTATACTACTTTAATATAGTTTTTAATATGTGTAGGTGATTTGAGAGCCATACACTGAGCAGATCACACAACGCCTGTCAGGTACATGCTCAGCAGGCTCTGATATGTGGTTGGCATGAGTCCCGCTCATCAGTTGAAAAAGGATGGAGTGGAACTTACCTGATCGAGTGTTGAGACAGTTTGGACTCATACCCAGAGTTGATGTGGCACCAACACTTTCAAAAGGGTCGATGGTCTAGGTAAAGCAGATATAGACTGGGTTGATTACCATCAGGTGCACATTGCCGCTTGGGAGAGGAATAGGGATTACATAGTCGAGGACTTAGACGAAGATATGATAGACTGACGGCTATCAATCAGTACATGTGCTAGTTCAGATCTTGGGCTTCTTTCTATTTACTGGTTGCCCCGACTGATCCTTCCATTACTTACTATCCCAGAGCACCTCTAGAGCGCATATATGTAAGTATTAACATAAGTATTCTGTTAAATTCAATATGTTACATACCTACTTGAGACTAATTTCAAATGTCATTTTTTCATGCAATCAGAGCACATCTTGGAGACTCAAGACATCTTTAAACCGTACTTCGGTCATACAAATGAGCACGAGTTACAAGGAGCTGTAGATAGGTACGAGGTGTTATGCAGAGACTTGAGGTTGTGGGTATATATCGACGACCCACATTATGGATCAGAGCCTACAGCGGATGCCCAACAACATGACTGGGGCGCCAGATCATCTACATATGCTGATCCAGGTCCTTCTACATATCAGCCTACCTATGAGTCATAACCACCTTTCTTCCCATCACAGGACTATCCTATGCAAACTTCTGAAGATCTTACATTGAGACACAATCACGATCGCTCACCACGCATGGCCAAGATATACACCTGGAGGCGCGATTCCACCTGCACAGAGAGGCATTAGTTGTTTAGAATAGTGTGGCCTATGCGTCTGTACTACATTAATTCATGTATGTTATATTTTTCTTTTTGGATTGTTCTATAGTGGATGTTCCCTTTCTTTGTATATATCTTGGAACTTTATTGTATTGCATTATTTTGGTAATCTTCTATGTGTTTGGATATAAGTAATTTTCTCTCTTCTCTTTTACTACTATTTCACCATCATTTTGAATAATATAGCCTAAATATATGAATCACTTACTCTTTTTAATGACTTGTTCACCTAATGTCATAACACTAATGCTATAACTTCTATAACTAAAATTACACTCCATATATTTAGTTTTAGATCTACTTAAACGAAAACCTTTAGACTCTAAGGTTGACCTCCATAATTCAAGCTTCTCTTGGACTTATTCAATAGTCTTATCAACAAGAAGAATGACATTAGCAAAAAGCATACACCAAGGTAAAAAATTGCCAATCCTTGATGTAAATGACTTGAATATGCCAAACATTCAAGTCATTTACATCAACGATCGATAAAAAATTGCTGATCCTCAATAGTTTTCCTATAAATGCCTAGTAAGAACATCCATATCTAAAGCAAAAAGATAAGGGCTTAAAGTCGATCCTTGATGTAATAGTTTCACTACATATCACTTCAATATGCATAATATTAATTCACATTAATGACTTGAATATGCTTAATGACTTGGCGTGACCTAATTGAAATATCTGTGCTAAAATAAAAAAAGTTAATAGAAAGTTGTCGCCATCGGGCTTAATTAGCTCAGCAGATACTGATTAGCCCACTCCAAGATACACAAATTAGCTATCCTATCACATCGGATTTGATGTGGCACGATAGTTGCCCACTTAGTGGGCGACTATAACTTTATCTAAATTTTTTTAATAATACTTAAATTACTAATTATATTTTAAAGCATACTTAAATTAAAAAAATCCTTAATATACAGATAAACAATAGTCAAACACCTGCTAAAGTTTTTCTCATAAAATCAAACACCTGCTAAAGTTTTTTTTCAGGACAATAATAAGCTTATAGTTTCTCTTTTATAGGCTCTGATTCTCTTATGTAACAAAGTATAATACTATTTGGTATAGAAAAAAATAATGTTCTTTCAAATATTGACTCTCTTTTATAAGTAGGCTTAATATTATTTTATATAGATAGAGTTTTGACTGATAGTCGAGGTTCATAATCTATGAAGTGAGGCTTTGATCTTTCTCTTTAAAGTGGGTTATTTTGTCCTCATTTGATGGACTAAACCGAAGTGGCAAGGCTTGAGTAATGGCTAAGGCTTGCAATCCTAATAGAGTTTTGATCTTTCTCTTAAAAAAAGATTGACTCTCTCCATTTGGCTTGATTAGATCTAAGATAGTGAATAAATAACTCTATTTTGAGGCTAAAAAATAATTGTAAAGTATCATCAAAACATTGCATAGCCTATGAGAGAAATAATGATTGATAAAGCAACATATCCTTACCATATGATAATACAACATATCCTCAAAAATATTTAAAATTTATTTGGTACCTCAAATTATTTATTTTTAAGCAATTTTTAAAACTGTTTTGTTCTTTCTCTTAAAATTTTGGTTAAACTCGTTTATTTAATGATCACGTCAATGTGTATATTTCCCCAAAAAAGTTTTATCATTAAAATTTATAATTTTATTTTATTTTTTAAAATTATTTTTTATGTTTTGATGCTAAAATTATAATTTTTCTATTTTTAGTGAATTTATATTATCAATTGAATTGTAAGAAAATTCCAAAATTAATTTTAGATTCTTCAATCTATAATTAATAAGATTTAATGGATTTAAGAAATTATTTTCCCTAAAATTTTTAAGTATTGAAATAAACATTAAAATAATTTGTTAAAATTTTACAAGATTTGATATCTATTGTGTTAACTAAAATTTTAATTTTTATTATTTCAAAATTTGTTAAATATTAATTTTTTTTAAAAAAATGATTAAGTGTATTGTATATAATTTTTATGTATTTATATATTTAATATTTAAAATTTGATATTTATAAAGTAGTATTTTTTATATGAAAAGGTATATTTCTCTTTAAATAAATTAATGATGTTATTATTTTTTATATGATATTATATATTTTGGTGTTATTTATATAAATATAAAAATTTAAATATTAGATTTATAAATAGATAAAAATTATGTGCTATAGCATCAAAAATGTAAATTTTTCTTTTTTGAAAAATTATAAAATTCACTAAGTACTACTAGCCTAACAGCCGCTTAACCTTTTATTTCTCTCTCCTCTCCCCTCTCTCTCTCTCTCTCTCTCTCCGTTCTCTTTCTCTCTCTCTCCTTTTCGACGCACACGCACACACAAACAATCATTGCTCTCAGTAGCAGCGACAGTGAGCTTCATAAAACCCAGAAGGTCTGATTCCACCAATCTAGGGGCGATCGGGATTCAGATCTAGTGAGCGTGCTAAGGATTTCGGCCTAAAGTTCTTCCATTTCTTCGATTATAAGGTACTTTTTTTTATCACCGATCGATCAGTCCATATGAAACTCTCCATTTATAGATTTCATCCTAAAGGCTTGTTAATGCCGATGATTCCTCTCTTCCTTTACTATTTTCTTGCATTTTGTATTATTATGTCGCTTCACTGAAACCATCGTCTTGGATATATCGATCTTTTAAATAAAACTCTTTTACTTCGATAGATCTTTCAATTCATCTCGTAATTCACTACATTCCTTATTGAAGCTGAAAGGGATTCTTTTTCTGAGCTTCACTAGTGTGATTTTATCTGGAGCTGGACCTTTCTGATTGTGGGTTAGATTGTTGTTTTAGCTCAAGAAACTGCGAAGAATTGAATTATTGATCTGTTAATGTATATTTAATAGTGTGCTGGAGATTTGTCCGCGGACAATGCATATTGGCGCACACGTGGAGAATGAAGTTCTGCACAGATAGTTTACTTGTAATACTTGTTATCGTGAAAACCTTGATACAAGTATTAGAAACGCCAAATTAAATACAAAAAGGCATGTTTAAGATGTGGTTAGTCAAGCCTTTGTAAGATTTATTTTCCTAGTTATCTATTAACTTGGAACAGTCTGTGTAAACTATTGTTGGCCTAAATAGTTGGGATAAGGCTAGTGATGGCAAATTCTTGTTGATGTAGGCAAATTACAAATTATAACAGGATGAATACACACTAAATATGAATGTTGTAGTATAAAGACAACACCATTGATTCAATAGATTTCTTACTTGAGCTTAGTTAAGTATGCAACTACCACAACTTATTAGTGCAACCACAAATACAATGAGAGAACATTGATGCTAGTACTAGCTATGCTAATCAAGCAATAAGCCCAACCTTAAGAAAGTAAGTGAGGAAACAACAAGCTCAATGAATGATCTAATCTTATGTTAGTGTAAAAACAATTGGTAGTGGAGTTAGAGATAATTGAAGTGGACCTCTACGAACAGTCCTTTGCTGCAGTTCTTCCTTACTTGCTAAGTATTTCTCTAAGGGTTGTGACTTTATGCATTCAAGTACTCCACTTGGCATTGAAAGCACATAAGAGAGAGTACTATAGTCAAGGTAAATGCTTTCATTCTATCATCAAACATAGCATAAGATAACATAAGATGAATGATACCACTATATATACTGATGCAAGAGATGAGAGAGGAATGGAGTGGAGTTTCAAGAATTGCTAGTGATTTTCAATTATTCCAAACATTTTTCAAAGAAGGGTCATAAAGGAAGTGTGGTTCCAAGGCATAATAATGTCCTATGGCATTAATTTGGAGTGAGAGTGGGGGGACCTATCGAAGGGTGATGCGGTGGTAAAAAATGGTGAGGTAGCCGTCAATTTAAAACAAGGTCAAAATAAGTATAGGAAAATAGCTAGGTTAGTTCAAGTGCATATATGACACAATACATGGCTTACATGACTCACACTATAACTCAAATGACATGATAGTGATACAAAATACAAGATGAAAAATGTGAAATATGTAAAATGACTCATGACCATAATACACATGCATGCGGCTCAAAAATAAATTACATGAAGACCTAATCTATATCTTGAATCGTACCGAGTAGTTTTCAAAATATATTCTCTACCATTTGTAATTGTTGTTTCTTTCAAATATTTGATAGTTCACAAAAATTGTTCAAGCTTCCTAAAAACAAGAATTTCTATTCCAGAGGATTTGAAATCCATCCGAGAATTCTGAGATGTTTCCATTGATTTTCTATGCAGATCAAAGGTGATGTCTAGAAGGGCACTACCATCTCGACGTGCGGCTGATAATGGAAGCACCCCTCTGGTGAGCTCATTGCAACAAAAGTCTCGCTCATCACCCTTTCTGGCGATTGGGCTTGTTCTTGTGGTAATTAATTTCTTCCTAATATTTTTATTTTTTTATAATTTGTTCCTATTCCATGATCTACAATGCATCATATAATTTCATTGGCAATTCCTTCATGTCCATCCTTTTTTTTCCATGAAATCCAGGGTGCCTTTCTTGTCATTGGGTACACCTATAGTGGTTCAGGTATGCACAAAGTCTATGATAAATACTTGCATATCAATTCAGATGAGAGCGATTGTCAAGCAATATTTAACAGTTATTAGTATTACTACAAATATTTTCTTTTCATCATATTCTTTAGTGGCGAATCATTTGTATCCACTCAAAAATATCCTTAATGTTGCATGAACAGGTTATAACGGTGAAAAAGATGCATTGAGCAGAGGTGAAGGTATGCCTTTTATTGGTGTAGGCATTTATTTTTCACTATTCTCCATTCTTCCATTTTAAAATGCAACGACTGCACAAAATGTCAGCATTTACTTCGATAATAGTTTTTTTAGGAGTAAACTATATTTGTTTTTCTGTCAACTACATGATTATTTCAACTTCCGGGTGACAACGGTAATTGTTCATTTGTATAATTTAACTATATATTCTGAAGTTTCCACTAAGTAAATGCATTTTTAATATATGTTTAACATCTATATATGGGTTGTCCGAAAGGTTTGATGCCTTGGTTAGAACCCATTTCACAGGTTGTGACCATCTGTCTTATCAGACAGAAATTGCTTTCCTTATTGACGTCAAGACTTGTATTTATTGGGTTAAAATTAAAAAAAAAAGGAAATATAACATTCAATAATCTTTTAAAGATTTATAATAGATAATTTTGAAGAAATCATGATGCTTTACGGGATCAACATTAAGATGATTTATGTATGCAAACCTAGAGGACAATAAATGTCATGAAAACATTTAGAAGGAAGCAAAGTTTAAAATGCTGAAATTAGAGCATGTCATAACCGAATGCATGCTAAGAAATAACTTAGAAAAAAGGCATTAACAGAAAGCATGCTAAACGATATCCTTGTCATGACATGCTTCAGGTCTTGAACTTTTACTGGCATAGAAATTATTAGATCTAAGATATGATGGATGTTAAGCGACTGTGAAGAGAAAGTGAAGTCCATTGGCTAGGAGAAATATACGATGAAGGAAAGACCATAACAGAGGAATATTTATTTTCAATTCATTCAATTTTCAATAATTCTAAGACAAGCAATAATTATCAATGATTCAAATACAAGCAATTCAAATCTCTATTTGTAACAATAAGAATATAAGATAAGGTCAATAATCTTTACTAATTCAATATTCTAATTTAAAATAAAATAAATATTGAAATAAATCTTAAAAGAATTCAAATGCCAGGATATTCTAGAAAGTAATCTAGACTTATTTTTTTACTGTATCAATTTTCCAAGGCCTGATATAATTCTTCTCTTAAAGATTTACAAAAAAAGTTTTTTTGTTGGAAGTATGGTTTGCACAGTGAAGTAGGTGAAGGAACTGCTTCATGAGCATCTCTTGAATTATTAATAAATATACAAACTATACATAAGACATAAAATTTGGAGGCTTCAGATCTAGATGCTGCATTGTTATGTAATGTATTTTTTTTATTAATACATTAAAAAATCCCATAGTTATATATTGGTAGAAATAATAACAGGGGAAAAACAAGAAATATGATAGGAATCCTAGAAGCATCCTATATAACCATTTCAATTAGTTGTGGAGAATTGGGATATCTTCATACATTATTCCAGTACACACAATCTGATGATGGTAATTGTGGAAAAATAAAGTCAACTATTGTTGGAGCAGGCAATAGTACAAAAAGCTAGGGAATTATCTATATCTTTATCCGTACTTTGTATGGGTTGGGGAGCAGTACTACTCTTTATAGATTCCTCAAAGTTGGGTGGAATGATGGTTTTTAGCAAAATCTCTTTAAGATCTTATGCAAGCTCATCTTCCGACACATAATCATCACTTTCACAATTCTTCTTATACTTAATCATAACATTACATTTATGCTTTGCCACAGAAAGAGGGAAATGTAATGGGAATATTGAAATTGGTGTGGCTCATGGTAGGACATAGGTATGAAAACCATTGTTTTTAGTTTTTCGGTGAGCAAATATATTCTAATATTCCATTCATTATATTTTTTGCAGATTTCATTGTGAATGTAAGGTCAGTTGGAATATGTGCATGTTGACCCTCGGCTCTTCCCCAAACCGCACGACCCGAGCAGACCTCGCACATGAGCTCTCGTTCGATTCCTCCAAGCCGAGACTCGCACGACAACCATTCCCTCTCGTCCGTTTCCGAAACCGCTCCCGCTCGCGTTCGTTCCTCCCTAAAAACCGTTCGGTAAGCCTCTGTTTCTCTCAACCGCATGCGCATCCGCTCTCGTTCTCTCCCGATTTCCCTCGATTCAAAGGAACGAAACCGGAAAGCTCTTTTTCCCTCTCATTCGAGCGGCATGCAAGCCCAATTTCCCGATTTCCCTCAACCGCAAGGTGTTCATCCTGTAAGCATTCGTCCGATCCCTCTCGTTCGTGCTTCAGGCCATTGTTCTTACCCGATCCCTCTCTTCGACACTCTCTTGTTTTCTCAGTTCCTTGCTCTTGTCCCATTTTCCTCCAAACCGTGAACTCCCGCTCCCCCTCCACTTCGATTCCCTCCAATCGAACACCCTCTCAGCAACCGAAGAAGCCCTTGTTTTGCCCGTTTCCGATCTCATTCGTTCCCCCCTTTCGTTTCTTCCTCTACAACAACACGTAGAACTCGCGCACAACTCCTCTCCTTGCCTTTGATCCGGCTTCGTTCAAGCGAGCAGGATGAACTTTCCTCATTCTCTTCTTCCGTCTTCTGAATCTATACCCTCTGCCAATCTCCCCTTTTGCATTTCACCATCTATCTTGTGCTGTTATTCCCAATCAACACGTATATCAGGCACATCAGCATTCCCCCAACCATCCGCTTTAAGCTAATGATGATGAATTTTATAAATTCTAAACTTCAAATTTCAAAACTTCTCATGCTGCTAATATACGCTACGCATTTAGCGATCTAACGACTACCCTTAATCGAAAGTTCTCTCTCAATATTGGGAGTAATTAGGTCTTTGCTTCGCTTTATGAAACTTGGCATCTAAAGTCCCCAAAATAAGGCAAATCTCGGGTAGTGTCTTATCTACTATTCCATCTATCTTCTGAAAATTACACCGACATATCAAATCATACTCTCTTTAATGTGAGAGGTCGGGGTCGAATTTGCGGAGCCCACAGTGCAGCTATACGATTTGATGAGATTTAGGAAATCATTTACATAATCATTATAAGATGTATTGATGACATCCATATGGTCCATAAGACTTTGAATTATTACATGAATATTGATAATATTCTCAAAACATAATCATTGGTATTTTTGGAAGATGATTTATGTTGCATTTGGTACTAATCATAAGAAGGATAGACATGGTTATAATATGACTCGTTGTAATCATGAGACTTATTATAATATTCATGATATTAATAAGGATGATGATTATGATAAGTTATCTTCATGAGATGAATTAGAATTATAAGCATGACATTTATGAGATTTCTCATTTTTATGAAGATATATCATATTAATTCATTAAAAATTTATGTGACCTAAAAGGCTAAAACTAGGGTTATTGTGCAATTGCCTTCAAGAAGGTATAAGGGATTTATTAAGTCATATGTGCAACAAACATGAGGTAGAATGACAATTTTAATGAATTATAGTGAACATGAGGGATAGTGGATTTAGGTGAAATAATAGTGGATGAGGCGATTCTAGTGAAGATGTTGGAGAAGAGATAGTGAAATGGTGTTTGGGTTATTGTGATTTGTACGACTCATGACTGTGGATTCACATGTAGAAATATGATAGAGGTTGTGATTAGATGCATAAATCATTAGAAATTGTTCACGGCTGGGTCAACAATGAAAAATATTTGCTTCATATGAGTGATTGGTTGGGTGATATTGGGTTGTGATCTACAATCAGGAGATGGAAAGAGGGAATATGCTTGGTTGTAGTTATTGACTAGAGATGCAATTAATGTTTATAATCAAGAAATTATGGTAAAAGAATACAACAACAACAACAACAACAACAAGTCTTTATCCCACTAAGTAAATTGCTACATGAATCCCATCTATTGTCCTATTATGTGTCAAATTATCATTTAATTCAAGTATACAAGATCATTTTTTTACATCTTAACCAAGTCTTTTTTAGTACCCTCCTTTCTTAACATAAGACAAATCTAATGCATGTACTCTCCTAATTGTTAGGGTCATCGGATGGCCGATGTTTAATGTGGCCAAACCATCTAAGGCGACTCTCTCTAATCTTATCTGCCACTAGAGCTACTCTAACTTTTTCCCGAACATACTCATTTCACATTTTATCTCTAAGAGTAAAGGCATTCATCCACCTGAGCATCCTCATCTCTATAACACTTAACTTAGTCTTATGCTTCTCTAAATACAAGCCATAAAGATTATGGTAAAAGAATATTCAATTTTAATTCATTTGATCATCTATGTTCTAAATACAAGCCATAAAATCCTCATTTATAAAAATTGGGTTATAAGATATGATCAAATGAAATTATATCAAAGTTTAATTTAAATCTAGTTAACTCTTGCTAATCTTATCGGCTAATTTAAAATATAAAAAAATTATTAATTAAAGAAATAAAAACTTGTGGGCTCCAAAAATTCGCCACTGACCCCTCGACAATTTTTAATATTGAATTGAATTAAAGAGAGTGATTTAAAAGTGTCTATATAATTTTCAGAAGGCAGATGAAATAGTAGATAAGACACTACCCAGAGATTTCGCACTCATTTGGTGAGGACTTTAGATTTGGTTGATTTCCATAAAGCAGCCTATAATTACCCCTCTCAATAAATGAGAGAGAACTTTCGATTAAGGCTAGTGATTAGATTGTTTAATGCGTAGCGTATAGTAGCAGCATGTAGAGTTTTAGAATTTAAGATATGAAATTCATCATTTTAGCTTAAACTAGATGGTTGGGGGATGACTCTATCCCCGTCTGGATTTGATCCCGGCATGATCTGTCTACTTAGTTAGAGGTGGTCGACCCAACCCCAATAGAAGGATCCTCATCAAACACAAGTTTCGTCAAATTCATATGAGCGCAGGTGATGTTTGTCCAGAGACGATCTTAAGTCTACCTTGATAGAGTTGTTTGCCTATCAAATATACTACATGATTCACAACTCAAAAGGGTAGAGCCATTGGGGCATGTATGTGATCATAATATAATGGGACTACCAAACGATCATAGAACTCGTGAATCTTCATCTGGAGCTTTTGGTGTGATGGAGGATCTCTCCTTTCTTGGCGTGAGATTGATTGAGAGTGACATGTGACACGATTTGACATTCTCTGTTTAGAATTTTCTTAATTTGTCACCCCCGACAAACAATTGCGGAAGGTGGATGGATGAAGTTTGATTTAAATTTTTAATGATAAATTTCATTTAAGTAGTTTCAGATTGCTACTTAATTTGATTTGAAAAATTGAATAATTTGAATATATTTAAGAGCTTTAGATCCTGTCAACTTTGCTTAGCTGCTAACAAAGGATTAAATCTACTGTCACCTGACATAATCAATTTTTCAGATATTTTACTGATTTGAAATACTTATTATAGGTTTTTAGGTTTTGTTAACGACTGATCCAAGACTAAACCAAAGCGACTCAGATCCTCGACACTTGAATTTTAAACATTCGTGAGAGCTCATCGAAGTGTATTTAAGACTTTATATAGTGTTTAACTATGAGATTGATTTAATTTTATTTAATTCTACCTTCACACCTTTTAGACATTAAAATTTGAATATGTTTTAAGACTTTAGATCCGCCAACTCTGTTTATCTTATGAGGATTAGATCTCATCACCGATAGAATCAGCCGATATTTCGATTTGAAACTTTTATTATAGGTTTTAGGTTTTGTTAACCTTGTCGTAAGACTAAATCGGAAACGACGTACAAAGCCTCAAAGATTTAAGCGTTCAGTAGATAAGGGGTAATTAAGAATTTAGGTAATTTTATGTTTGAATTAAGAGATTGATTTTGTATTTTCATTTTTTATTTCAATTTAGTTTGTGCAGCTTTTTTGGATATTAAAATTTGCATGCAGAAATTTATAGCTTAACTAATTTCATCTAATTAATGAAATTATTGATTTTTAAAAATCATAATTATAATGAAATTTCTTAATTTTTGATCGAATGAAGCTCCATGATTTTTGTAGCTTTTGATTTAGTATCGCCTTCTGTCTACTTGTACAAAGGGTTACAGATCCGGTGACAAAGAAGGCCATTTGATTTAGATTGTAGTTTAACACATTACTTGCACTTAGTTTAGTTGTTGAGTTTTTTTTTTTTTTGTAATTTTTTCAATTTGATTATGTTCAATCTACATTACTTTTGATAAGTTATGCCGATTTCAGTGGTTGTTGCTTTAGCCCTACTTATGCTTATTAGCTAACATAGTAATTACATCCATATTCGTATGAGAGTTTTTAAACCCAATTTGGATTTATCCTTAGATTTTGAGTTTATTGCAAGTTTGTTATGAGTTTAGTATTAGTCCCTCCCAAATTTCAATTAAAGCTTGTTTAATTTTGAGAAATTTACAAGGAAAGAGAACTCACTTTCCTTCAATTTAAGCCATGGAGAATCGCTATTAGAGTGTGTGAGTTTAATATTAACCTTCTCAAATTTTACTTGTATTTTAAATGGGTGTTCCATTTTTTCCAAAATTTGCTTTAAAAGCTTCTTTTTTTTTTCTTGTTTGACACTTTTTAGTTTAAAATTAGCTGCAAGTTTTCCTATTTAGCGCTTTTAAGTCATTTCATTTTATTCTCCCCTTTTTTCTAAGTTAAAAAATTTGATGAAATTTCGGTAGCCTCCGATCATCCTCGTGTGGTCATCGAGGTGTTTTACTCAGTGCTCCCGTTGAGCGTAGCAGTGGTGTCTTAATGCATGTCGGTTTTCATCTCACTGTTGAGCACATGAGGTCTTTGACGAAAGAAGACATCTGATATATATATTCATCCTCCCTTTTTTCTAAGTTTGAAAATCGACAAAATTTGCTACATTTCGTCAGGGTGACATCTAACAAATGGTGCTTACGCATACTGTTGAAGCGTAGGCGGTGTCTTTATGACACCACTTTTTATCTCGTCACGCCCTGTTGAGCACAACGAGGTCTTCAAACTTGCAAAGAAACACAAACATATATATATATATATATACATTCACATTCACAAATCCCACATGTTACGATTTTTTACTGCTAAAGCAAGGGGATTATGTATCAATCGAGAATGTAAAAGGAGGAGTAACGTCGAATCGAAAGAAGAATTTATGAAGATATTCTTCTCCGGTTGGCATAAAATGGGATAAAAAAAGCGAGAGCGCTCGAAAAAAAGAAATTCATGATGATATTCTTCCCGATTGCGCAATGAAAATAAGCGAGGGTGCCGGAATGAAAAGAATCTGATGATATTCTTCCCGATTCTGTATGGCAAAAAATTGGATGGGTTCTTGACTTGGAAGGATTACCTGAAACGGGCACAGGGGTGGGCTGTCAGTTTGTTGGAGGAAGGCTGTGGGCCTTGAGGGAAGGTATTTGGATTTCGGCCACCTGTAGACGACGGATTGGGCCGATAGTGAGGAAACCGCGCTGGAAGTGGTTTCGAAGATACCCGGATCCCGGTTCTGAGATAAGCAGACCGAGCAGCGGATGCGGGGAGCGTGGAAACGAGAAACGGCGAACAGCGGTCAATAGTCACGGTGTTATAAGCGCGGTGCAGCCATGCTCAGGTATGGCAAAAGAGTTCAGATATCTCATGGTCACGTTAAGCGGATCATGAGACAGTCGGTTAGGTTTGGGCCGAGACGAGGAAAGGGGAGAGTGTGAACTCTGAACATGGTCGCGTGGTGAGCGGCCGAGTGGGTTGGCTGAATTGCCAGAGCTACCGTCGACGTGGTTTTACATGGAACGGAGGAAAGCGGGAGAATTTTACCTTACATTTTCTTTTCGCTTTCCGAGAGAGGGGATGCGGAGAGGAGAGTGGGAGAAGAGGAGGAATGGGGAATGGTTGCTTTTGATTTTAATTTTTTTTTTAATTTCTTTTTGAAAAATAAATAGGAGGGGAATGGTAAGGGATTTTAAATAAATTTAAATTTATTAAAGGATTTTAATGTGGATTTTGCACTGGTAAATGCACATAGTCAATATATATATTGATTTAGGGTAATTCCATTGTTTTGAATGCAATGGCGCAGAACCTTTCGCGATCGGAGGCCGTTTGGTTCGAGTCGGTGCCAAATTGAGTCAAGTTTAGCTCAAAATGCACGTCGTCGCTTTCGATCGCTTGATTTTCGTGCAGATTCGTCTGAATTGAGTGTGAACAATCTTACTTAATAGATTTCGGCATTTCGAAGCTAATGACATGATCAATTTCGCGAACGGAGGTCGTTTGATCTTTGTCGACGCCTCTTGATCTCGATGCGTGCGGTAGCGTTGCGACCGGCGCTTGCTCGCTTCATCAGTTGTGCAATATTTATATCCTGACCAATTTCGACGTTCTGAACGCGATGACAAAGTCCGTTCGTCAATCGGAGGTTATTTGAGTTGATTTCGGTGACGTCCCATTTCGTACCGATTTTGCGACGCCGCAAATCATTCGACATTTACTGCGACTTCGAATTGGCGCAAACAATCTCATTTGATAGATTTCGATGTTTGAACTGCGTGATCAATTTATGAGCAGGTTCGGACGTCGTAGCCGACTTCCGATATTCGAGCGTTGATATCGAGCAATTTGTCTAGATTTTATAATGTCACATATTCGATTTCGGCGTTACGACGCTATGGAGTCTTGCGATCGAGTCGTTTCGATCATTTTCAGGGACGTCCAGTGCATTTTAAGCCTCAATTTGCGCACTATCACCTCCGAAGTTCGTCGAATTTGATTTGTAGGCTTGTCTTGGTTTATGACACATATGTGGAGGTCAACAAAACTAAAATAAATCCTAAACTAATTCAAATGCTAGAGTATTCTTGAAAAAAATTTCTACTTATTTTTTGTGTTCCATTAAGAGATTTGTTTTTGATGATGATAATTTGATTTTAGGCGGTGTGAAAATAATATTTGTAGTTGGAGAAATAAGGATTCACACTTGAAAGTGAGCTGATCAATTTAGATCGAAAAACTTCAAGTTCTCAAGTAATAAATCTTAAGGATGAAGAGCATAAACAAAAGGAAGATATGGATTACTTCAAATCCTTTTTTGAAGAAGAGAATGGATGATGATGGATATGAAAATTATATTTGTGAAGAATGCCTTACCCTTGTGCTATACATGCTGCAAATGGTTAAGTGCTTCAACATGTCATAAGGTACTTTATTAAGATGTTATATTTTAACAAAATTTTAAAACTTGGAAGAATGCAATGAATCTTGAAAATTTATTACTTTCCTATTACAACTAAATGTGATACTTTTAAAAGTATGTTTCATATTTGAAATATGTTATTAAGCTAAATAAATATTTTTTTTTGGTGTCTTACTTCATTCTAGGTAGCTCTTAGGACGGTGTTTAGTATTAGAAAAAACACTCAACTTTTATGTCCTATTAAGTATAAAATTGTCATTTAATTTTATGTTTCTCTTTTACTGACCAACATTCTACGTCATAAATCATTGTAGGGTTTACCATCTTCTAATAAAATTTTCTTGTAAGTCTAAGCTGAACTTTTTTATCACATAACAGGCTAGATGCATTCCTCACCTCTTGCTACTCAATTAACTCGACACCCAACACTCACAACTTCCCACCTATCTACCTCAGTATTGCATGAAACAACCCATTCTAGCCTTCCGAATTTCCATCTCTAGCTGATCACTAACCTTGGGTCCTTTCTCAAGCTAGCAAACCTCTCCAACTCATCTTTTCTCCCTCTTAAAAAAGGGACATCAAACAAAAAATTTGATCTTGTTAAAATCTTGGTAAATCATCTTATCATCATTGATCATGCACACAAAAAGGTATAAAAGATAAGAAAAGCATGTCCAATTAGCATTAAACACTTGCTAGTTGCTAGGAAATCTTGTTGTGTTTGTAATGTTTTTATGCAGGTGCTAAAAGTCTACGCACGTTTTTTTAAAGTGTGGTAGATTAATCTATCGCGTCATTGTCTCGACATGGTGAGAGGGTAATTATGCATATATATATATATGCAAGCACAAAAATCTTATGCATGCTTCTTTAAGCATGGTGGGCTTGAATATCTTAAGTCTCGATGTTATGCAACACACTGTTGCGGGATGACGTCGAGATGCTGTTAAAATTTTTATTAAAATTCAAACTTACACAGGACTTATACGGGGCTTAAACAAGACAAAATAAAGTGATAAAGATACTTATAATTAAAAATCAAATAAAAAATTGAAATATGAAATCATTAAAGCCTCAAAAAAAAAAAAGAAATTAAGAAATATCAAGTTAAAAAAAAAAACTTACTAGTGACTCAAAGAAAACTGAAAACTCTCTGTGAAGTAATGAACAAAGCCTCCTCGCATTTATAACCTTCATAACACTTGGAGGAATTGAATAAACTGAATGAAAATGAACTAAATAGGGCTTCTATTTATAACTGAATAAAGATGCCTTGTGAGACCCATTGAGCAGTATTCAGATGCCTTGTGAGACCCATTGAGCAGTATTCAAATCATATAAAAATGAATTTCACCGTCTTTAGGAAATAAAGGATAAAGTAAGATAACCTAATTTATGCAAATACCACAAAATCTGCAACCTTGATGTACAAGTGGATAAAAGGTATTAACTAATGCTTTAAATGAAATATTGCATGTATTACAGAATAATACTATGCGTAAATTCAAATGCTTATTTTTGTGCAAGTTTTCAGATAAGACGGGATTTTGCATATGTTCCTAAGCAATTTTAAGCTCAAGATTATTGCATCAAAATACATATAAGCAATTTAAAAAATGAAGTTGTGCACTTGTTGTGGAACAATGTTTTGGAGATTGCTTATCGAGGGATGCTATTGTGTCATTCTGGAAAACTCCCTTCCATTAATATTAGAAAGCTAAACGACCCTCAAATTTCCCAATTGAATTTTATAATGTCATCTCTTCACAAGAATACAAAAGCATTTATAGCCCCTTTAGTAGATGCCTCTTGTTGAAAAAATCAATGCAAAAAGCATCAAGATATGATGCTATCTTTAAACGAATGCTAAAATGCAGCAGTATGACATTGTTTTTCTTCATTTCGTGTGATATTAATAATCTCATGTGAGACTTACAACTGATTTAGAAATCAACTATTAAATGAAATATAAGTCTAATTAAAATTAAAAATGAAGCTAAATTGATTTAGATTGCTTAATATTAAAGTATGTATGTATATTGTGTAGTTGCATTAAAGTTTGTACGATCATGCAATGTAAATGCATTGAAATTTGTGCAATTAATTTAATAAACTCGCATGGTCTCCGACACATATGAAATGCTTAATTCTAATGTTTGAGAATGTTGCGTATGTTGATTTTAGATGGAGTTTTGGATTGGGTTTGGGTTGTCAAAATCTATCGATGTTGTCGTAACATTTTCCCTTTGAGTGAATTTTTTAGAAACTTATTAAGTCTCATAACTACAAAATGGCTATCTTTGATTTGCCTCGATGATGGTCATGTTGATTGTAGTTTTTAACCGAAGGAGTTCATGACCATCAAAGATTTTCTGAAATTTTGACATAAACTCATTCTAAATTCAAGTTTCAATTAGTTTTTGAAATAATTAAGATGTTTATTAAAAGATATTAATCAAATGAGAACTTATATGAAATTTAAAGCTAAAATTCATTCTTCTATCAACAATTGAATCTCAAGAATGATAATCTAAGAAAACTTTAGCTTATCAAAGAGCTATTATCAAGTTAAGTGTATTGTTATATTCTCTCTCAAATAATCTCATGTCAGTAAGAACGTTGTCTGTGTCCTCTATTCGCGTAGTTTTGCCGCCAAATGGCATCACATGAAATTATAGTTATCTCCGAAGTCTTATGATCGGGTTATTTGCTGCCAAATGACACCATTAAATTGTGATCATAGTTGTGACTAGTATGCTCTTCATTAGCTGTACTCCTTAAGCTGTGAACTATATAATACATCTGATATGATACAAAGTTGTTTGTTAGTGAAAGTTGACTTATATTGTCTCCATAGACAAACAATCACCCCAGGTCAATATGATCTCCTTGGATGAAATAACTTATGGTTTTCGATAAGGATTCTTCAGTTAGGTTGGGTCGATTATCTTTTCTAATTAAGTAGATCAGAGACCATGATAGCCCGGGATGATAGAATCAAAGGATCTCAATCGAGCTCATCATCATTTTCTCAACCATACACTTTGAGTCAATGATGATGAATTTTATTAATTTTTAAACTCCATTTGTTATTATTATACACTAAGCAATTAGCGACCTAACGACTAACCTTAATTGAAAGTTCTCTCTCATCGATGAGATGGTTAATTAACTATAGGTACTTATGCTTATAAGAAATCTGGAATCAAATCTAAAGTCCCACAAAATGAGGGTGAAATTTCTAGGTAATGTATCATCTATAAATAAAATCTTATTGACTTTATGAAAATTTCACCGGTACAAATCTAAGTTCTCTCTTCATCGAGAGGTTGAGCGTGAATTTTCGGAGCTTACACTTGCTTGTTCATTGATTTACACATTTAAGTAGTATAGTCATGCAAGAAAAAAAATGATGATCACATTTACCATTTCATCTATTTGATTAATTAGTGTGTTTATTTCTAGTTATTTTAGCTCGAGTGGATTTATTGTCAAACTTTAGTTTTGATTGTTCCTTCCTATATATATATGTATATATATGTTCAGGTGTTTCTTGCACTGCAGAAGTACAAAGAGCAATACCTATACTGAAGAAAGTGTACAGTGATGGCATGCGCAAGGTTTTGCATGTGGGCCCTGAAACTTGTTCTGTAGTTTCCATGTTGTTAAAAGAAGAAGAATCTGAGGCCTGGGGCATTGAACCATACGATTTGGAGGATGCTGATAATAGCTGCAGGAATCTTGTTAGAAAGGGCATTGTTCGTGTGGCTGATATCAAGTTTCCTCTACCTTACAGGCCAAAATCATTTTCTGTTGTTATCGTTTCAGATTCTCTGGATTATCTGTCTCCAAAGTACCTTAACAAAACCCTGCCAGATTTGGCAAGGGTTTCTGCAGATGGTCTCGTTATATTTGCTGGTAATTTAATGAATCATTTAATGTTTTTAATTCTTTGTTTTTTTTTTCTAAACGGTCATATTCTACCAGCTTTTTATCAGCAGTATTGTTCCTCTCTGTTGATTGATTTTGTGCTTGGAATTTTATTATGAAAATATAAAGGCTGTTTGATGCCATATTGGGGAGTAAGACAGGGTTGCTAGGTGTTTGTGGATATGGGTTTTCACTGGCATTATTTTTTAATCGTTGATGTCTTTGATTCTTTGCTTGCATTAACTATTTCCTTTTACAAGCGCCGCATATTTACATGCATATACCTATAGAAAGTTAGACTACTATTCAATTTAAAATGGTAAGTCTCTTAATTGTCACACTGGTTTCACCATCCATCATAAATTTTAAATTGTTAAGATTCTAAGTAGCAAAAAGATAATTTTAAGCTATTTTTTATACGAACAATGACTTTTAATTACTTTAAATAATTTCAATCATTAAAAATTTTGAAGGATATTAAAAAAATGTATGATGGTAAAATGATCAAATAATAATTTGGCACTTGAGTTGAGAAAATTACAAGTAACGGATTCTAGCCAATGGAAAGGATCTTCTTCTGATCAATCCAGAGATTATTTCGATTCCGTTATAAATGAGAATTCAGAATATCACACATTGATCGATCAAACAGAGATTCAGCAACTAAAAGAGAGATCGATTCTTTGGGATCCTTCCTTTCTTCAAACGGAACGAACAGATATAGAATCAGATCGATTCCCGAAATGCCTTTTTGGATACAACCTTCTGTAATAGTTTAAGTGCCAGCTGTAATTGATGAACCAAACTAAAAAAGTAGAGCACTCTTCCTTAAATATCAACTTTTAAGACCACTGAAGTCATCTTTAATTTTCCTTAAAAATCAACTTTTAGTACAAGACCCCAGATGAATAATCTAGATTAATTGCATATGCAACACCTATTTGGAATAGATTAAAAGTATTCATAAAGGTGAGCCTTAGCTTGGATAAGGCTGATGATGATGCAGTTATGTCAGTATTACTAAGAAACGGTCTAATTTTGTGCTAAATGATGTGCAGGGATCCATTTTTCCTTACCATTCATAGAATATAAAAAAGATGGCGACTGTAATATTGTTAATCATTCTCAGTGCCTTCATTCATCTGTAGGTTATCCAGGTCAGCAGAGAGCTAAAGTATCTGAGCTATCCAAATTTGGAAGACCGGTATGTCTGGCTGATAAATTTTAGTTGATTCTGGCACTAAAGATTAATATTAGTTGTAGAAGTTTTGATGTATTTGTGATGATTGTGTTAAATGTGCATCGTTTTCAAGCTATTTGAGTCTTGGCTGCATTTCTGTTTGTTTAAAATGCTATATTTGTTAGTCCAACTTTTAGGCTTTAGTTTTCTCGGTATTATTCATGAATGTATCGTTTTTTAATCCTTGGCTTTACTCCATTAAATCAATATTTACTTGAAAATTGCATCTATTAAATGCAACATACCATACGAAGGCATGACTTTCTTTGAAATAGATGTGTTTCACAGATTTGTCCTGTTTGACTCTTGAATAATTTATTTTTTGTGAGTCTAGCGCCTTAGTATAAGCAATGTTTCTGTTCATTGTTTCCCCCAAGTTTCAAACCAACTTTTTTCTCATGTGAATCCTAATATGTTTCTTCTCATAAACCCACATTCATGGTCCTCCAACACTTCAACAGCCTCTGTAATTATTCATATGGCTCAACCTTTTAGAAATTAACAAGCTTCAAACTGAATTCAACATGGCATCTCTATTCTTTGGACGATTCGACTACAATTTGTGGCCTCCCAACTTTTGATTTTGATCACACAAACAAAAAGTTGAAAGCTTTGCTTTGGATTAAAAAATGTTTTTAACAAGTTCTATTCACAATTAGCTCCATGCTTTAGGATACTTATCGCTCGAAATTTGATTTCATGGATCATTGATTCTAGGCCAAGTTGCGGAGTTATTCATGGTGGATAAGATATTTCATCCAAACAGGCTTGGAAGAGAATCAATCAGCATCTAAGAAGTTTGAGCAGGCTGCAAACAAGAGATCATATCGGCCAAACTGTCAAGTTTTTCACCTTAAATCCCACAGTTGATCATGGCAGCTTTCCCGGCAGTCTTCTTAAAGCTCTTTCTTGTTGAGAGGCATGTCATGGGTAAGTAATAATATTGCTTAAATCGGATTATAATGTAGTATCCATGATTGCTTAAATCGCTCTATTGTTTGATTGTCATCTACTTTGGTTGATTTGATCTTTTAGTGAAGTGATTGTTGTATTGTTCTTTTGTGGTTAGTTCGGTTAAGTCCTGTAATTTGAGATTTGTATATTGAAAGTATTAATTTATTTGTTATATTTGTATTTTGCTTTTTTTTTTAAAAAAAAAATTAATTTGGATCTTTGGTTCATTGACGTTTTCTTGTATAATAAAAATGTAATTAGTAGATATCAATTAACATTTGGAAAATATTAATATTAGATTTTATATACCTAAGATTTGCTTTGGACAGAGGTTTGTTTAAAGTTTTCTGATTCAAAAGTTCTGGTTTAAAGATAAAAATTATTTTCTTCGCTAAAACGGAGCTTTCAAACAGATGAAAACGCAGTTAAAAAAAAGACACTATTCAAACGAGTATCAAAATCAAAAATTCACTTTTCCCAACGCAAAATGCACTAAAAAAGCCCTCCCAAACGAAGCCAGAGTGCAATATGAATTTTAAATTTCTTTTGAGGATGATGAATGAATTTTTTTTTTTTTTTTTTTTTTTGGGCCTGTTTTCAAGTTTGCCTGAATAATTATTATTGTTGGTTACTTCGGACTCAGCTGAGTAGTTTAAAATATTGATATGCTCATTATTTATTTAGAAATTAACAGTTTTCAGTTCATATTTTGAGTTACTCATGTATCTGGCATTCTGCTGGTTCTATCCAAATTAACTACTTTCAATTTTTTTTTAAAAATATATATTTATAACAATGATAATTTTTTAAAAAATTATTTTCATTATAATAATTTTACGATCATCTTTACATAAAAAATTACAATTATTTTAAAAAAACTCTGACTTTTATATTGATTTCATTTTATTTTAAATCACATAAAAGAATAATCTCTTATATTTATTTTATATCTAATAAAATAATTTTAAAATATTTTAATTATATTATACTTGTTTAATTCTTTTTCTTTTTTAAAAATCAAACTGTTAAACTCTACAAATTCTCTTAGAAGTTCTCCACATAATAATTTTGATGTCAAACATAATAAATGAACAAAATCATTATTCTTCGAGACATAATTTTTCATCTACAAACAATCAAATAAATTTTATCAAAAAGTTCGGTAGAGCTTGCAACTATGAACAAGATTCTATTAGATAGGGGTGTAAATGAGCCTAATTTGAGTGATGTAAATACTTATTCGTATTCAGTTCATTTATATATATTTTTGTTTGAAATAGCTCGTTAATAGAGTATTTGTGTTCGGCTCGAAAAATTATTCGTGTTTGTTTTAGGCTCGTGTTCAGCTTAAAATTGATTTGGTTTAATTTTTTTTTTTTAAATAATAAATTTTCTTAATTTTATTTTAAAAATTATTTTTTTTTAATAAGTAAAAAATATATTATTTAATTAAATCATATACAATTTACAGAAAAAAGAGAGGCAATTAATACTAACAATTTGATTCAATAAAATTCAATAAAAACTAAAAGATATACAATATACACATTTATATAATAAAAAAAAATATTTTTACACAAAATTTATTACATATTAAATTGCTAACTCATAATAAATTCAACTTAAAAATTTACATGATTATATAAAATCAGCAATTTGATTCAATAAAAACTAAAAAATTATTAATATTTAATAACAAGTACATATATAAAATGACAAGTATATTACATTTTATATGTTACAACAATGATTCTCCATAGCTTCAAGCCTTCAACAATCTTAGTCATCTCTTAATGCTTCAGAATCTATTATTCAACGGAGCAACCGTATCGATGATAAATGTACACTTCATGTAAACAAAACTAACAAAAAAATATATAAGAAAAATAATGAATGGCTAGAAAATTAAATATAATCATCATTAAACTTATCGTTTAAATTAAAAACTTCAAAAAATATGGCAAAAGGAAAGACTAATAATAGTAAAAGTGGAGTGGAAAAAAAAAAAAAAAAAAACATAATGAACATTGAACAACCCAAGATTATAGTGATTCAGTGAAAAATAAAAATGAAAAATTTTGTTTATAATATAGCAACAAACATAAATCACAAAAAACTAAATTGAAGGTATGAAAATACATGCAACCAACAATCAAGCTAAATTGCATCTCATGCATTTATTGAATTTTCCATCATAGCCCATTAAAAACTATTAAGTCTAACATTATCTAATGAATTATTTCTTGAACCTCTTTCAATTCATCTTGAACTATTATATTCAAGATGTGAGTATAACAAGAAATATGATAGAAATGTTCCTGAAAATGTAACTTCCTTATAGACTAAAAGTTAACTTTGAAAGCATTTACAACAACATCATTGTTACTGACATTATCCAATGTGATGGTGGACATATTGTCCTGCAGATTCTAATCCAACAAACAATCACATATTATATCACAAATAAATGTACTAGTGTGAGGTGATTCAAGCTCAATAAAGTTGATAATTCGCTTATGTAGTTTTCAAGAATCATCAATGTAGTGAATTGTTAAGCACATATATCTACTGTTTGATTTGAAGTCTAACAATTAGATGTTAAGGAAACTCTATGAATGCTCTTAAGATATATTTTTAATCTCTCTTTTTCAGATTCATATAACTTTCATGCAATCATTCTTGATTAGGGGAGTAAATGAGCCGAGCTTGAGCGAGCCGAGATTTTGTTCGTGTTCGGCTCGTGTTCGAAATAGCTCATTTACAGAGTGTTCATGTTAAGCTCGAAATTGGCTCGATTTTATATTTAAAAAATATTTAATTTTCTTAATTTTCATTTGAAAATTAAAATTGTTTGAAAAAGTAAAAAAAAAAATTATTTAATTGAATCATATGCAGTAAAAAAAATAAAGTAATATCAACAGTAAAAAAAAGTAATATCGAAAGTTTGATTCAATAAAATTTAATAGAAGCTAAAAGATATACAATCAAAAATGTTTAGTTTTACATAAAATTGATTACAATTTAAACTACTAACTCATAGTATTACAATTTACAAGTTTACAACTTATAAGAATAAATTCAACCTAAAAATTTACATGATTATATACAACTAACAATTTGATTGATAAAAGCTAAAAAAACAGTGATTCTCCAATCTCCATAGGACCATAGCTTCAAGCCTTCAACACTTCAACCAACCTTAAATCTTCAATTTAGTAATCTACACTTCATGTAAACAAAACTAACAAAAAAATAATGAATTGGCTCAGAAAATTAAAATAAGTAATAATTGATGATGTCAATAGCTTGGTGGCTGCATAAATTTAAAACTTCAAAAAAATTGGCAAAATGAAAGATTAATAATAGTAAAAGTGCAATGTAATAATTAAAAAATAAAATGAACATTGAATAAGCTAAAATTATAGTGAGTTGGTGGAAAAAAAATGCAAAAACTTTGTACATAATATAGCAACAAATATAAATCACAAAAAACTAAATTGAATGTTTGAAAATACATACAACCAACCATCAAGCTAAATTGCATCTCATGCATCTATTGAATTTTTCATCATAGCCCATCAAAAACTATAGATAAAATCATTAATGTGTAATATCACAAGTGACAAGACTAAGTGTAGCATCTGTTGATCTTATCAACTCTTAAGAATTAAGGATAAACAAAGCAGGAGGCTATCATCCAAACAAGAAATAGAGGGGTCACCTACAGCCAAGAGAGAAAAAATAATGCAGGAGGAAACCAGAAAAATAAGTCACAAAAAGAACACCAGCAGGTTCTCAGAACAGTCACCAAAGGAGCCAGAAAAAATGGCCAAAATAGCCACCCCTCCAACCAACCTAGTTAGCTAAAACAACCAACCAAACTGGCCAGCCAACATATCCTCCTAGCCAACCACCACAATAGCAGAAGACCTAAGTCAGTGTAAAGATCAACAGGAGTCATCAAGCCAAAATCACCCAAGACATGGAAAGGGAAGGAAGATAGCCACCAAACCCAACCAAGGTAAAAGAAAATCGATCCGTAAAATAAGCCAAAGATAAAAAAAAAAGGTATAGAAACCAGTAAGACAGACTACAAGCCAACCAATAGGAACAACAACAATAAAGACACTCAACCAAGCCATCGACTGAGAGCTAATATACAAAAGTTTTCAACCAATCCAAGTCAATACCCAAAACCAAAGTGCGCAGCAAGAGAGGAAGACCAATAGGAGGTAAAACCATAACCCAAAGAAACAAAAAAATAAATCAATCAAGCCCCAACAAAATAGATAAAATAGTAGCCAACTAATAACCTCCACCATGCCAAAATCAATCCAGAGATAAGCCACCAACAGCCCCCCATATCAGTCACCAACAAAAAAAATGAAAAATAGCCAAAAAAATTAGCTATCCAACCAACCCAACCTACCCAACTACCAACAAATAGCTAACAAAGCCACCACAACCACCACAGATCCAATGTAAGTTAGCAAGCAGTCCAGAAAAGAGGCAAAACCCATATAGAAAGAAAAAACCCACAACAGCCATAGCCACAACCCAAAAGGAGGATATAAGAAATAGCCAAGGGAAAATTATGGTAAACACATGCAGAATTTTATATGAACCATTGAACCTTATTACTTGGTACCTGCATAATTTTATCAAGGTTGAAATGCATCAAACTTAGAAGCAAATAAAAAAAAATGAACAAACATAACATTATAGGCAAAGAGTTACAAATCTACAACAAAAAATTAGAGGGAAAGTCCCACATCAAATACAACTATACAAGCATACAAAATTATAGCAGCCAGGTAGCCAACTATTAAGAAGCCAAAAAAAAAAAGAATAATCTCAAACTAAATTCAAGAAATATAATTATAGCAGCCAACTAAAGTCTTCAACCAAACTATCAAAGTTGCCACAAATTATCATCATGAGCAACTAAGGTAAAAATTATTTAAATTAAAAAGCACAGATGAAAATTAGATTGGGAAGAGTAAATGAGAGATGATATATTGATGCTTAGTGTCCTTCTCCATTACTAAATATATTCCGAAAGTTTTATATAAAGATTCTCTTCCTCCATTAACTCATGCTGAAATAAAAGTATATAATGAGAGAATGAAATTATAATGAGAGAATGAAATTTATCAAATATATTAAATAGATTGTTTTTAATTAGAAAACTACCAAAGGATTTTTTATGTTGGGTTGAACGTCTCTAATCCAACTAGCCGTGCAAAAAAGTGCATTGATTGTTTTTGGAGATAAAGAGCTTTTGTAATTATTAAGAACTCTACCACCAGCACTAAATACAAATTCAGACGCAACAGTGATTATGATAATTGTTAAAACATCCTTATCCATTTTGGATAAAGTTGGATACTTGAGAGTATTCATCTTCCACCATTCAAGAACATCAAATGAATCATTATTGCACAAGTATAATCCCTCCTCCAAATAAATTTGCAAATTAGATTTTGATGGTTGAATAGAACCAAAAGTAACAACAAAATCAACAAATCCTAGCATACAATCAAAATTTGATGAAAAAGGTACATCAGTTGTTGTTGTGAAGATCCACTAGGAATTGAAGAGCTTGAATTAATAATATCTACTGAATATTGATTGTAGATTTCCCAAATGAAATCCTTGACACTCTTAATCTTGGATTCTACCTCAGAACTAAAGTATATTTTAGGAAATATGAAAGTAATGAATTTCATCTTCAAACGTGGATCAAGTACAGTAGTCACTGACATGAGTAAATTGTATTCACCCAAGTATTTGTCAAATTTAATTTTTATCACAGTAGCCATTTGCTTGATGAATTCATCTGATGAATTGCATTATTCAATAAGTAGTTTCTTTACATGCATGACAATAAAGAGAAAAATATTTGTAGTTGGATAAGAAGAACTTGAAGTTATTTTAATCACATTATGAAAAACAGAAAAAAAAATCTTCTAATTTGCTCATAGTTATACCACTCAATTTCAGAAGGCAACCACTTATAGTTGGAATCTTGAGCTGCATAATGAACGAACACATTGTGATAAATAAAATCTAACTCAAGCATTAAATAAGTGGAGTTCCATCTTGTAGGAACATCAATGCATAATCCCTTTGAAGTGGGGATCCTTAGTTGCTTTGCCACTTCAACAAACTTATGTAACCTTAAAGGGGACTTTTTAAAGTATTTTATTATCTCTCTGATTTATGTGTTATTTGTTGAACCTCTTTCAATCAATCCTGAACCATTATATTCAAGATATGAACACAACATCTAACATGAAAGAAATGCCCTTGAAAATGTAACTTTTCTCTAGATTGAAAATTAATTTTTAAAGCATTTGTGACAATATCATTATTACTAGCATTATCCAATGTGATAGTGGACACCTTCTCCTGCAAATTCCAATCTAATAAACAATCACATATTGCATCACAAATAAATGTACCAGTGTGTGGATGTTCAAGCTCAATAAAGTTGATGATTTTCTTATGCAGTTTCTCAGAATCATCAATATAGTGAATTGTTAAGCACATATATCTCACCATTTGATTTGAAGTCCAACAATCATATGTCAAGGAAACTCTATGAATGCTTTTAAGATATGTTTGTAATATCTATTTTTCCAATTCATGTACTTTCATGCAGTCATTTTTAATAATGTTTCTAGACACCCTCTCATAATTGGGATTCAATGCCTTCGACAAAATATTAAATCATATATGTTCAACAATCATAAAAGGATACTCATGCATAATAATCATCTTTGCAATTATGATCATAATTTTTGGGGTCATGGGATATTGGAATCTCAATTTTTGAATTGACATCAAAAGGCATAAAATTTAATCTTTTTTGCCTTTTGTCTGGCAATTTAACAACTTGTTTATTCTTGAACTTGATTTTCTCACATTCTCTTACATGTCTCAAGAGTTGTGAAGTTGTGCTAGTTTTGGATTTATGAAATTTTGTGCGACAACATATGCATTATAAAGTAGGCATAGTCTCTCCCTTAAATATAGAAGTGGTTTCTATAAAATATTCTCATACTGCATATTTTTTCTTTCTACCTTTCTTAGATTTGACTTCTATACTAATAGTCTTAAGTACATTTGCCTCTCATTCAACATGTTGTGAAGAAATATTTGAAATTTTATTACCATATTCGGCTTCTACAACTATACCATTATCACATAATGCTGACTGAGAATGATCCATAGTAGACATGATAACACAACAAATAAAAAAAAAATATGAGTTAAGATCACATACACTCTCCATACTAAGTGTTTATCATAACATGTAACTTTTTTTAAATAAAGAAGTAACAAACTGAAATGCATAATATATAGGTGTTAATCAATTACCATAACATCATTAGTAGAATGATTAAGATAAGTAGCCCATATATGTTCACTAAAATGCTTTGCATGAAAAGTATCATTGCACGGAATAAAGCAACATATACTACTAAACTTTAAACCAAACAGCCAAATACACAAAAGATTAAATCCTTTATATTTATTTTACTTAACACTCAAAAGTAATCAAACCAAACAGCCTCTTAATCACCTTAAAGAAAAAAAACTTATAAATAATGATAAATTTAAAGTATGCCAATTCAATATTCAAGTTAACAGCCTCAACGGATGTTGAACTGTTTCTTATAGAAATTGCTTCAGCTTGAGGCAAATATGGCCTTTCTCTATATAAAGACACTTACACTAAGCATTGTCCTATACTTTCGATAATGTAATCCACAAGAACCATTATAAAGCAGAGGAAAAGTAAGATAAATTATGATTGTTTTAACTATATATGGTTAGTTGATCATGTTAGGAGAGAAAAGTGGCAGATCAATAGATGATGAGGCTTAGGATGTTACACAAATAATAGTGAAATGTCAATGCATTGAAAAAAATAACAATAATAAACTAATAAAATGATGCTTAAGCCAATCATAACAACATGGAGTTCTGAAATGTCATTGCACTGAATAAATAACCATTCTCCCTTTAAACAATTGAGGAATTAAAATTCATTGACCACCAAACTCTACAATCCACTGTCCATATGCGATGGCATAAATATGTGTACCTCTCAACAATTTTTTGATATTGAATATTGAAGAGAGTGATGATTTGAAGTGTCGGTGTAATTTTCAGAAGGAAGATGAAATAGTAGATAAGACACTACCCAGAGATTTTGCCCTCATTTTGTGAGGACTTTAGATCTGGTTCCAGATTTCCTATAGGTTGTCCTCTATAGTTAATTACCCCTCTCAATAAGTGAGAGAGAAGTTTTGATTAAGGCTAGTCGTTAGATTGCTAAACGCATAGCGTATAGTAGTATCATGTCGAGTTTTAGAATTTAAGATTTATGAAATTTATCATTTCAGCTTAAACCGGATGGTTGGGGGAATGATGACGTGCCCGATCTAGATCCCATGGTTCTGTCATCCCGTGCAGTCGCGATCCCTAGTCTACTTAGTCAGAGGAGGTAGTCAACCCAACTTGGCCGAAGGATCCTTATCAGTAACACATGGGTTACGTCATCCAGGAAATCCTTGTAGGCCTAGGGTGGTGTTTGTCTAAGGAGATAATCTTAAGTCTACCTTAGCTGAGAGAGAGTTATTTGCCCTATCAAGTATACCATATGATTCACAACTCAAAGGGCAGAGCTATTGGGAGCATACGAGCTACGATCATGATCGTAATATAATGGAGTCGGATTGGCCAAACCACTGATCAGAGGACTCGGTCATAAGCTTTCATCTGGAGTCTATTGGCCGTAATCGAGGACACGCACGCGTCCTTACTAGCAAGAGATTGATTGAGAGTGAACATAGCAAATACTTGATTTGACATTAGCTTCTTTGTGAGATAGAGATTTCTTAATTTGTCACCCCCGATAAATATTTACGAAAGGTAGATAGATTGAGTTTGGTTTAAGTTTTTAGTGATAGCGTTTCATTTGAGCAATTTCAGATTGATATTTAAAAATTGATTTAAAAAACTAATTAATTTGAATATATTTAAGAGCTTTAGATCCTGTTAACTCTTATTTAGCTGCTAATAGAGGATTAGATCTACTGTCACATGACAGAATCAGTTTCTCAGATATTTCACTAATTTGAAACTCTTATTGTAGGTTTTTAGATTTTGTTAACGGACTGATCTAAGACTAAAGCGGAAGTAACCGTATGACATCCTTGACAAATTTAAGCATTGATAAAGGCGGGGCCCATGAGGGTGTATAGTAATTTTAGGTAATTTTATGTTTGAATTATGAGATAGATTTTGTATTTTCATTTTTTATTCCAATTTAGCATATGCAGCCTTTTTAGACATTAAAATTGGCACTTGAAATCTCAATGTCCGAGCACATGTAGAAATTTATAGTTTTAGATAATTTCGCCTAATTAGTGATTTTGTTGATTTAGTATCGCCTTCTATTTGCTTGTACAAAGAGTTACAGATCCAGTGGCGAAGAAGACATTTTGATTTAGATTATAGTTTAAAACACTACTATCACTTAGTTTACTTATTGAGTTTTTGTAATTTTTTAACTTGATTACGCTCAATTTACATCAATTTTGATAAGTTATGCCAATTTTAGTGTTTATTGCTTTAGTTCTATTCATGCTTATTAGCTAGCATAGTAATCACCTCCACATTCATATAAGAGTTATTAAACCCAATTTAGATTCATCCTTAGATTTTGAGTTTATTGCAAGTTTGTTATGAGTTTAATATTAGTCCCCCCAAATTCCAATTAAAGCATTTTTAATTTTGAGAAATTTACAAGAAAAGAGAACTCACTTTACCGCTCCAATTTAAGCCATAGAGAATTATCATTAGAGTTTGTGAGTTTAATATCAGCCTCCCCAAATTTTACTCGCATTTTAAATGAGTGTTCCATTTTTTTTTCAAAATTTTCTTTAAGGGCTCCCCCCTTTTTTCTTGTTTGATACTTTTAGTTTAAAATTAGTTGCAGGTTTCCTTACTTAGCGTTCTTAAGTCAGCTCATTTCACTCTCCCCTTTTTTTCTAAGTCAATATATTTGACACAATTTCGGTAGCCTCCCGGCGTCATCCCCGTGTAAATGGTGTTTTGGCTTACTGATGCCTCTTGGCGTGGCAGGTGTGTTCTTGGCAGTCGATTTTTTATCTCATCGCGCTCTCTTGAGCACGATGAGACCTTCAAACCTGAAAGAAGATAAATACAATATATATTCATTCCCCCCTTTTTTTCTAAGTTTAAAATTTTGACAAAATTTCGGCAGCCTCCCGGCGTCATCCCTGTGTAGGGGGCTGCATCGGGGGTATTTTGGCTTATTTGGTACACCCTTTTGAGCATAGCAAGTGGTGTCTTACGACACCATAGCCAATTTTTTATCTCGTTGTACCCTCTTGAGTACAACGAGGCCTTCAGACCTAAAAGAAGACATACAATGCAATATATATTCATCCCCTTTTTTTTTCTAAGTCTAGAATATAGACAAAATTTCAGCAGCCTCCCAGTGTCATCCCTGTGTGGGAGGCTGCATCGGGGTGTTTTGGCTTACTTGGTATGCCCTCTTGAGCATAGCGAGTGGTGTCTTGGATACAACAGCTGAGTTTTTCATCTTGTTGTGCCCTCTTGAGCACAATTAGGCTTTCAGACCTGAAAGAAGACAAATGTTATATATATTCTTTCCCCTCTTTTTTTTCTAAGTCTGAAAATTAGACAAAATTTTGTCAGTATTTCGTCTAGGGGGAGTCACATCTAACAAGTGTTGGCTTACTCGGTAAGCCCTCTTGAGAGTGGCGGCTCTTGCACCTCTATTTCTTTCATCCCGTCCGCGCCTCTTGAGCAATGAGGCCTTCAAACCTGAAAAAAATATAAGCATATATATATATATATATATATATATATATATATATATATATATATATATATATATATATATATATATATTGTTGTGTGCTAGAAAACCAGTCGCGGTAGAGTGAAAGTTTACGCCTTAGCCTTGTTGTGAAATCCAGCACACACACAGGTAATTAAAGAGCGAACAAGAGACACTCCAGAATTTTTAACGTGGAAAACCTCGAAAAGAGGGGAAAAACCATGGGGCCTAGCCCAGTAAAAAGCTTCCACTATGTATCTGTTTCAGAGTACAAAGTCTTCCTGATAACGGGATTACAGAATTGCATATGAGGGAGGAAAAACAGCTATGTAGCAACGATCAGGTTGTAATAGTTGTTGGTAGTAGGTGGAGATGCAGGGACAATTAGCGATGAAGGTGGCCGGTGGCGATGGTTGATGGCCGAGTGCAATCTTGCTTGAGTGCGATCTTGCTTGGAGGATCTTCAAGCTTGAGCTCTCTTCCTCCTCACTTGGCTTTTCTCTTCTTCCTGCTTCGACTCTTCCTTTTCTTCCTTGCTTGGACTCTTCCTTTTCTTCCTTGCTGCTCTTCCTCTTCTTCCTTGCTTGGACTCTTCCTCTTCTTCCTTGCTGGCTCTTCCTCTTCTTCCTTGCTTGACTCTTCCTCTTCTTCTTCCTTGCTTGGTGAGATGGCGGAGGATCGGCGGCGGTGGCGGCGGTGGTGGTTCGTCGGCGGTCTCTTCTTCACTTGTTTTACTCCTCTTCACTTGGCAGCTTGGTCCCCCTCATGTGAGGAATGAAGGCTATTTATAGATGGGAGGAGGGCATTCTTGGAAATTCATGTAAGGCCCATACCACTCCCCCCATCGGACTGACTCAGGATGATTCCTTGATCATTTGATGTATTTTGAGCATTTGGATGCCCAAATGAAGTCGAATTATGAGATCTTAGGCTCGTTAGATCTCGTCGAGCCTTCGATTTGACTATAAACACTCCATATTTGAGGTTTTGGGATTTAATTGATGTCCCAAAGATTCCGATGATATTTTAAGTCTTGATCTCGAGCGATTTTGACTCAAAATCATATCGCATTTGACATCAAGATTTGTCTTTAGTGGTATTTTGAGAGATCATATATATATATATATATATGTATATATATATATGTATATATATGTATATATATATATATATGTATATATATATATATATATATATGTATATATATATATATATATATATATATTACATTCCAGATCCCACATTTTTCGGCGCATTTTCTATGCAATACCGAGAGGAGGTTGGGTATGCGATTGAGAATGTAAGGTAAGGAGTGGGACACCGGAAATCAAAAGAAAAATTTGCCTCTTGACGATGTTCTTCCCCGATTTACGGTGAAGCGAAGGTGGGAAGGCTAAAGCGAGGGATGCGACGCCCGAAAGAAGAATTACGATGATGTTCTTCCCCGATTTCAGTGAAGGTGGAAGAATAAAGCGACGATCTGAAACCGAAGAAGAATTCTTGATGTTCTTCCCGGTGGCGAAAAGTGGAAGGTTCTGAGGAGTGTCAAAATCGAAGAAGAATTCAGCTCTTGATGATGTTCTTCTGATTCTTGTAAGCGGATGGAAAAGCGAGTCTGTGCCGCATCGAAAGAAGAATTCTCTTGATGATGTTCTTCCGATTCTGCGGCCGAAAACGTGAATTTTGGATGGGTTGCGGGCTGGTGGGATGCGCACAACGGGCTAGATTGCATGGAACGGGCTGGAGCAGCGGGCTTGGGCTGTAGGAAGATGCAAGCTGCGATTTGAAGAAAATGGGCTGCGACAGAGGCAGTTTTGTGGCGGCGGGAGAGGAGATTGTGCCGGTTTTGCGGGATTTAGCGCGCGACTGCGGTGGATTGCAGAACACCGGCGGCGGCGGGACAGGCGCAGCGACGGCGTGTCGGGATGGGGAGCGCAGCGCGATTTTGCGGCAGTGGGCTGTGAGCCGGGTTGGCAGAAGACGGGCCAGAGCGACGGGTCGGTTGCAGTCGCGAGACTCGTGGCGTGGGTCGATGGTTTTGGGCCGGAAGCGGGTCGGCGGGCTTTGCTAGAGGGGGCGCGCGCGGGATCGGACTCGCGGCAAGTCAGGATTTTCGGGACGCACGGGACCGGCGGGTTGAGAGCGGCGGGCCCGTGGAGTGGGTTGATGTGGGCTGCGGCCGAGGCGGGATGTAGGTTTTGCCGGATTACGCCGAAGGGATGGTCGGAAAAACAGCGGAACAGTGCGAGACAGAAGAAATTTTTGAGAAGAGGGGAATTCTTTTTACTTATGTGGAGATTCCATTGTGAGAGAGGAATGCAAGAGAGAGAAATGTGAGAGAGAATCACGATGGAATGGGGAGAGTGGGTTGGAACCGCCCCTTTTTTCTTTTATATTTTTTTAGTTTTTTCAAAAAAATTAAAAATAGGAGGGAACGATTGGGCATGGGGGTAATTTGAGAATTTTTTAATAAATTTTGAATTTATTAAATGATTTTAATGTGAATTTCACGTCGGTAAATGCACATAATCAATATATATTAATGTAAGATAATTATTTTTTTAACATAATGGCTTGATTCGTTTAGCGATCGGGCGTTTGGTTTAAGTCATTGTCAAATTGAAATTTATTTCAATGCGATGTCGCTTTCTGACTTCATTTTTGCACATACTCATCCAAATTGAGTGCGAATAGTCTTACTTAATAGATTTCGATATTTCAAAGCCAATGACGAAGTTCGTTCATTGATCGGAGGTCATTTTGACCATTTTCAAGGATGTCCAGTGTATTTTGAGTCTCAATTTACGCACTGTCACCTCTGAAGTCCATCGAATTTGACTTGTGGGCTTATCTTGATTTATGACACATATGTGGATGTCAAAAAATGCCCCCCCCCCAATAAATGTGTTTCACGCATGGAGCAAGGCACGTTTGTTGAAAACTAGTTGACCATTTGAGCTGGCCATAGAGCTTGAATCATTTTAGCTTCAATTGCAATAGCTTACGGAGCTTTGCCATAATTTTTCATTAGTATGCTGCCTTATTCAGGACATGCTAAATGACAGGATTGATCGATTTATCATAATCGACTTGTCGGAGTGATAAGAGTTCTTACACCATCTACTATCCGCTTCAATGGCTTTGCTAAAGCTCTATTTCTTTTATGTCCTTGTGGATTTGAGCCTCCTCTGACACTGGCTTCATGCTTGATTGGATTTGATGGAGGAATTGGTTTGCTTGTTTTGATGAAAGACTCCGCTAAGGAATCAGTTTATCCGTGTTTGATCGGATTTGAAATTCTTATGACATAGCTTTGAGCTTGATGGACTTGATGAAGGACTGACCTGATTTGTCCCTATTGACTTGTCAGAAAGTGTATGTACTCCATGAATCCTGTGCTTGCTACTTTGACAGATTCGTTGAAAGATATACACAGATGAACCAGCCTTCCGGCTTATATAGGGTCAATGTTTGAGTTATTAGTCTAGCAATGTGTACTTTAACAGACTGAATAACCATAAAATTCTTTTATTTCAGCCATCGGCTTTGTTTGAACTATAAAATTGTTTCCTCGGTCCTATGCTTTCTGCTTTGACGGACTTGAAGAGGAGATAGGCTTTGATCTATACTTTGAGCTTGATCAGATCATTTGAGAATATATTAAGATATCATCATACGGGCAATATATAGATTAATTTGAGGCAGCCTTGAATTGAGAGTTTCCTCAGATTGTTTTGATCTATCGATCAAGTAGAAAGATCTCTTGGATCCTGATTGCTTGTAATCACTAAGTTGAATCTGGTTTGAGATTAAATATCTATCATCATTGAATTGACGAGCATGGGCTCTTTCACTGTGGCCTTTTCTTACGGCTTGTTGAGTGAGGAGAGCATTATTAACTCGGCCATATTTGGGCTTGTTGAGTTCGATCTTTAGAATCTACTCGAGTCTTCGACTTAAGCTGTAGTGGGTTTGTGATTTTGTCATCAGACTGATGAACGGGGGCTCTTTCACTGCGGCCTTTTCTTGCGGCTTATTGAGTGAGGAGAGTATCAGGAACTCGACCACTTGTGGGCTTGTTGAGTTCGACCTTTAGAACCCATCCATGTCCTAGACTTCAGGATATAGAGGTTGATGTTTCTCCAACTCAGTTGATTGAAGCTTCCAAAATCAGGAGTTCTTCTGACTTGATCTCCAAAATTTGGCAAATATGGGAGATAAATTTCTTGACATTTAGGGTTATCTTTTCATGCGTATAAATAAATTCTTTTGTTTATATAAGAACATGCAACTTAACAATGATAATTATTGATATATTCAAGAATTTTTGCGTAACACTCGATGTTAACCTGAATCAGAATATATTTGAGGATCTCGTCTTACGACATGATGTCAACTCAAATAGACTTAATATAAACTAAAAAAATGCCCATTATCTTGTAGGGGGAATTCTAAAGTATATTTATAAGAGTTTTCAAGATGAAAATACATAAATATATCAACTTGAATTGATATGCTCTTAAGAGGGTTTTAACATATAATATTGCTTTCATCTATATATAAAAATCAAAAAATGCCCCCCTGTATAATAGAAAAATTTTCACGAAAATGTTCTCCATCTAGAGTATGTTTATTTAGGGATCTCAGCATGAAGTACGATGTCAACTTAAATAGATATGCTAAAAAAAATGCCCCATCTCTTGTAGGGAGATTTCTATTGTACCTCGAGAATGTGGTCGTCAAGTGTAATACTTTTTCAAGTATCGACCATTAATTGGTGGCATTGGTCTTTCACCCTTTAAGTTGATGAGTTGGTATGCCCCTCCCTAGTATACTTTCTTAATGATAAAATGGCCTTCCCAGTTAGGCTCAAATGTACCACCGAATTTTTGATTGCGGATAATTAGTCTTCTCAGCACCAGAACTAATTCTCCTTTTTGGAATGTTCGGGGCCGCACCGTATGGTCAAAAGCCCTGACATCTTTGCTCGATAGACTTCCAGATTTTGATGAGCTTGCAATCTAACTTCATCAACGCCGAAGTTCCTCCATTCTCAGACGCATTTTGATCTTCAGTTAGACTATATTGGATGGCTACTCGAAGTGAAGGCAACTCAACTTCGAGCAGAAGAACTTCTTCAGTTCCAAATACCAATGAATAGGGAGTGGCTTTAGTCGGCGTCTTGTAGGTAGTTCGATACGCCCATAGAGCCTTTACTAGCTTGGTATATCATTATTTCTTATTTTTAGTGAGAATCTTCTTGAGCAGTTTGACCAATGTCTTGTTGAAAGCCTTTGCCAAACCATTTGCTCTTGAATTATATATTGAAGAGTACCGCCAATCAATTTTGTGTCAATCGACGAATCTATAAATTTTTGCACTTTTGAAAGCTGTGCCATTATCAAAAATTATTCAGCATGACACTCCAAATCTATAGACTACATTATGCATGAAAAAGTTAATCACTAGCGTAACTTTTTTAAAATGGAGTAACCTCACTTAGAGATAGTCGGTCATTTCTAAGATGAAGCGATGTCCAGCTGACGACGGTGGATCAATTGGTCTAATTACATATGTACCCCAACATTCAAACGACCAGGATGTTATTATTGGGTGTAATGGATTTGGAGACTGATGGATGAGATTCTCATGTACTTGACACTCATGATACTTCTTAGCATGATTAATGCAATCTCTCACCATAGAAGGCCAATAATAACCCATCCTTTTGATCTTTATCGCCATCTTGGGACCTGACTGATGTGCACCACAAAGTCCTTCATAAACTTCAACCATCACTTTGCTAGCTTCATCTACATCTAGGCATCGTAGCCATATTTGTTCAAAGGATCTACGATATAAAGTGTTGTTGACGAAAGCATAGCATATCATTCTCTTCTCGATTTGAGCTGCTAGTGATTTATTGTTTGGTAATTTACCTTCTTTAAAATAGTCAATAAAGGGTTGCCTCCAATCACGTGACTCTTCTACCGTAAAGGCTTCACATTGCATTTCTGAAGCAATATCATTTTTAGCTCTTCTTGGTACAATTTCTTATTGATTTTGGGGAGTATGAGGAGCAACCTGAGTTGCATCCCACTGTGTCAAATTTGGTAACCCCTCTACGTGCGGGGATTGATACTTTATTGGCTCTAGCACTCTTCGAGTAAATATGTAGATCATGACATAATCACCGTTCATATTCACCATTTTCTTAGCTAATTTTGCTAAACAGTCGGCTTTACTATTCCTAGATCGAGAGAGTCGAGTTAGTGTAATATTTGGTATCTGCTTCATAAGGTCAAGAATTCACTTGTGATAGAAAGCTAACTCAAGCTTGTTAATTCTATAGATGCCAAGTACTTGATTTATAATAAGCTGAGAATCGCCAAAAATATGCAAGTTCTGAATGTCTATGAAATAGCTTCTTCAAGACCTGCTACTAATGCTTCATATTCAGCTTTATTATTAGTTCTTGGCTCGGTCAATCCATATGATCGTCTCATTATCTCTCCTTTTGGTGTTATGAAGATGATGCCGATTCCTGCTCTTGCTCTTGGGAAATTTAGATGTTGGACTTGTTTGATCGATGAGGCTCCATCAAAGTATATTTCCCAAATTTGTGATTTTTTTCTTTCATGAATGAGCATGATTTGCTCATTGGGAAAATCATCATTAAGAGAAGAGTCCGCAGGGATAGGATGTGTAGTTAGAAAATCTACTAAGATTTATCCTTTCACTGCTTTCTGCAGAACGTATGTGATATCAAATTTTAAAAGCAATACTGCTTATCTTGTCAAGCAATCTATCAACGCTGGTCTTGTCATCAAGTACTTCAGCAGATCGATCATTGAGATGAGAGAAATCTTGGGAGATAACATATAGTGATGGAGCTTTTGGACTGCAAAGATCAATGCAAAACAGTGCTTCTCTATCGAAGAGTATCTCATTTCTGCTTCAATCAACCTCTGACCGATATAATAAAGAGCATTCTCTTTGCTTTCTTCATTGTGTTGTGCCAATAATGCTCTGAGAGACTCTTCTAAGACAATTGTGTATAGAATGAGGGGCTTCCCAGGGATAAGCACTACTAGGATTTGTGGATTTAACAAGTAACTTTTAAATCTATCAAAGGCTTGTTGACACTCTTTATCTCACTTGAATGGAGCGTCCTTCTTCATTAACCGTACAAACGGTTGATAGCGTCCTGATAAATTTGATATAAATCGATGGATGAATGCGAGCTGTCATTGTAAAGAACGGAGCTGATGCAAACTCTTCGATGGAGGCATATCCACGATTGCCTTGATTTTAGCAGGATCAATTTCAATACCTCTGTGACGCATAATGTACCCCAGGAAGCTTTTGGAGGATACCCCAAATGCACATTTTAGAGGATTCATCTTGAGATCATATTTTATGATTCTCTTCAATACAATTCTCAAGTCTTCGAAGTGGTTTTCATGGTTTAAGCTCTTCACCACCAGATCGTCGACATAACATTCCACCTTTTGATGAATCAACTCATCAAAAATACGTGTCATGGCTCTTTGGTATGTAGCTCCAGCATTTTTCAAGCCAAAGGGCATGACCGTGTAGCAATAGATATCAATAGGAGTTATGAATGATGTATGTTTTTCATCTTCAGGTGTCATTTTGATTTGGTTATATCCTGACGATCCGTCCATAAATGAGAACATGTCATAGTTGGAAGTGTTGTCCACTAGTAGTTCTGATATTGGAAGCAGAAAGTTATATTTTGGGCACGCCTTATTTAAGTCCCTGAAGTCAATACAGAGATGGATTTGGCCGTCCTTATTTCTAACTAGAATAATGTTAGCTATCCAATATGCATACTTATCCTCCCGGATGAAGTCTGCTTCGATTAATTTTTTAATTTATGTAATTACCTGCTCTTCAATCTCCAATCTTATTCTCCTAGGAGCTTGCTTAACAAGCATTGCATCTAGTTTAATAGCTAGTTTGTGAACTGCTACATCAGGAGATAAACCTGGCATTTCAGAATATGTCTACACAAAGCAATCCCTGAATTCACAAAGTAGTATTTTTAGCTCTTCAACTTTCTCATCAGGTAGAAGGGCAGCGAAAGTTGATGGATCATCCTCGACTCTAGGTTGACTTCTTTAAGTTCATCCATAGTAGCTATTTGTCCACCATTTTTAAGTTCTTCAGGTGCGGGCTTGGCTACTACTTCTTCATCATTTTTAAGAAGAATTTCATGAAAATCATCTTCTTCATCACTAAGACTCTCGATATCAGCTTCTATTATGTTATAACAGGCTCTATCTTGATGAGATTTGCGGATGAACCCCAGACCTTTAATGGTAAACTTATCACTTCTTCGCGATGCTTGAGGACTTCTTTGGCTCCACATCTTGTTAAAGATTTGAGTCCCATGTTTAGTAGTTCCAATATGAATTCCAAGCTTATGCATCATTCTTCACAAATTCTGCAGATAGTATATTGGTATTCTTGTTGACACTACCTCATCATAATTTTCATGTTGAGCAGGCTGTTTAAAATCTTGAGGCTGAGACTCTTCAGATTTATAAAATAGAGTTCATGTTCCATCACTCTCACTCAACGGCGGCATATAGAATGTTATCAATTCTTCAATATTATGAACCTCCAGTGGACTGATTTTTTTGAAGCACTGCTGAGGGATGGGTATAATTTTGAGTGAATCATCTAACTCTGCTAAGTAAGCTATCCTCCTTAATGTAGCCATCTGAACTCTATTTCTATAAGTAGATTCAAAATCATAGTCTGAATCAGAATCACTTATTTCATACTCTACTTTTCTTGAAAACTTATAAGTTCCCTTAGGTTTGACAGTCATATCTTCTTCTTCTTTCATGTCAGTTCCCAAATGAAGAACTAATTTTCCTGACTTAGGTGCAGAATCAAGTGCTTTAGGGAAAGTCAGCATTGCCTTCTTTCTTCCTCACTTCATAAAATTGCTTTTTAGTTCCTAAAGTGGATGCTACCGCTTCAAGAGGCTCTGTTGTCTTAGGCTCTTTGAGGATGAAGTACTTTGCATCTTCATAGATCTTTGCTTTATTGACGGAGAATGGTTGTAGGTTACAGGGAATTCTGAATTCTTCTCCATCTTTCAAATACTTTATATATTGATGCATAGTTGATGGGACCATACCATACTCATGTAGCCACGACCAGCCCAAGAGAGTTTTAAATGATGTATCGATATCGATTACATGATACTTGGCTTCTGTATATAAATCCTTGAACTTGAGCAGGAGAATAAAAGAACCTAGAGTTTTCTGCCCTTTTTCTTTAAAACCATGAACCATCAACTTGTCTCTCCCAAGATGTTGGATATCGAGTGATAATCCTCTCAATACCTTTAGACTCATAAGGTTGATAGAAGAACCTGGATTAATCAATATTCGGTTGATCGAGATGCTATCACTCTCTACAGTAACATAAAGAGGACGATTGTGATTCGTTGTTCCCAACATAAGATCTTCTTTAAAAAATGTGATTATTGAGAGATCTTGAATTTGTAATGCTTTAGTCATGCATTTTTCAGCAAAGTAAGCTTCATGACTCTCCGGTTCTTTAAGAGCCTATATCAAAGTTTCTTGGAGGTATTTTGACATTAAGAGAGCTCGTACACACTTAATTGTGCAGGGATCTTTCTCAGCTGTCATAGAATATTATAATTTATCTTCTCGCTTGATTTAAGCTTTATGTTGGGATTTCTGTGAATGATATCTTCGTTGACTTCAATTTGTTTGCCTTTGTCTTTATTTGTATTTCCCTTCTTTGATGAATGTGGTAAGACTTTATCACTTCTGAACTGAGCTTGAATAACTTTGTCTTGCTCAGATTCTTCTAAATTGATAGTTTCTTTAAATTTCTTTCTTATTCTGGAAGATTGGCCAAAAGGGTTAGACTCTTTTTCAATGTCATACATTCCATACGTGATGATTTGGATGAGTCTGACTCTTTTCTGTCGGAAAAATATAGATCTTCATCTGAACTATTATTGTCTTGTTGAGTCATTAAACAGAATTCAGACATTAGTGCCTTAGGCTCTTCTTGCTTTCTTGCTAAAAATTTTGATGGGTTGGTCAAGTCTGTCTAACTTCCCTTATCATTTCGGAGTAACTGATGTTGAAGAACATCTGACATCACGCAGATGATTCAGCACATCTTTACTAGACAAGATTCACCGTTATCTTTTTCATCTGATTCAGCAATGGAAAATTTAGGCATGAAGTCTGCAAGCTTAAATGGTTGCCTTGTCGACTGAGGATACTCCTCTCGATTGTTAATGATCTTTTGAGTTGTAGTTCTCTTCTTGATATTCCTTTTCTTAGCCAACTTCTTTGATTTATGAGGCCTGCATTTAGTAGTCTGTTTCTCATGCTGTGATGAAGTAGCCTTGTCAGAATGTCGTTGAGAAGCCCAAATACTTGGTTTAGGCATCTCTCTTAAGTACAATATAAGTTCAAGTAGTGATTTTCACTTAACACTAGGGGCGTCTTGTAGTTACTTTAACATCTTCACGATCTTTTTGGGGATTATTGTTTGTCATTCTTCATTCTGAGCTGATTTCTCCTTCTGTTTCTCTTTGCTGGATGATACGGAAGAGGACATAATTATCCTTATAGACTCTCTTTTTGGGTTGACTAGAACACTATTGGATAGTGTGAATTCACCTCACCGATATTTCCTTTCTAGTCAATCTTTGAAGACATAATAATCTTCAATAGGGTGACTGATCATTCGATGATAGGGATAGTAGTTTGGATTATTGACTTGATCAGCTTCTTCGGGCCTTTTGATTTCTAATGCGTAGGCCCGGCTTTGGCGAAATAATTTAGCCACACTGTCCCTTCTAAAGGAATATTCTTTGTTCACATTTTCCTTAAGATACGGCCGCATTCGCTCATCATCTCTTATTTCTTATTTTAGACGCTCCCCGCCACTTGGAAAAGCCTGACATTTGTCATTATCTCCTAATACCAATTTTGGTTGTGAATTAGAATAAACAGACTTTTTACCATTATCATCATTGTACACTAGCTGCTTTCCTTTATCCACGTTGTATATCACCCGCTTTTCACCATTTGAGCTATAGGAAGCGGCATGAATTTCATTTCTTCTTGAGTCTGAAGGTTTGTTTCTCTTTGCTTTATCTGCATAGACTTCAGACTTAGGGCGATTTAACTTTTCGAATTTAGCCACCCTATCGAGTAAGTCTTGGAATGTTGGAATTGACGCCATGCATAGAAATGGTGCCATTTTATCATCCATATTGCCCATTAGCAATTATATTCCATGTTCTTCTTCCAATTGTTGCTCGCACTTCATTCTTGCGCCAACGACCTATGAATTTTGTCATTGACTCATCTTTCCTCCTTTTCAGTAAGGCAAGGTCAGGGATTGTGATTTTCTCGGTTGCACTGGCAAACTTCTTCACAAATATAGTCTCTAATTCAGCAAAAGTTTTAACTGAATCATTCAGTAATTCTGCGTACCATTCAAAAGCAGCTGAAGTCAGGATACTGATGAATTGATGGAAAAGCAGTGCATCGTTCCCTCCTGTGTTACCACAAGTAGCTTTAAATTGGGCTAGATGTTGCTTTGGATTACCAAGCTCACTGAAAGTATTAAATTTTAGCACTGAGTAACCTTTCGGGTATGACACTTGGTCATATTCGGTAGGTAAGGTGACCACTTACTCGACTTTTCACTGCTTTCACGATATATGCCTTTATCTTTTCATTGATTATCATTTCTAGCTAAGCAGTTGTTACCATTCTAGGTATGCTAGCTAGATTTTTAATTGTCGGCTTGAGAGGTGTTTGGTTAACTTCATTCCTCGCTTCATGCATAACATGTACTATAGGAGCTTGAGGTACCACAGTGGTTGATGGTATAGAAGTTGTATTATTAGTTGTCTGTTGATTAGCAGACAAAATAGGTGTTGCACTTGATATGATATTCTTCTACAACAACTCCATCATGATGTTCATTTTTATCATCATATCATTCATTTTGGTACCCAACTGTGCAATCTCCTTGTCTTTGACCTCCATTTGGCGCTGCATTTCTCTTTGCTCTCTAGTTAGTGCCATGACATCAATTAGTATAGGCTCTTTTTCTTCTTCTTCTTCTTCTATTTCTTATTGTTATTCTGCTTCTTGCTCATTTTCAGGGGAAGAACTTGACTGCCCTTCTCCTTGTGCATTTGCAGAGACCATTCTTGTTGGGGCTGTACGACGACTCCAATTATAAAAATGTGTATTAAGCTGATTATTTCCTGGTTCAACCATATTGACAGCTTCGACACCCATGATCTCTTTCTCATTCTGGTCTTCTTCTTCTTCATCTTCAGCAAAGATCGAAGATTCATCCTCTATTTTCTTCTGTGAAGACTTTTCTTCATAAGCGTCAAATTTAGGTTCAGATTCCCTAGATTCGCATTGTTGTTGATGGTGCTGAGCGGAGAGTTCATCTATATCTCTAACCATATAGACGACTTCTATTTCCATTGAATCCTCTTCATTATTTTCTTCTTGCACACGAATTTTTGATCAACGTTTCCTGTGGATCTCTGCGTCAATGTGCGGAACAACCACTTCTTCTATTAAAGGACCACGATCAACGTCAACCTTCTCTTGTAAGGGTGAAACTGATCGATGATGGGATCCCCTAGAGGATTCTCCAGGATGTCGATAATCATATGTTCCATCAGTGATATCCTTTCTTTTAAGTACCACTTCTGATGAGTTGATTTCGAGGAAGATTTTTGAATATATGTATCAGATGTCACACCACTTCCATTCTTCAAAGTTTCATTATGGGGCCTTGGCCTCCATATTTGTTTACCCTTTGGGACATTTACGTGATTCTTGGACAGGTCCAAGTGTCATCGATCCTCACCCACAAAGCGTCTTTGAATCATTACCGAAGAGATGACAACTTTGGAGCTTTAATATTTTCCATCACCCTCAAAATCTTCTTTTCATTAGGCCTTTGTTCTTACTTACTTTGAGAACTTTATATATCCTGACAGACAGTGTTTTAGGATGTCTCCTTTGTGGTGGTGGAGCTTGACATGGTTGATTCTTCCAGAAAGACTGCTTTATTTCACCAGTAGAGCTAGTCCTCTTTACCCACTTTAAATTGTCAAAGTTGTTATGGGTAAGAATACTCGCTTCCGGCAGTAGTATTGCTTGTTCGCTACGTCGTTCAAAGGGGATCTGTTGAGCCCTCAGCTCAGCGTTTCTCCTTCTTCTCGGTCTTCTGGTTAATTTGCTCCCTGATAAGGAAGCTTCATGATCATGCTTTCCATGTACAAGAGGTTCGATCGGTGCAGCAGCTGTACCACAATGAATTAAAGGCATAGTTTTTCCACTGATAATTTTTTTCATCACGGGGGCTTCAGATTGACCTAGCCTTTTGAAAACTAAAGTTCTTTGTCGGGAGAACTCCTTGACAGCGGTTGGCTATTAAACTGGTTGACGCACATGGCCAGTAGGAGCTTCAGTAACTCGAGGCCTTCCAGCATTGCCTCGGACGAATGTACCATGGGTGGGTACTTTGGGAGTTGCAGCTACGATAGCCAGGAAATTCAAGCTACCAAATTGAATGGTAACCCCGACATCACCTATGTTGATAACGACGTTGGCTAGGCAGATGTTTGCACCACGATCTAGCTGAATGGTGAAAGGAGTGCTTTGTAGATCCATTTCTCTAAAAGTGAAAGCTGGGGATTAGTAATTAACGATTATTATTTCACCCCATACTTTCAAAATGTAGAGGCGCTACAGAACAAAGTAATGGTGTAATAAAGATATACTCTACAGAATAATTCATTCTACATAGAGCCTCATAATAACTTTATTACACACTTAAATCACTATTTTGTTATTTTAAATTTTTAAAAAAATTTTATTGCTACTATAGCACATATATGACTAGCCAAAGATGGAAAGAGAATCTTGTCCCCAGCGGAGTCGTTAGAAATTTGTAGGCTCCAAAAATTCACCACTGACCTCTCGATAATTTTTTGATATTGAATATTGAAGAGAGTGATGATTTGAAGTGTCGGTGTAATTTTTAGAAGGTAGATGGAATAGTAGATAAGACACTATCTAGAGATTTCACTCTCATTTTGTGAGGACTTTAGATCTGGTTCCAGGTTTCCTATAGGCGCAAGCCCCTATAGTTAATTACCCTTCTCAATAAGTGAGAGAGAACTTTCCATTAAGGCTAGTCGTTAGATTGCTAAACGCGTAGCGTATAGTAGTAGCATGTTGAGTTTTAGAATTTAAGATTTATGAAATTTATCATTCCAGCTTAAACCAGATGGTTGGGAGAATGATGATGTGCCCGATCTAGATCCCATGGTTCCGTCATCCTGGGCAGTCGCGGTCCCTAGTCTACATAGTCAGAGGAGGTAGTCAACCCAACCTGACCGAAGGATCCTTATCAGTAACACATGGGTTACATCGTCCAAGAAATTTTTGTAGACCTGGGATGGTGTTTGTCTAAGGAGACAATCTTAAGTCCACCTTAGCTGATAGAGAGTTGTTTACCATATCAAGTATACCCTATGATTTACAACTCAAGGCGAGCCATTGGGGAGCATCTACGATCATTGATCATAATATAATGGAGCGGGCGGCCAACCACGTCGGATGACTCTGGTCTAGCTAACTTCATGGAGCCTAAAGCCAGCGTCAGGACATAGGCCGCGTCTTTCGGCATTGATTGAGAGTGAGCATAGCAGAATACTTGATTTGACATTGGCTTCTTTATGAGCTAGAGATTTCTTAATTTGTCACCCCCAATAAACAGTTGCAGAAGGTGGATAGATTGAGTTTGGTTTAAGTTTTTAGTGATAGAGTTTCATTTGAGCAGTTTTAGATTAATATTTGAAAATTGATTTGAAAATTTGATTAATTTGAATATGTTTAAGAGCTTTAGATCCTGTCAACTTTGTTTAGTTGTAAATAGAAGATTAAATCTACTGTCACATGATAAAATCAGTTTCTTAGATATTTCACTGATTTGAAATTCTTATTATAGGTTTTTAGGTTTTGTTAACTCGGACCCAATCCTAAGACTAAACCGAGAAGTAACCATGACATCCTCACTTAAATTTAAGCATTCATAGTGTTGAGATGCGCGTGTATAATAATTTTAGGTAATTTTATGTTTGAATTATTAGATTGATTTTATATTTTTATTTTTTTATTAATTTGCTTTTGCCGACCTTTTCATTAAAATTTGCACTTGAAATCTCATGTCAGAACACGCAGAATTTATAGTTTTAGATAATTTACTACTTAGTGATTTAGTTGATTTAGTATGCCTCATGCCTTGTACAGAGTTGGTCGGTGGCGAAGAAGACATTTTGATTTAGATTGTAGTTTAAAACACTACTAGCACTTAGTTTACTGATTGAGTTTTTGTAATTTTTCAACTTAATTATGCTCAATTTACATCAATTTTGATAAGTTATGTCAATTTCAATATTTATTGTTTTAGCCCTATTCATGCTTATTAGCTAGCATAGTAATCACCTTCACATTTGTATAAGAGTTATTAAACCCAATTTGGATTCATTCTTAGATTTTGAGTTTATTTCAAATTTGTTATGAGTTTAGTATTAGTCCTCCCCCCCACCCCAAATTTCAATTAAAACCTGTTTAATTTTGAGGAATTTACAAGAAAAGAGAACTCACTTTATTTCTCCAATTTAAGTCATAAAGAATTATCATTAGAGTTTGTGAGTTTAATATCAGCCTCCCCAAATTTTACTTGCATTTTAAATGAGTGTTTCATTTTTTTTTCAAAATTTTCTTTAAAGACTCCCCCCCCCCCTTTTTCTTATTTGACACTTTTAGTTTAAAATTAATTACAGGTTTCCCTACTTAGCATTCTTAAGTCAGCTCATTCCACACTCCCCTTTTTCTAAGTCAAAATATTTGACACAATTTCGTGACCTCCGTCATCCCGTATATGCTACATGAGTGTTTTGGCTTTTCGACGCCTCTTGAAGCGTGAGGTGTTTTGCACCGCATTTTATCTTGTGTGCCTATTGAAGCGGCGATGTCTTCAAACCTGAAATAAGATAAATGCAATATATATTCATCCCCTCTTTTTTTATAGTCTAGAATTTAGACAAAATTTTTGGCGACCTCCAGTCATCCCCGTGTAGAGTGCATCGGTGTTTAGGTTTACGATGCCCTCTTGGCGTAACAAATGATGTCTTCTTCATCTGTAGGATTTTTCATCTCGTCGCACCCTCTTGAGCCTGTGAGGCCTTGGACAGAAAACATACTGATGCAATATATATTCATCCCCTTTTTCTAAGTCTAGAATTTATACAAAATTTGTGACCTCCGTATATCGTGTGGTGCATCGGGGTATTTTGCTTCTCGGCCTCCTATGCATAGCGAGTGATGTCTTCGATCCAGGGTTTTCATCTGTCGCCCTCTTGACCAAAGGACACGAAAAAAAAAACAATCTGATATATATTCATTCCCATTTTTTTCTAAGTCCGGAAATTAGGCAAAATTCAACATTTTATCTGGGAGCATCTAACAAGTATTGACTTTTCTGCATCTCTTGCGTGGCGGTTATCTGACACCCGACTATTTTCTTCACGTCAGCGTTCGAGTGGAGGCTAAACATCTGAAAGCAAGATATATATATATATATATATATATATATATTATATTCACGTGTTGTCATTTTCGGACATTGCTCGACAATGAGGTTGGGTATGCGATTTAGAATGTAAGGTAAGAGTCTGGCCGGAAAGAAAAATTCCTCTTGAAGATGTTCTTCCCTCGATTTGTGCGGGTGGGAAAGGCTAAAGCGTGGGATGTGACGCCGAAATCGAAGAAGAATTTCTCTGACGATGTTCTTTCATTCTTGTGGCGAAGGCTAAAGCGAGGATCGCGAAAATCGAAAAATTCGCCTCTTGGATGTTCTTTCCGATTCGTCGAAGAAAAGTGAAATTTCTGGAGAGTGTCAGAAGAAGAAGAACACCTCTGCGACGTTCTTCTCCGATTCTTGGCGAAAATGAGATACTAAACAAGGGGTGCGACGCCGAAAATCGAAAGAAGAATTCTCCTCTTGACGATATTCTTCCCCGATTTGCTGTGCAGCGAAAATGACAAAATTTGAATGGGTTGCGAGCTGGATTGCACGGATGGGCCGGAACAGCGAGCTTGGGCTGTAGGAAGATGCGGGCCGCGATTTGAAGGAAATGGGCTGCGGCAGAGGCGGTTTTGAGGCAGTGGGAGAGGAGATTGTGCTGGTTTTGCGGGATTCAGCGTGCGGCTGCGGCGGATTACGGAACGCTGGCGGGGGAGGGACGGGCGCAGCGGCAGCGGGTCGGGATGGGGCGCGCGTCGCGATTTTGCGGCAGCGGGCCTAGTTGGCGAAAGACTGGCCGGAGCGGAGGTTCGGTTGCGGTCGCGGGACTCGCAGCGCGGTTCAGAAGCGGGTCGGCGGGCTTTGCTGGAGACGAGGCGCGCGTGGGATCGGATGCGCGGCGGGCCGGCGTTGGCGGTGGGTCGGATTTCGCGGGATGCGCGGGACCGGCGGGCTGAGTGCGGTGGGCCCGTGGAGTGGGTTGACGCTGCAGCCGAGGCGAGACGCAGGTTTTGCCGGATTACGCTGGCGAGACGGCCGGAAAAACAACGGAATAGTGCGAGATGGAATAAATTTTTGAGAAGGGGAAATTCTTTTTACCTGTGTGCAGATTCCAACGTGGGAGAGGAATGTAGGAGAGAGAAATATGGGAGAGTATCAGGAGGGAATGGGGGGAGTGGGTTGGATACACCCCTTTTTTTTCTTTTATTTTTTTACAGTTTTTTCGAATAACTGAAAATACGAAGGAACGGTTGGACATGAGGGTAATTTGAAAATTTTTTAATAAATTTTAAATTTATTAATTAGTTTTAATGTGGATTTTGAATAAACGTACAGTCGATATATATATATATATATATATATATATATATATATATATATATATATATATATATATATATATATATATATATATATATATCAATTTAAGGTAATTTATTGTTACGAGCGTAATGATGCGGTGTTTAGCGATCGGAGGCATTTTGGTTCAATTAAATTGATTGATTTTATTTCAAAATGCATTGCTTTTTTACCACTTGATTTTCGTAAAGACTCATCCGAATTGAGTGCAAATAGTCTTACTTGATAGATTTCGGCGTTTTGAAGCCAGTGGAAATATCCGTTCATCGATCGGAGGTCATTTTGACTATTTTCAGGGATGTCCAGTGCATTTTGAGTCTCAATTTGCATACTGTCGCCTCCGAAGTCCGTCGAATTTGACTTGTGGGCTTGTCTTGATTTATGACACATATGTGGAGGTCAATAGTGCAACATAAAATCTGCAGAATAAGACAGTATAAATATTGCCAACGAAACTTCTAAGATGCAATATCTGCCGATAAGAAGATGAAAATGCAGAAGAAACTCCCAAATGAGCAAAATTCGAAAACCCTAGCTCAACAATCCATATAATTTTGTTTCATAAAACTCATTTAATCATCATTACTGCAAAAATATCTAGGATGAAACTGTAGTAACGCATGTAATCTTGAAGGGAAAACACAGTCACACAGACGAAACTTTCAAAGGAGCCAAACCCAAAAATCCTAGAAATACAATCCTTGTAGTTATGCATCTTAAAACCCGCATTATCATTATTAGAAAAACTGAGAAAGATAACTAAAAGAATCATTAATTGAATCCCTAAAATGGAGCAAAAGAATAAAAAGAAGTAAAGAGGAAGATGTGCAAACAGAGGTGATCGAGGCTCCGAAGGTTTTAAGGTGAGAGGTAGCGCGGAATGACCAAAACCAAACTTTAGCGAGGCCTCTCAAAGTCAGTCGCCTCGCTAGATGATGAGAGATTAGAATAGGATATTAGGTTTACGAATTGAGCCTCGAGCGAGTAGGAGCGTGCGATAGTCGGGTGTTGAGTTTTTATACCTAGGGTTAAATGCTAAAAAGCTTGTAAATCGCTAATTATATTTTCAATGGACAGGGTTCAATTCTATTTAATTTTAGTTTAAAGTTCTTATTAAACTTAAATTTTAATTCATAAAATTCTTATTAACTAACTTAATTAATTATATAATACAAAATATTAATAATATATTATTAATATGATTATATAAATATATTTCATATAAAATAAAAAAAAATTATTTAAATAAATTTATTAATTTTGAGCTAATTTGAGCTGGACACGAACAAACAAGATGTTGATCGTGTTCGGCTGTTTATAAATCGAGCTTGAAATATTTGTTCTTATTCGGCTTGCTTTGTTAACGAACGAGCTGAACACGAGTTACTTAGCGAGTCGAACATGAGCTGTTCGCGAACAATGAACTTTTTTGACAACCCTATTCTTGATAGTGTTTCTAGACAGCCTCTCATAATTTAGATTCAACACATTCAACAAAATATTAAACTACATATGCTCAACAATTATAAATGGCTACTCATGCACAATAATCATCTTTGCAATTATTTATCTTATCTGAAGATGATCATAATTTTTGGGGTTATGAAATATGGGGATCTCAATTTTTGAATTGACATCAAAAGGTATAAAATTTAATCTTTTTTGTCTTTTTTCTAGCAATTCAACAACTTGTTTATTCTTGGCTTTAATTTTCTCACATTCTCCCAGAGTTGTGAAGTTATACTAGTTTTGGATTTATGAAATTTTGTACGATAACATATGCATTGTAAAGAGGGAATAGTCTCTCCATTGAATATAGAAGTGGTTTCTATAAAATACTCTAATATTGTAGATTTTTTTCTACCTTTTTTAGATTTGACTTCATTATCAATAGTCTCAAGTACATGTGCTTGTGATCCAAAATGTTGTGAATAAATATTTGGAATTTCATTACCATATTCAGCTTCTACTACTATATCATTACCATATCATGTTGTTCGAGAAAGATCCACAGTAGACATGATAGAACACTAAATAAAAAAGAAAATATCAGTTAAGATTACATACACTAGAAATTCTAGGTATTTATCATAACATATAACTTTTATTTTAAGTAAAAATAACAAATTGAAATGCATAACATGTAGGTGTTTACCATAACTTCACTAGCACATAACACATGAAATAACTAAATAATAGGTGTTTACCATAACATCACTAGCACATAGATATTTGAAAATTAATAGAATGACTAAGATAAGTAGTCCATATATGTTCACTAAAATATTTTGTATGAAAATTATCATTGCATAGAATAAAGCTACATAAACATGAAACAACTAAATAATAGCTGTTTACCATAACATCACTAACACATAGATATTTAGAAATTAACATAATGACTAAGATAAGTAGTTCATATATGTTCACTAAAATGCTTTGCTTGTAAAATATTATTGCATAGAATAAAACTACATAAACATGAAACAACTAAATAATAGGTGTTTACCATAACATCACTAGCACATATATATATATATTTGGAAATTAACAGAATGACTAAGATAAGTAGTCCATATCTATTCACTAAAATTCTTTGCATAGAAATTATCATTGTATAGAATAAAACTACATAAACAAGTAAACCCAATGAAACTCAATTATACAATATCTAGGTATAATAAGCAAATCCTCATAAAAGCAATTTTGAAAATAAAGAATATACGGGAACAAATTTGAAAAACCTAATGCCTCTATTAATAAATGAGCAAATCCTCATGAAACATATGCTCATTTTAGTTATATATGCTCAATGATGTAACATATTCATCATTTCGCTAAAGTTAGAATAATGAAATTGTTATCATTTAACTCATACACATGGTGAATTCACACATCACACATAAAATAAGTATCGACATCTAGTCACTTGATTACCTCCAATAAAAATCAATGACAAATCTAATTAATTAAGTTGTAAAAGCAATTCACACTGCTCAAAAAGATTCCATAAATTATAAATAAGCTAGCAAGGTTGTATATATCTGACTACTAACAGTACAAAATTTATTGACATCACTAATTCACAGCAACTTAATATTGTCACCATCAAACAAAATCAATAACTATATAAGATGCCTGAAGAAGCCAAACAAAATATTTGAGCTACAGTCTGCAGAACATAGCACCCAAAATATCCAGTTCGAAAATAAAAAGTCTCACCAGCAAACCCTAAGGTCCATAAACAATCAGTATAAATATGTGAATGTGCAAAAATATCCAAAATCTAAATACAGAATAATAGATGAACTTTCAAAACAATATAAAAGTTACCAACGATATTTCTAAGAAGCAACATTTGACGATAAGAAGATGAAGACATAGAAGAAACTCCCAAATGAGCCAAAACTGCAAACCCTAGATATACAATCCATATAATTTTGTTTCATAAAACTCATGTAATCATCATTACTAATAAAATTTCTAGGTTGAAACTTTAGTCACGCATGAGGAAAAGTGGAAACTCAGTCGCATATAGAAAGCTTTCAAAGGAGTCAAACCAGTAAACCCTAGAAATACAACTCTTGTAATTTTGTATCATAAAACCCGTATAATCATTATTACAGAAACTGAGAAAAATATGATAAGATGAATTTTCAGCTTTTCTCCATAAATAACTTAAAAAAAACCATCAAATGAAATCCTAAAATGGAGAAAGGGATAAAGAGAAATAAAGAGGAAGATATACAAATAGAGGAGATCAACGCTTCAAATATTTTTAGGTGAGAGATAAAGAGAGATGACCAGAACCAAATCCAAACGAGACCTCTCTCAAAATCATAATCACAGTATCTTAAATAGCATTCAAGAAGAGTAAGGAGAAGATATTAAATTTACAAATCAAGCGACAACCTAGTCAAATGGTGTTGAGCTTTTATACATAGGGTTAAATACTAAATAACCTTTGATTAAATTTTGAATGAAAAAGATTTAACTTAGTAAACTTTAATTTAAATTTTTTATTAAACTTGAATTTTAACCCATAAAATTTCTATTAACTAACTAAATTAATTATATAACATAAAATATTAATAATATATTCCTTATATAATTATATAAATATATTTTATATAAAATTTTAAAAAAATATTTAAATAAATTTATTAATTTCGATCTAATTCAAGCCAAATACAAATAAACAAAAGGTTGATCGTGTTCGTCTCGTTTATAAATCGAGCTTTAAAATATTGTTAAAGATCAATTCACTTGCTTAACGAATAGGCAAACACAAACTGTTCCCGAATAATAATTTTTTTTGAAGCCCTACTATTAGATCAAAACAGAATAGTCTCTCTCTCTCTCTCTCTCTCTCTCTCTATATATATATATATATATATATATATATATATATATATATATATATATATATATATATATATATATATAGATACTGCAAAACCATTAAACCAGAAATGTTAAGGCGATCTCATAATCTAACAAATTAACACTTGCCAACATGAATCCAACAGATTAAAATTCTCATAACATCACTGCCCTCTTCACATTGCAGAATACACAGATTACCCTCTTTCTCACCATTTCCTGGCCTCAGTGATTGATGCTGCCCATCCTATCTTGCAACATAACGGTGTTGACTACTTCCAGGGCTTGCCAAGTAACCCTGACGCTGTTCGATCCGATCGACACGAGTCGGGAACTGATTATGGATTGGTTGCCTTCCACAGGCAAGTTGTGATCTGATTTCAGGTCTTACCAGACTGTTAAGTAACGAAGTCCGATCCATGGGTACGGAGCACGACGAAAGCTTTCCGTACATATTTGTGAATGTCTGCGATACCTCGGTGAGCCCTCTGGAGTCAACAGCTCTAGCAGCATTTTCAGTTTGCTCAAAAGGATCTTCAATCTAGAGAAGCAAAGAAGATTATGATTGTAACGGTCAAGTTGTAGTTTTATAGGAAAATTTGAATATTTGGTTTAATTTGGGAGTGAGATGATAAGAAAGAATATGAAGATGCGCCAAAAAAGGTTGGGTTTCTTGACAACACATACAAGAAGGTTTTGTGCTTTCCATAACAGTCTGTTATTGATGTTAATTGGCTTCCACTGTCCTGTGTAAGTTGAGATGACATACTTCGAGGCCATAGCGTTGAGTCCAGAGAACTATGTGAGAAAGATGCAGAAATTGTCACCTTGTTAAAACAAATAGGGGACATTTACATTACATACAATACAATTCTTATATAATTACATATCTGGTACCTAAACTTTAATATTTATATAAATAATACCTAAATATTTAATATCATATCAAAAATATCACAATCACTGATTTTTTTTTCAAGTGAAATACATATTTTCATGCTTGAGAAATATATATGTAAATATCAAACTTTAGGTATTAGATATGTAAATGCATAAAAATTGTGTGGTATGTAGGTAAATCTTCCAAATAATAAATATCAAGTGCACGTAAATCATTTGTCAATTGTACTAAAAATCGATACTAAAAAGACTCTTTGCTGTTTAGCATTCAAACTCTCCTTCAACACATGCATCGTCCACTAGAAAGTAGTTGAAATGTCACCAAGTTGCACGTTCTAGCATCTTTATTTTTGTGCTTGCTCAAAATCACAGAACAAGCACTTGGTTTGCAAACTCTGTTTGGTTTATTTTGTTTTAGAATTTCTCATAGTGGGATCTGAAGAAGGTTCACCTCGTCACCATGTAGTATTAAGGCTTGGTGATGTTTAGCAAGCAGATTGAATTTTATAAGGAGATTTCACCTTGTTGCTAGGGTTTTCTTTAATTATAAGCTTTGAGACTTGCTGTGAGCACAAGTCTAAACAATTAATTACTGCTCCCAATAAGGCGACAAGAAAAGCACTCCTAATAGATCAGGTTTCTCGGCGCTGGCATCATGTAAATGATGCTAGTATAGTTATTCCATTATATTTCCTCAGGCCATCTAAATGAGTAAGGAGCCTTAGTGGTGAAAATATAGCTTCAAGCCTGGCGTAATACTCCTACTATTAAGTATTAGATCAGAAAACTTTGGGAGTAATCATTAGGTGACTTTTGGTTTTGAGTCTTCGCCTTAGTAGTGATTGATTGTTAGGTGTGATGTGAACACGTGTCCCTAGAGATTGAGACAACGGCTCCCAGCAATACAAGCACGTGTCCCTTGTGGTTCGGAAGGCTTCTTTGAGAAGGAACCGAGTCTTCCTTGAGAATGAATCGCGGCTACCTTGGGAATTAACCTAGCTATTCAGAGAAAAGGAAAGCCATTTGAGCGGCCAAACTCCAGAGAAGAAACCAGAGAGGAGAAAGAAGAATGTCGGCGCAGAAGAAGAAGAAGTAGAAGAAGAAAAGAAGCTCTGGGAAATATTTTCATCCCTTTCTCTATAGTTTTCTTAGTTTATTTATAGTCAATCGGTTACATTTTCTTGGTTTCTAACTGAATCTGTTTTCTGGTTTCATTTACATCCTCCCTCGGTTTCTTGAAGTTCTTTACAACAGGGGTTTTTTTTGTTTGTTGAAACGTGGTTCCTCTGATGTTCTGTTTGTTGGATCTGGTGTTGTTGGCCCTTGCTTACCGCTTTTATTTCTGTCTGTTTGCTACTTGATGTCGTTTTAATGTCTACTTTACAAAGTCTTTAAGCCATGTTGGTGTTTTTCGTTCTCTTTTTCTATTAAGGGTTGATGTAGTCTTTGAGCACACATCATTACTCCCTTCCCGATAATCGATCTTGCCCTCAAGGTCGAAGTTAGGGTAAGCTTTCTGAAATTCTTTGAAAGATGTCCAAGATGCATCATTGGCTAATAGTCCATCCCATTGCACTAATATTTTTTTTATGGGTCTATCTGCTTGTAATACGGTTCGTTCATCTAGGATTTTGATTGGTTTAACTAATGGTTGGCGGTCAATAAATTGTGTTGGAAGTTCTGTTGGAAGTTGGAGACTTGCCGAAACTGTTTAAGGCGAGAGACGTGGAATACGTTGTGGATTTTTGCTGTGTCTGGAAGCTCCAGTTTATAGGCCACTGATCATATCTTTTGTATGATTTTAAAAGGGCCATAGTATTGTCTTTGAAACTTTATATAAGGCTGGATTGTTACTGACGTCTGTCTGTATGGTTGTAGTTTCACGAGAACCAGATCATTTACTTGAAATTGTAACTCTCTTCTTTTGTTAGCCATTTGTTTGGTTTGGGTCTCTTGCAAATTATGTTTGAGCTGCTGTAGTATTTTATCTCTTTGTTGTAAAATTAGTTCTACTTCTGTATTGGTAGATGAATTACTGCTATATGGTATTATCGGTGGTGGAAGTCTCCCGTAAACTATTTGAAAAGAAGTCATCTTTGTAAAGGTGTTAACGGCTGTGTTGTAGGAGAATTCTGCCCATAGTAGATAATGTAGCCAACTTTTGGGTAACTCTAATACAAAGCTGCGAAGGTATTTCTCAAGTGTTCTATTAGTTACTTCTGTTTGGTTCTCTGTTTGTGGATGATATGAACTGCTATAGTTAAGTGTAGTGTCACTTAATCTGAACAGCTCTTGCCAGAAATTGCTCATAAAAATAAGATCTCTATCTGAAACAATACTCTGTGGTATGCCATGCAGTTTGCATATATCTGAAACAAAAATATGTGCAATTGATGTTGCTGAAAAATTGGTCTGAAGAGCTGAGAAATGTGCATACTTCGATATCCTATCTACCACTATTAAGATAGTTGTTTTATTTTGTGATTGGGGTAAGCCTATAATGAAATCCATTGAAAGCTCCTCTCATATGATTGTTGGTATGGGTAAAGGTTACAGTAAACTTGCAGGTTTTTAACTATCATATTTTACTTGTTGGCATATGAGACATGTGTTTGAATCAATAATGTCTTGTTTCATTTTTTCCAATAAAACCGTTGAGTTATCCTTGCTAATATTCTTCTTATCCCACGTGACCTCCTAGTGGAGATGAATGCCTCTCATGATTGGTATACACGTGAGTTTGCGCGACAATGCAATTTTTATAGTATACTAACACTTTATGTATTCTGTAATTCTGAAACTTCTCTAAGTTTTCTATAATCTGTTGACAGAGTTGTTGTAATTCTTGGTGAGCTTGTGTTTCCTGTGTAATTTGTTCTAATAGGGAGTTGAATTGTTGTGTATAAGTATAGAGGCTCAGATCGTTGTGATTTTGTGAGATTTCAGTTGTAGATTGGTCTACATCTATGCTATGACTCTTGCGGGATAGGGCATCAGCTGCTTTATTAGTTATTCCTGGTTTGTATTCTATTGTGTAGTCAAAATCCAGGAGTTTGACTAGAAACCTTTGTTGTTCTGGTGTTTGAATCATTTGCTGCATTAACTCTCTTATGCTCTTTTGATGTTATAATTGTGAATTTGTTGCTAGATATTGGCCATCTCCCACCGCAGGATTGCATACAATTCTGGGCATAAGTTGATATTTTTTGTAATGGTGATACTTACTAAAGTATGCTATAGGGTTCGTTTGGAGTAAGACTCCCTATTGTTTGCCAAGCATTTGTTTCTAATACAAAAGGTAAAGAGAAATTGGGGAATGCCAATACAAGTAATGATACCATAGCCATTTTAAATTGTATGAATGCCTTCTGAGCTTCCTCTGATCACTGAAATTGTTGCTTAGCTAGTAGTGATGTTAAAGGTGCGAATTGTCGATATTGCATGAATTTTCAGAAGTATCCTGTTAAACCTAAGAATCCCCGCTTAACGTGACCGTGGAGTCAGTCATGACTATATTGTTTCAATTTTTCTGGTCTACGCTATTCCTCGAGCGTGATGTGGCCTAAGTACATTCTTTTATATAAATGTGCATTTTGATGGTTTGATAAACAAGGTATTTTGTTTCAATTTTTTTAGGACTGATTGTAAGTGGTGTTGATTGATTGATGGAAGGGCTGTAGATTAATATTTCATCAAAGAATACTAACACAAATTTGCGTAAGAAGGGTTTTAAAATTGTATTCATCATTGCTTGAAATGTTGATGGTGCATTTGTCAACCAAATAGCATGGCTATGAATTCATAATGTCCTTCATGTGTCCTAAATGTTGTTTTGTATATATCTTCCTCTGCCATTCTGATTTGGTGGTAACCTGAATGTAAATCTAGTTTTGAAAAAATGGTTGCTCCATGTAGTTCATCCATTAATTCTTCTGGTGTTGGAATTGGGAATCGGTAAGGGATAGTAATTTTGTTTAATGCTCTATAATCCACACAAAATCTCCATGTCCTGTCTTTTTTTTTATTAAAAGGGCTGGTAAAGAAAACGGGCTAATGCTTTCTCTTATTATTCTTGTATCTAGCATTTCTTTTATCAATTTTTCAATTTCTATTTTTTGAAAATGAGGGTATCTGTAATTCTTTACTCTTACCGGCTGGGCTTCTGTTGACAGGTTGATATGGTGGTTTATTCCCCTTTTGGGAGGTAATTTTGTTGGAATCTGAAATAATTCTTGGTATTGTTGTAAAACAAGTTGTATGTTTGCAAGTAAATCTTTTAAGTCATTTAATGGATCATTTGGCTGCTGTGAAACTTCTCTGATGTGTAGGTATGATACTCTTTCAGCCTTGACTTTCAGTTTTGTAAACTGGTGTAGAAAAATCTGTTCCCAATTTGGTGTTGTGTCTCCTTGTAATTGTATTACTGTGTCTTTGTATTTGAATTTCATTGTGAGTTTCTTGTAATCTGTTGTGCACTCTCCAATGTGTTCTAACCATTGCACTCCTAATACTACATCTGCTCCTTGTATTAGTAATAGGTAACAATCTATTGCAAATGTGCATTCTTGTAGTTTGATTGGTATGTTAGCACATATTCCTGAGCATTGTAGTGTCTCCCCATTTCCTACTAATACTTTGAAGAAGGATGCAGATGTTACAGTGTGTTCTATAAATTTGGCTAGTTTGGATTGGATGAAATTGTGTGTCGATCCACTATTAATCAATACTTGTACTGTAATATTTCCAATTATTCCTTGTAAACATAAAATTCTTGGATTTGATTGCCCTGTGAATGCATTAAGGCTGATTTCTGGAATATCACACTGGACTAACGTGTTTTAATGTTCTTTCTTATTGCAGATTGTGTTCTTGTTCATCATTAATTACCATGAGGGCAAATAGCTTTGATTTACAGTTGTGACCCCTATGATATTTTTTATCACAATTGAAGCATAATCATTTTTTTTTTCTTTCTTCCAACTGAGTTGCTGTAAGTCTTTGAATTGGCAGTGTAAATTTACTGTTTTCTTGGTTGTTTTGAATTTGAGTAGTTGGAGTGAGCAGTAAAAGAAGTTGTTGTTTAAATGTTGTTGCTTGATTGTTGCGGTAACTTCTTCCTATGTGTACTTCATCTGATAATTTATCTTCCATTAATTTTGCCAACTGAAAGGTTTGTTGTAATGATGTTGGTTGTAAGGCTCTCACTTCTCTTTTTATGTCCTGTCTCAGTCCAGATTCAAAACAACTTTGAAGAAAATCTGGTGGAATTCCTGAAATTTGATTTGCTAAATCTTCAAATTCATTGTAGAAATTTTGTACTGATGTCTTTTGTTGCATTTTAGCTAGTTCTCCACGTAAGTCTCTATATAATGATGGTCCAAATCTTTGTATGACTTGATCTTTGAAGTTTTATCAAGAATTTAGTAATTTGTTAAGATGCATCCATCGGAACCAACTTAATCGCCCATCCACGTAAACCGATGATATAATAAACTTTTGTCTTCTCGAAAGATTGTAATATTGAAAGAACGACCGCTTTGAATAACCATCCTCTTAGGTTTTTTCTATTAAAGCTGTCCACTTTAACCGGTCTTGAATTTATATTTGTTGATTTTATTTGTGGAGTAAATTCTAAGGTGGAATGACATACCCGCGTGATTCTTTACTTTGTCGTTTGAATTGATTTCTCAAGCTTCAATGGTCGAATCTGAGAAATTTCATTGAGGATTGGGTAATTGATGTCATCTGTCATTTTTTGTTCACCTCACGATTCTTCTATTATTTTTGTGTGTCTGTCTCGCCATTAATTTTCTGTGCAGAGGTTCAACGAGAGCACCAATGATGTGAACACGTATCCCTTGAGATTGAGGCAACAGCTCCCAGCGATGCAAGCACGTGTCCCTTGTGGTTCAGAAGGCTTCTTTGAGAAGGTACCGAGTCTTCCTTGAGAATGAATCGCGGCTGCCTTGGGAATTAACCTAGCTATTCAGAGAAAAGGAAAACCATTCGAGCAGCCAAACTCCAGAGAAGAAATCAGAGAGGAGAAAGAAGAAGAACGCCGACGCAGAAGAAGAAGAAAAGAAGTTCTGGGAAATATTTTCATCCTTTTCTCTGTAGTTTTCTTAGTTTATTTATAGTCAATCGGTTACATTTTTTTGGTTTCTAACTGAATCTGTTTTCTCGTTTCATTTACATCCTCCCTTGGTTTCTTGAAGTTCTTTACAGAAGGGTTTTTTTTTGTTTGTTGAAACGTGGTTCCTCGATGTTGCTTTGTTGGATCCGGTGTTGTTGGCACGCTTTTATTTATGTCTGTTTGCTACTTAATGTCGTTTTCATGTCTACTTTACAAAGTCTTTAAGCCATGTTAGTATTTTTCGTTCTCTTTTTCTGTTAAGGGTTGATATAGTCTTTGAGCACACATCAAGGTACCTCATTAGGAATCACAAGTACGGCATCTGAGGTGGGTCCCTTTAGGATGGGATGACATTAGGCCCAAGGCATGATTTTTAAAACCTTGGTTCATTTTATCATCGGAGGTCATGCTTTTCAAGGTTACAAGGCTTAAGGTACCAATCTCAGCCAACTATAACTTGAAGGCAATAAATAAACATAACAAGTTTTCTCAAGAGCCGAAGATAAATAAATGAAAGTTTTGTTAGTGTAATGTTCGTTAATAAAATGAGCATAAATATTGAGCTCACTTTGACAGGTTAGTTTACGGTGCGCTGAGTACGGATTGTTAGTGAACAATTAAGCTATATTGGCACCCCAAGTTGCATGAGATTCAAACATGTGACAATTCCTATTTAGGCTACAAATGTGGAATCCACAAGTCTCAAACCATTGATCAGGTCACCTACAAGTAACAAGTCAACAAGATGGGTCATAATATGCTGTCATCTTGTCTTTTGATTGATAAGTTCCTAACTCCTTAAATTGGGCTGATCCGGCTTGGCTTGAGTTCGTTCTCGAAGTTGACCGAGTGGTCCGAACGCTGAGTTGAGTGAAGTTAAAGGCTATTATGGTGCTTCGATCCGCTGGATTGGCCTTTGCTCAACCGCTGGATTTGATCACCGGATTGAGTTACTCGAGCGCTTTTCTTGAACCGCTGGATTGGTTTGATTTAATTGTCGCCCCTTGGATGTGTGTCTTGATCAAACGGCTTGTATTCTTTCTTGTCTTAGTGGATTACGTGTTGGCCAAGGAGGAAGCGTACGGGGAGTCTCGATCGTCGATCATCCTAACAACCGATTGAGGAGATCTTGATCGTTGGATAGCCGATCGTCGAGCCGCTTCGTTGAAGGGGATAATTCTCTATTCGATTCATTCGTACCGAGGGAAACCAGGGTTCCCGAGAGAGAGTTCGAGACGAGCGAGCTGAGGGAGATGACGCACTTCTCTCTAAGGGAGGTTTCCTGACTTCCACCGTGGGAAAGGTTCAGGAGAGGAAGGAGGAAGCTCGAGACACAGGGAGAAGAAGAAAACTAGAAACAGAGGAGGAAGCTTGATAAGTTTTTTTTCTACCCTTGTCCTTCTCTTCTCATCTTTATTTATATCTTTCTGTTGGTCTTGGATCTTGAGATTCTAATTGATTTCGTTTGTTGCAGTGCTTTGTGTCTCGCCAGACTTCGATTTCTGCCACTTATCCTTCGCTCTATATGGATGTCGGTTATTCCTTATACTTCTTGATTTTAGTATGTCTTGTAATCACTTGGGATGGATTTAAGTTTACGGGCGCTTGTTATCTTTATCCGTTTATTGTGAGACCGAGCGTAATCCTGATTTCCTCTAAAAAGTCGATGTCTTTGTTGTATATTTTTTTTGTTATTTATTTATTTATTTATTCTATGTTTATTGTAAATCTTCTTCTGGATATTTGTTATAATGACTTGGGAATGTCAGTGAAGTCTTTTAGCCAGTTTGGCCTTCTTCTCTCCCTTGTGTTTGTAATATTTCTCTGGATATTGATATTCTTATCAGAGGTCCACAAAAGTTGGGAGCTTTTTTTGTTCATTTCCTATTTAAATACAATTTTAATAGTTATAGGGCCTGCTTTGATGATGTGGTGATTAATTGTAGAAGTAGGATCAAGCCATGCTAAATCGCTCCTCAACTCTCATTGCCAATAGGCTGAGGAATTCATAGCAATTTTCAAACAACTCCTAGCAACAGCTATGTAAAGTTTAGCCTATAGATAATGTGGATTGGACGCCAGGCCTATTCTTATATTTATCTAAGTTTCCCTAGAAAGTAGGGAAGAGTCATGTAAGCATATGGGATAGTGTCAAAGACATTCCTATACCAGGATTAAAGCAAGGAGATCACCTCATTTGGCAAGAACAGGATTGGATGGGCTAACATGGCAAAATGCTTCATAACTGAGTCTTGGAATGCTAGCCAATTGTTAACTTAATGACATGAAGAAAAATAAGCCTAATAAAAAAAAACAGACTGTATTTCTCTGATCAATTTCTATGTTAAGTCATATGATGTTGAAATCAAATTTCAAAAATGGTTTGATATCAATATCAGACATGTCCTATAAAAGTTTTAAAATGGAATTAATATCTTTTACAATGAGACATGGTCTATGATATATTAGCTAACATGATATTTTGTTTTCACTAATAAATATTATAGATATTATAGTTAACTTTAGCTGCACATATATAAAATATCAATGTTCATGCAAAAGCAAATGAAGATAACCTATCTTGCTTGCATGTGTAATTGTGTCTACAAGCATGATAGATGTATGCTTTGAAACCATATAAGGGCCCATTTATTTTATTTAGCTTAGAAAACATAAATGACAAAAGTCATGGAATCCAAGATTTGGTTGCAGGTAGTTAGAAATCAACACTACCTTTAAGCTCTACAGAAAGCTCTCAAAATCCCCTCAATGTAATGATATTTCTTTCACATACAAAATGAATGAAAACAAAATTATCATTTTCTGAAACATATTACACACAATATTTCTCTCCACACCCATAATTAAGCAAACACTCTATCCGGCCTTTTCTAGGCTTACCAACTCCCCACATGGTATTGTATCTTAACCCAATGTCCTTCATCGTGTGTATTCATATGTAGTATGACAGCATTTTGGGGACTTCAGTTCTAAGTTCCAATTTAGTTCATCACACTTTGTGAGGACTCTTTAGGGCATGAACAATGATGTCTTACAAGAAATAGATCCCAAAGAATATACTCAGTACCATGAACATATTGATTGGAGTTTTACCTTGTCAAAGAAAGAAATTAACAGCTGACAAATAGAGCTTTTGTTTCTCTGATTGGAAATTTGGGACCTATAACTTGAAATTTTTGTGGCAATGGAATCCTCTACGTGTCTCAAAGTAGTGTGACCTTCATGAAAAAGAAAGGACAATAAGCACGAAATCTATCCACAAACCTTGCATTGTCTGCAAGAACAAATTACATTATTCTATCAAAGATTGGAGAAGCAAGCAATCCTAGACTTTAGAGTACTAGCATATATTTCTGATTACTTTTAGCCAAAAAAGTTGTCATCTACAAACAAACAAATAAAAAGAGAGTAATTCTGAACATCAAGAATATTATAAAGTAAAAACATAATTATATCATTGAAGAACCAAACCGTAGTCATATACCTTCAATATCATCAACAATGCTACCCTCATATAAATCCTTGAGAGGTGGAAAAATTGCAGGCCTGCATGTCTGATATGTAAGCCACTGGAGCATTAAAACCAAACCCAGACCAGAATAGTTTACTAAACCTGTAAAATACAAAAGGGTCGGGGACAACCTGAAAGTGGAAGATAATCAACAGGCAAAGTGAGTAAGAATTTAAAGTTCCTCTTTTTGGGTCATTAAGATGTTGTGCTTTGGCGAATTCTTTGATCTGTGTTGAAGCATACAATCATATACAATATGAAGCTGCTGACAAAAACCAAACAGGTCAATTAATCAGATCAATACCACATGCAAATAAATCATACCAATAAAACCAATTCACGGAACCGCTCATCTATGTTGCTGATGAAACGTAGGACATAGGACTTGATATAACCAGCATAATTATCGATAGAGATATCACAAGATATATTGTAATATTTGCTCTGATACACAACAAGAGGTACTCTAGCATGTCGGACAAATTCAATTTTATTTGCAACACCTGGAAAAAAAATCATAATAAAAAACAACCATCAAACAACAATCATTAATGAAAAAAGACAAAGGAGAGATAACCATTTCACTTCAAATGAATGTATAATACAAAAAAAAAAAAAAAAACATTTCACTTCAAATGAATGTAAAATACAATACAAATATTTTACTGAAAATAACAAGAGGATTGGAAAAAAGAGGGAAAAAAGTATGTTGCCACTTTCTTGGTGTTACAAAATATGTCAAAACAGGGCTATTAAAAGTAAAAAAAAATCGTATCTATAGCTCTAAGCATTCAACAATTATGATATTGGTGCCCTGAGAAAATATAATGCCAACAGAAAAACACATGTTGAGTTGAGAACAAATTCGGAGTGTCTATGGAAAAATAATTCTTATCTGGAGCTTTATGCAATATTTTAATACATAACACATCCAATTTATGAATATTTTAGCACATGAATATTAGCATTCTCAATGCAAGGTCCCAGATAATTAAATAATTAAACCTAAATTATTAAATATCTAGCCAAAGGATAGGTAAACTACACAAATCTTTAACCAAAGTAACTTATCAGATAACTAGATGATTTCATGTTAAAGCTTTGGTTTTAAGTCTTATAAAGGTATTTGTCAAGTAGTTGGACGCAAATATTTTAATCTTGCAATGTACAAAAAATCACGCTGACAAGGTTTGGCTAGTTGGTGAAGAAGAGGCTAGGACACTCCAACATAAGTCGCTGATTTATGTGGAGAAGAAACAGACGAATAACGAAAGCCACAAAGTATAAAATATCTAAACCTTCGTTGAGGGCTTGAGGGCTTATTGAAGGTGAAATGTGATGGTCGAAGAAATGAAAGAATCAAAAGATTTACTAGTGAACTATGAATCTTCGTTGATGGGGCCTATTGAAGTTGAGACCTACTAGCTGCATTTTACTTATAGATGAATATATGGAGAGATGGCTAGGGCACACATGTAAGACACTTTGACATCAAGAGATAAGGATGGACGAGATGTTATATCAACTTCACTCGTGTGCACTTGGCATGTTATGCACAATTTTTTCTAATCAAAGTGTCACACATGTATTGGCATGTATTGACGTGTCAACAAGAGTTTGGCCGATGTCAAAACTCAATTTTATTCTAAAATGATTGAAAGTAAAATGAAAAGTTGCAGCTCAACTTACAATCAACATTTTCAAAATGGATGAAAGGTGGCTTACAATTGGTTGATTCACAAAGGTAACCTCAAAACTCAGTTAATGTTTACAAAATTTGAGCTTTGAGTATACTAATCATACACAAATCATATTATGCTTGAAAATAAGAACATCCTATTTATATATGAACAGTGCAATTTAGTAATATTTGAAATTCTCATTAATCCATCTATCATTTTTATGTTTCTTGTTAATTAATCTTTAGCATTATTTTTAAGAATGGACAGCTTTAAACATGAAAGAAAATCATAGTAGATGAGAATACCAGCTCTTTGCAAAGCCCACATTATTTTCTGAAGTACATTTAGCTTGCGCCATCTTATAACAGGAAAAGAACTGGATTGGTTCAAATCAATAGAGATATCCAAATCACCCCATCTAGTGTAAAGGTTTGAAGCAAAAGATCCAAATGGCTTGACAGAAGCACCTGCATCTTTAACAAAACCATGTCAAAGTAAATTATAAAATTTTGAAATATTAGACTGACATTCATCATCAACATGATGGATACAAGGTAATTAAATATGATAAAAGCATTAAACTATGAATATTTAATATAGATAAAAATTTGAAAGATAATGTTATAAATATTAATAGATGTGAAGATAGAATTATAGCTTTAAAGATTATTGTTGATACTAAGATTATCAATGTTATAAGTGTCTACGCTCCCTCAAGTAGGTTTGGAGGTAAACGCAGAAAAAATTTTGAAATGAATTAGAATACAAAAAGATCTCTTGAAGGAAAAGTATTTATTGGAGGAGATTTAAATACGTGTTGGTAGAGTGGTAGAAGATTTTAAAAGTTCATAGTGGTTTATGGTTGGAGTAATGAAGAAGGTAGGACTATATTAGATTTCTTTTAAATTTTTATAATTTTGTAGTAACACTTTATTTAAGAAAGAGATGAACATATTATTACTTATAAAATGGATCTAGAAAACATGATTGATTATTTTCCGATAAGAAAATAGATCGTTTAGATCAGAAAGATTGAAGATTCAGTGAAAATCTAAGTCAACATCGATTGTTAGTTTTAGATTTTAAGATGAAAGGTTGTAAGAGAAAAATAAACCAAATTATTGTCTAAGGGAGAACTTAAAGAACACAAATAAAAAATATTTTAAGAAAGCTTTAGAATTTGGGATGTTAGAAAGCTAATATTATGTGAGAAAAATAAGAAGTGAAATTTTTGTTTCTTAACGATGTGAGAATCAAAAAAAACTTCTTTTAATAAGAATAGTTGGTGGTAGATGACAAGTGTAAAAGAAAAGATAAAAAAAGAAGTATTGTTATAAAACTTGGTTTAGATGTAAAACTTCGGAGAATTGGGAAAGATATAAAGTGACTGTAGATATTAAGAAAGTAATATATGATGAAAAATTTAGCTTTAATGATTTATACATAAATTAGATACCGAATATATGGAATGTAATTTTAGTTGTAGAAGTTTTAGTGTTGTGACTTTAGGTGATCAAGTCATTAATAAGAGTGAAGTCTGAGATATTTAGGTTATTGTTCAAAATGATGGTGAAATAGATGGAGATGTTATTAGTAGAATTCATAGTTGAAGTGGAGGAATGCATCGGCTTTATTATGTGATAGAAAAGTTCAAACTTAAGGAAAAATTTTATAAGATGGGAAGACCTGCGATGACTATAAAAAAATGTACCAAGAAAGCATAAGACTAAGTTAAGTGTTACGAGATGAGGATGCTCAAGTGGATGAGTGGCTTTACTCTTGAGATAGAATGCAAAATGAGTATGTTAAAAGGGGAGTAGGAGAGTAGAGTAAGATAAGAGGAGAGTCGCCTTAGATGGTTTACACATAAAGCATCCCATGACCCACCAGGAGAGTAGATGCATTAGATTTGCCTTAAGTTAAGAAAGGTAGAGGTAGACCTAAAAAAGACTTGGTTAAGATGTAAAAAATGATCTTAAGATACTTGAATTAAATGAGAACTTGACACAATAGACACAATGGAGAGAAGGATTCATAAAATACCCCACCCTGTGGGATTAAGGCTTGTTGTCATTGAGATCAGAAAAGTGAAAGATGTATGTATAAGTTAGCCAACCAAAAAGAGAAGAAGACATAGTCAAGTGAGATGTATTAAGGATGAAAATAATAAATACTTTTTTTAGAAAAGTTTATTGAAAATAGATGGATGAGGTATTTTGATAAACTTTTCAAGATCTGAAAGACGATTGATTTTAGAACCTTAATACCCTAAACTAAAAGAGAATTTCATTTTATCGTCAGATATTAGTAACCGAAGTTAGTGAAGCTTTAAAGAAAATGAAATGTGGAAAAGCAAGGATAATATTCCAATAGAAGTGTGAAAATGTTTGGGAGATCGAGGAATTTCTTACAAATCTTTTTAATGTCATTTTAAAGACTAAAAGATATCGGATAAGTGGAGAAAGAGTTTGTTGGTTCTATATTTAAGAATAAAGGTGATGCACAAGAGTGCAAATTATAGGAATTAAGTTAATGTGCCATACATTAAAATTATGGGAGAGAGTAATTGAGCAAGTTACGATGTGATATAGAAGTTTCTCACAATGTTTGGTTTCATGCCGGTAGATCTACTATGGATATTATACATTTGTTAAAGGGTTTGATGGAGAAGCATAGAAAGTCGGAGGATCTACATATGATATTTATTGATTTAGAGAAAGCTTATGATAAAGTTTCAAGAGATGTTCTTTGGAGAGTTCTAGAAACGAGGAAAGTTAATATTGGTTATATTCAAGTCATTAAGGATATGTATACTAGACATTACTTGTGTCCAAACACAAGGACGATTGACAAAATATTTTCCTATTTGGTTGGATTACATCAAGGATCGACTTTAAGCCCTTATCTTTTACTTTAGTTATGGATGTTCTTACTAGGCATTTACAAGAAGATGTACCTTGGTGTATGTTTTTTGTCTGACATTCTTCTTGTTGATAAGACTAGAGAGGGAGTCCAACGAAACTTGAATTATGAAGGTCAACTCTAGAGTCTAAAGGTTTTCGTTTAAGTAGATCTAAAGCGAATATATGAAGTGTAATTTTAGTTGTAGAAGTTAGTGTTGTGACATTAGATGAACAAGTCATTAATAAGAGTGGCGTTTCAAATATTTAGGCTTATTGTTCAAAATGATGGTGAAATAGATGGAGATGTTATTAGTAGAATTCAAGTTGGATGGTTGAAGTGGAGGAATGCCGGCCTATTATGTGATAGAAAAGTTCCACTTAAACTAAGAAAATTTTATAAGATGGTGGTAAGACATGCAATGACTTATGGTGCAAAATGTTGGCCAATAAAAGAGAAGCATAAGACTAAGTTAAGTGTTACAGAGATGAGGATGCTTAGGTGGATGAGTGGCTTTACTCTTAGAGATAGAATGCAAAGTATATTCAGGAAAAAGTTGGAGTAACTCCAGTAGATAAGATTAGGGAGAGCCTTAGATGGTTTGGCCACATAAAGCGTAATGTCAGACCAGATTAGAAAGAGATGCATTAGATTTATCATATGTTAAGAAAGGTAGATAAAAGACTTAAAAGAGATGTATAAAAATGATCTTAGTATACTTGATTTAAATGAGAATTTGATACATAATAGGACACAATGGAGACGAAGGATTCATGTAGCCGACCTCACCTAGTGGGATTAAGGCTTGTTGTTGTTGTATTTAATATATTTCTTTGCAATATTGACCTAGAAGAATTTTAATGACTGGCATGTTATAATGAATAGACATGGCAAATTTTTGGCTTAAAAATTTAAAGACACAACCAGTATATTCATAATTGACAACTACACCTGAAAAAAAAATGATCACAATAGCAAGTTCAAAAATACATGGAGGAACAGGGCATTTTCAAAAGATTGAAGTAATGGAAAGGTGATATATGTAAAAAGCATTGAGGAATTTGCACCGAGAACCAGAAAGATTATGTGATGGCAAGGTGCTGTCTGTAAAGAAAGATCACGAATGTACACCTAGAGCCAGACAAATTATTGCAGGGCTTTAGAAGATTATAGAAAGACAATGCCTAATGATGTTGGTAAGAAAAATGAACTATTATTATTAAAAATCTAAATATTTATGAAATCAAGAAGTTAATAGAAAGTCACGGCAAGTTTAACATGAAGTTACGACAATGAGCTTGGTTTAATAAACTTAGTTCATTCACATGAGGTAAACTCCAAAAGTTGCTACAAAAATAACTGCAATTACCTATTAAACTTTGGTCAGTCTGAATAGCGCGAGCAATCTCATTAATGACATTCTGTCGCTTGTAAGTATCATCTGCAACTGGTTTGATGAAAGGAAGTATTTCTTTGACACACAGCTCTAACTCAGAACTGACACGTATGTCTGATGGCTGACAATAGGCCATCACGTGATTTGAAAAAGCACAGGCTAAAAATAAAATCCTATAAAATAAAAAATCAAAATGAAAAAACACAAAGAAAATAAGAAAATCAAATAAACAAATACAAAAGCTTAAACCAGCAACTTGCAAAGCTTTATGATACTCACATATCCGGGAATTGGAAAAAAAAAAAAAAAAAAACATAACCTAACAGTGCATTCACAGATTGTTCCTTTTTTTTCAACCTACAATAAGCATAATACAAGTTTGCAGCCTCAACATTCTTGGAAGAAAGCCAAGGTCAATATACGACCATAGAGTTGCAAACGGAAATAAAACCATTGGCCTCTAAAACATAAGGCAAAGAAAGTAAGAACTTCTAAAAACCCTAACAATGTACCTCGTTGAAACAAGTAATGGCTGTAACAATGCGGAGAAGGAGAATAGAAGGAAAAGAGAGACTGTACTGTATCGTGTACCGACTACCGAGCGTAGCCGCGAGGAGAAATCAATCAGCGAGAATCGAGAGAGCGAACTCTCGTGTTTCCAGCACTTAGATCTTGCAGATCGAAAAGGAAACAGTTCAAAAGTTGTTTGATGCCAAGCGTAAGCCACAAGTCTCGGATTCCTCAAATTATAAAAAATAAAATAAAATAATAAATAATAAAATTTATACTTTGAATTGTTTTGTTAAAAATTTTATAAATATATGAGTTTGTTTTTTTTATTTGGTTAAATAAATGTAATACAAAATATTTTGAAGATTTTGACGGCGGTGACGAGTGGTCATAACACTTTACATTGATCAGTATATTTGAATTTTACCTAAATTTGTGCGAATTCTAAATACACTTGATATGACACTAAAAATTTTACTAGTTGAAGCACGAATCTTGATGTTAAAAGCAAACTAATCCGAAGTTGAAATTGATCGAGATCGAGCACTTAAAATATTATTGGAAACTTTGGGATATCAGTTAAATCCCTAAATAAATCTCAAACATGGAGTTTATAGTCAAATCGAGCGTCTCGACGAGCCGGATCTAACAAGCTCAAGATTTTAAAATTCTGAATTCATTTGAGCATTCAAATATTTAAAATACATCAAATGATCAAAGGGATCATTTTGAGCCGTCTGATGAAGTGGAGTGATACGGGTTTTGCATGTATTTACAGAGATGTCACTTCTTCAATCAATAAATAGCCCATCATTCCTCATATGAGGGGAGGAAAAGCAAGAGGAAGGAGAGAGCTCTAAAGCTTAAAGATTCTCCAAGCACAATCGTGCCACCACTCGACAGTCGTCAACCACCGCCGCCACCGCCAACCGGCCGATCCTCGCCACCAATCTCGGTCTGCCTCCATCATGAAGACCTTCATCGTCGTTGTTCCCTCAGTCACCATCATTTTACTACCACTGAATATAACTGACCGTCGCTACATAGTTGTTGTTCCTTTCTCATATATAATTCTGTAATCCCATTATCGGGAAGATTTTGTACTCTAAAACAGACACATAGTGGATGATTTTTACTGAGCTAGGCCCTGTGATTTTTCCCTCTTTTCGAGATTTTCTACATTAAAATTCTGGAGTTTTCTTGTTCACTCTTTAAATACCTGTGTGTGGATTTCATAACAAAGTTAAGTAAACTTTCACTCTACTGGTTTTCAGACGCATGCCCGTTTGTGGGAAGAGAGAGCCCATCAATCACAATTTTATGAACACGCGTTATGGCTAATAGCGCAATACTGCACAACGGAGCCTCGCCCAACTCTGTCACTCTCTCAAAATCAATCATTGAATCAAGGACGCCAAGCTCAATATGACGCGACTAGGTGAAGGCGAGGGATCTCTTTAAGAACGTGTCCGGAATGAAAGAGTCTCAAAATGAGATGATCCGACTTTTGAGAGGAACACAATGACCATTACCACAAACACACCTCCCAAGATCGATCGTCCGAAGGTCAAAATGTCGATCCTTAACAATGAAGTTTTTACTAACGCGTGATGTTGATCTCTTTGACTAGTTCTACTCATCCATCACGCGCTCAATGATCGCTAATCCACTAATTGTTGCGGGCAGCTTGACACATTCTCGTCCTATTGATCCCACTCATCATGTTATACGTGCAGAATTATGACGCTTAATGCAAGATGAATTTCACCTTCAAGATAGAAATTATCTTCACCCTCACCGCGGCTATGAAGAATCCTCACCTTTAGCTGAAGCTATTCTTCAACAACCTATTCCCGTGGGTTTCAAGCTTCCGAGCATTGAATCCTATGATGGGGCGACTAACCCACATGAACACATCGATCATTACAGGACTATCATGCATATTTAACGAGCTCCTGACACACTATTTTGTCAAGTCTTTCCCGTTACTCTCAAGGGGCAAGCTCGCACTTGGTTCTACTCTCTTCCAAGGAGATCCATCCGTACCTTTGACTAACTCGCCAAGATTTTTGTGGAACAATTCATTGCAAATCGGAGGATCATTAAAGATTCCTCCCACCTCTCTGGCATTCGTCAAAATGAGGGTGAATCAAATAAGGAATATTTCTAGAGGTTCTCCTTAGAAGCTCGTCAAATACCTGGAGTAGACCCTGAACTATTAAGAGGAGTTTTCCTTGGAGGGCTCCATCTAGGGCCTTTTTACTCATCACTAATGCGAGATACTATCTTGGTTCATCGTGGAAGCACAAATCTCTGGCGAATTATTATTGCCCATTGCAAATAATTTGAGCAATCTATAGAAAAATGTAAGAGCACCCCAGGGAATGCGGACCGATAGTCCTATTAAAAGAAGTAACAGTGATCTCCTCCATGGCCTCATATCAACGCGCGTGAACTAGACCAAAGGAATACATGCCGCTGAACACATCTCGTGTTAACCTTCTAATGGCTATTCGAGATGAAGAAAATATCAAGTGGTCGCATTCACTGAAACCAAATTCAGGAAATCAAGAGCAATATTGTCACTTCCATCGAAGTCATGGACATACTACTGAGGCATGTAAACAACTCAAAGAAGAAATTAAGACGCTCATTCAGCAAGGATATCTACGTCGATTTGTGAAGAATCAATCAACTCAAACAAACATACCTCCAACTGGGGGGCAACCAGGATAATCATAATAGAAACATCAAAATAATCATCAAACAGTTGGAGAAATTGAAACAATTGCAGGAGGACCAATACTATCTAATCAAGTTCTCATTACCATATCTGAAGAATCGGAGTTAAAGAAGTCTCATACTGATCATTTCATCACTTTTAATGACTCAGACTTAGAAGGAGCACATGTTCCTCATCAAGATTCACTTGTCATTAGCGCAGGGATCGGTGACCCATGCTATAATGTTAAGAGAATTTTGATTGACAATTGGAGTTCTGTTAATGTCTTATTTTATTCCACATTTCTTAACATGGGTCTAGTTAGGGAAAAGCTCTAACCCGCTACAGGACCATTGTACGGGTTTGATAATCGTCTTGTGCGAATAGATGGGATAATCACCCTTCCTGTTGTCCTTGGTGAATTTTCTCGACAAGTGGCTCATTTAATCTAATTCATGGTGGTCAAGTCAGATTCAGCATATAATGTTATCTTTGGAAGGCCCCTCCAATCAATTTTCAGTGCAGTCACTTCAGTATCTCATCTTAAGATGAAATTTTCAACCCCTGTTGGAGTTGGAGTGATCTGTGAAAATCAACAAATAATACAATCATGTTATCTCAAACAAGATCAACCACGCTCTTCTGTGACCTTCAGCATCGAAGATTTTAATTTTTGAGATGAAGAAGTATCCCAGAAAGCTTCACTTGTAGAAGATTTGCTCTCTGTTGCATTATCAGATGACCAACCACTATGAACAGTGCAAGTGGGATCTTTGCTCTCAGGCGAACAAAAGAAAAAATACACAGACTTCTTGCGCAGAAATCAAGACATCTTTGCTTGGAGTCCGACAGATATGCCGGGGGTCGACCCCAATGTAACCATGCACTCCCTCAAGATTGATACAACATTCAAACCAATCATCCAAAAGAAATGGAGTTTTGTACCTAATCGTCTCCAGGCTATTGAACAAGAAGTTAACAAGCTCATAGAAGCAGGATTAATACGAGAGGTACATTACCCTACATGGCTAGCAAATGTTGTCATGGTTAAGAAAATAAATGGAACATGAAGAATGTGTATTGATTACGTTGACCTTAACAAGGCTTGCTCGAAAGATAGTTTCCTTTTCCTCGAATTGATCAATTAGTTGATGCTACGTCTGTACATCAAATGCTCAGTTTTTTGGATGCTTACTTTGGTTACAACCAAATAAAAATGAATGCAACAGATGAAGAAGCTACAACATTTCAAACATATAAAGGTTTATACTATTATCAAGTTATGCCAACAACAAACACAACAACAACAACAATAAGCCTTAATCCCACTAGGTGGGGTCGGTTACATGAATCCTTCGTCTCCATTGTGTCCTATTATGTGTCAATTCTCATTTAATTCAAGTAAACTAAGATCATTTTTTATACATCTTAACCAAGTCTTTTTAGGTCTACCTCTACCTTTCTTAACATAAGGTAAATCTAATGCATCTACTCTAATCTAATTGTCATCGGATGGCGATGCTTTATGTGGCCAAACCATCTAAGGCGACTCTCCCTAATCTTATCTACCACCTGGAGCTACTCCAACTTTTCCCGAACATACTCATTTTGCATTCTATCTCTAAGAGTAAAGCCACTCATCCACTGAGCATCCTCATCTCGTAACACTTAACTTAGTCTTATGCTTCTTTTATTGGCCAACATTCTACGCACCATAAGTCATTGCGGTCTTACCACCATCTTATAAAATTTTCCCTTAAGTTTAAGTGGAACTTTTCTATCACATAATAGGCCAGATGCATTCCTCCACTTCAATCATCCAACTTGAATTCTACTAATAACACTCCATCTATTTCACCATCATTTTGAACAATAGAACCTAAATATCTGAATCGCTCACTCTTATTAATGACTTGATTGCCTAAAGTCACAACACTATCACTAAAACTTCTACAACTAAAATTACACTCCATATATTCAGTTTTAGATCTACTTAAACGAAAACCTTTAGACTCTAAAGTTGACCTCCATAATTTAAGTTTCTGTTGGACTCCCTCTCTAGCCTTATCAACAAGAAGAATGTCATCAGCAAAAAGAATACACCAAGGTACATATTCTTGTAAATGCCTTGTAAGAACATCCATAACTAAAGTAAAAAGATAAGGGCTTAATGTTGATCCTTGATGTAATCCAACTGAAATAGGAAAATATTTTGTCAATCCTCCTTGTGTTTGGACACAAGTACTCTAGTATACATATCCTTAATGACTTGAATATAACCAATATTAACTCCTTTATGTTCTAGAACTCTCCAAAGAACATCTCTTGAGACTTTATCATAAGCTTTCTCTAAATCAATAAATATCATATGTAGATCCTTCTTACTTTCTCTATGCTTCTCCATCAAACCTCTTAACAAATGTATAGCATTCATAGTAGATCTACCTGACATGAAACTAAATTGATTGTGATAAACTTTTATATCACATCGTAACCTATGCTCAATTACTCTCTCCCATAATTTTAATGTATGACACATTAACTTAATACCAAGTTATGTCATTTGGATTAAAAAATATTGGTATTACCTATCAACGCCTTATGAATAAGATTTTTAAAGACCTATTATGCCTCACAATGGAGGTATATGTGGATGACATGTTAGTGAAAAGCTTGAAAGAATCACAAAGATATTCTCTAACCTCCTCCTAGAAGATAAGCTTTAAACTTCTCTTCGACGATCAAGTGTGCTTTTGGGGTTACGTTAGAAAAATTTCTTGGATTCATGGTAACCCACCGTGGGATAGAGGACAACCTCGAAAAAAAATTATAGCTCTCAAAGATATGACTCCTCCGAAGAATATCAAAGAAGTTCAATGTTTGAATGGACGAATTGCTGCGTTATCCTGCTTCCTAGCCCGTTCTAGGGATAAATACCTATCAGTCTTTAAAATATTAAAGGGAGCTAAAAATAATAAATTTTAATGGACTGGTAAATGTCTGTATGCTTTTGAGCAGCTAAGGGAGTATTTAGCATCTCCACCCCTACTATCCAAGTCTATTTAAGGAGAGATGTTATAATTATATCTCGCAGTCTCTTCCCACATGATAAGGTCAGTTTTAGTGTGAGAAGAAAAAGGGGCGACCAATTTATTATGTTAGCAAAATTCTCTCTGATATAGAAAGTCATTATCCACTTGCCGATAAGGTGGCTCTGACTTTAGTTTTTTCAGCGCAAAAATTATGTTCATACTTCCAAACTCACACTATCGGCGTTTACACTTATTTACCATTAAGGGTCATCCGAAATCCGAGAGGTTAATCAAGTGGTTCAGTGAATTGGGAGAGTTTGATATAAATTTTCTACCTACTATAAAGTCTCAAGTACTCACACTTTATAGTGGAATGCTTTACCCAACTCTAGAGGAGCTATCTACATGCCTTTCGTCTCCTCAATGGACCTCATGTTGATGGAGCTTGAAGTATCGGTCTTTGGTGTAGGAATCTTACTTATTTCCCCAGTGAGAATACATTAGAGTATGAACTTACTTTACGCAATAATAATGGCTAAATATGAGGCTCTCATGGTAGGGTTGAGACTTCATTTCTCTGAAGCTCAAGACTTAGTGATCCATACTGACTCTCAATTTGTCGCCTCCCAAGTTGAGGAAAACTTTAGTACTCATAATCCTCAGCATGCACAATACCTCCACTTGGTGAAGTCTCTTCTTGCCCTTTTCAAGACACATCAAATCATTCACATACTGTGAGAGAAGAATACTATGACACTCTCATAAGCTTGTTATCTGCTACTAGGGATCTATTTAAGAAGACATGTTGAAGAAATATATTTTCTAGTATCCAAGGGTCATGGGTAATTCAAGCAATTAATGAGATAAAGGAACATTAGTGGATGGATCCCATCTGTCTTTTCTGAAGGAACCCTTCATGAAGACCCAACTTCGCAACTTCGTCTCAAGACAAGCTTCAAACTTTTACTATTATTGGGTGAATTATACAAATGAGCTTTCTGGGCCGTACCTCAAATGCCTCTCTCACCTTAGAGGGCCATTAAGAGAGGTTCACTCGAGGGATATGTGGAGAACACACAGGAGGAAGGCGTAAAAATTATAAGGCAAGGATTCTATTGGCCTATGAAGAAACAAGATGCCTTGGAGTTCACAAAAAAATGTGCAAGTTGTCAGTTGCACTCTAACCTCCCTCACATGCCGCATACAGAGCTCTCATCCATTCAAAGCCCGTGGCCTTTTGCTCAGTGGAGAATTGATATCATGGAACCTTTTCAGATTGCATCTGGGCAATGAAAGTTTATCATTTTAGCCGTCGACTACTTCACTAAATGGGTGAAAGCCGAACCACTCGCGAAAATCATGAAGATAAATGCTAAATAATTTATTTAGAAAAATATAATGTATATTGGTCTTCTTCCAAAGATCATCACGACAATGGAACCCAATTTACTAGAAAATCTTCGTCCTTTTGCAAAGATCTTCACATTCGGCTACATACGGTACGTACATCCTCAAATAAATGGACGCTGAAAACTGAGTTATACTCAAAGGACTAAAAACACGTCTTGAGAAGGCTGGGGGGTAATGAGTTGATGAGCTCTCTAATGTTCTTTGGGCTTACTGTACTACATCACGCACCCCGACTGGTGAGACACTATATAACTTGTGTTTTGGCACAGAAGTTATTATACCAGTAGATATCAGGGTTCCAAGTCCTAGAGTTCAATTATTCGATCATGATGGTAATGAAGAAAAACTCAAAGACGGACTGCTCCCCAAAACCATTGATGGCCCTACTTGCTTCCTATTATCAAAGGGTAGCTCGTCACTTCAATAGAAGAGTAAAATCTCGCCCCATATATGTCGGTGACTTGGTCCTGTGAAGTCTCGAAGTTGTAGGCAAATGCCCTCAACGCAATAAACTCTCACATCTATAGTTATGGTAAAGCCAAGAACATTCAAGCTCAAGGATCCAGACGGAAAAACTTTACCTCAAACTTGGAACACTAAGAATCTCCGAAAATATTATCAATAATTCCTACTACATAACTATTGCAACTTTTACTTTGTCTCGTTTGTCATTTCCTCTTCATGTAGCCGACCCCACTTAGTGGGATAAAGACTTGTTGTTGTTGTCATCATTTCCTCTTGAAACTCATATCTGTGTTAAAATCGTCTTATGATTGTATTACCGAACTTATCAGAGTAATGTATTTATAGCTTTTTTCTTACAAGCTTGTTTCTTCTTCATTTAATCCTCCCACTTGAGAAATATGCAACTCACGTTGTATCTCAATTAAAGCATAATCAATCTCAAGGGGACTTGATCGGACCTCTTTCATATATGTAAGAAGTCAAGTAACACTTTGGCTGATACCTAGGATAGGTCCAAAGGTCCTTGGTGGACATTCTGTGACCTCTTCCATACAGGTTAACGTCATCTAATACTTTGGCTGATACCTAGGATATGTCAAAAGGTCTTTGGTGGACATCCCACGACCTCTTCCGTACAGGTTAACGTCATCAAGTAACGCTTTGACAAACAACCTCAAATAGGTTAATAATCCTCAATGGATTCAATTCAACCTCATCCGTACAGGTTAGGATCATCGAATAATATTTCGACCAATTACCCCGGATATGCAAAAACCAAACAGAGTATATTATCTAAAAAAAATTGACAGCATTAACATGATGATATAAGAAAGAATCAAGATTTTGATACACACTAATAATAATACATAAAAAATGCACCCTCAAGTGATGCTACATCATATCAGTTGGTGATATCAACATCCTCCTCACTAGTAAGAGATGCTCCCTTGGACTCACTCTCAACTCCTTCATCTCTTAAATCTGACGAAGAGTCTTCAGACACTTGGATGGGAGATAAATCTTCAACACTAGCTCTGGTCTTGCGATGCACTAAGCGGATTCCTTTTAGGAACCCTCGGATGAAGCCCTCCTCTAAACATTGGTGCTCCAAGTCCTTCACTTCAACATCAAGAATATGATTACGAGCTTCCTGAACATGGTATTCAATTATACCGCGATAAGTTAGAGAGCTCTTAAAGTCTTCCACTACCTTCAAAGAGATTTCATTTGCTTCCGCTTCTGACATTATATGCTCTTTCTTAGAAAGACGATCCTGTAATACTTTTTTCTCCAATTCGAGCTATTCTCTCCGCGTCTTGAGTCTTTTCTCTTTCAGTCTCGTCCTTACCTCAATCGACTCATCACGAGTGCGCTCCTCCGACACTAGAGAAAGACAAGTCGACATGTTCGCTAGCTTCGGTTCGCTCTCGGTGATCCTCCAAAGCTGCCACTTCTTTGGCCTTAATGCTCATCTTTCGCTCATACTCGCCTTGCACATATTTTACTTTCACAAATTCAGTATTCCACTCATCTAAAGCGACACCCAAATGAGTCATCTACTCTAATGTTTGAGTTACCTATAAAAAATAAAAAAAATAAAAAATAAAAAAATCATCATAAATATTACACAAAGGAAAAGAAGAAAAGAAGGAGGAGAAGACAACGTACCAATTCATCTGTCGTTGACATCCAATGCATATGTGATTTAACACCTCTTCAGGAATGTGTGGCTTAAACTCCCCATCATGAGTTGAAGCTAAATTCTCAGGAGAGGCGAACATCTTCTTATATCGTGTCACTCCCGACATGTCTTATTTTTCTATAAAGATGAAGCATTGCTACCACCATGATTTCTTAACGGGCTTCTTGAGAGAACCCTGTGAGTATGAGGAGACTTTTCATCACCTTTACTTGACCTCTTCAACGGAAGAGCATGAGATCTTCCTTCCTGGATGGAAAGGCCAACCTTGAACATCCTATATTCAACTATATATTTTAACTCATGTTTAGCTTTCTACATCGAAATATTAAGAGTTGCTAAGATGTCATTCTCCATCATCAAATGGATGCGGAAGGTCATTCAATCTTCCCCATCTCTAGGGGAGACCCACTCATTTTTCATAAAAAGAATCCATTAGACCAATTTTTAGAGGCGGATCCGTGCTAAAATTCTATCCAATTCTTTATAGCAGATAAGAAACCGTCCTTGAGCATCACATGTGAATCTACACATTGACAATAAGTATTTGATATTCAAAGTAACACCGCTCTGAAGAAGCCGGCGATGACCACTAAAGCCGAAATAAAATTGTGACAAAGCTACATACATATTTTGAAGATCTCAATTTCGGGGAGCAAAGAATCGCGGTCAGGCATGAAGAATCATCTCAGAAATAGTGAAGTATCCTGACGGAGGTGAATGAGCTCGATCAGACCTCTTGATAACAATAGCCACCAACTCATTAGGAAAATAAAATTTTCTACGGAACACCATTAAACTATCTGATGTGACAAGGGATGATATATCGTCTGTAGCTGTCACGCTATGAGTTTTCCTCCAGCCATCACCCTGTGAAAATACATAATGAATAAGTAAAGAAAGGGAGAAATGATAAAAATCTGAAAATTTTGTGAAGCTACTCACTCACTCATACCGACCCGCTCATGGACAGGCTAGAATTTTTTCGCTGATCGACAAAAGGATATGCATATATGTGAGATAAAAAAAAAAGGGGGAGAGAGACAGAAAAACTATTCCTCCCCAATGATGCTCTGAAATTACCTGCCAAATTTTTTGAGTTGTTCAAATGACGGCACTAATTCTGCTTCTCAACTTGCAATTATCGACCATTGAACCATCCATCAAAGTTTGAAGAAATCCAATTTCTCACTTCTGAGTCTTGATCGCCTCAAACCCGGTCGGTCAGCGAGGTCGGTTGACACCTCTTTCGGGAGTCTTGCCATATGAACTTCTGGTCTTGATCGCGGTCATTCGATGAGGTCGTTGACACCTCTTTCGAGGGAAAACCTTTTCATATGAACTACAGTCTTAATTACTGTAAAAGTCGGCGAGGTTGGTTTACTTCTTTCAAAGATGAACTTGGTTGATTGCCTCCAAACCCGGTTGGTCCGACGAGATCAGTTGACACCTCTTTCGAGAGAAAGCTGGAGTCTTGCCGTATGAACTACGAGTCTTGATCATCTTCAAACCCGGTCGGTCTGACGAGGTCAGTTGACACTTCTTTCAATGAAAAATTGGAGCCTTGTCGTATGAACTACGGGTCTTGATCGCCTCCGAATGACATTCACTCAAGAAAAAGAGAAATGCTAGAGCATTGAAGAAGTGTGTCTTCTCCCTTGGCCATAGGGGGGTTTTTATAGACCACAGGGACAAGGGTAAAATCATCAAAAGCGCCACGCAAAAATTGCCTCAAGCTGGTTTGCTGTGGACAGCGTGCCAGCCATCTTAACCGCCGTGGGTGGTATGCCTGACAGGTGGCTAATACCGAATATAGGGCGCATGGGCGCTAACGCGGCCCTGTCTGACCCTGCATGCGTACGACCGACCCATGACCAGGTCGATCGAGTGATGCCCATGACCATACCAGTGAGCCATGACGCATCATATGGCATGCCGTACTCCCAGTTCAGTGCCAGCGCCATATGTTACCGAAATCTTGCATACATCGCGCTGCTTTTACATACGTGATAATAATCTTGTGCTCCCATGAAGATATGTTCTATCAAAATATATGGTTAATGGAATTACAAATTTGTTGAAGAATTTACTATTTTCAAGTATATGTCATATATATTTTTGGATGATTGAGATAATGTCATCCAAAAATAGGAGGACAACTGATATGACACTGAAAATTTTACTAGTTGAAGTGTGAATCTTGATGTTAAAAGCAAACTGATCCGAAGTTGAAATTGGTCGAGATCGAGCACTTAAAATATCATTAGCAACTTTGGGATATCGGTTAAATCCCTAAATAACCCTCAAACATGGATAGTTAAATCGAACGTCTCGACGAGCCGGATCTAACAAGCTCAAGATCTTAAAATTCTGACTTCATTTGAGCATTCAAATATTTAAAATACATCAAATGATCAAAAGGATTATTTTAGCGTCAGATGAGTGGAATTAGTTTTGCATGTATTCTGAGACGTCAATATAAATAGTCCCTCATTCCTCATATAAGGGGAGGAAAAGCAAGAGGGAGGAGAGAGCTCTAAAGCTTGAAGATCCTCCAAGCACAATCGTTACCACTCGTCGATTGGTCGACCACGCCATGCGCCCGATCCTCGCCGTCGTCAATCTTTGTGGGTCTCCATTATGGCGACCTTGTCAATCGTTGTTCATTGTTCATCATCCTATCTTATTACTTTATTTGACAGCCATTTGTCATTCGTACAGTTATTCTTTCTCATATACAATTCTGTAATCCCATTATCGGGAAGATTTTGTACTCTGAAACAGATACATAGTGGATCATTTTTACTGGGTTAGGCCTCGTGATTTTTCCCTCTTTTCCTGGTTTTTCACATTAAAATTCTAGAGTTTTCTTGTTCACTCTTTAAATACATGTGCGTGTGCTGGATTTCATAACAAGGCTAAGGCATAAACTTTCACTCTACCACAATTGGTTTTCTAGCACGCAACAACACTAAAATTTAACTTTCTGGCGAATTCCAATTGCATTAGATCACTTTGAAAATTTACTTTGCATCGTGTTAAACGTAAAAAAAATATGAAACTCTTGTATTTACTTTAACTTTACTTTGCTTTCAAATCAAATAACCCCTTAAATAAAATAATGATAATGCTATTTTTAATATTATAATAAAATATAAGATGTTATTTAAGTAAATATAAAAATTTATGTATTATATATGTAAATACAAATAAAGTTAAAAAGAAGAGAAGAAAGTAAATTTTTAATGATTAAATTAAATTCTAATCAAATTTATTGTTTTAAAAAAATTTTATATACATAATTTAGTTATAAAAATATTTTAATGGAATTATTTTTGGGTGATTTAATTTCATTTTAAAGGTAGTGGTTTGAATATAAAAATAAATAAATAAATATATAATATTTTAATTATTAAAATATTTGAGGATTGATTTAAAAATTTGCATAATATTAAAAATTATTAAATATTAATAAATTAAGATGTATTTTATTGTTCAAATAAGTCCTAATTGATTTTAACGATACTTTTACGAGTATATAAAAGTAATCAATTAATTTTTCAACCCTACAATTGTAATTATATTTATTGTTTATCAATAATATAGTAAAAATTGCATAATATCGATAACTTGAATAAATAATTTTAATTTATGTAAAATCTAATTAATAATGGCTTAGCCTCCATAAACATGTCAAAATAGTCATTAATTGATACACCTCACTATCATTTATGAAATGTTGGTTGATCATCAACATATATCAAGAACTAAAAATTGAATTGTATTAATTAATCTCTCTATCTTCAATGGATTCTTCAAATTTAATGGTTTACTACTCTTAGTTCTCAAGCTGATAATGAGGGAAGGCACTCTTATTTGACTATTTGTCTCATCATAATAGCACTTTCATTAACAGAGGTGGTGATAAGAAATCATAATCCTAAGAAAGAAAGAAGGTCCTTTTTTCCATTTTTTTCTAACCTAAGGTCTCTATTAGCATTTTCAATAACTTCAAATATACTCTATCTTTAACTTATGTTTTTATGAATAAGGCAACCATCCACAAGCATGACAAAGGCATCTAAGTGATCATTTGATGAGAGAAATTATTACGTGCGGAGTCCAGACTGTTCGGATTACTGTATATTAGTTGTATATATGTTGTGCACATATAAATAGTTGTTGTATACTCGCTCGTGTATATATACACATTGTATACACTGTTGCTACGAACTTTATGCACAACATGTACACAGTTGAAAGGGATTAAGATTCTCTTTAATTATTTGGATAACCATAACACACTAATTATAATAATTGAAAATTAATTATATGATTGAGAATATTAACTGTATGTGATATAGTTATCATGATAATTAGAGATTATTCATTGTTAACAAAGATGTGCCTGGATTATCATTCTAAGCATCATCTATTAATACTTTTAAAATGGACATAAATTAATCAAGATAAGCTGAGTTATCACTTTAAGCTAGATTAATTAATTGAGTTCTAGTTGATATAAATTCTAGGAGGTAGAGATCATTCTTCCTTCTATTTTAAATTTTATCAAAAAATTTTATTAGTGATATTGTCTTTAATTTTTAAATTCAAATGAAGAAATAATCGGTTAGATTATCTAATCCCAACTAATTAATCTAATCATAGTGTTTAAAGGGATACAAGACACTTGGTTGAATGTTGAAACCATAGATTAATAAATTAGAAAAATTTAAGACCTCATTTGAAATAATTTTTTAATTATTTATGTGATAGTAAAATTTAAAAAAAAAAATACTTTCATCAATTAAATGTCTATTTTTTATTTTATTTTTCAAAACTTATATCAAAAAGCTATTTTATGGTAAAACACTACAAAGATATTTGTTTGAAGAAAATAATATTAAATAATAAATGTAGAAAAATATGTCTCAATACATGAATTCATTGTGAAACTATTGTTAAAAACAAGAGCTTTTTCAAATTATTATGTTATTATAAACTTTTTTAAAAAATTAGATATTACTATTTTTTATTTTTTATTTTTGTAATTATCACATTCTAAAGATTAAATAGAAATAAAGCATCTATTCACTCCAAATGTACCATTTTACAATTTTTAGAATAACTAAATATTATAATTTAAAATAATGATATCCTGAATCCAAATCATATTCTCACATTTAAATTTTCGAACATACGACAATTAATTAATAATAATAGAGTTAATTAATCCGTTTTGTTTTATAGCAAAAAAAAGGTTTAAGTTGAACTTTAATGCCAAATGGAGTCATATAAGGGTAAAGTACGTAGAATATACAGTTAAACTATTATATTTATTTATTAATACTATTTTAATGCATCTAATAATATATTAATAGCTTCATTAAATTAAATTATTTTTTGTATGAAATGAAAGTTGAAGAGGTGATAATATTTTTTAATTACTTTGCAACCTTATAAAAATCACAAAAAAATGGTTAGTCAAATTCAATTTAAGATAAATTTTCTATTAGCGCGTTTTTTAAAAAAAAATTATATATTTTTATTAGAATTATTTTAAAATCATGATTTGACATTTTATAATTTAAATAATATCTTAATGGGAGATTTGCATGCATATCACATCATTCTTATATTTTATATATTTAATATCTAAACTTTCACATTTATTTATATAATACTTTAGTGTTATAATTATATCAAAATATGTATTTCTCTTTAGAAAAAATTAAAATTATTATATTTTTATGCGATATTAAAAAGATTTATGTGCTAAGAAGTCAAGCTCAAGTCACACCGACTCGACTTATTAGCTCGCTACTTAAAAAAATATTAAAATATATAATAGTTAAAAATATTTAAAAATTATATATCATTCTCCCATATCAAGTAATTTATTATTATTTTATTTTTAATTTATTAATTTTATTATTATTTTTATTATAATAATTATTTGAATCATAATATTTTATATCTTTCATATTAAATGAGTGGACTCATGATCGGGCTCGAACTCATAAAATAAAGCTTGAGCTTGACCTCAAAATTGATAAATTAATCAAACTCAAGTTCAAGCCAAGTGTGAATCGAGCTCAGCTCGACTCGTTTATACCACTATGTGGAGCTAATGTAGCAATTTTTTGTTACATATATAATGTTTTTTTTTTAATATAAAGCACTTGAATATCAAGGCTAATTTGCCAAACTTTATTATTGTATCATAATTTAGGCAGTTATATAATTTAGAGAGATTTACATATATAACACATAAGTTTTAATAATTAATAATTATGTATGTATCAATTAAATTAAAATTAATTTTTTTATTAAATAATTATGTAAAAATATTGACATTTTCAAGGAAAGAAAAAAAAAAGGAAACTTCATAAAGTCTGTCCAAAATAAAGAACACATTTATTTATAAAGTGATCCCTGCAGATATATATATTTTAATGAAAATAAAATGAATATTTTGATATATTTTAGGCGTTAGTCAAAGTCATTCTATATTTAAATATTATAAAATCGCATTAAACAAAAAAAAAATCTCTTCATGAAAGCTTTCCTGATTTACTATTTCATACCTTCGTATTTAAACTATTGAATGTTTCAGATAGTAATTCCCTTAATTATCTATAAAATAAATTCTAAACATAGTTATATTATGAGAAAAAAAAATCAAAAAGTAAAAAATAATGCCAAATAGAATCTTAGCCCATTCCATGCGCAAGAAAAAAAAAAGGTATGATTTAAAGTATTATAGGTTGATACATGTTGTCTTAGAGAGAGAGAGAGAGAGAGAGAGAGGCCATTTGGGGGTGGCGATGTGTTCACGCTGATGCGGTGCCTCATTGTAATACAGTGTCGTTATTGTCGTTTGAGTGCTGTGTTTAAGACCGTGCATAATTAGATTTAAACCGAAAATTTGATTAAAACGATCTGAAATTTTAAAATTGGATCGATTTTTTAATTTTATTTTAAATTTTAGATTTAATTTTAGGTAAATTCGGTTTTTGGATTATGAATCGGATTTAAAAATTTATAATCTAAAAAAATCGAAAATCCGAAATTTAGCGGCTTAGCCGATTAGTCCGTCCTGAGTCCCGACTCGGCGACTCCCATGACCCTGTCTGTCCGTGCCCCGCAGTCCACCTATGCCCCATGCAAAAAATAGAAATCGGATATTACAAATCCTAGGCTAGGGACAAACCCAAAAGAGATTAGGGAGGCGAAATATCAAAGCAAAAGCAAATCCGTGACTGGTTCTCTACCAATTCTCTTGACTTATTCAACTCAAGCACTTCAATTTATTTTTTCATGCATGTCCCAAATAAACCCTAAATATTATTTTGATTAACCAAAACTTAATTTTTATTTAATGCAAAAAATTGATAGCTTTGTTATATACTTTATATAGTACTCTTAAAGCATATTAATTTTGATTCGAATAAAAAAATTGATTGGAATAAAGTTTGGCGCAATGTGCCATATGAATTCAGACAAAGAGAGAGTTCATAGACGTAATTATTTTTAAAAGGGTTTATCAACCGTTGATTATTAATTAATGTTTAATTCGGCTGAATTCGAGATCACTATCTATTGAATATCATAGGTTGAAAAAAAATATATAAAATAGTTATGTGATATTATGTTTTTTTTTTAAATATAGATTAATGATTTGATATTATATATTAGTGCAAAATGGATTAAACTATTGCTATATATGTGAGAGCTGCAGAGATTAAAGAGCTGTTTGGGATCATTTTTATTTTTATTTTATTTTATTTATGTTTTGATTTGAAGTAAAATATATTTGATGATAATAATTATTTTCAAAAAAAATAAAAACATTCTAAAGTTATTTTGAGTGTTTTTTTTAAATAATGTGATTTATTTTTAAAAATAAAAATTTTAAAAATAGTAAAAGACTATTTGGGATCATTTTGATTTTTAATTTTTTATCTTATATTTTATTTTAAAATAAATCATATTTAATAATAAGAATTATTTTTTGATAACATTCAAAACATCTAAAAGTTATTCTAAGTATTTTTAAAATAATAATATTTTTAAAAATAAAAATATTTGAAATATATAATAAATAAATATATATTTAAAAATAAAAAATGATCTCAAATAAACCTTAAGTTTTTTATTTTAATATTACATGAAAATTTAGCAACATATAATGATTAGATAAGACTCATAAGTGGCACAAACTTTTTTACTTAAGAAAGTCTTAAAAAAATATAATTCAAGCCCACTTTAAATATTTTTATTATATAGGTTAAAAATTATAATGAAATACTTTTATTTATCACTAAAGAAGGAAAAAAAATATAAAACATTAAATAATAGAGTTGTATTAAAGCTGTACTTATACTTTGCTAGCCATTAGCAATATTATTTGATAAAAAAATATCACATCAAAGGTAATACCAACATTAATATATATGTATATATATATATATAGAGAGAGAGAGAGAGAGAGTGAAGAATTTAATAATTGAATATAATTCTTGTTGTGTATTAGAAAACTTGTAGCATTAATTTGATTGCGATTATTTGTGGCGGTCGGCGTCTGATTGGCGGCGTCGGCAATGATGATGATGTGACTTCAAACTTATAGTTTTCTTAAAGTTTTATCTCAGTTGAGCTCATCTATGAGAATGTGGCCATATTTATAGAATTACGAGAGAGATATTTTTTGGTGATTAGCAAAATCAAACACTCTATCGAGCGGTTTATCGATTCGTTGGTAGATAATTTTTTGGTAATTTGGCCATTCAAATGGCGCGATTTTAGTGATCTTACTCGTTGGATTAGATGCTTGCCTCTTGATTCGATTATAAACACGTCAAATTTGTAAGTCAGCATCCATTCGTATTTCTAAATTTTTATAGGTAACTTTTGGACTTGATTTGAGGTCATTTGAGCTCGATTTAACCTGGTTATAATATTATTAGACTCATCTCACTCAGTCATTTAATTTGATTATATATATATATATATGCTTTAACTTGATATTCGTGCTTGATTTATAAATTTTAAAGAGTATATCAAATCTCAAAAAATAAAATAAAATAAAATATATGATGATCAGGGTCTGAGAAAAGTAAATTTGAAATAATAGTTTTAAATCACTCAAAAATTAAACTAATAGATTAGTACATGACATAGTTGAAAACGATTAATGCCAGAAATGGGATCCACGAGGAATCAAAATGCAGCCTATTATAAAAGAAACTGTCAAAGGTGTTGTTCTTTTGCTTGATGTTTTTGATTAGTTGGCCAATGCCGTACGATCATTCCTTAGATCCCCTTCATAGATTGTCTTAAAATTCGTTAACAAAAGTCAAATTTTTTTTTCTTCATTGAATTATAAAAATTTAAACATAATTTTTGGCTAATATTTGATGATAATAATAATCAGAAAAAAAACATATAACAAATTTAATCTATTATATATATATATATCGAGCTTCATCGAGAAGATCTCACCTATAAGATCCACCGTCTCTTCTGTATATCTAACGTTTAGATTTCTTCTTCCAGCTTTTCTAAGAGACCACATCTTCTTCACCATGCAAGGTGCAGAGAACCAAACAAGGCAATGGCTCTGGGCAAGAAGAAAATTCTCAGATAGCCCAATCAACTCATTAAGGACTGCTCCATCTTCTTCATCCTTCACTTTTGACTCATATAAAGAGCTAAACTGTTCAAAATTCTCTTTGGCCGCCGACGACCCGTGGAGCTTATTGCTGCTGAAATCCTACGACTGCAGCTTCTGTGGACGCGAGTTCCAGTCGGCTCAAGCTCTCGGAGGCCACATGAACGTTCACCGTGTCGACCGGGCGAAGATGAGATTAGCTTCAGAATCCAATCTCAAGCCTTCTACTTCTTTGGAGTGTAAAACTAACCCCAATTCTTCCTCTAGTTATTCGCAGTCAAGTGAAGAGAACTGCAGCAAGACTTTCTTAGTAGAATCTGGATCAATGGATCTGAAGTTGGGAAGAGACAGATGGAAAGCGGAGGAGATGGACTATAGCAAAAGAAAAGAGTTTTGTGTTGGATATGATATAGTTAGCAACAAGAAGCAGAAGAAGACTGCTGATCTGATGTTGGCTTTAAGTTTTACGAGCTATGAAGGTGAAATGGAAATTTGTAAACCTGATCAGGTAAAGAAACTTGTTTCGATCGAGGCTGAAGAATTGGATCTTGAGCTAAGGCTTGGAGATCCTCCAAAACTGAAGCAGATCAGTTGCAACGTAGTTGTGATTGAATAGCTGAACTACATTTATTTATTTATTTCCTTGTTCAGCGTAAATTTAGCTACTTATCTATGCATTTTTTAAAGAGTGTTTTTTATTGTTTTATACAATTTTGAATTAAGTTACGCTGTTCTATTATTCATCTAGCAAAATAATCTCGATCAATCTTCAACTACTAAACCTATTGCACACACAAGCATCATAACGTTAATATCTCCAACGTCAGCAATTAGCCCTAGAAATAAAGCATGGGAATGTTTGAAAGAATTGAAGACTTATAAATGAAGGTTGCCGAAATATAATAAGTAATTATAAGATGATATGATTTAGTAATATTAAATCTGAAATTTAGCGTAATATGTAATGCTAATCTTTTGTCCAAATTTTTAAAACTGGCTGCAGGCTAAAGCCCTTCTATTGTTTGTTCCTCAAGAACCTAACAAGAACTCAACCTCTATTAGCCCATCTATGTGACTATTCATTGAATTACTTCAAATTGATTTCCAAGCTTGTTCCCCATCTTCTATTTACTTTTTATTGTTACGCATAAAAATTGGCAATTTTTTTAAATTAAGTATCATTAGAATATTAATTACATTATTAAGTATTGATAAAAAAAATTTAATATAGGTATATATCTCAACTAGTGGCTGCTTCTTCACGTCGATTATGGCGTGGGTACTTCGTTAGATCGGTCGCCCCTTAGTGGGCTATAACTTCAGATGTTTATTTTTTTTTACATAATTAAGAATAGGACTTTTAGCTCTTGCCTCAATTGAGTTTATGCCTTTAGGTCTTGCTCAATTCAAAGAAGTTTAGCTTATGCCTCAATTAGGTTAGATTAAGTTAGCTATAGGTATACGTTTTAATTGAGCTGCTTTCTTTCATTTGATCATCCATGCCTATTCTAAAACTTCCTTATTTTTGGGATCCATTCTTTATTCAATTGCACCTTATGGGAGGTTTCACAACAATGTCAAAAACGAACTTTTTTATTTACAAGTTTTCATTCCAAGAAGTGAGTACAAATATTTACATAAATTGATGATACATAAATAAAAATGAAATAGATAAGAACAAATGTAGTACAAACGCACAAATAAACTATCATAAACATCTAACGCCTCCGGGGTCTGCGTGGAATCGCACCTCACTGTGTGTCGTGGAGTGCGGGATGGGCGATCCGCGGTGATGGTGGCCCTCAATGCAGAGATCTACTACGATCTGCGTCGGATAGTCTGGAAGATAGGTGGGTCGTGACTCATATGTAGGCGATATGTAGAAGGACTGGATCGATATATAGATGGACTGGATCGACATAATTAGATGGCCCGCTCCTCAATCATGGTGTGCGACACCCCTCAGCAGACGATCCATAATATGTGTCCCCAGATATATCTGCAGCGACCCAGCCTCTATCGATGCATTCTTGTAGCTCGTGCTTTCATCCACAAGTATGGTGAAAGATGTCAGTCGTAGAGATGTGCTCGACACGAAAAATAGTATGTAAAATTAGCCTCTCGCAACATATTGAATTCAAATGAATACTTATGTTAGAACTTACATAAATACGCTCCACTGGTGCTCTGACATAGTAAGTGGTCAGAAGATCTGTCGAGCGATGTAAATACAAAGCCGATAGATATGTCGGTGTGTCATCCATGTCATCCTCAAAGCCCTCGAAGAGGTAATCCCTCCGCCTCTCCCAAGCGGCAATGTGCGAGTGGTGGTAGTCAACCTAGTCGACATCCGCTTTACCCCGATCATCGACCCTGTTGAAATTAGGGTTAATTAGGGCTACATCTACTCTGGGAATTAGGCCGAACTGGCGCAACACTCGATCTGGTAAATTCCACTCAACCCTCTTCCAGCTGATCAGAGGGACTCGTGATAACCATATATCAGAGCTTGTTGAGCATGTATGTGAGGCGATGTATGACACCTTTCGATTTCGACTCTAGATCCACATAGTAAAAATTATGTTAAATTAGAATATGCATTATAGATATCTGAACTGAAATGTTATTTGCAAGTCCAACTTGAGTATGCTGCAAGTCATCTAGCTCAGTTCTATATACTGACACATGTGGAGTCAACCTCTCACATGAATATACTCCCAAGACCATATCTAAAAGATGTGTATGCTCGACCATGTTGGCCTGGTAGCATAGTGACTTCTATAGGCTTGTGGGCCCACCCATAGCCATCATCTTGAATATATCCAGTCCTCAGTAGTAGAATCTAGGTGGACCTCTGATGTATCGGCGGTAAGAAACATCCAATAAAAAATAAAATGTAAGCACGTAGGTGCTGGAAAAACTCCTCAGTGCTCAAACGAGCGTACAACTCCCTGTAAAAGTCCACCTCAGCCACCTTAATGTCATGCATGCTTGCGCGTGTGCCTGGCCCATCCTGAATGTCGACCTGATGTGTGGACTGATCGGGTCATGATACATCACGTCTGATATGGGGTGTCGTCCTAACAACTCTTCGCAATAATTAGGCCAAGTGTCCCATCTCTTTCCCTCGCCATTCATGATTGTGCTAATGATAGGTGGCCCATCAACCCGTAGTCCCAAGATCATCGTCACATCCTAGAGTATCACAGTCATCTCACCAACAGCTAGGTGGAAGGTGTTGGTCTACGGAGACCATCTCTCAACTAGGGAAATCCGTAAATGATGATCTAGGAGGATGAAGCGAAGCTGGGTAACACTATAGGCCTATCGCCTCTAGCCCACTGATGAATTGTCTGCACGTGATAAACCACTCCTTCAGCATTAGCAAGTGTGACGCAGCCTCAAGTATGGTGCTTTGCAAAAAAAATAAAACAAATGATCTATCATTAAGCAAAATAAAAGGTAAGTAGACGTAACGTAGAAACATAAATGAAATATTACTAACAATATCAAGGTGAGCGACTCGATGCCATCCACGTAGAGAGGCTATGCTAGGATGAACCTTAGTAGGTGTCTGCTCCAACGGTGGGGTGGCCTCCGTAGCATGGCCACGTCGCCGACATTTAGGTGTTGGGCGGTGCTCCTCTGCCATCGTACCTGTTGAAAGAAACAAGTGCACAAATCTATATCAGACAGTTATAAATAATGAAATGGAAAAAAGTAGCGTAAATTAAACTAAAGGACTAGAGTATTGCAACCTAAATGGGAAATCTGAGTAACATCCTATAGGTAAAATCTAAACAGCATGAACTACACATATACATTATGCACTAAAGTATCCTCGATGTACCATCGACTATTAACATTGAGACACGATGACTGTAGTTGCCTGGCATAGTACATGTTCTACTAGTAATATTTTCATCCATTGTGTTTACGAATGCGCGTGTGCACGACCTTACGCAAAATTTGGTGGCTGTAATGCTATTAATCCATGCTTGCATTGAAAGATGGCCACTCAGAACGGTCAAGCAGTGTATGGAACTCATTAATGTATGCCAGCTTATACAGATGCAGTGTGTAGTAGTGTGATACACACGTGAGGTGGTTCAACAGTTTAAATCCCAGCGTAACAACTACATGTAGGCATGTCCAATGATATATGATCGTTTTGTTACAACTACAATTGTAAAGACCATTATCTAGCAAATCAACTCTGAATGATCGGCTAGACCTGTCAAAAACTTACATCTCACATGGGTTGATGTTCACAGGTTCAGGGAAATGTCTGGCCTCCCTTTCAGTACGCTGTAATATTATGGATATCCTTTGGGTAAAAATAGACAAGTTGACATCCTGTTGCTGAGTTGTAGTGGCTAGCCTTTTCATGAACAAAGCTACGAAGTTGTAGTAGATAACAGTGATTAGAACCTGAATCGGTAAACCACGAGCCCGTTTAAGGACACCATTAAAACACTCAGATGGATTAGTCGTCATTGTCCCATAATGCATACCACCATCGTGCACAAGTGACCATTTAATAGGGTCACACTCTACAAACCATCTATGAGCTTCTTCTTTCACATTTTTAATATCTAACATTAAGTGATTGAAATGACGGATATCATCAGTATTTTCTGCCAAATACATCTTCTCGCATAGAAATTCAACATCACCAATCCCCAATATATGTATTACCTTTTTAAAATTTTTACACAGATGACGCAAACAATGTCTGTGAGCTATCCATGAAAATACTTCTCTACATCCATGTAATAAACCAGCATGTTTATCAGATATTATGCACAGATACATCTAGCAGAGACAACGGGCAACATATCATGTAAGCATATCAAGAACCACAACCAGGAATCAATCGACTTGGACTCCACAACATCAAAGACTAGTGAAAATAACTCATTATTTCCATCGATTCCAACAACAGTTAATAATGTACCACGATACTTGTATAATAAAAAAGTACTATCTAAGCTTAGCACTTGTCGACAGCTACTCCATCCCATGATTGAAGGACCAAATGCTTAAAAGTCTCTGAAGCTACTTGTAGGCGAATTCAGAAGTACGGGTAAAATCTGATTCCATATAAAAACTTAGAGTCCGTAAGACTCTTCCCAAATAATACTTTTATTGTTACGCATCCAGCTTTCATGTGAAACTTCAACATTGAATTTCGACTCCATTCTATAATCTCACGGGTTTGGATCTCGATGCGATCACAGTATAATGAAGTAAGCTATGAATTTAGAACTACACTACCGATGATCGGCTGCACTTACTGCGTTGATACATCTATGATTTTCACCAACTCTTGATATTCTCCAAGCACCCCCTAAGCGTCTGCTGCTGCTACAATGCAAACACCACTTACATGGTCTTGTAGGACTGTTATGCTGTATGCATACAACCGTGTAGTTCTTTTGGTTAGAGGTAACTGTTTGAAATTAAACATTATTTACTATGCACCACCCAACAACAGTAAATTGCAGACTCCGTTTACTTACGAAACACATACCTTCGACAAGGTCACTTGGGATTTCAATATCATCTGTTAGGACAGTTTCGTGAGATGGACCATCAAAGTATATATCGTTGTCCAACTCTCTCGTAGTTTGGCACATCCGAATATACTCGTTTGTGGACAACATATGACTCTCACTATCAATATTTTGGAGTGAGTGATTTTTAAGAAGATCATGACTATCACGGATTCGCGGTGACTTCTATCCCGAGTGAGCGGTCATCATCATATCACGCTCGGACTCACTACTTGAACCCGCTCATGGTGATACTCATCTTCGCCTACAACACTCTGAGGCACATACGGTTCCTCTGAACGATTGACAAAATCATTACTATCACAAAACTCATAAGTTGGATGACAAACTGTCATATTAATTATTACAAGTGTAAACATGAAAATGTTGACAAGATATTACCTCGGAATCAACTCAACAAAGCTGCACTATGTCGCCAGAGGTGCATGTGCGAGTATGTCCGGATTATGCGTCAGTGGTATATCTACTGATCTTATTACCGGATCAGCTGATGTGGATGCAACATTAACATACTCCACTTCGACATACAACACTAACATCTGACGGGAAGCTTTGTCCAGTGTAACTTCGCAAACGTCATCGTCAGATATTATAGACGTTATAAATCTATTACCCACCGGATAACGACCTGTAAAAGTTATTGTGTGACGCTCTGAATCAATGTGCAAGATTCTCATAATCCGTTGCTTCAATTCCAGTAAGGTGTTGTGACGTAGAACCTTAATTGGACGATTTCGACCTCCCACATAACTTGGACTGAATTGTTCATCGATACTCAGTTCGCTTCGATAGAAAAGCATCAACGAAACAAATTTTCTATTCATTCTTGCAAAACAAACTATATAAATAATCAAGAATTTATATCAATCGACACCCAAAATAGTACTATAAATCAAACGATTTCGACCTCCCACACAAATATGATTTTATTTTAATATAAATCAAATGACAAAATGCTATAATTGATTAACAAGACATCAAATGTAGCATATAAATTTAAATTTCAAGATAATATTTTTTGTGGAAAAGTCTTACACAAATATGATTCAAATATATTAAAATGATGTAAATATTTTTAAATTTAAGTGATGACAACAATCAAAGGACATAACATTTGAAATTAGCAAAGCTTGAACAAAATTCAACATAATTATAACAATGTTAATGCTAATGTTTTTCTTTCCAAAATTTCTTTCATTAATAATTTTGAAACAAGATGAAGTAATCACAATATAAGTTACAAAAAGAAATTTAATTTTAATAGTGTTCAAGAAAAAATAATGTTGACAAGGGAAGAAAAAAAGAATAAAAAGACACTAACTATTTTAATTTTAACAAAATAAATTACTTTGATATTACAAACACTAAATTGCAAAAAGTTTAAGGATTTTTAGTAGATATTTGAAAGGGAACAATTGATTCAAAGGAAATCAAGTGATTAAAGATTCAAATTAGTATGTGATCACTTAATGATCGAATCCATGAAAGCAAATCATTCATTAAATTAAAATTACAAAGAGAAAAACTTGTAGAAATTGGCTCATACTCAAGGATCAAAAAGATTTAAAACAAGAATACCTTAATCTTAGAGAGATCCATTTTCCTTACATGCAACAACCTCTTTGTGCATATTTCTTGGACAAGCAATGCATAATTTTTTGCAAGAGAGAGAACACCAACTTCTTTATAAAACCCAAACTATTTTCTTCACATGCAAAATTCAATTTTGGAGAGAAAACAATGGCTAATCATGCAAAATTCAAGCCGATCGGGGTCCTAATATTTTGTGCCATTCCACTTGTGCGATTAGCGGTAATCTAGCGTGTCGCCCTGACTGATCGATCTAACATATAGCCATGCGCCAAAGTCGAGTGGGCGATCGCCACTAGTTGGTATACATATATTGAAAAACTTTTTATCAATACTTAATTACGTAATTAATATTCTAATGACACTTAATTTTAAAAAATTGCCTAAAAAATTTTACAGTTCCAAAAACTATGAAATTTTAAGATAATTTCTTCCCACCAATCATCTTTGACTAAATTATATACATGCATATATACATATATGTATATGTGTGTGTATATATATATGCACACACATACACAAGCCCTCAAGAATACAAAGTCTGAAAAATATTCTTAAAATAAATTATTTAGAATATATTCAAATTTGTGATAAAAGCATGAATTTGGAAGGTCCTCTTAATCGAGAGATTAGTAAGTGTGGAGTTTGGATATAGCTCTACATCCGAACTCCAATAATATTGCGCAATATGGTGCTCAACCAATATACTGCAGCTATATATTGATTGTAAATTATTGTGTATTGATGTACAATTAACTGCATCATAATATATAATATATATATATATTCACAATACTTCACAGTCAATACATAATACTTTAAAGTTAATTATATATATCAGCTATGTGTTAACGAAGCACCATATGATGTTATATTATTAAAGTTTAGATGTAAAAGTCAGATCCGAATTTCACACATAATAAATTTTCCCTCTTAACTAAATCTGTCACTCCACAAAGAAAAAAAAAAAAAAAAAAAATCTAAAGTCGATATCCAATTGTTGCGTGCTAGAAAACCAGTTGCGGTAGAGTAAAGTTTTATTATTTGAAATCCACACACATGATATTTAAAAGTGAACAATAAAACTCCGTTTTTTACGAAAACCTCGAAAAAGAGGAAAAAAATGGGCCCAAGAAAAATGTTCACTATGTATTATTTCGAGTACAAGATCTTCCTAATCGGATTACAATTGTATATGAGAAAGGGACAAGCATTGCAGTAACCAATGTTGATGACGATATTGACAACGATGTTTGACGACGATGTTGCGATGATGTGCGATAGTGGTCGTGATGATGATCGGCAACATTCGACGGCGGCGAGACGGCGGTGGTGATGGTGGTGGCCGGCGGTGGTTAAACCGTCAGTGGGTACGATTGTGTTTGGAGGATCTTTTTTCCTCCCTTCTCCTTTCCTTTTTCTCATGAGGAATGAGGACTATTTATAGATTGGAGGATGGCGTCTCTGTGCAAAATCAACCACTCCTCCTCTCTCCATCGGACGCATGATGATTCCCTCGATCATATGATATATTTTGTGTATTTGAATGCTCAAATGAAGTGAATGGTAAGATCTTTGGCTTGTTGGAACCGTCACGCTCGATTTGACTAAACACTATATTTGAGAGCTTTTTAGAATTTAACTGATGTCTCAAAGTTTCTAATGATATTTTAAGTGCTTGATCTCGACTTTCAATTTCTGATTAGCTTGCTTTCGGCATCAAGATTCGTGCTTGAGTAGAGGAATTTTCAGGTCATATCGGTTACTATTTTTTGGATGATATTATCTCAATCATCAAAAAATATATTATTAAATACTTCAAAATAGTAAATTCTTCAACAATCCATGCGACATTCTGGTGTTTGCACAAAGTTTCGGTTGGATTACGCGAGCGGTTCAAGAAATTACTAATTGGGTCTAATTTTATAAAAGAAATATTCGGCCTTGTGGGTCGAATAGACCGACGGTATGAAAAGGCTGACGGTGACAATTTGCGACAATGGATAAAACCGGTTATTCATGAAAACCATGAGCAATGAGCGGAGTCAGCGATGGGCCGAGAAGCCAGACGGCGAAGATGGATGTAGCGAATAGTTGAAACAGGGTCTGTAGTCCTGATCTGAAACGGCGGTAGTCCGTGAGCAAGAGCAGCCGGTCGATGCAGTCAGACGGAGAGGTCAGCGGACCCTGTATGTGGCGTCTTGTGGCGGCGGCTATGGGCAAAATGTCCGTTTTGACCCGTTTTGGCCCGTTTTGAGCGATTTTGAACGATTTTAGGTGGTTTTAGGCGGTTTTGAACATTTTTTTACTCTTTTGCCCCTATAAAGGGCCTATAAAAACCCCCCTAGGGCTAAGGGAGAAGGCACCTTCTCTTTTGAAGAAGGTCATTAGGATCAAGATCCAGTTCATCTGGCGAGGCTCGTTTCTCGAAGAGGCGTTGGCCTTATTGTGACCGACCAGTTTGCGATCAAGTAGTTATCATGAGCTCCGGTTTTCCCTCGAAGAGTTGGCGCCCTTGTGGCCGGTTTAGATCAAGACCGTAGTTCATGAGAGGCTCGTTTTTCAAAAGGTGTTGATTGCCCTCCCGGCGTTTAGAGCGATCAGACCCGTAGGTTATGACGTGGCTCGATTTTCCCTCAAAAGAGGCATTGGCGTCACGGCGGGTTTGGAGGATCAAGACCCATCATCACGAGCTCCGTTTTCCCTCGAAGAGACTTTTTTGCTGATAACGAGTTGGGCGATCAAGACTCGTTCATCAGAAGCTCCATTTTCCCTCGAAGAGGCGTTACCTGTCGTCGTTGGCGATCACCGAGCGGGTTATGAAGATCTTCGAGGTGGCGAATCAGCGGCGACTATGATGGTGTCATGATAACCGCGATGATGGTAGTGACCGAGATGCCGGCGATGGTTGGCGCGTAGAAGTAATGCACGGTAAGCAACTGATGTTAGCGGCCGCAAGAAGGTCAGCCAGCGGCAGCACGGCGCGATTGCAATCGGCAACGCAGAATTAAGCAGATACCGGCGATGGTGGTAGCCATATTACCGCATGGTCAGCGGTATGCGATGGCGATGATGGTTAGCGGCCAACCGAATGGCAGCAGCAGAGTAATCAGCGAATGGCAGCCAGCATCTGTCAGCGAGATGGCCGACATGTGGTAAACAGCAAGATGCCGCAATAATTGAGGCGATAACCGATGGCGGACCGATGGTTAGCCACGGGTGGCGGCGGCAGCGGCAATGTCGGCAGTGGCGAGCGTCATCAGCGCGAGATGACCATCGAATGGTGATCGAAGGATGGCGATAATTGTGATGGCAAAACGAGATTGTAGCAACGATGAGGATTTTACCTATCGGGATGTTTTATTTAGTTACGATGACATTAATGTGGAGGAGGTTGAATTAGAATCGAAGATTTTGACCCATCCGTTGTTTGTCGAGTGTTACCCGATGGCATTAACTCAATATGGAAGAGGTTGAATTGAATCCGGAGATTTTGACCATATCGAGGTTGTTTGTCGAGTCTTTGCTCGATAGCGTTAACCTATGGAAGAGGTTGAATTAAATCCGAGAATTTTGACTTATCCAGGGTTGTTTGCGAGTCTTTCTCGATGACGTTAACTGGAAGAGGTTCAATCACGAGGATTTTGACCTATCCGAGATTGTTTGTTAGAGTCTTTGCTCGATGACATTAACCTGTATGGAAGAGGTTGAATTGAATCCGCTGAGGATTTTTGGCCTATCCGAGGTTGTTTGCCAGAGTGTTACCCGATGATGTTAACCTGTGTGGTAGAGGTTGAATTGAATCCATTGAGAATTTTTGACCTATCCGAGGTTGTTTGTCAGAGTCTTTGCTCGATGGCTAACTGTAGGTTGAATGAATCATTGAGAATTTTTATTCGAGGTTGTTTGTCAGTCTTTACCGATGACGTTTAACATGTGGAAGAAAGTGAGAAGTCCACCAAGGACCTTTTGACCTATCTAGGTTGTTTGCGGTCTTTTCGATGGCGTTAACTATATGGAAGAGGTTGAATTGAATCGTTGAGGATTTTGACCCATCGGTTGTTTATTAGAGTCTTTGCTTGACGCGTTAACATATGGAAGAATTAATTGAATCGTGATTTTTATTGAGGTTGTTTGTCGAGAATGTTGTCCATGGCGTTAACGTGGAAGAGGCGAGAAGTCCACCAGGACCTTTGACCTATCTGGTTGTTTGCGAGTCTTTGCTCGATGATTCTGTATGGAAGAGGTTGAATTGAATCTGAGGATTTTTGACCCATCCGAGGTTGTTTTGAGTGTTGCAAATGATGTTTGTATGGAAGAGGTCAATTGAATTCACCGAGATTTTGACCTATCGGTTGTTATGGTATGATGTTAACCTATATGGAAGAGGAAGTCCAGTGACCTTTTGACCCATAAGTTGTTTGTCAGTCTTTCGATGGCGTTAACACGTGTGGAAGAGGTTGAATTATCTCGAGAATTTTTGACCTATCAAGGTTGTTTGCAAAGTCTTTATTTCGATGGCGTTAACATGTGGAAGAGGTTGAATTGAATCCGAGATTTTGACTATCCGGTTGTTTGCAGTCTTTGCTCGATGGCGTTAACACAGTATGGAAGAGGTTGAATTGAATCAGAGAATTTTGTCCCATCCGAGGTTGTTTGCCGAGTGTTACGACGTTAATATGGAAGAGGAATTGAATCCGGCGAGAATTTTGACCTATCCGAGGTTGTTTGTCAAGGTGTTTTGCGATGGCTTGTATGGAAGAGGTTGTGGGAAGTCCACCAAGGACCTTTTGACTTATCCTAGGTTATTTTTCAGAGTCTTTGCTCGATGACGTTAACCTGTATGGAAGAGGTTGAATTAAAACATCCGTTTGTGGTTGTAGCCAAAGTTGCTCCTTAACCTTGGTCTAGTTTTTCCATGAGTATGAGTGGAAAAACTTAATTTGCAAAGGTATATCTCTTCTCAATATTGAAATATCCTCCAACTTTGACTTGTTTCTTGGGATGGTAATCGATTAGATGATTAACATGAGTGATCTTCTGAGATTAAGAGTTGCCCTCAAGTTCGAGATCAAGGAACAAAGTTTGATAAATCTTCATTCTTCGCATCTTTAAAAGCTTGAAATGCTCTACCTGATGGTGGTTTTGATCTTGTTGGGAAACTTGGTCATCATACAAGATGAAATAATGGGAATCGATCCACAGACGTTAAGCTGATGCTAGAAAACCTTCGTGAGTAAAGTTTTACTTGTTGAAATCGGCACAGTATTTAAGAGTGAAACAATAAAACTCAACATGGAAAACCTCGAAAGAGAAAAACCACGCTAGCCGGAAAAATGTCCACTATGTATCATTTCAAAGTACAAGATCTTCCATCAGGGATTACGTATATGAAAGAATGACGATTCTTAATGCGAACAATATGGCGACAATGTTGGCACGATGTTGGCAAAATGTTGACATGATGTTGGCGATGATGTCGGTGATTGGGTGATGATGGCAAACATGGTCGACGAGGCACGGTGGCGGTGATGGTGGCGGCGGTGGTTGGCACCATCGGTGATTGTGCTTGGAGGATCTTTAGAGCTCTCTCCTCTCTCTCTTGCTTACCCCTCTTCTCCTTCACTTTGCCTCTCTCATATGAGGAATGAGGGACTATTTATAGATTGGAGGAGTGGCGTCTCTGTAAATACATGCAAAATCCGAACCACTCCTCTCCATGGACGCATGATTTCGATCATATGATGTATTTTGTATTTGAATGCTCAAATGAAGTAATGGTAAGATCTTTGGCTTGTTGGAACTCGTCGAGACGCTTCGATTTGACTATAAACTCTATATTTGAGAGCTTTTAGAAATTTAACGATGTCTCAAAGTTTCCAATGATATTTTAAGTCTTGATCTCGGTTTGATTCGATTACTGCATCAAGATTAGATTAGTAGAATTTTCAAGGTCATATCACCAATATTTTAAAACAAAGATTAAAAATTAACAAAATGATCTATCTTTTCACCAAAAAAAAAATCATAAAAAATGAAAAAAAAAACTTAAAATTTATCACCAATGACCTTAAATCTCAAATCGACATGTGCCGTACATTCTCAATGTGTATATATATATATATATTTATCTAAAATATTTTATGTCCAAGAAATGAAGCCCTAAACTCATTCATATTCAACTTTTCCCTAAAATCAGATGTTTGTGTTTACTAATATTAAGCGACTTCATTTAACTATTTTTATACATTGAATTCATTACTCATTAACATAAGAAAACAAATATAGCACCAAAACGTTAAACTCAATAACTCCTCCATTAATAATGAAATATTGATAATATTTGTCCGGCTTAGATGCTGAACTATTCTACCATGACTTGGTATTTCGCCTTAGTGTTAAGGGTCAAGAGAAGAAGTTAAGAGGGCAATTAAGTTGATTTGGACACTGAAGAGTGAAGACAATAGAAAAGTCAGAGAGAGATCACAAGAACTAAATTGAACATATTATACCTTGGTATAAATTAATTTAATACAAAGTTTTTAGCAAGATTTTGAGAGTATATTTTATTTATATTAAACTTTAAATTTGAAATTTACATGATAAAAATCATAAAATTTATTATGCAGTTCGATGTAGAAATGCGTCAAATAATAATATAATGTTAATATAATCTTTGTACATGTGTATTCAAAAAGTGTATATTATTGGTTTAAAGATATATTAATATTATTGTAAATAATATAATATCAATATGATATTTTACAATCAATATTTGGTTGGTATATAATTTATCTTATTAAGTACGTAAATCTGTATACAATAATCTCTCTGGAAATTTTATTAATTGTCGTGAAATAAAAATTGAATTGAATTATATCAAATTTATATTTTTGATCCTCATATTTTTTTTAGAAATTTATAGAAATGATCGTTATAAAAGCTTTGTTTGCCTCTGTGTTTTTATATATATATATATATATATATATATATATATATATATATATATATATATATATATATATATATATATATATATATATATATATATATATATATATATATATATGTATATATATATATATTGATATACACTTAAAAATCTATTAAGCACGAATCTTGATGTTAAAAAAGCATCGAAGTTGGCAGATCAGCTCTTAAAATAACTGAAAACTTTGGGATATCGGTTAAATCCTAAATAGCTCTCAAATATAAAGTGTTTATAGTCAAATCGGCGTCTCGGCGGCCGGTTCCAACAAACCAAAGATCTATAATTCGACTTCATTTGAGCATTCAAATACACAAAATACATCATATAATCAAGGGGATCATTTTGAGCCGTCCAGATTGGAGTGGTGCGGGTTTTGCATGTATTTCATGCTCCAATATAAATAGCCATTTCTCATATGAGAGGCAGTGAAGGAAGGAGGGAGCAGAGGAGCTCTAAAGATCCCAACTCGTCATACTCGTGTACCATCGACGCCGCCATCGGCCGCGCCGTGATCCTCACCGTCGTCGACCATTTTGCCGGTCATCATCGGCCAATCGTGGTCATCGGCGTCAACATCGTCGTCAACTTATTGTCAACATATCGTCACATTGTTGTCATTACTAGCTAGTCCATTTCTCTTATTATAATCCGATGGGAAGATCTTGTACTCAACATACATAGTGGAAGCTTTTGGGCTCCAGTGTTTTCCCTCTTTTGAGGTTTTCCGTAAAATTGGAGTTTTATTGTTAGCTCTTTAAATACGTGTGTCTTGGACTCCCAAAGCTAAGGTGTAAACTTTTACTCTACCCTGGTTTTCCGCATAGCAGTTTGGCGCTTGTGGAAGAACCCTTCAATCACAATTCATGTGAACACCTCATGCCATGGTCAACCTCGTACAATGGAGCCTCGCTCCAACTCCCATCACTCTCAAACCAATCATTGAACCAAGGGCTTGCCACTTTCCTTCCCGATAGGCATGACCATTCGGTGAAGGCGAAATCTCTTTAGAAGATCGCGTGCGGAATGGAAGAGTCTCAAATGAGATGATCCGACTTTTGCGAGGAACACAACTACCGCATATCTCCCCAAGATCGATCGTTAGGGGGAGGTCAAAATCTAATCTCCTTGTGAAGTTCCTCGTAGAGGCGTGATCGATCTCCTTGACACCTTCTAGTCATCCATCACTTCAAGATAATCCACAAATTATTGCTGGTAGCTTGACACATTCTCATCCTGCTGACCCCACTCATCATATTATACATGTAAAATTACGACGCTTAATGCAAGACAAATTTCACCTCTAAGATAGAAATCATCTTCCCCTCAGCTATGAGAATCTCACCTTTAGGGAAGCTATTCTCCAACATCTATTCTCGTTGGTTTCAAACTTCCATTGATTCCATGAGGCGGCCACATGAACACATCGATTTCATGCATATCCACGAGCTCTAACACCTTTTCTTTGTCGTCTTTCCGGTTACCCTCAAGGGACAAGCTTCAGTTTACTCCCTTCCAAGGAATCCATCCATACCTTTGATTAACAAAATTTTTGTAGAGCAGTTCATTGCGGAGGATCATTAAAGATTCCTCCTATCTCTACGACATTCGTCAAAATGAGGGTGAATCACTTAAGGAATACTTCCAGAGGTTCTCCTTAGAAGCTGAAATACACGAGAACTATTAGGAGTTTTCCTTGGAGAACTCCATCCAGACTTTTACGTCCTTGTCGAGACATGATCCATATCGACTTGGTTCATGTGGAAGCACAAATCTCTGATGAGGCTAATGCCATCACAAATAATTTGAGCAATCTACTGACATAAAAGCACCCCAGGAATGCGGGCCCGTCTATCGAAAGAAGCAACAAGCGTGATCTCCTCCGACCCCATATCAAACGGCCTGACCAAAAAAGGAATACATGGCCCGTCACATCTCGTGTTAACCTCTAATTTATTCGAGATGAAGAAAATATCAAGTGGCGCATGAAACCAAAAGAAATCGGAAATATTGTCACTTCCAAAGTGGACATATGCAGCAACTCAGAAGAAATTGAGAGGCTCATTCAAGGATATATCTACGATTTTATGAAGAATCAATCAACTCAAACAAACATACCTCCTAGGGCAACCGGACAATCATCAAAATTAGAAATTGAAAATAATTTGAGGACCAATACTATCTAATCAATCAAATTCTCATTACCATCTCGAAGAGTTAAAGAAGTCTTGTGATCATTCCATCACTTTTAATGACTCGGACTTAGAAGGAGATGTTCCTCATCAAGATTCACTTGTCATCAAGCAGGATCGGTGACCCATCTATAATGTTAAGAGAATTTTGATTGACAATGGTAGTTGTTGATGTCTTATTTTACTCCACATTTCTTAGCATGGGCAGGTTGAGGAAAAGCTCCAACCCGTTGGGACCATTATACTTTGATAATGCTCAGTAGAGGGACAATCACCATTCCCTTGTCCTGGTGAATTTCCTCAATAAGTGACTCATTTAATCCAATTCATGGTGGTCAAGTCAGTTGACATATAACGCCATCTTTGGAAGGCCCCTCAATCAATTTTTTGTCGTCACTTGATTATCTCATCTTAAGATGAATTTTACCCGTTGAGTTGGGGTGGTCGAAATCAACGAAGCCATCATGTTACCTCAGACAAGCCCAACCATGCCCTTCTATGACCTTCAGTATCAAAGATTTAAATTTTCGAGATGAAGAAGTACCCCATAAAGCTTCGCCTGTAGAAGACTTGCTCTTTGTTGTATTATCAGATGACCAACCATCCTGAGCGGTGTGGGATCCATGCTCTCGGAAGAACAAAGGGAAAATACATAGACTTCTTCTTGCAATCAAGACATCTTAAGCAGTCCGGGGGATATTGACCCGATGTATCATGCACTCCTCAAGATCGATCGATATTCAAACCGATCATCAGAAAGCGAAGTTTTGCACGATCTCAAACTATTGAACAAGTTAACAAGCTTCTAGAAGCGGGATTCATCTGAGAGGTACATTACCTACATGGCTAGCGAATGTTGTCATGGTTAAGAAAACAAATGGAACATGGAGAATGTGTATTGATTACAGACGACTTATAAGGCTTGCGAAAGATATATTTTCCTCTTCCTCGAATCGATCGGTTGGTTGATGCTATGCCTGGACATCAAATGCTCAATTTTTTGGATGCTTACTCTGATTACAACCAAATAAAAATGAACCCAATGGATGAAGAAGCTACAACATTTCAAACATATAAAGGTTTATCTTTACTAAGTTATGCTTTGGATTAAAAATCTTTGGTGCTACCTATTAGCTTATGAATAAGGTCTTTAAAGACCTACTTGCCACAATGAAGGTATATGTGGATGACGTGTTAGTGAAAAGCTTAGAAGAATCACAACATATTTTTGACTTAGAAATATGCTTTAACCTTCTTCAACGTTATAACATGCGACTCAACCCGACCAAATGTTCTTTTGGGTTACGTGAAAATTCTTGGATTTATGGTAACCCGTGGGATAGAGGCCAACCAGAAAATCAAAGCTCTCAAAAATATGACTCAGAAGAATATTAAGGAAGTTCAACATTTGAATGGATGAATTGCGTTATCCGCTTCCCCAGCGATTAGGGGATAGATACTTGCCATTCTTTAAAATATTAAAGGAGCTAAAAATAATAATTTTCAATGGGCGATGAATGTCGATCTTATTTTTTAAGCTAAGGGGTATTTAGCATCTCCACCTACTATCAAGCCTATTCAAGGAGAGATGTTATACTTATATCTCGCAGTCTCTTCCCACGCGATAAGCTTAGTTTTAGTGCGAGAAGAAAGTGAGATACAACGACCAATTTATTATATCAGCAAGATTCTATCTGATATAGAAAGTAGTTATCCACTTGCCGAAAATGTGGCTCTGGCTTTAGTTTTCTCAGCGCGAAAATTGCGTCCATACTTCCAAGCCCACACTATCAGCGTTTACACTCATTTATCATTAAGGGCCATCCTACAGAAACCAGAAGCATCTGTGAGGTTAATCAAGTGGTCTGTAGAATTTGGAGAGTTTGATATAAATTTTCTACCTTGCTATAAAGTCTCAAGTACTGCTTTATAGTGGAATGCACCTAACTCGGAGGAGCTATCGCTACATGCTTTTGTCTCCTCAATGGACCCTCTATGTTGATGGAGCTTAGAAAATGCGGTGTTGGGGAATCTTACTTATTTCCCCCCAACAGAATACCTTAGAGTATGGACTTCACTTAAAATTTCCTGCAACTAATAATATGGCTGAATATGAGGCTCTCATAGCAGGGTTGAGACTTGTCATTGATTGTGAAGCTCAAGACTTAGTGATACACACTCTCAAGCCTCCCAAGTTGAGGGAAACTTTCATAATCATAATCCACTGATACCTCAACTTGGTGAAGTCTCTTCTTGCCCATTTCAAGACACATCAAATCATTCACATCTGAGAGAGAATACTGGTCTAAACTTGCTTCTTCTTGCTCTGTTTAAGAAGGCATGTTGAAGAAATACATTTTTTAGTATCCAAGTCATGGGTAATTCAAGCAATTGATGAGATAAAGGAACATTAGTGGATGGACCCCATCTGTCTTTTCTACAAGAAGGAACTCTCACGAAGACCCAACTTACGTAATTCATCTCCAAGATAAGCTTCAAACTTTACTTTAGGTGAACTATACAAACGAGCTTTCTTTCTGGACGGTACCTCAAATGTCTCTCATCTTGAGGCCGATTAGCATTAAGAGGTTCACTGGGGATATGTGGAGAACACCTAGGAGGAAGGCTAGCCCTTAAAATTATAAGGGTTTTATTGGCTGAAACAAGAGGCATGAGTTCACAAAAAATGTGCAAGTTGTCGTTGCACTCTAACCTCCTCACTGAGCTCTCATCCATTCAAAGCCCGTGGCCTTTTTGTCAGTGGGGATTGATATCATGGGACCTTTTCGATAACATCGGGGCAAAAGTTCATCATTTTAGCCACTTCACTAAATGGGTGGAAGAACCACTCGCTAAAATTATGGAGGCAAATGCTAAACAATTTGTTTGGAAAAATATAGTATGTCGATTCTTCTGCAAATCATCATCGAACAACCCAATTCTTGGAAAAGTTTTCGTCCTTTTGCAAAGATCTTCACATTCATTCACATGGTAGCACATCCTCAAACTAACGGTGGTGAAGCTAGACTATACTCAAAGGACTAAAAACACGTCTTGAGAAGGCGGGGGCAATGGGTTGATGAGCTTTCTAATATTCTTTGGGCTTACCGCACTACATTGCATCGGTGAGACACACCATATAACTTGTGTTTGACACGAAGCTATTATACCGTAGATATCGGGGTTCCAAGTCCAAGAGTTCAATTATTTGATCATGGGTAATGAAGAAAAACTCAAAGACACGGACCTACTCCCGAAACTTCGACATGACCTACTACTGCTTCAAGGGTAGCTCGTCACTTCAGAAGAGTAAAACCTCGTCATCCTCGTGACTTGGTCTGAAGTCTCTCTCTCAGCTGGGCAAAGGCCCTCAACGTAATAAACTCTCACCTCTTTGGGATGGCCCATATGTGGTTATAGTTGGTGAAGCGAACTTTCAAGCTCGAGGATTGAGAGGAAAAACTTTACTCACTTGGAACACAGAATCTCAGAAAATATTATCGGTAATTCCTCTTGCATAATTTGCAACTTTTATTTTGTCTGTTTGTCATTTCCTCTTCATGTAGTAGTGGGATAAAGACTTATTGTTGTTGTGTCATTTCTCTTGAAACTCATATATGTGTTAAAATCTTATGATTGTATCAAACTTATCAGTAATGAATTTATAGCTTTTTCTTCAAGCTTGTTTCTTCTTCATTTAATCCTCCCACTTGAGAAATACAACTCACGTTGTATCTCAATCGCATAATCAATCCCAAGGGGACTTGATGGGTCTTCCGGGTAAGAAGTCAAGTAACACTTTGGTAATACCAGGATAGGTCAAAAGGTCCTTGGTGGACATCCGGCCTCTTCCACGTTAACGTAAGCTTTGACAAACAACCTGGATAGGTCAAAATCCTCGGTGGATTCAATTGACCTCTTCCATAGTTAACGTCATCAAATGCTTTGACAAAACCTTTGATAGGTCAATAATCTGTGGATTCAATTCAACCTCATCCATAGGTTGTAATGAATATTACCCGACCGAATATGTAAAAACAAACAAAAGCATATCATAAAATAAAATAATAAAAATATTTTATTGACATTAACATGATGATATAAGAAAGAATCAAGATTCGATACACTAATAACAATACATAAAAAAAGCGTCATCAAGTGATGCTACATCATATCGGTGATATCAGCGTCCTCCTCACCACTAGGAGATGCTCCCTTGGACTCACTCTCAACTCCTTCTCTGAATCGAAGAGAGTCTTGGACACTTGGTGATAGATCCTCAATACTAGCTCCGTCTTTGCGACTTGGCAGATTCCTTTTAGGAACCCTCGGATGAAGCCCTCTAAACATTGGTGCTCCAAGTCCTTCACTTCAACATCAAGAATATGATTACGAGCTTCGAACATGGTCTATTATACGATAAGCGAGAGTTCTTAAAGTCTTCCACTTCCTTCAAGGAGATTTCATTTGCTTCCGACATCATATGTTCCTTCTCAAAAGATGATCTGTAATGCTTTCTTCTCCGGTTCGAGCTCTCTTCTCCTGCAAGTGCCTTGAGTCTTTTCTCTTTGGAGTCGTCCTCACCTCAATTAGCTCATCGAGTCGCTCCACCTCACGACCGGAGAAAGAAAGTCGACATGTTATTGCTTCGATTACGGGTCGGTGATCCTCCAAAGTCGCCACTTCTTTGGCTTTGATACTCATCTTTCTCATACTTCAGATATTTTATCTTCACAAATTTAGTATTCCACTCATCTAAAGAGACACTCAAATGAGCCATCTGCCTAATGTTTGAGTTACCTATAAAAAAAAAAACATCATAAATATTACACAAAAGAAAAGAAGAAAGAAGGGAAAGACAACGTATAATTCATCACTCGTTGGCCAATGCATATGTGATTTAACACCTCTTGATGTAATCGAAATGAACTCCCCCATGAGTTGAAACAACTAAACTCTCAGATGCCAAGCGGGAACATCTTCTTCAGATATCGCGATGTAGTCACTTGATGTCTTCTTTTTCTTTAGGGAAGAAACATTGCCACCACCACGATTTGTGGGGGCTTCTTGAAAGAACCCTATGAATATGAGGAGACCTTTCATCACCTTTACTTGACCTCTTTAGTGGAAAAGAATGAGATCTCCCGATGGAAAGGCCAACCTTGAACATTCTATCTTCAATATATATTGCTAATGTGTAACTCATGTTGTAAGCTTCTACATCGGGGATATTAAGAGTTGCCGGGATCTCATTCTCTTCGCAATGGATCGGAAGGTCATTCAATCTTCCCATCTCTCTCGGGAAGGCCCCACTCATTTTCACAAAAGAATCCATTAGACCAATTTTTAGAGGATCCGTCTTTGAAAATTCTATCCAATTCTTTATAGCGATAAGAAACACGTCCACGAGTATCACATGTGAATCGCATTGACACAAATATTTGATGTTCAAAGTAACGCCACGCTCTCTAAAGAAGACAGTCAAACCAATGATGACCACTAAAGCTCGAAATGAAAATTGTGATATTTTGAAGATCTCAATCAACTCAGGAGACAAAGGGAATCGTGATCCCATACGAAATCATCTCGAAGTAAAGTACCACCACGGTGGAGGTGAATGGGCTCGATCGGACTTTTAGCAATGGCCACCAACTCATTAGGGAAGTGAAATTTTACGGAATACCATTAAACTATCGATGTGATAGTGGATGATATATCGTCGTAGCGCGTTATGGGTTTTCTTACGGCCATCACCACAATAAATACATGATAAATAAAGAAGAAATGACAAAAATCGAAATTTTGTGAAAGCGACTTACTTAATACTTGGGCGTATCCATTTTTTGACTCTCTCATGGATAGCTTGGGATAAAATTTTTCGCCTGCGATCTGACGAAAAAGATACACATACATATGAAAAAAAAAGAAGAAGAAGAAGAGAGAGAGAGAAGATACTCCCCTCTAATGATGCTCAGAAATTACCTGCCAAACTTTCTGAGTCGTTCAAGCGATGGTTCCTAGTTAACTTCTCCACCACCTTGGCGGTTTCTTAAACCATCCATTGAAGTTTCAAGAAATCCAATTTCTACAAGAAGAAGTAGGAACTACTGGTTGATCGCCTCGAGCCGGTCGGTCCAACAAAGGCGGTCAATGCCCGAGGGAAAACAGCTCGGCGTATGAACTACATGTCTTGATCACCTCAAACCCGGCCGGTCGACAAGACACGCCTCTTTGAGGAAAAGCGGAATGCCGTATAACTACGGACGCGATCTCAACTCACTCAACAGAGAAGCGAGTGTTGAAGAAGTGTGCCCTCCTCAGCCTGGGGATTTTATAGACCCCTTATGGGCAAGGGTAAAATTGCATCAAAACCGCCCGAAATCGTCAAAGCGTCATTCGCCCGTGGAAATCCGGAACCTTCGTCTCCAGCCTGGCGCTCAGCAACATGCCATCCATGCATAACCGCCCGGCCTATGACCGCTGTCCACGCCAGATGTGGCCCGCTAGCCGCCGTCCACGAAACCTCTCAGGCCAGGCAGCCCGCCGCGTTCAGCCTCCATCGTCTGCGCCCACACGCCCTCCCTTGTTCCAGCGACCAGATCGCCGACTGCGACCCGCCCGCGATCGTGGCCGCGCGACCGTTATCAGAGTTCGCCCGTGATACCGACCGGCGTCGGTTCGCGACCGCCCGCGCCCGCGCTGCCCGTGATCGCTCAGCGACCCGCCGGTCAGACACTCGCCGCTGAGCCGCAGTGCCATGTCGCGTCTGGCCGTGCGCCAGCCTTCAACGATCGCAGCCTATAGCCTTTCGTTCCGGATGGTCAGAATAACCTGAAATCTGCCACATACTGCGCACGCGATGCATGTTTAGAGTCATAATCTTGTCTTTATGAAGATGTTCTCTCAAAATGTGTAATGGACCTCAAATTTCATTGAAGAATTTGCTATTTTCAAGTATTTGACATATATTTTTGGATGATTGAGATAATGTCATCCAAAAATAGAACTGATATGACACTTAAAATACTATTAGTCGAAGCACGAATCTTGATGTTAAAAGTCGTCCGTTGAAGCGGTCGATCAAGCTCTTAAAATATCCTTGAAACTTTGGGATATCGTTAAATCTAAATAGCTCTCAAATATGAAGTGTTTATAGTCAAATCAGCCTCTCGGCCGGTTCCAACAAGCCAAAGATCTTACAATTACTTCATTTGAGCATTCAAATGCAAAATACATCATATGATCAAGGGATCATTTTGAGCCGTCCAGATGAAGTGGAGTACGGGTTTTGCATATATTCTGAGAGATACTCTCCGATCTATAAATAGCCTCATTCTCATATGAGGAGGCCAAGTGAAGGAGAAGGGAGAGCGAGAGGAGAGAGCTCTAAAGATCCTCCAGCAAAATCGTCGCCACTCGGCGTTGTCAACCGCCATCGCCGGCCATCATCATCCGTGATCCTCGCCGTCGTCGACCATTGTTCTTGCGGTCATCATCACCGACCATTATCTTCGTCATTATCAACATCGTCGTCGGCTTGCTCGTCACATCGTCGTCACATCGTCGTCACATCGTCTTTCAACATTGTATTACTTTGTTGTCCATTTCTCTTATATAATTCAGTAATCCTGTCGGAAGATCTTGTACTCAAAATACATAGTGGAAGCTTTTATTGGGCTAGACCGGTTTTCCCTCTTTTGAGGTTTTCCGCGTAAAATTTTGGGTTTTATTATTCCTTTAAATACTTGTGTGTCTTTGGACTCACAAAAGAAGCTAAGGCGTAAAATTTTTCTACCGTAATTAATTTCTAGCATACATATATATATATATATATATATATATATATATATTATATATATATATATATATATATATATATATATAGAGCGTCCAGCAAAAAATCTTTGATCATATGACTTTGAATTTGTGCTGTTGACTTGAAAATAAAAATAAAATTGCAGCTAGAAGAAAAATCAGGCGGAAATGTGTTTGAATGATTGATTATACGATACGAATCCAAAGGGGTGGGTGAATATTTATTCAGTTTGGAAATGAATCCTTATGAAGGCCAAAATAATAGTTTGGCATATTTAAGCATAAAATGAAATTAAAAATATTTAACAATTAAGGCATTTTTGACGTCATATTCTCTTAAAATAATTTTATATTTATTTGTGTTAGAACATTTGTAAGATTGAGAGAGAGAGAGAGAGAGAGATTCCCTTAGGTTTCCTTCCATAGGGCTAAAATATACACTCTGATCATATTAGTCCGGTTTTCACCATGACTTTTTCTTCCCTGATTTGGTATTTCATCATCACCTCATTGTCATGGTAGAGAGGTTATGAGCGTTCATATATTTAATTTGCCAATTTGGACGTGAAGACAATATAAAATGTTTGTTTTTGAGTGTCTTATTATACATTGGGAATTTTGGTGGGTTAACAATGCAAAAATCTCATATGAGGAATAAGAAATTTTTTTAAAAAAATATTCATTACATTATGAAATTAAAAGAGGTCATTTAATATAATTCTTATACAATTATATAGAATAAGTGATATATTTATAATTATCAAACTTTAAGTATTAGATATATAAATGCATATGAATTATGTGCTAAGTATGTGAATTTCCCAAATTTAAAATATTTAACAACTGAATTATGTTTATTTTTTGGTATTTTATCTTCATTTTTTATGTATATAATAATTTCTAGGGGCATTTACATACATACCACATAATTCTTGTATATTTACATATTTAACACCTAAACTTTGATATATATATATATATATATATATATATATATATATATATATTCTTTCATATTACATCAAAAATAGCTCCTTTATTAATTTTTTTAAGTGAAATATATCTTTTTCATGCATTGGAAATATGATATATTTGTAAATATCAACATTTAAGTGTTATATATGTAAATATATGAGAATTTTGTGCTATATATATGCAAAAGTCCCTAATCTGTATTGCTTCGAAAAAAAACCTTTATTAAAATAATTTTATATTTGTATCCCAAAACTCATTTTGGATGAATTTTTCTCTTTTTATCTATTTAGTTTGTAAATTTTTTTGAGTGTTTAGTATGATGTAAAGTAAAATTTTATGACCGGTCAGTGTAAAGTATTCGCCGCCGCTGCCAGACCATCATGCCTTTGCCGACATCACCGGCTGAGTATTCAATCATTCAGGTCGCTGGGACCACCATCGCCGTAGACGGTAACCATGGCCAGGGCCACCGATGTGTAGATTCGTTAATTCGCCGATCGAGATAATCTCAAAAATATTTTACATCACATTTATTTTTCCAAACAAAAAATAAAATCATATATTTATAAAGTTTTCAAATAAATAAGTAAAAATAATCTAAATATATTACATTCAATTTATTTTATACTCTAAATGCAGGCAATCAAACTGTCACAAGAGAATATATAAAAGAGAAACACAGCTATCTTGGAGAAGTAATTTCGTTTGGGCAGCAATCTCTAATGTGAACTTCAATTGTCTTTTGCTCCACCCTCTTTGCTTCACAACATTGTCTTCTCGGTGCCTATCATCATCAATTAAATCATAATTAGAAATAAATAAATAAAAACAAATACACGAATTTTAAAGAATTTTTTATTTTTATCAGAATAATCAGATCTAATTATCATCAAAATAATGTTAAGAAATTAATTCGTATTAAATTTTTTTATGATGCTTGTTAGTTCTACCAATTATATATAAATATCTTTAACATTTTGATATTTTATCAAATACTTCACAATAAATGATTTCATTATTTTCAAATTTAATCACATAGAAAAATCTTTTTATTTGATTTTGTTTATTTTAAAATAATAACAATCAAATTGGACAAAATTTAAGTGAATCTTAATTAAAAATATGTCAAAATATTATAACCTGTTAAAATAATATCTAATATCTTAATTTTAATAATTATATATATATAATATTTAAATATTTAATTTCACATCAAATATTATAATGATTAATTTTTTTCAATTAATATTTATTTTTTTGTATATAAAAATATTAAATTTTAGATATTAAATATATAAAAATTGTGTGATACGTATGTAAATCTTGAAATAAAATAAAAGAAAAAAAAAGAAGAGGAAAAAAAAAAGTACCTTCCTCCAGACCATAGGATTCATTCTACTCGCCTTAACCCTCACCTTCTCCACCACGCTCTTGCTCACAACACCCAACTTCCCACACTCCTCCTTTCCTTCATCCCCCCACCCATGCCTCCCATATTCCGTCACCGTCCCCTCCCTCCGCTCCTCCACCTCCTCCAAAAAATACCGAAACGGCCGTTCGCACGGCCGGCTCGGCGGCTCCAACTCCCTCGTATTAAAAGTGAAAAGCCCTTCATTAAACATCCTCCAAGTCCTGAAAGTACAGTCGGCTCAATTTGCCGTGGAAGAAACCAGGAGACGGAGATCGAATTGGTGCACTGAATTGGCGCGTTGATGAGGGAGCGGAGGGCCTGGAGTGGGGAATGGAAAAGAGGGGAGATGGGCGGAACTGAGTCGAGGTGGTGGAGAGAGAGGAGTGGGGCGATCGGATGCGCCGCTAGCAAGCCGTAGATGTCTCCCCGAAGATCTACCTGCCATCGGCTCTTGTTAGTGTTAGTCGTTATAATTTACATTAAAAAAGGAGATGAATTATATAAATATATACTTGCCAAAAATTAGATAAATATATATAATAAAAATAATAGGCAAAAAAATTATCTATTTTTATATTTTATTTAATAATTTAAAAAACACAAACACACACATACACACATATATATATATATATATATATATATATATATATATAATTATTGCGATATAAATATAAATCTTAAAAAAACATTTATTAAGAAGGGATTCTTTAGCTATAATAAATTTTAATAATTTTTTTATAGTGTTTTATTGTATTTTTATCTAATTTTTACTCAAATATTTAAATTCATCACAAAATCTTCAAAATTTACATATAATTTTAAACGATTTTTAATGTAAAATTTTTAACAGTTTATAACTTCGACGGAAACTGCATAATTTTGTAAATAATAATAATAAGGAAAATTTACATACATACTAATTATTCAGATTTTATTTTCAAACTGAATATTTAAAACTGACTTTCTATCAAAAAAGATTTCACTTGAAAAAAGTAACAATGGATTGATGTAATAATAAAGATTTAAGTGTTATTTAAGTAAAAATTAAAATTTGGGTGTGAAATACGTAAATTCATAAGAATTGCGTGGTATGTATGTAAATCCCCCTAATAATAAACTAACCTGGTGAAAGCCCGGTTCTCTTGTAAGCGGAACCCCAATCTCACTGAAGCAAGCGTGTACGCGCTGGTCACTGCCGTATAAACTCGCGTATCTCCGAAGACACCCGTCAATCGCTCCAGCGAGGGCCGCAGCCGCCGGGTAACTGACGGCGAAACCGCCGCCACCAAAAGCCATACCATAAGAATGCATCTCGTTCTGTTCCACGCTCTCCGACGCCGCTCCCACGTAATACATCTGTTCGTGATCATACTTCCCGAGAACCGCCGCCACATTCTCGGGGAAGAATATAGTATCGTCGTCGCCCATCACAAACCACCGTATCCCCTCCATTCCCATTCGGTACTCCTCCGCTGCAATCCTCGCAATCCGGGCCGCCGGTTTCCCCGCCACCGTCGCCGACACTCTCCACGGCGGACACGTGTCTGGCCATTCCGAAGGCGCCACGTCGAGCCACACGTGGCCGCGCATCTTTTCTGGCTTCCACCAGAGGTCGCAGTACTCGCGTCGCCGGTGCCAGGTCTTCGTCGAGCCGCCGATCTCGAAGATGATGTGGGAAAGATTTGTTGGAGAAGGACGATCGCCGGCGGCGATGACCGTCGTTGCAGGAGTACTTTTGTTTGAGAGGAACGAGTAAAGGAAGAAGACGCTAGATGAGAGGAGGAGACTGTAGAGGGTGGCCTTGGTTGGTCGCCGCAGCATGTTTCCGGCGAACTCCTGCTGGTGAGAGTAGGGTTTGCGGATGGTAATCACTATGCATTCATGCAGAAGAATTCGCATCAAAGGTGTATTTGGAAAACTTGAAGTGGAAGGGTAGTTATGTAATTTTACATTAATGGCGTTGACTTGAAATTAAACCATGGTGTCGTTTCTTCAAGGCGGTAGTATATGAATGCGATTTGTATTTTCTTTAATAATAACTAATAAAAACATAAATATTAGAATACATGCAAACAAATATCTCTCCACAACATTTAATATTCAGTTATTTACATATATTTCTTAAATTAAATATTTGTCTTTAATCTCAAATAATGATTGGATATAAATCAAATTTACAAATAATTAACATTTGTCACTTGAAAATTAAATTAAATTCAAATTCTAAAAAAATCATTTTAGTTTTGAATTTTTTTAATAAATTTGATATGACACTGAAAATTCTACTAGTTGAAGCATAAATCTTGATGTCAAAGCAGTTGATCCCAGTTATCAAGACTTAAAATATCATTGTAAACTTTGAGATATCAGTTAAATCCATAAATAGCTTTTAAACATGGAGTGTTTATAGTCAAATCGAGCGTCTCGACGAGCCGGATCTAACAAGCCCAAGATCTCATAATTCTGACTTCATTTGGGCATTCAAATGCTTAAAATAAATCAAATGATCAAAGAAATCATTTTGAGCCGTCCAATGGAGGTTGTTGGATTTTGCATGATATTCTGAGACGTCTCACCAATCTATAAATAACCATTCTTCATGAGGGGAAGTAAGAGATGGAGAGCTAAAGCGAAAATCCTCCAACAATCATTACTACTCGGTTCCACCACCCGTCGGCCGTTGATCCTTGCATTGTCAACCTCCTGATCACCATCGCGGCGACCTTCATCGTTAGTCAATGATCCGTTGTTCATCATCATGCTCTACAGTTGTAACGACGTGGTATATGGTTATTATCTTATTAGATTCTCATTGTCTCTTCTCGAACAATTTTGTAATCCGTCATCGAAAAATTTTGTACTCAAACTACATAGTGGAAGATTCTTCTGGCTCGTAGTTTTCCCTCTTTTAGATTTTTTCATATAAAATTTCGGAGTTTTCTTGTTCACTCTTTAAATACCGTGTGTATCTTGATTTTGTAACAAAGGCGTAAACTTTCACTCTACCAAATGGTTTTCTAAGCATTGGTGCCGTCATGGGAAGAGAACCCTTCAATCACAATTTCAGAACACTCGTTATGGCCAATAGGCACAACAATAACGAGCCTCGCTCAACTCCGTCACTCTCGAAACCAATCCTTGAACCAAGGACACCAAGCCACTTACTCCCACGATAGTGACCTGCTGAAGCGATAGGAATCTCTTTAGAAGATCGTGTCCGTCGAATGGAAGAGTCTCAAAATGAGATGATCCGACTTTTGCGAGGAACACAATGACCCTTCCGCGGCAACACATCTCCCCAAGATTGATCGTTGGCGTGGGAGGTCAAAATGTAATCTCGACCTTTGAAGTTCCTCCGAGAGGCGTGAGGTGATCTCCTTAACACCGCTAGTTTTACTCATCCATCATGCGCTCAACCCATTACTAATCTACTAATTATTGCTTATAATGACACATTCTCATCCGTTGACTCCTCGTCATATTATCGTGCGAATTACGGTAATGCAAGACAAATTTTACTTTCAAAGGCAATCATCTTCCCCTCACAGCGGCTATGAGTCATCACCTTTAGGCGTTATTCTTCAACATCCTATTCCGTGGGTTTCAAGCTTCAGAGCATTGATTTATGATGGAGGCGACTCACATGAACACATCGACCATTATAGACTATCGCATATCCAACGAGCTCTTCACCTTGCTTTATCGTCTTTCCGTTACCCTCGAGGGCAAGCTTCGCGCAGTTCTCTCCCTTCAGGGATCCATCATAAATGAACCAAGATTTTTGTGGAACAGTTCATTGCAAACAAAAAGATCATTAAAGATTCCTCCCATCTCTCCAACATTCGTCAAAATGAGAGTGAATTATTTAAGGAATACTTCCAGAGGTTCTCCTTAGAAGTTCGCCAAATACCTGGAGTAGACCCTGAACTATTAAGAGGAGTTTTCTTTGGAGGACTCCGTCTGGGGCCTTTCTACTCGTCACTAATGCGATATACGGTCTGCTCATATGCCGACTTGGTTCACCGTGTGGAAGCACAAATCTCTGCCGATGAAGCTATTAATGCCCATCAAAAATAATTTGAATAATCCACAGGAAAACGTAAGAGTGCTCTAGGAAACACGGATCAACAATCTCATCAGAAAAAGTAACAAGACAGTCATGATCTCCCTCCACAACCCTCACATTAATGACACGAACCACACCTGAAATACACGCCACTGAACACATCTCGTGTTAACGTCTTGTTGGTCATTCGAGATGAAGAGACCATCAAGTGGCCACATCCACTGAAATCAAATTCGAGAAATCAGGAGCAATATTGTCACTTCCATCGAAGTCGTGAACATACTACAGAGGCGTGTAAACAACTTAAAGAAGAAATTGAGAGGCTCATTCAACAGGGATATCTACTTCAATTTGTGCAAAACCAACCAACTCAAGCAAACATAGCTCCAATTGGGGGAAAACTGGGACAATCATCATAGAAACAACACAATAGCCGCCAAACAGTTGGAGAAATTAAAACAATTATAAGTGGGCCACTACTATCTAATCAAGTCTTCGTCGCCACCTTTGAAGAGTCGGAGTTAAAAAAATCTTGTATTAATTATCTCATCACTTTTAATGACTCAGACTTGGAAGGAGTCTAAGTTTCGCATCAAGATCCTCTTGTCATCAGTACGTGGATTGGTGATCCCTGTTATGTTGTTAAAAGAATTTTGATTGATAATGAGAGTTTCATTGATGTTTAATTTTACTCCACCTTTCTTAGCATGAGCACAGTTAAGAAAAACTTCAACCTGCAAGGCAGTTATATGGGTTTGATAATCATACATCAGTTGAGGGACAATCACCCTTCTCGTTGTCCCGGAGAATTTTCTCAACAAGTCACTCACTGTTCAATTCATAGTGGTCAAGTCAAATTCATACAGCTATCTTTGGAAGACCCTTCCAATCAATCTCGGTGTTGTCACCGGTACCTCATCTTAAGATGAAATTTCAAACTCCCATTGGGGTTGGAGTGGTCTGTGAAAATCAATAAATAACACAATCATGTTACCTCATACAAGCTCAACCACACCCTTCAGTGACCTTCAATATCGAGAATTTTAATCTTCAAGATAAAGAAGTATCTCAGAGAGCTTTGCCTGTAAAAGACTTGCTCCCAACTTCATTATCAAATGACGTCAGTATGACCAAAGATCGGAGAAAAAATTTTCCCTAAAACTTGGAACATTGAGGGTCTCTGAAAAGTGTTATATGTAATCCTTGGTGCATAAATATTGTAGTATTTAATTTACCCCATTTATCTTTTCCTCTCCACCTCTTGTCTTTTGTTAACGCTCTCTAAAAATGTATCTCGTCCCTTTTATTAAGTTATCTTGTGATAATATTGTATCACCAACATTATCAAAGTAATGAGTTTATGGCTTTTTCTTACAAGCTTGTTTCTTCTTCATTTAATCATCCCACTTGAGAAATATACAACTCACATTGTATCTCAATCGGGCATGATCAATCCCAAGTAGATGTGATCTGATCTCTTCCATACAGGTAAGAAGTCAAGTAACACTTTGGCTGATACCTATGATAGGTAAAAAGGTCCTTCGTGGACATCCCACGATCTCTTCCATACAGGTTAACGTCATCGGGTAACACTTTGACAAACAACCTCGGATAGGTCAAAAATCCTCAACGGATTCAATTCGACCTCTTTCATACAGGTTAACGTCATCGAGTCATACTCTAACAAACAACCTTGGATAGGTCAAAAATCCTCAGCGAATTCAATTCGACCTCTTCCATACAGGTTTACGTCATCGAGTCACACTCTGACAAACAACCTCAGATAGGTCAAAAATCCTCAGTGGATTCAATTCAACCTCTTCCATATTAGCGTCGAAGCACACCACAACAACCGGATAGGTCAAAAATCCTCAACGGATTCAATTTAATCTCTTCCATGCAGGTTAACGTCATCGAGTCACACTCTAACAAACAATTTCAGATAGGTCAAAAATCCTCATCGTCGCCGGTCATCCTCGCCGACTATCGATGCCGTGCTGTTGCATGCCGTCGATTCTTCTTCGACTTCGTCGCCAACCACCACCGTGAGCTGCCAACCACCGTCGGCATATTGGCCATCCGCCGGTCATCACCATAGCCGGTCATCGCTGTCGACTACCGTCGCCGACCATCGCTGGTTTTCTCCGCCAGTCACCACCATCGTTGTCGGTCATCCTAGCTATCGCCGCCATCATCCGCGACTACCGATGCGGCGCCACCGCCCGTCATCACCATCTCGGTTATCGTCGCGATGATTCTCGACTTCGGTCGGTCCGGAGTCGATTACTCTTTTGAGGGTGGGCGTCAGCCGTATGAATGGGCCTTGATCGCCTTGAACCCGGTGGTCCGGAGGTCGGTTGACACCTCTTTGAGGAAAAGCGAGCCTTGCGTATGAACTACGAGTCTTGATCGCCTTTGAACCCGGTCGGTCGGAGGTCGTTGACACCTCTTTCGAGGAAAAGCGGAGCCTTGTCATATGATAGTCTTGATCGCCTCCCATGGTCAGATGAGGTCTTGACCTCTTTCGAGGGAAAACTGGAGCCTTGTCGTATGAACTACGGGTCTTGATCGCCTCCGAACGACCGAAGAAGAGGGACACTCCAACATATCAGGAGTGTGTCTTCTCCCTTAGCCCTAGGGGGATTTTTATAGACCCTCTATAGGGGAAAAAAGGTAAAAAAATCAAAAGAAAATCGCTAAAAATCATAAAAAATTACTGAGAACTGCAAAAAAATTGGCCAAAATGGACAAAAATGGACGAAAATGCCCTCATTGCAGCGTGTATCCGACCCATGTTGCGCTGCAGTTGACCCGACCCTCATACGCCCTCTCGCCCAGCGCCGTCATTTCGCCCGCGCGCGCTCAGTGTGACCGACCCGGCCGTGGCCTCTTTCGTCCATGCCCGCTTCACCATAGTGACCCGCCTTGAATTAATGCTGCCATCCGGTAGAATTTGGCGTCATACGCCCAGTAAGTTCCCAAATGGGTCCATAACTCAAAATCTTGCCCACGTTATAACACATGCTGAGTGCTTCCATGATCATAATCTTGCGCTCCCACAAAAATCTGTTCTCTCAAAATATATGGTTAATGGACTCACAAATTTCATTGAAGAATTTGTTACTTTCAAGTATGTGGTATAAATATTTTTGGATGATTGAGATAATGTCATCCAAAAATAGAGGGGCAACTGATATGACACTGAAAATTTTATTAGTCGAAGCACGAATCTTGATGTCAAAAAGCAAGTTAATCCTTAGTTGAAACTAGTCGAGATCAAGCACTTAAAATATCATTAGAAACTTTGAGATATTAGTTAAATCCATAAATAGCTTTTAAACATAGAGTGTTTATAGTCAAATCGAGCATCTCGTGGCCGGATCTAACTAAGATCTCATAATTGACTTCATTTGAGCATTCAAATGCTTAAAATAAATCAAATGATCAAAGGAATCATTTTTATTAGATGAAGAGGAGTGGTTGATTTTACATGTATTTATAGAGCCACTCCTCCAATCTATAAATAGCTCATTCTTCATATGAGGGAGCTCAACAAAGAGGAGAGAATCTAAAGCTTGAAAATCCTCCAAGCACAATCGTGCCACCACTCGGATTTTTCAACCACTGGCTGTCGCCACTTTTGTCGCCGCCATCCTTGCCGTCGTCAATCTCGATCACCATCATGACCTTCATCGTCGATGATTCCCACTGTTCATCATCTCTACCACTAGATGTTACAACACGAGCGTGACTATATATTTGTCGATTCAGGATTCTCATTGTAGCCTTCTCGAACAATTTTGTAATCCGTTATCGAGAAATTTTGTACTCAATCAAATACATAGTGGAAGATACTTACGCTGCCCATGGTTTTCCTCTTTTTGAGGTTTTCCGTAAAATTTGAGTTTTCTTGTTCACTCTTTAAATACCTGTGTGTGTGCTAGATTTCATAACAAAGCTAAGGCATAAACTTTCACTCTACCACAACTGGTTTTCTAGCACACAATAAAATTAATTAAAACTTAAATGTTTACCATTTACCAAATTAAAAACAAAAACCATTAAAATGTTAGATCGAATTAGTTTTAGTAATTTAATTTATTTTCTTCTTGACTTGAATATCTTTGGGGTAATATATTTTATAAAATGTGAATTTAAAGAACTTAGACATATGTATAATTAAATATATTAATCATTCTTTGATTAGTAAAAAATAAATATTACTTAATTGCTTATCATTACCAATTTAAAATAACAAATTCCATTTTAAAAATAGAAGGATTTACATACATACCACATAAATATTATGTATTTATATATCTAATGCTTAAACTTTAATTTATATATATATATATATATATATATATATATATATATATATATATATATATATATATATATATATATATACTCAAATCTTCAATATCACATCAAAAATATAATCATCAATTAATTTTTAAAAGTGAAATGCACCATTCTAAGCAAAAAAAAAAAATATTAGATAAATAAATATCTAACTTTAAATGCTCGATATGTAAATACGTAAGAATTATGTGGTATGTATATAAATATTTTTTGAAAATAAATTAAATTATTTTTTATTTGATTTTTAATGCTTCTCTACTTAAATATTTTTTTTACATCAATATATTTCTTAATAATTTTTTTTTAATTTAAAATTTTGATTTATGATTAATCCAATGCTTTTATGTAAAGCATGTGCCATTTATTTTTAGTTGAAATTGTAATTCTCTAGCTAGAAAAAAAAAACTGTTTTAGTAATAGAACCGATTTAATCTCTCAAATTTTTAGAAACAATAACAACAATTTTTATTTTTATTTTTGAAAAACTAGCTAACGAGTTTGACATGGTCAATAAGATATAATTAAAAATTATTATAAAAATGTCATCATTTTAATCTTTTTTATTTAAATTTAATTCTTCTTATCTTGACTTTGTATATAAATATAATTTTTTTGTTCAATAGCGGATTTCTTGCTAGAATATATAACTTTTTTAATTTTAAAATATTTATTTAATCATTGCTCAAAATTTCATTCATTAAATTGTTATATGTTTATACATGTCTTATATTATTTAAATAAGAGATGAGCTACAAGTGTCGGTCTTAGTAAATTTAATCGTGACACAAATTTCAGAAGCATGAATCTTGATGTAAGCAATCTCGTAAGTCGAAACTTAAAATATCATTAAAAACTTTGGGATATCAGTTGAATCTCTAAATAGTTAATAAATATAGAGTGTTTATGATCAAATTGAGCGTCTTGACGAGCCGGATCTAACAAGTCAAAGATCTCTTGATTTTGACTTCATTTGAGCATTCAAATACTTAAAATATATCAGATGATCAAGAGAATTATTTTGAGGATGGAGTGGTTTGGATTTATAAAAGCGTCGTCTCTAATCATAAATAGCTCTCATTCTTCATGAGGAGCCTTAAGATAAGAGAAGCTATAAGGCTTAAAGATCCTCCATAATGCACCAATTGATCGCCGACCACTGATTGTGAATACCATCGTCGACCACCATGGTCCTCGCGTCAACCACCGCTATCACTGGCGGTCCGTCGGTCATCTCAACCACCATTGTCGGTCGTCATGTATCATCGCCCGTCAGCGCCACCACCATCGATCGCCGTCATCACATCGGCCATCATCACCGCGGCCATGATAAGCGTCGGGTCGCCGCCCTCGACCATCGATCGCCATAAGCCACCACCATTGATCATCGTCATCATCGTCCATCACCGTCGGTCACCCCCGCCGACTACCGTCGGCCATATTCGCCGGTCATCACCACCGTTGACCGTCATGGTTAATCACTATTCCCATTATCGAATTCCAATTGTCAGAATCTCATTATCGTGAAAACTTTGTACTCCGAAATAGATACATAGTGGAAGATATTTACTGGGCTAGGCCCTGTGACTTTTCCCCCTCTTCAGGGGTATTTCCACATAAAATTCATGGAGTTTATTATTCACTCTCTAAATATCTGTGTGTATGTTAGATTTCACAATAGGGCTAAGGCATAAACTTTTATTCTACTGATTTAATAGCATGCAACAGTTTGGCACCGTCTGTGGAAAGAACCCCTCAAATCTCAACACGCATTATGGCCAATAAGCCTGCAATAATACCAGCTCTCTCCGTCACTCAAACCTATCCTTGAACCAAGGATGTCAAACTTCTACCTCACTTCCCCACGATAGCATGATCCTGTCGGTGAAAATGTGAATCTCTAGAAGATCTGTGCGGAATGGAAGAGTCTCAAAATGAGATAATCGACTTTTTGAAAACGGCATACTACAACAAACACATCTCCCCTAAGATTGATCGTTAACCAAGGGAGGTCAAAATGCTAATACAGGGCCTTCTCGCCATCAAGCTGAAGTTCCTCCACTTCCAGACTATGATGCTAACCTTCTTGACACCGCTAGTTCTACTCATCCATCACTTGAAACTCAACTGACTACTAATCCACCAATTATTGCTGGTAGCTTGGCACGTTCTTGTCCTGTTGATTCCACCGGTCATGCTATATGTGCAGAATTACAACACTTAGTGCGAGAAGAATTCCACTTTAAAGATGAAAATCATCTTCCCTCTCATCGCAACTATCAGAAGTCTTCACCTTTGACTGAAGCTATTCTTTGACATCTTATTCCCATAGGTTCAAGCTTCCGAGCATCGACTCTTATGATGGGGCAACTGACCCATATGAACACACTGACCATTACAGGACCATCATACATATCCAACGAGCTTCTAACACACTGCTTTGTTATGCCGACTTGGTTCATCATATAGAAGCGCAAATTTCTGCTGATGAGTTTATTAATGACTATCGTAAATAATTTGAACAATCCACAAAAAAATGTAAGAGTGTCCCAAGGAACACAGATCGACAATCCCATCAAAAGAAGCAACAAGACAGTCGTGATCTCCCTCCATGACCCTCACATCAACGACGTGAACCACGACTAGAAAAGGAATACACACTACTGAACACATCTCATGTTAACGTCTTAATGACCATTCGAGATGAAGAGACCATTAAGTGGCCACATCCACTGAAACCAAATTCAGAAAATTAGGAGCAATACTGTCACTTCCATCGAAGTCATGAACATACTACTGAGGCGTGTAAACAACTCAAAGAAGAGATCAAGAGGCTCATTCAACAAGAAGATTTACGTCAATTATGCGATTCAACTCAAACATAACTCGACTTGGACAAGGACAATCATCACAAAAATAACAAAATAGTCGTAAATAGTTAGAGAAATTGAAACAATCGTAGGAGGACCACTAATATCAAATCAAGTCCTCATTACCACCTTTGAAGAGCTAGAGTTAAAGAAATCTCGTATTGATCATTCCATCACTTTTAATGATTCAAACTTAGAAGGAGTCCAAGTTCCTCATCAAGATCCACTTGTCATCAGTGCAGGTATCGGTGACCCATGTTATAATGTTAAGAGAATTTTGATTGATAATGGGAGTTCTGTTTATGTCTTATTTTACTCCACATTTCTTAGCATGGGCTTGGTTAGGGAAAAACTCCAACCCGCTGTAGGACCATTATATGGGTTTGATAATCGTCCTGTGCGAGTGGAGGGGGCAATCACCCTTCTTATTGTCCTTGGAGAATTTCTTTGACAAGTGACTCATTCAATTCAATTCATGGTGGTCAAGTCAGATTTGGCGTACAACACTATCTTCGTAAGACCCCTCCAATCAATTTTTGGTGCTGTTACTTCGGTATCTCATCTTAAGATGAAATTTCCAACCCCTGTTGGAGTTGGATTGGTCTATGAAAATCAATAAATAACACAATCATGTTATCTCAGACAAGCTCAACAATACCCTTCAGTGACTTTCAGCATCAAGAATTTTAATTTTCAAGATGAAGAAGTACCCCTAAGAGCTTCATCTATAGAAAACTTGCTCCCTATTTTATTGTCAGATGACCAACTTTTACGAACAGTGCAAGTCAAATATATGCTCTCAGACGAACAGAGGGTAAAATACAAAGACTTCTTACATAAAAATCAAGACATCTTTGCTTGGAGTCCGACAGATATGCTTGGGGTCGACCCCAATGTGATCATGCACTCCCTCAAGATTGATCCACCATTCAAACCGATCATCTAAAATAAGCGGAGTTTTGCACCTGATTGCCTCCAAGCTATTGAATAAAAAGTTAACAAGCTCTTAGAAATGAGATTCATATGAGAAGTATATTACCCTACATGGCTAGCAAATATTGTCATGATTAAGAAAGCAAATGGAACTTGAAGAATGTGTATTGATTACATTGGTCTCAAAATCTTGTCCGAAAGATAATTTTCCCCTCCCCCAAATTGATCAATTGGTTGATGCTACGTCTGGGCATCAAATACTTAGTTTTTTGGATGCTTACTCAGGTTATAACAAAATAAAAATGGACCAAATGGATGAAGAAGCCACATCATTTCAAACATATAAAGGTTTATATTATTACCAAGTTATATTGCCTGGGTTAAAAAATATTGGTGCTACCTATCAACGCCTTATGAATAAGATTTTTAAAGACCTCTAAGGCTACATAATAAAGGTATATATGGATGACATGTTAGTAAAAAGCTTGGAAGAATCACAACATATTTTTGACTTAGAAATATATTTTAACATTTTTCGATGTTATAATATGCGACTCAACCCGACCAAGTATGTTTTTGGGGTTACGTCGGGAAAATTTCTTGAGTTTATAGTTACCCACCGCGGGATTGAAGCTAATCCTGAGAAAATCAGAGTGCTCAGAGATATGACTCCTCCAAAGAATATAAAGGAAGTTCAACGCTTGAATGAGCAAATTGCTGTCTTACCTCGCTTCTTAGCCCGTTATGGAGATAAATACTTGTCATTCTTTAAAATACTAAAGGGAGCTAAAAATAAGAATTTTATGGGTGATGAATGTCAATGCTTTTGAGCAACTAAGAATATTTAGCATATCCACCCTTACTAGCCTATTCAAGGAGAGATGTTATACTTATATCTCTAGTCTCTTCTCATGCAATAAGCTCAATTTTAGTGAGAAGAAAATATACAACTAATTTACTATGTCGACAAAATTCTCTCGATATAGAAAGTCGTTATCCACATAATAAGCTTTGCTTTAGTTTTCTCACGTAAAATCACATCCATACTTTCATGCTCACACCATCAGTGTTTACACTCATTTACCATTGAGAGCCATTCTACAGAAACCAGAGGCATTTAGAAGGTTAATCAAATTATTCATAGAATTGGGAGAGTTTGATATTCATTTTCTACACATTTCAGACATAAATTCTCAAGTACTCGTAGACTTTATAGTAGAATGCACTGTCCATACTCCAAATGAGCTATCTATTACCTTTCATCTCAATGGACCCTCTATGTTGATGGAGCTTGAAATGTTGTGCGGGAATCTTACTTATTTCCCCAAATAGATACCTTAGAGTATGGACTTCGCCTAAAATTTCCCGTAACTAATAATATAGCTGAATATGAGGTTCTCATCGTAGGGTTGAGACTTGCCATCGATTATGAAGCTCAAAACTTAATGATCCACACTGACTCTCAGCTTGTCGCCTCCCAGGTTGAGGGAAACTTTAATGCTCATAATCCCCAACTAGTACAATACCTCAGCTTGGTGAGGTCACTTCTTGCCTATATCAAGACACATCAAATCATTCATATACTTTAAGAGAAGAACACTGGAGCTGATGCTCTCACTAAGCTCGCTACCTCTACTATAAGAGATTTATTTAAGAGAATGTGTGTTGAGGAAATATATTTTCATAGTATCCAAGGGTCATGGGTAATACAAGCAATTAATGAGATGAAGGAACCTTCATGGATGGACCCCATCCTATCCTTTTTACAAGAAGGGACCCTTCTTGAAGACCCAACTGCTGCAACTCATCTCCGAAGACAAGCTGTAAACTTTATTATTATCTGAGGTGAATTATACAAACAAGTTTTCTCTGGGTCATACCTTAAATTCCTCTCACCATTATAGGTCGATTATGCATTAATAGATGTTTACTCTGGGATATGTGGAGAACACCTACGAGGAAGGGTGTTAGCCCTTAAAATTATGAGGCAAGGGTTCTATTGGCCTACGATGAGGCAAGACATCATAGATTTTATAAAAAAATGTGCGAGTTGTTAGTTGCACTATAGCCTCTCTCATACACAACATATAGAGTTCTCATCTCTTCAAAGCCTGTGGCCTTTTACTCAATGGGGACCTGATATCATGAGACATTTTCCAGTAGCGTCAGGTCAATGAAAATTTATCATTTTAGCTGTCTACTACTTCACTAAATGGGCGAAGGCTGAACTACTCGTAAAAATCACAGAGGCAAATGCTAAATAATTTATTTGAGAAAAATATAATATGTTGATTTGGTCTTCCTGCAAAGATCATCACTGACAATAGAATCTAATTTATTGGATAAGTCTTTACATCTTTTTGTAAAGATCTTCACATTTAGCTGTTGCATACAACTGTAGCCCATCCTGAAATTGATGGACAGACTGAAGCTACCAATAGGACTATACTTAAAGGGTTAAAAATGCATCTTGAGAAGGCTGGGGGCAATGGGTTGAGAAGCTCACTAATATTCTTCGGGCTTACCGCAATACATCGCGAACTTCGACTGGTGAAACACTATACAATCTGTGTTTCGGCACAAAAACTATTATACCAGTAGATATCGGGATTCCAAGTCCAAGAGTTCAATCATTCAATCATAATAGTAATGAAAAAAAATTCTGACAAAACTTGGACTTACTCCCTGAAACTCATGACATGACCCTACTTCAGACTGCTTCATACCACTAAAGGGTAGCTCATCACTTCAATAGAAGAGTGAAACCCCATCCCATCTTTGTCGGTGATGTGGTCCTACAAAGTCTTGAAGTCGTGGGCAAAGACCCTCAACGCAATAAGCTCTCATCTCTTTGGGATGACCCTTATGTGGTTATAACTATGGTCAAGCCAGAAACATTTAAGCTCAAGGATCCAGAGGAAAAAAGCTTGCCTCGAACTTGGAATACGAAGAATCTCCGGAAGTATTATTAGTAATTCTTACTCCATAAATATTATAATTTTTATTTTATCTCGTTTGTCATTTCCTCTTCAACTCATATCTTTGTTAAATTATCTTATGATTGTATCATCGACCTTATCAAAGTAATGAGTTTATGGCATTTTCTTTCAAGCTTGTTGCATATAAATAATCTCCTTCATTTAATCCTCCCATTTGAGGAATGCACAACTCACGTTGTGTCTTAGTCGGAGCATGATCAATCTCAAGGAGATTTGATTGGGCCTCTTCCATATAGGTAAGAAGTCAAGTAACACTTTGACTAATACTTAGGATAAGTTAAAAAGTCATTAGTGGACATTCAACGGCCTTTTCTATACAGGTAAGAAGTCAAATAATATTTTGACTAATATCTAGGATAGGCTAAAAAGTCCTTGTTGGACTTCCCTTCCTCATATAGGTTTGTAATATTCCACCAATCACCTCGGATAGGTCAAAACAAAACGAGAGTAAATCACCCAAAATTTTTTGTTTACTAATGTCTTCGATAACTCTAACATGATGATATAAGAAAGAATCAAATTGGATACAAAAAAAAATAATAATAAATAACAATACATAGATAAAATGGAAAGAAATGCATCCTTAAGTTATACTACATGATATCAACGTCCTCTTCTCCGCTGGAAGATGCTCTCTTAAACTCACTCTCAACCCCTTCATCTCCTGAATCTCGCAAAGGGTCTTCAGATACTTAGCTAGAGATAGATTCTCAATACCAGCTCTAGTTTTGCGATGTACTAAGTAGATTCTTTTTAGGAATCCTCGAATGAAGCCTTCCACCAAATATTAGCGCTCTAAGTCCTTCACTTCAACATCAAGAATATGATTACGAGCTTCTTGGATATGATCCTCGATAGCATCGCGATAAGCTAAGGAGTTCTTAAAGTATTCCACTGCCTTCAAGGAGACTTCATTTGATTTCGCTTCTGACATTATAAGCTCCTTATTAGAAAGACGATCATGTAATATTTTCTTCTCTAGTTCAAGAGCTTTCTTCTCTATTGAAAATGCCTTGAGTCTTTTCTCTTTCTGGCGAGTCTCTACCCTAACTTCAATCAGATCATCACGAGTATGCTCCACCTCCTAACGTTGGAGAGAAAGAGAAGTTGACATGTTCGCTAGCTCAGTTCTACATCCGGTTAGCTGATCCTTTAGAGTTGCTACTTCTTTGGCCTTAGCACTCATCTTTCATTTATACTCACCTTGCAAGTATTTTACCTTCACAAATTCAGTATTCCACTCATCTAGAGCTACACCCAAATGAGCCATAAGCCCTAATGTTTGGGCTACCTACAATAAAAAATCATAAACATTATACAAAGAAAAAAAGGAAAGAAGAAAAGAAAGATAAAGAAAAGATAACGTACTAATTCGTCTGCTCGTTGACGTCCAGTGCATAGGTGCTTTAACACCTCTTCAGGAATATGTGGCTTCAAGAAATGAATCCCCCCATTATGAGTTGACATAACTAAACTCTTAGAGGCCAACTAGGGGCGAACATCTTCTCTGCAAATATTTGACATAATTACTTTGGCAAATGTATTTTTTTTCTTTAAAGAAGAAACATTGTTGTCACCATGATTTTGTAATGGGCTTCTTGAAAGAATCCTATAAATATGAGGAGACCTTTCATCACATTTACTTGATCTCTTTAGTGAAAAAGTATGAGATCTCCCTGCTTGAATGGAAAGGTCAACCTTAAAAATTCTATTTTTAATCATATACTTGCCAATGTGACGTAACTCATGTTGCAAGCTTCATACATCGGGAATATTAAGAGTTGTTAGGATTTCATTCTCTTCAATCAACAATGGATCTGAAAGGTCATTCAATCTTTCTCATCTTTCAGGGAGGCCCCACTCATTTTTCACAAAAAAAATCCATTAGACCAATTTCTAGATGGATCTCGTGCTGAAAATTTTATCTACTTCTTTATAGCTCGATAAGAAATACGTCCCTGAGCATCACATGTGAATCTACACATTTGACATAAGTATTTGTTGTTCAAAGTTGCACCACGCTCTCTAAAAAAGACGGCCAAACTAATGATGATTACTAAAGCTCGAAATGAAAATTGTGACAAAGCTACACCGCATATTTTAAAAATCTCAATCAATTCAGGAGCCAAAGGGAATTGCAGTACCACATGAAGAATCATCTCAAAAATAGTAAAGTATCCTAGAGGAGGAGAACGTGCTCGATCAGACTTTTTGGCAGCAATAGCCACCAACTTATTAGGGAAATGAAATTTTCTACGGAGCACCATTAAACTATCAGTTGTGAAGTGGATGATAAATCGTCTGTAGCTGTCATGCTATTGGCTTTCTTTCGATCATCATCCTACAAAAATACATAATAAATATGAAACAAAAAAAGATGAGAGAAAGACAAAAGTCTGGGAATTGTGTGAAGCAACTCACTCACCCTAATATTTAGGCATATCCTTTCCTGACTTTATTGCTTATTGATAGTTTTGGATAAAATTTTTCACCTACGATCTGACGAAAAATATACGCATACATATGAGATTAAAAAAAATTATTACTTTCTAATGATACTCCGAAATTACCTGCCAGATTTTCTGAATTTTTCGAGGGATGATTCATAATTGACGCTTCCCCGCCATCTTGGCAGTTGTCAACTGCTGGACCATCCATTGGAGCTTCAAGAAATTCAATTTCCTACAAGAAGAAGTAAGAACTACATGTCTTGATCACCTCCAAACCCGGTCGATCTGACGAGGACAGTTGACGCCTCTCTTGAGGGAAAACTGGAGCCTCACCGTATGAACTGCAGATCTTGATCACCTCCAAAATTGGTCGGTCCGACGAGGACAGTTGATGCTTCTCTCGAGAGAAAATCGGAGCCTCGCCGTATGAAGTATGGGTCTTGATCGCCTCCAAACACGGCTGGTATGACGAGGACAGTTGACGTCTCGCTCAAGGGAAAATCGTAGCTTCGATGTATGAACTACGGGTCTTGATCGCCTCCAAACCCGATCGGTCCGACGAGGATAGTTGACACCTCTATCGAGGGAAAGTTGGAGCCTCGTCGTATGAACTACAAGTCTTGATCGCCTCCAACCCGGTCAGTTTGACGAGGACAATTGACGCCTCTCTCGAGAGAAAATCGAGCTCACATGAACTGTTTCGACGCTTCCAAACTGGTCAGTTCGATGAGGACAGTTGACGTCTCTCTTGAGGGAAAACCAAAGCCTCGCCGTATGAGCTACGAGTCTTGATCAACAAAGCGAATGACATTCTTCTAAGAAGAAGGTCAGAGCTTCTCTAACAAAAGAAGAAATTGTTTTTATTACCCTAGCCCTTGGACTTCTATTAGAGAATTTCTTATCCAATGCAAAAAAATACTAGAGCATATGGGAGTTATGTCTCATTACTTGACCCTAGGGGGTTTTTATAGACCCACTATAGGGGCAAAAAGGGAATAAATAAAAAAATAGAAAAAACTGAAAAAAAAAGCTCATCGGTGCGCGTTTGCATGCATGGACCAGCGCCCGCGGGCGCCGACGGGCACCCACAAGCATCCGTAAGCATTCGGGCGGGCCCGTGGCCTCAGAGCCTTGCGCCCTCGAGCACTCACACGCACCCACGACCCTGCACCCGCTTCCGTGATCATAATCTTGTGCACCCATAAAGATATATTCTCTCAAACTATTTATGATGCAAATGTCAATGAACCTACAAATTTCATTGAATAATTTGTTATTTTCAATTATTTGATATATATTTTTGGATGATAGAGATAATGTCATCATAAAAAAAGAATCATATATCACTAGAAATTCCACAATGAACCACTAATCTTATGTCAAAAGCAACTGATCCTAAGTCGAAACTAGTCCAGATCAAGCACTTAAAATATCATTGGAAACTTTGTGATATCAGTTGAGTCCCTAAATCGTTCCTAAATATGGAGTGTTTATGATCAAACCGAGCATCTTGACGAGCTAGATCTAACAAGCCCAAGATCTCTTGATTTTGACGTCATTTGAGCATTCAAATACTTAAAATACATCAGATGATCAAGAAAATTATTTTGAGCCGTTCGATGGAGTGGTTTGAATTTTGCATGTATTTACAGAAACGTCATCTCTCTAATATATAAATAGCCCCTCATTCTTCACATGAGAGGAGTCCAAGCTAAAGAAGAGAGACAAGCGAAGATCCTCCAAGCATAATCAGGCCATTACTGACGACGATCGCCACCACCGCCAGGCCACCATCGCCAGCCTCGCCACACCGGCCATCATACAATACTATCGGTCATCGCTGCCGACACCACCGCCGGCCATCACCGCCGACCACCATCACCGGTCGCGCACCGTTGGCACCACCATTGTTCATCGTCATCATTGACTACCGCCGCCGACTATCGTCGACCATCTCCTTCGGTCATTATCACCGCCGACCGCCGCCACCATCCAACGCCATCGTCATCATCACCAACGCCACCAATAATCATATGTCTAACCACCGCCGATATTGCATGGATTATGAGATTCCCATTATCAAGCTTTCTTATATACAATTCTGTAATCTCATTATCGGAAAAATTTTATACTTCGAAATAGATACATAGTGGAAGATCTTTACTTAGCTAGGCCCCGTGATTTTTTCTCCCTATTCAGTGATTTTTCTATGTAAAAATCCTGGAGTTTATTATTCACTTTCTAAATATTTATGTGTGTGCTAGATTTCACAATAAGATTAAAGCATAAACTTTTATTCTACCATAACTGATTTTCTAGCTGGCAACAAAATTGACATTTTGATTGATTTAATTTGATTTGAAAACTTACGGTTGATTTTTGTTTCTCGATTATTTTTTAAAAAAAAATAGATAAATTAAATGGAATAAATAGAATAAACTAAAATAATTTAAAAAATAAATATAAATATATAATTTTGACTATAAATATATAAATATTTATATAAATTGATAAATTTTTTTTATCTAAGAAATTTTTAATGTTTAAATTTTTTTTGATTATGCTTTATTTAATTAGTATATAAAAAACTAAAAATTTGTATTTCATTTACATGTTTTGGCAATAAAAAATTAATTCAAATAAACTGAATTATAATTAAATTCGATCGGTTCGATTTTACATATTATTTAAACGATTTGATTATTTTAAATTATTTGATTCAATTTATCATAAAATATTTGACCGAACGGACTGTATATAAATAATATGTGTATTTTTATAATATATTAGTCTATTATGCAGATAGAACTGAGAATTGTGCATAATATTTAAAAAAATTTATATGCCATTTTATGCTCATTTTTTATTGGGAGATTTACATACATATCATAAATTTTTTATATATTTATACATCTAATTCCTAAACTTTAATTTGTACATATATACCACCCTAATTTTTAATATCACATCAAAAATACTATCATCACTTATTTTTTTAAAATAAAATATATATTTTAAAATATAAAAAAATGTTAAATAAATAAATATCTAATTTTAAATATTAAATATATAAATACATAAAATTTGTGTGATATGTATGTTAATTTTTCTTTTTTATTATATAAAAAAATTTAACAAATGAGAATTAATATGTAAACTTTATATTATAAGAATGGCTTCGATTGGGGCTTGGAAAGGGACGAAAAAAAAAATGTAACGCCGGCAATGATGCAATGACCGGCTCTCCTCTTATTGACTAATACAAAACTATTTGATGGGAACATTTCATCTTTTTCTACATATATATCATCAATATAATTAAAAATATATGTTTATTTAAATGTTATATTAAAGAATTATTATGTTTATAAATAACTTAATTAAGATCGATAATTCCAAAATTTTGAGAATAAAATAGATAAGATTATAAAAAAGATTAATAAATTTTTTGCAATATTTATTCAATGGCACGGAATCATTTTGGTAGTAAAATAATTAAATAAATATTAAAAGCATATAAATATAATCGATAGACTAAAATATGCAAAGATAATATCTTAAAAGATTTCTTCTAATTTTTATGCTAAACATCTATATTTAAATAGTTTTTAAATAATTAAACAATTTTTTTATTTGGCATTCAATGCTATTTAAAAGATTATTATATATTTTTACATTTATTGCATCATATCAACTAAGCATATTAATTGAGAAGTATATCTCTCATTACAAAAAGTTACGAGGTCTTATAGATTTGAATGTGTAAACTCACAAAAATAAAAGCCTAAGGGATAACCTGGTCATGGGCCAACGGCCCATAGAACTCTTGGACCTACACTTCGGTCCATGTTTCAGAATATGAGTAGGCCGATCCTTTCTGGGTCACATCTTGAGCTAAAAAATTATTCTTATATATTTATAATATTTAGCAGGCCCAAAACATGGAACTACATGGGTATATCCAACCATATGAATACCAACATAATTTTTTTAAGAAAAAACAATAAAATAAAATAAAAACGAGAAGAGAGGGGACGAACAATTCTTATATGTTTATAATTTTTATATTTACAGATAGGACTATTAATGAGCTGATTGATTTTGAGCCATTTTAAATTGAATATTTTTTTTTTGCCTCAAAATAGAATAGAGTTTACTCATTTTGATCTAATTAACCTAAATTTAATAAAAATAATATTAAATTAAATACATAAAATAAAATAAAATAATTTTCAAATAAATAATATTTACACTTATAAAAATATTATATTTATTTTATAAAATTATAAGTTACAATTCAATACATTTGATTTAAAAAAAAAAATTTATCATCCAAACTTATAAGTAATATATATAAATTTGATTTGATCTCGAGCTGGTTCGATCTGTTCTGTGAGCAGCTCAAAAAAAATGTTCAATCCAAATCATTGGCTCATAGCTAGACTCAATATTTATGATTCGATCCAAATTTTGATTTAACTATCAAGCAATCTTCAATTCAGGAGATAAGCTAATAACCTTATTTACATAAATAATACTTAAATATTTAATATTAAATAAAAAATATCATCATCATTTTCTTTTTATAATGAAATATATTTTTTCATGCATAAAAAATATTATATTTATAAATATCAAACTTTAAGTAATAAATATATAAATGCATAAAATTGAGATATCCCCAAAAAAAAAAAAAAAAAAAAAAAAAAAAAAAAACTTAATGAATGATCTCTTCATATTCACCATCATATGCACAAAACCTAAATTATCTATGCAGCACTTCTCTGTCACACAGACAAAAATGGAATAAACTAAAAATAGCCAAATGTTAAAACAGCACATTAAAAAGAACCTGTATCAATTGCAGAGTAACGAGTCTCTTGTTGCATTCCCAGTCACCGGATTCACCCTGATCAATGTTTAACAGACCATCCTGATCTTAGTTTTAGATGGATGGAACAATCAATAATACATACAACACAGGTCAAGAACAAGATGTGTATATATAAACTGTTACCCATCAGCAATTTTGCAGAGGTATTCTCTTTGATCCTCTCTCAGTGGAACATCTGTGAAGTCTGAGAAGGAAGAATGGCAATGGAGTAATTGAGTAATTTCCCCATTTGTATGCTCTTAACTTTGGTTAAGTTTTATGCTTTTGATTTTAAGATGATAAACCAGGGATGTTCAGAAGGGAGAAACGAGCAGCCATAGAAAATTATGAACATAAAGGCTACAAGAAGAAGCAACGCAATGAAAACTCAGCACTGGTTTTAATCTGAGGTATGTGGTGGCGACTGAAGTGTTTAATCTCGATGTGTCTGTGAGTTGGCATCAGGCTTTACTGGCGAGATTTATTTGGAGAAATAGGAAAGAAGAGTAATCTGACAGCTCTTCTCATGTATATCAATTAGAGAGAGTATCACAGTGATCTAACTATGAAACTTCATGTAGGAGTAAAGCTATGCTAGAGAGCTCAATAGTCCCAAAAAGACAACAATTCTAGAAATGCCTTACAAGCATGCACGGGTAACTTGCATAAAAAAGTTCACACGAGTAATATAATTTTTAAGACCCAAAAAAATTTGATGGATTTTTCTTGCATTAAATTTATCATAGAGAGATAGATTATGCAAAAAAAATAAGGATCACCACTGGATCAAACTTCGATAAAACTAACTCCTACTTTGTTAAAAATTTTAATTTCACAAATCAACATTGGTGAAATACAATCTCTCGACTTATTCATATTGAGATCACCACAACAAATTCTTACTCATGTTATTTTCTTACTTTTTTCAATAGATTTAGGAATAGTTCATAGCTTTTGCTTCAACATCTTGTTTTTGTCGTCTAAACAATAAAAAATTAGCCTAATTTCAGTGCTTGGCGTTCAATCCTCTTTACTCATACTTTATTACTTGACACAACTATGTACTCTTGCACAAATAATTTACCTTGCACAATATTGTTGACCTCACTTTTGGAGTGAGTATTTAATCTTCTCATTATAGACTTAGGAGTCTTCTAGACCAAGAGCTCTAAAGACACTTCTAAGTTTAACATTTAACTTAAGCTTAGAGACTTAGAAGAATTAATCATAAGATTAGGCTATGCTTTAGGACTTAGGGAAACTCACCTACAACATAATCTAACCAATCAATGCCTATTTCTTTAGGCTAAACCAAACCTTAAATTCAACTTGTCCAAACTCAATCCAATCTCAAATCCACATAACTGAATTCCAAATCAAACCAAAATCAAATCAATTCAATCAAACCAAATTTAAGCCCACGACTTAACTCTATGGACTTAGCTAAATTACCCTTCAATTCAAATCAAATCCAATTGATTTTCTCATAGATCAACTCAATCCTCTAATTAAATCAAATCTATGATCAAATCCAAACCCATAATCAAATCCAATCCAAAGAACTAAGTCACCACTTATAATCCTAAGTTAAGACGGTGTATATATGGTGTATGTTTTATTTTGTGATGTAATATTTTAGACTGGATGTTAGAGTATATGATTTGTAGATAGATGTTAGGCCGCTCTTAGTCTACTCATGTTTTCTACATAGAATTGTGCTTAAAAATAAATATAAATTTTTTCTTTGCATGTTGCTTAAACCCCTAAGCATAATCTAAATTAGAACATGTGGACTTGGTTACTCATGTGTAGGGTGCTAAGTCTAAGTTATGATATAACTGTTTGGGATTGTATGTATGTTTAACTAACATCTGTTTTGAAGGTGTAGTTAGATTTTCTCTTTCTATATAAATATAATTTTGCAATAGGAATTAGGATTAGTGATATGAGATTTATGAAGCTTTACAAGACTTTTAGTCAGTGCCTGATGCCTTGACGTGAATCAAACCAAAAGAAAGAAGGAGAAATGAAAAAAAGACCTCATAGTATATATTCAAATTTAATTGCAATTATTCTTTTATATTCCGGGTTGTATAAGGGTAGAGCTCGGCTACCCACTTTTTCTCTTTTCGGGGTATACGACGGAACTCGACCGCACCGGTCTCTTATTCTTTTGCGTTAGTTTATAAAAATTGTTTGATGTTATATTTGGCTTGCGTAATAGGATTACATCTTTTCATAATTTCTTCATGTTTGATGTTTTAATGTGTGACCTGGATGCGATATAGACTCTTAGGATGGAATAATTGTTCTACCCAACTAACAACTCATAACTAAAGTTTTAAAATAACTTACAACCTCATCATAAAGCCTAGGACTTAATCAAGATAATTAAAATATTTAACAACCCTTAGTTGTATGTTGTATGTCTCACATCATGAATGCATCTTCTATCACATTTGCTAAAAATGAGAGCTTCCATTTCAACACTTTAGAGATCGCTTGACCTATGAGAGCAACCCCTTATGATGGAGCTTCACCCTCTCCCTTTTGATTTAGCCAATAACTATATTTCATCACGCATGTAGGCATAAAAAAAAAAAAAAAATTCCAAAGCCTTTGTCCAAATGAAAGTATCAAATGAAATAAAAATTGTAAAATTATATATTCTTAGACTAAGTCATATGCGCATATCACTCATGCTCTAGTCTCTAAGGGAGTGAGTTTATGACTTTAATTTCTTCCAAATTAGATAACAAGCCTAGCCATCTTGCAATTTCATAAGTCCGGACTATATGATTTTAAATCGTAGAAAGAATTAGCTGGCTGCCACTCCAGACGGTTATAAGTCCAGAAGAGTCTGACGGTTTACTCTCTCTTATAGAAGTAAACCATTATGTCCGCCTTTTTGCTTAGATTTAGGTCGTGCTTCAACTTGTGTTAAAGCCCCCTCGATTTAGGATCTGAGGTCGCTTATTTCCTTTGGGCTACGAGCATAAATCCTCATCTCTTAAATATTTTCACAACCTTGTGTTGGTGGATTATAAGCCCTAACAATCTAATAAAATTTCAACTCAAACAAATAAACTTTTTCACTTTTAGATGTATAAAACCCCACCGTATGATAGGTTGGAATGCTCAATAGGTTTTCTACTATCATGAGCATTCTCTACTTCCTCCTTTTGGATTCCAAAATAAGTCTTCCACTTAGTCTCTCCCACTTGATTTTCCAAACATAACCAATCCTTTGATAGTCTAACCTTGAAATTTTTGGAGATAATAATTATCTACTTTAATCGAGAGTATTCTTAAGGAATCTCATTTCTTAAGATATAATTAACTATGGAGACTTGCCTCTATAGAGAACTTAAGAACACGGCTTCATATAAATCTTGCTTTATTTTTTCATGTATAAAAATCTCTAAGAGGCTAATCTATTAGGTGAGTCCTTTGATTAAGTGACAGTTCATTATAAGGATGCCACTATCTTTCGAGATAAGACATCATATCTCAACGCCATATCGATCACTTCAATAAGCACTCACGATCTGTGGTTTCCATCCGACATCCAAAAATAAACACCACAAGCATCAAGTAGAAAAGAGAGGGAGGAAGACGAAAGAAAAGAGAGTGGGAGAAAGAAGAAGAGTATAAGAGAGAGTTAGAGGAGAGAAAGAGAGAGTGAGGGCTGATTGGAAGAAGGAGATAGAAGGAAGAATGAGGAGGAAGGAGAAGGGAGGGGGAGAAAGCGGAGGGGCGACACCCGTATGTGCGATGATAGCAACAACGTTGGTGATGAGGTGTGCCAGAGATGATTGTTGAGTTGGAATGTGGCTCGAGTAGGAGAGCAAGGGAGAGAGGAAGGGCTTGTGAGAGAATGAGGGAGTGAGGCGGGCTTGGACTAAGATAAATTTTAGTATTATTATTTTTTAATGAAAAAAGATGAGGTCATATGCTCTTCCTTTTATACTTCTTTTTAAAATAGTAAATAAATATTCCACAACAAATATGACACCTGTTTAGAGTGAATCATATTTGTTACAAATAAGTTGACCCATTTTCAATTTGTCTTTATCCATTTGGTTATGTTGCTCTCCCTCTTCATATTTTTTTCATGTTGCAAACTTCATAAAAAATGTTTAATTGCAGAAGACCCGAGGGCATACTACAAAATGAATCCATTGTGGAAGTGATTTAGGCCATGATAGACATACATGAACTTCAAGAAATTGTTGAAGTTGATAATAGGCTTAAGTAGCATATAGAGATGCTGAGAGTTTATAGTGTCTATGCTGATTTCTTTACTCGCTCTTTCACACTTCCATCTTTTGAGCTCGACCCTTCTATTAGTAGAGATTCTACAAAATGAGTAACGACCATCAAGTTAACATGAAAGTAGTATAACCCTTAAAATAGTATCATCAATCAAGTAAGTTACGGTGTGTGCAATATTTTACAGCCAACTGTAGATGTGGTCGAGACAATCGAGCAATAAAGACCTTTAAGTCATCGTCATTTGTAATTTAGCTCAACAAAGTAGTCTTAGGATTCTTCAGTGCTTAGCTCTCAACTCCTACACATGAATACATCCAATAGGTGGGTTTGATGTGTCATGCAAGAACATTAGAATATTTTGAAGCAGAAGACCTATCCATGCCTCGTTGTTTAACTTTAAAAGATCCCTCTCTAATAGGCTTAAGGGGTTATTGAGTTCTAGGATTTTACGACAAATGCCTATTGGATAGGCCCAAAGAAGCTAACCATCACCTTGTGGACATGAGGAGTTATTCAAATTGCCAATCTATAATCATCACTGTGAAGAATGCATCCCGCTTGACGAGTAGCAATTTGGTAGTTGATCATTCCATCTATTTTCCCTGAAATATTAAACCATTATTGGCAAGTATGCAGAGTCGTTAAGTTATTAATGCGCTCTTGAATAATTTTTTCCTTGGACAGTTGTATTCGTTGGATTATTTCGAAGAATAGTCAGATACAACATGTTATTTTGCTACACGACCCCTTCGATTGTAGTGTGGAACATGCAAGCAACCTCTCAGAAACATTTGGCAAGCCATTCATAGAGATCATATACATGTCCTTTGATATTCTTAGCATGGATGAGAACTTATCTCTATCAACTTTTATAGTCATATGGTTGTGTACCTTTATTGTTCCCACAAATGAGAGATTAATACGTTGTAATGCTCTTATAGTAGCTAGCCTTATCTCTCGTGGTGCGCATGTCTCCTTGGCTCTTATAGTTCTCAATATGATATACAAGGTTCCAAGGGCTACCCTTTTTTAAATTGCGCAATAAAAAAACCTTAAAATCTGCTTCAATACTTCTTTGAAAAAATCGCAATGAGGCTTACGCTCATATGATGTGAGGTTCTCCTCAAGGCGTGCCTCGCCTCAGTTTTGATAGACATTACTCAAACATCTTTTCTCTCGTGCTCTCTCCGCTCTTCGCATACAACACTTGTGATATTCTTACTTTGATATTGGATAATTGAAGTGAGGGAGAAACAAATTATCATGTTAAACTTGTTTTGAATTATTATAATATTAGTTATTACTTTAATATTTTATTTTACTTTAATGTTTGTTTAACACTTTTTTCTTTCTGGTTTGATGTCAATATATTAATATGTTTCTTGATACTTTACACAATTTATTACTTCCTGCAATATTAAGATGTTAATCTGTTATATCTTATTATGTCAATAGATTAGGATATTATTATATTATTTTTTATTTTATACTTTGATGTGTGCATAATGCTTTTACTTTACTCAATTGATTGATTTTGAAGTTTATGGCTAAAAACACCTAGAAGCTTATGCTTCACCTCACGGATCAAAAATGTCTTAATACTCGATTGCATAATTTTAAACTTTTGAGGGCTACAAAGACTGCACCACTCGACATACAGGAATTGGATTTTCCATGGCATTGCATTTATGCATGAGCTTACATCCACATACCATGCGCATTTGACCTAGAGTATCTGTCGTACATTATTCATGAAGGTTATCCAATCATCATGCAACTATTTAGACCATCTTTTACCTTAGAGAGAGAGAGAGAGAGAGAGCGAGTGTGTGTATGTGTATGTCTTTCTTTTTGTGATATGCACCCCATTACAAATCAATTTTCTTTAGTACATTACCCTGATGCAAGTGGTCTTCCAGCCAATATGACAGAGGTTGAACTAGTTGATGGTGTTGATTGTCAAAGCAAATGTACTTTGCATTATAGAGGGCGATCATCACAAGTTTCCAAAGTACAATGTGAGTGGCTATGTTATTGTTTCGGTTGATCAGTGATTTTGGAAGAGTGCCACCCAAGTAGAGTTGCTTAGTAATTTGGATTTTTACAAGCAACCGCATATGATGGGCTGGCTCTTCCTAGTGTGGTTGATATTAGTCATGTAGCTTCAACTAACTTGGAGACTTATATGTACATCAAAGCTATGGTATGAGCTCATCTAATCAAGTTTAATATTGGAACTAAATTTTTCTTAGTGCCATCGGGTTATTTACATTCACTTAACTTGGGTGTTGTTATCTTTTGCACCTTTCTTAGAGCATAGTATTAGAAGGTATGGGTGATGTTTAAGGCTACTAAGAGTTCCTCATGGTCAAAGGCCTCAAAGTAGCTTTTCAAAGGCTAATGACAACAAAGGTATTCTTATCCTCTCATGATATTTCTATTCTTATTCTTTATTTTATATTTCATTTATGTGTCTGTGTGTGTATTATTTATTTTCTTCTTCTCTTTCTTTTGTAACATCAAATTTGATTGTAGGTGTGCGAGAGTGATCTAACAATGAAAGAAAAGGCTCCTTTTTCCCCAATCAAATACAAACAAGGGAGCCACTTGCATGTAGGCATGTATATTCTCAATAAACAGAGTCTCCTCATGCTTCTATTGATTGGACAGCCAGCCCTAAATTACAACAACTTCTAAACCCGAAGGTGTCATTTGAGTTTTCTAGAATGTCTCTTGGAGCTAGACCAATTCTTATTGAGAATTTTGGGATGAGTTAACCAAGCATGTATCCATCCGAGCTCATCACTTTGACATAAGGATGTCATTTATAGAACAAATCTTTCCAATTGGTCCCTTTCCATTGATCATTCCAAAAGGGTGAGAAGTCAGGAGCAACAGAAACGCCATCAATTGAGATGCATGACACACCCAAATAAAGCCTAACAGTTATCAAACCATCCATAGTACCAAGATCTTTCCTTTCAAGCAGTCCTCCAATGCACATTGAGGAAGTAAGATTAGGTACAACTTTTTTTTTTCATCTCCTCTTTTTCTTTTCATTTTTCCTTTGTTTTTAAATGATAATAATTTTTTTCTCTTTCTTTCTTTCATCATTTTTTATTGTTTAAAGAGTGGATTACGAATATGAGAAGGAATGAGGAGAATGAAGGGAAAAGGAGGAGGTCACATCAGTAGGTGTGGTAACAACAATGATATTAGTAGCAAGCTTGGCGGCGAGGATTGTAGGTGGTGGTTGTTGGGCTGGAATATAGCTCGGGTAGGAGAGCGAGGGTGAGAGGTAGGGCATGCATGAGAATGAGGGGAGCTTGGTTGGGATAGATTTAGGTTTTAATAATTATTTTTTAATTAAAAAGGGAAGATCATATGGGTCTCCATGCCTTGGTTGGGTGTCCGTATAGAAGAGAGGGAGAAGGGTGGGGGAGGGATTCATCCCCCAATATTTTTTTCATTTTTTTTAAGATGATAAACAGTACAATGGAGAATAGTAGGTTCTCTAAAGGTGTAACTTATCAATGGTTGATGGAGTGGTGTGCATGTGGTTCCATATTTTTCTACTAGACTAAGTGGAAATTTATGAAAGCTAAAAACTTGTAGTGATATTTGCATATTTTGAAATGTAAGAAGTGATTTTTTTCCTCTAATGTGTGAGCTGTGTTTCTAAGCTTTAGGTTCTATAGCCTCTCAATAATTGGATACTTCGTTGTTTGGGATGAGAGATTTGAATTTTAACTTTTAAATTAAATTTATTTCTATATTTAGAGGAGAGGTAGGACATGCATGAGAATGATTGAGGGGGGGCTTAGGCTGGGGTAGATTTAGGTTTAATAAATGTTTTAATGAAAAAAGAGAAAATCATATGGGTGTGGACACAAAATGAAAGGGGGGTCCTCTTCAATCATTGGCTCTTCATCAACACCCACTAAGAAGATTCAAGTGACCATCTTCTTCCTTAAAAATGTAATGCTCAAAATGGTCAACACTAGAAAAACTTATGGTGGTAATTGCATACTTCGTAATGTAGGCTATGATTTTTTCCACTGTTGTGTGATATGTTTCTAAGCTTTGGGTGTTCTATAGCCTCTCGATATTTGGTTTTTGGGATGAGGGATTTGGCTTTTAACTTTTTAATTAAAGCTATTCTTATATTTAGAGATTTTAATTTAATTTTGTATTAAGTTGATTCTATGCAAATCATATCTACTAATCAAGAGGATGGGTCTATAAATAAATGCTTTGAGATATGTAAAAACTTTGGTTGAATAAAACTCACATTCTAGTTTTCAATATTGTGTGTGAATGATGGATGTGTGATTCCTTCAAGTGTGGTATAACTACCTAGTTTTGGGGAATGTCAGTCTTTGTATCATGTGGCCTAATTTTCTCACTCAGGAAATTTCATTTCTTGTTCTTACTTCATCCACATAATTTTTTAACGTCATATTAATACTTTCAATTTTATTAAAATTTGACAATTAAATTTTTTTAAGGATTAAATTACAATTGCTTGATAATATTACATGGTTCAAAATTCTTGTTGATTATTCCAAAATTACAATTTCATCATCATTTGAGGTCCAATTTTTGTATTCATGATTTATATTTTTTTTAAAAAAGTAAATTGTTGAATTAATTGGCAAATTGTAAACTATGAATTTTCATATTTTATTGCATGAACTCATACTATGCATTATACTAATTGTAATAGAAAACTCTAACCATAAGTCGCCTGCATCACATCCCTCTTTTGGCTCTCAATGGGTGAAATTTGCAATTAGATATATCATCACTCCATACTTCAACAACAACAACAACAACAACAAGCCTTAATCCCACTAGGTGGGGTCGGCTACATGAATCCTTCGTCTCCATTGTGTCCTATTATGTGTCAAATTCTCATCTAATTCAAGTATACTAAGATCATTATTTATACATCTTAACCAAGTCTTTTAGGTCTCCTCTACCTATCTTAACATAAGGCAAATCTAATGCATCTACTCTCCTATCATCTGGACGACGCTTTATGTGGCCAAACAAACCATCTAAGGCGACTCTCCTAATCTTATCTACCACCTGAGCTACTCCAACTTTTTCCAACATACTCATTTTGCATTCTATCTCTAAGAGTAAAGCCACTCATCCACCTAAGCATCCTCATCTCTGTAACACTTAACTTAGTCTTATGCTTCTTTTATTGGCCAACATTCTCGCACCATAAGTCATTGCAAGTCTTACCACCATCTTATAAAATTTTCCTTTTAAGTGGAACTTTTCTATCACATAATAGGATGCATTCCTCCACTTCAACCATCCAACTTGAATTCTACTAATAACATCTCCATCTATTTCACCATCATTTTGGACAATAGAGCCTAAATATCAATCGCTCACTCTTATTAATGACTTGATCACCTAAAGTCACAACACTATCACTAAAACTTCTACAACTAAAATTACACTCCATATATTCGGTTTTAGATCTACTTAAACGAAAACCTTTAGACTCTAAAGTTGACCTCCATAAATCAAGTTTCGTTGGACTCCTCTCTAGTCTTATCAACAAGAAGAATGTCATCAAAAAAAAGCATACACCAAGGTACATCTTCTTGTAAATGCCTAAGCACATCCATAACTAAAGTAAAAAGATAAGGGCTTAATGTTGATCCTTGATGTAATCCAAGAAATAGGAAAATATTTTGTCAATCCTCCTTGTGTTTGGACACAAGTAATAGCTCTAGTATACATATCCTTAATAACTTGAATATAACCAATATTAACTCTTTTCTGTTCTAGAACTCTCCAAAGAACATCTCTTGAGACTTTATCATAAGCTTTCTCTCCAAAGAACATCACTCCATACTTCAATTTAATAAAATCTAAAGTTTTTAATATTTATCCCTTGGCAATAAAATAAATATTTACATTTGTTTATTCAACTATATCAATGAAGATTCAAAACAATAAATGCAAGCATTATAATGATTCGTGATAAAATTCTATAAAATAAAATAACTTCCTTTGATACATGTTGAATCTCATTCCACTACTCAACACCTATGTAACAATAATGTAACATCATGATAGTAATCAAAGAAGTGATAAACGTGATGCCATATAAATCTCTAACATACCTGCTCCTTTAATATTTGATCCTCTAAAAGATGTATTTCCAGTAGTAAGTGCACCTTCAAGGTCTGCATTACTTAGATTTGTCTGCATGAAGATAGGCATCTATTACGACAATTCTAATATTTGAACCTATATATAATGTTAATCATTACCTTTTTGAACATTGTTAAGGTTCATCAAAATTAGCAAACTGATCAAATCATGCATATATACACACATATATGTACATGTATATGTATGTATGTATGTAAGCATGCATGTATATAATTATTAAACAAGCTTATCATTAGTGAATAGCTCACGTTTGATTCAATTCTTTTGTAAGTGAGCTGATATAAAATAGTTATTTTTAGCACTATTTTCTTAATGAGTCGATGAAGGACACAACAATTTGAACAAACTAAATGAAAATACATTGCGAGATTGCTTGGCCAGACACATTTACACCCCCTATATAATGGTGGATTTTAAAAGGGGGCATGAGAGGCACATGTCCCTCCCACTTAATGTCTTATTAGTAAATATTTAATTGTGCTCTCTTAAAAAAAATCCTAACGTTTGTGAGTGTGTGCATGTGCTCATGTACATGTGTCTATGGTGGTGTGTCATGGATGCATAAGCATGCGTGTATATATGTGTGGAAGAGGCTAGTAGACCCTCTTTGGGTTTGGAGGGGCCAGCATTTTACTGGTGGCGATATTTTTCCTTTTATAGATTAGGAAAGTCAATCACATAATGCATGCATTCTAATTTTTCTCGGAAAAAAACTACTTAGCCTAGTTATTTCTTACTTACAAGAATTTTTTGATAGCCTAAGACGAAGAAGGGAAGTAAGCAAAAAATAAAAAATAAAACTGATCTAAGGAAAGTTTATAGCTAACAAGACTCACCTATCATATCCAAGTGGAAGATTCACAATTAATAAAAAAGAAATATCTTGGGCAACTTATTTAAGAAAATATCCCTCAATAACTTTTAAGAAACTATGCCAAAACGAATACATTTAATGTTATGGAATCAAATTAAGCTTCTTGATATATGAAGTCATCTAAAAACTTTTTTGAAAATTACAAATCTTACTAATAGATGGTTTCTTAAACTGAATTGCCTAGAAGCCTTGAAAGACATGGATATCAACTCCCAAAAAATAATCTCTCCAACTTCAAATGGAACATGTTTTTCCTTGACTACTAACTCCTAAAAAGAAAATTACCAAAATACAATAAATCAATGTGCATGCTTGATGATAAAAAGAACAACAAATAAAAGTTTAATACCTTATTCAAAGAACCATCCTCAAAGCATCAATTCTTCTACTCTTCTTTCTTGTTGATTCAATGCTCAAGCTTACCACCACCACCTTCTTCACTAGAATGTGCAATATGTGGACAAGCTTTGGGTTGAGATTTAGGTTGAAAGAAGGTGTATATCCCTTGATTAGATGCCTAATCAAGAACTAAATTAGTGAAGAGAAGCTTCAATTCCTTGAACTAGAAGAGAAGCCCTTAGACAAAGTTCATGGCTTCATCTAGGACAACTGTATTTTCTCATAAGCTTTTGATTCTTTAATCTCTCAATCTTCTGATCCTCAAATAATCATGCTTCAAATATTTGATCACATTTGTTGTTTCTAATTTTTTGATCCCTTAAAATATCTCAATCAATAGCAATTTAACAAATACCCTCAACATTTTTATTTAGAATATATATATAAGAAAATTATAAAACATATATGGATAAAAACTTACAATTTTGAAGTGTTAGGAATATTACATCATTGTCAGTACTATCCAGTATATCTTTTTCAATAAACAACAATAAGAACAACAAGCCTTTATCCCACTATGTGGGATTGGATACCTATGCCTTATTAAATGTCAATATAAGTGACTAAAAAATCATTTATTCCTTCATCCCTAATTCTAATTCACAATCGATTTCTTACATTATTCATAGTAGAAAAAACTCTTTCGACCCTCACTAAAGCAACTAATAAAGTCAATCCTAATTTTAATAATTTGAAAACAAGATGACATAAAGTGATTTCTTTCTTTTGATCAATTTTTAAGCAAGCCCTCTAATATCTTCAAAGAATGAAAATATTTTCATTAAGACGTATATTCATAATATAAGTTTCAATTGATTATCAATAATTATCAATAATTATTAAAAGTACTAATGTAAAATAATTTGAATAAATTTAATAATTTTAATTGCTTATTATGAATAGAAAAAGAAATATAAATAATAATAAAAATATTAAATAAATTTTATTAAGATATATATATATATATATATTAGCAAACAAAATATGATACTTACAATGACGCAAACAAAATCTTCAAATATCACCAAATAACAAATACAATCTACAATAATGCAACACAAAAAAATAGTTGATTATAACCCAACTAATATGATACTGACAATGATCTTCTACCTTCGTGGAAAATAACATATATGAGATCCCTTAAGACCAATATGATTAGGTGACTCTTGAATATCCTTTCAACCACCATGAATAGAATTGGAAGCCTCCATATTAACTCATTGATCAACTTCTTCCATTTCAACACCCCTCTTAAAAGTAGAGGAGAGAGAGTCGAATGAACTCGTTATCTTCTTTCAAGAAAGTAACATGATTTGCTAAATTTCACTCTTCCTTCCTAGGCTTGTTATTCAAGGAGGTGCGAAGTGAACTGCTAACCCTTCTTTATCCTCAAAAGGAGAACATTAATCCTATCTGCATACAAAAATTGATCAACTTTTGATAATCAATATTCATTCACAAAATGGTGGATCTCAGATAAGACTTTTTCTAAGGAATATCCCCAACAAATCACCACGTCATCCCCATCACCATCTAAGTTGTTGTAGTTGCTTAAGAAAGCCATGATCATTCTTGAAAATAAATAAAAAATCCTATCGCTAAACATCATCTTATGAACAAACTTAAGCCATTGTTTGTTGTTCTCCTAATAGATTCTTCTGTAACAAGCAATATTAGGACTATGTTGTTGTTCACAGGAGAAGAATACCAGACCTGCCCCAAGGAAATAGTAATAAACTTGAAATTTTTTATCAATCCTAACATCGAAATAAAACACAATCCTTCCATTAATGATATCTCCAAAACTGAAAAAATTATCTCTGCAACTTCAAATGGAATATGTTTTTCCTTAATTACTAACTCCCAAAAAGAAAATTACACAAATACAGTCAGTCATTGTGCATGCCTACTGATAAAAAGAACAACAAATAAAAGTTTAATAAATTATCAAAAGAACCATCCTAGAAGCATCGATGCTTCAACTCTTCTTTCTTGTCGATTCAATGCTCAAGTTTACCACCACCACTTCCTCACTAGAATGTGCAACATGTGGAAAAGCTTTGGGTTGAACGCATATAGACAATTTAGGTTGAATTCTTAGCACACAAGCCATCACCTCATCATCAATCATATGACACATGAAAAGGGTTTAAGAAAAAACTTGTGCAGATTCTGAATGCCAAAAAATTTGGATTAAATTCATAGTACACAACTTGTGGCCTCCCATAGAATATACAATGGGTAAAAGAGAGCTCCACCAAAAATAGGAGTGCAATTTCATCATTATTACTCATGATGTAGTGATATGTTATGCAAACAAACATATCAAAAGTTAAGTACCCTCAAGCAAAGGCAAAAACATAAAGAAAATGAAGGAATAAAAAAATTCCACAGCCTCCCCACACCATTAGGCTTATTTATAAGCCTCAAAGAGGCTATTAAACATGGCTAGCAGGTGCTAACAGATGAAACACATTACACATTAGAGTATAAGCATCATAACTTGTGTCCCCATGCAGAAGTGTGGCATGGGATCGCTATTGCCTGAATACAATGTATCTCCTCCACCCAGGCTCTTGTAATGATCCTCCACCTTGATCATGCGTAGGTCACTTACATAGTCACAAACCAATGGTAGGCCCAATCACATAAAGTCCACCCTAGCAAACACGCATGACACTTTGGCCACTTTGACTTAATCCAAGGTATGCCTAAGAGATTAAACAACCATCTTACAAAATGAATGTCATTTCAAGATTGCATTGAAGCTTCAAATAATCATCTCCAACTAGTTGCTCAAGATTAGGTCAACTCGTGACATCTAAAACCACAATCTCAAGAGGATGTATTCATTAATATTATGTGAATGGTTGTATGTTGGAAAGATCAAGACTAGGTCCCTAGATGAGGTACCTGAAGACCTATATGATGATATGTTTAGAAGAAATATTGTCTGGATATTAAAAGAAATAAAAAATGTGGTTATAATTAATATGCTCATAAAAAATACTAGTTCTAGATAAATCACAGCCATCCAATCAACAATATTAAGATTCATAATTCCATGATTTTTATGTTATAATAACAAAACAAGACATTGGTCCTTATCAATCTACACCATTATATCAGTTTAAGATCCCTAATAACCATTTAACCAAAGCTAGCGAATATGAACTAATTTAGATATCCAATAACACTAGTCTCAATGACTTGAGTATGATGATCTAGCTCTAAGAAAGACAATATATCTTAGCCCTCAACTCTTTGATCAACTAAAGAATAAAAAATGTTCCAAACCAATGGACATCTCTATCCTCCAAAAACTCAAGAGACAAAGTGTCTCACTATCTACCATTTACCTTGATAAAACCATCAAACTGTCCTCTAACAAAATAATTATAAGAACCTTCAACAGACTGGTAAATTGTTATTCTAAAATTTCTTCGTCCTCAAGAGAAATCTCTACTAAACAATCCTTTCCTTTGAATCAGCTTAGTGACTTAAAAATCAAACTGTCTTCATGAGAAAGCATTCCCCCAACTAGACTCGCATTTTTTTTAAGTCGCCTGTATCCTAGAAGTTAGTGACCATTATAAATGAATAATTCTAAGAAGCTCTAATGACTTCAAATTGTTTCTAGCTTGCAACAAATACCTTTGTAAAATTTGCTAACGATAAATCTGCACCTCTAAGATCAGCACCAGAGAGATCAGCACCTGAAAATGTAATTTCAAATATGAGGTCAAGACTTATCAAATAATAGGTTTCATGTTTCATACTTTAGGAAGCAAAAATGTCAAATATAACCAAAATAATATTTCGTTTTTTTTGATAATCACCGAGGGGGCATCCATCTCCCTTTTCATTTTTCAAACTAATGTTGCACTTCAGAAATAGATCAACATATAAAATAAGGCCACATCATCTATCATTAATTAGAACAATAAAAAAAATAAATTAACTCTCCAATCATTTTTTATAGATAAAATATTTGCCCAAATATAAAATATTTTATTAAAATATAAGACATTCAACACAAACATGAACTATTTCATCTATATAGACGGCTTTGATCAATGTTTTAAAAGACAGGGGCGTTGGGCAAGGCGTTTTAGCTATCATTGGGTGAGGCGTAAGCCCCTTGATGAGAGAGAAGTTTTCTTGCTAAAAGCTAACTATGCCACCACTTATAATTTTAAGAGAGAGAGAGAGAGAGAGAGAGAGAGATCTTCTAGTTAGAGGAAATAGAGAGTACATGTTATTCATCATCTACCTTTCTATACGTTACAATCATCTCCTAGTGAAAGAAAAAAAAGAACACATGTTTATAACTCTAATTTAATGGATCAACATAGAATAAGACATAACTTTTAAAATTACAAATGTATTAAGGTTAAGAAGATTTTTGAACATTTTAGAAGTTAGAACAATGTGTATTGATGTAGAAGAAGTAGAGCACATATCTCTAGAATGAATTTAGGGCAAAAAGAAAAGAATCTAGGTGGAATGAATGATTGGTAGTGGTGATCTTGATGAGCGGTGGCTACTGGAGCTAGTGGCAGCATGTGCTGGTAGCGATCAAAGTGAGGGAGCAAGGAAGTGATGCTAAGACGGATGGGGGAGAGGAGGATGGGTCGGTTGGTTGGGTTAGGTAAATATTAGAGTTTTATTTAGATTTTAGGTAAAAATTAAAAAATTATAAATATGCTTTAGTAGCTCGGGGTGTAACCCAGATTTTGGGGCGCAAAAAGCGCACCCTAGGCATACGCTATGGACTTGGGGCGTAAGCCCCCGGCGAGGAACACCTCCCTCAAAAAATTGGGGTAGGATGCCCCACCTCGGGGCACGTCCATGGTGCACCCCAAAAACCTCTTAAAATAGAGGCTTTCATATAGATATGAAAGTTTATTGCTCAAATATAAAATATTTTACTCTATTTAAGGTTTTTGTCACAAGCATAAAGTTTTATTAGATGTAAGGTGTTTTAATCAAATACAAGATGCATTATAAGGTGTTTGATCCAAATATGAGAATCTTAAAATTATTAATTGAAAACATCTTATAGTATTAAATGTAAATTTAAAATTGGTAACATTTTGGTTTGTAGTGTAGATTTTTTGGGCAGTATAGCATTATTCCCTTTTAAAATTAATATTAGATATTTCAGCAATCAAATACTCCTATGAGCTGCTCAGTTTAACAAAATTATACAAACACATCAGAATTTCAATAGATTTTAAGTGCAGAATTAATAGATAAATGTAAGAGAAAACAGAAAATCAACATGGATCTATCAATCTGGGCATTTGATCAGCACTGTACGAAAGTCTTTATCCATAAAACAAATAAAGTGGAATCATAAAAAAGAATAATTGAATCCTTAATCCCACTAGGTGGGGTCGGCTACATGAATCCTTCATCTCCATTGTGTCCTATTATGTGTCAAATTCTCATTTAATTCAAGTAAGATCATTTTTATACATCTTAACCAAGTCTTTTAGGTCTACTCTACCTTTCTTAACATGGCAAATCTGTCTCCCCAGGTCATCTGACGGCATGTAGCCAAGCCAAACCATCTGCAACTCTAATCTTATCTACCACCTGGAGACTCCAACTTTTTCCTAACATACTCATTTTGCATTCTATGTCTAAGAGTAAAGCCACTCATCCACGAGCATCCTCATCTCAGTAACACTTAACTTAGTCTTATGCTTCTTTATTGGCCAACATTCTCGCACCATAAGTCATTGCGTCTTACCACCATCTTATAAAATTTTTCCTGTTTAAGTTTAAGTTTTCTATCATATAATATGCATTCCTCCACTTCAACCATCCAACTTGAATTCTACTAATAACATCTCCATCTATTTCACCATCATTTTGAACAATAGAACCTAAATATCAATCGCTCACTCTTATTAATGACTTGATCACCTAAAGTCACAACACTACCACTAAAACTTCTACAACTAAACTTACACTCCATATATTCAGGTTTAGATCTACTTAAAGCGAAAACCTTTAGACTCTAAAGTTGACCTCCATAATTCAAGTTTCGTTGGACTCCCTCTCTAGTCTTACCAACAAGAAGAATGTCATCAAAAAGCATACACCAAGGTACATCTTCTTGTAAATGCGTAAGAACATCCATAACTAAAGTAAAAGATAAGGGCTTAATGTTGATCCTTGATGTAATCCAATCCAAATAGAAAAATATTTTGTCAATCCTCCTTGTGTTTGGACACAAGTACTCTAGTATACATATCCTTAATGACTTGAATATAACCAATATTAACTCATTTTTGTTCTAGAACTCTCCAAAGAACATCTCTTGAGACTTTATCATAAGCTTTCTCTAAATCAATAAATATCATATGTAGATCCTTCTTACTTTCTCTATGCTTCTCCATCAAACCTCTTAACAAATGTATAACATCTATAGATCTACCTGGCATGAAACCAAACTGATTGTGAGAAACTTCTGTATCACATCGTAACCTATGCTCAATTACTCTCTCCCATAATTTTAATGTATGGCACATTAACTTAATTCCTCTATAATTTGCACACTCTTGTGCATCACCTTTATTCTTAAATATAGGAACCAACAAACTCTTTCTCCACTCATCTGGCATCTTTTAGTCTTTAAAATAACATTAAAAAGATTTGTAAGAAATTCCTTGATCTCCTAAACATTTCCACACTTCTATTGGAATATTATCGATCGCTTTTTTTTTCATTTTCTTTAAAGCTTCACTAACTTGATTTACTAATCTGACGATAAAATGAAATTCTCTATTTTTGTTTAGGGTATCTTAAAATCACTTTCGGATCCTTCATTGAAAAGTTTATCAAAATACCTCATCTACCTATTTTCAATATCTTTTTCTAAGAAAAGCATTTTATTATTTTCATCCTTAATACCCCTCACTTGAACTATGTCTTTACTTCTCCTAATAACTGTCATGGAAATAAAATTCTAATACCAAAAGCATATTATAAGGATCACAAGAATTACTAAGTTCTAGCACAATGTATCTTGGCCTTCCCACATCAGTCAAAAAGTTTCATGCTATTGATTTCCAACCTCTTCTTCATAAGGTCCTTAATATGCTTGATGGCTGGAAGATAAAACTTCTATCATTTTGCAAGAAGAGCTCAATTTATTATGTTTTCTATTTGGAATCTAGCTACCTGGATTAGGGGCTCTCTTATGCCTGAGGTTCGTCTTAATACTATTGATAAATTGTGCTCCAAATTCCTTTATCATGGCAATGCCAATCTATCCAATCTACACCTCATCTCTTCGAAAAAAACCTGTAGTCCTAAAAAGTTTGAGGGTTTTGGAATTCTGGTACTATCAGTTGTTGGTTATGCATTCAGGGGACGCCTCATATGTAGATTGTTGGAATTCAACAGTCCTCTTAGTAGTTGGTGGATTTCTAAAGATCAATCTCTATGAAAACCTTCTTCGGGCAGATCCTCATATTGGAAAAAACTTACTTCTTTAACTCACTTTTTAAATTTCAACACTTTCTCCACTTGGAAGAGAAGGCAAATTCAATTTCTATAGGGACCCTTGGATTTATGGATACTCTCTGGTTGAAATTTTTCGAGGTTCTTCGAATAATTGCCTCATTGCAGATGGCTATGCAAATGGTTCTCATTTAAATTAATGACATGGGATCGCCTCATAATCTCTAATGACTAGGTTTATTTTAAGATTAATGATATGTATTAATATCAGAGATTACAGCTGAGAGGATGAATAATTTCTATAATTAGGTTTGATACAGTGAGCTTGAGTGATTAAATCTTTCGGATTGAATTGGCTCGCTTTCTCGCTCCAATTGGGTTTGGGTGTGAGTCGAGTCAAGGAGTGAAATCCTTTCCAATTGAGTCAACCCGGCTGAGTAAAGGAAGGAACGTTCGGGAGCTTTCTGATCCGTTGGATCTAGCGCCTTTTTTTCGGCCGTTGGATGGGTTCACTTGGATTGGTCTTTCTTGCGCTGTTTGGAAGCCGTTGGATTGACTTGTGTTATCTTCTGCCCTTGGATCTGTTTCTTGATCAGAAGGTTCTTGATGCTTGAAGGGCTGAGTGGATTACACGCGTCGTTTCTGTGCGGTCTGATCTCTGGATTAAATCTGATCCGTAGATTTAAAATGCGGGACGGATCTGGATCGTTGGATCTAGATTTTGAATTACCCTAACCATTACTTGCCTGTCTTTCTGTTTTGTTTCAGTTCGTCGGTTCGAGTCGTCTGCTAGGGTTTCTGAGAGGCGTCGGAGGGAGATGGAGGAGATCCTCATGGCGGTCGATCCAAGGAAGATCCACCGTAGGAATATCGAGGATGCCGGAACTTGAGAGATAATTTGGAGGAGATCCGGGGATTTGTGCCGTCTGTTTGGGTTTTTCCGGCGGTTTCCACCGTGAGATTTGAGCTGCAGAGGGAGAGAAAGCCTAGGGAAAGAAGAAGGAGACTGAGGAGGGAGAACAGAGAAGTCTTGAGATAATTTCTTCTACATCCCTTTATTCCTCGTTGTTCCTCCCTATTTATAGTTTTGTTATTCTTCTTAAAGTATTCTTTGGCTCAGAATTTACTGCTACATGTCGTGTATTGCTTAATTTCCTTGCTCGTATCGATTGGATAGCTTGATCTCACGGCCGCTTATTTAGAGTTCTTGATTTCGTGGTTCCTCTATTCTCGTTTATAATTTGTTACTTTCGGATATGTTTATCAACTTATTTATTCGGTTATTCAATCTTAGAAATCAAGATTCCTTCTTGATTTCTTTGATCTCGTTGATTTATCTTTTGGCCGTGTTGAGGTTATCGCTGGGATCCCTTTACTTTTTTGTTTGCGGGAAGGTATTGGAGTGCTTAACTCGTCGCTAAAAAATTCGTTAGATCTGCTTGCCTTACCTCTGCTATTTAGAATTGGTTTCGATTTGTAATATCTATATCATCCGTCTGTATACCGAGTTTAATTATTCCTCGTATTTGGTTATCTTTCCCGCATGCATATCCCTGTAATTCTTATTGTTGTATGTTCCACATTGGCAATTATATGATTTGGGATCATATCATTACTCCTCTCAGACCTTGTCCTCAAGGTCAAAATTGAAAATTTGCTTTACGTATTTCTTTATTTGTCATCCAAGGAACATCTGTGGCTAAAATTTTCTTCCCATTGTTTTCGATTGTAATGTGTTGATCCTCGTAGTCGCTTCATGATCACCTATTTTACGGATTGGTTCGTTTCTAATGATAGAGTTTAATTTAATTGAGGGTTAAGCATAGTAATTGGGTGATTGTAGTAAATCCGATTCTGTATGTAATTTGTGTTTGATTCGCTTTCTGAGTCATTATGTGAGCCCAACCGTAATAGTCTTGGCTGAATTCCTCCCTTAGGATCCTTACTTTATATCAATCCTTTCTCTTGACTTTATCGATTACCTTTGTAATGTGGTCGGAAGGTGTATCTGGGGAAATCTTGTGGCCATTCTACTTGAAGTTGGAAGGAATTGTTGTGCCCCATGACTTATCACGGACTATCTTATGCTAGATAATTGGGCTAATTTTATCTATCTAGGCTAATTCTATGTTCTAAACTATGAACTTATTTAGGCTATTTTATAATTAGACATTTATATGTCTGTCTTAACCCTGGATTGAATGATATTTGAAGTTTGGTTCTAAGGCATTCTCTTGTATCCACGGTTGACTATAATGTCAGTAGTTGATATTCTTGTTCTTCATTGACACTCATGAATGTACATAAGTTGGCTAGCTTTGTTGCTATATTCATTGCCATTTGGTGGATTAGCGGTTGGTGTTCTGTATTTCTGTTGCTTCTTCTTTGTATTTGTCAGATGCTTTATCCTCCATTAGCTTTGGCCAATTGAAATGCTTGTTGCAATGAAGTAGGTTGTGGCTCGATTTCTTTTCTAATTTACGGTTTAAGCCTGATTCAAAGCAACTTTGTAGCAATTCTGGGATATCGACATTTGGTTAGCTAGGTCTTCAAACTTCGATAAAAGTTACCTTGTTGTTTGTTGTTGAAGCTAGCTAGTTCTCTCTTAAATCTGTGTGAGGAAGGGCCAAATCTCTAGACTTGTTCTTTGAACAGCCAAGAATGTTTATTTGCTTGCATCCATCGAGATACCAACGCGCAGTCCATCCATGTATATTGAGGATAAAAAATTTCGATCATCGAGGATTGATATCTTGAAAAATTGCTCGCTTTAAAGATCCATCCCAGGATCTTCTCCTTAAATCTGGCATATCTATTTTAAGAGGCATTGATATGGGTGTGTGTGTGTGGTATGTTTGGAGAATAGGATTCATCAAGGGATGCATCACATACCGCTTTGAGGTCGTTTTTCTAACCTGCTTTCTATTGATGTCAATCTCTTTGATATTTCATTCAATGCCATAGTGATTGGTCATTTCGTCATTGTTGTTCAATCGGTAACACATGCTTCAAGTGTTTTGGCATTATGGTTCTACGCCATTTTCAGGCAAAGGTGTGTGAGAGTCGAGGAATCAACAAATGGATCTGTATTAATTTACATAATAGGTTTTCTGAAGTGAGTGATTAAATCTTTGACGCTGCTTTTCTGCCACTGGGTTCTTGGTGTGAGGTGAGTCAAATGAGTGAAATCCTTTCCAATTGAGTCAACCCGACCAGTAAAGGAAGGAACGTCGAGCTTTCGATCCGTTGGATCTAGCCTTTTCGCCGTTGGATGGGTTCACTTGGATTGGTCTTTCTTGTTTGGAAGCCGTTGGATTGACTTGTGTTATCTTACGCCTCGATCGCTTGATCGAAGGTTCTTGATGCTTGAAGGGCTGAGTGGATTACACGCGTCGTTTCTGTGCGGTCTGATCTCTGGATTAAATCTGATCCGTAGATTTAAAACGCGGGACGGATCTGGATCGTTGGATCTAGATTTTGAATTACCCTAACCATTACTTGCCTGTCTTTCTGTTTTGTTTCAGTTCGTCGGTTCGAGTCGTCTGCTAGGGTTTCTGAGAGGCGATCGGAGGGAGATGGAGGAGATCCTTACCGGCGATGGTCGATCCAAGGAAGATCCACCGTAGAATATCACGAGGATCTTGGAACGAGAGATAATTTGGAGGAGATCCGGGATTTGTGCCGTCTGTTTTTTCGGTTTCCACCGTGAGATTTGAGAGAGGAGAGAAAGCCTAGGGAAAGAAGAAGGAGCCTGAGGAGGGAGAACAGAGAAGTCTTGAGATAATTTCTTCTACATCCCTTTATCTTCTGTTGTTCCTCCCTATTTATAGTTTTGTTGGTTCTTCTAAAGTATTCTTTGGCTCAGAACCACTACTGCATGTCGTATTGTTAATTTCCGCCTTGTATCGATTGGATAGCTTGATCTCTCAGGTCGCCGCTATTTAGAGTTCTTGATTTCTTTGTATTTTCAGTGGTTCCTCTATTCTGTTTATAATTTGTTACTTTGATATAGCTATCAACTTATTTATTCCGGTTATTAATCTTAAATCAAGATTCCTTCTTGATTTCTTTGATCTCGTTCTGGATTTATCTTTTGGTGGAGGTTATCGCCTGGGATCCCTTCGTTACTTTTGTTTGCAGGAAGGTATTGGAGTGCTTAACTCTTCTTATTGCTAAAGCCGTTAGATCTGTTGCTTACCTCTTGTTGCTATTTAGAATTGGTTTCGATTTGTAATATCTGTATATCATCTGGGGCTCTCGTATCCGAGTTTCAATTATTCCTCGTATTTGGTTATCTTTCACCATGTAACTGTATCCTGTAATTCTTATTGTTGTATGTTCCACATTGGCAATTATATGATTTGGGATCATATCATTACTCCTCACACCTTGTCCTCAAGGTCAAAATTGAAAATTTGCTTCGTATTTCTTTATTTGTCATCCAAGGAACATCTGTGGCTAAAATTTTCTTCCCATTGTTTTCGATTAATGTGTTGATCCCTCTAGTATCGCTCGTGATCACCACTTTACAGTCTGCTTCGCTCTAATGATAGAGTTTAATTTCGAATTGAGGGTTAAGCATAGTAATTGTGATTGTAGTAACCGATTCTGTATGTAATTTGTGTTTGATTACGCTTCAGTAGTATTGTTATGTGAGCCCAACTAATAGTCTGAATTCCTCCCTTAGGATCCTTACTTTATATCAATCCTTTCTCTTGACTTTATCGATTACCTTTGTAATGTGGTGGAAGGTTGATCAGTATCTGGGGAAATCTTGTGGCCATTCTACTTGAAGTTGGAAGGAATTGTTGTGCCCCATGACTTATCACTGTGGACTATCTTATGCTAGATAATTGGGCTATATCCGACTTATCTATCTAGGCTAATTCTATGTTGAACTATGCGAACTTATTTAGTTATTTTATAATTAGACATTTATATGTCTGTCTTAACTGATTGAATGGTGATATTTGAAGTTTGGTTCTAAGGCATTCTCTTGTATCCAGGTTCGGTTTATAATCGTAGTTGATATTCTTGTTCTTCACACTCATGAATGCACATAAGTTGGCTAAGGTTTGTTGCTATATTCATTGCCATTTGGTGGATTAGGTGTTGGTGTTTTGTCTTTGTTGCTTCTTGCGTATTCTTGTAGATCTGTATCGATAGCCTATCCTCCATTAGCTTGGCCAATTGAAATGCTGAATGCGTAGGCTCGATTTCTTTTCTAATTTCTAGTTTAAGCCCGATTCAAAGCAACTTTGTAGAATTCTGTGATATCGACATTTGGTTAGGTCTTCAAACTCAAGATAAAAGCAATGTTGTTTGTTGTTGAAGCTTAGCTAGTTCTCCTCTTAAATCGTAGAGGGAAGGGCCAAATCTCTGCAAAGACTTGTTCTTGAAGCGCCAAGAATGCAATTGTTTATTTGCTTGCATCCATTGATACCAACTTAATGCAGTCCATCCATGTATTGAGGATATTAAAAATTTCGATCATCGAGGATTGAAAAATCTTGCTCGCTTTAAAGATCCATCCTCTAGGATCTTCTCCTTAAATCTGGGCATATCTATTTTAAGGCATTGATATGGTGTGTGTATGTGGTATGTTTGGAGAATAGGATTCATCGAGGGATGCATCACATACCGCTTTGGTCGTTTTCTAACCTGCTATTGATGTCAATCTCTTTGATATTTCATTCAAGTGATTGAGGTCATTTTGCTCATTGTTGTTCAACTGCAACACATGCTTCAAGTGTTTTGGCATTATTTACGGTTCCTTACGAAGTGTTAGGTGTGAGTTGTGGGAATCAACAAGAGTTGGATCTCAACGAGAGCACCAATGATATGTATTAATATCAGAGATTACCAGAGGATGAATAATTTGTAATTAGGTTTGTCTGATGAGCTTGAGTGATTAAATCTTTCAATTGAATTCGCTACATCGCTCCAATTGGGTTGTGGGTGAGTGAATAAACAAAGGAGTGAAATCCTTTCCAATTGAGTCAACCCGAAGTAAGGAACGTTCGAGCTTCGATCCGTTGGATCTAGCCTTTTCGGCCGTTGGATGGGTTCACTTGGATTGGTCTTTCTTGCGTTGGATTGACTTGTTATCTTACGCCCTTGGATGCTTTCTTGATCGGTTCTTGACGCTTGAAGGGGAGTGGATTACACGCCGCGTCCGATCTGGATTAAATCGATCCGTAGATTTAAAACGCGGACGGAGGATCGTTGGATCTAGATTTTGAATTACCCAACCATTACTTGCTGTCTTTTGTTTGTTTCGAGGTTCGAGTCGCAGGTTTCAGAGGCGTCGGGGAGATGGAGGAGATCCTACGATGGTCGATCCAAGGAAGATCCACCGTAGAATATCCCGAGGATGCGGAACCAAATTGAGAGATAATTTGGAGGAGATCCGGATTTGTTGCCTCGTTTTTTTTAGGTTTCCACCGTGAGATTTGAGCTGCAGAGGGAGAGAAAGCCTAGGGAAAGAAGAAGGAGACTGAGGAGGGAGAACAGAGAAGTCTTGAGATAATTTCTTCTACATCCCTTTATCTTCTGTTGTTCCTCCCTATTTATAGTTTTTGTTGGTTCTTCTAAAGTATTCTTTGGCTCTGTAACATTTTGCATGTCGTATTAATTTCCTTGCTCGTCTTTTGTATCTCGATTGGATAGCTTGATCTCTGTCTTTGCCGTTATTTAGAGTTCTTGATTTCTTTGTATTTTCGGTTCCTCTATTACGCTTTATAATTTTACTTTCGGATATAAGTTATCAACTTTATTTATTCGTTATTCTTAATCTTAGAAATCAAGATTCCTTCTTGATTTCTTTGATCCGTCGCTCGGATTTATCTTTTGGCCGTTGTGTTGAGGTTATCTTGGGATCCCTTCGCTACTTTTTTGTTTGCATTGGAGTGCTTAACTCTGTCGCCATCAAAAATTGTTAGATCTGCTTACCTCTTGCTATTTAGAATTGGTTTCGATTTGTAATATCCATTATATCATCTGTGCTCAGATACCGAGTTTCAATTATTCCTCGTATTTGGTTATCTTTCACGTAATCTTATCCTGTAATTCTTATTGTTGTATGTTCCACATTGGCAATTATATGATTTGGGATCATATCAGTTTATTTTAAGATTAAAGATATCCCTATCTTATGTGACAGACAAGATAGTGTTCATTGGACTAATGGTAGTAAACCTACTTTTTAATCTTTCATATATGATTATTACTCAAATTTAACTACTGTTGAATGGTACTCTGCCATTTGTCATCCAAACAATGCTCTTAGATTCTCTTCTTTTGCTTGGATTTACTTGTTGGATCGTCTTAAAACTGTTGAGATGCTTAAATCACGCAACATACTTATTCCAGATCAGTATTTCTTCTGCTCTAATGGGATTGAATCGAAAGACCACTTATTTTTTGCCTGCCCCTTTTCTTTCAACATCCTTAACTCTCTCCTACTGGGAGTGTTTAACTCTGACTCAAGACACTCTTTTTTGCAAGATTTACATAATATCAAGGGATCTGCAGCATTGCAACAAAGCTAATAAACACTTATTCTTACTTGTCAATTGCTTTGTTGCTTAATTCATTTGGAATGAAATAAACGAAAGAAGATTTGCCCATTATTTTTCAGGCAGCTCATCTCGTGTTCGACATATTAAAGTTGTGATTATGTCCAGAATTATTAGATGGAAGAATTTTGAAGAGTCTTCAGATAAATTGATTTTTTTCATATTTCTGGACATCTTTTCATGGCTTTCTGCTAGTTGTAATGCCAGAGATGTTTTAGACAATGATGAGATCGAGTGCAGTGTTTTCGTTTCTTTTTTTTTTATCTCAACAGCATTGATCTGGCTTTTTGTTCTCATTTATTGGATGGACAGTCATCTCTTTTTTGCTAATGATCTTCCTCCACCTAATAAGAATGCATAAACATTTTTCTTTGGCTGTCAACCTAAGTGATTAAGTTTTGAGCCATCTTGCTTTGATGAGAATTTTATTTCTCTGAGTCTACCGTATGCTATCTTCCCTTTTCTTGATCTTTTGGTAATGTTTGGTTCTCTGGTCTTATGCTGCCATGAATTTCATCCTTCCTATTCTGTCTTTGTATGTAATAATTACAGTTTTTATTTTCTTTTTTTCCTTTCACCATCGATTGATGTAACTACTTTTGACTAATGAAATTGGGCTTACGCCATAAATTTTTCCCAAAAAAAGTTTTAGCACAATGTACGATACAAATAAACAACATATATATGCCCTTCATAACAAACACCCAAAATATCATAAGTCCGATCTAGCCACTCAACTATGGCTGCAGGAGGAATTGGTCCATGTCGCATAAGTTGTTTTCAGGTGATAAAATAACATTACCACTAAACGCCATTATGAGGGAGTAAGATAGTAAATCACTATTTGACACTTCACTATTATCAAAATTGAATTGCATCACTCCAAAGTAATGTGCAGATAATTTTCATTCTATTGCAAGAAGACAGTAATTCTAACCAGTTAAATCAGCATCAAAGAAGCTGGCACCCAGTAATTTAGCTCCCTTGAAATTTGCCTGCCTTAAGATCGACTGCCAAGAACAAAGAAATGCACAAAGTTCCGTTCAGAAACTAATCTAAATCAAACCCCAGAAAGCTGAAGAAAACATTTAATTTTTCTGTTGCCTACAGTTTTAAAGTCCTGCTTTACGAGGCTTCGGCCGCTGAAATCCTTGCCGGTGAGGTCTTGCCCCCTCGTCACCTCGGCTCCGTACGGCCCACCCCCCTTCCCCAACGCAAATTAAACACATTTCAAATGAAGCCAGCAATCATATCTATATTAAAAGTTCTAAGAAACGCAACAGACGCACCTTAAACGCGAGGGCTGGATCGACCAAGGAAAGTGAAGCAGCGAGCAGGGCAACAGTCCCAGCATTAGCCAAGCTTTCTCCGACGATCTTTGGTAATAAGCCAATGCCGCAATCCGGTGAATTCCGACAGTCAATTTCAAACGAAGAAAAAATTCCCAAGACCGGAGATCGCGGTCTGAAGCTCCGGCGAAGAGTACCAGAAAAGGATTTAGGGAAGGATAGGGTCGGAGTAATCGAGACTATAGTTCTCATAGGATTGGCACTGGTCGCCATTAGAAGGGATTGCAAACTCTTCACTGGAATTTGCAACTTGCAAGCCACGGTCCGATTTATGTCATCTCCCGCTTTTACGACCTTATCCTGACTCGAGCGGAATATCGGCTGGGATAAGAACTATACAAAAGTCCTAACGTCTACGTGGCATATGAAAGGATTTGTTTTTGTTCATGGTGATTTTCTTACTAAACTTGACCTCAGAAAAGCTTTTGACTCTATTAATAGGGAGGCTCTTTTGCATAGACTTCATTCTTTTGGCTTTCCCCCTAGATTTATTAATTGGGTGAAGGCTTGTATCTCAGATGTCCCCTTCTCTATAACTCTAAATGGGAAAATTAAAGGTTACTTTACCTCAAAACATGGGCTAAGACAAGGCTGCCCCTTATCCCCTTTCCTCTTTACATTAGCCATAGATACACTCTCTTGCTTAATCGATAGAGAGGTCAACTTATTCAGATACAGACCTCTCATTGCTGGGACATGCAAAATATCACACTTGCTTTTTGCAGATGATCTTCTGGTGACTGGCATGGCTGATAGCACAACTGTGGGATCCTTAAAATACTGTCTTGAGAGTTTAGAAAAATATACTGGACTTATGGTTAATCAAGACAAATCTCTTATTTGTTTTTCAAAAGGATCTAGGGATGTTACAAATCTTTGCAACATCCTTAATATTTCTCAGGGCACTTTTCCTATCAAATACTTGGGTCTTCCCTTAACTATGGGATCCCTTAAACTTGCAAACTTCTCTAGTTTATTTGATAAAATTCAAAGGTGGATTGCTGGTTGGAAATGCAAATTTTTGTCTCTAGGAGGAAGGCTGCAATTACTTCGATCATCAGTTAACAATTTGATTACTTACTGGTTTAGATCCATGATGATTCCTAAGGGTGTCTTGAAGACCATCTACTCTCTCACTTCGCGTTTTTTCTATCATAATGGGGTTTCTAATAAACTTATTACTATATCTTGGGACAAAACTACTCGTCCCAAGGAGAAGGGGGGAATTGGGATACTCTCAGCTTTCTCTCTCAACTCTTTATGCAAAATTAAAACCATGTGGAAGACTCTTAAGATGAACTCCCTTTTGCTGCTGTAAACGAAATATGGGTCCATTTGGAGTGACTCTCTTCGTCGAATCTCCCTTATGTGGAAAGAATTAAAACTATATGCAAAACGTTTTCGAGACAAAATTTCTTATCACATTGGGAATGGCAATTCCTTTTCTTTTCTTTATGACCCGTGGTGTATCAAAAAATCTATTTATGAATCAATGGATGCTAATGATCGTAATTTTCTGAACTTTTATAAAGACACAAAGTTGAGCTCTTTTATTGTTGAGGGTAGATGGAGAATGCCTTTACAGATAGCTGCAGAATTACCATTGATATGTACTGCCATTGATTCTATACCTATAGCTGGAGGGGAGGACTGGATCACATGGGATTCAAAGCGATCTCCCACTACCTTTGATTTTAAAGGTGCTCTTTTTGAAAACCTGCCTTCGGTAAATTGGTACAAAAGCATATGGTTTCCTGGTTGTGCTGTTAATTACTCAATATATTGCTGGTTGGCTTATTTAAGGGGTTTAAAGACTTCTGATATTCTTGTTAAAAGAGGGATTGGTTCTCAAACTAATTGCTGTTTTTGTCTTAAAGAATCCGAATCTCACTCTCACCTCTTCTTCGAATGCCCTTTCTCGATGCATTTGATCAGAAGCATTCTTCCTTATGGGAATTTTTTTTAATGCAATCCACATTACAACAAGTACTGAATGGTATGACAATTAAGATGCACAAAATTATCAAAAGGGTGTACTATTTATCTATTGCTGTTTTGGTCTATTGCATATGGCGTGAAAGGAACAACAGACTATTTGCTCTCTCAACATCTTCTCTTTCTTTCTTAATCGACCAAATCATGGATCGAATAGCTTTTAAAGCTGCAAGATGGGAACCTAGAGATTCTCGGCTCATCACGAATTCTTTTTGATTTGGAGAAACAGGACTCATTCCTGAATTCCAAAGAGGCTGTACAGAGATTTATGGGGGCTACTCTAACTGGAAAACTGGACAATGATGACTTATATATTACCAATTGTAAGTGTTTGGTATGGCTCAGCTTGGTTGCACAACACAGCAACCTTGGATGGAAGTCTCTTCTTTGCCAATTGGATGGTGTGAGGGTGCGAAGATAGCTTTGCTTTTTTTCTCGGGTTGGAGCTCTATGCTTCTGAGTCAGAACAAATCACAACATGTATTACATGCCGTAAGTTCTGTTTTTTTGGGTTTCTCTTTGTTCACAGCTTGGGGCGGTTCTTCTTCTATTTAGATTGCGATCTGGTTCTGATGTAAATTCTCTTTCGCGGGAAGAGATGTAAGTGATTCTCCTTTTCCTGTTTGTTGTCTCTTTTTTTTGCTGGTTTCCTTCACCTTAGTTTTGAGAAGATGATTGAATTCACTTGGTGAATTCATTTTGTAATTTTGTAATGTTCTCTTCTTTGGAATATAATTGAGCTAAGGCTCTCAAATTCTTCCAAGAAATAGTAAGGATTTACATACATACCATATAAAAAAAATCTTAATTTATATATTTAACATCCTAAACTTTCTATTTACAGATCTAACACCTAAAACTTATAAATACAACAAAAAAACCACAATAGCTGCCGCCGTAAGCCCATCGTCTAACTCCGTCGACATTTTGCTTCTCGCGCCAGAAAACTGTCTCATTTCATATTCTCCCCAACAAGCGATCCTATTGCTAGATATTCTGAAAAAAAAAAACATTTTGAAGGTAAAGCGTGAGTCATCAATTATAGTGGTTCGTTCAATAAGCGCTCTCAAGCAAAGATCAGAGATCAGAGTACGAGAATAAGGCTATTAAAAAAATTCATAAACAAATCATATTCAACTCATTAAGTAGTTCATATTTGACTTACTCGTTATCTAAATCAACAATGAATAAATATTTCGCTGATATATAAACGAGCAATAGCATAATCATTTTGTTCAATCTTATTCGACTCGATTTAGCTCGAAATAAAAAATTATATTATAATATTATTATTATTATTATTTTATTATTATTATTTATTATTATTATTATTATATATTTATACTAACACACACACATATATATATATCACAAATGTGAACATGACTTAGTGGTTAACGCTTTTGTTATGCAAAAGATTGACCTAAGTTCAAATTCTCCCTCATATAGATTTTTCGGATTATTGCATTTCGAGTCAATTTCGAACACGAGCCGAACACAAACAGTAAAATTTCGAGCCATTTCGAACACGACCCGAACACGAACAAAATAAATTTCAAACAAGCCGAACACTAACAAAGATTCGGCTAATTTACACCCCTATACAAGAAGCTATTTTGTTTTAATTATTAGTATGTTTCAGAGTTCTTCTGATTTGTAACGTTATGCTTATGTTCTTTTAAATCTGTCTCTTACCTGTAGTTTTATTCATTCTAATTATATAATATTACAGTTAAGTAATTGTTTAATAGTAAATGAGTTTAGTTTTCTTCCATATGATCTTAATTTATGAAATACATCCATATGGTCATATGTTTTTTATTTTAGTGTTTTGACGTCTGTTTATACGGTAAAAAAGGCCATCTTCTCTTTTACGGAATTGAAACAATGTATAGTTTTTTGATTGTGATGATTATTTGAAACATCACATTTGAAGTTAATTTTTTCTGTTTGTAGTTTACATTTTATTTGAGAAGACTTTCAGACTTTCAGTATATTAAATTGTTTTGCTTATATGAAATGCAGAGTTGAACATTATAATAAACAATGATCGAGATAAACAAAAGCCTATAATCATTACATCGCTTCTTAAATTAAAGTTTTTATTTAATTGACTACCTTATCGTAATTGAATTCGGTCTAATTTATGTTTTAATATTAGTGTTCGATCAAGATGTCTGTCATTAATATTGATAGTATAATTGGGGTATAAATTAAATAGTAGTGTCTGATAATATAAATTTCTTTGAATAATGCCTAATAAAGCATCTTTTTTGAAATGAATTATACGATCGTCATAAATCCATAGTGTTATGGGGCTATCAATTCTTTTTCTAAAATAAGCTTTTATTTTATCCTAAAAACTATTTTTTACAAATTCCAGTAAACGTATTTTCTATAAAACTATATGCATCTTCTCCCTGAAGATTGTAATTATAAATAGCTAAACTATTTTCAATCATCCATTTATCTATTGTTTCATTTATATTTTTACAGCAATCTATATTTAAATAAATTCCATGTCCGCTAATTGGTTCGGGTTGACAGTTTGTTTCTTTAAAAGTGTGTTGATTATGTGGTGTCGGAATACGCTTAGGAGTTGTTGGTGGTATAAATATTTGTCTAGGAATATTACTGTTACGTGAACTAGCTTGAGTGCTAGTTATGCCGATATTAGTATCTGAGGGTATTATAGGTCTATCCATGGAGGGAGTTTGTGGAGTATTCATAAATTAATGTTTATTAAGAACAGAGATTAACTCATCAAGTTCTTGTGATGGTTCTTTTACATCAATGATTTCGTTAATACGTATGGCTCTTTGAATGTTACTATGCGTTTGATTAGTATTTTGAAGAAGTCTTGATGATTTTTCGGAATACCAAGGAAGAGTATTATTTCTTTCTTGTAAATCAAATTCGGTGCAGACACATTCCCCAATTATAGCGGCGATTGCAATATTATTATTAAGAATTTGTTGATTGTCTAAAAGTCTTTTACCTAATTCGTTTATATTGCTAGCACTATCTATATAGGTTAATGCTTTATATCTACTTTGCAGTAGAGTTTTAAATGCTTTAGTCTTAGAATTTTGAATTTGATTTAGTTTCATATATCACTTGTGCTTATGTTGTTTGAAATATTCAAACTAAGTCCAAGTTCATATTATTGTTTTATAATCATATAACTGATTACCATCCATTCATTAAAATCTCCCAAAGGGATTTTTATATGGAATAATTGTTCTTCATTGAAGATTTCTAATTGGCTATTTGAAATATTAATATTTAGTATCTCTCGAATTCTATTAAATTCTTTTTCGAGATATTCTTTACTTAATTTAGCCATAAAACACATCATCTTCTGATTCCTTTAATTTAAGACGTTTATTACATTTTTGTTCTTCTTTTACTTCAGAGTGATAAGAAGGGAAGTTAGACTTATATGTATAATTGGATGTGCAAAAATATTCATAATGTGTTTCGCATTGTTGTGAATCTTTTTCAGGCTCTTATATCATTTTTGTGTAAGGCTCTACCTGCATTTCTGTAGAGTTTTGTTCGGTTATTTTTGATGTAATTAGTTGTTTTAATAATTTTGTTGTTGTTTCTATCTCCTTAAGTTGTTGTTCTCGTTTTTCTCTGGATTCCATTTGTAAAAAACCTTCTATCTGATGTTATCTCTAAGTATATAAACTATGGGTCCAGCATGCTTCTGTATATAATATCCTATATTTTGTGAATATTCTACTCCTATATTCGTGTTTCGCCTTCATGGGGTTTGACCTTACATTCTCCGGTTCATTTCGCACTCTTCAATAATCTAGTGGATTTCTTAGGAAGATCAGGGATCAACACTTAACCACAACCCGATTACTAGAAACAAAGCCGTTTTCTTCGGTTTACACTAGTGGTGCAAAACACAATTATAACAGCATAATATTACAAAATAAAAGACATTACAACAGTATTGAGTGAAAATTTAGCTATATACTTACAGATATCACCAGAGAGAAATGTTATTTAGCATGACAGGCTATGATACATAGACCTTCTCTGTGGATATAGCAGACAGTTCACACCAGACTAGGGAAAACAAGAAAACACATAAGCTAAGCACACTTTAACTTGCTTTGCTTGAACAATAGTCAGTTCTCTTATTTATAGAAATCAGGCCTTGATAATTCTTTTGTCTCCATAATTGATTGTCTTGTTAGTGCTTGAAATAATTGAGTCTATGCTTTTCTTGAGGCAATTATTTGATTCTTTTCTACTTTTGATTTTGCTGAGTACGGCCTTTATGCTCTTTGAGTGCGATCCATTATTAGTTGCTTTATCTGAGTGTGGTTTCCTTTTTCGTAGTGCTCTAAATAATGCGGCTGCTTTCAATAATTATCCTTGCCTTTTATTATTATGTCTGTCTTTTTTGCAGTCCTTCTCGAAACGCCCGTAGGGTTTGTTTTTCCTTGCAATATGTACATTGATGTAGTTTGTCTTTTTGAATTTTTTCACAAAATTTTTTATTTAATTTGTTACTGGCTTTTATCATGTTTTTTCGAAGTAGGTTTATCCATTTATGATATAATATTTTGTGAATTCTTCTGGTAGGTGATTTGCTATGGCTGTAGATGAATTAATTATCTGAGTAGTGATATACCCATATGTTTGCTGGATCTATCTTTTTAGTTTCCATCCATATCAAATATAAATCTTCACCCTTCTGTCTTTGATAAAACGGTTTGTCCGTCATATATTTTGGGTAAAATGACTCACTGCTGATGCCGATTTGTATAAGTGAAATTTATCCTTCGTGTATCTTAAGATATATTTGAAATAATTTGATATATATATATTTCAGTGTTTGATAACTGCGTTGAATATTTCGATTGCTTCACAAAATATTTTTGATAATTTTTGAAGATTCGATAAGTCTTCAAGATATATCATTCGGAGTAATTACTGATGAAACTAGAGAGAGAGAGAGTACAACTTTTTTTTTTTGACAAATGAAGTTGATTAATTATTTTTTTTTATTACAGGAGGGCTACTTGCAAGGAATTGTTGATGAAGCTGTAGAGAGAGAAAAAGAGTAAAGTGAAAGGCTGCAGCGAACCCTCTCTTACTGGAGAAGTTGATCGAGGGCCTTTTTGTTTTCAGAGGTTACTTGTTTGCAGAATAATCATTAGGTGGGGAGAGGACGAAGATTGCTGGGTGGGGAGAAGAAGAAATGAGACGATGGAAGATACAAAATACGTTGACCGAGTTAGAGATGGGCTTATGGCGGCAACCAAGGTGGTAATTTTGTTATATTTATAGGTTTTAGGTGTTAGATAAGTAAATAAAAAAGTTTATGATGTTAGATATCTAAATTAAGATGTTTTATGTGGTAGGTACATAAATCCCCCAATATTTTGATGAGGTCGAACACGCACATATATCTAATTTTTAAATTATATATATATATATATATATATATATATATATATATAATAATAATAATAATAATAATAATAATAAATATTATAATTTTTAATCATATTAAAAATATCAACATCACTCACTTTTAAAAATAGAATACAAAAAAAAGATAAGAAAGTGTTAAATAATTAAATATATTATTTTAGGTATTAAATATATAAATATATAAGAATTGAGTGGTATATATGAAAATCTTCCTAAAAATAAAGTGAAAATGAGTTTTTTTTTATAATTTTTTTTAATATTATTTAAGTGGCCCACAAAATAATAATTTTTTTTTTAATTTGAGCTATAACACGCGTGAAATATGACTTGAACGGGGCCACAATAGAAGGAGGGAAAACTCTTAACTAACTTCGTAGAAGTTCAATGCAACAACAATAATAATAATAATAATAACAATAACAACAATAATAACAATAATAACAACAATAATAATAACAACAACAACAACAACAACAATAATAATAATAATAATAATAATAATAATAATAATAATAATAATAATATGTGTGCTCCAAATATCGACCTCGACAGAGTATGATTTAAAGGTGAAATTTTAAGACAGAAAATAATAGAGACACTTACTTAGAAATTTTGCCCTCATTTTGTAAGGACTTTAGATCCGGGTTTCCTATAGTGCAAGCTATAATTAATTACTCAAAGTGAGAGAGAACTTTCGATTAAGGCTAGTTATTAAATCTCTTAATGCGTGGCGTATAGTAGCAACATGTGAAATTTTAGAATTTAAGATTATGAAATTCATCACTTCAGCTTAAATTGGATGGTTGGGAGAATGATGACGTGCCTGATCTAGATCCCATGGTTCCATCATCCATGGCCTACTTAGTTAGAGGAGGTAATCGACAACTGATGAAGGATCCTTATCGAACATATGGGTTATGCCCAAGAAATCCTTGTAGACAGGGTGGTGTTTGTCTAGAGACTTAAGTCTACCTACCGAGATGGTTATTTGTCTATCAAGTATATATGATTCACAACTCAAAGGCGAGCCATGAGGAGCTACGCCATGATCGTAATATAATAGAGTCCGACCGGCCAAACTCGGATCGAACTCCTTCAGAACTTTATAGCTATTAGGCCGCCACACAACAAAGCGAGGCATATCCTACGGAGATTGATTTGAACATAGTAGAACACTTGATTTGACATTGACTCCTTTGTGAGCTAGAGTTTTCTTAGTTTGTCACCCCCGATAAACAATTGCGGAAGATGGATAGATTGAGTTTGATTTAAATTTTTAGTGATAGATTTTCATTTAAGCAGTTTTTAGATTGACACTCAATTTGATTTGAAAAATTAATTAATTTGAATATGTTTAAGAGCTTTAGATTCTGTCAACTCTATTTAGCTGCTAAGAGATGATTAGATCTTCTGCCACCTAACAAAATTAGTTTCTCAAATATTTCACTGATTTGAAACTCTTATTATATATTTTTAGGTTTTGTTATAACTCCCTAAGACTAATAGAAACAACTCAAGACAACATCATCCTCACACACTTGAATTTAAGCATTCAGTATAGTATCGGGGCCCATGCAGGTGTATTTAAGACTTTCTATGGCATTTATTTCTTAATTATAAGATTGATTTCAGATTTTTATTTAATTCCAACTTAGCCTATGCAGCCTTTTCAGACATTAAAATTTGCACTTGAAATCTCTATGTCCGATCACATGCAGGTGTTTATAGCTTAGATAATTTCATATAATTAATGAAATCATTGATTTTAAAAATCATAATTAGAGTGAAATTCCTTAATTTTTGATCGAAGGAAGCCCTATGATTTTTATAGATTTTGATTTAGTATCGCATTTTGTCTGCTTGTATCAAGAGTTGTAGATCTGGCGAAGAATGCATTTTGATTTAGATTATAGTTTAAAATATTACTTGCACTTAGTTTACTTGTTGAGTTTTTGTAATTATCTCAACTTAATTATGTTCAATTTACATCACTTTTGATAAGTTATACCAATTTTAGTATTTATTGCTTTAGCTCTACTCATGCTTATTAGCTAGCATAGTAATTCACTTCCATATTCGTATAAGAGTTATTAAACCCAATTTGGATTCATCCTTAACTCCATATCAAATTTGATAGAATTTAAGTTTATTACAAGTTTATTATGAGTTTAGTTTTAGTCTTCTTAAATTACAATTAAAGCTTGTTTAATTTTGAGGAATTTACAAGAAAAGAGAACTCACTCATTACTTCATCAAATCCCTCTAAATAAAGCTAAGAGAGAGCGCTTGCTTGAGTTTAGAGTACTCGAGAAAGAAGGGGAAAGATTTTAATTCGCACTTCGGGAAGGTTTTCAACTTGCTTAAATAGGTTTTGTAAATATTTTTCATCTCTTCTTTTTTTGTTTTACTTTTATGTTTGTTGTATGTCATTTTACTTTCCTTTTTTTTCCTTGTTTGATGCTTTTAGTTTAAATTTAGTTTTAGGTTTTCTTACTTAGCATTCTTAAGCCAATTCATTTTACTCTCTCATTTTTCCTAAGTCAAAAGATTTGACATAATTTTAGCAGTCTCCCAGCATCATCCCCGCATAGGGGCTGCATCAAGAGTGTTTTGGCTTTCTCGATACGCTCTCATGAGCGTAGTGAGTGGTGTCTTATGACACCACAACCAGTTTTTTCATTCATCGTGCCCTCTTGAGCACAACAAGACCTTCAAACTTTAAAGAAGACAAATGCAATATATATTCATCCCCCCTTTTTCTAAGTCTAGAAATTAGACAAAATTTCAGCAACATTTTGTCTAGGGAGAGTGACATCTAACATATGTTGGTTTACTCAATACGCCCTCTTGAGCGTAGCAAGCGGTGTCTTGTGACACCACATCCAATTTTTTATTTCATCGCACCCTCTTGAGCACGACGAGGCCTTCGAACTTGCAAAGAAGCACAAGTATGTATATATATTCATATTCACAGATCCCACATATTTTGACTAGTCTTTCTGCTCATTACAATGATCGGTAATGGAACAAGGATGGATATCGGCGAGAGAAGAACCCGCCACGGTGTTCTTCCCGATTCTTGGCAAAAAAAAGTTAATGTGAGGAATCGACATCAGCGAAGAACCTCTTGTGGTGTTGCTTCCTCGATTCTGATGGAAGATTGGAAGGATAATCGAGGAGTGTGATGCGAAAATCGAAAGAAGAACCTCTTCGGTGTTTTTCATCTGATTGAAGCGAATGGAAGGATAATCTAAGTAGTCTGCAAAATCGAAGAAGAACCCGCTTAAGGTGTTCTTCCCTAGTTATAAGCAATAATTACAATGAAAAGAAGAAATTTCGAATTAGGAAAATGAGGGTTTTTGAAAGTTGATTTTTGATTTTGGTGAAAATGAGAGAAAAATAAGGAAATTTTGGTTAGAGGGTAAGGTAAAGAGGAGAAATTTGGATTTGTAAGGGTGAGGGAAAAGGATTTTCAGTCTTGGAGAGGGGAAGGAAATAGGGAAAGTGATTTTCAAATTGGAAAAAGAAGAAGAAGAAAGAAAAGGAAGGAAGAAGAAGAAAGGGAAGAGGAAGGAAGAAGAAAGGAAAGAAGAAAGGAGGAGTTTACCTTAGTCTTTTTTCTGTTTTGGAGGAGGAGAGGGGAAAATGGATTATCGGATTAGGGCAAGAAAAAGCTGAAAATCAGAAGGTTCCCTTACCGTCGGTTTGGAGAAGGAAGATGGAGTGCGAGCGGGAATGGTTTCCAGAACGTGCATGAAGGAGGGGCCGAGCTCGTGCGTCTTCGGTCAAGTGAGGAGAGGGGATCGAACCGTGGAGAAGCTTCGGTTTCTTTTCCCTTGCATGCGTGAGGAGGAGCTGATCGGGCTTGGGAGTGCGTGGTCGAGCGAAGCCATGCGCATGAAGGGAGAGGCCAGTCGGGTTGAGCCGAGTGAGATGAAGGGCCAGATTTGGGTTAAGTGGGATTTAAGGTAATTTAAGGATTCTAAATCAATTTTTAAATTGATTAAACTATTTTAATGTGAATTTTATACTGATGAACTCATATGGTCAATATATATATATCAATTTAAGATAATTCTGATATTTCGAACGCAACGACATAGTCCGTTTCGTGATCGGAGGCCGTTTGGTTCAAGTCGGTGTCAAATTGAGTCAATTTCAACTCAAAATGTGTGTCGTTATTTTCGACCGCTCGACATTCATGAAAACTTGTATTAATTGAGTGAGAACAGTCTTATTCAATAGATTTTGATATTTTAAAGCTAACGGTGCAATCAATTTCATGAACGGAGGTTATTTAGCTAACGTCGGTGCCTCCTAACTTTGATATGCGTGCAGGCGCGTTGACAACTCGAGTGCTTGATTGGTTGATCATCAAGTCGTGTAATATTTATATTATGACTAGTTTTGATATTTTGAACATGATGGCGAAGTCTGTTCATTGATCGGAGATCATTTCGATCATTTTTGTTGACGTCCAGTGTATTTTGAGCCTCGATTTGCACGCTGACACCTCCGAAGTCCGTCAAATTAAACTTATGAGCTTGTCTTGATTTATGACACATATGAGGGGGTCAACTAATGTTGCCTATTAAATGTGATTCATGCATAGAGCGAGTCACATTTTTTGAAAATTAGTTGACCTTTTGGGCTGGCCACAGAACTTAGATCATTTAAGCTTTGATTGCACTAGCCTATAGAGCTTTTGATAGGATTTGTCATTAGTATGATGCTTTATTTAGAACATGCTAAATGATGAGATTGACCGATTTGTCAGGATCAACTTGTCAGATAGATAAGAGTTCTTACACTATCTACTATCTACTTCAATGACTTTGATAAAGATATCTTTCTTTTATGTCATTGTAGATTTGAGTTTTTTTTAACCCTAGCTTCGTGGTTGGTTGGGTTTGATGGAGGAATTGGTCTGCTTGTTTTGATGAAGGACTCCGCTAGGGAATTAGTTTATCCATGCTTGGTCGGATTTGAAACTCCTTTTGTCCTAAGTTTAAGCTTGATGGACTTGATGAAGGACTGACCTGATTTGTCCACATTGACTTGTGAGTAAGTGTATGTATGCCATGAATCTTGTGCTTGCTGCTTCGACGGACTCATTGAAGGGTACATATAGATGACACAGCCTTCCGACTTATATAGGGTCAATGTTGAGTTATTAGTCTAACAACGTGTGCATTAATAGACTGAATAATCACAAAATTCTTTTAATTCGACCATCAGCTTTGTATGAACTATGGAATTGTTTCCTCGGTCTTGTGCTTTTTACTTTGACAGACTTGATGAGGAGATTGGTTTTGATCTGTGTTTTGAGCTTGATCAGATCATTTGAGAATATATTTTAGATATCACCTTGTGGGTAATATAAAGATTGACTTGAGGCAGCTTTGAATTGAGAGTTCTCTCAAATTGTCTTGACCTATTGATCAAGTAGAAAGATCTCTTGGATCTTGGTTACTTGTAATCACTAAGTTGGATCTGGTTTGAGATTGAACAACTATCATCGTTGGATTGACAAGCAAGGGCTCTTTCATTGTGGCCATTTCTTATGGCTTGTTGAGTGAGAAGAGCGTCAGCAACTCAGCCATATTTGGGCTTATTGCGTTCAGCCTTTAGAACCTACTCGAGTCTTCGACTTAAGGTGTAGTCGGTTGGTAGTTTTGTCGTCAGATTGACGAACAGGGGATCTTTCACTGCGGTCTTTTCTTGCGGCTTGTTGAGTGAGGAGAGCGTCAGCAACTCGACCATTTGGGCTTGTTGAGTCCAACTTTTAGAACCCATCCGTGTCCTAGACTTCCGGAAGTAGATGTTGATATTTTTCCAACTCAGTCGATTGAAGCTTCCAAAATTGGGAGTTCTGATCTTAGAGGATCCTTATATTGACAATTATGGGTATACTTTTTGGTGTAATGCTCAATATCAATTTTGAATGGTATTCGAGGATCTCATCATAACGATGTCACTCAAAACTAAAATAGCTTTGTCTTGCAGGGGAAATTCTAAAGCACGTTTAGAAGAACTTTCAAGATGAAAATATGCACATACATCAATATTTAAATTGATATGCTCTTAAGAGGGTTTTAATATACAATATTCATTTCATCTATATATAAAAATCTAAAAATATCCTCTGTGTAATTGGGGAGTTTTCACGAAAATGCTCTTTCATCTTGGGTAAGTATATTTATTTAGGGATCTCGGCATGAAGCGTGATGTCGACCTAAATAGATATACTAAAAAAATGTCCAGTGTCTTGCAGGGGATTTATATTGTACTTCGAGAATATATTTGTCATGTATAATACTTTTTCAAGTATCGACTATTAATTGATAGCATTGGTCTTTCACCATTTAGGTCAATGAGTTGGTATGCCCTCTTTGATACACTTTTTCAATGACAAAAGGGGTTTCCCAATTAGGCTCAAATTTGCCACCAAATTTTTGATTAGGGATAATTGGTCTTCTCAGCACTAGGACCAATTTTTCTTTTTAGAATGTTCGAGGCCGCACTGTATGGTCAAAAGCTCTGGATATCTTTGATCGATAGACTTCTAGATTTTGATGAGCTTGCAGTCTAACTTCATCAAGCGCATCGAGTTCCTCCATCCTCAGACTAGCATTTTGATCTTCAGTTAGATTGTATTGGATGACTACTCGAAGTGAAGGCAACTCAACTTCAAGCAGAAGAACTGCTTCAGTTACAAATACAAATAAATAGGGAATGGCTTTAGTCGGTGTCTTGTAGATAGTTCGATACGTCCATAGATCCTCTATTAGCTTGATATGTCACTCTCTTTTATTTTTAGTAAGGATCTTCTTGAGCAGCTTGACTAATGTCTTGTTGAAGGCTTCCACCAAGCTATTTGCTCTTGGATTGTATATTGAAGAGTATCGCCAATCAATTTTGTATCAATCGATGAATCTATAAATCTTTGCACTTTTAAAGGATGTGTCATTGTTAGAAATTATTCAGCGTGACACTCCAAATCTATAGATCATATTATGCGTGAAGAAGTTAATAACTCGATCAGTAGTAACTTCTTTAAATAGGATAGCTTCAGCTCACTTAGAGAAATAATTAGTCACTGCTAGGATGAAGCAATGTCCAGCTGACGACGGTGGATCAATTGGTTCAATTATATCTATACCCTAACATTCGAATGGCCAGGATGTTATTATTGGGTATAGTGGATTTGGGGGTTGATGAATTATTTTCCTATGTACTTGGCATTCATGGCACCTCTTAGCATGATTGATACAGTCTCTCACCATAAATGGCCAATAATAACCCATTCTTTTGATTTTTACTGCCATCTTGGGACCTGACTGATGTGCACCACAAAGTTCTTCATGAACTTCAACTATCACTTTAGTGCTTTCATCTGTATTTAGGCATCGTAGCCACATTTGTTCAAAGGATCTACGGTATAGAGTGTTGTTGACGAAAGTATAGTGTAACATTCTCTTCTCGATTTGAGTTGCCAGTGATTTATTATTTGGTAATTTGCTTCCTTTAAAGTAGTCGATGAAGGGTTGCTTCCAATCACGTGGCTCTTCCACCGTAAAGGCTTCACACTACTTTTCTGAAGCAATGTCATTCTTAGCTCTTCTTGGTACAACTTCTTGTTGATTTTGGAGAGTATGAGGAGCAACCTGAGTCGCATCTTATTGGGTCAGCTTTGATAACCTCTCTACCTGCGGGGATTGATACTTTGCTAGCTCTAGAACTCGTATGCTGATCATGACATAATCATCATTCATACTTGCCATTTCTTTAGCTAATTTTTCCAAGCAATCAGTTTTACTATTCTCGGATCGAGAGATTCGAGTTAATGTGATATTTGGTATCTACTTCATTAGCTCGAGAACTGGCTTGTGATAGAAAGCTAACTCAAGCTTGTTGATTCTATAGATGCTAAGTACTTGATTTATAATAAGCTGAGAATCGCCAAAAATATGCAAGTTTTGATTGCCTATGAAAATAACTTCGGACACTAATGCTTCATATTCAACTTCATTATTAGTTGGCAGTCAATCCATGATCGTCTCATTATCCCTCGCCAGTGTTATGAAGATGTCTTAGAAAATTTAGATATTGGACTTGTTTGATCGATGATGATCCATCAAAGTACATTTCTCAAATTTATGATTTTTCTCTTTCATGAATGAGCATAATTTGCTCATTGAGAAAATCGTCATTAAGAGAAGAGTATGCAGGGATGGGATGTGCAGCAAGAAAATCTACTAAGATTTGTCCCTTCACTGCTTTCTACGAAACATATGCAATATCAAATTATAGAAGTAATATTGTCCATCTTGCCAAGCGACCTGTCAATGTTGGTCTTGTCATCAAGTACTTCAGCGGATCGATCCTTGAGGTGAGGGTAATCTTGTCAGATAACATATAATGATGAAGCTTTTGACAAAGATCAATGCAGCTTCTCTATCGGTGAGTATCTCATTTACGCTCTATTAATCTTGATATAATAAAGAGCATTCTCTTTATTTTCTTCATTGTGTTGTGCCAATAATGCTCCAAGGGACTCTTTTAATGCAGCTATGTATAGAATGAGGGGCTTTCTATGAGTAGGCGCTGTAAGGATTGATGGATTTAATATGTAGTTTTTAATAGTGTTGAAGGCTTTGTGACACTCATTGTCCCATTTGAATGGAGAGTCCTTCTTCATTAACCTTGCAAATGGTTAGCAGCATCTTGATAGATTTGATATAAATCGACAGATGAATGCAAGCTGTTCTTGTAAAGAACGAAGCTGATGCAAACTTTTTAGTGGAGGCATCTCCACAATTGCCTTGATCTTAGCAGGATCAATTTTAATACCTCTATGATGTACAATGTACCCGAGAAGTTTTTCAGAGGATACCCTGAATACACATTTTATAGGATTCATCTTAAGATCATATTTTTTGATTCTCTCCAGTACAATTCTCAAGTCTTCAAAGTGGTTTTCACGGTTTAAGCTTTTTACTATCAAATCATCGATATAACATTCTATCTTTTGATGAATCAACTCATCAAAAATATGCGTCACGGCTCTTTGGTATGTAGCTCCAGCATTTTTCAAGCCAAAGGGCATGCTCGTGTAATAATAGATGCCAATAGGTGTTCTGAATGATGTATATTTTTCATTCTCATGTGTCATTTTGATTTGGTTGTATTCCAATGATTCGTCCATGAATGAGAACATGTCATAGTTGGAGGTTTTGTCCACTATTAGTTTTGATATTGGAAGTGAAAAGTCATCTTTTGGGCTCGTCTTATTTAGATCTCGGAAGTCAATGTAGAGATGGATTTGGCCACTCTTCTTCATTACTAGGACAATGTTGACAGTCTAATCTACATACTTCTCCTCTCGGGTGAAGCCTGCTTCGATCAGCTTTTTAGTTTCTATAATTACCTGTTCTTTGATCTCCAATCTCATTCGTTTAGGAGCTTGCTTAACAGGGATCGCATCTAGTTTAGTAACTAGTTTGTGAACTGCTACATCAGGGGATAAGCCTGGAATTTTAGAATATGTCCAAGAAAAGCAATCTCTGAATTCATAAAGTAGTATTTTAACTCTTAAAGAAGGCAGCGGCGAAAGTTGGACGGGGATCATCCTCAGCTCTTAGGTTGATTTCTTTAAGTTCATCCATAGTAGCTATTTATCTAGCCTCTTCAAGTTCTTCAGGTCGGGCTTGGCTTTTACTTCTTCATTATTTTTAAGAATAATTTTATGGGAATCATCTTCTTTGTTATTATTAGTCTCGATCTCAGCTTCTATTATATTATAACAAGCTCTATTTTGATGAGATTTGAGGATGAATCCCAGACCTTTAGAGATAAACTTGTAACTTCTTCATGATACTTGAGGACTTCATTAGCTCCACATCTTGTTAAAAATTTGAGTCCTATATTTAGTAGTTCTAATATGAATTTCAAGCTTATGCATCATTCTTCATAATTTTTGTAGATAATATATTGGTATTCTTGTTGGTACTATCTCATCAGAATTTTCATTTTGAGTGGTGATCAAAAATGTGGTGAGACTCTTGATTTATAAAATAGAGTTTACCACTCTCACTCGGCTAGAATGTTATCAATTCTTCATTATTATGAACCTCTAGTGGGTGATTTCTTTAAAGCACTCTTGAGGGATGGGTATAATTTTGAGTGAGTCATTTGACTCCGAGTGAGCTATCCTTCTTGGATGACCATTTGAACTCTATTTCCATAAGCAGATTCAAAATCATAGTCTGAATCAGAATCACTTATTTCATACTCTATTTTTCTTGAGAGCTTATACGTTCTATTATGTTTGATAGGAATATCTTCTCATTCTTCTGTTTCAGTTCTCAAATGAGGAACTGATTTGCTTAACTTAGGTGCAGAATCAAGTGCTTTAGGGAGAGTCAACATTGCCTTCTTCTTCCTCTTTGCTTCTGCTCTTTCACTTTGTGAAATTACTTTTTAGTTCCTGAAGTGGATGCTACCGCTTCAAGAGGCTCTACTAGCTTAGACTCTTTGAGGATGAAATATTTTGCATCTTCATAGATCTTTGCTTCATTGACGAAGAATGGTTGTAGGTTACCGAGAATTCTAAATTCTTCTCTATCTTTTAGATACTTCATACATTGATGCATAGTTGATGGGACCATACCATACTCATGCAGCCACGACCGGCCCAAGAGAGCTCTAAATGATGTATCAGCATCGATTACATGAAACTTAGCTTCTGTATATAAATCCTTGAACTTGAGCGAGAGAATAAAAGAACCCAGAGTTTTCTATCCTTTTTCATTGAAACCATGAACCATCAACTTATCTCTCCCAAGATGTCAGATACCGGGTGATAATCCTCTCAATACCTTTAGACTCATAAGATTGATAGAAGAACCTAGATCAATCAATCTTTGGTTGATCGAGATGTCATCACTCTCTGCAGTAATGTATAGAGGACGGTTGTGATCCATTGTCCCCAACATAAGATCTTCCTCAAAAAATGTGATTATTGGGAGATCTTGAGATTGCAATGCTTCAGTCATGTATTTTTCAGCAAAGTAAGCTTCATAACTCTCCAGATCTTTGAGAGCCTGTATTAAAGTTTCTCGTAGGTATTTTGACATCAAAAGAGCCTCGTACACACTCAATTGTGCAAGGATCTTTCTCAGGTGTGATAGAATATTATAATCTATCTTCTCGCTTGATTTAGGCTTTATCCTAGTTTTGGGAATAACATCCTCGTTGACTTCAATTTATTTTCCTTTGTCTTTATTTGCATTTTTCTTATTTAATGAAGGCGGTCAGACTTTACCACTTCTCAACTTAACTTAAATCACCTTATCTTGCTCAGATTCTTCCGAAGAGGTAGTTTCTTCAAATCTCCTTCTTATTTTGAAAGATTGGCCAAAAAGGCTAGACTCATTTTTCAACATCATACGTTTCATACGTGATGATATAGATGAGTCTGACTCTTCTCTGTCGGGAAAATATAGATCTTCATCAGAACTATTATTGTCTTGTTGAGTCATTAAACAAAATTCAGACATTAAGTCCTCAGGCTCTTCTTGCTTTCTTGATAAAAATTTTTATGGGTTGGTCAAGTCTGTCTGACTTCCCTTGTCATTTTGGATAACTGATGTTGAAGAATTTCTGACATCACGCATATGATTCAGCATGTCTCTACTGGACAAGATTCACCATTATCTTCTTCATCTAATTCAGCAATGTGAAGTTTAGGCATGAAGTCTGCAAGCTTAAATGACTATCTTGTTGGTTAGTGATACTCATCTAGATTGTTAATGATCTTTTAAGTTATAGTTTTCTTATTAATCTTTTTTTTCTTAGTCAGCTTCTTTGATTTATGAGGTCTGCATTTAGTAGACTGCTTCTCATGCCGTGACGAAATAGCCTTATCAGAATGCCGCTGAGAAGCTCAAATACTTGGTTTAGACATCTCTCTTAAGTCTAATATAGATTCAAGTGGTGATTTCCACTTAACACTAGGGACATTTTTATTTGCCCGACATTTTCCATCTTTTGGAGACTACTATTTTCCATTCTTTAGTCTGAACTGATTTCTTCTTCTATTTGTCTTTGATGGATGTTGCGAAAAAGGACATAATCATCCTTGTAGTCTCTCTTTTTGGGTTGATTAGAACACTGTCAAATAGTGTAAATTCACATAATTGATACTTCCTTTCTAGCCAATCTTTGGAGACATAATAATCTTCGATAGGATGACTGATCATCTAATGATAGGGATAGTAATTTGGATTGTTGACTTGATCAACTTCTTTAGGCCTTAATTTAATTTAGCTTTTGACTTTGGCTTGCAACAATTTAGCCACAATGTTCCTTCTAAAAGAATATTATTTGTTCATCTTTTCTTTGATAGATGGCCGCATTCACTCATCATCTCTTGTTGCTTGTTTTGGACGCTCCCCACCACTTGAAAAAGTTTGAGGTTTTTCATTGCCTCCTAATACCAATTTTGGCTATTGATTAGAATAGACAGGCTTCTTTCCTTTATCATCATTGTACATCGGTTGCTTTCCTTTATTCCCATTGTATATCACCCATTTTTTTCATTTGAGCTATAAGAAGCGGCGTGAATTTCATTTCTTCTTGAGTCTGAATGTTTGTTTCTCTTTGCTTTATCTGCATAGACTTCAGACTTAGGGCGATTCAACTTTTCAAATTTAGCCACCCTATTAAGCAAGTCCTGGAATGTTGTAATCGATGTCATGCATAAAAATGGTGTCATTTTATTATCCATATTGCCCATTAGCAATTGGATCGCATGTTCTTCTTCTAATTGTTGCTCGCACTTCATACTTAGGTTGCGCCGACGACTTATGTCATTGACTCATATTTTCTTCTTTTCAATAAGGCAAGGTAAGTAATTGTGATTTTCTCGATTGCACTAGCGAACCTCTTCACAAATATAGTCTTTAATTCAAAAAATATTTTAACTGTCATTTGATAATTCTACATACCATTCAAAAGCAGTTGAGGTCAAGCTACTGACAAATTAATAGAAAAGCAGTGCATCGTTACATCTTATGTTACCATAAGTAGCCTTAAATTGGGCTAGATGTTGCTTTAGATTACCAAGCTCGCTAAAAGTATTAAATTTTGGCACTAAGTAATCTTTTGGGTACGTCACTTGGTCATATTCAGGCGGGTAAGGACCACCTCACCACTTTTCGGCACCTTTCACGGCTATGATTTTTTATCTTTTCATTGATTATTATTTCTAAATGAGCATTACCATTCGGTGTCTTGTATTTTGAATTGTGGAGAGGGTGGGTTAACTTTTGTTCCTCATGCTAGCATGTATCTTGTAGAACTACCAGTGGTGATGGTATAAGTTATATTATTATTGTGATTAGCAGACAAAATATGTGCTGCACTTGATGTGATATTCTTCTACAATATCTCCATCATGATATTCTTTTGTACCATCATATCATTCATTTTGGTACCAAGCTGTGCAATCTCCTTATCTTTGATCTTTATTTGACATTGTATTTCTCTTTGCTTTTTAACTAGCACCATGACGTCAATCAGTATAGGCTCTTATTCTTCTTCTTCTTCTTCTATTTCTTATTGTTGATCTGCTCCTTGCTCATTTTCAGGGGGAGAACTTGACTGTCCTTCTCCTTGTGCATTTGAGCGTTGTTTTGGGGCTCTGGCGACTAAGTATAAAAGTGTGTACCAGTGATCATTTTTGGTTTCAACATATAGGCGGCTTGACACCCTAATCTCTTTCTCATTCTGGTCTTCTTCTTCTTCATCTTCAGCAAAGATCGAAGATCCATCCTTTATTTGCTTTTGTGAAGACTCTTCTTCATAAATGTCAAAATCAGGTTCAGATTCCCTGAGATTGTATTGATGATGATGGTGCTGAGCGGAGAGTTCATCTATATCTCTGACCATATAGATAACTTCCACTTCCATAGAGTCCTCTTCATTATTTTCTTCTTCACGCAATGACGACGCTTTCAGTCCAATGGAATAAACACTTCTTCTATAAAAGGACTGCGATCAAAGTCAACCTTCTCTTGTGGGGGTGAACCTGATCGATGATTGGATCCCCTAGAAGATTCTCCAGGGTGTCGACCATTATGTCTTTCATCAGTTATATCCCTTCTTTTAGGTACCCACTTCTGATGAGTTATTTTTAAGATGGATTTTTGAGTATATGTATCAGATGTCGCACCTCTTCTATTACTCAAAATTTTACTACGGGGACTTAGCCTCCATATCTATTTACCTTTTCATTGGGACCTTTAAGTAGGATTCTTATCCCAAGTATCACACTCGATGCTCACCATAAGCGTCGCTCGATGGCTGTACTAGAAGAGATGACAACTTTCATGGTGGAGCTTCAGTATTTTCCATCACCTTAGGCATCTGAAATCTTCTTTTCATTAGGCCTTTGTCCTTGGCTACTTTGAGAATTTTATGTATCCTGGTAGATAGTGTTTCAGGCTATTTCCTTTGTGGTGGTGGAGCTTGATGTGGTTGGTTCTTCTAGAAAGACTATTTTACTTCACCAGTAGAGCTATTCCTTTTTACCCACTTTAAGTTGTCAAAGTTATGGGTAGGATAGCTCGAGACAAGATCACTTATTCACTAGTCGCTCAAAGGGGATCTGCCCCTGTTTCCTTCTTCTTTCTCTTTTGGATAATTTGCTTTCTAATGAGGAAGCTTCATGATCATGCTTTTTGGGTACAAAAGGTTCAATCAGTGCAACAGCTGTACCATGAGGAATTAAAGACATAGTTTGCTCACTAATGATTCTTTTCATCACGGGGGCTTCAAATTGACCTAGCCTTTTGAAAACTGAAGTTCTCTGTCGGGAGAACTCTTTGACAGTGGTTGGCAGTTGAACTGGTTGACATACATGGCTAGTAGGAGCTTCAATAACTTGAGACCTTCCAGCATGGCCTCGGATGAATGTACCACGGGTGGGTACTTTAGGAGTTACAGCTATGATAGCCGGGAAATTCAAGCTACCAAATTGAATTGTAGCTCCGACATCTTCTATGTTGATGACGACGTTAGCAGATGATGTTACTGACTAATGAACGGAAAGGAGTGCTTTAGATCCATTACGCAAAAAGTGAAAGATGGAGATTAGTAATTAGCAATTATTATTTTACCCCATACTTTCAAGATGCAGAGGTACTACAGAACAAATAATAGTGTAATAAAAATATACTCTATAGAATGATTCATTATACATAGAGTCTCATATTGAATTTATTACACATTTAAATCATCATTTTTTTTTGAATTTCTAAAAATTTTATTACTACTATAGCACATATATGACTAGCCAAAGATGGAAAGAGAATCCTGTCCCTAGTGGAGTCGCCAGAAATCTGTGGGCTCTAAAAATTCACCACCGACCTCTCGATTAAGAGAGTATGATTTAAGGTCAGTAAAATTTTCAGAAGTCAGATGGAATAGTACATTAAGACACTACCCAGATATTTCACCTTCATTTTGTGAGGACTTTAGATCTAGTGTTTTCAATGCCCTCATAAGCACTCTCTAGTGAGAGAGAACTTTGCGTTAGTGATCGCTTAATACAATAGATAAAGAAAGATGTGAAGTTTTAGAATTTAAGATTATGAAATTCATTACCTTAGCTTAAACCGGATGGTTGGGGGAATAATGACGTGCCCGATCTAAATCCCCATCCCTGCCTACTTGGTAGTGAGGAGGTAATGACCCAACGATCGAAGGATCCTTATCGCAACACATGTGTTACGCCCAAGAAATCATTGTAAACCTGGTGTATGTAAGACATCTTTAATCTAACAGAGTTTGCCCTATCAAGTAACATGATTCACAACTCAAAGGCGTGAGCACTGATACGCTACATGATGTAATATAATGGAGTCCGACCGCCAAACTACCCGATCGAGGACTCTGCCATAATCGCTTCATCTGGAGCCTATCGCCAAGCCGAGGACATGACCACATTCTTACTGGCGTGAGATTGATTGAGAGTAAACATAAGTAACACTTGATTTGACATTGGCTATTTGTGAGTTTTTTTAGTTTTACCCCACAGCTTGCAAGGTGGATGGATTGAGTTTGATTTAAGTTTTTAGTGATAGACTTTCATTTAAGCAGTTTTTATATTGACACTCAATTTAATTTGAAAAATTGATTAATTTGAATATGTTTAAGAGATTTAGATCTTGTCAACTATGTTTAGCTGCTAACAAAGGATTGGATCTTCTGTCACCTAACATAATCAATTTCTCAGATATTTCACTGATTTGAAACTCTTATTATAGGTTTTTAGGTTTTGTTAACTCGGACCCAGTCCTAAGACTAAACCGGGAAACAACCCGCGCAACATCATCAAACACTTGAATTTAAGCATTCAGCGTAGTGTCGGGGCCCATGCGAATGTATTTAAAACTTCCTGTAGTGTTTATTTCTTAATTATAAGATTAAATTTTATATTTTCATTTAATTCTAACTTAGCCTGCACAACTTTTTCAAACATTAAAATTTACACTTGAAATCTCTATTACTGAGCATATGCAGGTATTTATTGTTTAGATAATTTCACCTAATTAATAAAATCATTGATTTTGAGAATCATAATTAGAGCAAAATTTCTTAAATTTTGATTGAAGGAAGCCCTATGATTTTTTGTAGATTTTGATTTAGCTTGCCTCAAGAATTGGGATCCAAATGACAAGAATGCATTTTGACTTAGATTGTAGTTTAAAATATTACTTGCACTTAGTTTATTTGTGAGTTTTTATAATTCTCCTAACTTGATTATGTTGAATTTATATCACTTTGATAAGTTATGTTGATTTCAGTGTTTATTACTTTATCCTTACTCATGTTTATTAGCTAGCATAGTAATTATCTCCATATTCATATAAGAGTTATTAAACCCAATTTAGATTCATCCTTAACTCCATATCAAATTTTATAGACTTTAATTTTATTGCAAATTTATTATGAGTTTAGTATTAGTCTCCCCAAATTTCAATTAAAATATGTTTAATTTTGAGGAATTTACAAGAAAAGAGAACTCACTCATTACTTCATCAAATCTCTCTAAACAAAGCTAAGAGAGAGCTCTTGCTTGAGTTTAGAGTACTTGAGAAAGAGGGGGAAGGATTTTAATTCGCACTTCAGAAAGGTTTTCAACTTGCTTAAATAGGTTTTGTAAATGATTTTCCTCTCTTCTTTTTTTGTTTTACTTTTGTATTTATTGTATGTCATTTTACTTTCCCCCCTTTTTTTTTTCTTGTTTGACACTTTTAGTTTAAATTTAGCTTTAGGTTTTCTTACTTAGCGTTCTTAAGTTAATTCATTTTACTCTCCCATTTTTCCGTCAAAGATTTCGCATAATGACCTCAGATCATCCCATGAGGTCGAGTGTTTTAGCTTTCTACGCCTCATGAGCGTGGCTTGTCTTCTGCTGTAGTTTTTTATCGTCAGATGACGAGGCTTTCAAACATAAAAAAAGATAAATGCAATATATATTCATCCCCCCTTTTTTTAAGTCTAGAAATTAGACAAAATTTTGGCAGCATTTCATCTAGGGGGAGCGACATCTAACAGATATTGACTTACACCGAGCGTAGTGGCGATTGTCTTTCTGCCACTACTAATTTTTTATCTCGTTCTCGAGCAAGCCTAACTTCGAAGAAACATAAGCATGTATATATATATATATATATATATATATCCATTCAGATCCCATATATTCTTACTAATCTTTTTTGCGTTGTGATGATCAGTGAACGAGGTTGGATATCGGAATCGAGAAGAACCGCCTCTTTGTTCTTTCTGGTTTCGGTGAAGAAATTTGAAAAGTTAGTGCGAGGAATCACGAACCGAAAAAGAAGCCCTCTTGTGATGCTTCCTCCAAAGATTGGATAATCACGAGGAGTCGATCTGAAGCGAAAGAAGAACCCTTGACGGTGTTTCGATTGTAAGCGATGGAAGGATAATGAGAGATGTGACCTTCAAAAAGGAACCTATGACGGTGTTTTTCCTTGGTTACGGTGAAGCGAATTGCAGCGAAATTCGGATTAGGAAAAAAAAGAGAAATTTTGGATTAGGAAAATGAGGGTTTTTGAAAATTGATTTTTGGTTTTGGTGAAAATGAGGGAAAAATAAGGAAATTTCGGATTGAGGGTAAGGTAAATAGGAGAAATTTGGATTTGTAAGGGTGAGGGATAAGGATTTTCGGTTTTGGAGAGGAGAAGGTAATAGGGAAAGTGATTTTCGGATTGGAAAAAGAAGAATAAGAAAGAAAAGTAAGGAAGAAGAAGGAAGGGAAGAGGAAGGAAGAAGAAAGGACGAGTTTACCTTAGTCTTTTTTCGATTTTGGAGGAGAAGAGGGGAAAATGGATTTTCGGATTAGGGCAAGAAAAACCGAAAATGAGAAGGTTCCCTTGCCATCGGTTTGGAGAAGGAAGAGGGAGCGCGAGCAGGAACGGTTGCCGGAATGTGCGCGAAGGAGGGGCCAAGCTCGTGCGCCTTCGTTCGCATGAGGAGGGGGAATCGAACCGTGGAGAAGCTTCAGTTTCTTTCTCCCTTGCGTGCGTGAGGAGGAGCTGATCGGGCTCGGGCATGAGTGGTTGAGCGAAGCCGTGCGCGTGAAGGGAGAGGCCGGTCGGGTTGAGCCGACTGAGATGAGGGGCCGGATTTGGGTTAAGTGGGATTTAGGGTAATTTTGGGATTTTGAATCAATTTTTAAATTAATTAAATAGCTTTAATATGAATTTTACACCGATAAACTCACATAGTCAATATATATATCAATTTAAGATAATTAGATGTTAGAATATAGCGAGTGTTTTGCGATTAGGCGTTTGGTGAAATCGTGAGCATTTATTTCAAATAATAGCTTTCAACTATTTCGACATTCACGTGACTTGTGATGTGACAATCTTATTCAATAGATTTTGACATTTTTAACAACATAATCAATTTATGACGGAGTCATTTAGCGCGTTGATGCCCACTTTGATATCGTGTGGCGTATTGACCACTCGGCGGCGATCGGTTGATCATCAAGTCTGCAATATTTATGTTCGACAAGTTTTCGGCGTTAAAGCGATGGCGTAGTCGTTAAGTCGTCGAGGTCGTTTCGATCATTTTCGGTGACATCCAGTGCATTTTGAGCCCCCATTTGCGTGCTGACACCTCTGAAGTCCGTTAAATTAAACTTGTGGGCTTGTATTAATTTATGACACATATGAAAATGTCAACATAATAATAATAATAATAATAATAATAATAATAATAATAATAATAATAATAATAATAATAATAATAATAATAATAATAATAATAATAATAATAATAATAATAATAATAATAATAATAATAATAATAATAATAATAATAATAATAATAATAATAATAATAATAATAATAATAATAATAATAATAATGAGTTAGTTACCGGCCCATCGTTTGATATAATTAAGCATTTCAATTGTCTGCCATGCATGTAATCCAAATTGAGTATAAAAAGTTAGGCATTATGTCGACTAATTACACCTATAGTATCATAAATTTGACTGATCAAACCTTTCCTTGAAAGCTTTATGTTGTAGGCTAAATATGTATTTATAAAGCTTTTACATTCAAGTTTTTTAATCTATACGTAAAATAAATATATTTATAAAGCTTTTTGATAAACCTTAGTTGTTATTATTTGCCTTATCATGCCAAGCATTGTAAAATATATTTTAGGTTAAATTAAGGTTGATGCTAGTTATAATAATGACATGCATTATAATTTAAATATACTTTACTTCTGAAAATCAAATTTTGTTGTCTGGTCTGCTATGATGAGACTTGTCAATTTAAACTTACTATGATAATTATGATAATTTAAATGATAACAAACTGTCTTGAGCTTTGTCATTTTTTTTATTTGTTTCCCCTATTAAGGGCGTGATTGGGATAACTTTCTTGGTGCTTTGGTTTTAGAAAGTCGAGAAAGTAAAGTAAAGTTTGGTTAAATTGGCTTTTAAAAAATTTTGTGGTGAAAAAAGCTTTTGAGAACCTGTTAGAGTGGTATCAAAACTTGATTTTTGAATTTTTCAAAAAGAAAAATATTTGTGATATACATAATGCTTTATAACTTTTTTAAAATTATCCCAAAGAGAATTAACTTTTGGTCATCATAAAATTCTTTATAGAGTCTCTCTTTTAAGATCGCCATTTTTACTCATGCATTAAGCTATCTATGATCTTTTTATGCGCTAATGATTATCATGATTTATGTAAAATTTACTTGGATCTTTATATTATAACAAAGATTTTAGATATAAGATATATTGAAGTCTTTATTATGTATTGTTGCATTATTCTAAGGCTCCGTTTGGGAGAGCCTTTCTAGTGCGTTTTGCTTTTGAGAGTCTGAATTTTTAATTTTGATACCCGTTTGAATAGTGTGCTTTTTGAAACAGAGTTTTAGTTCCATCTCACTGAAAGCTCCGTTTTAGCCATTTTTCAAAAAGCCAAAGACAAATAGCTTTTCAGGGAGCACTTTTAAACCAGCTTTTCATGAATCCAAAAAGCTTAGCCAAACGGAGCCTAAATGAAAGGTTAGTCAAAATTTAGTGAGCTTGATGTCTAAGCAATATTACTTGATAATGCAAGAAGCGCTACGATATTTTTTTCTTAATATATCTTTGTTGTGTTTCTTTAATTTTTTTTTTTTTTGTTCTACCTTCTTTTCTATGTAGATAGATCTAAACTTAGTTAAATGAGAAGTTTGATCAAACATCCTCCATAGCTCATCAACGTTCGTATACTCATCATTTTTGGTCAAGAGGCCAACTATTATTGTCTTGAGCTATTCTTGTTCATTGTGAACTTGAAATGGCTTTGTTTTCTCATGTTATTGTCTTGAGCTACCTTTGTTTCCTCATGTTGATCAAGGACATTCAATTTTTTTATTATGGTGTCTAATGAAAGATAATAATAATAGAGAAATTCAATAGACCTTTTTAAAGCAATTTACATGTTTAAATTAAAAAAAAAAATGCATTTAGCTACTCTTTCTTATATCTTGAGAGTTTGAAAAGTTTTCCAACAATTGCTCTTTGAATTCAACAAAAAAATTAATGACTCTTAATGGGATCTCAATGGGTCATCACAAGGTTGCTCATTGAGTGATCCAAAGAGCACTTGGCATTGAATCAAATTACATTCTAAATATTATAGAGTAAGAACTGCATCCAATTTAACTTTCTTTCTCTCATGAGTTGGAGACATCTTTGTTAATTAGCAGCTAAAATACCTTAATTTTTGGTGAGAGAGGCAGATGGAAGTTGATACACTTTAGGTATCTCCTCTTAATGTGCTATTAGTACCAAATTTATAATGAGTCAACAAATTAATTCACTTGATTTAATACATATTAATAGAGTAATGCAATTTGAGCAATAATAATAATATACATAATTACATTCATATAAAAAATAACCAATGATTGGCCATATGCCTACTTTGATATCTACTTTATATAAAAAAATATATATCAAAATTAAATAAAATTAAATTAAAAAAATAAAAACAAAAAGCATTCTAATATGAAAATTACCCATAAGCCTTAGCAACTCAATTACTATAGCACTAGTTGGAGTTTATTGTGTGTTACACACATTTCAATATGAAAAGATGCATTAAGAGTAAGTTTGTGGCCGCATTCTACTTGCAGGCATTTTGTAAATTGCGGTGGGGCTTCATTTTAAATAATTTATAATGAAAAAATTATGTTTTTTAACTTGACTTAACTAAGTGTGATGACGTTAAAAAAACTACGATTTATCTTTTAAAAAAAAATTATAGTACACACAATAATTTTTTAGATAACAGCTTATTCTGCAATAGCTTAATCACTATTTTTTCACACAACTACGACCGATGAACAGACTAAAATTTTGAAATGCAGAGAAAATTAATTATTTTAAATAATGAAATATAATTATAATTTACATACAGGATAAATATACATGAGAGTTTATGAATTTTATTTGCTATATAAGCTGAAATAGATATATACACTCAAGATAAAGCAGATGCATCGCCAAACAATTTGGGATAATTAATGAGACATAAATTTGTAAAATAATAACAATAATAATTTTAATTTTGAAATGTACAATTATGCATGTAAATCAAGCAATTAATTAATATTTTCTGGTCTATAAATAACGGAAAAAGATTTATAATAAATTTGAAAATACGATAAAATTTTGAAAGTAATTTACATGAATTAAATAAATATACTGCGACCTTGTAATCATTTAATTAAAGGTATTAGCTACTAGCTAGTCTCTTTCTTCCCATGGGATTAAACTAATTAATAGCTAATTACGCTTTTAATGAAGTGGGAAGCACGCTGATCAATTAATTACTTTAGAAGCATGCAGCCCATCCTCTGCTGCCTTCGAGATCCTGCATGTGAAGCAACGTGCATACTTCCTCGACGTGCGTCCCATTATCCATATTTTAATCATCCAGTCTTATTCAATTAGTAAAGCACATTATTCTTATAATCATGCTTGTCAGCTGGATTAAGAGCTTTAAGATTTTGCTAGTAATCTGTAGTTATCTGAAAAATTAAATGCAGACTATTATATAAAAAGTAGATTTCAAAAAAAAAATTTATTTTCATATTATAGACATTTTTTAAAAATATTAGATAATATATATTTTTTAATTACGATCACACTAATATATTTAATTTGAAAAGCAGCAGAAAAATCATAGTTAAATAGGTTCATGATATATATATATATATATATATATATATATATATATATATATATATATATATATATATATATATATATATATATATATATATATATATATATATATATATATATATATATATATATATATATATATATATATATCTTAAATGATGAAATGATAATTGACTAATAAAGATATGTTTGTGGCAGCTATGATTTTTTGAAAAGCTAATTATAAAGCTACTGCGAAAAAAACTTTTTTGAAATGTTGTTATCTGTGTTATAAATATTTTCCTTTTTGAAAAAAATTTCATCCTTTGATTATGTGAAATCTTAGTCATAGATCAAGATGCCCAAATAAATTTGATATGTTGCATTTAGAAATATTAGAATAGAATTGGATGGATTATCATTTATCATTTAGATGATCATGAAGATCATCATAATATAAATCATCTCATAACATGTAATACTTTCCATTACTTTAAAATAATAACTTGATTACATTTAATCTTTGCTAGCATATAACAGATAGTGTCTTTTTAGGTATTCTATTAAGTTTACATAAGAGTAGTTTTGTTTCTACATTTGTGTTCACTTGCTTTCTTATAAGTCATTATTATTGCTTCTTTTGTTGTATCATTATTATAGATTTTATTAAAAAAAATTCTATATCTTATTCTTATTATTTATCATCGCAGGTATATGATCTTTTCTCTTATAAGTATAAAATAGGCTTAATAGAATTTGACTCTTGAAATTTATTTTAAATGGTAAGATCAATCTCTACATCATATCTAATATTATAATATTATAATACTTTTCACATTTGGATTGTGATAGCTTTAATGTCAATTAAATCCAAAATGAACTGGTGAAGTTTGTTTTCATAAAAACAAAACAAATTAAATTTTATCCAATTAAGGGCATAGTCAACTGACTACATAAAATTATTATAAAAAATAAGTAATATTTACATGCAGAGTTTAGATATAGTATTACATTCAAACTCTAATAATATAGTACTATGTATCACTCAGTAAATACACAGCTGTTGTGTATTATTATGTATTGATGTAATATTAATTACACGATAATATATTAATATTCTGTGCCGTTAAAATTTATCCAAATAGATTTTATTATCTATTAGTTTGTTATTCGTTTGAAAGTCATAATTATCTTTTATGTTATTATCGATTAGGTTAACCATAAGTCCAATATTTGTATTTGAATAGATTTTTTAAGTATGGCAATGCAATCCAAGCTCTTGTCTTGTCTTGTTTTGTCTTCTCCTTCTGGTCTATAATCTCTATATAATTATCATATGAGTCAATAGCTGGCTCAAGGCCTTGGCTAAAGAGGGACAAAATAATATTTATCACAATATTAATTTTTATTACTGTATGTCAATGTTTTGAAAGCAAAAATAGTAATGTGATATAAATATTTAAAAATTATGTTTAACAAATATCACCTTACATATTCCAGAAATAATTAAAGAAATCTTTATTTTCGTACACAAAAATTAAAATAAAATAGGGTTATACTTTTTTGAGAGATAAATTGAGATGATTAACAATTATTATTAGAGAGTATAATTATTAGAAGTGTTGAATAATTCCATTTATTAAATTTGATTATATTATACTAAGGAAGCATGAGTTGTACCCTCAATTATAAAGATGACTAATCTAATGTAAGAGATTAGATGATTGGAAGTTCATAAAAAAAATTTATTTAATTTTAATATTTTTTTTAAAAAATGCTTTATTCAACAGTTAAAATATTAATAAAATGCTAAGTAGCTTGAGATGGTGCAAGAAGTCTATAAAATGTTGGAAACCTCAATAGCCATTGCTCTTTGCTAATTCTAGGTATGTTTTCAATCTTTTAAGAATGATTTGATTAGTGATTCCAGTCTCTTTATTTATTTGAGAATATATAACAATCATGTGAATCAATTGACTCATAGATTTTGATAAAAAGATATGATAATTAGAGTCTCATATATGAGTGTTGATTTTTACAGGAAGATCAGAGCGGTATATAACTTATTTTTTTGATAAATTATTTTACATTAGGCTCTATAATCTTAGCAAGTGCCTCTACCTCTTCTCATTTGATGAAATTGTCAACAAACAAAATAATAATGATTTTTTTATCTTGTGAAAATAGCAACAAAAAATATCTCAAGATATCGATCTCCCAGTGAGGGTAAGATCTTTAAAAAGAAACAAATTTTACACGAGGTTATATAGCATTTTATAGCTATTAAATTTTTGTATGAAATTTAATGCATTCAACTTTATAATAGTTTAGGGTTTAGTATTTTGAGCATATGTACTTAATATAAATTGATTTTTTAAAACTCAAAATAAGAGAGAGGATAAGAACTAATGAAAAAATTACTAAATCTATTGATTGATCAAGCAGAATAAGCGACACCATACACTATGATTAATTAAACATATTTCATATTTATTTTCTCTTATCTCAACTACTTATAAAAATTAATTTAGAAAACCAATCATAAATATCGTGTGCATCATATAATATGATTATTTCAAATTTGGAATTAATCAAATTAAAAAAATTAGTTAGGTTGCTTAGGGGCAATTTGGGATTACTTATATTTTTGTTTTATTTTGTTTATATTTTGGAATTTATCAAATTAAACATATTTTTTGTTTTATTTTGTTTATATTTTGGAATTAATCTCCGCAGGTCACCACCATCATTCATCCGCCATTACCTAACGCCAGTCGACTACCGTCGCCGATTGTCGCACCACCCTCGTCGGTACCAACCACCACACCGTAGCCATGTATCCGATCATTGCGGTCCGCAGCGTATTCGTCGCTGATCACCATACCGTATCGCCCATCTCGCGGTCACCACCATCGCGGTCATCCGCATTCTCGGCCTTGATCATCACCCGCCATATTGATTCTGCGACACCTCGGCTAATTAGGCCTCGTAGTTAGCGCCTGCGATCACTGGTCCGCTCGTGGTCACTGCCGGTCATCCCGGTCATTCACCGCGCTGCCTTACGTCGCTGATATTATTATACTGACCGTCGGCCAATACCCGTTGGCCGTAGTATTGCCACCAGGTCATTACCATCGGTAATCAGCGTCGCCGGTACCATCGTACTTAGATCACCATCGCCGCTGGCTGAGGTCCCCTGCTGACTATTTCGATCTCCATTGCCGACGATTGCCATCTCGCTGATCACCACCATATTGCCGGTCATCCCGATACTGCATCTCTCTGTCGACTATTGCGTCGTTGCCGACCACCATAACCGCCTTCGCCACCACCATCAATCCTCGTTGGGTCAACCATCGTTCTTTGGTTATCTCACCAACCACCATCGTCAGTCACCATCGTCGACCATTGTCTCCTGCTACCGCGGCCGGGCATTGCTGTCGACCATCGTCACCGATCACCGCCGCCGACTACCGCCGTTGACCATCGTCGGTCATCTCCGCCGGTCACCACCACCGACAACCATCATCGTCAGTCGCTGACCCCCGCTGTTCATCATCATCTACTACCACTAGATTTACTAACCATGGTTATATAATTTGTTGTTTCTTGATTCTTATTGTCAACTCTTCTCATATACAATTATGTAATCCTGTTATCGAGAAAATTTTGTACACTGAAACAGATACATAGTGGAAGATTTTATCTGGGCGTGGTTTCCCTCTTTTGAGATTTTTCCACATAAAAATTCTGGAGTTTTCTTATTAATTCTTCAAACATGTGTGTCTTTGGATTATGACAAAGTTAAAGTAAATTTTACTCTATGGCGGTTTTCTAGCAGTTTGTCGTCGTCACAAGATTCCAATTATTTCATTTTATATGGCGACCAAGTTTCACAACAAGATCAAAATCACCATCGAGGTGGAGCATTTCAAGCTTTTAAAGAGCGTAAGCGAAGAATGAAGATTCATCAAACTTCGTTCCTTCAAATTTTTTCAGAAATTGGGAGGTAACTCTTAATCTCAGAAGATCGCCCATGTTAATATGGTAAGCATCTAATCGATTATCATTCCAAAAAATAAGTCAAAGTTGGAGGATATTTCAACATTGATAAGAGATATAACTTTGCAAATTATGATTTTCCAATCATACTGATGAAAAAAAAAAATAGAAAAAAGCAAAGGTCAATGAGCAACTTTGGCTACAACCACAAACGGATATTTTGATTCGACCTACTCCACCCAGATTAACGTCATCGAGCAAAGACTCTGACAAACAATTTTGGATATGTCAAAACTTTTCACCTACTCCACATAGGTTAACGTCATCGAGCAAAGACTCTGACAAACAACCTCGGATAGGTCAAAACTCTGTACTTACTCCACACAAGTAAGAAGTCAAATAACACTTTGGCTAATACCTAGGATAGGTCAAAAGGTCCTTGGTGGACTTCCCACGACCTCTTCCATACAGGTTAACGTCATTGAGTAACACTCTGACAAACAATCTCATATAGGTCAAAAATCCTTAGCGTATTCAATTCGACCTCTTCCACACAGGTTAATATCATTGGGTAACACCTTGACAAACAACCTCAGATAGGTCAAAAATCCTCAGCGAATTCAATTCGACCTCCTCCGTATAGGTTATTGTCATCGGGTAACACTCTGACAAAAAATCTCGGATAGGTCAAAAATCCTCAGCGGATTCAATTCGACCTCCTCCATACAGGTTAACGTCATCGGGTAACACTCTGACAAACAACCTCGGATAGGTCAAAAATCCTTAGCGGATTCGATTCAACCTCTTCCATGCATATTAACGTCATCGAGTAACACTTTGACAAACAACCTCAGATAGGTCAAAAATTCTCAATGGATCCAATTCGACCTCGTCCATACAGGTTAACATCATCGAGTAACACTCTGACAAACAACCTCGGATAGGTCAAAAATCCTCAATGGATTCAATTCGACCTCTTCCATACAGGTTAACGTCATCGGGTAACACTTTGACAAACAACCTCGGATAGGTCAAAATCACCGGCGGTTCAATTCAACCTCCATACAGTTATTGTCATCAAGTAATACTTTGACAAACAACCGGATAGGTCAAAAATCTTCAACGGATTGAATTCACTTCCATACAGTTGTCATAATACTTTGACAAATAATAACACCGGATGGGTAAAAATCTCGGATTCAATTCAACCTCTTCCATACAGTTAGCGTCGAGTAACACTCTAACAAACAACCTGGATAGGAAAATCCCGGTATTCAATTCGACCTCTTCCATACAAGTTAATGTCATCGGATAATACTCCGACAAACAACCTCAGATAGGTCAAAAATCATTGGCGGATTCGATTCAACCTCTTCCATACACGTTAACGTCATCAAGTAAACAACCTCAGATAGGTCAAAAATCCTCAGCGGATTCAATTCAACCTCTTCCATACATGTTGCCTTCATCAAGTAACACTTTGACAAATAACCTCGGATGGGTCAAAACTCCTCAGTAGATTCAATTCAACCTCTTCCATACAAGTTAACGTCATCGAGTAACACTCTGACAAAAAACCTCGGATAGGTTAAAAATCCTTAGTGGATTCAATTCGATCTCTTTCATACAGGTTAACGTCATCGGGTAACACTCTGACAAACAATCTCAGATATGTCAAAAATCCTTGGTGGATTCGATTCAACCTTGAAAAAAAATCTCGGATGGGTCAAAAATCCTCAGCAGATTCGATTCAACCTTTTCCATACAGTTATCAACTATTGAACCATCGATCGTTATTAACCGTGTGTCGGTCATCATCGGCCGTGGGTCGTTCTTAAATTCGTCGAACCTCGAGTATGAACTACGGGCCTCGATTGCCTCCGGCGGTTGGTCCGATGAGGACCGGTTGGCTCTTTCGAGGGAAAATCGAACCTCCAGTATGAAATAATCCTTGATCGCCTCCGAACTCGGTCGGTCCGACGAGGATAGTTGATGCCTCTTTTGAGGGAAAACCGGAGCCTCGTAGTATGAACTATGGGTCTTGATCGCCTCTGAACGACCTTCTCTTGAGAAGAAGAAGAGCACTAGAGTATATGATGAGCGTGCCTTCTCGCTTGGCCCTAGGGGGTTTTTATAGACCTTATAGGGGAAAAAAGATAAAAAATCAAAGAAAAACCACTGAAAATCGATGAAAATGGACCAAAATGGACATTTCCTGAGTCTTGAGGACCACCTGCTCGCCGAGCGACCTGCCTACCGCGGCCGCCGACCCGAGGCCATGACCATTTCATTGTTGCGTGACCCAAACCGCTGACCCATCGATTGAACGTCGCTTTCCACTGCCCCAGGCCAGCTCCCTCACCCAGGCCCGCTCCGCATTTTTGACTATCCGGCGCACCTGCGTACACACACATCAGCGGCCAGCGATCATAATCTTATGCTCTCATGAGGATCTGTTCTCTCAAAATGTATGGTTAATGGACCCGAAAATTTCATTGAAGAATTTGCTATTTTCAAGTATTTGACATATATATTTTTGGATGATTGAGATAATTCAAAATAGGGCAAACTGATATGACACTTAAAATTCTACTTGGAAACGAATCTTGATGTCGTAATCGATTGAATCAAGACTAACCGGGATCAAGCGTTTACTATCAATCGACTCTTAAACATGGAGTGTTTATTGTCAAATCGAGCGTCTTGACGAGCCGGATCTAACAAGCCCGAGATCTCATAATTCTGACTTCATTTGAACATTCAAATACATAAAATACATCAGATGATCAAGGGAATCATTTTGAGCCGTTTGATGGAGTGGTTCGGATATTGCATGTATTTACAAAAATGCCACCCCTCTAATCTATAAATAGCCCCTCATTCTTCACATGAGGGGCAAGAGATAAGAGAAAACTTAGAATCCTTGAAACATAATCGTGTCCACTCGGCGACCGAACCCGTCTACACACCGTCGTTGGCCGTATCAGCTACCTGCGGTCATTACCACCGGTCATCACCATCGTCGGTCACCGCCGCCGACTACCGTCGTCGGTCACCGCCCCGGACCATCGTCGGCCATCTCAATCGATCACCACCATTGCGGTCATCCCGTATGCCAGGCGCTGATCCGATTCGTCGACCGCCGTCGACCAACCCGGCGCCCGGCTGTCGACCTTCACGCCGATCATTATCGCCCGGTCATCACCATCGCCGGTCCGTGCCATTACCGTCAGCTGATCATACCATCGCGGTCCACTCATTGTCGTCGGTCGTCCATTCTGATGCGGTCGCCACCATATCGGTGCGTTGCCGATGTCATCCCGTCGGCAACCATCGCCGTGGCCGTCGTCGGCCGCCGCGATCATTATTGCCGGTCATCTCGGATTCGGCGCTTAATGCCCGCGTCATTCGTCCGATTGCCACCACCCGGTCGGGCTACCGCCAGCCGTATCTGGTCATTTGCCACCATTGGTCATTCTGGCGGTCATCACGCGTCGCCGGTCACCGTGCCGACCATCGTCATCTCCGTTGGTCCATGCGTCGTCATGGTCATCCCAGCACTGGGCTATTTCATATTCTGTGGTCGTTATACTTACCGACCATTTCCAAGCCGTTTATCCTCATATTAGTCAACCATTGTCGGGTTATCCTCGCACCGCGTTGGGTCCGCGACCGCTGTCGTCATTCTGATTGCAGCATTCTTGTCGATGGTCGCCGCTGACCACGCGACCATCGCCGAATCTCGCGGTCACCACCGACGGATCATCGTCGGTCGTGACCCATTGTTCACCATCGCCTACTACTGCATTTACAACTAACCATGGTTATACATTTGTTGCGATTCGATTCTCATTGTCAGCTCTTCTAATATACAATTATGTAATCTTGTTATCGGGAAAATTTTGTACTTTGAAACAGATACATAGTGGAAGATTTTTACTGGGCTAGGCCCCCGTAGTTTTTTCCCTCTTTTCAAAGTTTTTTCACGTAAAAATTCTGGAGTTTTCTTATTAATTCTTTAAACATCTGTGTGTGTGCTGGATTCTACAACAAAGCTAAGGCGTAAATTTTTACTCTACCGCAATTAGTTTTCTAGCACGCAACAGATGTGTAAAGGAGAAATTAAAAAGAAAGAAAGAGAATGTAAATCTTTTGAATTGCGAATAGAAGTCTCTCAAAATTTAAAGATGAATTATTGCTAAACGTTTCTTAACCCATGGGGGTCTCCATAAGTGCATATTGGTGCTTGGGCATTTCTTAGTTGATTATATTGAATTTTATTAGTACAAAGTGAATTTGTATATGTAATTCTTCAAGTGATGTTACCAGTTACGTGGTCACCTAAATCGTTTTATTCGGTATCATTGAGTGCTAGGTAGCAGCTGATATGACGAACGCCGAACGCTTAAGCTTTAAATCATATATTCTCGATATGTACTGAGTTAACTATGATATTTGTCTTGAACCTAATCGGAAGTGCTCACCCTTATCTTAAACTTGATCTGATGGTAATATGACCATGCATTTAAATATACCTTAAACTTCTGTAAATTTACTTCAATTCCTAATTGGCTCGTCATGAATTCTAAAAATGTACCTGATGTAATTATAAAAGTACACTTAGTCGAATTGAGATGCAGTATAATATTAAGGGATCACTATACTAAATCCAAAATATACCGGGCTTTTCAAGATTTTCTTATAAGCATATCATCTACTTACATTTACAAAATAAATCTTTCAAGATCTTGTTTGTAAGACATTGATAAGTAGCATCCGTGTTATTGAATTCAAATGATATGATCTTATAGTAATGCAATCTCTTATTAATTTTAAAAGAAATGGTTTCTTCATTAGTATGATTCATATATATTTGATTATAATTGAATAAGCTTCTATAAAACTAAACATTTAATTTTTGAGTGTGGCTTCCAACCAACTGATCTATATGTGAAAGAGGAAAGCTATTTTTTGAAGTTGTTAGGCACCTCTTATTGAAATATTCTTTATTACTATAAGTTTACTTAAATTAAAAATCAAATCATCTTGAATTTAATTATTAAAGTTTTCAACTCAAATATTACATCACAATTCATGCATAAAGAGAGAAATTTTCTATCAACATACTAAGAAAGATACTAATATGCCATTAAATAATCTTTCTAATCAAGCATGAACTTTAGATCTTAAGGCAATGAGTATTTGCGTGTTGTTAAAAGAGAAAGTGGAAGAGATTTATCAAATGAGGTCTACATTAGAATAAAAACATTAAAGAATGGTGTTCAAACTGATGAAGACCGATGCTGCTTTAGTTACTTTATTATATTTTTATCATTTAGATGCTTCACACACTACCCAAAAATTAAACATATTGCTACACTTATTACCAATGATTTGGAAATTGCTAATATTTTTTTTTCCGAATTTCAGTGGTTTTAATGCAGCAATACATAACAGTGGCGCAAACAACAACTATAACTACTACGCCAGCTACCAATATCCAGCCAGCCTTACCTTCTTCATCATTCCATAAAATCAACAGTTTGTCCAAGTGTGACAGTGTCGCTCCCTTCATCTGGTCAATCTCCTCGCTTGATTTCATTTATTTTTATGAGGCACAAGCTCTGATCACATTTTGATTTTTTTCTTCTTTCCAATCTTCCTGCTACTGCTCCAAAAGCCTACTATTATATATATTCTAGTTTCATTCATTTAATTATAGTTTTTGGTGATCTTTGTGTTCATTTTAGTTTGATTTGATGCAGTGCCAAATGGGCATTTGGCTCCAGACTCTTCCTTGCCATAATATGCCAAAGGATGTTGAGAATCGAAGGTTCTCATCATGGATATTCTTTTAAGGGAATTTTTTTAAAATAAATATCGTTATAAATTTAATTAGGGAATTAAATATCATTAAAAAAAATTAAAAATAGGTATAGTCACGCACTAAATGGGCGACTAGGTAGCCACGTCAACTCCAATATGACAGGAAAGCTAATCCGGGTGTAACAATGCCTAGTTACTTAATTAGTAGGCGACTATGTTTGTGATGTCTCAGTAGTAAATGTAAATATGATGCAGTACGTTTCGCTAGTAAGTGACGGCCCTGAGAATTTTTTTTTTTTTACATTTGGATGTTTCATTTGTGAGCTTTAAGCCCTTATCATCAATTATGAAGGTTAACCTTAAAGTCTGCAGGTTTTCATTTAAGTAGATCTAAAACTAAGTATATATATTGTAATTTAAATTGTACAAGTTATAGTGTTAGTGTTATGACATTAGGTGAGTAATTTAGATGAATCATTACAAAAATAAATATAAGTTCTACAAATCATTCCAAAAAAGTGAGTACAAGTATTTACATAAATGGGTGATCCAGAAACAAAAATAAAACAGACAAGAACAAATGTAGTATAGACGCACAAATAGACTATCCTAAACAGCTAACGCCTCCATCGTCTGCGTGAAATCACACCACTCCTAGGTGTGTACTAGTCATGTGCACGTGATGGACGATCATGTAGCTAATGGTGGCTCTCCAATGCAAGATCTTTAGAAGTTTGTGTAGGATAGTCCTGTGACGGGAAGATAGGCGGTTGTGACTAATACGTAGGCTGGTATATAGAAGGACATGGATTAGCATATGTAGATGGTCTGATACCCCAGTAATGCTGTGGGACATCCTCCATAAGCTCTAATCTGTAATATGAGTCACTGATATATACACGTAACTGCAAGTCTCTGTATAACACCTCATACCTATCTACGGTTCCTTGCTTCGTGCTTATCCCAAAATCGTCGGAAGATGTCCTGAGTCGCCAAGATGTGCTCCGACTGCATGAAAAAATAGTGTGTGAATTAGCCTCAAGTAACATATTGAATTCAACTGAATACTTATGTTAACGCTTACGTATATACGTTTTACAGGTGCTCTGGGATAGTAAGTGATCGGAAGATCTATCGGGGTAGTTAGTAAGTAGAGAGAAGCCCAACATCTGAACCAGCACATGTACTGATTGATAGCCGTCATCCTATCTTCATCTTCATCCAAGCCCTCGACTAGGTAATCCCTCCGCCTCTCCCAAGCGGCAATGTGCACCTAGTGGTAATCAATCCAGTCTACATCTGCATTGCCTTGACTATCGACCCTTTTGAAGTTAGGGTCAACTGGTGCCATATCTACTTTGGGCATGAGTCCAAACTGTCACAGCACTCGATCAGGTAAATGCCACTCCACCCTCTTCCAGCTGATCAGCGGGACTCATGTCGATCATATATCATAGCTAAGCATGCATTGGCAGGTGATCTACTACTAATTCGGCTCCCAAATCGCACATATTAAAATTATGTTAAATTAGAATATGCATTATATAAATTAGAATGTACTATACAAGTCCAACTTATGCTGTAAACCATCCACTCATTCCTATACAATGCAACATTAAATGGCGAACATATCTCTCGTTCCACTTATGCACACAACACATTTTAAACAAACATATACGCTAAAAATTTGAAAGTGCAAAAAATAAAATATACCTCAAACCATTGCTGAGACCGTCAAGATCAGTTGTATATGACACATGTAGAGTCAGCCTCCCCACATGAAGATACTCTCAAGACCATATCTGCAGGTGTAGGCAGTCAGCCATATTGGCCCTACTGGGCCTAGTAGACTCGTAGAGCTTTCTATAGAGGTGGGTCAGAACTACTCCTCCTATAGACAATGAACTAAATGAATCTAAATCCTCTAGAAGTGGAAGATACTGCAGGTGGACCTTAGATCCTGATGTATTCGGCAGTAAGAAACACCCAATAAGAAACAGAATGTTGACATGCAGGTGCCTAAAATACTCCTCAATGCTCAAATGCGTGTATGAATCTCAGAAAAACCCAAGACACGGTGGCATGCGTTACGCGTGATTGACCCATCACGAAGGTTGATGTGTGGTGGTGATGACCATGGTACGACATCGGTATAGGTCGTTCCAATAACTCGTCGCAGTAGTCAGGCTAGCTAGCACATCTCTTCCCCTCACTGATCATAATTAGGCCAATAACAGGTGGCTCATCAATACGTAATCCCAGGATCATCGCCACATCCTGGAGCGTCACTGTTATCTCACCAATAGCTTGGTGAAAGGTATTGGTCTATGGAGTTCTCAACCGAGCGATGGCGATGATGATCCAACAGATGAAAGCGAAGGCGGCGCACATTATAGGCCTGCTGCCTCTAGGCCACTGATGAATCTCCTGCAAGTGATGGACCACTCTTTCAACATAAGCAAGTGTGAAGCAGCTTCTAGAACAGTGCTCTGTAAAAATAACATGATCGATAATTCATTAGCCAAAATGAATGTTGTGCAGGTGTAACGTAGAAACAAAAATTAAATATTACTTACGATGTCGGGTGTGACTCTATCGTCCACGTAGGAGGCTATGCTTGGGGTGGACCTCAGTAGGTGGCTGCTCCAACTGTGGGGTGTCCTCCATAGCATGGTCTCAATGCCGACATCTAACGGTGGTCTACCATCATTACATTGAAAAAAAAAAATAATCAGAGTCAGTGTTAGACATTTTTAAATTATAAAAGGAAAAATTGTAGCGTAAAGTAAGCTAAGAAAGAGTGTTGCAACTTATATAGAAAGTCTTAAAAAAATGCACTAAACATATACATTATCTGCTAATGTATCTATGAGATACCTTCTACTATTAACATTGTGTGGGCACGATGACTGCATGACTATATGCATATCAGGTTCTACTGCTAGCTCTGTTTTCATCTATTGTATTTATGAACCTAGTGGTACGAGGTCTACCTGACCTTCTATGAAAATTGGGTGGCTGTAATGCTATTAATCCATGCTATGCACTGTAAGATGGCCAATTAGAACAGTCAAGCAAAGTGTGAAACTCAGTTGAGTATGTGAGCTTATACAGATGCATCGTGTAGTACTGCGACACCCATGTTAGGTGGTTTAATCTTCTAAATCCCAGCGCAACAATAATTTGTGGGCATGACCAATGATATATGACTGTTTTGTTGCAACTGCAACTACACTAGCCATTATCAAGCAAATCAACTCTAAATGATGACGACTTGTCAAACACACGCATCTCCGGGTTGATGTTCCGGTTCAATGTCGGCTTCCCTCTCGATGTGTAACATTGTGGATACCCTTTGGGTAAAAATAGATAAATTGGCCTCCTATTGTTGAGTTACAGAGGCAAGTCTTTTCATGAACAATGCAACTAAATTGTAATAAATAACAATGATTAGAGGAAATAAATCATTATCTAAATTATAATAAATAGACAAATCACGTCTAGCTAACACTACAGGTAACATATCATGTAAGCATATTAAGAACCACAACCAAGAATCAATCGACTCAGACTCCATAACAGTAAATGCAAGAGGAAACAAACTATTATTTCCATCTATTCCAACAACAGTAAGTAAATTACCACGGTACATGCCTAACAAAAATGTGTCGTCTAAGCTGAGCACTGGGCGGCAGCTACCCCAGTCCATAATGGAAGGACCAAATGCCCAAAAAAATCTTTGGAAGCGTTGTATACTGCTAGATTGAATTCTATAGACTACTAAATAAAGTAGTACAAACTGCTTCCATGTAAAGGCTGAGAGTCCTATAAGACTCTTCCCAACTGCCAATGATTATTTTTATTGTCTTATGTCTGGCATCTCAGGCTTTCATGTAGGAAACTTTGACATTAAACTTTGACTCCATTTTACCTATAATCTCCCTAGGTTTCAGATCAATTTGATGCCTGATCACAGGTATAATGAAATAAGCTATGAATTTAAAACTGCACTGCCGATGACTGCCTGTGTTAACTGCATCGATACATCTGTGATGTTATCCAATTTTAGATATTCTCCAAGCACCCCTATGCATCTGTTGCTATTACAATACAAACGCCAATTACATGGTCTGGTGGGACTATCATGATGTACACATGCAATCGTATAGTTCTTTTGGTTTGAGGTAATTATTTGAAATTGAACATTATTCACTATACACTACCCAATAACAATAAACTGAAGAGTCCTTTTACTTGTAAAACACATTCTTTCTACAAGATCACCTGGGATTTCAATATCGTCTATTAGGACATTTTTATCAGATGGACCGTCAAAGTAAATATCATTGTCCCACTCTCTCGTAGTTTGACACATCCGTACATACTCATTTGTAGACAACATCTGACTTTCACTATCAATATTTTAAAGTGAATCATTTTTTAAAAGATCATGACTAGCTACATTCCCAATCACGCTAACCCCAAGTGAATCATCATCACGATATCGCCCCTCACTACTTGAAACACTACTCATATCATCATCGCTGCGACTCAGGTACATACGGTTCTTCTGAACGATAAATAACATCATTGCTGCCACAAAACTCATAAGTAGGACGACAAACTTTGATATTAAATATTACAAGTATAAACAATGAAAGGTAGAAAATGTATTACCTAGGAATTAAGTCGCCAAAGCTGCTCTGTGTCGCCACAGGTGCATGTGCGATGAAATTCTGTATATGTGTCATTGGTATATCTACTGACCTTATTACCGGATCAGCTGATGTGGATGCAACATTAGCATCCTCCACTTCCACATACAACACTAATATTTGACAAGAAGCTTCGTCCAGTCTAACGTCGCAAACTTCATCGTCAGATATAACAGACGCTATAAATCTGTTACCCACCGGATAACGACATGTAAGACTTACAGAGTGATGATATGAATCAATGTGCAAGGACCTCATAATTCGTTGTTTAATTCCATTAAGATGCTGTGCCACAAAATCTTAACTGGACGATTTTGACCTCCCACGTAACTTGGAGTGAACTGCTCATCGATACTTAGTTCGCCTCCATAGAAAAGGATCAGCAAAATAAACTCTCTACTCATTCCTCAAATAACTGAAGAATAACCAATCATATCAGTATTTCCTAAATCTAGAAAAATATTGTGCATCCAAATTTATTTATAGAATAGACTACATAAATCAAAAGAAATTTAAATCAATTGACACGTTATAGGAATGCCACCATCTAAGGTGACTATCTCCACAAGTAATGGGGCTCTAAGCTTATAGGTCAACTGTAACAACTCATACCTAACTCATACCATTAAAAAATATGTCGTAGTCACTTATAATAGTATACTCGACATATTATCACCTAAAATTACAAATCAATTACCTAAACTGCAACGCTAACACAAACTTACAAATCAAATCTAACCACAAAATTCTAACTATACAGCTCTAAGCCCTAGAACACATAATATACTAATTTATAAATGAGAAAAAAATAGAGATTTTTCATGTGTTTACGAAGAACGATGGGAATATGCGCAAAAAATTGTAGAATCCGCCACAGGAAACTTTCCCGAAAGGAACAGAGCCGCCGGAAGCTAATGTTGGGTTTCAAGGGTTGTTAGATGGAGAGGGAAGTCGTCAAATACCGTGGACGCGGCTGTCAGGGAAGAAAACGAGGTGGATTTGGCTAGAAGGGGAAGATGGAATAATGCCGGCAGTTGGAGCAATGCCGATGGTTGTCGGGAAGCTTGGAGACGAAGTTGAGAGTGCCCGGAAGGAGAAATACGGTAGGCGGCTCGCGTGGAGGCGTCAGGCGCGCACGGGGGCGGATTGACGGATTAGAGGGAAAGAATAGGGCTGATCGGTCGATCGGTTATAATTTGACCGTCCACTAAGTGGGCGGCACTTCACTCGTGGCAACTTTCACGTCGGGTTGATATTAATTCGCAATTACTATACCTATTTTTAAATTTTTTTTTAATGATACTTAATTCCCTAATTCAGTCTATAACAATACTTATTTTTAAAAAAATTCCCTTCTTTTAATATATAATATTATTTATTTATTTTTTGTACTCTTTGAATTTTGTTTTGAATAAAATAAATTTAACTCTTTTAAATAGATGGTAGCAGAAGTAGCAGTTTATGCTTCTTCTATTGTTGCTGAAGCACAACCAACTGACAACATTATTAAAAACTTTGATATCAAGGTGGAAGGTGAGGCAGAAGTGGTGTGCATGGACTTAGAGAAGACTGAAACTAACATCTATTAAAATCATTGCTAAAACCTGGTCGTCGTTAAAACTGCTGCAAACATAAAAACTCTTATTCAGCAGTTATAAAACTATTGTTAAAGAGTTTATCAGTGCATTCCAATCACAGCAGTTTTGATATCGCTATGAGCTTTTTACTAGTGGTTATAACCACTGCTAAAGCCCTCCAAACCCGCTTCTAAAGCTATTCTTTTTACTGGCGACATTATTAATGAATTTCATAATGGCTAATGATGAATATAGAGTCAAACACAAGAGAAGTTGATTGGGCATCAAGAAAATAATATCCATGAAAGCTTAGATAGCGACAATATATTCAAGGAGCTCATGTGAGCTGATGGACATTGACGTATAAGAACTCTTGGCTTTGGTCTTACACTTCGAGAAGCTGAATTGCAATTCATGGAAACAATAAACAGTCACCAGTAATGAGTAATTTATGAAGGAGAGTTGCAGAAAAGTTTGTGAGTGTGAACCTTTAATAGTTATATTACAAACTCTTAGTAATACGTTTACTGCAATATTGGAGGTCAGATGTTCTTAGGGGGTGTTTGGGATCATTTTTTTTTTTTTGATATATATATATATATATATATATATATAATTATTTTTACAAACATTCAATATGCATGAAAATTATTTTAAATATTTTAAAAAAATATTATTTTTTTGAAAATAAAAAAAATTAAAAAAACTTAAAAAACATACTAAATAAATATAATTTTTAAAATAATAAAAAAAATAAAAAAGCACAACAAAATTAATCTCAAATAGCCTCTTAGAAATTCTATAAGCTGCTTTCACTTATTTATTTGTATAAATTTTTTATATAATGTGATAATGAACACACTCTAATGTCAAGCTTGCTAATATCTAGGCATATATATATAGGGGTGTAAAAGAGTAGTCTAATTTTGACTTAATCTACCTAAGCTGATTTAATCTCTGTTTAGCTCGAGCTCAATTACTATGCTCGAGCTTGACTCGATTTAAAGAAAGTTAAGCTCGAGGTCTTTCGAAAAGCTAGATAAAATATTAAATTGATAATGTGATCTGCGATAATTCTGATAATTAAATTATGTAAATGATTTAATAAGCTACCGAATCCACTCAAACTGGAGCTTGAAAATTTTTTGAGCTTATTTATGAGCTCAAGCTCGTGGTTCGATAAGCTGGCTCAAGAGCTCATTAATGAGCGGAGCTTAAGTTAGCTCATGAATCAGCTTGACTCTCTTACACTCCCAACCATTACTCTCTTAGACTCTTCTCTTTATTTTACATAATATATTTAGCTGCTACTCATATATTCTTTAGAAAAATTACATGAGCCCCTTTGTGAATTTAACCTCGAACTTAAACTTTTTAATAAAGCAAATCTCTCAATAATTAAGAGTATAATTTATATTAGTTGATAAAAAATTAAAAATTATTAAAGTTTTAGTATTTTAGTATTTTCTTAAAAAAAAAATTACTTACATTCAATAATTACAGGACCGTGTAATTATGTAAGTACGACTCATTTAATATATCTGACAGATAAATCGAACAATTATATCTTTCAAAATCAATGAGCATCCCAATTTACTTACTACGCAAAGGCCGCACATTACTGTTCTATAATATAGCCATTCTAGCCTGACACAACAGTCAAATATATCGACGAGGGTAATTACAAACGGACAGCAGACATTGCTCGCTAATTAAAATCTATTTTAAAAACAATTAAGATTAAGATTACACTAATCATTTTTGTCCGTTCAAACGGCTGCAGGTGTACAGTAATTAAAAGTTTGACTCTCAATTAAAAATTTTTAGATTTAAGTTTTTACACATATATTATATATAAATTTATGATTAAATTCACTAAAATATGTATAAAAAAAATCAAATTTAATCCATATTATTTGATTAATTTAATTTGATTTGTAATTATTACGTGCTAGAAAATTAGCTGCGATAGAGGAGTGAAAGTTTATGTCTTAGCCTTATTTGTGAAATCCAACACACACACAGGTATTTAAAGAGTGAACAAGAAAACTCCAGAAATTTTAACGTGGAAAACCTCAAAAAGAGGGAAAAAAATCACGGGGTCTAACCCAGTAAAAATCTTCCACTATATATTTGTTTTGAAGTACAAATTTTTCCGATAACGGGATTACATAATTGTATATGAAGGGCCGACAAGAATCCCAAAATCGACAACAACAATATATAATAGTTGTAACAGTTCTAGTGGTGAGATGATGGTGGTGAAACGAACTAGCGATGAAGGTCGTCATGATGGTGATCGACGGAGATTGGCAAGAGGATCGGCGGCGGCTAACGGCGATGGTTGATAGTCAGTGGTGCATTGTGCTTGGAGGATTTTCGCTTTGAGCACTCTCTCTCTCTTGCTTGGCCTCCCCCATATGAGGAATGAGGCTATTTGGAGAGAGTGTCGTCTCAAATACATGCAAAATCGAACCACTCTCTCCATCGACACTCGATGATTCCTTTGATCATATGATGTATTTTGTATATTTGAATGCTCAAATGAAGTCGATGTGAGATCTTGGGCTTGGATCCATCGTCGAGATTGACTATAAATACTCCATATTTGAGATATTTTTAGAAATTTAACTGATGTCCCAAAGTTTCCAATGATATTTTAAGTGCTTGATCTGAGTTTCAATTTGAATCGCCTTTACTTTCGACTCAAGATTAGTGCTTGTGTGGAATTTTGGTCATATCGGTTCCATTTTTGGATGATATTATCTCAATCATCCAAAAATATATATGCGAGATATTTGAAAATAGCAGATTCTTCAATAAAATTTGTGGGTCCGTTAACCATATATTTTGAGAGAACATATCTTCACGGGAGCATAAGATTATGACCATGAAGCGGGGCCGCAGATGTATCGCTGCAGCGTGGCAGATTTTGGGGTTATGGACCCATCCAGACATTTATGGGCGCTTGCAGACACAAGGTTTCGGGTTGGATTACGCAGAACGGGCTATAAGAAATTGCTAGTGGGCTGCCTTGATTTCAAGAAAGGTGATCGGCCTTTCGTGGAAAGACCTGGGCGCAAATGGAAGGCTGGGCAGTGTAACTTCGACAATGGGCGACAATTGCGATGGACCACAATAGCCCGGGTAGCAGGTGTGGGTCGGTGGGTGCGGGAGAGCGGGCTGATCTGAGTTGAGCAGGCGATGTGGGTCAGCGTGGTTCTGATCCCTGGGTTGGCGGGTGTGAAGCGGAAGTTAGCTGAGCAGCCGAAGAGCGTGAAGGGCCGGCAGCGCGAGCTGAAAGCGTAGGCATGGGCATAATGGCCATGCCTGCGTTCGTTTGGCCCGTTTCATGTTTGACCCGTTTTGAGCGGTTTTGAATAGTTTTGGGTGGTTTTGGATGTTTTTTTTACTCTTTTGCCCCTAAAAGGAGTCTATAAAAACCCCCTAGGGCCAAGGGAGAAAGCACCTTCTCTTCTTCTTGAGAGAAGGTCATTTGGAGGCGATCAAGACCCGTTCATACTGAGCTCCGTTTTCCCTCGAAGAGGTGTTAACTAACCTCGTCGGACCGGCCGGATCGGGCGATCAAGACTCGTAGTTCATATGAGCTAGTTTTCCCTTGAAAGAGGTGTTGACCTCGTCGGACCGACCGGGTTGGGCGCGATCAAGACGCAGTTCAGCTCCAGGCCAGTTCTCTCGAAAGAGGTGTTAACTAATCTCGTCGGACCGACTGGGATCGGAGGCGATCAAGACTCATATGTCATACGGCAAGGCTCTAGTTTTCCCTCGAAAGAAGTGTCAACTAACCTCGTCGGACCGACCGGGATCGGAGGCGATCAAGACCCGTAGTTCATACGACAAGACTCTAGTTTTTCCTCGAAAGAGGTGTCAACTAACCTCATCGGACCGACCGGATTTGGAGGCGATCTAGAGAGGACCGGAGATGGGGTTGGCAGCGATGCTTACGATGGGCGGCGGCTGACTGACGCGGTGGTGATGAGATAACCGATGATGATGGTGACCACCATGCCGGTGATGGTGAGGCGTGTCGGCTGAGGTTGGCGGCGACGGGGCTTCGCAAGCAGCGAATCGGCGGCGTCGGTATCGGCGAAGAAAGCCACGATGGTAATGACCGGCGAGATTGCCGCGATGGTCCGTGCGATGGCCGGTGATTAGTCGGCGGTGCGGCAAGTGGTTAACAATCGGCGGGTGGCGGCGCGGCCGCGGCAGTAGTCGGCATGGCAGCATGTAGTCGGGGATGACCGGCGAAGATTACGATGATGGTGCAGCAATGACCGGCGGCTTGTGGCAGCGATTAACGGCACGATGAATTTTGACCTATCCAGGTTGTTTGTCGGTGTTTGCTCAATAATGTTAACCAAAATGACGTTAACTATATGTGGAAGAGGTTGAATTGAATCCGGCGAGATTTTGATCCAGGTTGTTTGTGAGAATGTTATCCAATGAACGTATGGAAGAGGTCGAATTAAATCCGGATTTTGACCTATCCGAGGTTGTTTGTTAGGGTGTTACCCGATGACGTTAACCTGTATGGAAGAGGTCATGGGAAGTCCACCAAGGACCTTTTGATCTATCCTATATTATTTGTTAGAGTCTTTGCTTGATGACATTAGCCTGTATGGAAGAAGTCAAATCAAAATATCCGTTTGTGATTGTAACCAAAGTTGTTTATTAACTTTGGTCATTTTTTTTCCATGAGTATGATTGAAAAATCATAATTTGCAAAACTATATCTCTTCTCAATGTTGAAATATCCTCCAACTTTGACTTGTTTCTTAGGATGGTAATCGATTAGATGCTTAACATGGGTGATCTTCTGAGATTAAGAGTTGCCCCCCAGTTTCCGATAGAATCTGAAGGAACTAAGTTTGATGAATCTTCATTCTTCGCGCTCTAAAGCTTGAAATGCTCCACCTCGATGGTGGTTTTGATCTTGTTGGAAAACTTGGTCGCCATACATGATGAAATAATGGGAATCAACTTCCCACAAACGGCGCCAAACTATTGCGTGCTAGAAAATCAGCTGCGGTAGAGTGAAAGTTTACGCCTTAGCCTTGTTTGTGAACTCCAGCACAAACACAGGTATTTAAAGAGTGAACAAGAAAGCTCCAAAAATTTTAACGTGAAAAATCTCGAAAAGAGGGAAAAAACCACGGGGTCTAGCCTAGTAAAAACCTTCCACTATATATTTATTTTGGAGTACAAGTTTTCCCAATAACGGCATTACATAATTGTATATGAGAAGGGCTGACAATGGGAATCCCAAAATCAGACAACAATTTATATATAGTCGCGTTCGTTGTAACGATTACTGTGGTAGCGATGATGGTGAACAACGAACATCCGACGATGCAGTGTCATGATGGTGACCGACGAAGATTCGGCAAGGATGGCGGCTGGCGTGGTTGAACCAGTGGTGGCACGATTGTGCTTGGAGGATTTTCAAGCTTTAGAACTCTCTCCTCTCTCTTGGCCTCCCTCATATGAGGAATGAGGCTATTTATATATGGAGGAGTGGCGTCTCAGAATACATGCAAAATCCAACCACTCCCTCTCCGGACTCATGATGATTCCTTTGATCATATGATGTATTTTGTATATTTGAATGCTCAAATGAAGTCAAAATTGTGAGATCTTGGGCTTGTTGGATCCCGGTCGCGTGACGCCGATTTATATAAACACTCGATATTTGAGAGATTTTAAGAATTTAGCGATCAAAGTTTTCAATGATATTTTAAGTCTTGATCTCGACCAGTTTCATTTGATCACTTGCTTTTGATCAAGATTAGTCTTCATTGGTGGAATTTTCAGGGTCATATCAGTAATCTCATAATTTAATTTTTGATTATAAATATCTAATTATTTAAATTCGATTCAATTTTAAAAAAAATTTAAAACTCAAATATAAATATTTAATTATTTATATAAATTGTTTAAAAACTTTTTAATCTATAAAATTTATTAGAATATGTTTTGATTAATTTGTACGTTAAATATATTTTCTAATTTAATTGAAAATTGAATTTAAAAAAAATAAGTATAATTCAATTCTATTGGTTCGATTTTATAAATTATTTGATTATTTTTAATTATTTAATTTAATTTAATTCATAAAAAATTCAATCGGATGGATCGAAAAGTAATATTGACCAAATGACTCCTAGCTGATAAGCCGAAGACCGGCGACTTTTCTCTCTCCTCCCTAAACCCTAACCTTGGCATTCGGTACAGTTCGTAGCGTGTCGGAACTTGCAAAGAAGCGATGCGTTCCCAGTCGCCCATCTCGCCGTGTGCGGGCGGGGGCGCTTTTTATCCCGAACGTGGTCCGGCTTTCTCTCTCTCTCTCTCTCCTTGTCCTCTCAACGGTCTTTATTTGGAGCGTGTACACTTGTCTTCTCAATATCTCTCGCCTCCTGACCCCGCCCTCAATGTTGTTAATTTTGCGCCAACTAATCTGTCCATCAATCAATGTCTTTATTTGGCGTTGCAATTAATGTAAAAAATCAGGGGTCACATTAATACGTGAAGAGTGCTAACTTATGTAATTCTTGATAGAATGTGTTATAAACCTATCATTTTTAGCTCAGTTGGTACAAATGAATAAGACTAAAAACTCTTTAGCTCGTATTTAATTTCTCATCAGGACAGAATAATTTGAGAAAAAATAAGTGAGGGTCCAGAACATATGCATAAGTTGCTAAATCTCCCGGAGATTATTTACTAGGAGTAATATATAACAAAGTGGATGGACCCCAGATAGACACCTCATTATCAAAAAAAAAAAAAAAAAAGAAAAGAAAGAAAATGTTATATTACCCATATAAATTAATATATGAGATTTTTATGTGTATATATTTCATATTAATATTAATGAAATATATTTTTTATTTTATATCTCACATATAAGTATCATATTAATATTCATAATTTTTATCATTAATGTACATAAAATTTAAAATTTTTAGAAATTTATTTGGGTTTTATGATGGGTTGGACTGTTCGTGAAAATAGAAGAAAGAGTTTATCTTATAAGCATTATATGAAAGTTCTCATATTTTTGTTTTAAAATATTTGATTAAAGTTTTTAGATTATTTTCTTAACGTTTGAAGAATTAATAATAAAACTTCAAAATTTTATGAAAACCTCAAAAGAGGAAAAAATCATTGACCAAAATCTTCCACTATGTATCTTTAGTACAAAATTCTCGATCGGATTACAAAATTATTATATGAGAATCGTGATGAATCAAAATCGAATGCAAAGATAGCCATGGTTGTAGCAGTTCGGTGGTAGTAAATGATGGTGAATGGCTCGATGATGGTTCGTGGTGGTGGCCGCTGGTGGTTCAACTGGTGGTCCTCCAGTATGACACGATGCTTGGAGGATTTTCAAGCTTTAGTCTCTCCTCTCTTGCTTGCAATATGTGAATAATGAGGAATTTATAGATTAGAGGGGTGACATTTACGTACAAAAAATCACCACTCCTCCATTGGACAGCTCATGATGATTCCCTTGATCATATGATGTATTTTGTGTATTTGAATGCTCAAATGAAGTTGAAATTATGAGATCTTAGCTTGTCGTCAGATGCTCGATTTTATACTCCATGTTTAAAAATCGATTGATAATAAGTGCTTGATCTCGTTAGTCTTGATTTCCATTGCATCAAGATTCATGATTGAATTTTAGGTCATATCAACATATAAAAAAAAGGTTGGGAATAGCTCATAAAAGATATGTGACCCTAAACCCAGAAAATTCAAAAAGGAAAAACATCGTGAGGATTAATGCAATTATAATGATTTCATTATTTTATTTAAATGTAATGATAATATTCATTCTCATTATTACATTTATATAATATAGTAGACATGAATTATGAAAGAGACTTGTATGATTGAGATGAGAGGATCATAAAGGTGTTGAAAATATTTCATATGATTGTTGGTGGCTCATTTAATTATTTTTTTATGTATGAGAGAAGACCAATAATTATATTGGCATAAGTATTGGTAGAGAAGATAAGTGTTTGTGATCACGCAAGAATGGGTGTCCACGATGAGTGTTAATCTTGGTGTCTATAGCATGAACTAAAATTGATGCTAATGATGAGTGTCGACCTTAATTATGATGGTGAGCATTAGTCATGATTGTAATGAAAGGTGTTGGTATTAGTGGTGATAGGGGCATAAGTATTTGTGGGAATGATAGGCTTTAGCCTTGCTGGTAATAACAAATATTGATATTGTTGATAATGACATGCATTCATGGTGATTGTAAGCAATGACATTCATGATAAATGTTAACCTTGGTGGCATTGGAGGGTATCAATCTTGCTAGCAATGGTGGGAATTAGTTTTAGTGGCAATGATGGGTTTTAGCCTCACTGCTAATGACATGCATCATTATTATTAATATTACCATGATGATAATAATGGATGTAAACTTTAGTGGTGATGGAGAAAATCAAATTTGGTGATAATATAAGAATTAGAGTTATTGTCGACAATGAGTGTTTGACTCATTGGTAATGATAAGTATCAATATTATTATCAATAATAAACATCAACTTTAAAAATGATAGTAAGCATCAATACTATTGTCAATAGTGTCTCAATGTGCTATCTTGTGCTGATGAATTATATATATATTTTTTGATTTTTTTTTAAAATTTGAACATTATTTTGTAGTGATGGTTGAATTATAACAATCTATTAGAAGAGCTTTAGATATTCAATTCGATTAAATGTTCAAAAATAAGCTATTAAGTGTGATAAAGGGTTGTGTTATATTAGATTACATTCTATTTTTAAGATAAACTTTGGTTCAATGTTGAATTAGATTGATATAATGATTAATATGAATTTTTAACATGATTGACACATTTGAATGAAAATTAGGGGGATTTAAATCTTAATGGACTTATCAGATCAAGATAGGGTTACAATGAGGCTATATTTGACTTAGAATTAGCTTTCATCACACTTGGGTAGATTGATGGAATTAAATTTATAATATATAATTATAAAGAACAAGTAACTAGAATATAAGTCTAATTAAGCTTATGGTCAAGCTAGGGTTGAGCTTGGTCAACTTAATTTAAGGCTTAAATTATGATTTTGGCTAATCTCATAAAAAGAGCAACCTTTAAATGCTCAAATAGTGAAACTAATCTATTTAAATTAACAATCAATATAATCTTAAGCTAGAAAATGATTATGACTTATCTTAGAATGAACAATCATACCAATCATTAAGGTTAGATTATCTTGTATTAACTCTAGCTTTGGTGGCAAAATGACCAATACTAGATTATTAAGTATTATGGCTTTGAACTTAGTTAAATGTACATATATATCTTAGAATGAGAATGATTGACCCAGCTAGATGAGTGATAAGTAACTTAAACTAATCAAATCTAAATATGAAATGACAATTCATATTTACAAAAAAAATGTTGCCAATAAAGTGCCCTCTCTTATACAAAGAGGTAGATAATCTTATATGCCTATGTTTAGGGAAACTAACACATCAAGAAAACAAAATCCTTATAATAATGTGAAATATTTAATTACTACCAATTTTATTATTTTAACATTTTTTTTCTAAAAATGTTCATTATCATCGTTTGAAATTAATGTAATTGATGTTTTTTAGAGCCCACAATTAGACCTATAATGAACCATCATATGCCCTTAGTCATTAAAAAGGCCTTAATAGAGTTTCCATGTGTGTGGACCATTTGGAAAGTGTCCATGCATGACAAAATGATCCAAATAAATGCACATAAATACCCAACCACCAAAGATTTTATTCTTTTATCTCTACTTAATCCAAGATCATTTATATGTTGAGAGTTCTTTTGTTCCATTAAACTAATAATGAGTGATAGGAGTACAGGAGAAAAATAATTTTCTCTATCGAGAATAATTTATTGGCCATTAGAAATTTAGTTCCAAGTTCAAAATCCCAAGCCATTAAAAGTAATTTTTTTCCTTACCTTTTTTAGCATGATGAATCATTGTTTAAATTGCTTGCAATATGATATAAATATGCGATATAATAGATTAAAGAAGCATTGACAATGTAAAGATGGTGCTTATTTCTTTATGTTGAACTTAAGAGGATTGTGTGTGTGACCTCCTTCAAGACAACATAACCCCATTGATGATAAAATTTGGAAAAGAGGTTTGCTCATTTCTATAAAAAATGTTGAGAGGTGGAGACACAACCTACTAAAAGCATGAGAATCATACATGATTAGTATATCTTATTGAAATTCATGTTGGTGTTGACCAAACCTCATATGAAGTTAGTAAGTTATAATGGCTTGAGCCTCAATGCGAATTTGCTTCATGACACAACCTAACCATGGTTACAACACCACACTCATGCAATGTCAACACATTGATAGGGCTCTATTTCTATCAAGTTGCTACAAAAAATAATATTACTATCTATACTCTACGTAAAATGGGTGCAACAAAGCGATACAAATTATTGTAATGGCCTCTAATAAAAAAGAAGAAGAAAGGAGAGTGATATAAAGTATCACAATGTTTTCTAATCAAGTAAAAAAAATATATTGGTGCTAGAACTATTGCTTAGCTTATCATCTAAAAATTTCAAGATCAATTAGACTATAAGCCAAATAATGAAGATAAACAAGTTAGCAAAGAAAACAACAAATATATATATATATATATATATATATATATATATATATATATATATATATATATATATATATATATATATATATAAATATATATATATATATATATATATATATAATTATATCAAGAAAATAACATATGAACAACAAGAATTTTTGCCAATGAACATACTTTTTAAAATAATGTTACTAAAATCATTTTAGTGTAAATCGTCTCTGAATTTAACATATAGTAAACAAACATTTTAAAGTAGTATATAATTATAGCTCAAAATTGTAGTAGTGAGAATAAGAAGAAAATGGAGGAAAAATATTACAATAGAGTCAAGAAAGGGGAAAGAACGTAGCAAGCCGAGCAGACAAATAATTACTCAGGTTCTTCATAGTTGACGAGGGGTATAAACCTACTTGATTAAGGCTTTGCGACTTAGTTTTATTCCTGAAGTTGGGGGTATTCAAGTCCTCCAAGATGATTAATCCTCCATTTTTAGGGCAAGAGGAGGTCAACCATAAGAGGCAACCTTATCGCCCATTTTCTATAAGCTTTTATCTATTCATGCACCCATAACCATTGGGTTAGCCCGATACCAATATATTTTAATTTTTTAATCTCCTCAATGGTCCTACTCAGATTCATATTTTTTAATATATATATATATATATATATATATATATATATATAATCTTAAAATAAAAAGGAATAAAGGATAAAATAGGAGAGGAAAATCCAGAGTTACACTCTTAGTTAATTGGTAAGTGACTAGAGATTTGAATCATATGCGACTTTATCTAAGATGATGAAAATAAGTAAAGATCCGACACATATAAGTGATGAATATGATAATAGATTTTTGTAAGATTAGTCATAATAATATCCTCACTCATATAATGAATAAAGTATTAGATAGATACCCGTTATAAAAAAAAAAAAAAATCAGAGTTATTAAGGTCCGATCGGACCTACTCTGAGCGCCTCAGACACTTTTTTTCTACTTATGCTTGTCAGAATTCCACTCGGTAAAAAACTTCAGCTCCATATTCCTCCACCGCCTACCAAAACAAGTACCAGCAATCAGAAACGCACCCACTTTGAAACTAGAGAAATAGACCTCTTGATACTACTTATCAGGCCATGTGCAGTAATACCCCTATCCTTCCTCTTTCGCTCAGCTCATCTCTCCCTCCGTTCCCTCTTCTCTCCCCCTTCTTCTCTTTTCCTTGCAAAACTTCAAGATCGATCTCATCTTTACAGAAAGGAAGAGATTTCTGAAGATTACACACTTATATATAGCCAGGTATTGCCCCTTATCTTCAGATCTGAGCCTTTAGCGAGCTTGAGTTAGAAGAAGGCCTACGCTTGATTCAGAAATCCACGTTTTATATAGTTTTCCTGATTAGTAATTCTCTTTTTCAGAGAATTTTCCATGTTTTTACGGCCGTTTAATCCTTCACCATCGATTTTCTTCAAAGAGAGAGAAATAAAGGGAGATAGTGATAGTTATATTGATAGATATATATAGAGTGAGAGTGAGAGAGAGAGAGAGAGAGAGAGAGAGAGATTGGCTCTCAAGCTGTGAACTTATTCTCACTCGAGTTTAGAAGAAAAGACTAGAAGCTGGCGAACCGTTGGTGGGCGGGGAGCTCGGCAGTGGGAGGAGTAGACCCGGCGGTTTCCTCCTCCCCAGCCGGAGTTGCTACCTCCGGCGCAACAATCCCTACTCTCCACCTCCGCAACCAAATTCCTGACCACCACCACCATCACCATCTTCTCGCCACGGCCGACGACTCCAACCCCACCAACAGCAGTGGCAGCAATACCAACAACGACGACCTAGTCGATGACCACTCCGCTGGCACCGCCACTCCAGGAGATAACATCCCCGCCTCGGCCTCAGCCTCCGGCCGCCGCCCTCGAGGTCGCCCTCCTGGCTCCAAAAATAAACAAAAGCCCCCCATCATAATCACCCGCGACAGCCCCAACGCCCTCCGCTCTCACGTCCTCGAGATCGCCTCCGGTACTGACATCATGGACGCCGTTAACACCTTCGCTCGCCGACGCCAGCGCGGCGTCGCGGTTTTGAGCGGAAGTGGCATAGTCGTCAACGTCACAATCCGCCAACCAGCAGCTCCACCCGGCGCCGTTGTATCTCTCCACGGCCGCTTCGAGATCCTCTCTCTCTCCGGTGCTTTCCTCCCTGCGCCGTCCCCTCCAGGGTCCACCGGCCTCACCGTCTACCTCGCCGGCGGTCAGGGGCAAGTTGTTGGGGGCAGCGTCGTGGGTGAGCTCATCGCTGCCGGTCCAGTTATTGTCATCGCCGCCACGTTCTCAAACGCGACTTACGAGCGTCTACCGCTCGAAGAAGAGGAGCAACCGCCTCTGGCCTCCGGTCCACCAGATGCGACGGCGGCGGCTGGTATGGTAGGAGGGGATCAGTTTGGAGCGGAAGGGTCGGCTATGCCACTCTATAATCTACCGCCTAATCTGATGCCGAACGGACAACTGCCTCACGATGTGTTCGCCGCCGCTTGGGCTCCTCGGCCTCCTCCAAGCTACTAATAAACCAGTGATTTTTCTTATCTTGGAAATGAAAAAGGAAAGTGATTTTTTTTCTTTTTCTTTTCCTTTTTTTTTTCGTTTAAACTCTTCTATTCTTCGAGTTTCCATGGTTCGTTCTTTCATGTTTTTGTGTATTAAACTGAGGTTTTTGTGCTTAATTTAGGAATGCTTCTCTTACATGGATCTGTCTTGTATTTCTTGTGTTATGAAGATTGAATTTGGTTTCATTTCGCTATTCCGGATAAAACTTTCTTTGTTGTTTGCATCCGTAAGTGGGACTGTGTGAATACTGTTTGATGTTAACTTTTGCTTATCACATGTAATTTACTTTTTTTTTTCTTTTCACTGTGATTAAATAAAGTTTAGTTTCAATAACTGCTCCTATCAAATAATGCCATGTTTATCTAAGTATTCAATCTGGAAATGTTTTAGGAAAGAGTAGATAGATTAGTAGAGGGTTTCATGTTTGATGAGGTTGCGGATGTGAACTGTTTTGGTGCTTATCATTCATCAAAGTAGAGGATTATGATTAGAAGGTGTTCTAAGTTCTGTATTCATTTGGAATTTTGTAGAGTGGATAGGTTTATAAAGGGGGTGGCAGGTGGGTAGACATTTATCAATTAGAATATTATGGTGGTTGTTTTGTCCTGTTTGATGCCATTAAAAACTCTTGCAAGTTGCGTTTTTGTGTTCATTTGTGGTTGGGGAGAGAAATGACTATGATGTTGAGTTGTTGCATTTATTAACTTTTGGGGATATCCAAGACTAATGATTATGGTAAAGAGATGTTAGTGGTGGTTGTATATATTATAATGATGCAATATCTACTTAGTTGACTTGATTATATACAATAAAGATATGGGGCTTTTACATACACTATCACCATATTCTTACATATTTACAAATTAATCACTCTTTAACATCGAAATTTCAAATTGATAACAAAAGCTCAACCATATTTTTCATTTTCGTAAAATTCATAACTATTTGATCTGGCGTAAATACATGGGTTTATGTTCAAAAAAAAATGATGAAGGTGGTCAAATTGTAAATGCATATGTTTTTTAGGTGGTTGTAAATATCCCTATATATATATATATATATATATATATATATATATATATATATATGGAGAAGAGAGAGAGAGAGAGAGTGTCATATATTATACAATTCTTATATATTTATATGTATAACATCTAAATCTTTAATACAACAACAGCAGCAACAAGCCTTTATCCCACTAAGTGAGGTAGTTTATATGAATCCTTCGTCTCCATTGTGTCCTATTATGTGTCAAATTCTCATTTAATTCAAGTATACTAAGGTCATTTTTTATACATCTTAACCAAGTCTTTTTAGGTCTACCTCCACCTTTCATAACATAAGTCAAATCTAATGCATCTACTCTCTTAACCGGGTCATCGGACGGCCGACGCTTTGTGGCCAAACATATAAATCTTTAATATTGCATTAAAATATCACTATCATTAACTCTTTAATGTGAGATACATCATTTCTTGCATTGAAAAAATGTTATATATATATATGTAAATATCAAATTTTAGTTTTTAGATGTGTAAATGCATAAGAATTATGTGTTATGTATGTTAATCTTTTGTATAATTCTTATTTGCTTATGAGGATTAGTGTATATTAGCATGGGGCAAAGATAGCATCTCTATTTTTTTTTTATATATTTCATCTTATATGTTACATAATGAGAAGGTAGCGCTTTTGGTGAGATAGATCCGAATAAAATAAAAGTTGTTTGAGGTGAAAGCAATGAAAAAAAAATTATAACATATTCTTGTAAATGGGAAGAAAGAAGATTTTATAATTATTATGGTGCAAAGTGCTATTAGTAGCTGTATTTATTGATTTTAAGACGATGAGAATTTGGTTTGATGACTTCAACATGCACAGTAGAGGAAAAATGTTACATGTTAGATCATGTGTTAGTGCAGGAGAAAAAGGTTTGCCTTAAGCTAGGTAGGATCTCAATTGAAACAGCAGTTGATTCTGGTGGGAGGCAACGTGGTAAGAACAGTAGAAATATTCTATTTACACCTCAGTATGATAGTGACGAAAGAAACCTAATTTTTTTCTCTTTTCTTTAAAGGGAAGATAATGCATGGGAAACACTGGAGAGAACACAGACAAGTCACAACCATAGCAGCAATTAGTGAGAAATTCAGAAAATTATGGCATGGATATTGCTTCCCTTTAACGACAGTATGGCCTTGTAATCTTATTTCCCATTTGTAGAAATCATAAAACCTATCTCATTCTAGGGGCATGCACTGTATTTATTGATTCTTAAGATGATGGAAAAATATATAATTAGGTGATTGTAGCATGTATAATAGAGGAAAGACGTTAAGTATTGGGCCTGATATACATACACACACACTCTAAACGACTCAACATTACAGAATACTTTCACCTTTTTTTTGGAGAAGACAAAGCATGGGAGACATACTAAAAGAATAACGCCAAGGCCAGAAAACCGCGGGATACAATCGATTAGGAAAAATAGGGAAATTACTGCATACAAGTGGCTTTCCCGTTATGGAATAAACTAAGGATTATTACTGCATAGAACTGCCTTATCTTATTGAGAATAATCAGATTTCAGAATGATTTTTTGATTCAAATGTTTATATGCTTAACTTGCATGATACATGGCTCTTGGATGCTGTAATGTAGCATTAAACAATGGTATATGTTCTGTAGTCTCGTTTGTTGTTACTAAACTAAAAATTGATTTGTTCTGCATCTGTCATTATATATCTGTTGTCTCGTGAGGGCTGTGAAATGCGACATTTGCGCTAATCCTTAGTTTTTTTTTACTGGGTGAATCAAAAGTTGGTTAATTCACAAATCTTTTAGCTATAATTGTATCTTAATAATCTTCCGTTTTACACCTCTTTCTGTGCGGATGCACAATTAATATTTTACTTTAGTTTAAACCTTTGTTTTCAGTAGATTATCACTTTGCTTCCAGTAGGTTTTTCCATTAATTACTAACTTGAGTTCAGATTAGCTTCATGCATTGACATGTAAACTCATTATCATCGTTAGCCCTATCATGCCTTTTAAAGGTTAGATTTTTAAATTCTAATGTTTTATTCATTCTTATTAAGTGTTGTATGACGATCATATAAAACAACTTCTATTCATTTTTTTACCTGGTTTTCTATTTAATCTTTTAACATAAATTTTTATGATCATTTAATAAAATTACGTTTTCTATTTTTTATTATACATTTTCTAACAATTAAAATTTATTTTTTATTATTCTATTTTCAATAGATATTTCTACTATCTTCCTTATATTATACTTGTTCTCCAATATTTTTAAAAGCATAAACATAATATTTCTTTAGATAGTCAATAAATTGCTCGGACATTTTACATCAAACATATAATGTGTGCAATGAAAAATGATAAAATTATAATTCATAAAATAAAATAATAGCATGCGCACAATATTAATGTAAAATAACACAATTAAATACACAAAATAAAAAATAAATTTTGCCTCACATAAATATTGAAGTCATTTCTCATTCTCTTTCCTATCACCTTCTTGTCAGTAGCAGTGTTTTGATGACTCAATGTTCTGTTGGAATATAGCATTAGCTCATCTTTGTATCTCCATATTCTTATGACTTAGTAGATATTTAGTCATTGCAGCTTAAATAATGAATATTATTCATATTACAGATTATTCCTACTTATATAAATATACATTTTTTTGATTTGTTGTTCACCCACTATTGGTTCATCTGCCTCTCATGGAGATGCATTAGAAGCTCCACCATAGTTAGTTTCCTCCCAAACACTTATTTTTATTAAAATATTAAATAAATTAAAATATTTCAAAAAATAAAATAAAATTTTAAATATGAATTTATATTTACCACCCTATCATATTTTGCAGAAATATAAAAAAGGGGAGGTGTCTATGCCTCCAAATTCAAATTTATGATTTTATTTGTTCTATTCTCTCTTAAATGGAACCAAGTACTCACCAACATAATAGTCTCATTCTCATATCATTCTAACTATAATTTTAAATTGCTTACTCTACCATTTACAACTCTCTTATTTAAAATGTTCCCTTAGTTGGTGACCAAAGATGGATATAATTATAAATTTTGTTGTAGGATTGGGCCTTAATTACGAGTGGTGATCTTGGTTTATTAGATTGTGAGTGTGTTCTTATTAGGCTTAATAATATGATGATCGTACATGAATGATTTTTCTAGAAGATCTTATGATATTAATGTTATCTAAGTGAAAGTGCTTAAATGGACTCTTTATTTATATTGATGTGAGAGATTTACAAACTTTGATTGATGCAAAGAATTTAAATCTCACAAATGTATATGATTAATTTGACAATTGCTACTTATTTTTTTATGATAAGATTTTTCCCACTAATAAACTAAATGTGAGATTATTATAGATATTTTCTTACTTGAGACTATTCTTCCTACTCTCGTGTGTTCTCTTTGTTTTGGCTAATATATTTTTATTATTGATTTTTTGCTTATGGAAGATGATTTTTACCTTCAATTTTTTTGAGAAACTTCATTTGTTTATCATGGATTTTAAAGGGTATATTTAGGTGAGCTCATTTCTTGAAGGTTTGGGTGTATCACTTTCAATTTATCATAGAATCTTTGAATTCATGGCTAAACTAGTGCCGAGCCATTGCTTCTACTTTTCCATTGCCATATACTTTTATCTTATAATTCTATTTACCTTTGTTAGAATTAGTTTCTTATCTTAGTCTTATTAAGTAACAAATATCAATAAATATTCTCTTATCTTTATTTTAACTATGCATAGTTAGAACCATGTGAGGTACTTTAGTAGCTACAAATAGTATTTCTGTAGATTATGGTAGATTCAACCATGCATTGTGTAATATTTATATTATATAATGAAATGCTTTTACAAGAATGAAATTAGTCTATATTAATATTAGGTTCAATCCCAACTCTTACCTTTAGTATCAACACCCAAAACTTTGAGCATATGCTCTAGGTTTTCACCTTTTTAATTCTATTATAACTTTCATTCCTTGCACTCAAAACCATAAAACCCCAATTTTTTCATCACAATTTTTTTGAATATTTATGCTCTTTATTCACAATCAACCTCTCATCCCTTCCACACAATCTCATATAATCTTGCCTTAATTAGTCTATACTCTCTCTAAACTCTGTTATCTTTTTCAATACCAACATAAATACATTTATGAATGGTCAGCTCCTACAAGGCCATGATAGTAGGGTCCGTAGTGTAGTTGGCTTCTATAGAGCTAATGATAACTAAGAAGAAGATATCTTGATAAGTCGAAGTGTAGGTGGCTTCTATAGAGCTAAGGATAACTAAGAAGAAATCTTGATAAGCAAATGATCAGTGGGAGTTTGTAATTGTTGGCGTAAATAGATATAAATTTTGTCTTCATTAATAAAAGCAAGAGAGAAAGCCAACGAGCAGCGATTATTGAGCAAATGCTACAAGCTTGGGTGCAAGGTTGAGGTTGGACACCATAAAAATGAGTTCAAGTTAATGATAGCAAATTTATTTTTATTACCTTCTCATGATTAAATTTAATGATAATTAATTATATGTCATAATTAACAAAAGCACATTTTCTCATAAATAATACTGTTGCATGCTAGAAAACCAGTTGCGGTAGAATAAAAGTTTATGCCTTAGCTTTGTTGCGGAGTCCAGCACACACACAGATGTTTGAAGAATTAATAATAAAACTCCAGAATTTTTATGTGAAAAATCTTGAAAAGAGGAAAAAAATCACAGGGCCTAGTCCAGTAAAGATCTTCCACTATGTTTCTGTTTCAGAGTACAAAATTTTCCCGATAATGGGATTACAGAATTGTATATTAGAAGGACTGACAATAGGAATCCCAGAATCAGACAACAACAACTATACAATCACGTTTAGGTTGTAACAGTTGCTAGTGGTAGTAGATGATGGTGAAGCGGAATCGACAAGCGCGATGTGATCGTCGGTGGTGGTGGGGCAGCGGCGGTTAGCGGCTCGGCGGCAAGCTAGCGGCGTAGTCGACGGTGGTGGTCGGCGACCGTCGAGTGGTGGCATTATTATGCTCTGAGGATTTTCAAGCTTTAGAGCTCTCTTCTCTCTCTTGCTTCGCCTCCTCTCATATGAAGAATGAGGGGCTATTTATAGATTGAAGGAGTGATGTCTCTGTAAATACATGCAAAATCCGAACCACTCCTCTCCATCGGACGGCTCAAAATGATTCCTTTGATCATATGATATATTTTGTGTATTTGAATGCTCAAATGAAGTCAGAATTATGAGATCTTGGGCTTGTTAGATCCGGCTCGTCATGATGCTCGATTTGATTATAAACACTCCATGTTTAAGAGTCGATTCATAATAAGCGCTTGATTTTGATTAGTCTTGATTCAGAATCAGATTACTTTCGATATCAAGATTCGTGCTTCGACTAGTAGAATTTTCAGGGTCATATCAGTTGCCCCCTATTTTTGGATGATATTATCTCAATCATCCAAAAATATATATGCCGAATACTTGAAAATAGTAGATTCTTCAATGAAATTTGCGGGTCCATTAACCATACATTTTGAGAGAACATATCTTTATGGGAGCACAAGATTATGATCATGGAAGCGAATCACGAATGTGAATACGGTATCTGTGGCAGGTTTGAGGTTGTGGACTCATCCAACATTTACTGGTGCTGCGGTGATTTCGTCTTTTGAAGGGCTGGGCCGAAGGAGGTGCAGAACTTGTGTCGGCGGGTGGTCGGGCCCAGCTCTGAGGTCATTTTCGAGCGACGGGCTCGACGCCGCAGGGGTGGGTGGTGGCGGGGCTGGTCGTTGATGATGCGTGAGCGAGGCGAGCGACGCTGGCAGCACGCACCGTGCTGTCCAGTGTGCGTGTCCGTGTACGTCCCCGTTTCCCCGTTTGGCCCACTTTGTTTGAGCGGTTTTGAAGTTTTAGGCGTAATTTTGACTTTTGCCCCTATAGGGTCTATAAAACCCCAGGGTCAAGGAGAAGGCACACTCCTCATTTGGAGTGTCCTTCTTCTTAAAAGAGGAGGTTGTTGGTGAGCCAGGTACATCGTTAATGGTTCGATTTTCCCTCGAAAGAGGCGTCAACTGGCCTCGCTAGACCGACCGGGTTTGGAGGCAATCAATGCCCGCGATACATATGTCGTGTCTACAGTTTTTCCTCGAAAGAGGAGTCAACTGTACTCGTCGGACCGACCGGGTTCGGAGGCGATCAAGGCCCGCGGTATATATGTTGTGTCTACAGTTTTCTCTCGAAAGAGGTGTTAACTGTACTCGTTGGACTGACCGGGTTTGGAGGCGATCAAGGCGCATATATCGTGTCTGATTTTCCCTCGAAAGAGGCTTCAGCTTGTTAGATAACCCGGTTGAGGCGATCAAGGCCCTCGTACACGTCGTGTCTGATTTTCCCTCGAAAGGCGTCAATTGTACTCGTCGGACGGGTTGAAGCGATCAAAGCGTGGTATCGTGTCTACAATTTTCCTCAAAAGAGGCGTCAAGCGTACTCGTTGGGCCGGGTTGAAGCGATCATCGGCATGATAACGAAACGTTAGCGGGGATGCCGATGATGGTGGTCGGCGGTGACGCATGCGTGGTCGGTGAGATAACCAGCGATGATGGTGGCATGATATGGCGCGATAATTGGCCGGTGGTAGCCGGCGGCGGTCAGCGGTGGACCGCACGGTGGTTAGCGGCCGGCGGGTCGTCGGCGGCAACAACTAGTAACGTAGTCAGAGGATGATCATGGGCGATGGTGGTGGTTTGGCGGTTCCGATGGTCGGCTAAGCGATAATTGTGATTTTTCTTTGACTATCCGAGGTTATTTGTCGAGTATGACTTCGATGGCGTTAACATGGAAGAGGTCGAATTGAATCCAAGGATTTTGACATATCCGAGGTTGTTTGTCGTTGTTGGATGATGTTAACTATGGAAGAGGTTGAATGGAATCCGCTGAGAATTTTTGACCTATCCGAGGTTGTTTGTCAGAGTGTGACTCGATAACGTTAACCTGTATGGAAGAGGTCAAATTGAATCCGTTGAGGATTTTCGACCTATTCTAGGTTATTTTTCAGAGTGTGACTCGATGGCGTGTATGGAAGAATTGAATTATCGGCGAATTTTGACCCATCTGAGGTTGTTTGTCAGAGTGTTACCCGATGACGCTAACCTATGTGGATGAGTTTTAATTGAATCCGTTGAGGATTTTTGACCTATCCGAGATTGTTTGTCAGAGTGTGACTCGATGATGTTAACCTATATGGAAGAGGTTGAATTGAATCCACTGAGAATTTTTGACCTATTTGAGGTTATTTTTCAGAGTATTACCCGATGACGTTAACCTGTATGGAAGAGGTTGAATTGAATTCGCTGAGGATTTTTGACATATCCGAGGTTGTTTGTCAGAGTGTGACTCGATGACGTTAACTTGTATGGAAGAGGTCGAATTGAATCCGTTGTGGATTTTTGACCTATCCGAGGTTGTTTGTCAGAGTGTGACTCGATGACGTTGACCTGTATGGAAGAGGTCACGGGAAGTCCACCAAGGACCTTTTAACATATCCTAGGTTGTTTGTCAGAGTCTTTGCTCGATGATGTTAACCTGTGTAGAAGAGGTTGAATTGAATCCACTGAGGAATTTTGATCTATCCGAGGTTGTTTGTCAGGGTGTTACCCGATGACGCTAACCTGTATGGAAGAGGTCAAATTGAATCCGCTAAGAATTTTTGACCTATCCGAGGTTGTTTGTCAGAGTCTTTGCTCGATGACGTTAACCTGTGTGGAGTAGGTGCAGAGTTTTGACCCATTCGAGGTTGTTTGTTAGAATCTTCACTCGATGACATTAACCTGTGTGGAATGGGTCAAATCAAAATATTTGTTTGAGCTTGTAGCCAAAGTTGCTCCTTGACCTTTGTTTTTCTCATTGGTATTACTGAGTTGCTTCTCGAACTGATAATCAATTAGATATCCAGAATATCAATTTGGATAATCTTTTGAGATTAAGAGTTGCCCCCCCAGTTTTCGACAAAATCTGAAGGAACGAAGTTTGATGAATCTTCATTCTTCGCTTGCGCTCTTTAAAAGCTTGAAATGCTTCACCTCGATGGTGGTTTTGATCTTGTTAGGAAACTTGGTCGCCATACAAGATGAAATAGTGAGAATCAATTTTTCACAGACGACGCTAAACTATTGCGTGCTAGAAAACCAGTTGCGGTAGAATAAAAGTTTACGCGCAGTTCGCGGGAGTTCAACAGATGTTTGAAGAATTAATAACAAAACTCAGAATTTTTGTGAAAAATCTGAAAAGGTAAAAAATCGAGTCCTTGATAAAGATCTTCCACTATGTATACATTTGAGTATAAAATTTTCAGAACGGGATTACGAGTATATTAGAAGGGTTGACAATGGATTCCCGACCGATAACAACAACATACATGTACGCTCAGTTGCTTGTAGTGTAGTGATGATGGTGAACAATCGGCCACTACGGTGGTGGTGACCGGTGCCGGGTGGCGGCCGACGGTCGACGCGAATCAATGACGGTAATTGACGCGTGCGACGCGGTAGTCGCGGATGACCGGCGATATGGCGGTGACCAGCGAGATGGCGATGGTCTGACCGACGGTGATGATCGGCAGTGGCGGCCGACGGCGGTGGTTGGCAACCAACGGTGGTGGTCGGCGACCGTCGAGTGGTGGCACAATTATGCTTGGAGGATTTTCAAGCTTTAGAGCTCTCTCCTCTTCTTGCTTCGCCTCCTCTTATATGAAGAATGATGGACTATTTATATGGAGGTGACTCGTAAATACATGCAAAATCCAAACCACCTCTCCATCAACGGCTCAAAATGATTCATTTGATCATATGATGTATTTTGTGTATTTGAATGCTTAAATGAATTATGAGATCTTGGGCTTGTTAGATCCGGCTTGTCAAGACGCTCGATTTGACTATAAACACTCCATGTTTAAGAGTCGATTGATAATAAGCACTTGATCTCAGTTAGTCTTGATTCAGAATCAGATTGCTTTTGACATCAAGATTCGTGCTTCGTCTAGTAGAATTTTCAGGGTCATATCAAATACAATTATATAAACTTGTTTCTCTATTTTATATATTTCTTAATTTTTTTAACATAGAAATCAATATCATATTGAATCTTTCTTACATTTAAATTATCATGATATATAATAATATTAAAAAAAAAAGTCAATATTGATAACATTTTGTTTAAAAAATGTGCCTAAATATCAAATAATTGTCTCTTAAAAAAAGTAGTGATTAGAACTAATTTTAAGAGTACAGACCTAATCTTCTTAAACCTATTTTTAAGCTATTGTGATTATTGTTATAACAAGTAAAATATCAACACTGTGATCAAAGAACTAATTTTAAGAGTACAATTATGTGTTTTTTTAAGTTGGTACTTAAAAGGATTGTCTTCATCAACTTATTTTAGTGACCTTATAAGAGACGTAAATATTTATAAAAGAATGAAAATATTATTAATTTATTCAAAGAATTTTTAGCCACGTATGAATTGCTTACAATTATCAAAATAGGGTAAAAGGATAAATAAATGTGAGCATAAAGCAAAATTTGAGCTACAATCATATTCTAAAATTTTGCTTATCATATAATTAATCAATTTTTAAAGAAAAAAATTTTATTAAAAGCACCTTTTGCTCACTTTTTTTTAATCAAGTGGTTATTACATGGGCCAAAAATAGTGATTGTTGTTATCAAGTGAAGCCTGATTATGTTGATCAATTAGAGATGTATTGTTGACTTAAATCTTTCAATTTTGTTAGTCGGGAGTCGAGGCAGTGGGACATCCCTTGCTTAGGGTTTGAGAGTTGAAAATTTTACTTTTGTGTCTAGTGCCTCGGCATTGCATCTATGGGCTCCGAAAATTCGCCACCGACCTCTTGACAATATGAATGAGGAGTGTATGTTTAAATGTCGGTGTAATTTTTAGAAGGTAGATGGAATAGTAAATAAGACATTACCCACAGATTTCACCCTAATTTTGTGAGGACTTTAGATCTAGTTCCAAGTTTCCTATAGACGCAAGCCCCTATAGTTAATTAACCCTCTCAATAAGTGAGAGAGAACTTTCGACATTTAGTAATGAGTAACGACAAGAAGAACATGTGGAGTTTAAGATTTATATTTATGAAATTCACCATTTTAGCTTAAAGCGGATGGTTGGGGGAATGATGACGTGCCCGATCTAGATCCCATGGTTTCCATCCCTGCTATCTCCTCCTATTTAGTCGAGGTAGGTCCAACTTGATCGAAGGATCCTTATTAGCAACACATGGGTTATGTCGTCCAAGAAATCCTTGTAGACCTGGGGTGATGTTTGTCTAAGGAGATAGGTTTAAGTCTACCTTAATTGACAGAGAGTTATTTGTCCTATCAAGTATACCCTATGATTCACAACTCAAAGGGCAGAGTTATTGGGGAGCATATGGGCTACGATCGTGATGGTAATATAATGGAGCCTTACTGGCCAAACCACTCGATCAGAGGACTCTAATCGTAACTGCATCTTATGTGGAGCCTACTAGCCAAGCCACGTAGTCAGAGGACACGGGCCACGTCCTTACTAGACGGATTGAGTGAACATAGTAGAACACTTGATTTGACATTAGCTCCTCTGTGAGCTAGAGTTTTTCTAATTTGTTACCTCCGATAAACAGTTGCGGAAGGTGGATATATTGAGTTTTATTTTAAGCTTTTAATGATTGAATTTCATTTAAACAGTTTTTTAGATTGATGCTTGATTTAAATTAATTTGATTTGAAATTAGAATCACATTTTGATGGAAGTATCCCCTCCAATTGAAATCACCATTCAATACAGCCATCATCGGGGTAGTTAATTGATTGAATTGAATATATTTGAGAACTTTAGATCCTATCGACTCTATTTAGCTCCTAACAGAGGATTAGATCTACTATTACATGATAGAATTAGCTTCTTAGATATTTCACTAAGTTAAAATTATTATAATAGATTTTTAGATTTTGTTAACCCGGACCCAGTCCTAAGACTAAACCGGGAAGCAACCCGCACAACATTCTCAGACACTTGAATCTACACATTTAGCATAGTGATGGGGCCCATACGGGTTATTTAAGAATGCATTAGTTAACGCCTTATGTTTGCTTGAACAAAGTGTTGCGAATCCAGTGGCGAAGAATGTGTTGTAAATTGGTCTAACATCTTATTAGATTATTCAGATTAGAATTTAATTGATTCCAAGTTGATTAGTCTTTGAATATTTAATATATTTTCACTTATGATAATTCTCAAATTCATCGCCAACTACACTAAATTTCTTCTTGTTCTAATTCGAGTATTTGATAATGCGACAAATACACTTCAAATATTTTCCAAGGATTCGTCACTTATGCTTATCAGCAATCATATGATATCATGGAAAATCTCTGATGAATTGATTAATTTTTTTCAATTTATTTGAATATGTTTGAAGAGTGTATCTTAATTCAAAGATGCTCTCTTATATTTTGATTTGATGTTCAATCAGAATTCCTATTTCTTTTGACATCATCTAATTTTCAATTGTTCAATTGGTCATATGATCACTTACTTGTGAATTTAATACTCTGAGTATTCAATAAAAGGCTTTATTCACATGAACAAGCATCAACTCCAATATCCCTAATCCACATTAGGTTTCATATTTAAAGAGCAACTAGACTTCGAGCTTTGTTATAATTTCCTTTATGAATTTAACATTTAACTCCCCCTATCTCAGTTAAGATTTGTTTAGTTCTCCCTCCCTTTTTTGTTTGAGAAATTTGCGAGAACATGGACTCACTTACTTGATTTCTTTTTGTGAGAGTGGATCCTTCATTACTCCCTCCAATTTCTATAAATAAGGCCAAAAGGTGGTCTGAAATTTCTTTCCGTTTATTTGAGTTGGAGTGTTTGAAAGAGAAGGGTTACCTTTTTAATGGGCTTTCAACTCCGCTTCGATAAATCTTGTAAGTTCTTTTCACCTCTTTTTTTCTTTGATTTAATGTTTTACTTTTGTACTCGTTATATGTTCTTTTCCCTCCCCTCTTTTTCTTCTTGTTTGACACTTTTAATTTGAATTTAGCTTTAGGTTTTGTGGTGAAAAATTTAAAATTTTTTTTAGAGAATAAGATATATACTTCCATCTTCACTCTATGCGGGATAAAATGAGGATGAAAATATACATCTCTTTCTTTTTATGCAATTTGACACTACGTAGATCCACAAATATTCTTATTGAGAGTGATCGGTACGACATTGAGGAGAGGTGTACTATCTCAAAAGATAGAAGTCACCCCCCTACAATAGACTTAATCACCTCAACAAGGACTCCTAAGGATAATGGGTCTGCATGTGTACCAGAGATTCTTCCCCTACTTTATATGAAAAAGTCAAGTAAGGTTTATTTAAAATCGGGTTTGTTAAGTTCCCTACAGGGGCAAGCCCCAATAGTTAATTACATCCCAAGGAATGAGATCCCTTAGGAATACTCTCGATTAAGGTAAATGATCATTGTATCCAAAGATTTCAATAGGTAGGACTATCAATCGATTAGTTTAGTTTGGAAGATCAAATGGGATTGATCAAAGAGAGGGAGTTATTATCGAAGATAAAAGAAGATAAATAGGAGATGCTCACGATACTAGGAAACCTAGCGAGCATCTCAAACTATCCTATGGTTGGACTTTACATTTTTGAAATCGATTTAATTTATTTGAGTTGAATTTTTGATTATAAATTTAGGGCTTATAATTCCACAACACAAAATCATGGAAATGCCTAAGAGGTGAGGATTTAAGCTTATGGTCCATAAAGGGAAGAAGCAATCTCAGAACCTAAATCTAGGGAGCTTTGGCGAGGGCTAAAAGCATAACCTAAATCTAAGAAAAAAATAGGTATTTAGTTTACCTCCACAGGAGAGGACAAACTACCAGACTGCTTGGACTTAAAACTGCCTCGGGGTGGCCGCCGACTAACTCATCCTACGATTTTAAATTCATGTAGGCAAGTCATATGCTTTATGCAAGATAGCTAGGCTGTTATTTATTTAGAAAGATACTAAGTCCTTAAACTCATTCCCTAAAGAGACTAGATCATGTAAAGGCATGCTTCAAATGACCTAAATCTAATGTAATTCAGATTTAATTTTTATTTTCATTTTTGGATAATTATTTTGACTCAGACTAATAGGATTCATATGCCTAATGCATGAGAAATAATATTATATGACCAAAATTAGCGAGAAGGGATGAGGTGTATTTCCACCATGGCTCTCAAAGGTCAAGCCAAGTTTCTTTGGCAAAGGTGGAAGCCCTCCAATCAAGAGTGAAAATAATATGCATTCATTGATGTTATAAAAAGAAGTACTCATACTAAAGGTTTTTTTTTATCTTGATTTTAGCCTAAGCTTTAAGTGAGGTTATGAGTTCTTTATTTTTAGTTTTGAATTGTTAAATTTGGTAAAAGATTTATTTTTCTCTAAGAGCCTAATCCACATTCAGGCCATACATAAAGCAAGAAAAAAACTAGGAAAATGATGCTACTTAATGCATAAGCTAAACAAATCATCAATCAATTTATAAAGCTAATCATAAAAGAATAAGAGGCCATTGTGGTCGGGTACCACCGCACAAACCCAAAAATAAATTGGGTAGCTGAGCTCTGCCTTTATATAATCCGGATTACAAATGAATTAAATACAATTAAGCAAGGAACTCATTGTTATGGGGGTCTTCAAGCTTCATTTCTTCATTCTTCTTTTCTTTTTTCTTCTTCTTTCTTCTTTGGTTCCTTCTTTTGGATGGTTGAAAGGTGGATGCTCCAAAGGCTTCACATGGTGCATAAGAAGAGATCTTATGACCAATGTTTATCCTAATCCCTGTAACAATCATTCCAAAATCCTAATTTGTAAAATTACATGAAAAATTAAAGTAAATCTAGCTAACACCTCGAAAATTGATATTAGCTAAACAAATCACACAAAATCCCAAGCATGCATATTGGATTTATCATCCCACACATGAGTGACTAAGTCCACCTGGCCTATCGGATTATGCTTAGGGGTATAAGCACGTGCACAACAAAAGCATTTATATTTTTATTTATTACAGCGCCTCTTAAGCACAATCCCCTGTAGAAGACAATCATTAGACTAAGATCACCCTACTATTCATTCTACGCACATACATCCTAACATCCAGACTAAAATATATATCAAAAAATAAAAGCAAGCATCAAACCATGCACCGCCCTAACCTAAAGCTATAAGTGGTAACTTAGCCTAATGTGTGTGCTTTAGAGGTTTGTATGGTATGCTTAACTATGGCTTTAAGTTAGAGTTTTCTAAGTATAAAGAATGTTCAACTTAGAGGAGGGTTTCATTAAAGTGATTTAATTATTTTAGGTTGATTTTATTTTATATTTTGATTAGGTTCACGTGAATCTTACAATTGATTACTAAGTTATAAAGAGAGGGAAAGAGAAGAGAACTTTTTTTTCCTTCCCTAACTTAAGTAATTTATAAAGTGGATTTATGTTTTAATTTTGCTTAGTGAATATTTTATTATATATTTTAATTAATCCTAAATTTAGATGAACTCTAAATAAACTTATTCATAATGAAAGACATTTTAAGATTAAGTAAAATGAACTAAATTTACAAAACATACATCACTTCATTTCTTTCCCAACATGTATGACATGCATATGAATGAGTCCTAAGCATATCTATACATACAAATGAGAATATTTAATACACTTCATGATGCATGCTAAGCAATTCATTTAAGAAAATTTGAAAGTCTATGATGCATGATTTTTATTAAGTAGCAAAGGGGTTTCTTATCCAATTTTCACATGCACATATGAATGTGTGAAAGGCATAAGTGAGTACGACGCCATTGGTAACCAAGGGTGTAAGATACATGACCTACTTAGGGCTACTTAAAACCTTACAACCCCGGGGTTTTCTAGACTAATATACCACTTTCCTTAAATACAAGCATGTGTACAAAATATATGAATGGAAAAGAAAGAATGCAAAAATTTGTGTTGGTTGATTTATTTTTGTTTATGCAATTTATATGTACAAGTATAGGTACCATTCTTAATTAATAACATAAGAATGAATAAGATATGAAATTAGGCAAGTGTTAGGTTCTTTTCAAATGAACCATACACTTTGCCAAATCCTATTTAAAACTATACTAAAAGAGAGGAGAAGGAAAACCTACACTAAACACATGCTTATATTTTTACTCACATGAAAACTTATAAGTAAGATATAAGTAACACACTTTTAGTTTTGATAATTGATTTATGTATTTTGAAAATAATTTGAATTTAATAGTGATAATAGCCACTCATATTCTTACTTTAGTCAAAATATAATAGCCACTCATATTCTTACTTTAGTCAAAATATACAATTTGACATAAAGGAAACATTTTCATTTTCAATGTGATTTTTGAAAAGCATGAATGCATGAAATCATATGAAATACATGTTTAGCATATTGGGAAAGAACTAAAGTAATGAAAGTATATAAACATATTCACTTTAATAAAATCCTAAATACAATCTTATGAAATAAGAAAGCTTAAAGTAAATCAAAGTTTATTTAATATGAATTTTGTTTGATTTTGAATTTGATTTAATTTTGAAAATATGGAGTGAGTTTACTGTTCTTAACCCATTCCCACACGTGTTTAATATTTTTGTTCAATTTTTAGATGATTATATTCATTTTATATTTTGATTAAGTTAATGTATGAATTAAGCTTGTTAATTACCCCTTACCTACACCACCTTAGCATAGTTAATCAAATAATTATGAGCTAATGAGATGACATAAAATCTCACAAGGAATTTAAATTTTTAATGCACCTAGGAAGAAAGGGGCCTAATGTAATTTGGCTCATGATTATTATTAATTAAGCTAAGGGGTTTAACTTAAGTAATTTCAAAACACCCCTCACACATATGAGTTGAATTTTGATTTTCTTAATTGAACTTAGGCTCCTGAACACCTAAGCATCTACACTAAGTAGATTAATTAAGTTTTATAAAGTTTTAAAATTTTAATAAATTAATTAAGAGGGTAATTAGTGAATTAGCCCTTAATTAAGAGAGGATTAAGAAAGAAAATTGGGTTCAAGGAATAACTTAGGGGAAATGTCCCAAAATTATTCCCTAAACCTTCTATTCACTGAAACAGACCTTAATCAACTTCAACAAAGGATTAAATCACTAATCAAATCAATTTGAGAAGTTATCCCCAAAAACATACTCAAGAAGTTTGGACTAATTAGTGGATTAATTAAAGGATAATTAGCAAATTAAGATTTTCATTAAAACCCAAATTCAGATAAAAGAAATATTCAAAATTAATCAAAATCAATTTTAGAATATTCTATATTTAATTGTCTTTCTAATGCAATTTATTTCATATTTTCTTGATTTTTTTTGGTTGAGATATGAATTTTAGAAGTTTAGGTAATTAATTAGAATTAAATAAACCTTAATTAATTTCCTAATCCCTATGGCATTCCACGCAGACGACGCTGGCCGCACTTTATTTTGCTTTTGAGTGGCCACTTAAACATCGTGATCATAGCCAGCATGGCGGGCCAAGACACTTTTCCTCGCCGCAATCGATCGATCGAGATTGAAGCCACCATTTAGAGGGGATAAAATGAATTATAAAATGTGATTTAATCTCGACCGTCCATCCAAAATGCATGGATGGACGACCAGAGATCTTCCCTATTCTTCCCTGTGAAAAATGGGGACTGTCCACTTTCAAAGAGAAGATCCGAGCTTGATCGAGCTCAGATTGGATTGAAAATCAACCCACACCATCTAAACCTAATGGCAAGCACATCTAATGGTCAAAATTCCATGGGATCAAAATTTCTTCCACAAAGCTCCACACCACATTGAGTTTAATGGTCGAAAAATGACATACCTCGCCGGAGGTGATCACTGGCGCTCGATTCCCTTGGAGAAGCTTCGTATGGTTGAGGCGAAGCTTTGGTGAAAGTTTTAGCTCTTGAGGTTGAGTGGATAGCTCTATGGACCAACTCCTCATCTTAGTGAGCTCGACTTTGATTGAATTGGATCCTCCCTTGCCTTTGGAGCTTGGGAAAGAGTTTGGGCAAGCTCGACTTGACGTTCTGATGGAGTGTGCAAAGTGAATTTGGTTGATATTGAGTATTGGCTAAGTTCAAAATCCTATGGAGCTCCCCTATTTTCACCTTATGAAAATCGAGAAGAAGAAGTTGGCAAGTGCTTGAGGGATCTTGGGATCACCGAGAAAGGACTCCTCTAGCTCTCTCACACTCAATCGACAATGGGGAAGTGAAGTTTTAAATGAATTAGGGGGAGTATATCTCCCCCTTTAGCAATCAGACGACCGAGGAGGGAGGAGCCATTTTGATCCAATTTAGCTTAGGCAGTGGGTTTGTTAGGAAGTTTAGGCTGTCCTTGAGTTCATTTTAGGCTAGGTAGTGGATTAGTGGAGTGGCCATGTGCTCAAAATAAGTGGGAAGAGGTTTGCCATGTGGCCATTTCAAGCCATGTGCTCGGTTTGGCCCTTGGGTCAAGTTGGGCTGACCCAAACTCATTGGGTTGGGTGCACCACCCTCCATAGGGTTCACTTGAGAGTATCAAGTTGGTATGAAGAGGGTTTGACCAAATTAAGAAATTGACCAAAATTTGTTCTATGACCTAGGGGTAAAATAGTCATTTGGCTAATTTTTGAATTTGGATATGTTGGGTATGTTGAGAAAATAGGTTTGGCTAACTTTTATTGGATTTGGAGTTCACTTGATATGGTTTGGCTCATGTTGATCCATTTAGGTCAAAATGGGTCAACTTGGGTCAAGTTGACCAATTAGTCAAATTAGGTCGAACTAAGATTTGGGTCAAGTTCATATGACCATTTGAAATATTTTGGTGGCTTTGGTTTGATTCAATTTGGTTTAGGTTTGAATTTGGTTCATATGACTTCATTTAGGTTAAATGGGTCAAGTTGACCAAGTTGACCCATTTGACCTATTTGAGCTAGGTCATGGGTAGTTTAGGTTTGGTTAGTCATATGAAGTGGATTGATATCTTTTTTTCTAATCAATTTTAGTTAAGTTTAAATTTGGCTCAACATGACCATTTAGGTCAAGTTGGGTTCAAGGTAAATTGGGCTAGGTTAGGTCTAGTGGACAATTGAGGCTTTGGTCAAGTTCAACAAGTGATTTGGAATGAACTTGACCCATTGGTTTCAATCAATTTGGCTTAGATCAAGTTTTGACACATTTTAACTTTTTAGGTCAAGTTGAGTCAACTTGGGTCAAGTGGCCAATTGGGCTAGGTTAGGCTCAAATGTTGACTTGGTCAAGTTCAAACATAGGTCATGAATGAACTTAGATCAATGGTTTCAATCAATTTGGCCTATGGTGGATTTTGGCTATGTTGGATTTCATTTTTGGCTAAGTGTTGACTTGGTCAACCCTTGGGTTTGACTTGGTTTGACCCAATTTGATTGATTGATCATCTCATGATGATTATTGATCATGATGAGAGGCATATGTGAGTTTGATTTAATCCAATTTGGTTAGGATTAGAATTTGGCTCATAAGAGTACTTTAGGTCACTTTGGGTCAAGTGAACCTAAGTGGGTCAAATGGCTTGGTCAAAGCTTGACTTGAGTTTGATTGAACTTGTATATGGACTTATGATTGAAATATAAATCCATTTGCATGTGGTTTGAGGCCAAATGGGTTTTGATTCATTTCACAATTTTAAGTTCAAAGGGTGAACATGAAATGGATTTTGGCTTGACTTTTGAATTGATTTTGATTAAGTGATTGAAGTTTATATTTATATTTGGATTCATGATTGAAGGATTGATTGAAACATGAATGAAAATCAAGAGTTTGGCTTGATTTGAGATTGATTTAGCTAAGTTTAAGATTTTGACTTGAAAGGCTTAGGTTGGATTTTGAATGAGTTTGAGTTTGATTTTTGGAATTGGTTTTGGTTATTTGAATTTATATTTCATTTATATATGTGAATATAAATAAGAATATAAATGGATTATGAGAAAATTTCATGAATTTGGAGTGATTTGATCATGATCTAGGCTAAGTCTTTAAAAGGAAATTTAAAGGACTTAGGAAATTTTGGAGTTTTAGATTTGATTTTTGAGTTTAGTTTGATTGATTTGAATTTATATTTCATTTATATATATGAATATAAAAGAGAATATAAATGAGTTATAAGAAAATTTCATGAATTTGAATTGATTTGAAGATAATTTTGGCTAAGTCCTTAAGAGAGGATTGAGGACTTATGAAAGATTTGGAATTTGAAATTTCATTCATGGGTTTCAATCATGGATTTTAATCATGAATTTCAATTATGGATTTCAATCATGTGACATTGATTTGAGTTTGGAGAAAATCCAATAAGATTGATTTGGAGTTTGACTTGAAGGAAGGAAGGTGAGGAGTGGTTCAAGCTAATGGTAGGCAAAAATTTTCTAACACCTCTAAGGAATGAACTATTCCTATGGCCAACTCTTCTAAGTCTCTAGGGCTAGGTTGAGTGTTCACCTAATCACTAGATGTGTCTTAAGACTAAGGAACTCTTAAAGTCTAACAGGAGTCCTATGTTTAAGATGGAGGGGTTGAGAGCTCATCCTAAAAATGTGGTCAATAGGTTTCTTTGCTTAGCACTCTTAAGCCGGTTCATTTTATTCTCTCATTTTTTTCTAAGTCAAAAGATTTGATGAAATTTTGGCAGCATTTTGGCAAGGGGTAGCGACATCTAACAGATGTTGGTTTACTCGATACGCCCTAATGAGCATAGCGAGCTGTGTCTTGCAACACCACCACTAATTTTTCATCTTATCGCGCCCTAATGAGCACAATGAGGCCTTCAAACCTGCAAAGAGGCAAGCATATGCATATACACATTCACATCACACATGTTTAGACTTATTTTTCTGCGCACTTACAATGATCAGAAATGTGATGGAGAGGGAGATGCCGTAAACTAAGAGAAGAACCCGCCTAATGACGATGTTCCTCTCCAGTTGCGGCAAAAGGAAAGGTCTGAAGGAGATGAAAAGGGAGATGTTGGAAACCGAGAGAAGAACCCGCCTAATAACGGTGTTCCTCTCCAGTTGCGGTAAAAAATGAATTGGAAATTTTGGATTGGGAGAAAATAATAGAAAATGTGGAGGATTTTGATTTTGAAGAGAAGGGAAGAAAAAAAAAGGAAATGGAAGAAGAGGGAAGAAGAGGGAGAGGGGAATTTTCGGATTGGAAGAAGATGAGGTAAGAAAGAAATTAAGAAGATATTTTCAGTTTAGTGGAAATGAGGGAAGAAAAATGGAGAGAAGACATTTTCGGTTTAGTGGAAATGAGGGAAGAAATGGTGAAGGAAGAAGAAGAAAGGGAAGAGGAAGAACAATGGAAGAACTTACCCCTTCTGTGGTCAGAGGAGAGGAAGGGAAGTTTTCGCGGTCTGAGAGAGGGAGAGGAGAAAATCATGGGAGAATGAGAGAGCAATACGCAACTGAACGATGTCGGAAGAAAGTGGAGAGGTTGTCGTCGTATGCTGAGGAGGCTATGACAAGAGGAGGCCATGCGTGAAACAAGAGAGACAGCTTGAAGGTGAAGTCGAGCAAGCTCTCATTTGATTCTCCAAAGGGGCTTAGTCACTGTGAAGAAATAATGAGCATGGATTAGTGAGGATTTAGGTTGTAGGTTAATTAGTAAAATGGGCTATATATATATATATATATATATTCAAGATTATTCACTATTTCAACTAACAACAGGTCCATTTTGCAACGAGGTGTTGTTGGTTTCAAATTATCAATTTTAGCTCAAAATGCATGTTATCATTTTCGACCGCTTGATTTACACACAGATTTATCTGAATTGTGTGAAAATAATCTTACTTGATAGATTTTGACATTTCTAGGCTAACAACACAATAAATTTAATGAATAGAGGTTGTTTGGTTTACTTCGGTGCCTCTTAACCTCGATATACGTGCATACATATTGATGACTCGATTGGTTGATCACCAATTTATGGAATATTTATATTCTGACTAGTTTTGACATTCTAAATGCAATGGCGAAGTCCGTTCATCGATTGGAGGTTATTTGGGTTGATTTTGGTGACATTGAGTGCATTTCAATCTCGATTTGCGTGCTATCACTTCTGATCATTCGACATTTGCATAGACTCATCTGAATTGAGCGTGTATAGTCTCATTTAGTAGTTTTTGATGTTTCAAAGTTAACGGCTTGATCAATTTCATGAACGAAGGCTGTTTGGTTTACGTCTGTGCCTCCTAACCTTGATATGCATGTCAGCATATTAATACCTCGATCGCTTGCTCGGTTGATCTTTAGATTATGCAATATTTTTATTTTGACTAATTTTGATGTTCTAAATATGATAGGGAAGTCTGTTTGTTGATCGGAGGTCCTTTGGACTAATTTCGATGATGTTTGGTACATCTCAGCTCCGATTTATGCTCTAAAGCATCCGAAGTCGATCGAATTCACCTTGTAAGCTCGATTTAGCTTGTGTATCATATGTGAAGGTCAATAAATACCCCACAATAACCGTAATTCATGCATGGAGTGAGTCATATTTGTTGAAAATTGGTTGACCCTTTGGGCTGGCCACAGAACTTGGATCACTTCAGCTTTAATTGGAATAACTTACGGAGTTTTGGTAGGATTTGTCATTAGTATGGTGCCTTATTTAGGATATGCTAAATGACGAGATTGAGAGATTTTTCAGAATCGACTTGTCAGATAGATAAGAGTTCTTACACCATCTACTCTCTGCTTCAATGGCTTTGCTGAAGATCTCTTTCTTTTATGTCACTGCAGATTTGTGTTTCCTCCAACCCTAACTTCATGCTTGGTTGGGTTTGATGGAGAAATTGGTTTGCTTATTTTGAGATTTGGAATTCCTTCTATCTTAGCTTTAAACTTGACGGACTTGAAGAAGGATTGACCTGATTTGTCGACATTGACTTGTTAGGAAGTGTATGTACGCCCTGAGTCCTGTGCTTGCTGCCTTGACAAACTCGTTGAAGGGTACATACAGATGACCTAGCCTTCCAGCTTATATTATGTCTATAATGTCGAGTTATCAACCTAGCAATGTGTGCTTTAACAGACTGAATAACTATAAAATTCTTTTAGTTCAGCCATCAGCTTTGTATGAACTATGAAATTGTTCCCTCGGTCCCGTGCTTTCTACTTTGACGGACTTGATGAGGAGGTTGGCTTTGTTCTATGCTTTGAGCTTAATTAGATCATTTGAGATTAAATTGAAATATCACCCTGCAGGCAATATAAAGATTGACTTGAGGCAGCTCTGAATTGAGAGTTTCCTCAGATTGTCTTGGTATATCAATCAAGTAGAAAGAACTCTTGGATTCTGGTTTCTTGTAGTCATTAAGTTGGATTTGATTTGAGATTGAACATCTATCATCATTGGATTGACGAACAGGGGCTCTTTCATTGCGGCCTTTTCTTACGGCTTGTTGAGTGAGGAGAGAGTCAGCAACTCGGCTACATTTAGGCTTATTGAGTTCGACCTTAAGAACCTACTAGAGTCTTCGACTTAAGCTGTGATGGGTTGATGATTTGGTCATCGGACTAACGAACGGGGGCTCTTTCACTACGGTCGTTCTTGCGGCTTGTTGAGTGAGGAGAGCGTCAACGACTCGACCATTTGTGGGTTTGTCAAGTTCGACCTTTAGAACCCATTCATGTCCTAGATTTCAGGATGTAGATGTTGATATTTTTTCAACTCAGTTGATTGAAGCTTCCAAAATTGGGAGTTCTTTTGAGTTGATCTTCAACATTTGAAGAATATTGAGAGAGATTTTTGGCATTTAGGTCTATCTTTTAATGAGTAGAAAAATATTCTTTTTATTCCTGCAAGAACCTACAACTTTAGTAATAATAGTTATGGTTAAATTTAGGAATTTCGACATAAAGGTCGATGTCAACTTGAATCAGAATATATTCGAGGATCTCGCCTTATAGCATGATGTCAACTCAAATAAACTTGACATAAACTTAAAATGCTCCTGTCTTGCAGGGAGAATTCTAAAGCATATTTAGATGAACTTTCAAGATAAAAATACGGAAATATATCAATATTTGAGTTGATATGCTCTTAAGAGGATTTTAATATATAACATTGATTTTATCTATGCATAGAAATCTAAAATGCGTCCTGTGTAATAGGGGAATTTTCATGGATAAATTTTTTTTTTCTGAGCAGGTATATTTATTTAGGGATCTCGGCATGAAGTTCGATGTCGACCAAAATAAATATACTAAAAAAAATATCCCCTGTCTTACAAGGGGATTTCTATTGTACCTTGAGAATGCATTCATCATGTATAATATTTTTTCAAGTATCGACCATTAATTGACGACATTAGTTTTTCACCTTTTAAGTTAATGAGTTGATATGCCCCTCCTTAGTACACTTTCTCATTGACAAAAGGGCCATCCTAATTAGGCTCAAATTTGAATATATTTGAGAACTTTAGATCCTATCGACTTTATTTAGCTCATAATAAAAGATTAGATCTACTGTCACATGACAGAATTAGCTTCTCAAATATTTCACTAAGTTGAAATTATTATAATAGATTTTTAGGCTTTGTTAACCTGGACCCAACCCTAAGACTAAATTAGGAAGTAACCCGCGCAGCATCCCCAGACACTTGAATCTAAACATTCAACGTAGTGTCTGGGCCCATGCGGGTTTATTTAAGAATGCCTTAGTTAACGCATTTTATTCGCTTGTACAAAGTATTGCGAATCTAGTGGTGAAGAATGTGTTGTAAATTGGTCTAACATCTTATTATATTATTCAGATTAATATTTAATTGATTCCAAGTTGATTAGTCTTTGAATATTCAATAGATTTTCACTTAAGACAATTCTCAAATTCATTGCCAACTATACTCAATTTCTTTTTGATCTAATTCGAGTATTTGATAAGGCGACAAATACACTTCAAATATTTTCCAAGGATTCGTCACTTATGCTTATCGGCAATCATACGGTCTAATGGAAAGTCTCTCATGAATTCTTTAATTTTCTTCAATTTATTTGAATATGTTTGAAGAGTGTATCTTAATTCCAAGAGACTCTCTTATGCTTTGATTTGATGTTCAATCAGGATTCCTATTTCTTTTGACATCATCTAATTTTCAATTGTTCGATTGGTCTTATGATCACTTGCTTGTGAATTTAATACTTTGAGTATTCAATAAAAGGCTTTATTCATATGAACAAGCATCAACTCCAATATCCATAACTCCACATCAGATTTCATATTTAAAGAACAACTAGACTTTGAGTTTTGTTATAATTTCTTTTATGAATTTAATATTTAATTGCCCCTATCTCAATTAAGATTTGTTTAGTTCTCCCTTCCTTTTTTGTTTGAGAAATTTGCGAGAACATAGACTCACTTACTTGATTTCTTTTTGTGAGAGTCGGTCCTTCATTACTCCCTCCAATTTCTATAAATAAGGCCAAGAGGGGGTCGTACATTTCATTTCATTTGTTTGAGGAGTTGGAGTGTTTGAAAGAGAAGGGTTAATTTTTTAGTGGGCTTTCAACTCCGCTTCGATAAATCTTGTAAGTGCTTTTCACCTCTTTTTTCCTTTGATTTAATGTTTTACTTTTGTGCTCGTTATATGTTCTTTTCCCTCCCCTCTTTTTCTTCTTGTTTGACACTTTTAATCTGAATTTAGCATCATGTTTCTTTTCTTAGCACTCTTAAGCCGGTTTATTTTATTCTCCCATTTTTTTCTAAGTCAAAAGATTTGACGAAAAGATTTCGCCAAGGGGAGCCAGATGTTACTCTGACGCCTTAATGAGCTTAGAGTAGTGTTTTGCATTAACAAGCATGATTTTTCATCTCGTCACGCACTAATGAGCACGACGAGGCCTTCAAACCTGCAAAGAGACAAGCATATGCATATACACATTTACATCACACATGTTCAGACTTAATTTTCTGCGCGCTTGCAATGATCGGGAAGGGGACGGAGAGGGAGATGTTGGAAACCAAGAGAAGAACCTGCTTAATGATGATGTTTCTCTCTGTCTATGGCAAAAGGAATGGTCAGAAGGGGACAGAAAGGGAGATGCCGGAAACTAAGAGAAGAACCAGCATAATGACGGTGTTCCTCTCCGGTTGCGGCAAAAAAAAGAATTGGAAATTTCGGATTGTGAGAAAATAAGAGAAAATGTGGAGGGATTTTTGGTTTTGAAGAGAAGGGAAGAAAAAAAAAGGAAATGGAAGAAGAGGAAAGAAGAGGGATAGGAAAATTTTCGGATTGGAAGAAGATGAGGGAAGAAAGAAATTGAGAAGATATTTTCGGTTTAGCAGAAATGAGGGAAGAAAAATGGAGAGAAGACATTTTCGGTTTAGTGGAAATGAGGGAGGAAATGGAGAAGGAAGAAGAAGAAAGGGAAGAGGAAGAACAATGGAAGAACTTACCCTTGCTTATGGTTGGAGAGGAGAGGAAGGGAAGTTGTTTTCGTGCGGTTTGGAGAGAGGGAGAGGAGAAAATCGAAGAGGGAGAATGAGAGAGAGGTTTTTCGGTTTGAAGGAAAGGAGAAGAAAAAAAGGGGGGAATGGTTAGAGGAGAACGTACGGTTTGTGTGTGAATAAGGAGGGAGTGGTTGTCGTTCATGCGTGAAGAAGGAGGGAGGCTTGTGCGATCGAAGAGGAGGCCGTTGTCATTCGATCGCGGAAGAGAGAACGAGTCGAAGAGGGAAGCGAAAGCTCGCGCGATTCGCCAAAGTCTGGGTCACGTGAAGAGGAATAGTATCGACCGGCTTAGGGTGATTTACGGATTTAGGGATTTAGGTTAGGGTTAATTAGTAAAATGGGACTTTTAAATTGATTTTTTAAGTGTTTAATTAACCTTAATGTGAATTTCAAGGTTATTCCGATGTTTCGAACGCAATGGCTCGGTCCGTTTTGCAATTGGAGGCAGTTTGGTTCAAGTCGGCGTCAAATTGGGTCAATTTTAGCTCAAAATGCGTGTTATTATTTCCGACCGCTCTATTTACGCACAGACTTATCTGAATTGAGCGTAAATAGTCTTACTTGATAGAGTTCGATATTTCGAGGATAACAATGCAATCAATTTCATGAACGAAGGTTGTTTGGTTTGCATCGGTGCCTCCTAACCTCGATATGCGTGCAAACGCGTTGATGATTTGATCGCTAGATTGGTTAATCATCAAGTTGTGCAATATTTATATTCTGACTAATTTCGACGTTCTTAGTGCCATGGAAAAGTTCGTTTGTCGATCGGAGATCATTTGGATTAGTTTTGGTGATGTTGAGTGCATTTTAACTCAATTTGCGTATTATCACTTCTGATCATTCAATATTTGTACAGACTAATCTGAATTGAGCGTGGACAGTCTCATTTGGTAATTTTTGATATTTGAAGCTAACGAAGCAATCAATTTTATGAACGGAGATCATTTGATTTACGTTTGTGCCTCTTGACCTGTATATGCGCATCATCACATTGTTTGCTCGATTGGTTGCTCAGTTGATCTTTAGATATTGCAATATTTATATTTTGACTAATTTTGATGTTCTGAAATTGATGGAGAAGTCCGTTCATCAATTAGAGGTCATTTGGAATGATTTCGATGATGTTTGGCACATCTCAGCTTTGATTTGTGCTCTAAAGCATCTGAAGTCAACCGAATTCACCTTATAAGCTTGATTCGGCTTGTGTAGCATATGTGAAGGTCAACAACATCCACAATAATTTGGAACTATGACATGGATGTCTTGGCTTTACAGTTAGAGAAGACAATACCTTGACGCCAAGATTTGGGGATTTGCACCAAAAAAGGTAGAGAAGCAAGCACCTCAGTGCTGTAGTAAGCAGCGCCACAATGCTAAGACCTGGACGCTTGTTTGACAAGACATAGTGGCCAATGCTTGGTGTTGCAATAAAAATACTGTGGTGCTAGAACTCGTGTAAAATAACCAGAAGAACAACAACGCTAAAGCCTAGGCGCTAGAGTTGCAGTGACGCAGCATTACAAAGTGATGAGTATGTTTTAAAGTAGTTTTCTACATTTTTTTAGATCTTTACATTGTTTTCTTGTGTAAGTGAGTGAAGAGTGAGAGCCATAGAGTGATTAAATTGAGAGAAGACTTGAGTGAAGTGTGATTTGTACTATTCTCCTCAGATTTTCTTCATAGTTGATTTCTTAGCATGATGTGGCTTCGTAACTTTTTCCAATTATCGAGTTTTTCACATTAAATTTGATGTCTTCCGTGTTTTCTTATTTTATTCACTTCTATTCAAAATTTTACTCTGAATCTCTCGGATTGATTTCAGTGAATTATCTCCCAACTAATATAATTAAGTATCTACAATTATTTTAATAAACCAATGAAAGCTATGCCATCAAATTTTCAAATCAACTAAAATTTAATATGACAAGTCATATGTATCAAATTAGATGCAATTATATATAAGTCAACTATATATCATTTGAGTGCTCCCATTTTTATCAAATTCATGAATAATTATTATTTTTAGCAATATCATTTAAAAATTAGCTTGTATAGTACCATAAATGAAGTCCCTTCCACTTAATATTTCTCCATCACACAATTTTTTATCTTTTATGGATTTTGGCACTCAATTGCCAAATCATAAATGCTCCCTTATGCCTTTATCCATTCCCACAACCTCTTAGATTCTCTTAAATAGAAAGTGGTCTCCCACCAATCCAATCAAAAGACTTTGTACTTATCTATATATATAACTGATAATATGCTTCAAGGTTCAACTTGGTAATTGTTTAAGTAGAATTAGCATCATGTACGGCTCAAAAATTTTTAACTTTCATGCTTAGTTTAAGATTGTTAATTAAATAATCTTTAAAATTGATATGTCTCTCTAAAATTTATAAATCAAGCATGTATACAATCAAATTAAACTACTTATTGAGATGAGTTCAACAATGCTAGAAGTGGGTCAGATCGAACTCAAATGAGCTCAAATTAAATCCAAAAGCTACATATAAAAACTTCGAGATACTAATTGGATGATCAAATGACTTCCAAATTTGACATGCTTATAGTCAAATCGAGCAGCTCGATGAGACGAATCTAACAAGCATAAGATCACTCAAATCAAAGGTCATTTGAATGATCAAATCACCAAAAAACTATCTATGATCAAATGAATCGATATGAACCGTCCGATGGAGTGTTTTGGAATTTTGGCTACAATGATCAAAATGCCACACTCAAAATCCTATAAATAAGACCCCATTCTTATCATAAAAGGGAGGAAGGAGCTAGAACTGAACTTGAAAGAAAGCTAGGAGAGAGCTAGAAGTTTGAAGTCTGTCATCACCACCATTGTCGCCGATCGTTGTCACCGACTGTTACCAATAACTGTTACACCCCAACTACCACTGTATAGCTACTGTAACCTGATTCTGGAATTCCCATTATCATGATTTCTCACATACAATCTTGTAATCTCACTGTCGGGAAGACTTAAACTTTGCACTCCGAAGCAAATATATTCTGAAGGATTTTTATTGGGCTAGACCCCGTGGTTTTTTCCTCTATTTCTAGGGTTTTTTCACATAAAATTTTTGAAGTTTCTTATTCTCTTTTCAACTATTTGTGTGCATTTTGGATTTCCATAGAAAGCTAAGACGTGAAAGTTTATTCTACCGCTACAAGTTTTCTGGCACGCAATAAAATAAAACTAAATTATGAATAGTTGCTTATTTAGTCACGTGTTACTTGGGAACAGGATGAACCTTATAGCAAATTTTTTAAAATAAGTATGGTTTAAAACGTAATTAGTAATTTAAGTACCTTAAAAAAATTTAGATATAGGTATAGTCGCCTATTTAAGGGGCGACTAACTTTCCACGTAGGCTTCGACGTGGCGGGGCAGCACCGACGTATAATTGGAGCTAGCCGCCTGTTAAATAAGCGATTAGCTTAGGTTATGAAAAGGGGCCGATCGAATTGATCGGCCCCATTCACGCGATCCATTATGCACAGGATTTCATCTGTCCGAGCAACCAAGCAGCATTCCCTCCACCGACGCTCCAACCGGCCTTCTCTCCCTTCGTCAAAGCTCTGACCATCGGCCATTGCCGGGCAACCAAGCTCCCTTGGCCGGCAGCTGCCAACAAGCCCTTCTAAAACTCGTGGCGACCACATCTCCCACCCGACTTCAAACCGGCGATAAACCCAACATTGGCTTCCGACGATGCTTCTGGTGGCTCCGTTTCTTTTGGGGGAAGTTTCCAGCGATGCTTCCGGTAGCTTCGTTGCTTTTAGGGGAGTTTTCGATGACTATTTCTGTGGTTTGCAATGCACATTGGTGCTGATCTTCGTAAACACATGGTAAATCTCTAAGTTTTTAATTTGTAATTGATTAGGTTGCATTGTTAGAATTTGGTTTAGGGTTCTAGTTTAGGGATTGGGCTTGTGGTTTAGAGATTTGTGTTGTAATTTTGTGTGATCACGTCATTAAAAAGTGTGAATGTTTAAGATATGTTGGGTCTATTGTTCAAAATGATTGTGAAATAATTTGGGATGATATTAGTAGGATTTAAGTTGGATGGTTGAAGTGAAGGAATGCATTAGGCCTATTGCGTTAAAAAAAATTCACTACAATAGCATTTGACCTATTACTTAGGTGGATGATTGGCTTAAGTCTTACAAATAAAATACAAAATAAATATAATTGTGAAAATATTTTTTGTGCAAGCTATTTATAAATTTATGTAATTCTAATGTGATTGATTATATTTAAGATATTTAATTCGCATCAACTCATCTAGTCAAGAATGTGTAGAGAGTTGGTTTAATTGATCTTATTCTATGGAAGCGAACTAAGTGTCGATGATCAGTTCATTCCACGTTATATGGGTGGTCAAAATCATCCAATTAAGGGTCTGAGACACAACACCTTATTGAATTTGAAACAAAGAATTATGAGATCACTGCACATTAATTCAGAGCGTCACACAGTTAGTCTAACATGTCGCTATCCGGTGGGTAACAGATTTATAACGTCTATTATTTCTGATGATAAAATTTGTGACGTTATACTGGGCGAAACTTCTCGTCAAACATTAGTGCTGTATGTGAGAGACGAATATGCTAATGTTGCATCCATATCAACTGATCAGTGTTGCTACCAGTCGATATACCATCAACCCATACACAGGATTTCATCACACCTGCTCCTTTGATGACACAGAGCAGCTTTAACGAAATGATTCTTAGGTAATACCTTACTTATCTTTCCTAACTTACATTGTTAATTTTTCATGGTGATGTACGTTGTGTTACTGATGTATGTCATGAAATTACAGATCTAGTGATAATATGATTTATCAATCAGAGGAACCATATGTGTCTCAGAGTGCTATAAGTGATGATGTGTACGAGACTATGAGCAGTGGCTCAAGTAGTGACTCTGAGCAGGGTATTAGTGATGATGATTGTGCATCTAGGGTAGAAGCTATGGTTGGTAATGTAGCTAGTCAGGATCTATTAAAGAACCATTCATTCTGGAATATTGATAGTGAATGTGAAATGTTTACTAATAATGAGTACATCCAGTTGTGTCAAACCACTAGAGAATGGGACAACGATATTTACTTCGATAGTTCGTCTGATAAAAATGTCATAACAGATGATGTTGAAATCTCAGGTGATCTTATTGAAGAAATGCATTTCATAAGTAAAAGGAGCCTTTAGTTTGCTGTTAATGGATGTTGTATAATTAATAATGTTCAATTCCAAACAATCACCTCAAATCAGAAGAACTATATTATGATATGTGTATATCATGATAGTTCTAACAGAGCATGTAATTGACATCTACATTGTAGCAGCAGCACACGTCTATGGGGTGCCTGGAGAATCTCTAGAGTTGGGGATGACCACCGGTGTATCAATGTAATGATCGGTAGTGGTCATCAGCAGTGCAGTTCCAAGTTCATAACTTCATTTTACCTGTAATCAGGCATCAAATTGATCTGAAACCTAGGGAGATTATAGGTAAAATAGAATTAAAGTTTAATGTTAAAGTATCTTACATAAAGGCCTGGGATGCTAGGCGTAAGGCAATAAAATTAATTTTTGGTAGTAGGGAAGAGTCTTATGGGACTCTCAACGTCTTCATGGATGCAGTTTCTTCTACTTTACTTGATACAACATATAAAATACAATCTAGTAGTACATAATAATTCCAGAGACTTTTCTGGGCATTTAATCCTTTTATTTTGGGCTGGGGTAGTTGCTGTCCTGTCCTCAGCTTAGATAATATATTTTTGCTTGGCAAGTACCATGGTATATTACCGACTGCAATTGAAATAGATGAAAACAACAGTTTGTTTTCTCTTTCCTTTGCTGTCGTTGAGTCTGAGTCAAATGATTCTTGGTTATGGTTCTTAATGTGTTTACTTGAGATGTTTCCTGTGGTCTCAACTAGACGCGATTTGTGCATAATATCTGATAAACATGCTGGCTTGTTGCGTGGGTGCAGAGACATTTTTCCTAGGCCGCTCATAAGCATTGCTTGCGACATCTGCGTGAGAATTTCAAAAATGTTATACGTAGATTAGGAATTGGTGATGTGAAGTTTCTTTGCCAAAAAATGTATATTACTGTAAACACTGATGACATGCGTGAGTTCAATCTCTATATGACATATATAAAAAATGTGAAAGAAGAAGCCCACAAATGGCTAGTGGAGTGAGGCCCGATTAGATGGTCACTAGTGCATGATGGTGGAATGCGTTATGGTACTATGACGACAAATGCATCTGAATGTTTCAATAGTGTTCTAAAACATGCACGTGGTTTGCCAATTTAGGCACTAATTACTGTCATTTATTACAATTTAGTTGCACTATTTATGAGAAGATTTACCACTGCAACTCAACAGTAGGAAGAAAAGTTATCTATGTTCACCAAATGGGTATCAACCATGTTACAGAGTTATGAAAGGGAAGCTAGACGTTTCCCAAAATTGGTCAACATCAACCCTAGTGAGCTGCAAGTGTTTGATAGGCCAAGCCGATCATTTAGTGTTGATTTATCAACCATCTACATATGCTGATCAAGGTCCTTCTAAGTACCAGCCTACCTATGAGTCACAACCATCTTTCATCCTATAACAGGACTATCCTATGTAGACTTCTGAAGATTCTACATTGGAGGGCCACCATCAACTGTGTGATCATCCATCACATGCACCTAATCAGTATACACCTGGGAGTAGTGCGATTCCATGTAGACGACGGAGGCGTTAGCTGTTTCGGATAGTGTGGCCTATGTATCTGTAGTACATGTATTCATTTATGTTTTATTTTTCTTTTTGTATTGTGTTATAGTAGATATTTCATTTCTCTGTATAGTAGATGTGAACTTTATTGTATCACACTATTTTAAAAATCCTCTATGTGTTTGGACACAAGTGATAGCTCTAGTATACATATCCTTGATGACTTGAATATGTTAAATGTTCACTCCTCTCTTTTCTACAACTCTCCAAAGAACTTCTCATGGAACTTTATCACATGCTTTCCCTAAATTAACAAATATCATATTTAGATCCTCCTTCCTCCCTCTATACTATTCCATCAAACCTCTTAACAAATGTATTACATATATAGTAATAACATACATAACATAAAGCAAAAAAGATAATAGATTAAAACTAATCCTTGATAAAATTCAACTGAAATAGGAAAATATATTGTTAATCCTCTATGAGTTTGGACACAAGTTATATCTATACTATACATATCCTTAATGACTTGAATATGCCAAATATTAACTCTTCTCTTTTCTACAACTCTCCAAAAAACTTCTCCTGGAACTTTATCACATGCTTTCTCTAAATAAACAAATACTATATGTAAATCCCCTATACTTCTCCCTAAACCTCTTCACAATAAACAAAAAAAAATATTACATAGCTAGTCACCCATTTAACGGGCGACTAGCCTGCAGACGTTACAGAGCTAGTTACACATTAACTGGGCGACTAGTCTGCATACGTTATAGAGCTAGCCGTCCGTTAACTGGGTGACTAGCTCCCTTCCCCAATGCGCCGAGGGCTTTGCCACATCGAGCTGGAAACTAGTATTAAGCCTTAAATGGGCGACTATACCTATATCTATTTTTTAAGATACTTAAATAACTAATTATATTTTAAACCATAATTATTTAAAAATTTGCCCTAATCCTTATCACAATAGTTAAGTTGACCTAATGTTCCATTATAAGGGACAAAGGCCTCGTAAAAACTGTACCAGGTTGTTTTTAAAGGAAAAATTGTATACGTGATTATACATATATAGAAAAATTAATATTGATTATCAATAATAGTACTATTTAAGAATTCTATTATTTTGAATAATGATAATCAATTAATAAAGCTATTATGATCATAATATATAATATTCACATAAAAATCAATATTTTAATGAAATAATTTTTTTCTCCTCTCCCTCAATATATTTGCGGTCATTCCTATCATTCCTACAATGAGCAACAAAAGAATAATAAATAATATATCTCTTTTTTAATAATAATTGCTAAATTGCAATTAATACATCAATGGAAAAATATATATATATATATTTGCATTACAATTATAAACATATAAAAGAAGAGAACTTTAGTCCAATAACAAAATAAATAAAATAATGTAAAGAAAAAGTATCACAAGAATAAAGTCCAAAGTTATAAAACTAATCATTCATATTTGGTCTTTCATTCAGAAGTATGAATACAATAAAAAAGCCAGGAAAGTCTTTATTGGTAGTGTTCTTATTGTACTACTTCTTTGTCTCTTGTAGGTTATTTTGATGGTTTTTCCTTAAAATAAGCTACTGAAATCAAGGGATGTCCTCTTCAAATCTAAAATTCTAGCCTTTTTGACCTCTTGAGACATTAATCAAAGTAAGATTCTTGAAAGAGAAATGATTTCTACTTAAAGGGAGCTTGTTTTGGATTGGTGGATGGAGGTTGAGATGGATGGGAGAGAAAACAAACTTAAAGGAGAAATGATCATCAAAAAATTAAATATAATCAAATAAGAATTGAAATAGTAGAGACATCATGAACTAGATAAGGAAAAGTGGATTTAGAATCTCTTGATCAACTCTAACTCTTGGATCATCTTAATTTGTTATATTGAATATTGAATTTCTAAAAGAGGTGACTAAATTAAAAATAAAGAAGGAGAAGGCATTGGAATAATAATATTTGTTGACACTACTTAAGGGAGGAGATATGATTAATGTAAAGAGGAAGTTTCTATAACATTGACATGCATTGCAATTAACTTGACTTTTTACATATCTACATAAGGAAATTTCATGCTCGAATAAGTGATAGTGTGAATATATAATACTTAGGAACTTTTTCAAGAACAATCCCTTCCTTATAATGATAGTCTTTATATCCATATATAATTTGAAAATTGCTAAGTGACATCTACTTCAATAAGATCTCTAAAATTAAATCATCTAAATAAGAGAAAAGAAGAACATTTGCGACTACATATTGGAAGCCAAGAAATACAAAATGGTTTGATCAAATAGATATGAAGGATTATATTGCATGAAAACAAAACCGAAGTAGGAGCAACTTGACACTCATTAAAAAGATCGAGTCTAGAGATCATTTGCTTATCCTCATAAAGAGTTCCTCAATATTCATAAGCATGGCAATGTGATCTTCCAACCTATCAAAATTTAGTAACATATTCTTAGTATTTAATATGAAAAATGAAATCATATGAGCAATGGGCCCCTAAAATAATTCTTAATGAAATGAAATGGTAGCCTTTCTCCAAAATTTTTTTTTACAAGGATGGAATTTTTTTATCAATCTATTCATCACATTATTAGACAACATCAAAGTTTGCTCACCCTTAGAAGTAAGGTCAAGACGAGACGAGCTGTTTCTCATTACGATAGGCGTCAAGTGGAAGTGCAATGATGCATGCAATCGAGGCATTGATGATCACTCGTGTATTGTGAAGTGTGAGTTGATGAATTCTTTCATAGGTTATTTATATCACAAATCTTTTAATGTATATGTATGGCACACACCTTTCCTTATTTGCCCTCAAATATTTGTCAAGCCATTTTTTGTGAGAAACACTATAAAAATCAAGAACAAGAGGTTGGTTTGGCAGGCCAGCTCATAAGTCTGCTTTGTTGACCCGAAAAAAACCAAGCATTGGTCTTCGAGGTCACATGCACGTAACCTAATCAATTGAATGAGGTTGACAAATGGATTCGATTGGAAGAGTGCACTGATTTGTCTTAAAAAGGGAGCAACTTCAAAAGCTCGCAAAGCAACATGCTTTTGAGCTTTCTCTCTTATAATTTCTATAAGAAATTTCATAGATATATAATTTATGTCTTCTCATGACTTGAGGGTTTAAACTTGTGAACTTTTGGTTTAATCGAAAATTTAAATGATTATGCTTTCCTTGCGAGAGCTTTAGTGACATGAGGCATGTATATGTCAAAAGAATGCATAAGCGTATATTATACAGAAGATTTAAACTGTTTCTACGAATAAGTAACTCCTTCAAAAGGTGAATGTTTATTTACTTTTTTTTCATGATTAACATATGTTTTGAATCGTTGATTATAATTCACCTAATCATTGATTAGAACTATACAGAATTTTTTTTAGTTATTTCTTCTTTTTCAATGTTGAATAATTTATTGAAATTAATTATGTGTCCAAATATTTCAAGCTATTCTTCGTTTTACTGATTTTCTGTAAATTTGATCTACAATCTCTCACTCTAAAAAACTATAATAAGAAGATAATATTTTGTTTCATTTCTCATACAAAGTGCTACTCTTAACTCAATTTTTTTTGGATTTAAATATATAAATTTATTAAATTTAGAAATGTAGTTAAAAAAAAGAAAAAATAATCATCACAAGACTAATAGTTAATGTTAAAAGATAAAAAAATAGATAGAAAAAAATACGATTAAATTTAAGCAGTATACACCACTTCTTCAAAGCAAATAAAACTGCAAATTTTAAAGTTGATTTTAAATAACTTATTCTCAAGTTTAGGCTCGATAGTTCATACCGAAGGTTCCAGACCAAGCAAAGTTTAGGCTTCTGCTATCTGCTGTTAATTAAATCTTTCTAAATACTGATAATTATATTTATATAATTATTAAATGCAGAGGCTGAACTAGCCAACTTTCTCTGGGCAAGCTAATTATTAAGATTTATATACATTATGTGGAATGTATATAAATTCCTTCAAAAAATACTAATTTTATAATTTTGCTTTGAGGTCTCAACTTTAATTTATCTTTTTTTAATAAATATCTAAATTTTATATTTAAAATATATTTATTTTTATATACATAAAAAGATAAATTTTATTAAAATTTAATAATCTTTTTTATATAAAATTAAAAAATTTATAATATTTATATAAATATAAAATTTTAAATTTAAATATGTAAAAACATAAGAATGAAATTCTCTGTTAGGCTAGTGTATCTTTAAAAATATATAATAAATTTATAATCTTCAGCTAATAATTTTATTATAAATTTATTATATATTTTTAAATGTATCCTCTTCTAACAGAGAACTCCATTCTTGTATTTTTATATATTTAAATTTAAAATTTCATATTTACATAAATATTATAAATTGTTTTAATTTTATATAAAAAAGATTATTAAATTTTAATAAAATTTATCTTTTTATGTATATAAAAATAGATATATTTTAAATATGAAATTTAGATATTTATTAAAAAGATAAATTAAAGTTGAGGTGTGGCATCAAAATTATAAAATTAGTATTTTTTTAGGGATTTATATACATACCACACAATTCTTATGTATTTACATATCTAATACCTAAACTTCAATTTTTATATATATAACACCCTAATCTTCAATATCACATCAAAAATACTACTTTATTCACTTTTTAAAAATGGAATGTATCTTTTTAAGCATAAAAAAGTATTAGATAATTAAATATCTAATTTTAGATGTTAGATATATAAATACATAAGAATTGTGTGATATATATGTAAATTCTCTTTTTTTTTAAAAAAAAATATTTCACCATAGATTATTTTGAATTTTTTTTAAGCCTATTTCGCTAATTAAAATTTAAAAAAATACTTAGTTTAAAAATTTAACCTATTTCTAAATATGCAGTCGCAAGATAATTATATTTATAGAATTATTAAATGGCTCCATTGCAGATTTGTAAGAACTGAAAATATAGGAAAGCTCCAACTAAATTATATAATAAAAATATTTTTATCATGAGTTGAACGTGGGCTTTGCACTGTCACACGCCTGTCTTTACTAAATCTACATTAATGTACGGCCATGCAAGTTTACCATAGATGAATAAATACCAATATATATATAAATTTCCAGAATATTATCTTCTAGGCAACACCGAATATTTGGAGGCTTTTACGTTCATGGTTGTGGTCCAATTTTATGGCTCCACAGCCTTCTTCCTTTGCCTGTCATCATCTGACACGAACCATAAATTTAAATAGCCAATGCAGAGAGAAAGCTTCTATCTGCCATAGACCCCATCCCTGCATAACTATTATGAATTGATCGTTAATTTGATATCCATTGTTTGTTTTTTTGGAGAAAGATTGAGGGCTTAGCCCAATATCATTCCAAAATAACAAAAAAAGAAAAAAATTAAAGATACTTAACAGATCGGGGGATATAAGTGCAGAGAAAAAACTGAGCTTACAAATTTAGCAACCTCAAAAGGTCAGAGAGGAAGCAGAAAAACAAAGAGACATGAACCCCGATATCAACTCACAAAACCAAATTAAAGATGAAAAAGTATGAAAAACATAACTGTGGGGGACTCAGACATTCAAAAATTGGAGAAACCAGCAATCATCATGATCCTCAATGATATTAAAATGTATGAGAGGAGTTCTGCGGTTGCCATCACAACCATCTAGTGGGGTTGAGATAGAAGAGACTACAAAGTAGTTGAACCCAGATTGCTGGGAGGGCCTTCCAAACAGGAGTCCATCATAGCAATACATTGCCTTAGTCATCATTGTCCACCCTAAGCCAGCCCGTCAGAAGGGAAGAGACAAAAGTAAGAATAGAGTGCAGAAGTAGTAAAGTCAAGGGGGTTTGTGACTACTCCATTTGATCGGTCGTGACATATCTTGGCCATGGATCTTTTATCTTCCATCTCATCAATTTTGCAGCAACTCTTACTTGAATCAGTTCCATAAGAGCAGCATATGATGTTGAGGAATTAGAGAAAATCCTGTTATTTCTTTTCCTCCACAAAGTGTAAACCATAACATCAGTAATTAAATGATGCAATCTAGTAATTATTTTCTCAGAATTATCATCCGCATTACCCAGAACTTGCCGTAGAGTAGACTGCACAAGGAAGAAGTGTCCATTTGGTATCAGGTTTCTGATCATTTTCATTGAAAAGGGGCATTCAAAGAACAAATGAGAGTGAGTTTCAGGATGCCTTTGACAAAAACAACAGTTTAGAGAGGTACCAAGCCCCCTTTTGACTAATATTTTAGAGGTTTTAAGTCCTCCCAGATAAGCCAACCAGCAATATAATGCATAATTGATCACATTTCCTTTAAACCATATTTCTTTGCTCCAACTAACATTGGAATGAGACTCAAAAATCGCCTCCTTGAAATCTTTATTGGAAGGAGACTTGTGATTATACCAATCAATACAATCCTCCCCATCCAAGATTTGGATAGAGAGAATCGTATTAGTGGTTCTAGGATACACATTTATAAAGTCAGAGGGTAAATTCCATTTCCAATTCAGAATGATAGAACTTAAGCATGCATTTATAGGGAGCGCCATAATCTGAATACCTCTTACTCCTAAGATACTAGATAGTGAGGAACCATCACACCAAGGATCATGAAAGAGGGAAAAGGTATTTCCATTACCAATCTTATAGCAAAATTTACTTTTAAATCTGAAAGCAATGGTCTTTATTTCTTTCCAAAGAGGAGATGCTCTAATAAGAGTAGGTTTCCAAATAGACTCATATTTGGCTTTGCACCACTTTGCAAAAAGAGACTCATTCAAGCCTAATTTCCAGAGTATTTTAAATTTGCTAATCAGATTCAGAGAGGAGGCAGAAAGGATACCAGTACCCCCTTTGTCTCTAGGGAGAGTTGTACGAGCCCAAGAGATAGTGTGGAGTTTCTTTGTTTGCCCAGAATGATAGAAAAAGTTAGCTGTAAATGAGCAGATGAGCCTGATAATACCCTTAGGAATAGTAATTGACCTAAACCAATAGGATAAGTAATTGTTCATAGAATATCTGATCAGTTGGTACCTCCCCCCAAGTGAAAGGAACTTACATTTCCAACCTGCCAGCCAAGCTTGGAGTTTGTCAAAGAGTGGGTTAAAGTAAGCCGTCTTTATAGGTCCTTTTATAAGAGGGAGTCCAAGATATTTAAGAGGAAAGGAACCTTGCTTGATGTTAAGCTTGATTAAGAACTCTTTCATTATCCTGTAGGTTTTTGAGAAGCAAATTGAAGACTTTTCTTTATTGATTCACAGCCCCAGATACTTCTCAAGAGAGCTGAGATTTTGTTTAAGAGAATTTAGTGTTGAGTAGGTAACCTCCCCCATAGCCAGTAGATCATCAACAAATAAAAGGTGAGAGATATTACAATCTCCCATAGATATAGGATTGTAAAGGTGGAGGCTAACATCATTGTTAATAAGGCAAGAAAAGGAGTCCATAGCAATAGTAAACAGAAAGGGGGAAAGGGGACAACCTTGCCATAGGCCATTAGAAGAGGAGAAAAAACCTTTGATACATCCATTTAGCACTATTGAGAAAGGGACATCCATGATACAAGCTTCAATCCATTTAGTGAATCTATTAGGAAAGCTTTTAGCAAGGAGTCTGTGGATGAGAGAGTGCCTGTTGACTTTATAAAATGCCTTCATTAAGTCGAATTTAGCAAGAAAGTAGTTATTCTTAGGTGAGGAGAATTGATTACAAATCTCATAAGCCAAGGCAAGGTTATCATCTATATCTCTTCCTTTAATAAATGCAGACTGGGCATTGTTGATGATGAGGGGAAGGCATTTCTTGAATCTCCTTGCTAAAATTTTGGCAATAACCTTATAGAATGTATTGCACAATGAGATAGGCCGATAATCAATAATCAGATTGGAATGTTTGACTTTGGGAATGAGTGTAAGGAGAGTGTGTTTGAATTGATTGGGAAGTTTGTTGAATCTGAAAAAATGGTGAATAGCTTTGAGGAAGATAGTTCCAGTTGTGTCCCAAGTGGCTCTGAAGAACTTGGAGTTAAAACCATATGGTCCCAGGGATTTGGTTTCATAGATGCTTTTTAGAGCATCAGTGATTTCCTGCTCCTGAATATCCTCATCCAGTTCAGCTGTTTGAGCAGGGGAGAGACATTCTCCCAAGGGGACATCCTGAAGAGGCAAAATAAGAGAGTGATGGAAATTAAAAAGGTTAGAGTAAAACTTATAGAACTCATCTGCTATAGCATGCTGATCAGTTATCAATCCATTCACAGTTTGTATTTCTCTTATAAGATTGACATTTTTCCTTTCTTTAACTGAGCAATACAAGTATTGAAGATCATCATCTGAATGAGTGAGCCAATGAGCTTTTGCTCTTTGCTTAATCCAGCTGTTTTCTTTAATGGTTATCTCTAAGTATTTGGCCTTAATGTCTTTGGCATCAAGAAGTAAGGAATGGTTGAGGGGGTCCTTGTCTAACTTTGCCATGATCTTCTCTTGATCTTTCCTTAAGCATTCAATTTGATGTTTGAGAGATAGTGGTTCCCAAGACCTCCCCTTAAGATCCCTTTTTACTTGCTTCAGCTTAAAAGATAGGACAAGGAGGGGATCCCCATTAGTAAAACTCCCCCAAGCATCCTTGATTAACTCCTAAAAACTAGCAGGCAAGGTCCAATAATTTTTAAAAAGGAATCGATGGGAACAATGCAATGGGAATTAGAGATAGGTTATAAGTGGGGAGTGATCAGAGGAAAGAGGGGGAGGGACTTTATAGAAAGAAGAGGGAAATAGATCAAGCCACACAGAATTACAGAAAACCTGATCAAGTCTAGAACAAATGAGCTTATTAATTTGCTGATTAGACCAGGTAAAGTACAAGCCAGAACTTGGGAGCTCCAAAAATTCACAATCATTGACACATTCTTTAAATTCAAGAGTGTTATTGAGAGAGATCAGATTGCCCCCTTTCTTGTCTTTGCTGATGAGAGGACAGTTGAAGTCTCCCATTAGGATCAAAGGATCAGTGATTATGTTTGCAAGCTCTCTTAGTTTGTTCCATAACTGAATTCTATTTTTTGCATCATTGTCAACATAAATACAAGTTAAAAAGAAGGAGTGATTTCCTGGAGCCAAAACCCATCCGTGAATAAGTTGATGATTCTTGAGAATAGGATTAAAGGTCAGTCTAGTAGAGCACCATTTAATCTATATACGACCTCCAGAAGAGCAATCAAAATTAGAAAAATTGGATTCCTGTTGAAACATAGAGAAATTGTGGAGGGAGGAGGATGAACGAGGGGTATCAGTGTGAACCTTAGTTTCCAGAAGACAAAGGAGATCTAATTGGAATTCCTTAATGAGCTTTAAACAGTCAGTCTTTTTGCCATCAACCGAGAGACCACGAACATTCCAACATCCCAAGGTTTTTTGGGTCATTGAGATGAGGAAGAGGAGGGCTTTTTGCCCTTCTTTTTATTGCCCTTATGAGTAGATGGAGAGGGATTAGAAGAAGTCTTAGTATAATCACCTTCTGAGTTTTTCTTAGCTAGCGTTTTAGGGATCTTTTGAGGCCTTGAGTCGATCAATTAGGGAGATTGATGAGCATGATAACCACAAGGTGTGAATACTACTATTCAGATTAGTGAGAGTGATATCATTTTGATCCAAGGAGGTTGAAGAATTTTGAACAACAAGATCTTCCTCGGACTCAAGCAGTTCCTCAATAGGGGGAGAGAGAATAGGGGGATGATTGAGATCGTTTATAGCCACACTTGGAGCACTACGAGGATCATGGTCCTCCACATTAGTTTTCTGAAGAGACTCATTTTCCGAAGGGGGGATGAGAATTGTCTCTCCCAGAGGAGATTCTCTCTGTGTTGTTGGTTTGGCAGGAGGAGCTTGCCGCGCTACTCTTTGGGGAGCACGACTTCGGCTTCGCCCACGATTTGGGATACGGATAGTAGGATTTAGAGGGCAAGTGTTGTCTTCATGAGAGAAGGTGTTGCACTTTGTACACACCGATGACTTCCAGTCATATATGATTTCTTGATTGAATTTCAACCCATTTAAGTTGATTGGTATTGAATCAGGGAGGGGAGAAGAGGTGGTAATCTGCACACAGATTCTTGGAAAGGTAATTCTAGATTTGGATGCAATTAGATTATCCACAGCTAAGGGAACACCTATTTTTCTTGCCACTTTGGAGAACCCAGCTTCATTCCAGCAATAGAGAGGGAAGTTGGGTAGTTTTATCCAGATAGGAAGCTCAGCGATTTGCTCCTTGGAGGGACGGAAATTCCAAACCCACTTTTGGAAAACAAAGGGGTGACTGTTTAAGAAGCAGGGGTCGTTGTCTCATACCTGATTGTAATCCTCAAGGCATGAGAATTTAAAAAGGAAAAAGTCTCCTTCTAATGTGAGGAGATCCCGGGTTGCCCCAGTTCCATCTCTTTTAATTGCATGGCGAGATCCATAAGGGGCGTTTTCCAATTGCATGGCTAATCAGGGAGAGACTTCATTTTTTTCGACCGTCAGAGAGCTATTCCTCAGAGAAGGAGACTTCCTGCGAATCAGACGGAATGTAGGAAAGGAGTATAGCTTGACTTTTATCATTTTGCGTAAGGAGCAAATCCTTCCAGAAAGTAGGTCTAGAAGAGGGGGGAGTAGGAAGGCCAAGGATAGAAGGTTTAGGCCGAGAAAGAGAGGAAAGAGCTAGTAAGTGCAAGAATCCATAAAGAAGGGTAAAGCGACCTCCAGGAGGAGGTCAGTGAGAGAGGATAGAAACAGAAAGGAGGGAGGAGGGTGGAAAGGAGAGGAGGAGGAGGAGGAGGCCGAAGCAAGGAGGGAAGGAGAGCGGCGCAAAACCTAGACGCATGGGAGATATATCCATTGTTTGTTTGAATTCAAAGTTTGAAATCATGTGCTTGAGGTCATTTCTCCATTTTTGTGGGTCATGAGGTCATTTCTCCATTTCTGTGGGTCTAATTTGTGGTTGAAGGATAAAATATCATTTGGTGATATAGCTTCCTCCTCCAAAACTTCTCTTGTGCTCAACTCGACCAAAGGTCAAAAAGGTAGACCAAAAGGGGGACCCCCTATCCTTAAATAATGCATACCACTATTAATATTGCCTCTTGGAATGTAAGAGGCTTCAATAGTGACATTCGGGTCACAGACTGTAGAAAGTTTGTTAAAGGCAATAACATTAATATAATGTGCCTTCTTGAGACCAAGTTAGCTCATAATACATTATCCAATACCACTGACAGCAAACATTTTGACATTTTCAAACATGAAGATAGGGTGGACAAATTTTTGGAAGCGCCAAATGGCCAAATATGGATAAAATGGAACACTAATCAGATTGCTTTCTCTGTTATCTGTAAGCATCCTCAATTTATACACGGCAGAGTTTCTTTGGGATCCACTCAATCCTTCCTCATCAATGTAGTCTATGCTGAAAATAGCAACCTTAGTAGAAAGGAATTATGGCACTCTCTTAGCTCCCTAGCTATTGCTATTAAGGAGCCTTGGATCATTATGGGAGATTTTAACTGCATCAGAAGGCATTCTACAAAATTGTGTACCATACCCCTAAGCAAATTAGCTGACTTCAATGATTTTATATCTCAATCTGGTCTTCTTGAAATAAGCAACATGGGACATGCATTTAGCTAGTATAATCAATAAATACATAACCCTATCAGATGCCTGTTGGATAGGGTACTATGCAATTATCAATAATTATCAATGGATGAACACCTATACTCAATCTGGTCAGAAAGTAATGTCTCCTCTTACATTAGATCATTCCCCCATTCTTCTCACTACTGGAAAGAAGCTGATTCTCAAGCACAGATTTATATACAAAAAATTACTGGAAAAATTGCACAGATTTTCTTGACATAGTGAAACATGCTTGGAGCAAACAAGTAGATGGGGATCCAATCTTTGCTTTTTTTGCAATAGACTCAAAAATACCAAGATAGCTCTTAATAATGCAAACTGGCACTCTTACAGCTACATTGCAAACAATATCAATAGGCTGAAATCTAAACTTGAGGACTTGCAATTCAAACTTGATTCCAACCCACTTAACTCTGAATACTTAAAAGAGACTATCCAGGTTTAAAAGTATCTCAATGAGGCCATAGATTGTGAGAACAATTGGATTAAACAAAGGGAAAAATGTGCATGGCTAACAAAAGGGGAAGATGGCATCAAATTCTTATACCAAAAAGTCAACATCAGGAAAAACAAAAATACTATCAAAAGCTTGAAGGTTAATGATGTTGAAATCTTTTCTCAACAAGATATGGCAAGTGAGATTACAACACACTATGCAAACCTCCTAAACAACTCTCATAGAGATTCTCATGAGGATTGGCTTAACATCCCCATTGGACCTCAAATCACAACCCAACAAAGCACTTTACTTACTCAACCTTTCAGCACTGAGGATATCAAAACTACTATTTTTTCTATTGGATCTGAAAAAACACCGGGACCAGACGGCTTTACCTCTCAATTCTTTAAGGACACTTGGGAGATTACTGGATGCTCTTTAGTGGATGCTATTAAACATTTTTTTTCTACTCATATTCTTCCACACAGGGTCAATCACACTGCTATCACTCTCATTCCAAAATCTTGTCATGCAGAAATCATTACTGATTATCGGCCAATTTCTTTGTGCAACTTATTATATAAGGTGATATCCAAACTTCTTGCTAGTAGGCTTCAGATGATTCTCCCACATATCATTCACCCAGCTTAAGCGGCTTTTTTAAAGGGAAGGGACATTGCTGACAACATTATTTTAGCTAATGAAGTCTTGTATGGCTTCAATCAAAAACATAAATCGAAGAGCTTCTGTGCTAAAATAGATCTTAAAAAAGCATTTGACAACTTCAACAGATGCTTCATTCTACATAGACTCAAGCTACTGAAATTCCCTCAATCTTTCATAAAATGGATAGAAGCTTGTGTGCTACATGTGCCTTTCTCCGTTGTACTCAATGTTGAACTCTCGGGCTACTTCTTTTCTTCCTCTGGCATAAGGCAAGGCTGCCCATTATCTCCTTATCTTTTTTTTATCATTATGGATGCTTTTTTTAGATTATTGGACAATGCTACTAATGCTGACAGATTCAGCCCAATCAAGACTTCAAATGGAATCATATCTCATCTTATATATGCTGATGACCTGCTGATGTTTGGATCGGCTAGCCACGCTAATATTAGCTACCTCTCATCCCTTCTCTACTCTTTCTACCAGGATTTGAACCTCTCACCTAATGGCAGTAAATCAAACATCTGCTTCTCCAAAGCAGTAGACCCTCGGCTTAGAAATGAGTTGAGCTTTATTCTGGGTTTTAATCTTGTTGAGATGCCTTGGAACTATTTAGGTCTTTCTATCTCATATTTAAGGCTGAAATCGACTAATTGTAATAAAATCTACAACCAATTGCATAAATGGTTTGCTGGGTGGAAAAAATCTTTACTTTCGTTTGCTGGTCGGTTACAATTGATAAGATTTATTTGTTCGAGCTTCTGTGCTTACTGGTTTAGAGCATTATCTATTCCTAAAAAGGTTAGAAAAACTATAAGGAGGCTCATCTCATCCTTCCTTTACAATAATGGGACTGAAAAGAAACTTCACATGATATCTTGGGATAACACTGCCAAAATGATTGAAGTTGGGGGTATTGGATTACCTAATATTGATTATTTGAACCAGATGTGCAAGGATAAAATAATTTGGAGATTATATAACTCCAATACTCTCCTTGCTAATTATTTCAGAAATCAGCACCTCTCGCTCTGGAGAAGCACACGTTCCATAGATACTGCCATATTTAAAGAACTTAAAAACATGGCTATTTGGTGTAGAGGTTGCATTACTTTACAGGTGACTACTGAAAGCAAGCTTTCATTCTTTTTTGATTCATGGTTAGGTGGTGATTCCTTGGTAGACACTTTTGGGTCTATGGTGTTTACATGGTTTGATTGCTCTAGATCCATGCTGGTTTGTGAAGCTATTTTAGATAATCATTAGAACCTACCTGTGAATGAACATACTCCTTATGAATGTATCAACAAGATTCAAAACATTCGAATTCTTAGTGAGGCTGTTAGCATGTTATGGCTGAATAAGGATACTTACAGTCACAAATCAACCCATAATTATCTATTTGAGAATCAAACTAAATCGAGCTGGACAAAACTCATTTGGAACAAAGGTTGCTCAATAAAATTTGCAACTTTTGCTTGGAGAATCATTATGAATGGAATGAAAACAAAAGACATTTTGATTAAGAGATTATATTCAACATTTATACTCCCTCTAACATCTTCTATTTCTCTTATGTTTTATATCATCAATGGATCTCTTTTTGGACCAATGGTTTTTCTTTTCCTATGGTGAATTATATGAGATGAGGATGGATTAAATTTGGAAGGTTTTAGGATGCATCCGTGCTGCTTACAGTTTCTGTTTTGGAGCTATGATGAGTTTCCAGCTCTTATTTGCTCAACCGACAGCCAACTCTCGTTACATGATATGAGCATTTTGGGCTTAATGACTAAAATACTTGGTGTATTTTCGGTGGCTATCTAATTGCTGGATGGCTCTGGAATTGAATGTGTTATTATTTCTCGTTGCGGTTTCACTCTCCGTTTCATGGTTGTTTTCTGTCTGCGGTGCCACTGACTGCTGGGTTTGTTTTTTTGGGTTAAAGGATTTCTTGTTGATGCATCTGATTGTTGGTACTGGGCCGGGCGCAATTTGATTTCTCCCACATTCTTGGACAACTGAGCTCTCATATAGTTTTTTTGGCTTTCCTTCTTAACTTTTCTTTGTTATTTTGTTGTTTCGTCATAGTTTATTGTGTTTTTATCTAATAGGTTATAGTTTAACATTTGTACAAGGTTTTTGGCAGATAGGGAAATTCTTTTCCCTATCTGCTTTTTGTTTAGCCTTGATCTTTTTTCTTAATAAAATCTGGGCACGACCCTCAATTTCTCCCAAAAAAAAAAAAGGATAAGGTCTAGCTATACATCATTAAGTGGTCTCAAGACTTACCTACTTTAGTCTTAGGAGGGAGGGAATTTGTCTTTGTAGGCCTTGAAAGTTCTGGATTGAGGTAAGGGGGTTTCTGTTGATTTCTGTTGGATTTTACTGTTCCATCATTTGGCCCATTGAAAAATTATATATATAATAAGAGATGGACATCTTAATAATAAATGTATTAGAAATGTTGTATCATTTTATTGGTTAAATGATTTATTATTCTGAAATTTTATCAAAGTCAGGCTTGAGTTGTTCAAACTTTTATAAATCCTTGACTGGATATAATGTTATCATGATAAATCCTTTTGCGATTTAAAATCAAAATATTTTCACAATCTTTCAGTATAATCCTTACTTCGTCGCATATGACAGTAATTCCCTATTGTTATTATGGGTTGTAAGTCCTATTTATGTTGACCGTTTTTGATTTATTGAAAATTATGAATCTATTTTATTATAACTCAAAATTATTTGATTTATTTATTAACCTTCTTTGTATGTTGAATTCTTCCCCTACTCTTCTTATGGCTTCCTCTTTTGACTCAAATTCTAATCTTATGATTAGATATTCAAGAAACAATAATTTAATTAAAAATATCGAATTAATAAAATTTCCTCTAAATTAAAAAGACTTAAAAATAAATAGTTTTTACCCAAAGTCGATAACTCTCTAATTTATCGAATTAGTACCTTTGATTTCAAAGGAAAAACCTCCATCAAAATGGTAGAGCAATCAATCACTATAGATCAAATAAATAAATTTATTTATCTATTAACACGAGAAGATTTGCATAGATATATGGAAGACTACAAGTATATTTATATTGGGATGATTCAAATATCATTCAAACCTTAATTTTAAAAGGATTAAATGCTTCCATCCTTGCCTCTTTTAGTGATGGTCGATGCCTTAACTGGGCTCAATCTCTCATGGATGTTATCGAAACTAGTCTATGTCACAGACCAATTTACTTTAATGCTTTTCCTAAATTAAGTTTATCTTTAACTGATAAAAATCATTTTGAAGCTATCCAGTTGCAGTTACAACTTCATGGATATGATTTTCTTTCACGATCTGAAACTATTGCACTAATTTTTAGATTACACTTTAAGGTTCTTAATAGTCTAAATCTTAATGTTAAAAAGGCAGTTCAACCACTCGAGCAAACAATCTTAATTGAGACAAATTGTTAGCTTCTCATATAGCAACTAATAGAGTTATTAAATAGAATGAAATAGTATTTTTTGAATCTTGGACAATACCATCTATGGTCACGCCTAGACACTCTATTAATCAAGACATCAATCAGATAATCCAAACATTTGATGGCGATGTAAATGTTAGATTTAATCCTCGAAGATCTATAACTCTTCCTATAGTTTCTTTTCCTTAAGAAACTTCGATAAGAATGAGATCTACAGGTTCTCCTATACATATAGAAGAACTACCAATTGAAGAATTCAATTAAATCATAATAATCTTTACCATCAAGTGAGAGAAAATAAATCTCTCACTCTTAAAATGAATTTTAGTATTAATGAATTATCAAATAGGATTTAAGTCTAGAGAGACTATTTTAAGAGATTATAGACAACCTAAATATGATAATTTTTAAAAACGGTATAGAAATATCACCTCAAAGACTCAAAGAATCAAAATATTTGACATATATTTCGAAGAAATGCCAAAAAGAAATAAGAAAAAACAACAACAATTCCCTTTATATCCTGATTCTTTCAAAATTATATTCAATCCGCATAGTTAGCCGTTTTAAGCAACAAAAATGGCTAAATGAGCAAGGCAAAGTGGTGGAAACTCTATATCATCCACCAATTGCCCGAATGGTTGAAGATAAACCTCTTGATATTGCAGCTTTTGAGAAAATTAACATTGATCCTTAGGTTTTAAAAGAATTTATTATTATAATTAAATAACTTAATTATAGCAATAGTACTCTCCAAATTATTTCTGATCATTTATTTAGATTAGAATCTAAAGTCAATTAATAAGTTAAAGAAAAATGTCCTAATTAAGTGAAAAATATAAGAAGAATTAATGAAGGAACATCTTCAACAAATTCATCTTTTGCCTTATTAAAATCTATTTTTCAACCTCCTCCTAAACTTACTTTTAAGTTAGAACCATGTGAGGTACTTTAGTAGCTACAAATAGTATTTCTTTAGATTATGGTAGATTCAACCATGCATTGTGTAATATTTATATTATATAATGAAATGCTTTTACAAGAATGAAATTAGTCTATATTAATATTAGGTTCAATCCCAACTCTTACCTTTAGTATCAACACCCAAAACATTGAGCATATGCTCTAGGTTTTCACCTTTTTAATTCTATTATAACTTTCATTCCTTGCACTCAAAATCATAAAACCCCAATTTTTTCATCACAATTTTTTTGAAAATTTATGCTCTTTATTTCACAATCAACCTCTCATCCCTTCCACACAATCTCATATAATCTTGCCTTAATTTGTCTATACTCTCTCTAAACTCTGTTATCTTTTTCAATACCAACATAACTACATTTATGAATGGTCAGCTCCTACAAGGCCATGATAGTAGGGTCCAAATTGTAGTTGGCTTCCATAGAGCTAATGATAACTAAGAAGTCTTCTTGATAAGCCAAAGTGTAGGTGGCTTCTATAGAGCTAAAGATAACTAAGAAGAAGAAATGTTGATATGCAAGTGATCAGTGGGAGTTTGTAATTGTTGGCGTAAATAGATATAAGGTTTGTCTTCATTAATAAAAGCAAGAGAGAAAGCCAACGGGCAGCGATTATTGAGCAAATGCTACAGGCTTGGGTGCAAGAGTTGAGGTTTTTTTTTTTTTACTTTAATTTTTTTTGGGGACATTTGAGCGAATTTAATCGCAAACTCACACACACAATGCATGTGCAAGGACTTGAACTCAAGACCTCTTAGTTGAAAGCCAAAGCTATCAACTATTAGGCTAAGTTGCCTTGCACAGGTGCAAGAGTTGAGGTTGGACACCATAAAAATGAGTTCAAGTTAATGATAGAAAATTTATTTTTATTACCATCTCATGATTAAATTTAATGATAATTAACTATATATCATAATTAACCAAAGCACATTTTCTCATAATTAATACAATTATATAAACTTATTTCTCTATTTTATATATTTCTTAATTTTTTTAACATAGAAATCAATATCATATTGAATCTTTCTTACATTTAAATTATCATGATATATAATATTATTAAAAAAAATTCAGTATTGATAACATTTTGTTTAAAAAGTGTGACTAAATATCAAATAACTGTCTCTTAAAAAAATAGTCATTAGAACTAATTTTAAGAGTACAGACCTAATCTTCTTAAACCCATTTTTTGAACTATTTTGATTATTGTTATAACGAGTAAAAGATCAACACTGTGATCAAAGAACTAATTGTAAGAGTACAATTATGTTTTTTTTTTTTTTTAATTTTTTAAAAGTTGGTACTTAAAAGGACTGTCTTCATCAGCTTTTTTATTGACCTAAGAGACGTAAATATTTATAAAAGAATGAAAATATTATTAATTATAGTCAAAGAATTTTTAGCCACGTATGTATTGCTCACAATTAGCAAAATAGGGTAAAAGGATAAATAAATGCGAGCATAAAATATTCTGAAATTTTGCTTATCATATATTTAATCAGTTTTTAAAGAAAAAAAATTTATTAAAAGCACCTTTTGCTCACTTTTTTTTAATCAAGTGGTTATTACATGGGAAAAAAAAATAGTGATTGTTGTTATCAAGTGAAGCCTGATTATGTCAATCAATTAGAGATGTATTGTTGACTCAAAACTTTCAATTTTGTTAGTCTAGCTCAGTGGTGAGTTTGTTGTAGGTGTAGGGGAGCAGCACATCCCTTGCTTAGGGTTTTAGAGTTGAAAAATTTTCTTTGGAGTCTAGTGCCTTGGCATTGCATTCACAATAATTTGGAGCTATGACATAGAGGTCTTGGCTTCAGAGCTAGAGAAGACAATACCTTGATGCAAGATTTGTGGATTTGCACCAAAAAGATAGAGAAGCAAGCACCTCAGTGCTATAATAAGCAATGCCACAATGCTAAGACCCGGACACTTGTTTCACATGACAAGAGGCCAGAGCTTTGGTACTGCAACAACAATACTGCGGTGATAGAACTAGCGTAGAAGAATAGCAACACCAATGCCTAAGTGCGAGAGTTATGGCAACGCAATGTTACGAAGCGATGATCTTGACCCTCGGTTCTTCCCCAAACTGCATGACTCGAGCAGACCTCACACATGAGCTCTCGTTCGATTCCTCCAAGCCGAGGCTCGCACGACAACCATTCCCTCTCGTCCATTTTCGAAACTGCTCCCGCCTCTTCGTTCGATTCCTTAAAATTGAAACCTCCCCCTTTTGTTCATTCCCTAAACTGCAAGGAACCACAAGGAAGGAAAGTTCAGAAAGATCCCGATCTCCCTCTCTCAGTTGGTTCCTCCGATTCTTCTCCACATAGATGCACGATCTTCAATTGAGCATTTGAACGATCACATTTGATGTCAAATGAAGGATTTCAATTGAATATCAAATGACCAATAATTGATGGTAATTTCAAATTGAAGACAAAGGCGCGCAAGTGATTTGGTAGCTTTCTCACAAGCACAAATTCAATTAGGCAACTCATGATCATTCATGAATATAGCCTTTAAAAGGATCATTTGGATCTTGCACTTAAAGTCGGGTTTGAAACACAAGAGATTGGTTGAGTGCTACTTTCAAGCTAAAGCAAAAATCAGATAAGCTTCATAAGAAATTTTCACTCAAACTAAAATAACTTATTAGCAAATATGGTCAAGACTTCTTAGTGAATAATTGACTCATATCTGAAAAGAGCCTCAAGTTGGATAAGCTTGCTTAAAGAAGATATAATAGCTTGCCTAGGGAGAACAAAAATTGAATGTGATGACTAAGGGAGGGTTATATGTTTGTTAATAAGTCAAGCAAAGATGCAATATTTTGAATTGCAAATAGAAACTTAGTTCTGCTCCAAAACACCACAGAATCTGTAACTCTTCGTACAAGAAGAGAGAAGGTGATACTAAATTAAACTTTACACAAATTATTAAGCTTTTTTCAATCCAAAAATTAAGGAATTTTATTCTAATTATGATTTTTAAAATCAATTATTTCATTAATTAGATGAAATTATATAATACTTCCATCTGCTCAGACATGAAAATTCAAAGTACAAATTTTAATGTCTAAAAATGCTGCATATGCTAAGTTACAATTAAATGAAAAATATGAAATTAATCTCTTGATTTAGAAATAAAATAATCTGAATTATCTAATATCTGCATGGGCCCCGACACTACACTGAATGCTTAAATTTAGTGTCTGAGGATGCTGCACCGGTTGCTTCCCGGTTTGGTCTTAGGATCGGGTCCGGGTTAATAAAATTTAAAAATCTAATTATTATAAGAATTCTAACTTATTAAAATATTTGAGAAGCTAATTTTGTCATATAAGAGTAGATTTAATCCTCTATTATTAAACTAATAGAGTTGACAAGATCTAAAAAATTAAATGATCAAGCAAATTCATAAACCCCGATGATGGCTATGTTGTATGGTGATTTTAATCGGAGGGGATACTTCTATTAAAATGTGATTCTAATCTCAAATCAAATTAACTCAAATTAAGTATCAATCTAAAAATGCTTAAATAAATTTAATATTTAAAAACTTAAAGCTAAAAATTTAACCCACCTTCTGTAATTATTTGTGAGAGATGATAAATTAAGAAAACTCTAGCTCACAAATGAGTCAATGTCAAATCAAATGTATTTTTATATTCACTCTCAATCAATCTCATGCCAGTAAGGACATGACCCGTGTCCTTTGACTATGTGGTTTGTCCAGTAGGCTCCACATATGATGTAGTTACGACCAGAGTCCTCTGATTGGGTGGTTGCCTTAAATGACACCATTATATTATGATCATGAATGTAGCTCGTATGCCCCCCAATGGCTCTACCCTTTGGTTGTGAATCATAAGGTATACCTGATAAGAAAAAAAAGCACTTTGTCAGCTAAGGTAGACTTAAGCCCGTCTCCTTAGAGAAACATCACCCCAGGTCTACAAAGATTTCTTGGATGACGTAATCCATGTGTTACTGACAAGGATCGTTCGGTCAGGTTAGGCCGACTACCTCCCCTGACTAAGTAGACTAGGGACCATGACAGCTCGGGATGACAGAACCATGGGATCTAGATCAGGCATGTCATCATTCCCCAATAATCCGCTTTAAGGTAATATTGATGAATTTCATAAATCTAAAAATCAAAACTCCACATACTGCTACTAAACGCTATGCATTTAACAACCTAACAACTAGCCTTAATCGAAAGTTTTATCTCAGCATTGAGAGGGGTAATTAACTATAGGTGCTTGCGCCTATAAAAAACCTGGAACGAGATCTAAAGTAATCACAAAATGAGGGTGAAATCTCTGGGTAGTGTCTTATTTATTATTACATCTACCTTTTGAAAATTACACTGGCACTTAAATCATACTCCTCTTCAATGTGAGAGGTCAGTGGTAAATTTTTGGAGCCCACAAATTTTTGGCGACTTTGTTGGGGACAAGATTCCCTTTCCATCTTTGGCTAGTCATATATGTGCTATAGTAGCAAAAAAATATTTAAAAATTTAAAACAAAAAGGGTGATTTAAATGTGTAAAAATTTAAATTAGTAATGTATGAGACTCTATGTCAAATGAATTATTTTATAGAGTATATCTTTATTATACTATTATTTTATTCTGTAGTACCTATGCATTTTGAAAGTATGAGGTGAAATAATAATTACTAATTACTAACCCCATATTTCACTTTTGTAGAATGGATCTATAGAGCACTCCTTTCACTATTCAGCTAGGGCGGGTGCAAATATCTGCTTAGCTAATGCCGTCATCAACACAGGAGATGTTGGAGCTACCATTCAATTTGGTAGCGTGAATTTTCCAGCAATTATAGCTGCAACTCCTGAAGTACCCACCCGTAGTGCACTCGTCCGAGGTCATGTCAGAATGCCTCAGTTTGCTGAAGCTCCTACTTGTCATGCTTGCCAACCAATTCAGCAACCAACCACTGTTATGGAGTTCTCCTGATAGAGGACTTCAGTTTTTGAAAGACTGGGTCAATCTGAAGCCCCTGTAATAAAGAGAACAATCACTGGGCATACTGTATCTTTGATGCCTCATGGTACAACTGCTTCGCCAACTGAAATATTTGTACTTGGAAGACATGATTTTGAAGCTTCATCATAAGGAAGCAAATTAACTAGAAGACAAAGAAAAAGAAGAAATGCTAAGTTGAGGGCTCAACAGATCTTACTTGAACGACCCAGTGAATAAGTAATATTCTTTCCAGAAGCGAGTATTCCTACCCATAACAACTTTGATAACATAAAATGGGTAAAAAGGAATAGCTCCACTGGTGAGGTGAAGTAGTCTTTCTGAACTCAATAACATCAAGTTCCACCACCATAGAGGAGACAACATGAAACACTGTCCTCTAGAATACATAAAGTTCTTAAAGTAGCCAAGGAAAGAGGCTTGATGAAAAGAAAATTTCAAATGCTTGTGATGATTGAAAATACTGAAGCCATGCCAAGGAGGTTGCCATCTCTCATGGTAACTAGTAATCGAGCCAAGTATGGTTCGTGGGGTGAGCATCAGAGCGTGACACTTAGACCACGTGTCCAAGAATCTGCTGTTGAAAGGTCCCGATGAAAGGGTAAGCAGATATGGCGGCCATGGCCTTGTGATAAAATTTTGAAGAAAGAAAGATGTGTGACATATGATGCACATATTCAGAAATCTACCTCAAAAAGTAACTCATCAGAAGTGGATACCTAAAATATGGGATACCATTGATAAAAGACATGATGGTTGTCACCCTGGGGAATCCTTTAGGGGATCCCGTCATTAATCAGGTTCACCCCCGCAGGAGAAAGTCGACTATGATCGCAGTCGCCCAATGGAAGAAATCTCTGTTCCTTATAATGAACTAGAGAATCATTGGAAGCGTCAATCAGAAATTCATGTGCAAGAAGATGACGATGAATATGACACTATGGAAGTAGAAGTTGTCTATATGGTCAGAGATATAGATGAACTTTCTGCTTAGCACCATCAACAACAACATGAATCCAGGGATCCTGAACTTAAATTCAATATTTATGAAGGAGAGTCTTTACAAAAGAGAGAATAAGATGGATCTTCAATCTCCGCTGAAGAGGAAGAAGAAGAAGATCAAAATGAAAAGAAAGTTATGGGAGTTGAAGCTGTTTATATGGTTGAACTAGGAAATGATCAACCTGGTACATGATTTTACAATTAGCATTGTCGTTCAGTCCTAGCAATAACTGTCCCTGCAAATGTACAAGGAGAAGGATAGTCAAGTTCTTCCCCTGAAGATGAGCAGGGAGAAGAACAACAATGAGAAATAGAGGAAGAAGAAGTGCTTGTATTGATTGACGTCGTGGTGCTAGCTAGAGAGCAATGATAAATGTAGCGTCAAATGGAAGTCAAAGATAAAGAAATTGCACAGCTTGGTACCAAGATGAATGATATGATGGTATAAATGAATACCATGATGGATATATTATAGAAGAGTATCACATTAAATGTAGCACTTGTTTGATCTACTAATCAACAGGTAGCTAATAATACAACCTCTATACCACCAGTCACTCTGATACCTTAGGTTCCTATAGTACATGCTACACCTGAAGGGAGGAGTGAAGTTAATTAACTAGCTCTTCAACCTGTAATTTAGAATATGGCTAGTGCACCCAGAACATTAACAACCGCTCAACTAGAAATAATAATTAATGAAAAGATAAAGGTACTTATAGCTTCAGACCAGGCTGAAAAGTTGGTGAGTAAGGGTCGCCCTTACCCAACTAAATTTGATCAAGTGCCATACCTGAAAGGTTACTCAGTATCAAAATTTAATATTTTTAGTGGGTATGTTAATCCAAAACAATGTCTAGCCCAATTCAAGGCTACTCGTGGTAATATAGGAGAACATGAAGCACTGCTTTTTTGCTAGTCTGTCAGTAGCCTAGCCTCAACTACTTTCGAGTGATGCGCAAAACTACCGAATGATTCAGTCAAAATCTTTGTTGAGCTAGAGATAATGTTTGTGAAAAGGTTTGCCAGTGCAACCGAGAAGATAACGATCACTAAGCTTACCTTATTAAAAAAGAGAAAAGATGAGTTAGTGATAAAATTCGTAACTCGTTGGCGTAACCAAAGTATGAAATGTGAACAATAATTGGAGGAAGAACATGTGATCCAATTGTTAATAGTCAATCTGGATGATGAAATGACATCATTTTTATGTATGACATCAATTACAATATTTCAAGACTTGCTTGATAGGGCTTTTGAAAACTAAATCATACAAAATATATCTGAGATAAATCAAAGAGAAATAAGCCTTCAAACTTAATAAGAAATGAAACTCATATTGCTTCCTATAGCTCAAGTGGTGAAAATAAGTAATCTATAATGTGGATAAAGAAAAACAACCAATGTACAATGATGACAATGGAAAGAAACCTATCCATTCTAATCCACAGCCAAAATTAGTATTGGGAGGCAATGATAAACCTCAAATTTTTTCAGGTGGTGGAGAGTGTCCAAAATAAACAATAAAAGATGATGAGTGAATGTAACCATCTCTTAAGGAAAAGATGAATAAAGAATATTCCTTTAGAAAGGATAATGTGGATAAATTATTTTGATAAACAGTCAAAGTTGGTCTATAATTGCCAGAAATTAAAAGGCCTGAAGAAGCTGACCAAGTCAATAATCCAAATTATTGTTCCTATCATCGGATGATTAGTTATCCTATTAAAGATTGTTATGTCTTTAAAGATTGGCTAGAAAAGAAATATCGATGAGGTAAATTTATATTATCCGATAGTGTTCTAGTCAACCCAAAAAGAGAGTCTACAAGGATGATTACGTCCTCTTCTGTATCATCCATTAAAGACAAAAAGAAGGAAAAATTAGTTCAGATTGAAGAAAGGGAAACAGTAGTCTCTAAGAAGAATGTGAAAATGTTGAAGCAACTAAAAGATGTCTCTAATGTTAAGTGGAAATCACCACTTGAACCTATATTGGACTTAAGAGAGATGCCTAAACCAAGTATTTGGGCTTCTTAGTGGTATTTTGATAAGGGCACTTCATCACAGCACGAGGAGTAGTCTACTAAACGTAGACCTCATAAATCAAAGAAGTCAGCTAAGAAAAAGAAGAGCAAGAAGAAGACTATAACTCAAAAGATTATTAATAAGTTAGAGGAGTATCACCAGTCGACAAGAAAACCATTTAGGTTTGTAGACTTTATGCCTAAACTTCTTATTGTTGAATTGAATGATGAAGATAATGGTGAATCTTGTCCAATAGAGATATGTCGAATCATTTATGTGATATCAGATGTTCTTCAGCATCATTTACTAAAAAATGACATGGTAGTCAGACAGACTCGACCAACCCATCAAAATTCTTATCAGAAAAGTAAGAAGAGCTTGGAGAGTTAACATCTAGATTTTGTTTAATGACTCAACAAAAAGATAACAATTCATATGAAGATTTATGTTTTCCCAATGGAGAAGAGTTAGACTCATCGATATCATCATGTATGAAATGTATGAAGTTGAAAATTGAGTCTAGCCCTTTTGGTCAATCCTCCAGAATAAGAAGTGAATTTGAAGAAACTGCCTCTTCAGAAGAATCTGAGCAAGACAAGGTAATTCAAGTTCAATTGAGAAGTGGTAAAGTCTTATCGCCATCATCAAAGAAGGGGAATTGAAATAAAGACAAATGCAAATAAATTGAAGTCAACAAAGATATCATTTCCAAAAATCCTAGAATAAAGCCTAAATTAAGCGAAAAGATAGATTATAATATTCTATCACATCTGAGAAAGATCCCTGCACAATTAAGTGTATATGAGGCTCTCTTAATATCAAAAGATCTCAGAGAAACTTTGATATAGGTTCTCAAAGATTCGTAGAGTTATGAAGCTTACTTTGCCAAAAAATGTACGATTGAATCATTACAAACTTAGGATCTCCCAGTAATCACATTTTTTGAAGAAGATCTTATGTTGGGAATAGTGGATCACAACTGTCCTCTATATGTTACTGCAGAGAGTGATAGCATCTTGATTAATCGAATACTGATTGATCCAGGTTTTTCTATCAATCTTATGAGTTTAAAAAGAATTAAGAGGATTATCACTCAATATCCAACATCTTGGGAGGGATAAGTAGATGGTTCATGGTTTCAATGAGAAAGGGCAGAAAACCCTTGGTTCTTTTATTCTCTCACTCAAGTTTCAAGATTTGTATACAGAAGCCAAGTTTCATGTAATCGATGTTGATACATTATTTAGAGCTCTCTTGGGTTAGTCATGGCTGCATGAGTATGTTATGGTCCCATCAACTATGCATCAGTGTATGAAGTACCTAAAAGATGGAGAAGAGTTCAAAATTTCTAGCAACCTACAACCATTCTCCGTCGATGAAGCAAAGATTTATGAAGATGCAAAATATTTTATCCCTAAAGAGCCTAAGCCAATAGAGCCTCTTGAGGTGGTAGCATCTACTTCAGGGATTAAAAAGCAACTTCGGAAGGTGAAAGAGCAGAAGCAAAAAAGGAAGAAAGAAGGCAATGCCGACTCTCACTAAAGCACTTGATTCTACACCTAAATCAAGAAAATCAGTTCCTCATTTGGGAAGTGACACAGAAGAAGAAGAAAATATTTCTGTCAAACATAAGAGAACTTATATAAGCTTTTAAAAAAAAGAGTAAAGTATAGAATAAGTGATTCTAATTTAGACTATGACTTTGAATCTACTTATGAAAATAGGGTTCAGAAGGTTGCATCAAAAAGGATAACTCACTTGGCAATGTCAAATGATTCCTTCAAAATAATACCCATTCCTCAGCAGTACTTCAAAGAAATCACTCCACTAGAGGTTCATAGCAATGAAGAATTGATAACATTCTATGTGCCGTCATTGAGTGAGAGTGGAGAAATATGAACTCTATTTTACAAATCTGAAGAGTCTCAGCTTCACAGTTTTGATCAGCCTACTCAACATAAAAATTCTAATGAGATAGTGCCAACACGAATACCAATATACTATCCACAAAAATTACAAAGAATGATGTATAAGCTTAGAATTCAAATTAGAATTACTAAGTAAAGAGCTCAAGTCTTTGTGGAGGTTCATAACACTGAAGAATTGATAACATTTTATGTGCCACTGTTGAGTGAGAGTGGGAAAATATACAAATCGAAGTCTCAAATGATATCACAAAAAAATTCTTGAGATGTTCATCCATACCAATATACTATCCAAATTATGAAGAATGATGTATAAGCTTGGAATTCATATTGAATACTAATAGAGTCTTTTAAGATGTGGAATCAAAGAGGTCTTCAATATCAGTGAGTTTGAAGGTCTTGAGTTCATCCAAAATCTCATCAAAATAATGTTTGTTATAATATAATAGAAGATCAAAACTAATGGACAAGAAGATGATCTCCATAAAATTCTTCTTATAAATGATGAAGTAGAAGCCAAATAGACTGAAGATGGTGGACAACTACTATGGATGAACTCAAAGAAATCAACCTAGAGTGAGGATGATCCCGTCATACGTTAGTGCCCTTCTACGGCGAAAGTTGAAGAGCTAAAAATGCTACTTTATGAATTCAGGGATTACATTTTCCTGGACATATTCTGAAATGCCAGGCTTATCCCATGATGCAGTGTTTCATAAACTTGCCATTAAACTAGATGCGACACCTGTTAAGCAAGTTCCTAGGTGAATGGATTGGAGATTGAAAAATAGGTAATTACAAAAACCAAGAAGCTAATCAAAGTAGGCTTCATCCAAGAGGAGAAGTGTGTAGATTGGATAGCCAACATTGTCCCAGTTAGGAAGAAGAACAACCAAATTTGTGCCTGCATTGACTTCGGAGACCTAAATAAGGCGTGTCCAAAAGATGGCTTTTTGCATCCAATATCAAAACTACTAGTGGAAAATACTTCCAACTACGATATGTTCTCATTCATGGATGGATCATCAGGATACAATCAAATCAAGATGGCTCTTGAAGATGAGAAAAAAACATCATTTAGGATGCTAATTGGTATATATTGCTACACAGTCATACCTTTTGGTTTGAAAAATGCTAGAGCTACCTATCAAAGAGTTATGATGCATATTTTTGATGAGTTGATTCATAAGAAGGTGGAATATTATGTTGACAATTTGGTGTTGAAGGGCCTAAATCGTGAAAATCACTTTGAAGACTTAAGAATCGCATTGGAGAGAATCAGAAAAATATGATCTCAAGATGAATCCTCTAAAATGTGCATTCGGGGCATCCTCTAGAAAATTCCTTAGGTATATTGTACGTCACAGAGGAATTGAAATTGATCCTGCTAAAATCAAGGCAATTGTGGAGATGCCTTCACCGAAGAGTTTGGGTTAGCTCCGTTCTTTACAAGGATAGCTTGCATTCATCAATTGAATTATATTAAACATATCAAGATGCTGTCAACCATTTGCAAAGTTGATGAAGAAGGATGCTCCATTCAAATGGGACAATGGGTGTCAAGAAGCATTCAATAGCAAAGCTACCTATTAAATCTACCAATCCTTACAACACCTATCCCTGGGAAGCCCCTCATTTTATACACAGTTGCATTAGAAGTGTCCCTTGGAGTATTATTGGCATAACACAATGAAGAAAGTAAAGAGAATGCTCTTTATTAAATCAGTCAGAGGTTGATAGGAGCAAAATTGAGATACTCTCCAATAGAGAAGCATTATTTGACATTAATCTTTGCAGTCTAAAAGCTCCATCATTATATGTTATCTCACAAAACTATCCTCATCTCAAGAATCGATCCGTTGAAGTACTTGATGACAAGACCAGTGTTGATAGGTCACTTAGCAAGATGGGCAGTATTGCTCTTACAATTTGATATCACATACGTTCCATAGAAAGCAATAAAGGGGCAAATCTTAGTAAATTTTCTTGTTGCACATCGCATCCCTGCGAACTCTTCTCTTAATGGTGATTTTCATGATGAGCAAATTATGCTCATTCATGAAAGTGAAAAATCACAAATTTAGGAAATGTATTTTGATGGAGCCTCACTGATCAAACAAGTCCAACATCTAAATTTTTTAAGGACAAGAGCAGGAATCAGCATGGTCTTCATATCAATAAGAGAAGGAATAATAAGACGATCATATGGGTTTACTGAGTCGAGAAGTAATAATGAAACTGAATATGAAGCATTGGTAGTAGGTCTTGAAAAAGCTATTTTCGTAGGCATTCAAAACTTGTATATTTTTGGCGATTCTCAGCTTATTATAAATCAAATAATGGGCATCTATAAAATCAATAACTTTGAGTTAGCTTTCTACCATAAGTAAGTTTTTGAGTTTATGAAGCAAATATCAAATGTCTCACTAACTTGAGTTTCTAGATCTAAAAATAGCAAGCCAGATTGCTTAGAAAAATTAGCTAAGAAGATGACAAGTATGATTGACGATTATGTCATAATCGAGATACTTACTCGACGAGTTCTTGAGCCAGCAAAGTATCAATCCCCGTAGGTAGAGAGATGATCAAATTTGACACAACAGGAGGTGACTCAGGTTGCTCCTCATCGTCTCCAATATCAATAAGAAGTTAAACCGAGAAGAGCTAAGCCTGACATTATTTCAAAAAAGTAATGGGAAGCCTTTATAGTAGAAGAGCCACCTGATTGGAGGCAACCCTTCATCGACTATTTTAAAGAAGGCAAATTACCAAATAATAAACTATTGACAGCTCAAATCAAGAAGAGAATGTTGCGCTATACTTTCGTCAACAATACTTTATATTGTAGATCCTTTGAACAAATGTGACTATAATGCCTAAATACAGATGAAGCTAGCAAATTGATGGTTGAAGTTCATGAAGGACTTTATGGTGCAAATCAGTTAGGTCCTAAGATAGTAGTAAAGATCAAAAGGATGTGTTATTATTAGCCATCCATGGTGAGAGTTGTATCAATCATGTTAAAAGGTTCCATGAATGTCAAGTACATGGGAATATAATCCACCAATCTCCAAATCCACTACACCTAAAAATAACATCATGGCCATTCGAATGCTGGGATACATATATAATTGGACCAATTGATCCCATTGGACACGTTTCATCTAGCGGATTGATTATTTTTTCTAAGTGGTGCAACCCCATTTAAAGAAGTTATTGCTGATCGAGTAATCAACTTCTTCATGCATAATATAGTTTATAGATTTGGAGTGTTGCGTCGAATAATTTTTGATAATGACATAGCTTTCAAAAGTACAAAGATTTATAGATTCATCGATCGACAAAAAATTGATTGGCAATATTCTTCAATATATAATCCAAGGAAAATGGTTTGACAGAAGCCTTCAACAAAATATTGGTCAAACTACTCAAGAAGATTTCACTAAAAATAAGAGAGAATGACATACCAAACTTATAGAGTCATTATGGGCTTATCGAACTACCTACAAGATGCCGACTAAAGCCACTCCCTATTCATTAGTATTTAGAACTGGAGTTACCATCACCTCAAGTAGCCATCCAATATAATCTAATTGAAGATCAAAATGCTCATTTGAGAATGGAGGAACTCAACATGCTTGATGAAATTAGATTGGAAGCTCATCAAAATTTAGAAGTTTATCGAGCAAAGATATCCAAGGCTTTTGACCATACGGTGCAGCCTTGAACATTCCAAAAAGGTGAATTGGTCTTGGTGCTGAGAAGACCAATTATTCATAATCAAAAATTCAGTGACAAATTTAAGCTTAATTGGGAGGGCCCTTTTGTCATTGAAAAAATGTATCAAGGAAGGGTATACCGACTCATTGACTTAACGGGTGAAAGACTAATGCCACCAATTAATGGTTGATACCTGAAAAATTATTATACATGATAAATACATTCTTGAGGTACAATAGAAATCTCTCTGTAAGATAGGGGGCATTTTTTATTATATTTATTTAGATTGACATCATGTTTCATGTCGAGATATCTAAATAAATATACTTACTCAAGATGAAAAAAAAATTTCGTGAAAATTCTCGTATTATACAGGGGGCATTTTTAGATTTCTATACATAAACAAAATCAATGTTACATGTTAAAACCCTCTTAAGATCAAATATATCAACTTAAATATTGATATATTTTCTTACCTTTTAAAATGCTTTAGAATTTTCCCTACAAGATAGGGGGCATTTTTATATATTTGTCTGAGTCGACATTGTGCTTTAAGTCGAGATCCTCAGATAACATGATGATCAAAATGAGTTACATTTATTTATGTTAAAGAAGTTCAAACTCTGTGATATAGTTTTGAGCTAATCTGCAATCCTTATGTTAGATATAAGCCATTTTTTATGATCAAGGTTGTTCAAATACTCTCTTATGAAACATGGGGCCTTCTTTTATATAAATTCAGGTTGACATCGAGCTTTAGTCCAAGATCTCTGAATATATTCATAATTGCTATTATTAAAGTTGCAAGCTCTTGCAAGGAACAAAAAGAATATATTTTTATGCATGAAAAGATAACACTAAATGTCAAAAATTTCTCTCAAAGATTCATCAAATGTCAGAGATCAAGTCAAAAGAACTCCCAATTTTAGAAGCTTCAATCAACTGAGTTGAAAAAATATCAACCTCTACATCTTCAAGTCTAGGACATGGATGAGTTCTAAAGGTTGAACTCAACAAGCCTACAAATGGCCGAGTTGCTAACGCTCTCTTCGCTCAACAAGCCGTAAGAAAAGACCATAGTGAAAGAGCCCTTGTTCTTTAATCCAATGACCAAATCACCAAAGCCATCATAGCTTAAGTCGAAGACTCGAGTAGGTTCTAAAGGTTAAACTCAACAAGCCTATAAATGGACGAGTTGCTGACGCTCTCCTCACTTAACATGCTGTAAGAAAAGCCCATAGTGAAAAAGCCCTTTCTCGTCAGTCTAATGATGATAACTATTCAATCTAAAACTAGATCCAACTTAGTGACTACAAGCAATCAAAATCCAAGAGATCTTTCTACTTGATCAAAAGACCAAGACAATATGAGGAAACTCTCAATTCAGAGCTGCCTCAAGTCAATCTTTATACTGCCTGCAGGGTGATATTTCAATTTATTCTCAAAAGATCTGATCAAGCACAAAGCACAGATCAAAGCCAATCTTCTCATCAAGTTCATCAAAGCAGAAAGCATAGGATCGAAGAAGTAATTCCATAGTTCATACAAAGGCGATTGTCGAACTAAAGAAATTTCGTGGTTATTCAGTCTGTTAAAGCACACATTGTTAGACTGATAACTCAACATTGACCTTATATAAGCTGGGAGGCTGGGTCATCTGTATGTACCCTTCAATGAGTCCATCAAGGCAACAAGCACATGACTTAGGGTGTACATACACTTCCTGACAAGTCAATGTGGACAAATTAGATCAATCGTTCATCAAGTCTGTCAAGCTTAAAGCTAGGATAGAAGGAATTCCAAATCTCAGAACAAGCAAACCAATTCCTCCATCAAACTCGACCGAGCACGAAGTTAGGGTCGGAGGAAACCCAAATCTATAATAATATAGAAGAAAGAGATCTTTAGTAAATCCATTGAAGTAGAGAGTAGATGGTAGAAGCTCTATGCAAGTCAATGACAAATCTAGCAATCCATTTTTAGCTCATCTAAACATAAGGCATCCTGCGATGTAATTCCATCAAAGCCCCATAAAAATTGATGAAGATGAAGTGTCAAGATCAGGACTGCCAAAGTCAACCAATTTTTAACAAATGCGACTTGCTCCATGTGGGAATCACATTTGTTTATAGGGGGGGGGGGGTGGGCATCTGTTGACCCTCGACTCTTCCCCAAACCACAAGACCCGAGTAGACCTCACACATGAGCTCTCGCTCGATTCCTCCAAGCCGAGACTCGATGTGACCGTTCCAATCCATTTGGCTATTCAAATTCATTATTCAAAACTAAAATCTCCCCTTTGTTCATTCCAGTCAGGAATAAGGAAGGAAAGTTCAAAAAGCTTCCAATCTCCCTCTCTCGGTTGGTTCCTCTGATTCTTCTCTACATAGACTCACGATCTTCCCCTGATAGACGCTCGACATTCACCCAACTCCCCATCTCTCTCGTTCCGAAGGCAAATCCTCTAAGCTCTCCTCCGATTTGCAAGCTTTCCTCTGATTCTTCTCCAAATCGAGCCCAATGGAAGAAGCCCTAGCCTCCCTCTCCTCCCCACTCTCCCGATTTCCTTTGATCAAATTGGAACCTTGTCTTTCCTCCAACCCCATCTCAAATGTGCATCAGTAAATTTGCTAAATGGTAGATTGAGCAAATCAGTTTAACTTGTGGCGGCTGCGGATTACCAAAGCGTGGTTAACTTGTCCAAAATCGGTTGGTTGGATTTTAGTTAAATCTGGCTTAAATCGTGCTCAATTCCTATAGCCAAATAACCTCTTTCTCTTATCTGGAATGAAACATAGGATTGCAAGAAGTAATTTGTGGATGTGTGATGTGAATGTGGGAATTATATATATATATATATACACACACACACACACAGCACAAATTTGGTAGTTTTCTCCTCAAAATTCAATTGCAAGTCGATCATTCATGAATGTAGCCTTTAAAAGGATCATTTGGATCTTGCACTTAAAGTTAGGTTTGAAGCACAAGAGATTGGTTGAGTGCTACTTTCAAGCTAAAGCAAAAATCAGATAAGTAAGAAATTCTCACTGAAACTAAAATAACATTAGCAAGTATGGTCAAGACTTCTTAGTGAATAATTGACTCATATCTAAAAAGAGCGTCAATTTGGATAAGCTTGCTTGGGGAGAACAAAAATTGAATGTGATGACTAAGAGAGGGTTATATGTTCGTTAATAAGTCAAGCAAAGATGCAATATTTTGAATTATAAATAGAAACTTAGTTCTGCTCCAAAATGCCATCGAATCTGCAATATTTTATATAAGCAAACAGAAGGCGATACTAAATTAAACTCTCTGCAAATTATAGAGATTCTTTCAATCCAAAAATTAAGGAATTTCATTCTAATTATGATTTTTAAAATCAATGATTTTATTAATTAGATGAAATTATCTGATAAATTCTCATATATCGAAGAAAATTTAGCGTAAAATTTTAATATACGAAAAACTATGTAAATGGTTGATTAAATGAAATATGAAATTAATCTTGATTTAGAAATAAAATATCAATTATCAAATAGCGTATGGATCGATTTAATTTCGAGGATGTTCATTGGGTTGCTTCCTAGTTTGGTCTTAAAAGCGTCAGTTCAAAACTAAAGATCTAATTATTGGAATTTCAACATTAAAATATATGAGAGCTAATTTCATTACTAGATTTGATTCTCTATTATTAAACTAATAGAGTCGATAAGATCTAAAATAATAAATTAAATGATCAAGCAAATTCATAAACCCTGATGATGGTTGTGTTGAATGGTGATTTCAACCGGAGGGGATATTTTCATCAAAATATGATTCTAATCTCAAATCAAATTAACTCAAATTAAGTATCAATCTAAAAATACTTAAATGAAATTCAATATTTAAAAATTTAAAACTAAAAATTCAACCCACCTTCCACAATTATTTATCGGAGGTGACAAATTAAGAAAACTCTAGCCCACAAAGTAGCCAATGTCAAATCAAATATATTTATATATTCACTCTCAATCAATCTCACGCTAGTTAGGACGTGGCCCGTGTCCTCTGACTTTGTGACTTGGCTAGTAGGCTAAACTTATGATGCAGTTATGACAGTCCTCATTCGGTGTTACCGCCTCCATTATAACGATCACTATAGCAGATACTCTCAAATGTCTCGACCCTTTTAGTTGTATATCATACGGTATACTTGATAGGGCAAAAAGCCCTCTGTCAGCTAAGGTAGACTTAAGTCCGTCTCCTTAGACAAACACCACCCCAGGTTTACAAGAATTTTTTGGACGATGTAACCTATGTGTTGTTGACAAAGATCCCCGGGGTTGTTACCTACCTCATTAAGTAGGAGAACTGACAGAGATGACAAAACCATGAGATCTAGATCAGACACATCATCATTCCCAACCATCGGCTTTAAGCTATTACTGATGAATTTCATAAATCTAAAAATCAAAACTCCATATCTTTGCTTTATATACTGCATTTAGCAACTAATGTGCTTAATCAAAAGTTCTCTTAGCATTGAGATGGGTAATTAACTATAGGTGCTTGCGCTTATAGGAAACCTAGAATCAGATCTAAAGTTCTAGCAAAATGAGGGCGAAATCTCTGGGTAGTGTCTTATCTACTACTCCATCTACCTTCTGAAAATTACACCGACACTTAAATCACATATGAGTATATCTTAAAGCAATTTTTATGCATTTTTGTAGATATTTTCATTATTTTCTTGTGTAAGTGAGTGACGAGTGAGAGCCATAGAGTGACTAAAGTCAGAGAAGATTTTAGAGAAGTGCAATTTGTACTATTCTTCTCAGATTTTCTTCATAGTGGATTTCTTAGTGTCATGTTGCTCCGTGTTTCATGTTATCAAGTTTTTTCACATTAAATCTGATGTCGTATGTGTTTTCTTATTTTATTCACTTCTATTCAAAATTTTACTTCGGATCTCTCGGATTGATTTCCAGGATTTATCTCCCAACAATTACAATTAAGTATCTACAATTATTTTAATAAACAAATGAAACTTATGTCATCAGATTTTCAAATCAACTAAAATTTTATATGGTAAGTTATGTTTATCAAATTAGATGCAATTATATATAATTCAACTATATATCATTTGAATACTCCCATTTTTATCAAATTCATGAATAATAATTATTTTTAGCAATATCATTTAAAAATTATCTTGTAGAGTACAATAAATGAAGTCCCTTCCACTTAATATTTGTGTATCATATATATAAGTAGCTGAGTCCCTTAAAATGGACTGTAGGAACATGATTCAGGCACTCGATGTAATGAAGGCCTGAGCATTGATTGGGTGATTGGGATGTGAAGAGAATTCGATATCGAGTTCTCTCCCACAAGTAAACTTCTGTGGAGGGCAGGAACTGGAAGTGAGAGAGATAAGAAAATGTGTTATGGTGAGGAAGAGTGGAAGAAAAGAATATGAACAGAAGAAAAAAAAAAAAGAAAGGAAGAAAACTATGGCTAACTTATGATTCCTGAACAATGGAAGAAAATTTCAGAAATAGTGTTATATTATTGAGGTTCCATTAAATATATATATATATATATATATATATATATATATATATATATATATATATATATATATATATATATTAAAATTTGACACTCAATTGCCAAAGCATAACTGCTCCCTTATGCCTTTATCCATTCCCACAACCTCTTAGATCCGCTTAGATAGAAAGTGGTCTCCCGCCAATCCAATCAAAAGACTTTGTAGTTATCTATTCAGTAAAATTTTCAACCTTTTTGACATTTCTTGATCATCAAGATATTGCAAGTTCTTTACTTGGTTTATTATATATTCCTTATCAGCCGCATGACTTTCCTACCTGCTTTAGGTGTATATTACCAGAGCTAGTTGATTTGACTGTGACACTGAGGAACTTGTACGTTTTCTCTGTCTATTTAAATAATTTCTCTTGCATTGACTAACTATATATATATATATATATATATATATATGTATATATATATATATATATGTATATATATATATATGTATATATTTAATATATATATATATATATGTATATATATATATATATATGTATAACATATATATATATATGTACATATATATATATATACATATATATATATATATATTATATATATATATATATATATATATACATATATATAGATAAAACTGTTAATATGCTACAAGTTTGCAACTTGGTGATTGTTTAAGTAGAATTAGCATCACGTACGGCTCAGATAAAACTGTTAATATGCTTAGTCTAAGATTGTTAATTAAATAATCTTTAAAATAAAACTAAATTATGAATAGTTGCTTATTTAGTCATGTGTTACTTGGGAACAGGATGAACCTTATCGCAATGGTTAAGTTGACCTAATGTTCCATTACTAAGGAAAAAGGCCTCGTAGAAACTGTACCGGGTTGTTTTTAAAGGAAAAATTGTATATACGTCCTTTATTGAATGTGGTATGCTTACGGTGATAGTTTACAATAAAATGTGTTGTTGGCATTACATTCAAGATAAACTTTCCTGACCAATTATCTTAATAACATTTTGGCTTATCTTGTATAGATTGGTTGATCAAATATTTTAAACATTAAATGTCTTTAGTTTCGTATTTATTCTGAACTTAAGATTTATGTTTATATATATATATATATATATATATATATATATATATATATATATATATATATATATATATATATATATATATATATTTATTGTGCTAGAAAATGTTAGATAGAGTAAAAGTTTACTTAACCTTGTGAAATCCGGCACACACGGTATTTAAAGAGTGAACAAGAAAACTCCATATATTTTGTGAAAAAACCTCGAAAGAGGGAAAAAAAATCATGATTACCAAAAAAACTTCCACTATGTATATCTTTGAGTACAAAATCTTCCGATAGGGATTACATGTATATGAGAAAAGAACAACGACTATATAGTCACGTTCGTTATAACAATTCTTAGTGGTAGCGATGATGACGACAATGAGGAACAACGGCGATGAAGGTCATCATGATGGAGACCGGCGAGGAGGTTGGTGACGGCGAGATCAGTGCGACGGTGACGGCGGCGGTGGTTGGACCATCAGTGGCACGATTGTGCTTGGAGGATCTTCATGCTTTAGGGCTCTCTCCTCTCTCTTGAGCTCCCCTCATATGAGGAATGAGATTATAGATTGGAGGAGTGTCTACGTAAATACATGCAAAACCCTCACTCCAATGGATGGCTCAAAATATTCCCTTTGATCATTTGATGTATTTTAAATATTTGAATGCTCAAATGAAGTCAATTTTGAGATCTTGGGCTTGTTAGATCGGCTCGTCGAGGCTTCGATTTATATAAACACTCCATGTTTGAGCTTTTAAGGGTTTAAGCGATATCCCAAAGTTTCTAATGATATTTTAAGTTCTTGATTTGACCGGTTTCAACTTGGATCGGTTGCTTTTAACGTCAAGATTGCTTGTAGTAGAATTTTGATTCATATCGGTTTCTATTTTGGATGACATTATCTCAATCATCCAAAAATATATCTATACTTGAAAATAACAAATTCAATGAAATTTGAGTCCTTAAAATTTGAGAGAACATCTTCATGAGCACAAATTATGACTATAAGCGGATGTAGCGGATGTGTGTATGTATACATAGCGAATTTTGAGGTTCTGAGTCATCAGGGCCCTACGGAAGCTCGTGGCGCCCCAATGAGTGAAGCAGCAGCGCGCCATGTGGTGCGGGCGGTGGTTGGTCGGCTACAGCCGCAGCGGTAAGTGTGAGGCAGCGAGCGTCTTGAGACAGGCCATGGCGAGCCGGACCACTCATGCGTGCATCTTGATATGGCCGGCGGTTGGCGCCATGAATACGTTGGGCGGTTGGCGTGTCATTCGAAAAGGTGGTTTGGATTTGAATTTGGGGATTTTGAGCGATTTTGATGATTTTTTTACCCTTTTTCCCTAGAGTCTATAAAACCCCAGGTCAAGGAGAAATTCTTCAATGCTCTAATGCTTCTCTTCTTCTTGAGTGAGGGTCGTTTGGAGGCGATCAAGGCCCGTAGTTCATACGGCGAGGCTCCGGTTTTCCCTCGAAGAGGTTCGCCCTTGTCGGACCGGCCGGGTTTAGGCGATCAAGACCGTAGTTCATCTGGCGAGCTCATTTTCCTCGAAGAGGCGTTGACTTCGTCGACGAGGGTTTGGGCGATCAAGGCGTAATTCATCTGGGAGGCTCTAGTTTTCCCTCAAAGAGGCGTTGATTGCCCTTGTCCAGGTTTGGAGGCGATCAAGGATGGTTCATAAGGCTCGGTTTTCCCTCGAAAGAGCGTTAACTTCCATCGGACCGTCGGGTTTGGAGGCGATCAAGACCGTAGTTCATGTCTGAGGCTCAGTTTTCCCTCGAAGAGGTGTTGGCCCTTGTCGACCGGGTTTGGAGGCGATCAAGACCCCAGTTCATACAGATTTTCCCTCGAAAGAGGCATTGCCATGTCGGACCGTCGGGTTTGGAGGCAATCAAGGCTGTAGTTCTTACTTCTTCTTATAGGAATTGGACTTCTTGAGTCTTCAATGGATGGTTCGGTTGATAGCGCCAAGGTGGAGAAGCGTTAGAAACCATTGTTGAGCGACTCAAAGTTTGGCGGGTAATTTATGAGCATCATTAGGGGAGTATTTCTCTCTCTCTCTGTCTCTTTCTCTCTCTTCTTTTTTTTTTAATATGTATGTATATCTTTTCGTTGGGTGTAGGCAAAAATTTTTTATCCCAAGCTATCATGGCGAGAGAGTCAAAAGGATACAGTATTGGGGTAGAGCTAATTCACAAAATTTCTAGATTTTGTCATTATTCCTCTTTATTTATCATGTATTTTCCGAGGTGATGGCGAGAAAACCCATAGCGTGGCTTCTGAGATGATATATCATCCTATCACATCGAGATAGTTTAATGGTATTCAGAAAATTTTACTTCCCTAATGAGTTGGTGTTGCTTTAAAGTGATCGAGCGTTCACCATGGTACTTTACTCTTTAGAGATGATTCTTCTTTGCGATTCCCTTTGGCTCCAGGATTGAGATCTTCAAAATATGTGGTGTAGCTTTGTCACAATTTTCATTTCGAGCTTTAGTGGTCATCATTGGTTTGACTATCTTCTTTAGAGAGTGTGGTGTTACTTTGAACATCAAATACTTGTGCCGAATGTGTAGATTCACATGTGATACTCAGGGACACGTTTTTTATCAGACTATAAAGAATTGGATAGAATTTTCAGTACGGGATCCCTCTAAAAATTGGTCTACTGGATTCTTCTTTGTTAAAAATGAGTGGGATCTTCCTGAGAGATGGGGAAGATTGAATGACATTCCAGATCCATTACTGATTGAAGAGAATGAGATCTTGGCAACTCTTAATGTTCCTGATGTAGAAAGCTTATAACATGAGTTGCGTCATATTAGCAAATATATAGTTGAAGATAGAATGTTCAAGGTTGACCTTTCCATCCAGGCAGGGATATCTCATTCTTTTCCACTAAAGAGGTCAAGTAAAGGTGATGAAAGGTCTCCTCATATTCATAGGGTTCTTTCAAGAAGCGTCATGAATTGAGGTGTGTGGCAATGTTTCTTCTAAAGAAAAGAAGACATGTTTGAAGTGACTTTCAGATATCTGCGAAGATGTTCTTGATTGGCCTCGAGTTTAGCTATTTCAACTCATGATGAGGGAGTTTGTTTCTGAAGCACATTCGAAGAGGTGTTAAATCACATATGCCTTTGGGCATCAACTGGCGGATGAATTGATGCGTTGTCTTCCTTCTTTCTTCTTTTCTTCTTTTCCTCCTTCTTTTCTTTTGTGTAATATTTGTGATGGTTTTTTTTATAGGTAACTCAAATATTAAGGCTAATGGCTAATTTGGGTGTCTCTTTAGATGAGTGGAATCTTGATGAAGGTAAAATATCTACAAGAGGCGTATGAGAAAGATGAGTGTTAAAGGCCAAAGTGGCGACTTTGGAGATCATTAAGGGTCTGGCCAGCTAGCAAACATGTCGACTTCTCTTTCTCTCCAGTGTTGGGAGGTGGAGCGCACTCGTGATGAGCTGATTGAGGTGAGGACAGAGACTCATGAAAGAGAAAAGACTTCAAGGCACTTGTGGAGAAGAGAGCTCAAACTAAAGAAGAAAGTATTACATTATCTTTAGAAGAGCATATAATGTCAGCGGAAGCAAATGAAATCTCCTTGAAGGTGGAAGACTTTAAGAACTCCTTGGCTTGTGTATGTCGAAGACCATGTTAGAAGCTCGTAATCATATTCTTGATGTTGAAGTGAAGGATTTGGAGCACCAATGTTCAGAGGAGGGCTTCATCTGAGGGTTCCTTAAAGGAATCCGCTTAGTGCACCACAAGACCGAAGCTAGTATTGAGGATCAATCTCCCAGCCAAGTATCTGAAGACTCTTTGTCAGATTTAGGAGATGAAGGAGTTGAGAGTGAGTCCAAGGGAGCATCTCCTAGTGGTGAGGAGGCGTTGATATCACCAAGCGATATGATGTAGCGTCACTTGAGGATGCATTTTTTATGTATTATTATGTGTATCAAAATCTTGATTCTTTCTTATATCATCATGTTAATCTTGTTAATGAATTTTTTTTAGATGATCGCTCTTATTTTATTTTACCTATCCGGGGTAATTGGTGAATATTATTGACAATGCTAACTATCTGGATGAGGTTTTGAATCACCAAGACCAATCAGGGTTGTTTGTCAAAGTGTTACTTGATGACATTAACGTATGTAAGAGGTCAGATGTCCACCAATGACTTTTGACCTATCCTGTATCAAAGTGTTGATGGCGTTAACTTGTATGGAAGAGGTGCGGGATGTCCACCAAGGACCTTTTGACCTATCTAGTATAAAGTGTTACTTGACTTCTTACTTGTAAGGAAGAGAGATCAAGTCCCTTGGGATTGATTATGGGAGATACAATGTGAGTTATATATTTCTCAAGTGAGGATTAAATGAAGAAGAAACAAGCTTGTAAGAAAAAAAAAACTATCAATTCATTACTCTGATAAGTTCGGTGATACAATCATAAGACGATTTTAACATGGATATGAGTTTTAAGAAGAAATGGTGACAACAATAGTAAGTCTTTACCCCACTAAGTGGGGTCGGCTACATGAAGAGGAAATGACAAACGAGACAAAATAAAAGTTACAATAATTATGCAGTAGGAATTCGATAATATTTTGAGATCTCGGTGTTCCAAGTTGGTAAAGTTTTTCCCTTTGGATCCTTGAGCTTTAAAGTTCCTGGCTTCACCATAGCTATAACCACATATGGGTCATCCCAAAGAGGTGAGAGTTTATTGCGTTGAGGGCTTTTACCTACGACTTGAGACTTATAGGACCAAGTCGACATATGGGATGAGATTTTACTCTTTTTGTTGAAGTGATGAGCTACCCTTTGTGAAGCGTCAGAAGTAGGGCCATGTCACGAGTTTGAGTAGGTCCAAGTGGGAGTTTTCTTCATTACCATCATGATCGAATAATTGAACTCTTGGACTTGGAACCCGATATCTACTTGGTATAAGCTTACGTGCGAAACACAATTATATGGTGTCTCACCTCACCGAGTGAGTAGTGCGGTAAGCCAAAGAACATTAGAAAGCTCATCAACCCATTGACCTTCTCGAGGATGTGTTTTTAGTCTTTGAGTATAGTCTGTTGGTAGCTTGATCTACCAGTTAGTTTGAGGATGTCTTTCTGACGTATCACGGTATGAATGTGAAGATCTTTGCAAAAGGGCGTAAAGACTTTTCCGATGGGTTCCATTGTCAGTGATGATCTTTGCAGGAAGACCGAATCAACATACTATATTTTTCCAAATAAATTGTTTAACATTTACCTCCGTGATTTTGGCGAGTGGTTTGGCTTCCACCCATTTAGTGAAGTAGTCGACGATTAAAATGATAAACTTTCGTTGCCCTGATGCTATCGGAAAAGGTCCCATGATATCAATTCCTCACTGAGCAAAAGGCCACGGGCTTTGAATGGATGAGAGCTCTGTATGCGACATGTGAGGGAGGTTAGAGTGCAACTAATAACTTGCACATTTTTTGTGAACTCAAGGCATCTTGTTTCATGTGACAATAGAACCCTTGCCTTATAATTTTAAGGGCTAGCGCCTTCCTCTAGGTGTTCTCCACATATCCCAGTGAACCTCTCTTAATGTGTAATCGACCTCACGAAGTGAGAGGCATTTGAGATGCATCGAGAAAGCTCATTTGTATAGTTCACCTCCGATAATAGTAAAGTTTGAAGCTTGTCTTCGGAGATGAGTTGTAGAAGTTGGGTCTTCAGGAAGGGTTCCTTCTTGTAGAAAAGACAGGATGGGGTCCATCCATGAATGTTCCTTTATCTCATTAATTGCTTGAATTACCCATGACCCTTGGATACTAGGAAAATGTATTTCTTCAACATGTCTTCTCTTAAATAGATCCCTAGTAGTAGATGTAGCAAGCTTGGTAGCGAGAGCGTCGAGTATTCTTCTCTAGTATGTGAATGATTTGATGTGTCTTGAAATGGGCAAGAAGAGACTTCACCAAGTGGAGATATTATGCCAGCTGAGGATTATGAGTATTAAAGTTTCCCTCAATTTGGGAGGCGACAAGTTGAGAGTCAGTGTGGATCACTAAGTCTTGAGCTTCATAGTAAATGGCAAGTCTCAACCGTGCTATGAGAGCCTTATATTCAGCCATATTATTAGTTGCAAAAAATTTTAGGCGAAGTCCATACTCTAAGGTATTCTGCTGAGGGGAAATAAGTAAGATTCTCCGCAAGTACTTCTGAAGCTCCATCAACATAGGGTCCATTGAGGAGACGAAAGGCATGTAGCGGATAGCTCTCTCACAGGTTGGTGCATTCCATATAAAGTCTGCAGTACTTGAGACTTTATAGCGAGGTAGAAAATTTATATCAAACTCTCCCAATTCTCTGACCATTTGATTAACCTCCCATATGCCGGTTTTGTAGGATGACCTTAATGGTAAATGAGTGTAAACAGATAATGTGAGCTTGGAAGTATGGATAATTTTTTTGAAAACTAAAGCCAGAGCCACCTTATCGGCAAGTGGATAATGACTTTTTATATCAGAGAGAACTTTGCTGACATAATAAATTGGTCGTTGCATCCCATTTCTTCTCGCACTAAAACTGAGCTTATCGCGTGGGAAGAGACTGTGAGATATAAGTATAATATCTCTCCTTGAATAGGCTTGGATAGTAGGGGTGGAGATGTTAAATACTCCCTTAGCTGCTCAAAAGTAGACTAACATTCATCAGTCTATTAAAAATTATTATTTTTAGCTCCCTTTAATATTTTAAAGAATGACAGTTATTTATCTCTAGAACGGGCCAGGAAGCGGGATAACGCAGCAATTCTTCCATTCAAATGTTGAACTTCTTTGATATTCTTTGGATGAGTCATATCTTTGAGAGCTTTGATTTTCTCGGGGTTGGCCTCTATCTCACGGTGGGTTACCATGAATCCAAGAAATTTTCCTAACGTAACCCCAAAAGCACACTTGGTTGGGTTAAGTCGCATGTTGTAATGTCGAAGAAGATTAAAGCATATTTCTAAGTCAGAAATATATTGTGATTCTTGCAAGCTTTTCACTAACATGTCATCCACATATACCTCCATTGTGCTAATAGGTCTTTAAAAACCTTATTCATAAGGCGTTGATAGGTAGCACCAGCATTTTTTAATCCAAATAGCATAACTTGGTAACAGTATAAACCTTTATATGTTTGAAATGATGTAGCTTCTTCATCCGTTGGGTTCATTTTTATTTGGTTGTAACCAGAGTAAGCATCCAAAAAGCTGAGCATTTGATGTCGAGGCGTAGCATCAATTGATCAATTCGAGGAAGAGGAAAACTATCTTTCGGGCAAGCCTTGTTAAGGTCAGTGTAATCAATACACATTCTCCATGTTCCATTTTGTTTTCTTAACCATGACAACATTTGCTAGCCATGTAGGGTAATGTACCTCTCATATGAATCCTTCTATGAGCTTGTTAACTTCTTGTTCAATAGCTTGGAGGCGATCAGGTGCAAAACTCCATTTCTTTTGGATGATTGGTTTGAATGTTGATCAATCGAGGGAGTGCATGATTACATTGGGGGGTCGACCCGATATCATCGACTCCAAGCAAAGATGTCTTGATTTAAGAAGTCTCTGTATTTTTTTCTTTGTTCGTCGAGAGCAAAGATCCCACTTGCACCGCTCGTAGTAGTTGGTCATCCGATAATGCAAGAGAGCAAGTCTTCTGAAGCTTTCGGGTACTTTCATCTCAAAAATTAAAATATTTGATGTTGAAGGTCGAAGGGTGGTTGAGCTTGTCGAGATAACATGATTATATCGATTTTCATGACCACTCAACTCCAACTGAAAATTTCATCTTAAGATGAGATACTGAAGTGACTGCACCGAAAATTGATTGGAGGGACCTTCCAAAGATAGCGTTACATGCTGAATCTGACTTGACCACCATGAATTGGATTAAATGAGCCATTTGTTGAGGAAATTCACCAAGGATAACAGGAAAGGTGATTGTCCCCTCTACTGCATTATCAAACTCATAAATGGTCCCCGGGTTGGAGCTTTTCCCAACTAGCCCATGTTAAGAAATGTGGAGTAAAATAAGACATCAACAGAACTCCCATTGTTAATCAAAATTCTCTTAACATTATAGCATGGGTCACCGATCCCTGTGTTGATGACAAGTGGATCTTGATGAGGAATATGTACTCCTTCTAAGTCTGAGTCATTAAAAGTGATGGAATGATTAGTACGAGACTTCTTTAACTCTGGCTCTTCAGAGATGGTAATGAGAACTTGATTAGATAGTATTGGTCATCCTGTGATTTTTTCAATTTTTCCAACTGTTTGATGATTATTTTGTTATTTATGATGATTGTCTTGCCACCCTTGGAGGTATATTTGTTTGAGTCGATTGATTCTTCACAAATCGACGTAGATATCCTGTTGAATGAGCCTCTTAATTTCTTCTTTGAGTTGTTTGCATGCCTCAGTAGTATGTCCACTTGATGAAGTGAATATTGCTCTTGATTTCCTAATTTGATGGTTTTGATATTTTCTTCATCTCAAATATTAGAAGGTTAACACGAGATGTGTTTAGCCGATATTCCTTTTGGTCGTGGTTCACGCCGATATGGAGAGATCACCACCATGTTGCTTCTTTTGATAGGACTGTCGGTCCGCATTCTTTGGGATGCTTTTACATTTTCCTGTAGATTGCTCAAATTATTTGCGATGGGCAGTAATAGCCACATCAGCAGAGATTTATGCTTCCACACGATGAACCAAGTCGGCATATGAGCGGACTGTGTCTCGCATTAGTGACGAGTAAAAAGGCACTGGACGGAGTCCTTCAAGGAAAACTCCTCTTAATAGTTCAGGGTCTACTCCAGGTATTTGGCGAGCTTCTAAGGAGAACCTTTGGAAGTATTCCTTAAGTGATTCACTCTCATTCTGACGAATGCCGGAGAGATGGGAGGAATCTTTAATGATCCTCCTGTTTGCAATGAATTGTTCCATAAAAATCTTGGCGAGTTCGTCAAAGGTATGGATGGATCCCCTTGGAAGGGAGTAGAAGCTTCCCTTGAGGGTAACGGGGAAAGACAGCAAAGCGGTGTGGGGAGTTCATTGGATATGCATGATAGTCTTGTAATGGTCGATGTGTTCATGTGGGTTAGTCGCCCCATCATAGGAATCAATGCTCGGAAGCTTGAAACCCACGGGAATAAGATGTTGAAGAATAGCTTCAACTAAAGGTGATGATTCCTCATAGCCGCGGTGAGGGGGAAGATGATTTCTGTCTTGAAGGTGAAATTCATATTGCATTAAGTGTTATAATTTTGCACGTATAATATGATGAGTGGGGTCAACAGGACGAGAATGTGTCAAGTTACCGAATATGGTGGATTAGTACCGTGCGTGATAGATGAGTAATAAGTGGCGAGGAGATCGCATCACAAAGCGGAGGAACTTCATTGTTAAGGAGATCGATTTTGACCTCCGCTAACGATCGATCTTGGGAGGTGTGTTTGCCGTGGTAATGGTTGTGTTCCTCTCAAAATTCGGATCATCTCATTTTAAGACTCTTCCATTCGGACACGATCTTCTAAAGAGATCCCACGTGTCTTCACCTGTGGTCACGCCTATTGAGTGAGGAAGCTTGGCATCCTTGGTTCAAGGATTGATTTTAAGAGTGAGAGCGAAGCCCTGGTATTGCTCTATTGGCCATAATGCGTGTTCACGAAATTGTGATTGATGTTCTTTTTCACGACGGCGCCTGCGCTTAGAAAACCACCATGATAGAGTAAAAGTTTACGCCTTAGCCTTGTTATGAAATCCAGCACACACATAGGTATTTAAAGAGTGAACAATAAAACTCCAGATGTTTTCACATGGAAAACCTCGAAAAGAGGAAAATCAGGGCCTAAAAAAAGCTTCCACTATGTATGAGAGTACAAAATCTTCCATAATAGATATGGTATATGAGAAAGGAACAACAACTATCAGTCACATTGGCAATTGCTGATAGTGAGTAGATGGAGAATAACGAGAACATCGACATGATGATGATCACGAGGCCGGCACGACGGATGATGGCGATGGCCGGTGACGACCGCCGGTGTGACATTGTGCTTAGAGGATCTTCAAGCTTTAGGCTCTCTCATCTCTCTCTCTTGGGCTCCCCTCATGAGGAATGAGGGATTATTGATATGGAGACGTAAATACATGCAAAACTCGTACCACTCCACTTCATCGGACGGCTCAAAATGATCCATTTGATCATTTGATGTATTTTAAATATTTGAATGCTCAAATGAAGTTAGAAATTTGAGATCTTGGGCTTGTTAGATCCGGCTCGTCGAGACAATAAACACTCCATATTTGAGAGCTTTTAGGTTTAGCGATATCCCAAAGTTTCCAATGATATTTTAAGTTCTTGATTTCTACGGTTTCAACTTGGATCGCTTTTAACGCCAAGAGATGCTTTTACAAGTAGAATTTTCTGTCATATATATATATATATATATATATATATATATATATATATATATATATATATTATTGATTATCAATAATAGAACTATTTGAGAATTCTATTATTTTGAATAATGATAATCAATTAATAAAGCTATTATGATCATAATATATAATATTCACATAAAAATTAATTTTATAATGAAATAATTTGTTCTCCTCTCCCTCTATATATATGCGGTCATGCCTATCATTCCTACAATGAGCAACAAAAGAATAATAAATAAGATATCTCTTTTTTAATAATAATTGCTTAATTGCAATTAATACATCAATGGCAAAAAATATATATTTGCATTACAATTATAAACATATAAAAGAAGAGAACTTTAGTCCAATAACAAAATAAATAAAATAATGTAAAGAAAAAGTATCATAAGAATAAAGTCCAAAGTTATAAAACTAATCATTCATATTTGGTCTTTCATTCAGAAGTATGAATACAATAAAAAAGCCAGGAAAGTCTTTATTGGTAGTGTTCTTATTATACTACTTCTTTGAATCTTGTAGGTTATTTTGATGGTTTTTCCTTAAAATAAGCTACTGAAATCAAGGGATGTCCTCTTCAAATCTAAAATTCTAGCCTTTTTGACCTCTTGAGACATTATTCAAAATAAGATTCTTGAAAGAGAAATGATTTCTACTTAAAGGGAGCCTGTTTTGGATTGGAGGATGGAGGTAGAGATGGATGGGAGAGAAAACAAACTTAAAGGAGAAGTGATCGTAAAAAAATTAAATATAATCAAATAAGAATTGAAATAGTAGAGACATCATGAACTAGATAAGGAAAAGGGGATTTAGAATCTCTTGATCAACTCTAACTCTTGGATCATCTTAATTTGTTATATTGAATATTGATTTTCTAAAAGAGGTGACTAAATTAAAATAAAAGGAGAAGGCATTGGAATAATAATATTTGTTGACACTACTTAAGGGAGGAGATATGATTAATGTAGGGAGTTTCTATAACATTGACATGCATTGCAATTAACTTGACTTTTACATATCTACATAAGGAAATTTCATGCTCGAATAAGTGATAGTGTGAATATATAATACTTAGGAACTTTTTCAAGAACAATCCCTTCCTTATAATGATAGTCTTTATATCCATATATAATTTGAAAATTGCTAAGTGACATCTACTTCAATAAGATCTCTAAAATTAAATCATCTAAATAAGAGACAAGAAGAACGTTTGTGACTACATATTGGAAGCCAAGAAATACAAAATGGTTTGATCAAACAGATATGAAGGATTCTATTGCATGAAAACAAAACCAAAGTAGGAGCAACTTGACACTCATTAAAAAGATCGAGTCTAGAGATCATTTGCTTATCCTCATAAAGAGTTCCTCAATATTCATAAGCATGGCAATGTGATCTTCCAACCTATCAAAATTTAGTAACATATTCTTAGTATTTAATATGAAAAATGAAAATTATATCATATGAGCAATGGGCCCCTAAAATAATTCTTAATGAAAAGAAATGGTAGCCTTTCTCCAAAAATTTTTTTTACAAGGATGGAATTTTTTTATCAATCTATTCATCACATTATTAGACAACATCAAAGTTTTCTCACCCTTAGAAGTAAGGTCAAGACGAGACGAGCTGTTTCTCATTACGATAGGCGTCAAGTGGAAGTGTAATGATGCATGCAATTGAGGCATTCATGATCACTCGTGTGTTGTGAAGTGTGAGTTGATGAATTCTTTCATAGGTTATTTATATCACAAATCTTTTAATGTATATGTATGGCACACACCTTTCCTTATTTGCCCTCAAATATTTGTCAAGATTTTTTAAACACTATAAAATCAAGAACAAGAGGTTGGTTTGGCAGGCCAGCTTATAAGTCTGCTTTGTTGACCCAAAAAAAACCAAGCATTGGTCTTCGAGGTCACATGCACGTAACCTAATCAATTAAATGAGGTTGACAAATGGATTCGATTGGAAGAGTGCACTGATTTGTCTTAAAAAGGGAGCAACTTCAAAAGCTCGCAAAGCAACATGCTTTTGAGCTTTCTCTCTTATAATTTCTATAAGAAATTTCATAGATATATAATTTGTCTTCTCATGACTTGAGGGTTTAAACTTGTGAACTTTTGGTTTAATCGAAAATTTAAATGATTATGCTTTCCTTGCGAGAGCTCTAGTGACAATGAGGCATGTATATGTCAAAAGAATGCATAAGCGTATATTATACAGAAGATTTAAACTGTTTCTACGAATAAGTAACTCCTTCAAAAGGTGAATGTTTATTTACTTTTTTTTCATGATTAACATATGTTTTGAATCGTTGATTATAATTCACCTAATCTTTGATTAGAACTATACAGAATTTTTTTTAGTTATTTCTTCTTTTTCAATGTTGAATAATTTATTGAAATTAATTATGTGTCCAAATATTTCAAGCTATTCTTCGTTTTACTGATTTTCTGTAAATTTGATCTACAATCTCTCACTCTAAAAAACTATAATAAGAAGATAATATTTTGTTTCATTTCTCATACAAAATGCTACTCTTCTCAATTTTTTTTGGATTTAAATATATAAATTTATTAAATTTAGAAATGTAGTAAAAAAAAGAAAAAATAATAATCACAAGACTAATAGTTAATGTTAAAAGATAAAAAAAGTAGATAGAAAAAATACGATTAAATTTAAGCAGTATACACCACTTCTTCAAAACAAATAAAACTGCAAATTTTAAAGTTGATTTTAAATAATTTATTCTCAAGTTTAGGCTCGATAGTTCATACTGAAGGTTCCAGACCAAGCAAAGTTTAGGCTTCTGCTATCTGCTGTTAATTAAATCTTTCTAAATATTTAGTCGCAAGATAATTATATTTATATAATTATTAAATGCAGAGGCTGAACTAGTCAACTTTCTCCGGGCAAGCTAATTATTAAGATTTATATACATTATGTGGTATGTATATAAATCCCCCTAAAAAAATACTAATTTTATAATTTTGATTTGAGGCTTCAACTTTAATTTATCTTTTTTTAATAAATATCTAAATTTTATATTTAAAATATTTTTATTTTTATATACATAAGATAAATTTTATTAAAATTTAATAATATTTTTTATATAAAATTAAAAAAAATTATGATATTTATGTAAATATGATATTTTAAATTTAAATATGTAAAAATATAAGAATGAAGTTCTCTATTAGGCTAGTGTATATTTAAAAATATATAATAAATTTATAATCTTGAGCTAATAATTTTATTATAAATTTATTATACATTTTTAAACGTATCCTGATATAACAGAGAACTCCATTCTTGTATTTTTACATATTTAAATTTAAAATTTCATATTTACATAAATATTATAAATTTTTTTAATTTTATATAAAAGATTATTTTAATAAAATTTATCTTTTATGTATATAAAAATAAATATATTTTAAATATGAAATTTAGATATTTATTAAAAAAGATAAATTAAAGTTGAGGTCTCCAGCAAAATTACAAAATTAATATTTTTTGGGAGATTTATATACATACCACCCATTCGTATGTATTTATATATCTAATACTTAAATTTCAATTTTTACATATATAACACCCTAATCTTCAATATCATATCAAAAATACCACTTTATTCACTTTTTAAAAATGGAATGCATCTTTTTAAGTATAAAAAATTATTAGATAATTAAATATCTAATTTTAGATGTTAGATATGTAAATACATAAGAATTGTGTGATATGTATATAAATTCTTTTTTTTTAAAAAAAATATATTTTGATGTTAGATATATAAATACATAAGAATTGTGTGATATATATGTAAATTCTCTTTTTTTTTAAAAAAAAATATTTCATGAGGGTCAGTGCGCCCGTGGCCTGTCAAACGGGCGATGACTATTTTGAATTTTTTTTTAAACCTATTTTATTAATTAAGATTTAAAAAGATGTTTAATTTAAAAATTTAGCCTATTTCTAAATATGCAGTCGCAAGATAATTATATTTATATAATTATTAAATGGCTCCATTGCAGATTTGTAAGAACTGAAAATATAGGAAAGCTCCAACTAAATTATATAATAAAAATATTTTTTATCATGAGTTGAACGTGGGCTTTGCACTGTCACACGCCTTTGTCTTACTAAATCTACATTAATGTACGGCCATGCAAGTTTACCATAGCTGAATAAATACCAATATATATATATTTCCAGAATATTATCTTCTAGGGAACACCGAATATTTGGAGGCTTTTAGGTTCATGGTTGTGGTCCCACAGCCTTCTTCCTTTGCCTGTCATCATCTGACGCGAACCATAAATTTAAATAGCCAATGCAGAGAGAAAGCTTCTATCTTCTTCCGCCATAGACCCCATCCCTGCATAACTATTATGAATTGATCGTTGATTTGATATCCATTGTTTGTTTGAATTCAAAGTTTGAACTCATGTGCTTGAGGTCATTTCTCCATTTCTGTGGGTCATGAGGTCATTTCTCCATTTCTGTGGGTCTAATTTGTGGTTGAAGGATAAGGTCTAGCTATACATCATTTAGTGGTCTCAAGACTTACCTGCTTTAGTCTTAGGAGGGAGGGAATTTGTCTTTGCAGCCCTTGAAAGTTCTGGATTGAGGTAAGGGGGTTTCTGTTGATTTCTGCTGGATTTTACTGTTCCATCATTTGGCGCATTGAAAAATTATATATATAATAAGAGATGGACATCTTAATAATAAATGTATTAGAAATGTTGTATCATTTTATTGGTTAAATGATTTATTATTCTGAAATTTTATCAAAGTCAGGCTTGAGTTGTTCGAATTTTTATAAATTCTTGACTGGATATGATATTATCATGATAAATTCTTTTGCGATTTAAAATCAAAATATTTTCACAATCTTTAAGTATAATCTTATTTGTCATATGAGTAATTATTATTATGTTGAAGTCTATTTATATTGACTGTTTTTGATTTATTGAAAATTATGAATCTATTTTATTATAACTCAAAATTATTTGATTTATTTATTAACCTTCTTTGTATGTTGAATTCTTCCCCTACTCTTCTTATGTCTTTCTCTTTTGACTCGAATTCCAATCTTATGATTAGATATTCAAGAAATAATAATTTAATTAAAAAATATTGAATTAATGAAGTTTCCTTTAAATTAAAAAGACTTAAAAATAAATAGTTTTTACCCAAAGTTGATAAATCTCTAATTTATCGAATTAGTACCTTTGATTTCAAAGGAAAAACCTCCATCAAAATGGTAGAGTAATCAATCACTATAGATCAAATAAATAAATTTATTTATCTATTAACACGAGAAGATTTGCATTGATATATGCAAGATTATAAGTATATTCATATTGGGATGATTCAAATATCATTCAAACCTTAATTTTAAAAGGATTAAATGCTTCCATCCTTGCCTCTTTTAGTGATGGTCGATGCCTTAATTGGGCTCAATCTCTCATGGATGTTATCGAAACTAGTATATATTACAGACTAATTTACTTTAATGCTTTTCCTAAATTAAGTTTATCTTTAATTGATAAAAATCATTTTGAAGCTATCAGCGTTACAACTTCATGGATATGATTTTCTTCACGACCAACTATTACATTTTTAGATTACACTTTAAGGTTCTTAATAGTCTAAATCATAATGTTAAAAGGCGTACCACTCGAGCAAACAATCTTAATACAAAATCATACTTCTCATATAGAACTAATAGAGTTATTAAATAGAATGAAATAGTATTTTCTGAATCTTGGACAATACCATCTATGGTCACGCCTAGACCCTCTATTAATCAAGACATCGATCAGATAATCCAAACATTTGATGGTGATGTAAATGTTAGATTTAATCCTAGAAGATCTATAACTCTTCCTAGAGTTTTCCTTAAGAAACTTCGAGAAGAGAGGGTTCTCCTACATATAGAAGAACTAAAGAATTCAATTAAATCATAATAATCTTTACCATCAAGTGAGAGAAAATAAATCTCCCACTCTTAAAATGAATTATCAAATAGGATTTAAGTCTAGAGAGACTATTTTAAGAGATTATAGACAACCTAAATATGATAATTTTTAAAAATGGTATAGAAATATCACCTCAGAGACTCAAAGAATCAAAATATTTGACATATATTTTGAAGAAATGCCAAAAAGAAATAAGAAAAAAAAAGACAACAATTCCCTTTATATCCTATTTCTTTCAAAATTATACTCAATCCGCACAGTTAGCCGTTTTAAGCAACAAAAATGGCTAAATAATTGTATAAATAATTTTGGATAAAGATAAATTTTAACTAATAAAGAAAAAAGAGAGACCTATTATTAGGATGGGCAAAATCATTTAAAAAAAGAAAATTACACTAAAAAAAAAAATTTGATGGTGGGCAATTGCCCACCCTCACCTATGCTCACCTATGGGTGGTTCAGCCCATGATTAAATGGCTCCATTGCAGATTTTAAAAACTGAAAATATAGGAAAGCTCCAACTAAATTATGTAATAAAAATATTTTTTATCATGAGTTGAACGAGGGAATTGCACTGTTACACTCCTTTATCTTACTAAATCTACATTAATGTACGGCCATGGAAGTTTACCATGGCTGAATAAATATCAATATATATATTTTTTCAGAATATTATCTTCTAGGGAACACCGAATATTTGGAGGCTTTTAGGTTCATGGTTGTGGTCCAATTTTAATGCTCCACAGCCTACTTCCTTTGCCTGTCATCATCTGACACGAACCATAAATTTAAATAGCCAATGCAGAGAGAAAGCTTCTATCTTCTTCCGCTAGAGACCCCATCCCTGCATAACTATTATGAATTGATCGTTGATTTGATATCCATTGTTTGTTTGAATTCAAATGCTTTGTTTGAAATCATGTGCTTGAGGTCATTTTCCATTTCTGTGGGTCTAATTTGTGGGTAAAGGATAAGGTCTAGCTATCTATAATTAAGTGGTCTCAAGACTTACGTGCTTTAGACTTTTTTTTTTTTGGGAATGGGTATTCATTCAATACACCTATCTTTCAGTGAGAATATAATTATAATTTTAGCATTCATCATCTATACGTTAAAACTTTACTTCACTACCTGTTTTAGTCTTAGCAGGGAGGGAATTTGTCTTTGCAGGCCTTGAAAGTTCTGGATTGACGTAAGGGGGTTACTATTAATTTCTGCTGGATTTTACTGTTCCATCATTTGGGGCATTGAAAAATCATATATATATATATATATATATATATATATATATATATATATATATATATATATATATATATATATATATATATAAAATAAGAGATGGACATCTTAGTAATAAATCCATTAGAAATGTTCTATCATTTTATTAGTATCAGAGTCATAATGGGAGGGGGTATGGATAAATAAATTAAATGATTTATTATACTGAAATTTTATCAAAGTCGGGCTAGAGTTGTTCAAACTCTTATAAATCCTTGACTGGATATAATGTTATCATGATAAATCCTTTAGCGATTTATAATCAAAATATTTTCACAATCTTTCAGTATAATCCTTACTTCGTCGCATATGACACTAATTCCCTATTGTTGTTATGGGTTGTAAGTTCTATTTATGTTGACTGCTTTTGATTTATTGAAAATTATGAATCTATTTTATTATAACTCAAAATTATTTGATTTATTTATTAACCTTCTTTATCTGTTGACTCTTCTTCCTCTTTTCTTGACTCAATTCTAATCTTATGATTAAAAATTCAAGAAATAATAATTTAATTAAAAATACCGAATTAATGGAGTTTTCTCTAAATGAAAAAGACCTAAATAAATAGTTTTTATCCAAAGTCGATAAATCTCTAATTTATCGAATTTGTACCTTTGATTTCAATGGAAAAACCTCCATCAAAACGGTAGAGCAATCAATCACTATAGATCAAATAAATAAATTTATTTATCTATTAACAAAAGAAGATTTGCATAGATATGTGCAAGACTATAAGTATATTCATATTGGGATGATTCAAATATCATTCAAACCTTTAACTTCAAAAGGATTAAATGCTTCCATCCTTGCCACTTTTAAAGATGGTCGATGACTTAACTAGGCTCAATCTCTCATAGGTGTTATCGAAACTAGTCTATGCCACAGACCAATTTACATTAATGGTTTTCCTAAATTTAGTGTATTTTTAATTGATAAAAATCTTTTTGAAGCTATCCACTTGCAATTACAACTTCATGGATATGATTTTCTTCAAAGATCTGAAACTATTGTACTAATTTTTAGATTACACTTTAAGGTTCTTAATAGTTGAAATCCTAATGTTAAAAAGGTTGTTCAGCTACTCGAGCAAACAATCTTAATTGAGACAAATCTGTTAGCTTCTCATATAACAAATAATACAGTTATTAAATAGAATGCAGTGATATTTTCTGAATCTTAGACAATACCATCTATGGTCACGCCTTGACCCTCTATTAATCAAGACATCGATCAGATAATCCAAATATTTGATGGTGATGTAGATGTTAGATTTAATCCTCAAAGATCTATAACTCTTCCTATAGTTTCTTTTCCTTCAAAAACTTCGGTAAGAACGAGATCTACAGGTTCTTTTACACATATAGAAGAATCACCAATTGAAGTAATTCAATTAAATCATAATAATCTTTATCATCCAGTGAGAGAAAATAAATCTCCTAGTCCTTCTAAAATGAATTGTAGTTTTAATGAATTATCAAATAGGATTTAAGTCTAGAGAGACTATTTTAAGAGATTATAGACAACCTAAATATGATAATTTCTTAAAATGGTTTAGAAATATCACCTTAGAGACTCAAAGAATCGAAATATCCGACATATATTTCGAAGAAATGCCAGAAAAGAAACAAGAAAAAAAAGACAACAATTCCCTTTGTAGCCTGGTTCTTCCAAAATTATACTCAATCCGTACAATTAGCCGTTTTAAGCAACAAAAATGGCTAAGTGAGCAGGGCAAAGTGGTGGAAACTCTATATCCTCCACCAATTGCCTGAATGGTTGAAGATAAACCTCTTGATATTGCAGCTTTTGAAAAATTAACACTGATCCTTAGGCTTTAAAAGAATTTATTATTATAATTAAATAACTTAATTTTGTAATAGTACTCTCCTAATTATTTCTGATCATTTATTTAGATTAAAATCTAAAGTCGATTAGTTAGTTAAAGAAAAATTTCCTAATTAGAAGAAAAATATAAGAAGAATTAATGAAGGATCATCTTCAACAAATTCATCTTCTGCCTTATTAAAATCTCTTTTTCAACCTCCTCCTAAACTTACTTTTAAGTTATGACCTAATAGCGAAGATATTCAAGATTTAGTTCTTAAATTTAAGAATCATTCTTTAGGGACCTTAGAGGATGAATCATCTAATGAATCACAATAATCACTAGATGAATTAATGAATGACCAAGCTGAATAAATACAAGATTGTTGGCCTCACTTTTGGAGTAAGCTCTCAACCTCCTCTTCTTTGACTTAGGACTCTTTTAGATACTTCTAGTGATTAGGTGAATACTTAACATAAGCCTAGAGACTTAGAAGGGTTAATCATATGATTGGGCTATGCCTTAGGACTTAAAAAAATCACCTATCCTACTGCCTAAACCAAATTTATGTGAACCTTCTTAAATCCAATCAAAATATAAATCTCAAATTGAACCTCAAATTTAAATCCAAATCTAAATTCTAAATCAAATGATTGAAATCTATAATCAAATCCAAATTCAAAATCCTTCTTAAGCCTTATGATTTTATCTTATGGGCTTAATCTTAGCTAAATTCAAATACACCCAAATTCAATTAATTGTATTAAATATCAATTCAACCCTTCAATCAAACAATCAAATTCTAATTCAAATTGAGCTCTAAATAATTCAAGCCCAAGATCAAACTCAAATCCCAAAATCCTTCTTAAGCCATTTGAGTTGGTGCTATGAACGTGGCCAAATCTTAACCCAATTCAACCCAAATTTGATTAATTTCTTTTTAAATTAATCATATCTTCAATTATATTCACAAATATAAATAAAATCTACACTCAAATCATCAAAACTAAATCAAACTAAATCAAATCCCCTTCTAAGCTCTATGAACCTACCTTCATGAGCTTAGCCAAATTTGCCTTCAAATCACTGCAAACTCAATTGATTTTCTTATAAATCAATTATTCCTTTGACTATCTTTGCAAATATAAGTGAAATCTATATTCAAGTGACCAAAAACAAAACCAAAACCAAAATTAAATTAAAATCCAATCTAAAAACTGGAAAAAAATGGCCAAAATCATTTGTACTCTCAAAAAAGTATAAAGAGTAAAAATACAAAATAACACTAAAAACTCAACCAAGCAACCTCCAAATTATTCTTAATGGATTGTAATGAATATATATCCTCCAAACATGCCAAAGAAATTGAAAACAAATTAGCAAAATGCTCTGTACTCTCATGAGAGTACAGAGAGTACAGATGAAAATATTTCATAAAAATTAACCAAATAGCCAAAAAATTACTTCTAATGGAATGTAATGACCATATTCTCTCTATACAGGCAAAATAATCTGGAAAGATATGAGAAAATGTTTTGTACTCTCATGAGAGTACAAAGAGTACAAATACAAAAATCTCCCAAAAATCATCCAAACTACCTCAAAATTGCTTCCAATGGAATGTAATGAACATAATCTCAACAACTAGGTCAAAGAAACTAGAAAAAATGGCCAAATGGCCAAAATCATCTATACTCTCAGGAGAGTATAGAGAGTACAGATGCAAAATAACACTAAAAAATTAATCAAGCAGCATCCAAATTATTCCTAATGGATTGTAATGAACATATATCCTCTAAACAGGCCAAAGAAATTAGAAAAAAATGCCCACAATTATTTGTACTCTCATGAGAGTATAGAGAGTATAGATGCAAAAAAATCCCTAAAAATCAAGCAATCAGCCTTCAATCTGCTTCTAAAGCCCTGTACTGAGCATATTATATCCAAATAGAGACAAACATATTTTTAAAAAAATGTCAATATGGGTTGTACTCTCCTAAGAGTACAAAGAGTACACATGCAAAATTGAAGTAAACAACCATATATCAACCTACAAACAAATTCTAATGCCATCGACTGAACATACTATCGATAAATAGGCCACATAATTCATCATGAAACAGCACCAAACATCTTACTATGTGATATACTAAACATTTCACAAGGCTGAACAGTTTAAAAATTTGAAAATAACAGCGTGTACCCTTATGATAGTATAGAGAGTACACATGCAAAACATCTCCAAAAACTACTAAAACACTTTCCGTTCATTTAAAGAACTCAAATGTTCCAAATGTTCACCTACTGGATGGTGAGAAGAACAGAGAAAATCCTAAATTCATTAAAGTTTGAGAATTCAGGTGTAAATATCTCATGTAGTAGCCTATAATACCTCAATTTTTGATTTGCTAAATCGCTTAGCGAAGGCTGGACTTGCGTCGATCAAGAGCAGGAGCTGAGTTGAGAAAAATTCCTTCGTCGAAAGAAAGCCCTAAACTGTTCTGTGATGAGGAATGTTGAACGATGCACGTCTCATTTTTCTTCTCCCTCTATTTGAACGAGATGGGCTGGGTCGAGCCAATGTAAGCATAAATAGCGTCGTAAATGTGCCATCCATTTACAGTGCTGTCCTTTCAGTTAAAGCATCGTTAAGCGCTAAAATAGGAAATTAAAATGCTGGACATGCGTCGACCAATGATTGGAGTCCGCACATAAAGATACGTGTGGACTCCGGACGTAATATTTTCTCATGAAGAAAGGGTCTTCGGCTTTTTTGGAAGATAAAATTAGATATGCTCTTTTTTATTATTATTAGGAAAGGACAAAATGCTAGATGGAACGGGGCATGAGGAAATGATGGAATAGAGTATGAAATCCTGAAAATCTAGGATTTTGATGAGTGAATACGAAAATTTCATTTTTATTATCTTTTGTCTCATATAGTATAATGTCAGCTAGATGTTTAAAGCTATTATGGGATTTACATTTTAGTTTAGTGAAGACCCATTTAAAGATGTGTACATACATTTTTATATATGTTAAAGAGGCTTAGTAGTTAATTCATTCCATTGAGTAGCTTTAAGAATATGAGATCTCCACTTATATCTCTTTCTATATATAAGTAGATTTAAGTAATTATGATAGCAACAATTACTTCATCTTATTTTATTATGATAAATAGCATTTTATCAACTTAATCTAGCCATACTTTATAATGCTTGATCAATAATTTTTTATATACATAATAATTTTGAATTAATCAAATCTTATAAAATTTATTTCTCAATCAATTATATATATATATATATATATATATATATATATATATATATATATATATATATATATATATATATATATATATATATATATATATATATTCTTGCAAAATTATCATTTGTATTTTGTCTTAAATCTCATGCCTCCATCTGACACAAACAAATTTTGTGTGTAGCATTTGTGTTAACCAATGTGAAATAAGTGTCTTATCTTAAATATATTTGATCGAATGTCATTTAGTTCAAGTCGACGTCGAATCAAATCAATTTCGGTTCAAAAATATGCACTATTACTTCCAAATGCTCAATATTTGTGCAGACTCGTTCGAATTGAGCACAGATAGTCTCATTTGAAAGATTTTGTATTTTGACGCTAATGACATGATCAATTTCACGAACAAAAATTATTTGAATATTGTTGTAGCCTCCCGACTTTGATATGCACGTAGGCGCGTCGACAACTCTCCTTCTTGATTGGTCAACCATTAGATTATATAAGATGTATATTTCGATAGATTTTGATGATCTGGACATATTGGTGAAATTCATTTTACGATCAAAGATCATTTCAATCAGTTTTGCTAATGATCGAGACATTTCAGCTTCGATTCGCATAGCACCACATTCACAGACCATCAAATTCATAGTGCTGGCTCGATTTAACTTGTGTAACAGGTCAACACGCCCCCCCCCAGCGATAAGTATGATTGCATATAGCGGATAATATTTGTTGTGTCTCATTCTGATGAATTTGATTGATGCTCGATGGCTACTCCTTGAAGGAGGTATATATAGCCTTCTGATAAACCATGGATATGAACTTATATAGCTTGACTTCAATAGCTTATTGAGCTTAATGAAAGTTATCATGAGTTTGATGGTTTGTACTTGAACAAATTTGTTGAGAAGATTGAACTGATTTATCTATTTCAGCTTGTCAGGTAAGGAAGAGTTCCTTCTTTCCTTTAGTCTATGCTTCAACGGACTCACTTAAGGCATCCTTCTTTGTATTTTTGTAGATTGGAGCTTCCCTTTGGCCCTTTATACTCAATAGACCTGATTTGTCTATACTGACTTGTCAGAAAAATAAACACACTTTTGATCCTTATGCTTACAGCTTTAATGGACTGGTTGATGGATTATCCTGAATTATCTCATGGACTTGTCAAGAAATAAGAGCTTATCTTTTGCCCTAGCTGCATGCTTTGATGGATTGATGAAGGTTTGATTTTGATGATTTTATGTTTATATTTTTATTCTTGTCCTGACTTTATGTCTTAGTGGATTTGATAGAGCCAATAACTTATCGATGAGATGACAGTGTCTTCAGTCCTATACTTTGTGCTCTGATTGATTTATAGTTCATGTTTCCTTCTATCCTGGCTTTGCAGCTTATCGAACTTGATGAAAGTGCTATCCTGAATTGTCTCTTGGACTTATCTGGTAACATGAACTCACATTCTGCCCTAGCTTTCTTCTTTGTGGGCTTAGAGATGGATTATGTTGACGATTAAGCTTTCAAGGCTTGCGTTGGGTTTGTGGTTGTAAGTTAATAGTCCAACATTTAGTGCTTTGATGAACTAAATAACTGTAATATCCATTTAACTTAGCCATGTGTTTCACTTGAGCTAGTGATGACTTCTTCTATCCTTTATTTGTTACTTTATATTAGACTTGTTGAAGAAATTCTTTTGGTAAGTGCCTTGTGTTTGATCAGACTGCTTGAAAAGGGATTGAAATATCACCTTGTAGGAAATATGTAGATTGATTTGAGGCACCTCTGAATTGAGAGTTTCCTCAGATTATCTTGGTCCAACAATCGAGTGGAAAGATCTCTTCGATTCTGGTTGCTTGTAGGTGCTAAGCTGGATCTAGTTTGAGATTGAACACCTATCATCATTGGACTGACGAGGAGAGGCTCTTTCACCGCGGCCTTTTCTTGCAGCTTATTGAGTGAGGAGAGCATCAGCAACTCGGCCACTTGTGGGCTTGTTGAGTTTGACCTTTAAAACCTACTCAAGTCTTCGTCTTAAGCTGTGATGGCTTGGCGATTTGGTCATCAGACCAAAAAGCAGGGGCTATTTCACTACGACCTTTTTTTATGGCTTATTGAGTGAGGAGAGCATCAGCAACTCGGCCACTTATGGGCTTGTTGAGTTTGACCTTTAAAACCTACTCAAGTCTTCATCTTAAGCTGTGATGGCTTGGCGATTTGGTCATCAGACCAACAAGCAGAGGATATTTCACTATGACCTTTTTATGGCTTATTAAGTGAGGAGAGAATCAATAACTCGACCATTGGTGGGCTTATTGAGTTCAACATTTAGAACCCATCCATGTCTTAGACTTGAAGATGTAGAGGTTGATGTTTTTCCAACTTAGTTGATTGAAGCTTCTAAAACTAAGAGTTCTTCTAACTTGATTCAGAATTTGACAAATTTGGGGAACAAACTTTTGATATTTAGGGTTGTCTTTTCATGCATAAAGTAGATTCTTTTGTTCATGTAAGACCTGTAACTTGATCATTAAGAAAAAAAGCCTCTTGTCTAACAGGGGGATTGCAGAGTAGTTCAGAAATATATTACAAAGCTTGGTTTCCTTTAATGCAAAAAAGAAATGATATGTTTTTTTCATTATTAATATGTATCTATCTAAGGATCTCAGCTTAAAGTAGGATGTCAGCTTAGATAAATATATAAAAATACCCTCAATCTAACATGGGGCTTTCGCAGTAACTGTTGAGAGAATTTAGAATGTCTTTGATCCTATGCTTTATTCTTCTAGACTTGTTGAAGTGTTACTATTGAGAGTTTGAAATTTGTATCTTTCTCCTATCCTAGCTTTGTACCTTGGTGGATTTAATAGAGTTGATGATTTGTTGGCGAGATAAGAATATCTTTGGTCCTATGTTTGGTGCTGGACGGACTTGTTGATGATTCAATCTAAAAATTGAAATTTGTATTTTTTTTGTCCTAGCTTTGTGCCTTAGTGGACTTGATGGAGTTGAGACTTATTGATTAGATGAGAATATCTTCAGTCCTATGCTTTATGTTTTGACAAATTTGTTAAAGATTTCATCTCGAAGATTCATATCTTGTATTTCTTTCCATCCCGGCTTTGTGCCTTGATAGACAAGATGGAGGAAAATTCTGGATTGTCTTGAAGACTTGTTAGGTGATATGAAATTACCTTCTGCTCTAGCTTTTTATTTTTGTGGGCTTATAGAAGGATGTCTGCCAGTGACTTAGCCCTCAGATCTTGTGTGGGTCAATGGCAAAGTGTCATCAATCCTATGCTTTGTGCATAAAAGGACATATTGATGACATGACTCCCTTAGTTCAGCAATTAGCTTTGTATGAATATTGTGATGACTTCTTCAATCATTTGCTTTCTGCTTGGTTGGACTTACTAAAGAAGAGTTTCCTTCGGTCTTTACTTTCTGCTCTAACTGACTTGTTGAAGGAGTTGACATTTCTCATTTGATATTGATACCAAACTCACCTTAGTGATTTCTCGAGTGAGGATCTTTTTTTGGATTTTGAAAAATGACCTTACGACCATTATGGATGATTTCCCAATCTAGGCCATTTGAACTCACCAAGTTAGAAGGACTTAGAGGTTTCCAGATGCTCTTATCTTTAAACTAATGAAGTAAGAGGATCCCTTATTGTGGCCTTTGTGGCATGTTGAGTAAGCACACCTGTCAGTGACTAAGCCATATTTGGGCATGTTGAGTCTGACCTTATGCACCAACTTGAGTTTTGGACTTGAGCAATTGATAGAGGATTTTATCATTAGGCTAACGAGATGAGGGATCTTTTATTACAACCTTTGTGGCATGTTGAGTAAGCAAACCTATCTGTGACCTGATCATATTTAGGCGTGTTGAGTCTGACCTTATGCACCCACTCAAACCCTAGATTTGATATATGGATGGAAGACGTGTTTCCAACTTTATTTGTGAAGTTTGTAGACTTGAAATTTCTCTTTTGGTCAATAAAACTCTAAAAGATCTGAATTTGAATACATAATTTGAACATGTATATGGGATCTCAACTTTAGGGGCGATGTCAACTCAAATACGAAAGGAGGTCCCTTGTCTTATAAGGGAAAGCCTAACATTTTGCTATAAAATTAAAAAAATGCCCCCTGTTTGACAGGGGGATTTTTTCTTTATTTCGAAAATGCATTCTTGTTTTATGAGAGAATCTTCAAGTGACATTACATGTGTATTTGGCATGAAAACCTTACTAGTGCAAGATTCATTTAAGTATTTATATACTTATCCATAGTGAGTTGTGATATTTTTTGATATATCGACTGTTGATTGGTGGTATCGATCGTTGATCATTCGTGTTAATAAGCTGGTAGGCTCCTCCTTTGTACACCTTCTCTATGACATAAGGACCTTTCTAGTTAACTTCAAATTTACCATCGATCTTGCGATGAGGGATAATTGGCCTTCTCAGCACCAGAACCAATTTACTTTTCTGGAATGTCCGAGGGTGTACTGAACTATTGAATGCTTTGGACATCCTCGCTCGGTAAATTTCTAAACTTTGTTGAGCTTGAATTCTAACTCTGTCAAGTGCATCTAACTCTTCCATTCTTAGATGAGCATTCTCATCTTGAGTAAGATTGAATTGGACAGCTACTCGAAGTGATGGTAACTCAACTTCTAGTGGTAGAATAACTTCAACTCCAAATGTTAGATCATAAGGAGTGGCCTTGGTTGGTGTTTTTTATGTTGTTCTATATGCCCAGAGTGCTTCTATCATTTTAGTGTGTCACTCTCTTTTATTTTTCGTGAGAATCTTTTTGAGCAACTTTACTAAAATTTTATTAAAAGCCTTTGCCAAACCATTGACCCTTGGATTGTAGATTGATGAATACCGTTAATCGATTTTATGCTGATTAGCGAATCTGTATATCTTCACACTCTTGAAAGCTAGGTCGTTGTCCGAAATGATTCATCTTGGCATCCCAAATCTATAGACAATATTATTGGTGAAGAAGTCAATGACTCGATTAGTAGTGACTTTCTTAAACGGAGCAGCTTCAACCCATTTGGAGAAGTAGCCAGTGGTTGCTAAAATGAATTGATATCCAGTTGATGATGGAGGATCGATTGGGCTGGTTATATCTGTTCCCCAACACTCAAATGACCAAGATGCTATTGTCAGATGTAGCAAATTTGGAGGTTGATGAATGATGTTACCATGGACCTGACATTCGTGACACCTTTTGGCATGATCAATATAATCTTTCACTATCGATGGCCAATAATATCCTATTCTCTTGATTTTAATTACCATCTTGGGACCTGACTGATGGGCACCGCAAAGCCTTTCATGAATTTTAGTTATTACTTTGCTAGCTTCATCTAGTCCTAAACATCGTAGGCACATATGTTTGAAATATCAATGATATAACATAATATTCTTTTCTTTATTTGTGAGGCAAATGATTTACCGCTAGGTAACTTCCCTTCTTTAAAATAGTCGATGTATGGTTGCCTCAAGTCATCAAATACTTTTACTATGAAAGTTTCTTGTTGTATTTTTAAAAACTCCTCAGACTTAGAGTTCTCTTAAGTTGATTTCTTTTATTCTTGTAATGGAGTGTGAGGAAGAACCGAAGTTGCTTCCTGCTGGCTTATGCTTCTCAATGAGTGAATATATTGATCATCACATAGTCATATTCATACTCGCCATCTCCTTAGCCAGTTTGGCTAAACAATTTGCTTTGCCATTCTCTGATCGAGAGACTCGAGTCAATGTGATATTTAGAATTTATTTCATCAACTTGAGCACTCATTTGTGATAATAAGCCAACTCAAGCTTGTTGATCTTATAAATGCCCAAGACTTGATTGATGACCAATTGAGAATCTCCAAAGATTTGCAAATGCTTTATATCGATAATGATAGCTTCTTCAAGGCCGACTTCATTATTAGTTTGGGGGGGGGGGGGGGTTTTAATCCATATGAGTGTTTCATTATTCCTCCTTCTAGTGTTGTGAAAATAGGGTCGATGCCATCTCCTATTTTTGGAAGATTTGGAGGTTGAGCAGGCTTGATTGACGATGATCCATCAAAATACATTTCCCATACTTGCAATCTCTCTCTCTCTCATGGATGAGCAAGATTTTCTCATCTGGAAAATCATCATTGAGTGGAGAGTCTGCTATTATGGGATGTGTAGTGAGAAAGTATGCCACAACCCGTCCCTTCATTACTTTTTGAGGGATATATGTAATGTCAAATTGCAAGAGTAGAACTTCCCATCTAGCCAAATGGCCTGTCAATGTTGGTCTTGTCATAAAGAACTTCAATGGATCGATCTTTGAGATGAGTGTTATCTTATGTGATAACATATAATATCGAAACTTCTAGGTAGCAAAGATCAGTGCAAGACAGTGCTTCTCGATCGGAGAGTACTTTGCCTCAACTCTTATAAATCTCCGACCGATATATTACAATGTATTTTCTTTGCTTTCTTCATTATGCTATGCAAATAATGCTCTGAGAGATTCTTCTAGTGCAACTATATATAAAATGAGAGGCTTTCCTGGGATTGACATTACAAGAATTGGTGGGTTCAATAGATATTTCTTGATGCTATCGAAGGCTTCTTGATCCCATTTGAGTGGAGCATTCTTCTTCATTAATTTTGCAAAGTGTTGGCATCTACCCGATATATTTGATATAAAATGCTGAATAAATGCGAGTCATCCTTGTAATGAGTGGAGTTGACGTAAGCTCTTCGGCAGTGGCATCTCAATAATTGCTTTAATTTTTGCAGGATCAATCTTAATTCCTCTATGACGTACAATATAGCCAAGGAATTTTCTAGATGAGACTCCAAATGCACATTTGAGGGGAATGATCTTAAGATTGTATTTTCTTATTCTCTCTAATATAATCCTTAGATGATCAAGATGATTTTTGCTATCTATACTTATAATGACGAGATCATAGATATAGCTTTTTACCTTCTGATGAATCAACTCATCAAAAATATGAGTCATAGCCCTCTGGTATGTAGCTCGAGCATTCTTCAATTTGAAGGGCATGACTATATAACAATATATACCAATTGACATCTTAAATGATGTGTACTTTTCATCTTCAAGAGTCATCTTGATTTGATTGTAACCTGATGATTCATCCATGAATGAGAACATATCATAATTGGAAGTATTATCCACTAGTAATTCTAATATTGGAAGTGAAAAGTCATCCTTTGGGCATGCTTTTCTTAGATCTCGAAAGTCAATGTAGATACGTATTTGACCAATTTTCTTTTTCACTGGTATAATGTTGGCTATCTAGTCTGTATACTTCTCTTCTCGGATGAACCTTACTTCAATGAGCTTTTTAATTTCTGTAACTACCTGTTCTTCAATCTCTAATCTCATTCACCTAGGAGCTTATTTAATAGGTGTTACATCTGGCTTAATAGCTAATATGTGAACTATCACATCAGGGGATAAGCCTGACATTTCAAAATATGTTCAGGCAAAATAGTCTTTAAATTCATATAACAGGGCTTTTATTTCTTCAATGTTTTCATCAGGTAGAAGAGCACTTGGTCGGGGATCATCTTTTGTTCCCAAGTTGATTTCTTTCAGCTCATCCATGGTAGCTCCTTGTCCATCATCTTCGAGTTCATCGGGTGCTAGCTTGGCTTTTACCTCCCCCTCATTTGTGAGATTAACTTCATAAAAGTTATCTTCTTTTTTAGTCTTAGTCTTAATCTCTTCTTCTATTACCACATAATAGGTTCTTCTTTGATGATATTTACACCGAATGAATCCATGACCTTTAGCGGTGTAGTTATCCTTTTTTCACAAGGCTTGTGGGCTCTTTACACTCCAAAGAGCATCAAAGAGGTAAGCTCGCCACTTGTCCATTCTGACATCAACCCCCAATTTATGCATCATTCTTCAAATCATTAAAGGATAATATTTTGGCATTCTTGTGGGAATTATATCATTAGATTCATCAAATTGCATAAGCCAATCATAATCTTGATTATAACACTCCTCAGACTTATAAAATGAGGTTTCGGGTCTATCACTCCTAGGTAGAGGAGGTACATAAAAGGTCTTCAACTCCTTAATAATGTGAACTTCTTGTGGAGTAATTTCTTTAAGGTATTGAGAAGGGACTGGTGTGATCACAAGTGAATCTTCTAATATCAATAGATTCATCACCCTTATTAAAGAGGCACATTGAGCCTCACCTTTATAGGTGGATTCAAACTCATAATCTAAATCAGAATATTCTACTTTCTCCTTTACCTTCCTAGAAGATTCACAGGTCTGCTTGGGCTTGATAGGAGTTTTATCATCTTCTTATGTATCACTACCCAAGTGAGGAACTTGCTTCTTTAGCTTGGATGATATTTCAGATGTTTTAGGAGGAACTGACATCACCTTCTTTCTTTCTTTTTATTTCATATCTTCTTTCTCTTCATTTAACAATTTTGTAGCTTTTAAGGTTGATGACATTGACTGTTGAGACTTAGGATCCTTTTGGAGGAAGTATTTGACATCTTCATAGATCATGGATAACAAACAGTTGTAGATTTTCAAGGAGCCTGTGCTCTTCTCCATCTTTCAGATACCATGGATTGATGCAAAGTGGATGGAATCATTCCATACTCGTGGAGCCAAGGATGACCCAACAGTGCTCTGAATGAGGTGTCAGTGTCTATCACATGGAACTTAGCATTCGTATAAAGTTCACTAAATCTAAGTGGAAGTCTTGTCCTTTTCATTAAAGCCATGGATTATTAGCTTATCTCGGCCGAGATGTTGAATGTCGAGAGATAATCCTCTTAATGCTTGTAGACTCATGAGATTGAATAATGAGCATGGGTCGATTAGAATTCTATTTATTATAATAACATCGCTCTTCACAGAGACATACAATGGGCGGTTGTGTTCAGATGTCCTAAGCATGAGGTCTTCTTCAAAAAATGTGATCATTGAAAGATCTTGAGATTGTAGAACTTCAATCATACATCATTCTGCAAAATATGCTTCATATTTGTCTGGATCCTTAAAAGCCTGAATCAAGGTCTTGTGGAGATCCTTTGACATCAATAGGGCCTCATACACACTCAATTATGCTGAGATCTTCCTCAAGTGTGATATAATGTTGTAATTAATTTCTTTATCGATGTCAGACTTGTTACTTGGCTGTTCAAGAATGATGTTTTCATGGGCTTGAATATTTCTATCTTTGTCTTTGTTTAGTGGGCCTTTCCTTAGTGGCGGCTACAATATCTTTCCACTTCTTAGTTGCACTTGAGTTGCTCTATCTGGCTCAGACTCTTCTGAAGAAGTATCACCTTCACAATCACCATTTATCCCTGAAGCTTTTGAATCACTGCCCAATTTTATATGCTCCATGTGAGATTTAATTAAAGATTCTGAATCATCCCAATCAGGGAATCATAGATCTTCTTTTGATCCATCATATGCTTGTCTCGCCATTAGACAGGCTTCGAAGATTATACTTTTGAGAATTTTTCTTCTTGATGGGATAAATTTCTTGAATTTATCCGTACATGTTATATTTAATGAAACTGTCTGATTCCCTCTATCACCTGAACAAGGGCTTCATAGAGAGGCATTTGACGTCATCGAGATAAGCTGACATGTCTCTCTACACAATAGTTCTTCAATGTCATCTTCTTCTCTACTTATCTCAGTGATTTGAAGTCCCAACATAAAGTCAATAAACTTGATAGGTTGCCTTACTAGTTGCTAATATTCTTCCAGATTATTAAAATTTTTTTTATGTTGTATTCTTCTTCTTAATTTTTTTTTTATTTTTCTTATTTCTTAGATGCACTTGGTTCACCTTGAATAGGTTGTTTCTCACGCTGCAATATGCTAGCCTTCTTGGAGTATCTTTGGGGGTTAAAGTGTTTACTTTTAGTATATCTTTTAGTCCAAGTACTAGTTCAAATGGTGACTTCCACTTGACATAAGGGACACATTCTAGTTGCTTTAGCATTTTCAATGTTTTCTTTGAAACTGTAGTCTCCCATTCATTCAATTGACTTTTCTTTTACTTTATCTTTCTATGGGGGAATGGGAGAGAACGTAACCACCTTTGTAGATTCTTTCTTTAGGTGAATAGAGAAACTGTTGTATAGTGTAAATTCACCTCTCCTGTATTTTCTTTCTAGCCAGTCTTTGAATACATAACAATCCTCGATTGGGTGGCTAACCACTCGATGATATGGGCAGTAATGTGGATTATGAGCTTGATTTGATTCTTCTGGCCTCCTGCATTATGGTAATTCCACTTTAGCTTTGAGTGTCTGACGGAATAATTTAGCCACACTTTCTCTCTTAAAAGAGTATTATTTGCTCATCTTTTCTTTGAGAGATGGATGTATATGTTCGATCTCCCATTGATTGCCTAGGGCACTCTCCACCGCTTGAGAAGTTTTGAGGCTTACCGTTGCCTCCTAAGACAAGTTTTGGCTGAGGGTTTACTAGTTGTTTGACTCTTTCTTCAATCTAAATGGGTTGTTTTTCTTTATCAACATTGTAAACTACCCATTTTCCTTTGCATGAGTTATAAGAAGTTGAGTGTGATTCACTCCTCCTTAATTCTAAAGGCTTACTCCTTTTTGTTTTGTCTGAATAATTTTTAGACTTTGAAAAATTCAGCTTCTCAAACTTGGCTACTCGATTGAGCAGCTCCTGAAAGGTAGTGATAGAAGCCATGCACAGATATGGTGCCATCTTATCATCAATATTTCCCATCAACAACTAGATCTCATGCTCTTCCTTTAGTTATTATTCACACCTCATGCTCATATTATGCCAACGTGTAATATATTTAGTTACTGACTCATCCTTTCTTCTCTTCTTTAAGGCGAGGTCAGTAATAGTAGTCTTTTAGACTGCGCTGGTGAATCACTTGACAAATATAGTCTCTAACTTGATAAAAGTCTTGACCGAGTTATTTGGCAATTCAGCATACCATTCAAAAGTAGTTGATGTTAGACTGCTGACAAACTGACGAAATAATAATGCATCATTTCCTCTGGTATTGCCACACATCGCTTTAAACTATGCTAGGTGTTGTTTGGGATTACCATTGCCATCAAAGTATTAAATTTTGGCGTCAAATAACCTTTGGGGTATGGCACCTGGTCGTACTCGATGGACCTTTATGTGATATTTCGGGGTGTAGCGATGACATCTTTGATCTTCTCATTCAAAATAGTCTCCAATTGAGCGGTGGTCACATGTTCGTATGTGCTCCTGAAGTTTGAGGTGCTGGTTTAGTAGATGGGTTTATAGGTATTGCATTAACGACATGGAGATTAGTAGTTGGAACGGGAGCTAGTGCTGGTGCCACCGCAACATTCCTTTGCATCATTTGCAACATCAAATTTATTTTTGCCATCATTTCATTCATCTTTGTGTTAAGCTATGAAATCTTATTATCTTTTGCCCTCATCTGGCGTTGCATATGCCTTCGTGCTTGGGCTATTGTGGTTGTGTCAGCATATGCAGGTGTTTACCTCATTTTTAGAATGAGCCCTCAACCCCTCCATCTTAGACATAGGACTTCTCTTAGATTTTAAGAGTTCCGTAGTCTTAAGACACATCTAGTGATTAGGTGGACACTTAACCTAGCCCTTAGAGTTCATGCTTATGTTCTCCTCATTCCACTCAATCCTTCCATTAATATTCTCTAAACCTAAATCAATTCAAACTTGATTGATTTCCTCCAAACTCAAATCAATTCCACATGATTGAAACCCATGATTGAAACTAATGATTGAAGCTTATGACTGAAATTCCAAGTTCAAAATCTTTCCTAAGTCCTTTGATTCCCTCTTATGAACTTAGCTCAAATCAAGTATAAATCAATTCCAATTTAAGAAATTTTCTCACAACCTATTTATATTTCTCATTTATATTCACATATATAAATGAAATATAAATTTAAATCAATCAAACCAAATTCCAAAATCAAATCCAAATTCTAAAAATCGTTCCTTAAGTCCTTTGATCCCCTCTCATGGACTTAGCTCAAATCAAGTTCAAATCACTTCAAATTCATTTCATAACCATTTATATTTACATTTATATTCACATATATAAATGAAATATAAATCAAACCAAAACTCCAAAAGCAAACTAAAATTCATTCAAAATTCAACCTAAGCCTTTCAAGTCAAAATCTTGAACTTAGTCAAATCAATTTCAAATCAAGCCAAACTCTTGATTTTTCTTCATGATTCAATCAATTCTTCAATCATGAATCCAAATATAAATACAAACTCCAATCACTTAAAAAAAACTCAATTCAAAAATCAAACCCAATGCAAACTCATGTTCACCCTTTGAACTTGAAATTATCAAACGAGTCAAAACCTATTTGACTTCAAACCACATGCAAATAGATTTATATTTCAACCATAAGTCCATATGTGAGTTCAATAAGACTCAAATCAAGCTTTAACCAAGCCATTTAACCCACTTAGGCTCACTTGACCCAAAGTGACCTAAAATACCCTTATGAGCTAAATTTTAATCCTAACCAAATTGGATCGAACTAAGCCCATCTAAGTCTCTCATCATGATCAACAATCATCATGAGATGATTAATCACTCAAATTGGGTCAAACCAAGTCAAACCTAAGGGTTGACCAAGTCAACACTTAGCCAAAATGAAACCCAACATAGCCAAAACCCACCATAGGCCAAATTGATTGAAACCATTGATCAAGACCAATTCATGACCAATGTTTAAACTTGACCAAGTCAACATTTAAGTCAAGTCAAGGCAAAAGTCTAAAGCCAAATTGATTGAAACCAATGGGTCAAGTTCATTCCAAAATGATTGTTGAACTTGACCAAAGCCTCAATTGGCCAACTAGACCCAACCTAGCCCAATTGACCATGAACCCAAGTTGACCTAAAAGGTCAAATTGAGCCAAACTCAAATATAAACCAAATTGATTGGAAATAAAGATACCAATCCATTTCATATGACCAACCGAACATGAACCAACCCATGACCTAACTCAAATAGGTCAAATGGGTCAATTTGGTCAATTTGACCCATTTGACCTAAATGAACTCAATTGAACAAAAACCAAATATAAACCAAATTGAATTAAACCAAAGCAACCAAAATATTTCAAATGGTCATATGAACTTGATCCAGCCCTTGGTTTGACCCAATTTGACCAATTGGTCAACTTGACCCAAGTTTACCCATTTTGACCTAAATGGGTCAACATGAGCCAAATCACATCAAACCAACTCCAGATTCAATGAAACTTGGCCTAACCTATTTTTCAAACATAACAAACATATTGAAATTGAAACCCAAGCCAAATGACCATTTTTACCCCTATGTAAAAGGGAAAATTTTGGCCAAATTCACTTGGAATTTGGTCAAATCCTCTCCATAACCACTTGACACCCTCCTAGTGGACCAAGTGGACACTATTGAGTGTGGTGCACCTAACCCAATGGGTTTGGGTTAGTCCAACCTAGCATAAGGTCAAAATTGACCACTTGCTTGAACATGGCCACATGGGAATCATTCCTCCACTTGATTTAAGCACATGGGAGCTCCACTACTCCACTCCTTAGGCCAAATTGAATGCAAGGACACCTCTAAGAGCCTAACAAAACCCATTCAAGGAGCTCAATTAGGTCAAAATGATAAGAAAAGGCTCGGTCATTTGATTTCTCTAAGGGGAGATATACTCCCCTTAATTTCACTTGAATCTCATTCTACCCTATTCAATTGAAGCATAGGAGCTCAGAGAAATCCATTGCTAGTGTTCCCAAGATTCCTAGAGTGAGTTAGAATTCTCCTTCTCGGTAAAATAGGAGCTCCACTTGAAATCTAACTTGCTCCATACTCAATCGCAATCCAATTCACTTTACAAGCTCCATCAGGGAGCTCAATCGAACTCACCAAAGCTCCAAATGCAAGGAAGGTGCTACTTCAACTAAGATCGAGCTCAAGTGAAGGTGGAGTTGGCCTTTAGAAGGTTCTACCCAATCTCAACACCTCAAAACTTCAGCAAAGCTTCGTCTCCACTAGACAAAGCTTCTCAAAAGGGAATCGAGCACCGGTGATCACCTCTGGTGAGGTAAGCCATTAAATCAAGCTCAATTTAGCCATTTTTTGGGGCTTTGTGGAAGAAAGTATCACCCCATGAGATTCTAGCTGTTAGATGTGATCCCCTTTGCATGTTGATGGCGTGGGTTGAGTTTAGATCCAATCCAAGCTCAATCGAGGAAAGATATTCCCTTAGAAGATGGACGGTGGCCATCTCCCATAGGGAAGATCAGAGACAGATCAGGGGCTATCCATCCGCGCATTTTGGATGGATGCCATGGATTATCCCTTTATGGATTTATCAAATCCAATGATGGACGATGAGAGAAAGTGTGTAGATCGACTATGATGTGATAACTTAAATAGCGAATACCATCACACCACGTGGAAAGTGTGCGTCACGTTAGTCTCCACATGGTGCCGATGAGATTAACTATATAATTAGGCTAATTAATTGCTTAATTAAAAAAGGAAACTTCAAAAATGCATATCTAAGTGTAGAAAAATCAGCAAAATGTGAAATAAATTGCATATGAAAGACAATTGAATCTAGAATATTGTAAATTGATTTTGATGGATTTTGAGTTGTATTATTTTCTAGATTTGGGTTTTATTGGAAATTTTATTTTGCTAATTACTCTCTAATTACCCCACTTATTTATTCCAAACTTCTTGTGTATGATAAGTGGGATGACTTCTGCCTCTCCTAATTTTCTTGGGATTTATTGATGGTTTAATTAGAGGAATTACTAGACTAATTTCTATTTACCCTCTTAATGTAAATAGGTTTAATTAAGTGTGTAATTAGTGGTTTAAACTCGTGGTTGAGTTAATTAAGGTTTGTTTAAATGAATAGGAGGTTTAGAGAGTAATTTTGGGATATTTTACTTAAGCTATTCCTTAAACCCCCTCTTTCTTCCTTAATCCAAAATTAATTAGGGATTAATCCACTAATTACCTACATAATTAATTTGATAGAATTCTAAAACATTCCAGAGCTTAACTAATCCATCTTGGGTAGATGCTTAGGTGTTCAATAACCTAAGTACATTAAGAAAATCAAAATCTCACTCATATGTGTGAGAGGGGTTATGGAATTACTTAACTTAAACCCCTTAGCTTAATTAATCATTAATCATGAGCCAAATGCATTAGACCCTTTTCATCTTAGGTGAATTGCTGATTTAAATTCCTTGTGGGATTTTATGTCATCTCATTGGCTCATAATTATTTGATTAAGTATGCTAAGGTGGTATAGGTAAGGGATAATTAACACACTTAATTCATACCTTAACCTAAATAAAACATAAAAAATACCTAATGATCCTAAGAACAAACTAAATTAACACACCCATGGGGGAAATGGGTTAAGACCACCAAAAATTCTTTCACATTTCCTAAATCAAACATAAAGTAAATTCAAAACAAAAATCACATTAAACAAACTTTGATTCACTTTGAACTTTCTTATTTCATAGGATTATCTTTAGGAATTAATTAGGGTGAATGAATTTACATTGCTTTCATCACTTTATTTCTTTCCTACCATGATAAATGTGTATGTCATATGAAATTCATGCATTCATGCCTTCTTAAAAACAAATTGAAAAATGAAATGTTTTCTTTATGTCAAATTGCATGTTTTGGCTAAAGTAAAAAATATGAATGGATATTATCACTACTAAATCCAAAACTATTTTCAAAATCTATAAATCAAATATAAAAAACTGAAAGTGTGTTACTTATAATTATTTATAAGCCTGCATGTGGATATAAATATGAAGGTGTGCATAGTATGGCTTTCCTTCTCCTCTCTTTTAGCATAGTTTTGAATAGGATTTGGCAAAGTGTATAGTTCATTTGAAAAGAACACAACACTTGCCTAACCCCCTTTCTATTCATTCCAATGCTATTACTTAAGAAGGACATCCATACTTGTACATATAAATTGCATAAATAAAACAAACAAACAAATACCAACTTCTTTCTTTTTTCCATTCATTTCTTTTGAACATGTGTTTGTATTTAAGGAAAGTCATATATTAGTCTGGATAATCCAGGGGTTGCGAGGATTTAAGTAGCCCTAAATAGGTCTTATACCTTACACCCTTTGTGCTAATAATGGTGTCGTATTCACTTATGCCTTTCATACGCATACATGTGCATGTGGATAATGGATAAAAGAAACCCCTCTTTTCTACTTAAGGAAAATCATGCATCATAAAGCATTCCAATTTTCTTAAGTAACATTTCTTAGCATTCATCATAAAATGTACTAAAAATTTCCTTTTGTATGCATAGATATGCTTAGGATTCATTCATATGCATGTTGTACATGTTGAGAAAGAAATGAAGTGATGTGTGTTTTCTGATATTAATTCACTTTACTAAATCTTAAAATGCCTTTCTTTTTGAATAGGTTTGTTTAGAGAAAATCTAAACTTAGGATTAATTAAAATACATAATAAAGCATTCACTAAGCAAAATCGAACATGAATCCACTTTAGAAATTACTTAGTGCAGGGAAGGAAAGAGAAGTTCCCTTCTCTTTTCCCTCTCTTTACAACCTTTAGTAATTAAGTAGGTTCATTTAAACCAAACAAAAATCCTCAAATAAAATTAACCCAAAATAACTAAACAATTTAAATGAAACCACCCTCTAAGTTGAACATTCTCATACTTAGGAAATCTAAACCTTAAAACCTAGCTAAGCATACCACACAAATCTTAAATAGCACACACATTAGGCTAAGTCACCACTTGTAGCTTTAGGATAGGGTGGTACATGGCTTAATGTTTGCTTTTATTTTGTGATATATTATTTCTAGTCTAGATGTTAGGGTGTATGTGAGTAAAATGAATGGTAGGATGATTTAGTCTAATCATTATATTTTGTAGGGGATTGCGCTTAAGAAGAATCGTAATAAAAATATATCTACTTTTACTGTGCAGGTACTTATACCCCTAAGCATAATCCAATAGGCCAGGTGGACTTGGTTACCCATGTGTTGGGTGCTAAGTCCAATATACATGCTTGAGATTTATATGATTTGTTTAGTTAATCTCTTTTTTACATGTGTTAGTTAGATTTACTTTTTCTTTTCAGGTAATTTTGCAATTAGGATTTTGGAATGAATGTTATGGAGAATTAGGATAAACATTGGTCATAAATCTCATCTTATGTACCATGTGAAGCCTTTGAAGCATCCACATTCCAACTATCCAAAAGAAGGAACCAAAGAAGAAAGAAGAAAAGAAGAATGATGAAATGAAGAATGAAGACTCCCATAACATGAATTTCCTTGCTTGATTGTAATTAATTCATTTGTAATCCAGGTTGTATAAGGGTAGAGCTCAGCTACCCAATTTGTTTTCGAGTTTGTACGGTGGTGCCAGACCACAAATGATCTTTTATTCTTTCATGATAGCTTTATAAAATATTTGATATTTTGTTTAGCTCATGCATTAATATGACATATTTTTCTAGTTTCTTCCTTTCTTGATGTATGGCCTGGATGGCGATTAAGCTCTTAGAAAAAAATAAATCTTCTACCAGATTAAATAACTCAAAAATAAAAATAAAGAACTCATAACCCCTAAAATCAAGATAAAGATCAAGATAGCAACCCTTTAGCTGGATGAATATTTCTTTTCAAACATCATGCATAAAAGCATATTATTTCACCCTTGACTGGAGGGCTTCCACATTTGCCAGAGAACTTGGCTTGACCTGTGAGAGCTATGGTGGTAACACACCTCCCCCGTTCTCGCTGATTTTGGCCATAATCTTATTTCTCATGCATTAGACATATGAATCCTATAAGCCTGAGTTAAATGATTGTCCAAAAATAAAAATAAAATGTATTGTGATTTGCATTAGATCTAGGTCATTTTTCATGCCCTTACATGATCTAATTTCTTAGGGAGTGAGTTTAAGGACTTAGTCTCCTTCTAAAATAAATAATGGCCTAGCTATCTTGCATAAAGTATATGACTTGGCTATATGAATTTAAAATTATAGGAGGAGTTAGTTGAAGACCACCCCTAGGCGATTGTAAGTCCAAATAGTCGGGTGGTTTACCCTCTCTTATGGAGGTAAACCAAATACACATTTTTTCCTTAGATTTAGGTCATGCTTTTTGCCCTCACGAAAGCTTCCTATATTTAGGTTTAGAGGTTGTTACTTCCCTTTGCGGGCTACGAGCATAAATCCTCACCTCTTAGGCATTTCCATGATCTTGTATCATGGAATTGTAAGCCTTAGCATTCTAATGAAAATTCAACTCAAACAAACTAATTCAATTTCAAAAAGGTAAACCCCAATCATAGGGGTAGTTTGGGATGCTTACTAGGCTTCTTAATATCTTAAGCATCTCCTCCTTATTTTAATTTGGCTTCGATAAGAACTCCTTCCTCTTAATCGATCCCACTTGACTTTCTAAAAATAAACTAATCGATTGATTGTCCTACCCTATTGAAATCTTTAAAATAATGATCACTTACCTTAATCGAGAGTATTCCTATGGAATCCCTTTCATTATGATGTAATTAACTATGGGGGCTTGCCTTTGTAGGGAACTTAACGAACCTGATTTAAAATAAATCCTACTTTACTTTTCTATGTAAAGTAGGAGAAGAATCTCTGATACATATGCAGACCCATTGTCCTTAGGAGTCCTTATTGAGGTGATTAGGTCCATTGTAGGGTGATAACTTCTATCTTTCGAGATAGTATATCTTTACTCAATGTCATACCATATCACCCTAATAAAAACATCTGCGGATCCACGTGTGTCCAAAAATGCTAAAGAGTATATTTCTATCTTCATTTTATCCACATAGATTGAAGATGGAAGTATGCTCTTAGAAAATGAATTTGAAAATTTTCATCACAGCAGGATTCTCCTCCCTTTCTGATTCTTTTCTTTTCTCATCATCTGAGGAAGGACTTAAAGGCTCTTCTTATTCCTATATTTTAGGAGGAGTGGAGGGTAAGATGGTATGCCGATGTTGATTATAGAAGTAAGTACCAGGTTGATAATCATCTTGACCTACCATGTAGACCACTTCTATTCTCATGGTCTCGTCATCGTCATCATCGTGTTCACCTTCTTCTTGTAGCCTCACTTCTGAGCATCATCTCCAACGGATCTCAGGCTCAGGTTGTGACATGAACATTTCTTCAATTGGAGGGCTTCAATCAAAGTTGACTATCTCTTGAGGAGATAGAGCTACTTAATGATGGGATTCCCTAGAGGATTCTCTAGGGTGTTGACCATCCATTGGCTCATTAACAATAATCTTCTTTTTTGGGACCCATTCCTGTCAGATTCTATCACTTGCGGATCTCCAGAAATACAACCTAGATGTTATGCCTTTATTACTTTTCATAATTGCTTTTCTTCAGGCTTTGGTCTCCAGATTTATTTTCCCTTATGCCGGGACCTGTCGATGGCGGATTCCTAGACACGTAGTCCAAGTGTCATGCCTCGATGCTCACCATGCAAGGGCTGCTTATAACGTTCTTTAGTGTTTATTAGTACTGAAGATAGATTTCCCATTGAAGCTTTCTTAGCTTCTCTAATGACTGGCCCCTGATATTTCTTCTTCATAAGGCCATTTTCTTTAGCAACCTTTAACACTCTGTGCAGTCTAGAAGATAGAGTCTCATGCTGCTTCTTTTGAGGGGTTAGAACTTATCGTTGCTGATTCCAAAGAGAATGTTTTATTTTGCCAGTGGAGCTATTCCTCTTGACCCACTGCAAATTTTGAAATTTATTGCAGGTAGAAACATTCTCTTCTAGCTATAATGCTAGCTGTGAGATTGGTGGTTCAGGCAATAGTTGTCGAGCTCGTAGCTCAGCATTCATTCTTCTTCGTTGTCTTCTATTTAGCTTACCTCCAGATGAGGAAGCCTCAGCATCATGCCTTCAAAGTGCAAATGACTCAGCTGGTAAGGAGGTAACATTTATTGGAGCCAATAAAATTTTATGGCCAATAATAGTCCTTTTTATTAGTGGGGATTCTAGATGTCCCAGTCTTTCAAACATAGAGGCCCTCTTCCTTGGTGCTTCAGTAACAACAATTTTAATTAGCCTTCTTTGTTACACCGACAGAGGTGCACATCGTGCAATCATTTCAGCTGGTTGAAGCATACTATACACTACGTGTTTAGTGATTTAATACTTAATCAAAATTCTCCATAATGAGAGGTATTAACTATAGGTGCTTAACCTAGAACCAGATCTAATAAATCTATGGGCTCTGAAAATTCTCCACCGACCACTTGATGAAGAGAGTATATTAAATGTCGGTCAAACTTTTGAAGATAAATGGACTAGTAGACAAGACACTACCCAGAGATTTTGCCCTCATTTTGTGAGAACTTTAGATCTGGTTCTAGGTTTCCTATAAGCACAAGTACCTATAGTTAATTACCCTCTCTCCGAGATTAAAATTTTTCGATTAAGCTAACGTGGCAATATAAGCGAGTATGTGAAGTTTTAGAATTTATGAAATTCATCATCCTTTAACTTGAAGTGGATGGATGGGGGAACGATGACACACTCGATCAAGATCCCATGGTTCCGACATCCTGTGCTATCACGGTCCCTACTTAGTCAGAGGAGGTAGTCGACCCAACTTGACAGAAGGATCCTTGTCAGCAGCCATGGGTTACGTCGTCCAAGAAATTCTTGTAGACCTGGGGTGGTGTTTGTCTAAGGAGATATGTTTAAGCACACCTTAGCTGAGAAAGGGCCTTTTGCCTTATCAAATGCACTTTATAATTCACAACTCAAGGTATGGAGCCATTGGGGAGCATACGGGCTGCAGTCATGACCGTAATATAATGGTGTCATTTGGCGACAACCACCCGATTATATGACTCTAGTCATAACTGCATCATATGTAGGGCCTACTGGCCAAGCCAAGTAGTTAGAGGACACAGATCATGTCCTTATTGGTATGAGATTAATTGAGAGTGAGTATATAAATATACTTGACTTGAAATTGGCTCCTTTGTGAGTTAGAGTTTTCTTAATTTGTCATCTTAGATAAACAGTTATGGAAGGTGGATTAATTGAATTTTACTTTTAAATCTTTTAACTTGATGATTTTTATTTAATCATTTTGATCTTACTAATTCATCAGATTTCTCATTTGGATTGATATTTAACTTATATTGATTTGATTTGAAATATCAAATATATTTGGATGATAGTATATCCCCTCCGGTTAAAATCTCCATTCAACACAACCATCAGCAGGATATTAATAATTTGAGCATTCATACTATATTTGATAATTTTATTTTGAGATTGAACCCCTCCGATCAAAATTTACAATCAACACAATCATCATTGGGGTTAAATCAAATTCTCTTCTTAATGATTGCTTTATAGTGTGTATGTTATTCATCTTATTATATTGCTAACACACTTTTATTTGATAGGTTTGCATGCAAACTCATTTCGCAATGCACAATTAATGCGATATCCCATCAAGATGCGCACGCATATTTGATCTTTGATCTTTTCAAATTAACTACACACATCAATATAATATATTTAAATGCATAGTTGTCTCAATATATGTAATAAATTTAGTCTCTTTACACGCATTTCAACATGATGAATTCAATTTTCTTTTTGTTTTAAGTATGAATGAAAGACCTTGAAAGAGCGTGTAGGGTTTATCATTCTTGCTCATTTGTATGAGCTTTAAGTGTGGTGGCGTTTTGTCTTTACATATTCATCTTCTAGCATTATAGATCCTCTGTAAAGATTCATTTTCTCCTTATAAATAGAGGGAGATGATAGTTCATTTTCACTAGGTGTCATTATTCGGGTCGGGTTGGTCGACCCACCCGACCCGAATATAGTTGACCCGAACCCGACCCGGTTTTGGAAACGGGTCAAAAACTTCAACCCGAACCCGACCCGATTTCAACTCGATTGACCCGAACCGAACCGATTTGAGTCAATTTTCGATGATTCGATTTTGGTCGATTTGAAATTAATTTCGTCAATTCCGAAGGGTCAATTTGGTTGGAGGGTCAACAACCCAAAACTCAATTTCTTGAACCCGACTTTGGTCAACCCAAACCCGAATTTTTCGAGTCGGGTTCGTGTCGAATTATCGAGTCGGGTCAATTTTTGACACCCCTAATTTTCACCATCCCTCTTACTTACCGTTGGCCTCTTAATTAAGTGTTTTGAAAGTTTAGGAAAACTCATTCAAGTGTTTGCTAACAGGTCTGTTCATTCCTTTCTTTCTTTTCTTCTTTTTCTTCTTCTTTTTTTTATTCACCTTTTTCTTGTAAGGATTTTTATTTGCATTTGACTTTAGTTAGCATCTTCATTATAATGTTTAATCACCATTTAATTTATTTTTAATTTCATTTAGGCCACTTAATCACTTAAGATATTATTTAATTTTGTCTCCAATAAGTCTAAATTTTTTGCAAAAATTTTGGTAGCACCTCTTCTAGTCGGGGGAGTTCTACCAAAAGTAAGCCTACCCACCCGTCTAAAAAGATGTGCATAAGTGGTATTTTGCAACACCGGCTGTAGATCTTCCAACCTACCCGTCTAAAAAGATGGGCATAGGCTCTTCGCATTATGCATAATATCAAATATAATAATTTTGCACATTCTTATGCATTTCATTCTATACATTTGCAAGTGAGCTGGCTAAGAAAATAATAAAATTATGCGTAGAATTATATCATATATATTATTTATGATTTTTTTGTTTTGTTTTTGTAAATCAGAGAAAGAGAGAATGTAGTTTTTTTTCTTTTTTTTTTGTTTTCCTATAGCTCACGACAAGAGAGAGAGAGAGAGTGTGTGTGTTTTGGGTAGGCTGCACAGAGAAGAGAAGGAGAGATTTTCTTTTTTCTTTTTTTTTTACAGCTCACGGCAAGAGAGAGAGAGAGAGAGAGTTGGCTGGGAGGGAGAGTAAAGAAATGATTTTTTTTACCCCTCTATTTAGAGAGACGGAGACAGCGAGTGAGTGAGGTTGGCTGGCGGAATGTTCGTCGGAGAGAGCGATCGTCTGCAGCGATCTTGGGTAGCTGTGGCTCAGATGAACGTGAACTGCAACGAGTATGTTGGCTCGCGTGAGGTTGGCTGGCGAGATGTTCTGGACGAGAGTTTGCATGGAAGTTGACGTTGGTTGGCGGTTTGGAAAAAGGAAGAAGGAACCAGAGTCGGTGAGGTGGAGGTAGAGTTGTTGGGAAGAAAGAAAAGCATAAAATAACTCTTTTTTTGTTTTTTGTTTTTGGTGAACCTGAGAGATGATAGAGAGAGGAGAGTTTCTTTTTTTTTTTTTTGGTAGATAACTGAAATGGAGTGAAGATATTGGTGTGAGTTGGGAAGAACAATGTAGCATTTTTAGTGAGAATTATAGCAGCTCACCGGAAGTGGAGAGGGAGAGATGGCTGTGGGAGCTGCGATGTGTAGAGAGTGTGAAGTTAGGCGGGAGATCTGAGGAGCGGAGCAGCCGGGTTGCTGGTTTTGAGCTGCGAGGTGAAGCTCGAGAGCAATGCAGACGGAAATCGGGGAAGAAAAATAAAATCTAAAAAATCTGCTAGAATCCTTGTTTCAAGAGTGTTGGGTGGCTTTTGAGTTGATTTGTTTTTTTTTTTGTTTTTTGGAAAAGGTTAAGAGCTTAGCTCAGTTCATTCCAAGTATAAGAGAAACGGTTACAAAGGGAACATAAAACAAATTAACTGTAATTGAAAAAAGAAATCAGCAAAATCAAAACCCTCCTGGACTCAGAAGAGAGCAGGTCGGCACTGCACGACCCAAACATCCCTAAACATCAACAATTAACCCAGAAAACAAAAGGTTCAGCAACGGTAACCATTTCTGCCATCCTGTCGTCCATATAGTGAAGACAAAGCCCATATCCTGCGAAACCACCTAAATAGAAAGACGAGGTTGCAGAGAGGTCGCCAGGAAGAGAACCAACTGGGAAAGGACTAGTCAGCATCAAAAACTCGAGAGCTCTTTCATCATCGTCCAGGGAAATCCATAGAAGGGCAGCAATACTGAATAAAAAAAAAGAGTTAAGTTTCAGAGATTCTCCAACCCTCTAGTAAGGCTCGAACTGAAACAGGCCAGGAAGATTTGAATTTCCATCGTCTTAGTTTAAACCCAATCTGAGTTCTGATTGTGGATAGGAGCTCCGAGAGGGAGGACTCAACTTGCAAATGAAATCTCCTATTCCTCTCCTTCCAAATATGATAAACACCATGAAAACCGACTACGTAATCTCCTAGGACCTTGGACTCCAATGATGAGAAGGTACTCAACACTTGAGGAGACATATTTAAAAGGAGGAAGGAGCCGTTAGGAAGCTGCCTAATAAGAGACATTGAGAAGGGGCATTCAAAAAAAGATGAGCATGATTTTCATGAACCTCTTTACATAGGCAAAGAAATGGAAGTAGTTCCTATGCCCTGCAGAGAGCATATCGGTTTTAAGTCCACCCAAAATGCCATCCAACAGAAAAGCTTGATTAATGCCATACGCTTGAACCAAATATCCTCATGCCAGTTAACAATTGGTAAGTGCTGGAATATAGAGTTTTTGATCAGATTTGATGTGAACTCCTTTTTCCCTTCCCATAGAACAGAGTCACTTCCATTCGATATAATCACTTTGCTTATAAGCATTAAAAGCAAATCAAAGAAAATGCATCACCCATTAATTCAAGAAGAAGAAAAGACCTCACACCAAGGGTCAAAAAATAGAGAGAAGTAAGAATTGCTGCCCACCTTGAGTTGAATGTTTTCTCTGAACCTTGCAGCCAAAGTTCTAAGATCTTTCCAATGGAAGGACATCCGGGCTAAGAGTTTGCTCCATAAGGAGCCATATTTGTTCAAAAACCAAGAACTAGCAGTGGAATGACCGTTAAGAAGCCTCCCGAGAAACTTAACCTGTGATGGTGTATAAAGAGGAGCAAGAGACAGACTCCCCACAATCCCTTGGAAGAGTAGTTTTATTCCATGAGATTGTGTGAAGTTTCTTACAGTCACTAATGTGGAATAGGAAATTAGAAGTTATTGAATTTAGCTTTTTAAGAACACCTTTGGGACAAGCAATCGAGCGGAACCAATAAGACAAGAGCCCATTTATTGAGGATCGAATGAGTTGATAACCCCCTCCAAAGGAAAGAAGCTTGCTCTTCCACCCGGCAAGCCATTTATAGATTTTATCAATCAGAGAATGAAAGTGTAAGATTCTAGGGGGTCCAGCCTGAATTGGGATACCCAAGTAATTAAAATGGAAAAGAGATGCATTAACCTGTAAAACACCACTGAGCTAATTGGCCAAATTAACACTCTTAGAAAAACATATAAGAGATTTATCTCGATTAATAGAAAGACCCATTGAATAAGAGAGGAAGTCAAGAGAAGCTTTAAGAGAAGTCATTGTGGAGGAATCAGCTCGCCCAACTGCTATTAGATCGTCTGCAAAAAGAAGATGGGATATTCCACAGGTTCCAGAAAATAGAGGAGAATATCGACGGTGTAGCACCTTTCTTTTTAGTAAACAGAAAAAGGAATCCATTACCACTGAAAAAAAGAAAAGGAGATAAAGGACAACCTTGTCTAAGCCCGTTAGATGAATGAAAATAACCTTTGATTTCCCCGTTAAAGACTATAGAAAAAAGGACATTAAATATGCAGGCCTTAATGCACTGAAGGTAGAGAGAGGGAAAACCTTTATCTCTAAGCCTATTCAGAAGGAATTCACGGTTTACCATATCAAAAGCTTTCCTTAAGTCAAGTTTAGTAATGAACCTCTCCTCAGTCTTTGGGGAATTGAAGTCATAACAGATTTTTTGAGCAAGCGCAACATTGTCTGCTATATCCCTATTTTTAATGAAACCCGCTTAAGAACTGTGCACAATAGTAGGAAGGACCTTACAAAGATGGGTAGCTAAAACTTTAGCTATAACCTTGTAAAAGGTGTTACACAGTGAGATTGGTCTGTAATCCGTGAGGGCATTAGAGTGCTTATTCTTAGGAATTAGAGTAATCAGACTGTGCTTGAAGATATCCGATAGCTTCCTGGAGCTGAAGAAGAAGTGAGCGGCTTTGAGAAAGTGATCCCCTACAATGTCTCAACAGAAAGTAAAAAATTTGGCATTGAACCCATCTGGCCCTGGGGATTTGTTCTCATTGATGCTCTTGAGTGTTGAAATAATCTCAGCATCAAAAAATTTAGATTCTAGATCCATTATTTGGTCAGTTGATAGAGAGGCCCCAATGGGTGAGTCGACAGAATCAGGATCAATTTCTTGATCTAAGATGAAGAGAGAAGAGAAGAAATTGTGAATTTCTCCAACCATTTCTTGTGGGTCTGTTAGGATACCACTAGGAGTCTGAAGTGCTCGAATAGTGTTTACATTTCTCCTTTCCTTTATAAAATCATAAAGAAATTTCAAATTATCATCTGAGTTGGTTAGCCAGTGGGCCTTGGCCCTCTATCTAACCCAAGACTGCTCCTTCGATAGAAGGTTGTGATATCTCCTTCGTGCCTTTGGTAGCCGACGAATGGGATTAGAAGGGTCTCTGCCCGCCTCAGGTTTAAGATCAGATAGTTGCAGCTTAATTGGGGAGGCTTCCCAGACCAAGCTTTTAAGAGCCCACCTGGTGAGCTGAAGTTTTTTGGAGAAGATGAATAGGGGGTCTCCCAAAATATAACCAGCCCAGAATTGATGAACAACCTCCTTGAGACGCTCATGCTTAGTCCAATAGTTTCTAAACATGAACCTAGGTTTGACCAGGACTGGCTTGGCAAGATGAATTGTAAGAGGAGAGTGGTCTGATGAGAGAGGATTGGAGGCATTATAAAAAGAAGAGGGAAAGTAATCCAGCCAAGGAGAGTTACAGAGAACATGATCGATTCTGGAACAGATTGGATTATCAAGTTGTTGATTAGACCAAGTGTAGAAAAGACCAGTACTAGGGAGATCCATTAAGTCACAATCCTATACACAATCTTTAAAATCCAGAGTTCTACTGATTGGGAGGGGATTACCTCCACATTTCTCCTTACCAAAGAGTACACAATTAAAGTCCCCAATCAATGCCCAAGGAGAATTAAGAGAAGATGCAATATTTCTCAGAGAATCCCACAAAGTCAGCCTATCTCTAGCCTCATTGGAGGCATAAATCCAGGTAACTAAGAAGGGAGAAGAACCTAGGACAAAAATCTCACCATGGATTAGTTGAGAAGAGCGCATCAGAGGCCTGAAGTGGATGGAGGAAGGTTCCATTTAAGCCAAATACGACCCCAGGTGAACTATCAAAGTTGTGACAGCTCTCCTCCCATGGAAAAAGCTTTGCACGAGTTCCCCAAACCTTATCATTGAAAGAAGCTAAAGACAGTTTGGTTTCTAATAAACACAGCATATCAAGATGATGTTCCTTGATGAGCCTAGCATAGTTTTCCAGTCTACCAGAGGCTAGTAAACCCCTCACGTTCCAGCACCCTATGGAGCCTCTGATCATTGGGAATTGGATTAGCTAGAGGGCTTTTTGCCCTTCTTCTTCTGGTTTCCTTTTTGCCCAGTATTAAGATGATGTTGGCTAGCCTTGCCAATTGTGAGATCCTGAGATCCTTTCCCGGGGGAAGAGAAGCCATCAGGGGTTTTAGTAGCACCAAGACGGTTCGAGGAGATAGCAGCAGATCTGGTTAACACTCCGTAAGAGGAGGAAGTAGCATTGGAATTCTCATATGGAAGCATGTTAAGAAGGAGAGTAGAGGGAGAGTCTGGTTTCTCCCCAAGGGGAGGAGAGTTGACAGGTAATTGGTTCAAGTCACTGATGGAGGAGGAAGAGGGAGGGATAAAGGTGTCAATTCCAGGGGCCTCACTTGGATTAGGCAGAGAAGTTTCAGTGGCTAACAACAAAGTATTTTCAGCTGGCACAATGTCATTGGAAGCTGGATTTTTGAGAATGGTCTTTGTAGGCACCTGAGAGTGAGGGGCCCGACTCCTACTTCTTCCCCTCTCCCTGTTGACTGGTTATTTAACCGAGCTAGGACAAGAGGATATGTCGTGTGAGAAGGTGTTGCAGTTCAGATAGACTATAGGTTTCCACTCGTAGAGGATCTTCTGCTCGAACTTAAGGCCATTGAGATTCAGGGAAACGAAATCAGGAAGAGGTGAGGATATGTTAATTTGAACGCAGATTCGGGCAAAGGAGATTCTAGTTTTCAAGGCCATGAGGTTGTCAACGGCCAACGGAATTCCCACTCTGCTAGCTACCTTAGAGAACCCCTTGTCATTCCAACAGCAAAGGGGGGAAGTTTGGCAATTTAATCCAAAGAGGAATTTCAGCAACATTCTCCTTCGACGGCCTAAAGTCCCATGTCCATTTCTGAAAAATGAAGGGTCTGTCGTTCAAGAAACAAGGGCCATTATCCCAAACAAGTTCATAATCCTCCAGGCAAGAAAATTTGAAGAGAAAAAAATTACCCTCAAGTGTGAGCAGATCGACACTACCTTTAAACTTCCACTTTTTCCTCACCGCCGCAAGTAAGGACCCTTAAAATGGCCGCTTACCAATTGCATATCCAACCAGTGAGAGGTTCCATTCATGCTTCCCAGCATTTACTTCCTCTTCAGAGAATGTAACCTCCATAGAATCAGGGGGTACAAAGGAGAGAGAGAGGAATTTACTCTTCTCATTCTGAGGAGTGAGGAGGTCTTTCCAGTTACGGGTATTTGGTAAGGGTGGACTTGAGGGAATAAGCCCAAAAAGGGCCGATCCTAGGAGAGAGCCATTCGGTGAGGGGGAGGAAAGTGAAGGGAAGTTGGCCAAGAAGGAGGCCATTAGGCGGGGAGAGAGAGGGGCTCAGGTCAGCGGGCCTCCAGCAGGGGGCTGGTGGCCTAGAGGAGGGAGGAGAGAAGGAAGCCGAGTGGGAGAGTCGAAATCGCCTGCGAGAAATTACCTGAGGAGACGCCGCCTGAGGGAGCACCAGAATCCTAGAGAACCCTAGAGCCCCTTACCATTAGTAACTCCACCCAATACTTTAGTTGATTTGTTTTTTGAAACGTCCAACTAGATAGGCAGATCAGACAGCATGATGGACAGGCGCTAGGCCTTGACAGAATCCACGGGATTTCGACAAAACGTGGATTCAAAATTTTGATTTAAACTTTTTTTTTTATATTCCAAAATGCTGGCAGCCAAAGACAGTATATACATTTGTTTTATATTAAAAGCCCACCAACCTCTCATTGTTCAAGAGTAAATCCACTTATCCCAACAATTTTGAAATTTATAAATTATGTATATACATAAATTGAAATATATTTACAAAAGTTTAACTACAACAAATAAAACAAAGTTTAATTTGATTATGATATATAGAATAATTAGCTAATAAATTTACATATATACACGTTAACTTTTTTCTTTAATATAATTATATCTAATTTATTGTTGTCACATTTTGATTATAACTCTCAGGTCATATACTAGCTGTAATTAACTTAGTTTATATATATATATATATATATATATATATATATATATATATATATATATATATATATTATAATACATATTTATTTATTCAATTATTAACTTATATGACCTTAATCTAAAATTTTTAACTAGATCTAACATGAAATAATTTTTTTATTGTAATAATACTAATCCTATTTAATTTATCTTGATAAGAATTATTTTAAATTAATATATATATATATATATATATATATATATATATATATAGACACACACACACACACACACACATATTCATCATTTCATTGCTCGTTCATCTCGCATTTCATATTGCCATTGGCATGCATAAGTAACTTTGTGTTTTACTTTTATGCGCCTTCATTATACAAAATAATTTTTCTAAGTCTATTCGGCTTGTCAAACACATTAGAGCAGCTCGTTTAATCGATGAACACCATTCGTACGGTATCGACAACCATCTTTTATTACGTCAATTAAATCGATCATGCAAAGGCTCCCGTTAACTAATATTATAATCTTTAGCATGTTAATGTAACTTACCTTGCGTATAGATGATATTTGAATGACTTTAATTATGACCGAAATTATTTTTGCATTTGATCGAAATAACATTATGATCATCGCCTATTTAATTCTCCTGGCTCACTTGACTTAGCCTTGCTCTTGTTGTAGACAGGAAGATCAACAATAAGTTCAACTTGTTGACCTACATGTATGCTCCATCAATCAAGCCAAGTTCACGAGCCGAATTTGATGGACTTCGGATGTAACAACATGTAAATCGAAGATGAAGTACACATGACGTCGCCAAAACAAGTCAGAATGATCTCCGATCGATGAACGGACTTTTCCATTGCGTTCAGAACGCTGAAATTGATCAGAATATATGTATTGCATAATTTGATGGTCGACCAATCAAGATGGAAATCCATTGATGAGCTGATGCGCATATGGAGGCAAGGAAGCTCTGACGATGCCCAAATGACATCCGTTTGTAAAATTAATAATGTCGTTAGTGTTAAAATATCAAAACCTATCAAATGAGACTATTTACGCTCAATTTGGACGAGTCTGCATGAATATCGAGTGGTCGGAAGCGACGACACGCAATCTTGAACCAACATCGACTCGATTTGACACCAACTTTAATTAAACGGCATCCGATCATGAAATGGATTACGCCATTGAATCTGGAACATCAAATTTACCTAGAAATGATACTCATATTATGTGGGTTTAATTTCGACAAGATTCCGTATAAATCTCAATGCGATCGGGTCATGTGAGGATAAAGAAACTTATGATATTTATTTTTGACATGATAAACACAGTGTTTATAAATAATTTTATTTCAGGATTAATTTGCAATTGAATTGAGCCCTAAATAGTCTTAATTCTGCCCAATATTTTGAATATTTTGCTCAACTTAATTTGAAAGGATAATTAAGCTATGATTAAGGCTCCTAAATCTTATTCGATTAAAAAAAAATGGGGAGTTTTTTTCTCATTTGCTCGTTCTCTATCCGTCTCTTACTGGATGCACACAAAGGCCTTTCATCCCTCCTTGTTCGCTCCACGCAAAGAGGCAGCTGAAAGGAAATCTCCTGCTCAAGCTTGCTCTATCTGTCGCCCTCTCGATTCGCTCGAAGGAAGTAGCCGAAGCCATAGACGTGGAGTCCTCTCTCCCTTCACACTATAACATCAATCAAATCCCGTTCTTGGTGCCAGTCCTCCCTCTTGATCTCCATGTGATCCCATCGATCATTTTAGCCAGTCGATTCATCCTTCATATCTCTCGTCTGTCCCAGGTATTGGGACTCTCTCTTTTTGTTCTCTCTGTTCTTTCTCTCATTAGTTCCAAAGGCTACCCAGCAAGGCGAGCCAAACACCTCCTAATCCCGATTCATCCCACTGAATGCAACTTCCCATCTCTTGACTCCAAGCCCTCTCCCATCCGTCCATTGCTCACATACCCATCAAAATCTGAAATCTCATCTCCCGTAGAAATCCTGATTGCTCTCCATATAACCAAAACTTCCTTTGAACCCGATCATAATAATACCACCGAGACTATAGCACTCACCTTACTGTAGCACTGGCACGATCCCCTCTCTCACCCGACTCCTCACATGTGAACCCGATAGAAGAAAACCACACTGCCTCTTCTCCTCTTCATCCATTTACGAAATCACTCCCGCTCTCGCATTCTCTCCCCACGATTTCTAGCAATCGCGAAGGGAACTGAAGCCATTTTTCCTCTACCCCTCCTATTTCCTCATTCAGATATCTTATTCCACCTAAAACCACCGCAAGCCCCAAAATGTGTTTATCCCTTTTGCCGCAACCAAGAGGTAATTCATTACATGCGCTCTCTCGCTTCAAAGATCTTCTCCTACCTATTCAACCCATATAACCAACCCGATACTATTCATATTCAATTCTTTCCAACCGAACTCATGCAAAATCATTATTGTTGCTGTTGGTGGATGTATGAAGATGCTTAATTGTGTAAAAAAAATTGTATATTTGTGCATATGCTTGTCTCTATGTAGGTTTGAAGGCCTCGTCATGCTCATTAGGCTTGATGAGATGAAAATTGGCTGTGGTGTCACCAGACACCACTCGGTACACTCATTAGGGCATACCGAGTAAGCAAAAAATTATTAGATGTCGCTCCCCTATGCCGAAATGATGCCCAAATTTTGACTAAATCTAGGACTTAAAAAAGGGAGGATACTTTAATATATGAAAATTATATATGTTTGTTACATGCAGGTGATCAAAGACCCCACTAATGCTCAATAGGGCTTAGTGGGTATGAAGACTCGACTGTGGTGTCACAAAACATCGTCTGATATGCTCAATAGGGCATCTGCGGCGGTTCAATGTAATCTATGTGGGTATATGAGTATACTCTTGAAATACTTCAAAAATTTTGATTAAATTTTGGCCTTAAAAGGGGAGCGGAGAATTTAAAAAGAAACCTAGCACTTCAAAAATAAATAATCAAAAATAAAATTTGAATGATTTGAAATTGCATATATATTTTCTTTTATGTAGGTGATCGAAGGCCACTAATATTCAATAGGGCTTAGTGGGTATGAAGACTGTCTTTGTAAATGTCCGCTACTCTCAATAGAGCATCAGGGTAAACCAAAGCAGTTAGATCGACCTCCCATGTGGAAATGATCTTAATCGTCAATCTTTGCCAAGATTTTATCCAAAATTCATACTTGCAACAAAATTCAAGCTAAAGAAATAGCATTACCTAAGCTCGCTAAAATAAAATTGATATTAAATTGAATTTTGAATTATAAATGAGAATGAATTTGGAAATTATATTTCAAATAAAGAAAGATGGATTGAACTCAAACATATTTATGAAATTAAAGCGTATTGAATATATTGGCAGTAAATATAAATTTGGCACTTCAATATATGTTATTCTAAGGGATCTAAAAAGATATTAGAATAATTTACAATGCCTTCCTAGCCATCAGATATGTAATTCTTCGTATAAGTAGAAAGAAGGCAATACTAAACTAAATGCTACACTAATTATAGAGCTTCTTTCAATCAAAAAATTAAGAAATGTTATTTTAATTATGATTTTTAAAATTAATGATTTCATTAATTAGATGAAATTATCTAAGCTAAAAATAATTGTATGTGCTCGGACATAGAGATTTAAAGTGTAAATTTTAATGTCTAAAAAGATTGCGCAGACTAAGTTGAGATTAAATGAATATGAAATTAATCTCATAATTTAGAAATAAAATTACCTAAATTCCTAAATACCTGCATGAGCCCCAACACTCATACGAAGCATCTAAACTTTGTGTCTGAGGATGTTGCACGGGTTTTAAAAAAAGAGGAAGAGTGATGAAATTAATTCAATCTTTTACAACAATATGCATGCGAGTTAATGAATGTATCGATTTGCTAATTCAAATCAATGAAAGAGATAAATATTCAATTTCATAGAATATGATCACGGTAGGCCTAATCGTTTATGTGTGAAATAGTGTTGATAGGGTATATTAACTGATCAACTTCTAAATGAACTTAGATTAGATTAGATTATAAGACCCAATATTCTATATCTGCAATAGAGTTGACAAGGTATGTTATGATACGAATTTCTTATAAAATTTAAATTACACATAAGTCATAAACCCGATCCTTTGCTAACAAAATTGTAGAGTTTATAAGGTTTATCCCGATGATGGCTGTGTTGAATGAAGATTTCAACCTGAGGGGATTACTATTATTTAGATTTTTAAATTGTTGTATCTCAAATTCAAATTTATAAATACAAGTTGTTGACCCGATCCTCTACTAATAAAATTGCAGAGTTGACAGGGTCTACCTCGATGATGGCCGCGTTGATTGAAAATCTCAACCGGAGGGGATATTTTCATAAAAAAAATACTTAAAGCTCTAAATAAATTCATCATAAAACTAAATTTCAACCAAGTAAACATCTGAACTAAATAAAATTTATTATTTAAATACTTAAAGCAAACAATTCATCCACCCATTCACCATTGTTTGTTAGAGATGACAGATTAAGAAAACTCTTGCTCACAAATGAACTAATGTCAAGTCAAATAAATCACTATATTCAAACTCAAATAATCTCATGTCAGTAAGGACGTAGCCCATGTCCTCTGTCCGTGTGGTTTGGTCAGTAGGCTCCACACATGATGTGGTTACGACCAGAGTCTTCTGATGGAGTGGTTGCCGCCAAATTGCACCATTATATTACGGTCATGACTGTAACCCATATATTCCATAATGACTCAGCCCTTTGTGTTATGATTCATAGGATATATTTGATAGGCACAAAGCTCTTTTATAAGCTAAGGTAGACTTAAGATTATCTCCTTAAACTAACACCACCCTAGGTCTACAAGGACACCTTGGACGACGTAATCCATGTATTATTGACAAGGATCCTTTGATCAGGTTGGGTCGACTACCTCCTCTGACTAAGTAGACTAAGGACCATGATAACCCAGGATGACGGAACAATGGGATATAGATTAAGCAAGTCATCATTCCCCCAACCATCCCCTTTAAGCTAAAATGGTGAATTTCATGAATTCTAAACAAAAAAAAAAAAAAAAATCAAAACTCCACATGCTGCTACTATACGCTACACATTTTGCGATTTAACAACTAGCCTTAATCAGAAATTCTCTCTTAGCATTGAGAGGGGTAATTAACTATAGGTACTTCCGCCTATAGAAAACCTGAAACTAGATCTAAAGTCCTCACCAAATGAGGATGAAATCTCTGGGTAGTGTCTTATCTACTATTCCATCTGCCTTTTGAAATTTTCACTAATATAAATCATACTCTCTTAATCGAGAGGTCAGTGGTGAATTTTTGGAGCCCACACTACTAAACTTAAATCAAGTCAAAACTAGGTCAATTGACCCACTTAGGATCACTTTTGAGCCAGGTTCTAATCCAAACCAAATTAGATTAGACCAAGCCCATCCAAGCCTCATACTATGACCATTGATCACCCTAGGATGACCAATTGTGAAAAATTGGGTCAAACCTAGTCAACTTGGTCATTTGACCAAGTCAACTCTTTAGCTCAAATGAACCAAAACTAGCTAAAACTCACATAACAGCAAATTGGTTGAAACCATTGATTCACATCAACCCATGATCAATGTTTGAACATGACTTGGCCATCAATTGAGCCAGACCTAACCCAACCTAGCCCAATCGACCCACTCAGCCCAAATTGACCTAAAGGGTCAATTTGGCCTAAATCCAAATTAAATATAAATTAATTCAAACTAAGGACTACATTCATTTTTAATTAGCCAATTAAACATGAATCAACCCATAACCAAAGCCAAATTGGTCAATTTTAGTCAAATTGATCAACTTGACCCATTTGACCCATTTGATTTCAAATGAGCCAAAATCAATTCTAGGCGAAATTAAATCAAATTGTTCATACCAAAATACTTTAAATCATCATTTGAACCTAACCTAAGCTTTGATTTGACCTAATTTGACCAATTGGTCAATCTAACCCAACATGACCCAATGTGACCCAAATGACCCAAATTGAGCCAAATCCTTTGAAACCATCCCATGACATCTTGGGAGCTGATCAAACCCAACCCAAACCCACTTGGGATCAGCATAAAATCATCCCAAACCCAATCAAATTTCTCATGGATCCACCACCATATAGGATTCCACCCAATCTCATTCAATCCTCCCCATCACTTGCATTCAATGAAGACTAACTTCACAGCCCCAAAGGAAGTCTTTGGAGCTAAATTCAAAGTCCCCAATCAACCATCATCTCCTAACCATCTCCCATCACCTTTAATGGTGATTTTTGGCCATCCCAAAAGAGAAGGAAATTGAAGCCTCCTAAAGCTAGTTCCTGTCATTATTCACTCTCCAAGAGCTCCCCAAACAAACCACTAATCATTCCCACTTCAATTTGGAGTGAAAACCATCAAAATCAAGTAGATTCTCGCAAGGAAGTGGCCACCATTGGGGGATACATTGTTCCAAAGGGAGGCAAAGGTCCAGATCCATTCCAAAGCTTCTTCTTACATTCAGGTGTGTGATCAGATCATCACCACCACCGAAAATCTTCCCCAATGAGGTAATTTTCAAGAATCGTAGCCGACTTTAAGAGCTTTTATTTGTGATGATTTTTGCACAATTTTAGAAATTTCCTTAGAAAACCCTTGCATTTTTCATTGTATTTAGTCCCAATATGAAAATAGAAGTTTTCTGGTGTGAATCAATGTGAAAATGGGCTCATTCGGATGCTAAATTGCATATTCACAATTATGGGTCATAAAGTTGTAGTTAATAAAAATTTTTTATGATGGAATTTAACTTAAAACAAAAATGTGAATTCTCACCCTAAAGGAGAAAGGCCATAAAGGTTCCTTCGAGAGCTAAGAATAAAATTGACAAGGATTTTGAGTATGTCTTAATTATTTCAGATAAGTATGACTCAAATGACTTGATTCCTAATTCCCAAAAAAGGCAACTCTCAAAATAATGATCGTAATCCATAAAATAATAGTACCGATGGACTTGATGCTTTAATGATTCCAACTCAGGTAGAGATGCCCCCATTCTAAGATTTGATGGTGTCACTATCGATAAAGAGTTAGAATCATAATATTTTAAAGGTCTAATGGGATAAACTTTGGGCATAAAAAAAGAGTAGGTAGAAATTAATTCTACCTCTCTTTCAAAAGATATCACAGAGTTAATTATTGTAGTTGTCGGGTCCTACCACTTTGATCAACACCATAGGAAGAAGCAAACTAGCCGTTGGAAATAATCAAATTCTAAATTCTTCTTAAGATACACCTCACAATCCAAATTAAGGGCATCAAATTGTTCTGAAGGTTAATCTTAAGGTCCTAAACTATCTTGGAAGGTTGCCCACTAAGCTAAATAATAAGTGCACTCTCACATTCTCTAAAGAGAAAAAAAGTATTAGATTGGAACTTAACTTGGATCTTCTTTGTTTAGTTAGTGGCAACCTCCTTAAGTCATACTTAACATTGAATATCCTATGGAAAAGAAAGACAAGCAATCTACTCCAGAGAAGACAATATAAACAAAGACTCAAAAAAAAAAAAAAAAAAAAAAAAAAAAGAGAATGAGAAGAAGAAAAAGGGAAAAGTAAAGCACCAATAATATACATTGATTTTGAATCCAAAGGATGAATCATGTGTATGAAGTGTAAATTCGAGGAAAGAGAGGAATAATATACGAATTAAACTTTGAGTTAAATTTTGATAAGTCTCTATAGTTAGATATCAATAAAAAAGTTCTAAAAGGATGATTTATGTATGATATGACTAGAAACTTAGTAGGTATGCGAGCTCTTTGACTCCAATTTTACTATCTCATGATATTATTATAGGATTGGAAGTTAAGAGTTGCTCCTAACTTCTAACAAAAAAATATATATGTATCATGAGATATCAAATTTTCACTTGATATATCTTTCTTCAAGCCTAAAAGAAGATTCAACGCTAGTAGATAAACATTCAAATAAAGTAATAAAATCATCTTTCGCCTAATCTACCTACTTTTCTCAAAGAATTTTGAAGACTTTCAAGTAGAAGATGCGCTCCCTGAAGTTAAGGAAGAAATTATATCATTAACCAATAAGTTTCAAGAAATTAACCTCAGAATATAAAGAGAGTCCACCCACCCTCCCAACATCAATATATGATAAGTCAGAAAAAAATGCCAATGACTTGGTTAGGTTACTTTTGTAGTTTAAGGATTGCTTTACCCATGACCATAAAAAAGTGCCCAATACATCTAAAAAGGTAGCAGTTTGTAAACTCAAAATTAAACCTATTATTAATCCTATTTTACAAACTTTTGATGCGAACATTTGCACCAAGGAGATGATCAAAGTTTGAAGTTAACCTGATTGAAGAAGAAAGTCACTATCATGATTACCCAACATTATTCCCAGTCAAAAGGAAGAACATTCAAATCCACACATATGTCAATTTTGAAGATCTAAGTTTGGCATGTCTTGAAGAAAAATTCACATTACCTATATTAAATTTAATAGTGGACGTAACCTCTTTACATGCAGTCTCCTCATTGAAAGATGGGTCAAATTATGCTGGAGGGTGAGAAGTCATTTGCATTTATGATTTCCATCAGAATTTACTACTATAAGTTCATGCCTTTTAGACTTAAAAATGTTGTTGCCATATATCAGCTGGCCATGACTCGAATCTTTGACGAACTCATTCATCACCAAGTCGAATGCTACAAATGATCTCGTGGTCAAAAGCAAAGTAAAGGAAGACCATCTCTCATCTTTTTGGTAGGTGTCAATCATTTCAAGGAAGGTTGTCGTATCTAAGATACTTAATCTCTCATTTTTTTTGGTAGGTGTGAATCATTCACTACTTTGATAAAGAAAGGAGATCAAGTTTTGAAGGATAATAAGTTTCAATACTCATTCAAAAGCATAAGGTAATATTTCATGACACCTCTAATATTGGCCACTCCACTAGTTTAAGGGTATCTCTATTTAGGGTACAACTCTTCTTGTTAAAATTTATCATCAATAATCAAATTACAAAACTCTGTGCATTGATTGAAAAGCTTGAAAGGTCTTGAAAAGAAAGAGAGAGAGAGAGAGAGAGAGATAGAGAGAGAAAGAGAGAGGGAGAGAGACCTCAATTAACATTGAATATAGATGGTTTAAACTCTTTAATAACTAGTCTATCTCAAAACTCTCTAAATCAAGATTTGTTTCTAATCATTAAAAAGCCTACTTTGGTGCTTCGAAGGTTGGAAAGTAGTTTAAACCACTATGATAAGAGAGTGTCTTGTATTTCTAGTCAACAAACACTACCTCAAAAGTCTTTACACTCAAAATCAAAATTCAAATTTGGAGAATAATTCAAGTAATTTGAATGAGAAATTTCTTTCATTCAAATACAAATTAGAACATAATTTTTGAGAAGCCTTGGTGAATTTCTTTCTCTAAGGATGATCAATTACTTTGACTGGGTCCTAAGGATTTTGGAAAAAGAACACTAATCTTAGTTGTTCTTGTTCCATTCGCACACACCTAAATAAATTAAAAAAAAATCAAAATCAAAATTAATTCTTTAGTAAAGTTATGTTTTCAAGTCTACATTGGTTGAGTCCAAATTTAAAATAATAATAATAATAATAATAAATATATACATCGATTTATAATCACCCTTTAAAATTCCTCATCAATCTAAACATTTCTTCAAACTTACATTAAAAAAACTCAATATTTATCTCTAGTGCTATTAGGATAGGTGTAAGAGAACCTAAGAGGCATCTGATTTTAACTAGTACAACTAAGTTAAGTGTAGGAGAGCTCAAGCGACATCCTTTCTTGGTGGAGTCACATTGTCCCTGTGGCACCATTTCATCCATTCTTCGACGTGTTTAGGATAGGTGTAAGAGAACCCAAGTAGTATCCTATTCCTTCTTTCACAGCACAAACACACATGCATATCTTCTATCTTAGGCTACTTTGATGTGGGATAACGCCCCTCGTGGCCCTCACTCATTAGCTGCTCTAGGTCAGGTTGACATGTTACCCTGCTAGTGCGTCACCCTAGTGCTCCATTATTCAGAAGGATGTAAGTCTACTCCACTTTCCTTCCTGATCGTTGTACACCAACGAGCGCCTTGTTAGAATGGTAGGCCTTACTGCGTGGCCGGTAAGTTACCTTCATGTTGGCTCCATTTAAGAGGATGTAAGTCTGTTATGCCTTCTTTTTAAACTAGCCATCATGAATTGACTTGGTTGAGTATATCTGACAAACACACATACAATTCTTTTTTCTCGAGCTACTTTGAGTTGAGATAACATCTCTCGCATCCCTCACTCATTAGTTGCTCTATGTCAGGCTGATGTACTACCCTGCTAGTGCATCACCCTAGTGGTCATCTTGCTTTAGAGGATGTAAGTCTGCTATGCTTTCCTTCCTTATTTGGCCACTGCACACCAACGAGCACCTTGTCAGCATGGTAGACTTTACTACGCGGTCGGTAAAGCTACCCTCATGTTGGCTTCATTCAAGAGGATGTAAGTCTGCTACACCTTCTTCTTGAACTAGCCATCGTGAACTAACTTGGTCGAGTTGAGGATTAGGATAAGTCCCTTAGTAACTCCTTTCCTCCTGACTACTACAAGTCTGGGTCCAGTCCTTTGTGAGTCCCTTCTTGTTCGAGTTTGGTCTATTACATCATCAATGGGTCACCTCAGCTGTTGATTCCCTACTTTGGAAGATATAAGTCCGCTACGCTTTCTTCTTAAGTATAGCTGTTGCACACCAACGGGAAGCCTTAAGTCGGATAGCACTTGTTGAGCCGAAGACAGACTATCCTGGCAATTAGTTCCACTTTAGGGAGATATAAGTCTACACACCTTCTCTCTAAACTGATTGTCGCACACCAACGGGCACCTTAGGTTGGTTGGTGTTTGCTATGCTGACAGCGATCCACCTGGTGGATACACCACTCTTGGCAGATGTAAGACTGCTATGCTTTCTTTTTGAGTTGGCCATCGAATACCTGCATGCATTATTTTCTTTAGGGATTAGGAATAACGCCTCTAGTGACACCTCCCATGCGGGCACTCTACTTGGCTCACGTTCTTTGCGACCCCATTTAGACACTACCTAGGTTACTTTTGGATTGGATAGTCCCCCTTTGCTAGTAACCACCCTTATGGTTGTTGATTCTATTTAGTAGATGCATAGATTCTCCCTTGGTCCAGTAAATCTGAGATAGGTTAAGGCCAACATAGACCCTTCTCAGTGTGGTCCCTCACACACCAACAGGGTCCATGATAACAAATAAACAAAATATATTTTTGCTTGTGGATTAAGAATTAACTCCCCCAGTGGCACCTTTCCCTATCAACCATCTTATCTTTAAGTCAGTATCCGCAAAACTCTCTATAGGAATCGCCTGACTACTCTTGAGTTGAGATAAGTTTCCCATGACACTCTCTCAGTAGTTGCCCTTAGGTTGGGTTCAATCTATTCTGCCACCAACAAGTTACCCCTGCGGTCGTTCTAGCTTTGGAAGATGTAAGTCTGCTACACATTCTTTTTAGCATGATCGTCACACATCGACGGGCAGCCCTAGGTCTTGTTTGATCTATTGTACATCAATGGGTCACCCCAGTGGTTGGTCCCTGATCAGGAAGATGTAAGTCTTTTTTTAGTACAATCATTGCACATTGAAAAGCACCCCTTAGGTCAGATAGTATTACCCTTTGGCTGGTAGACTACCACTTTGGATCGGTAAATCTAAGATAGGCCAAGGCTAACATAGCTGCATAGGCCAAGGCTAACATAGCTGCTTCTCAGTGCGGTCCATCGCACACTGATGGGATCCATCAAATAAAATTAATCCTAACTACTCTCGAGCTGACATAAGTCCCTAGTGACATTCACTCAGTAGTCGCCTTAGGTCGAGTTTGATTTGTTGCACCATCAATAGATCACCCCAATGATTATTTTTTGCTCTAGAAGATGTAAGTTTGCTATGATTTCTCCTTAGCACAGTCGTTGCACTCTGAAAGGCAACCCTTAGGTTGGATAGTCTTACTTTGTGGCTGGTAAACTACCCCTTTGGATTTGTAAACGTGAGATAGGCCAAGCCCCTTCTCGATTGGGTCCATTGCACATCCATAGCACACCAAATTAAATTAAATCAAATTATATCAAACTAAATGAAATTAAAATCAAATTAATCATCAGGACTACTCTTGAGTTAAGGTAAGATCCCTAGTGGCGCTCTCTCAGTAGTCACCTTAAGTAGGGTTCGATGTGTTGTGCATCTAACAGATCACCCTAGCGGCTTTTCCCTACTTTGGAAGATGAATGTATACTACACTTTCTTCTTAGCATAGTCATTGCACATTGAAAGACAACCCTTAGGTCGGATAGCCCTACCCTATGGTAGGTAGACTACCCCTTTGGACTTGTAAATCTAAGACAGGCCAAGGACTCCATCGCTCCTTCTTAGCGTAGTCCATCGCACACCAACAAGGTCAATAACAAATCAATTTTAAAACCAACCTCCCAGTGGAGTCAAATTAAACATATCGGACAAACCAAACTTTTTCCCAACGAGGCACAAATCAGATTAGTCTCCCCAATGGAGCCTAAATCAAAATTTAAATCTAACAAATTCAACTAGTCTTATATCCCTAGTGGATGTACCCTCAATTCAAAAACTATTCTCCCCAGTGAAGTTTAATTAAACAAATCAAAGAAATTTAACCAAACTCTTATCCCCAATAGATAGCCTGAACCTGCTTCCCTAATGGAAGGTTCATATTTCCAATCTCTAGCGGATATGCCTCCACATCAATTAAGACAAAACATATCCAAATTAATTCAATCTGATCCCCAGTAGATACACACCCAAATAAATCATATTCACAATCAAACTCAAATTCATATCCTTAATGGATATCTTGAACCTGCCTCCATAGTGGAAGGTTCATATACTCTATCCCCAGCAGATTCTTTTTGGCTCTCTTATTCCCTTGGTATAAAGAGAGCTATATTGCACTAAGATCATGATTTTATCTACCTTTCATGTTTAGGTATAGATCATTTCTATTAGTTTTTATAATCTTCTGGATGTTGTTGATCATTTCGGTCAACGCCAATATGTGCGGTGTGCCTTGTTAGTTACACCACACCTATTTAGGGGGGGGTCCTTTTGTTGACCTCACTTTTGGAGTGAGTTCTCAACCTCCTTTTATTAGACTTAGGACTCTTTTAGATACTAAGAGCTCTTTAGTCATAAGACACTTCTAGTGAATAGGTGAACACTTAACCTAAGCCTAGAGATTTAGAAGGGTTAATCATAAGATTAGGATATACCTTAGGACTTAAGAAAATTATATATCTTATAGCCTAAGCCCAATCCATGCGCACCTTCTTAAATCCAGTTAAAAATATAAATCTCAAATTCAAATTCAAATTCAAATTCCAAATCGAATGATTGAAATCTATAATCAAATCCAAATTCAAAATCCTTCCTAAGCCCTATGATTTTATCTTATGGGCTTAGCTTTAAACAAATTCAAATCCACCCAAACTCAATTGATTTTCTCAAATTTTAATTCAATCCTTCAATCAAAAAATCAAGTTCCAATTCAAATTCAGCTCCAAATGAGTCAAGCCCAAGATCAAACTCAAACCCCAAAAATCCTTCTTAAGTTATTTAAGTTGGTGCCATGAACCTCGCCAAATCTTAACCCAATTCAAGCAAAATTTGATTGGTTTCTTTATAAATTAATCATATCTTCAATTATCTTCATAAAAATAAATAAAATCTTCACACAAATCATCAACACTAAATCAAACCAATTCAAACTAAATTAAATCCCCTTCTAAGCCCTTTGAACCTACTGTCATGAGCTTACCCAAATTTACCTTTAAATCACTTCAAACTTAATTGATTTTCTTATAAATCAATTATTCCTTTGATTATCTTCCCAAATATAAATGAAATCTACATTCAAATGACCAAAACCAAAACCAAATTTAAATTAAAATCCAATCTAAGCCCTTTGAACCAATTATTTGGACTTGGCCAAATCCTATCCAAATAAAGTCAAAATTAATGAATTTTCTCTTTAATCAATCATTCCTCCAATCACCTATCTGAATATAAATGAGACCTACAATCATTAAACCAAATTCAAGTCAACCCAAGTGAAGCCCAACTTAGCCCTTTTGGCTTGAAAATTTCAAATTAACAAAAATCCATTGGACTCCAAATTGACTGATGTTGAATTTATATTTAAAATCCTAGGCTCATATATAAGTTCAACAAAACTTAAATTAAGTCGAAACCAAGCCAATTGATGCACCTAGGCTCACTTGACCTAAAGGACCCTTTTGAGCCAAGTTATAATCCAACCAAAATTGGATTGAACCATCCCCATCCAAGCCTCCTATCATGACCATTGATCACCCTAGGATAACTAATTACCATGAATTGGGTCAAACCAAGTCAACTTGGTCATTTGACCAAGTCAACCATTTAGCCCAAATGAACCAAAACTATCCAAAACTGATCCTACACCAAATTGGTTGAAACTATTGATTCACATCAACCCATGATCAATGTTTGAATATGACTTGACCATCAATTGAGCTAGACCTAACCCAACCTAGCCCAATTGACCCACTTAGCCAAAGGGTCAATTTGGCCTAAATCTAAATTAAATACAAATCGATTCAAACCAAGGGCCACACTCATTTTTAATTAGCCAATTGAACATGAATAAACCCATAACCCAAGCTAATTTGGCCAATTTGGTCAAATTGGTCAACTTTACCCATTTGATTCCAAATGATCCAAAATCAATTTTAGGCCAAATTAAATCAAATTGATCATACCAAAACACTTTAAATCATCATTTAAACATAACCTAAGCTTTGGTTTGACCCATTTGACCAATTGGTCAACCTAACCAAACTTTACCTAATATGACCCAAATGACTCAAATTGAGCCAAATCGTTTGAGACCAACCCATGGCATCTTGGGAGCTGGTCAAACCCAACCAAAACCAAACCTAAATCCACTTGGGATCAGCCCAAAATTAGCCCAAACCCAATCAAATACCTAATGGATCATCCCCCATATAAGAATCCACCAATCTCATTCAATCCTCCCCATCACTTGCATTCAATGAAAACTGACTTCACAACCCCAAAGGAAGATTTTGGAGCTAAATTCAAAGTCTCCAATCAGCCATCATCTCCTAACCATCTTTCTATCACCTTTAATGACGATTTTCATCTATCCTAAAAAGATAAGGAAATTGAAGCCTCCAAAGCTGGTTCTGCCATTATTCTCTCTCCAAGAGCTCCTCAATCCAATCAGCAACCATTCCCACTTCATTTTGGAGTGAAAACCATCAAAATTAAGCGAATTTTGGCGAGGAAGTGGCGGCCATTGGTGGATACATCTTTTCAAAGGGACACAAAGGTCTAGATCCATTCTAAAGCTTCTTCTTGCATTCAGGAGTGTGCTCAGATCATTACCACTGTCGAAAATCATCCCTAATGAGGTAATTTTCAAGAACAGTAGCTGGTCTTAGGAGCTTTTTGTTGTGATGATTTTTGCACAATTTTAAGAATTTTCTTAGAAAACTTTTGCATTTTTCATTGTATTTAGTCTCAATATGAAAATAGAAGTTTTATGGTGTGAATCGATGCAAAAATGAGCTCATTCGGATGATATTTCATTCAGATTTCATAAAAATCTCAGAAATCCTCTCATTTTCACTGTTCATCTACCGTCGCTTTCTTCTGCTCACGGGATGAAACCTGGCCGCCATCCGGTCCCGTGTTCAGGGGATCAGACGACCTATATTTCACGCTAGATCTATTTGATTCTATTCATTAGATTATCAGGTGCGATCTGGACCATCCAATCTACGATCGAATGGTCTGAATCGATCCGCGCAAAATGTGCGTTCCCGCTTGTTCTGGCCACACGATTAACCTAAAAGTATTTAATCAAATTCCTTAACCTAATTAATTATTAACTATGAGCTAATTTCATTAGGCCCTTTCATTTTTTAGGATCATTGCAAATTATTTTTCTTGCATATCATGCTGGCTCATAATTATTTAATTAATCTCTTCAAGGCAACATAGGCAAGGGTTAATTAATTGATTTAATCCATATCATAACTTAATTAATCCATAAAATCAACTTAATTACTTTTCATTAAACCAAATTAAATCACAAACATGAGAATGGGTTAGGATCAACAAACTTTTCCTCATTTCATCAAATAAAATCAAAACATAAAATGAAAGATGACATTAACAAGATTTCAATTTTCTTAAATGATTTTATTTGATATGATTGTCCTTAAGAATTAATTTAATTGAATGAGATCACATGTTTATGTTTATTTATTTCTTTCCAATCATGCTAATGTTCTATGTTATTTGAAATCATACATTCATCTTTTCAAATTTAATTAAATCAAATGGTTTTCTTTTATGTCAAGCTTGAATGTATTGATTTAATTTGTAATATTCGTGACTATTATCACTATTAAATCAAAGTTATTTTCAAAAGTTTATAAGTCAACTATAATATTTGGAGTGATAATAGTTATGAATATTTATAAGCTTGTATGTGTCTATGGCTTAGAACATGTCATATGGAGTCCTCTTTCTTTAGTCTATATAGATTTACACAAAGTTTGAATGTTAACAAGTGTATAGTCCATTTGAAAAGGACACAACATTTATTTGAACTCATTCCTATGTATTTCTATGTTAGGATTTAGATAGAACTTTAGCTCACGTGTATAAATAATTCAATTGAAAGAAATATAATTTTTGCATGATTTTCCATTCTTGTAGTCACTTGTAAATTTATGTGTACTCAAGAATAGTGGGTATATCTAGTCTGGACATTCCGGGGACGCAAGGCTTTAAGTAGACCCAAGGAGGTCTTTACCTCACTCACCTGGTTTAACAATGGCGAAGTATCCGCTTAAAACTTTTATACACTTGTATGTACATTTAGCTAATGAATGAAAATATCCTTTTCAACAAAATACACATGTGCATCTTTCATTTAAAATGTGCTAAAAGAAATATGTTGCATGTATAGTCATACTTAGAATTAAATCATATGCATGCTATATGTGATGGTACAAAATAACTTGATATATGTCATATGATAGTAATTCAATTGAGTTAATATTAAGAAGCCTTTCATATTGAATGGTAAAGTAAACCCAAACTTAATAAGTCATTCACTAATTTAAACAAAATTCAAAATATTTAATAAACAATTCTCCTCTTTATAACTTACTAAGTGTAGGTCATATGAAACCAAATAAAATATAAATTAAAATTCTTTAATCAATTAAACAACTTCAAGTGAAAATATTCTTTATGGTAAATTAAAATCCTTTCACACTTGAAAAAACATAACCTTAATGCCTACTAAGACATACCACACAAGGCTTAACACACACATTAGAGTTAAGTCACAACTTCTAGTCCTAAGTTAGGATGGTGTATGTTTGGTGTATGTTTTATTTTGTGATGTAATGTTTTAGACTGGATGTTAGGGTGTATAATTTGTAGACAGGATGCTAGGCCGTGATTAGCCTAATCATGTCTTATGCAAGATATTATGCTTAAAGGGCCACTATAAAATAAATATAAATGGTTTGTTCTTAGGTTGCTTAAGCCCCTAAGCATAATCCAAGTTAGGATAGGTGGGCTTGGTTACCCATGTGCAAGGTGCCAAGTCAAAATTATTTTATAAATGCTTGGGATTGTATGTATGTTAACTAATCTCTATGTTATAGGTGTAGTTAGGTTTACTTTTCTTATTTTTAATATAATTTTGCATTAGGAATTAAGATCAGTGGCATGGGGGATTAGGATGAGTAGTGGCTAAAAGGCTTTCTCCTGGGAGACCCTGTGATACCTTTGGAGCAAATTAAATCAAAAGAAGAGAAGGAGAATATGAAGAAATGAAAGAAATAAGACTCCCCATAGCATGTATTATTTTGTAATCTAGGTTGTATAAGGATAGAGCTCCACTACCCATCTTTTCTCTTTTCGGGATGTACGGTGGAACCCGACTGCACTGGACTTTTATTCTTTTACGCAATTTATACATGTTTGATTGATGTTATTTTTAGATTGTGCATTAGAACAACATGCTTTTCATATTTCTTCAATGTTTGATGCTTGAATGTGTGGCCTAGATACTATAAAATCTTAAGAAAAAATTAATTTTTTTACCCTGATTAATAACTCATAATTAAAATTTAAAATAACTCATAACCTCATTATAAAGCTTAGGAACATAAATAGGATAATTAAAAGATTTATCAACCCCTTAGCTGTATGGTTGTATATCTCACATCATGCATATCATATTCCTTCTTCCTTGAACACGGGGGATCTCCATCCTTGCATGATAGGGGAATGATTGACCTATAAGGGCATCCCTTATGGTGTTGAACACCCTCTTCTCACTTGATTTAGCTAATAACTTTATTTCATCATGCATTTAAGCATAAAAATTCCAAGCCTTTGTCTAAATTAATGCATAAAAAATGAAAGAAAAATTGAAAAGATTTTACATTAGTAGACTAAGTCATATGCTCATACCACTCATGCTCTCGTTTCCTAGGGAGTGGGTTTAAGACTTTAGTCTCTTTCAAATTAAATAACAACCTAACTATCTTACAGTTTTATAAGACCGGACTACATGATTTTGAATCATAGGAGGTGTTAGCTGGCAGCCACTCCAGGCGATTGTAAGTCCAAAAGTTGGATGATTTATCCTCTCTTATGGAGGTAAACCATTATGTCCATCTCTCACTTAGATTTAGGTCATGCTTTAGCTTATGCTAAAGCTCCCTAGATTCAGGATCTAAGGTTACAATCTCCTTCTGGCTACTATCATAAATCTTCACCTCTTAGGCATTTCTACAACCTTGTGTTGGTGGATTATAAGTCCTGACTTTCTAATAAAATGCCAATTTTTACTAAATTAATCTATTTAATTTCAAACATATAAAGCCCAACCATATGATAGATTGGAATACTCACCAGGCTTCCTAGTATCACGAGTATTTCCTACTTATTCCCTTTGGCTTTCGAAAATAAGTCTTCTCCTTGAACAATCCCACTTGATTTTCCAATATAACAAATTTATTGATAGTCTAGCCTTGAAATATTTTGAGACTTTAATTTCTACTTTAATCGAGAGTATTCCTAAGGGATTTCATTCTTAAGAATGTAATTAACTATGGAGGCTTGCCTCCATAGAAAACTTAACGAACTCGGCTTAAAATAAACTTTGCTTTACTTTTCCATGTAAAGTTAGGGAAAGATCTCTGGTATATTTGAAGACCCATCATGCCTTAAGAGTCCTTATTATGTGATTAGGTCCATCATAGGGTGGTGATTTCTATTTTTTGAGATAGTGCACCATTCCTTGATATCATACCCGATCACTTCAATAAGTACCCCCTAAGATCTACGTGGTGTCCCACATCTCAAAAATAAACATCAAAAAGATATATTTCAAAATCTTCAAATTCAATATCCGCTTAAGATGAATAAAATATCCTATCCTAAAAAAAATTTAGATAAATACTATTATAAGAGTCCAACTCATCAAAATTTACTCTTTGAGGAACCTACTGATTTTATCAGTAACTCTTATGATCGTAATTCTCTTTGTAAATTGAATATTGATGAACTTACTGAGCATCAACTTCATCAAACTCTTCACCATATGCTAATGTTTGCATCAGCCTTTGAGGCCAGACATCAATCTACCACTTCTAAGCAAGCAACTCATGCAATTATTTCTGGGTTCTCAGGAATGTTAAAAGGCTGGTGGGATCATTATCTATCCCAAGAACAAAAGGATGATTTACTTAGTGAAATCGATCTTAATATGAAGGGTCTTCCCAAAGACTAGCAAAAGCCAATTGAAAATAATGTTTACAATTTGATCCAGGTCATTCTGAATCATTTTGCTAGTACGATTAGAGACCAAGGAGAAAAGACTCGTTCCTTGCTGCAAAAAATTAAGATGTCCATCTCTTACACAATTTAGATGGTACAAAGATGTTTTCTTGCTCATGTTATGACATTACATGATGCCAATAGCTTACATTGGAAGCAAAAATTCATTGAAGGATTTCCTAATCTTCGCTGAAAAGGCTAAGTCTCATCTTCGCTTATTCAATAGTTCAATTCCATACAAAGCATACACATATGGAAATCTTATATCTACTTGTATTAACATGGTTATAACCCTTTGTTATGATATAAGACTAAACAACCAAATAAGATGAGAATGCCTTCTTGAAAAATGTCAACTCGATGAATTCTATGAGTAATTTGCCTATGATCCTCCTTTGGTAAGATCTTCTTCCAGGAAGAAAGCTAAGCAAAAATAAGATTTAAAGAATAAAAACATTAGGATGTTTTCTAAAAAAAAACTAAAGCCTCTAAATCTAAATTTTCAAATAAAAAATCTAAAAAGGATATTAAATGTTATAAATGTGATCGTATGGGCCATTATGCTAATATATGTACTGTTTAGAAGAAGTTAAATAAATTACAAATTGATGAAGGGTTAAAAAAACCCTCATGAAGATTCTTTTAACTTCATCGAAATCTAAGAAAGATTTATCATCAGAAGTAGAAGATAATGAAATCTTATCATCCTCTTCTGATGGAAAAAAAATTGAGTGTTGCAACTCTTACCAACAAACATATTATTATAAAAATATTATAGAAATGTTTGCTCTTTTTACCCTTACTTCTAATCAAAAATACCAACTTATTGAAATCTTATGTCAAATAGATAATTCATCTACTCAAAATAAGATTATGAAAGTCTTAAATGAAAAGGAACCTGGTAAAACCCTTTTTAATTTTTCTATATACTCTATGAAAGAAGTATATAAGAGAAGAGCTGAAAGGAATATTCCCTCACCTAAAGTATCTCTAAATGATTTGAAAAAAGAAATAAAAATTTTACAACAAAAATTAGAGATATCAAAGCTGAGCAAGATCAGATGAATAGCCTAATAATAGATTTAAAAATAAATCAATATCTGACTTATTCATAACCGAAAAACCTTGATGACAATACTAAAACTTCTAAAAATCAAGAGAATGGATTACTGCAGAGTATTCAGAAGGCAATATACAAAAATGATATATTTTTATAAAATTAATTATTAACAAAGAATTTATTTTACTAAATTTGATGGCCATTGTTGACAATGACGTAGATTTAAATTGTATCCAAGAAGGATTATTACCTTCTAAATATTTCAAAAAAAAAAAAACCCCTCAAATGATAAAAGCTACTGATGGAGAAATCCTACAAATTGACTACAAATTATCTTCTATAGTAATCTGTTAGGATGATATTTGCATCCATGTGATGTTTATTTTTGGATGTGGGACACTACACAGATCTTAGAGAGTACTTATTGAAGTGATCAAGTATGACATTAAGGTATGATGTACTATCTCAAAAGATAGAAGCATCACCCTATAATGGACCTAATCACCTAATAATGACTCCTAAGGCATGATGGGTCTTCGAATATACCAAAGATTTTTCCCTACTTTAAATGAAAAAGTTAAGTAGAGTTTATATTAAGTTGGGTTCGTTAAGTTCTCTATGGAGGCAAGCCTCCATAGTTAATTACATCCTAAAGAATGTGAATTCCTTAGGAATACTCTCGATTAAAGTAGATATTAAAGTCTCTAAAGATTTCAAGACTAGACTATTAATAAATTGGCTATGTTGGAAAGTCAATTGGGAAAGCTCAAGGGGAAGACTTATTTTGGAGTCCAAAGGGGAAAGAGTAGGAAATACTCATGATACTAGGAAGCCTAGTAGTATTCCAGTCTATCCTATGATTGAGCTTTATGTATTTGAAATTAAAGAAAATTATTTGTTTGAGTTGAAATCTTATTAGATTGCTAGGACTTATAATCCATCAATATAAGATTGTGGAAATGCCTAAGAGATGAATATTTATGCTTGTAGCACGATGAAAATAGCTACCTCAGATCCTAAATCTATGGAACTTTAGGAAGAGCTAAAGCATGACCTAAATTTAAGCGAAGATGGGTATAAGATTTACCTCCACAAGAGAGAGTAAACTACCCAACTGATGGACTTATAACCGTCTAGAGTGACAGGAAACTAACTCCTCATATGCTTTAAAACTATGTGATTTGGTCATATGAAATTGGAAGATAGTTGGGTTGTTATTAATTTAGAAAGAGAGACTAAAGTCCTTAAACTCACTTCCTAAGAGATTAGAGCATGAGTGGTATGAGTAATGACTTAATCTATAAATGCAAATCTTTTTAAATTTTATTTGATTTTGGACACTTCATTTTGACAAAGACTTTAGGATTTTGTATTCCTATATGCATTATGAAATTAGATTATTGACAAAATCAACAAGAAGAAGTATTTTCCACCACAAGGGATGCCCTCACAGGTCAAGCATTCACCTATCATGTAAGGATGAAAATCTCCTATTTTTAAAGGATGAAATAATATGCATGCATGTTGTGAGACATTCAACCATTCAACTAAGGGGTTGCTAAATCTTTTAATTATCTTGTTTAATGCCTAAGCTTTATGGTGAGGTCATGAGTTGTAGTTGGATAGAAAATTTATTTTTCCTTAAGAGCCTAATCGCATCCAAGCACATTAAAGCATCAATCATAAGAAACTTTGAAAAGAATGTTGGTTTCTATTGCGCAAGTTAAACAAAATATCAAACATTTTTTTTATAATTAAACGTAAAAGAATAAAAGGCCGGTGTGGCTGGGTATCGCTATACAACCCAAAAAGAGAAAATGGATAATTGAGCTCTACCCTTATACAACCTAAAATTATAGAAGAATAACTATAATTATAATGAATGAATATTATGGGTAGTCTTCATTCTTAATTCTTCATATATTAATTCTTCATATCTCCATTTGCTTTGATTTACTCCACTTCAAAGGCATCACATGGCCTTCTAGAACAAAGCCTTCTAGTTAATGCTTATCCTTATACCGCATAACACTAATCCTAATTCCTAATGCAAAAATTATATTAAAAATAGGAAAAATAAATCTAACTACACCTATAAAATAAGTGTTAGCTAAACATACATACAACCTAAGCAGTTATATTTATAACTTGGACTTAGCACCATGCACATGGGTAACCAAGCCCACCTATCCTAACTTGGATTATGCCTAGGGGTTTAAGCAATCTACAAGCAAAATATATATATATATATATATTTACTTTTACAGTGGCCCCTTAAGCATAATCCCCTACAAAAATTATGATTAGGCTAATATCGGCAAAACATCCAATCTAAAATATTGCATCACAAAATAAAATATACATCAAACTAAGCACCGCCCTAACATAAAGCTAGAAGTAGTGACTTAATTGTAATGTGTGTTTGAAGGCTTGTGTGGTATGTCTTGCTAAGCATTATAGTTGTAGTTCTCAAAGTGTGAAAGAGATTTAATTTAACCATAAAGGATGATTTCACTTCAAGTTATTTAATTGATTTGAGAATTTTTATTTTAGTTTTGTTTGGTTTCATATGATTTACACTTAACAACTAAGTGTTGTAAATAGAAGAAAGAGGATTACCCTCTTTTATCCATACCTTAAGCCACTTTTTAAAGCATGTTATTTTAATTTAGTTCTCTTTAGTGTATGGCTTACTACACATTTTAAATTAATCCTAAGTTTATGTCCACTTTAAATAAACCCATTCAATATGAAAGACATCTTAAAATTAATTTGATTGAATTACTATCACATGACATATGTTAAACCATTCCTTTCCATCACATGTAACATGCATATGATTTAATCTTAAATGTATCTATACATACAACATGTTTTTAATACACTTAAATGATAAATGTATGTGTATGTGAAGTTTATATCATTTTGTGTGATTGAATTATTTAATCATATTAGTTTAAAACTCTATCTAAATTCTTATACAAAATGACATAGTTAACTAGGGAAGTGAGGTAATTAAATGATCTCATTGGGGCTAACTGGGACCTTGTATTCTTGGGATGTCCAAATTATATACCCACTTGGATTCAAACATATGTAAATTTGCATATATGAATATAAGAAAGAGAGCTCACAATCACATGATTAATTAATTCAATAACTTAATCATTCAGGAATGCATGGATTTTTGATAAAAAAGAGGGGTTCTAATTCCATAATTAAATACACACACATGTATAAGAGACTATGATGTTTATTTTTAATTATGTGTTTGGGAAGGGGGGGGGGACACCATGCAGATCTGAGGGTGTACTTATTGAGGTGATTGAGTACGACATCAAGGAATAGTACACTATCTCGAAAGATAGAAATCACTACCCTACGATGGACCTAATCACCTAATAAGGACTTCTAAGGCATGATGGGTCTTCGAATGTACTAGAGATTTTTCCTTACTTTACATGGTTGAATAAAGTAGGGTTTATTTAAATCAGATTCTAAAGTTCCCTATGGGGCAATCCCCATAGTTAATTACATCATAAGAAAGGTGAGTTCATTAGGAATACTCTCGATTAAAGTACATAATTATTATCTCCAAAGATTTAACAGATAAAACTATCAATAAATTGGCCATATTTGGAAAATCAAGTGGGATAGATCAAAAGGAGAGACTTATTATCGAAGCCAAAAGGAGATGAGTAGGGGATGCTCATGCTACTAGGAAGCTTAGTGAGCATCCCAAACTATCCTATAGTTGGACATTATATATTTGAAATTGAAGAGAATTATATATTTGTGTTGAAATTTTATTAGAAAGCTAGGACTTATAATCCCATAATATAAGATTGTGAAAATGCCTAAGAGGTGAGGATTTATGCTTGTAGCTTGAGGAGAAACAATAATCTCATATCCTAAATCTATGGAGCTTTAGCGATGGCCAAAGCACGCCCTAAATCTAAGGAGAAAATGGATATATTATTTGTCTTCACAAGAGGGTAAAACCCTGTTGGACTTATACGGAGTAGCTGACTAACTTCTCCTACATTTTAAAATCATGTAGTCAAGTCATTTATTTTGCAAGATGATTAGGTTGTTATTATTTTGAAAGAAAATAAAGTTTTTAAACCCACTCTCTAAGAGAATAGAGTATAAGTGGTATGAATAATGACTTAGTCTAATACAAATTATATCAAAATTTATTTCATTTTGGACTCTTCATTTTGACAAAGGCTATAGGATTTTATATGTCTAAATACAAGATGAAATAGACTTATTGGCTAAATCAGAGAGAAAGAGGTATTTTTCACCATAATGGAGATCCTCAAATGCCAAGTCTTCCCCTATCATGCAAGGATAGAAACCCTCTCTTAGCAAGAATGAAACAAGATGATATGCATGATATTAAGCATATAACATTCAACCAAGGGGTTGCTAAATCTTTTAATTATTTTGATTTAATACCTAGGCTTTAAATGAGGTTATGAGTTGTTTAAAAAAAATTAGATTATGAGTTGTGATTGGGGTAAAAAGTACTTTTTCTTAAAAGCCTAATCGGATCGAGGCCACACATTAAATCAACATACATAAAGAAACTAGGAAAAATACATGTCATTTTTATTACACAATTGTAAACGAAGCATCACATAATTTATAAACCCAACTGTTGACCCTGCATTTAATCCAAGACTCAAGTTAAGTGAACACAACCAAATCGATGAGCTATAAATGAGATATCATATGAATTAAGTTAATAGTAACTTGGACACTTTTAAATTTGCTCGAATATTATTTTGGCATAAACAAACATTGCATATTAATTCAAAATTTCATCCAAAAAATAAACAGTAATAATATTATTTGAGATAAAGATGTGAATTTGATTGAGTGTCCAACAAAAAATAATGAGTTAGGATTAAAATGCATGTTATTCATTTTGAAGTTTAAGATCAAATTAAAAATAAATAAATAGATAAATCAATAAATTATATATATATATATATATAGATATATATATATATATTGCTACAAAAGAAAATAATTTCATCTAAATGAGATAACAAACTACATTTTAGTTAATGATATCACTTAAATGAAAATTATATTTGTAATTTCTGCTTCATCTCTTTTAATAAAAAATTGATAATAATGACCTAATTTAAACTCATTCAAATAACATTTCTCCCGATCAATTATGTTAGTTATATTATCATTAAAAAAATAATAATAACAAAAAATAAATTTTGTCTTATTTTAATGATTTAAAGATATAAGTAATTTATTTTAAAATTATGTAAATACATATATTTTAAAAAATCATATGATAAATATTATCAAGTTTGTATATATTAAATAAATACTTATACAAGTACAAAGTAAATAAATAAATCCATTTGCGCAAATTTTATTAAAATAAAAGATTAAAAAGAAAGTTTTTTTCTTCTTATCCCTTAGCAATTAAGGCCCTACCTCTCACCTCTCCTTAGCCAATAGAAATGCTCCATACCGATTCCCCGATACTTTCTTCACGTGAGGATTATAAGAAAAAATAATTTTGATTTATAAAATAATAATTTTAACCTATTATTTTAATCTATTCTAAATTGATCAGCTGAAATAAAAAAATTTTGGATTTATATATATATATATATATATATATATATATATATATCACCTTAAATTACTTATTTTATTTATTTAATATTTAAAATTTTATTATTATCTGTATTGTATACCACGAAAATAGAACTCCCACAATTATAAAATGATAAAATGAGAAGCTATGCGTCTCTTTCCGGCCGATGTTTTTCTTTCTGCTCTCGACTGAACACAACGGCATTTTCCCTTTTTCTTCTTTAGCTCATTTCGCTCCAGCCAACCAGCCCACTGCCCTTCGTCTCTCACACGCAGCTAAATCGAGCATCTTTCCTCCGTTTGTCTCTACTTCTCGCAGAGTTCGCACGAGCCGAAGGTGGCCTTCGTTCGTTTCCTCCTCCGTTTATTTTTCTTTTCTCTTTTCTCTCTTCCCTTCCGTCTATGGCCGACGAGCATCCCAAAACTCCTCCCTCACCTACTCCTATATAACCTGTCGCCGACTCCAGCAAGTCGCACAACCATTCCACCTCTTCCTCTTATTTTCCTTGCAAGCCCTCTGCTCTCCGCCTCGGGTACAAGCAGCAAGCACACCCTCCTATCGCCAGCCGAATCTCCTCCCTAGAGTTTGTCGTTCTCTTTCCTCATCAACACCACCTACCCCTGACCTTCTCACTCATACTGCATTTCTTTGGTGAGCTCAGAATAGGGGCGTGCATTATTTAATTTTAATCAAAAAAATCAAATTAAATTAAAATTTTTGAATAATTTGGTTTGATTTTGAACTTTGTAATTTGAATTTTGGTTTTAATTAATGAAAATTTTGATTTTTGATTTTTAGATCAGTTTGTTAAATAAAATTTTGGATAGAACTAAATAAATAAAGTAATTATATGTAATACGTCATTATTAATTTATATATAATAGACTTATTTATTATACACTTATTTTTATTTATTTTTAAATATTTAGTAGGTACGTTTTTGGAAGACCATTATCTAATTTTTCAAAATATTTTGATCTCATAATATGGTAATATGGTTCCATCAACTTCTAAGTTCAAAACATTGTTCAGGTAAGTGAAAATTAGTTTTAAATATTTTTTTAGCGCATGAAATAGTTAATTGTATTTTTTATTATATTTATGTTATTTTTTATTACTTGTTCATTATATAATAAAAAATTGTGTAAATAATTTTTAAATGTAGCCAACTTGGGTTTATCCAAAACCAAATCAAAATAACTTAACCAAATTATTACTTAGTTTATTTGGTTTTGCATTTTATTTGGTTGATTTGGTTCAATATTTTTAGGAATCCAAAACCAATCGGTTTTAAAAATTTATCATCCAATCCATTCAAATTAACCAAACGCACACCCCTAGCTCAGAGTTGCCTCCATGCAAGCTTCCAATTTGAACCAAACATTAAATAAAACGTTAAAACTAAAATATAGGTAGTTTGAGTGATATATATATATATATATATATATATATATATATATATATATATATATATATATATATATATATATATATATATATATATATATATATAAAGTAAAATATTTAAATTCAAAATCAAAGTACTTACTAAAACAGCTGGGGACTTAGGAGAATGTCCTCTCAAACTACAAGCAGAACTACCTCGCAACTACAACTTTCAAAATACTTAGGAATCAAGTAGATCTGAATAAAAATGAACTGAACTTGCCCCAAATTTATAGTTGAATATGGAATCCTTGTGGGGCCAATCTGGCAATATTCAAAGTATATGAAAATAAAAATTGTCACCCACATGCATATTTAAAATATACAAAAACAAAAATTGTTGCCCACGAGCATTAAACAAATGTGGGATAAGGTGTGGTGGATAGATTTATTATTGAAATCGTTCACCTACTCATGTGCATATATAAGGAGAAATTATTCTAAAAAATTGAAAGCATGATCTTCACATGCTAATTTTAAACAATATAAACCTCCTAATTTATAATTAAATATAAGAGTCAAATAGATCTATGGATTAATCATAATTAAGTTAAAAGGTGCTTCGAATGAAATTTTGCTGATATCACAAAGTGGCACTATGCTTAATTTAAACATTTGGTAATTTCTACGATTACCCTAAGAGAAGAGTCACACTTATTTCGAAGTGGACTCAAACTCAAAATTACTTCATCAAGATGTGTATAATGAATTCAGAAATTTGAATTCCTACACTCATAGTAGGATGTTGATCCAAAGAAATCATTCTATATCGATATTTTACAAAACATAAGGGGTATCATTCATTAGCTAAATACACATTCAAATATATGAAAGTTTTAAAAAAGTAAATCGTCATTGTTCTGCACTAGAGGAGTGAGGTAGGAACCTCTTTGGGGCTACTTAAAGCCTTGCATCCCTGGAATGTCTAGGCTAATATACCCGCTATTCTTACATACATATGATGTATAAACAACTATAAGAATAGAAAATACTATGAAAGACTAAAGTTTGATTTATTTAATTTATTTGTGTAAATGAATTAAAGCTCTATCTAAATTCTAATTTCAAAGTGCATAAAAATGAAATCTATTGACCCTCAGCTCCATCTCCCTCAACTGCAAAAAAAAAAAAAAAAAAAACTGATGCACGCTCTCGCATAACCGCTCCCGCCCTCGCACTCTCATCCCCTTGGGTATTCCTCTAATCGTATAGTAACCGTTCTTCTCCTACCCTTCTCATACCGCTCCAATCAAGTTTGTTGCTGCTGCTAGCCCTATCGCAACATCTGGTGGTGACAACGACACATAATGATCTATGACCTTACAACATCCTCAGAGATTGGTTCCCTTATTGATCATTTTGGTGCTGTGATTCCCTCACCTCTCTTTTGTCGTTTATGCCTGGCCCTCTTGCTGAGTTCTTTAATATTCTCAACTCCAGTAATGTGAAGGCCCTGAATATACGTTTAGGCATAGGATACTCTCTTGCCATCGAAGACAAGGTTGCGATACACTCTATGGAAGGCTAATAGCAAAGCAAGTGTGGTAATTTGACTCCAGCTACTATCACAAGGATGAAACGGGTAATCTCATTCCCTTTATATTCTTTGTTGGATCTTGAAAGGTTATCTTATGCATTGATGCAGCCATAAAGATGATGAAAGTTGTAGGCTTTCACCGAGTCATAGTTCCCCCAACTATCCGCTTTAAGTTAAAAATGATAAATTTCATAAATTCATAATTTTATATTCCATATGCTGCAACTATACGCTATGTGTTTAGCATTATAACGATTAGCCTTAATTGAAAGTTCTCTCTCAACATTGAGATGGGTAATTAACTATAGGTGCTTACGCCTATAGAAAACTTGAAACCAGATATAAAGTCCTCGCAAAATGAGGGTGAAATCTCTGGGTAGTGTCTTATTTACTATTCCATCTGCCATCTAAAAATTACACTGATACTTTAAATCATTCTCTTAATTGAGAGGTCGGTGGAGAATTTTTGGCGCCCATAGATTTCTAGCGACTCCACTGGGGATATGTTTCTCTTTCCATCTTTGGCTAGTCAAATCTGAGCTATAGTAATAGTGGAATATATGAAAAAAATTAAAATTTTAAATTAATTATAAATAAAATTCTTCATATTATTTTGTTATGTTGTATATTTGCATTTTGAATGTCTAGGTCACGGAGACAATATCTATCTAGCTAACACTATTATTAATACTGGGGATGCTAGAGCTACCATTTAATTTGGTAGTTTAGACTTCCCAGCCATTACCGCTACCAAAAGTCCTCTACCTGAAGCACATGTGTATTATACACACCAACCTATGCAAGGAAGGAGGACAACTGGAATGACCACTACTGCTACTGAGGTTTATCAAAAGAGAGCTTTTGCATTCGAAAGATTGGGTCATTCTAAAGTGCCAGTCATGAAAATAATCGTCATTGGGCAGAAAGTTTCAGTCATGCCTGTGAATGCGACCACTTTGTTATTGAATCTTTTGCACTAGGAAGGCATAATGTTGAAGCCTCCTCTTATAGAGGAAAATTGAGTAGAAGGCAAAGAAGGAGAAGAAATGCTGAACTGGGAGCTCAACAGCTATTGCCTGAATCACCAGCCATGCGACTATACTTGATGTCAGAAGCGATTGTTCCTACTCACAACAAATCTTAAAATCTCAAGTGGGTGAATAGGACCAGCTCTACTGATGATATCAAATAATCATTATGGGAGCAGCATCACCAAACTATTACCCCATAAAGGAGGCATCCCGAGACTCTATCCTCTAGAGTGCACATGGTGTTGAAAGTTATCAAGGAGAAGGGACTTATGAAGAAAAAGTATCAATACCTGATTATCAAAGAAAATAAGAAAGCTTCAATAAAAAAGCTACTCTCAATGGGTAATATTTAAGATCATCCTAAGAAATTTCTGCAAGGTGAACATTAGGGCATGACACTTGGATCGCATGCCCATGAATCCGCCATCGAAAGATCCCAACAAAAAGGAAAACAAATATAGAGGCTGAAGCCTTGAGAAGAAGTAGCATCACAAAAGCTTCTTCATAAAGAAGTAAGCTAATCTAGAGACAGTGAAGAATGAGAAATGCTAAATTGCATGCTCAATAGCCATTATTCAAAGAGAAAATTATATAACTAGCTGTGAAACTAGAAGCGAGTGTTCCAACCCATAATATATTTGATAGCTTGAGATGGGTAAAGCGTAATAGCTTTACTAGTCAAATCAAATAGTCCTTCTGGACCCGACAACATCAGAAACTTGAAACTGTATATGCAAGAGTGCATTGTGTCCTCAAAGTTGCTAAAGAGAAAGGATTGATGAAAATAAAATATCAAAGTTCTGTCATCAAGGAAGCTAGAGTTGCTCCTCTGAGGAGATCTTCTCTTATAGCCCCAGCAAGATGTCAACCAATTCAAGTTCTTCACAGTGAACATCAAGGTGTGACACTTGGACCACAGGTCCAAAAATCCATCGTCGAAAGGTCCCGGTAAAAAGGTAAGCAAATTTGGAGGCCAAAGCCTCAAAATGAAACTATCTTAAAGAAAGATAGCGGCGTGACATCTGGACTGTACTCCTAGAGATTCGCCATAAATAAAACTCAGCAAGAATGGATACCTAAGAAAACTGTCATATGTGATGAAATTTCTAACAATCGACACCTTGGAGAATCATCTATGGGATCCCGTCACTTACCAGCTCATTGATTTTAAAGGTGAAAGACCAATGTCGCCAATCAATAGTCGATATCTAAAGAAGTATTATACATGAAAGTATTATCAAATGAATATCGTACTTAAAGATTTCATAAGTTTTACATGGAAATTCTCTTTGATAGAAGAATGTATTTCTAAAATTTAAAAAAAATAGAAATCCCCCTGTTAGACAGGGGATATTTTTTAGTATATCTATTTAGGTCGACATCATGCTTCATGCTGAAATCCCTAAATAAATATACTTAAGAAAAAAAATTCTGTCAAAATTCCCATGTTACATAAGGGGCATTTTTAGATTTCTATACATAGATAAAATCAATTTTACATGTTAAAATCATCTTAAGATCAAATATATAAACTTAAATATTGATATATTTTTTTAAATTATTTTAGAGCTCTTTTAAAGTACTTTAGAATTTCCCCTGCAAGACAAGGGGCATTTTTTATATATTTATCTGAGTCTACGTCGTGCTACAAGACGAGATCCTCAGATAAATATACATGATGATCATAATGAGCTATGTTTATTTATATTGAAGAAGCTCAAACTCTGTGATACATTTTTGGGCTAATCTACATTCCTCCTATTAGACAGGAGACCCTTTTTTATGATCAAGGTTGTTCAATTCTCTCTTGTGAAATAGGGGGCCTTCTTGTATATATATTTAGGTTGACATTAAGCTTTATGCCAAGATCCTTGAATATATCCATAATAAATATTATTAAGTTGCATGTTCTTGTAGGAATAAAAAGAATATATTTTTATGCATAAAAGACTTCCCTAAATGTCAAGAAAAAAATTCTCTCCAAGATTCACCAATTGTTGAAGATCAAGTCAGAAAAACTCCCAATTTTGGAAGCTTCAATCAACTGAGTTGGAAAAAATATCAACCTCTATATCCTGAAGTCTAGGATGCCGATTGGTTCTAAAGGTCAAACTTAATAAAATCACAAATGGCCAAGTTGTTGATGCTCTCCTCACTCAATAAGCCATAAGAAAAGGTCACAATGAAAGAGCCCATGTTTGTTAGTTTGATGACCAGATCACTAACCCATCACAGCTTAAGTCAAAGACTCTAGTTGGTTCTAAAGGTTGAACTCAACAAGCCTATAAATGGTCGAGTTGCTGACGCTCTCCTCACTCAACAAGCCGTAAGAAAAGGCCACAGTGAAAGAACCCCTACTCATCAGTCCAATGATGATAGATGTTTATTCTCAAACTAGATCCATCTTAGTGACTACAAGAAACCAGAAACCAAGAGATCTTTCTACCTGATCGATATACCAAGAAAATCTTAGGAAATTCTCAATTCAGAGCTGTCTCAAATCAATCTTTATATTGCCTACTGGGTGATATTCCAATCCATTCTCAAATGATCTTATCAAGCATAAAGCATAGATCAAAGCTAATTTCCTCATCAAGTCTGCCAAAGCAAAAAGCATAGGACAGAGGAAGCAATTCCATAGTTCATACGAAGCTAATCGCTAAACAAAAGGAATTTCATGATTATTTAGTCTGTTAAAGCACACATTGCTAGTATGATAACTCAACATTATAGACCTAATATAAGCCGGAAGGCTGGGTCATCTATATGCACCCCTCAACGAGTCTGTCAAAGTAGTAAGCACAGGACTTAGGGTGTACATACACTTTCTAACAAGTAAATATAGACAAATCAGGTAGATCATTCATCAAGTCCATCAAGCTTAAAGTTAGGACAAAAGGAATTTCAAATCTTAAAATAAATAAACCAACTTTGCCATCCAACCCAGTCAAGCATGAAGCATTGGAGAAAATCCAAATCTATAAACACACCAAAGTAAGAGCTCTTCTGCGAACTTGTTGAAGCTGAAGTAATCTGAAATCCATTGCTAACTTAAAAGGATCAACCAATTTTCAAAAAATATGACTCACTCCATGTGCAAATTACATTTGTTGTGGGGCATTTATTGACCCTCGGCTCCGTCTCCCTCAATGGAAAAAATAAAACTAACACACGCTCTTGCATAATCACTCCTGCCCTTACACTCTCAATCCTTTGGGTATTCCTCCAACCACACGAGAACCGCTCATCTCCTACCCTTTTCATACCACTCCAATCAAGTCCATTGTTGCCACTGGCCCCGATCGTAACATCTAGTGGTACCAACGACACCATCAAGATCTACAACCTTGCAACATCTTCGAAGAGTGGTTCTCTTATTGATCATTTTGGTGCTGTGATTTCTCTCACCTCCCTTCCACCATCTATGTCTGGCCCTCTCACTGAGTTCTTTAATATTCTCGAGTCCAGTGATGTGAAGGCCCCGAATATACATTTAGGCACAGGAGACTCTCCTGCCATCAGAGATAAGGTTGCGATACACTGCTATGGAAGGCTAGTTGCAAAGCAAGGGTGGCAATTTACTCCACCTATGATCACAAAAATGAAATGGGTGATCTCATTCCCTTTGTATTCGTTGTTAGATCTGGAAAGTTATCTCAGACATTGAAGTAGCCATAAAGACAATGAAAGTTGGAGGCCTTCATCGCATCATCATTCCCCCAACCATCCGCTTTAAGTTAACAATGATAAATTTCATAAATTTATAATTTTATACTATACGCTACGCATTTAGCGATCTAACGACTAGCCTTAATATGAAGTTCTATCTCAGCATTGAGAGGGGTAATTAACTATAGGTTCTTGCGCCTATAGGAAACCTAGAACAAGATTTAAAGTCCTTGCAAAATGAGGGTGAAATCTCTGGGTAGTGTCTTATCTACTATTCAATCTACAATGTTCCTATGAAATGAAATGGGCCTAATGCAATTAGCTCATAATTATTAAATAATTAAGCTAAAGGAACTCATTTAATTACTTTTATTGGTCTCTCACACATATGAGCTAACCATAATTTTAGTAGCTCTCTCTTTAGGTTATTGAACACCCAAAGAGCTACCTAAGAATTTATTTAGAAAAATAGGTTTAATTAAGTTAATTAAGTTAATTAATTATCTAATTAAATTTTAATTATCCTTAATCAATAATATGAAATGGACTTAGGAAAAGAGACAAAGAAGGAAGCCTAAGTCTCAATCCCTAAATCTTTTCAATTAGTTAATTAAAGTTCAGATATAATTTGGGTTCTGATTGATTTAATTAATTATTTAAATAATGAGTCTTAATTAATTAATTTTAAAGAGGAAATGAAGAAGACTTAAGGAAAAGATTGGAAGAGGGTTCCCAATCCATTTTCCTAAGTTTCTCCACTGTTAATTGAGACTAATAAACTTAATTAATTTATCAATTCACTATTCATTTGATTAATTATCATTAATTAAGGTAGAAGAGTAATTAAGGCTTAATCAATCAATATCCTTAATTAACTGTCTAATAAATTTCAAGAAAAATAGGGGAGGCAGAGGTCATGCCCCTAAACATCTCTGAAAAGTTTAGAATTAATTGGATAATTAATGAGATAGTAATTAAGCTAATTAAAATTTTAGTTAAATCTTAATTAAGTAAATATTACTATTCAAAATTGATTAATAATAGTTTTCTTGGATTCTCCTCTGAAATACCATTAAAATAAGCCATCATTTATATTTTTTGGATTTTTCTAGGATTAGTTATGAATTTAGAAATATTCAGCCCTAAAAATTGATTAATTAACCTAATTAAAGCCCTAATCCAGTCGGTGCCATGTGGCAACTGATGTAGCATGCTGATGCAGCACACTTTCTATGTGGCGTGACAGATAAGCTATTTAAGTTGTCAAATTGGGATGCTGACTCAGATTGAGGCGAACGCGCTTTCGTGTGGGCCGTTCAATCTAAGATCAGACTGTCATGATTAAACGAGCGGATTAACGAGATTAAATTAGTAGATTTAACATGATCAGATCAAGACCGTTCATTCCAATCACGCGGAATGGACGACCCATGATCTGTCTCCTTCACGAATGGCGAAAGTTGGTTACCATCCATCTTTCTCTGTTTGATCCGAGCTCACTAGAGCTCGGATTGGGATCAAATTGATCCCACACCATCAGGAGAAGAAGACAAACACATCCAATTATCAAGATCGACACACATGAAAATTTTCTTCTCAAAGGCCCATGAAAAATTCACCAAAACTACAATTTTGAGGAATTACCTCACTAGACCTAATGTCCAACGGTGGTATTGACGGAGGTAGCTTTGCCTAGTTGAGGCGAAGCTCTGCTAAGAAGCTTGGACCTCAATTTGAAGTGAGCCACTCGGACGACAAATCCACACACGTAAGAGCTTCGGCTTAGATCAAACTCGAACCTCCGGTGGCTTGGAAGCTTGAGAAAAGATTTGGTATTGATCGATGAGGTGTGGTGATGGTGTGGGTAGGAGGAATCGAGGTTTGGTTGAGTGGAGAAGAAATATGAATCAGAATGTTCAGTTTCACATGCAGAGGGGAAATACGAGCTTGGGAGGCTTTGGAATGCTCTGAGGAGAGCAGTGGGATTTCGTTTCTCACTTGGGGGCTCAGTGTGTTCGAATGGTGACAAATCTTGTTTGAATTGAGGGGATATACCCTCAATTGGTAAGGAAGAACGTACAGGATGGGCTTGCTCCTTTCAGTCGTCAGGCCACCATCAGGGCGTCATAGAGGTCACACTCACATCCACGTGGCTCGATGTGAGTGAAGGAGGTAATGGGAGGCTGCCCAAGGGCTAGTGTGCAATGGTTTCCTGGCTTGAATCCATGGGTGCTAAGTTTGTATGGGAGGTGAGTCAACTCACCTCCCATTGGTCCATGATCAATTTAGGGTGGGTTAGGTGAGCTACATGGGTCAGGTGGAGCCTCACTTGAGTGTTTTGAGGGCTACCATGGTGATGGGGGAGTTGACCATGCTTCTTAAAGGGAGAATCTAATGGAAAGAGGGCTTAACCAATGGATAATCCTCTTGGGTGGGGTCCACTTTGGTTTTGGATAGATTTTGGGTTGAATTATAATCAATTTGGGCTGGGTTTAGTCAGGCACCAAAGCCCCATGGGTTAATTTTGGGTGTTTAGGCTTCACTTGGTCAAATGAGTTCAAATGGGTTCAAGTTGAGTTGGGTTGACCAATTAGTCAAATTGGGTCAAACCAATGCTTGTGTTAGGTTCAAATGATCATTTGGAGTGTTTTGGTTTAAGTGGTTTTGATTAATTTGGCTTAGGTATGATTTTGGCTCATTCGGATTCAAATAGGTCAAATGGGGCTAAGTTGATCAATTTGACCAATTTGACCAAATTGGGTTGGGTTAGGTGTTGGTTCATGTTCAATTGATTAATTGAAAATGATTGTAGGCTTTGGTTTGGTTTAATTTGGGTTTTGGCCAATTTGACTTTTTAGGTCAATTTGGGCTAGGTTAGGTCAAGTTCAATAAATGATTTGGAATGAGCTTGAGCCATTGGTTGTAATCAATTTGGGTTAAATCATGATTTGATCTATTTTGACCTTTTAGGTTAATTTGGGTCAACTTAGGTCAAATCGTTAGTTGGACTTGATTTGGCTCAATTGAGGGTTTGATTATGTTCAATCATTGATTATGAATGTGTTTGAATCAATGGTTTCAATCAATTTGATATATGGTAGGTTTTGGCTAATTTGGGTTTCATTTGGGCTAAAGGTTGACTTGGTCAAAGGACCAAGTTGACGTGGTTTGACCCAATTCAAGGTAGTTGATCGCCCTAGGATGATTGTTGATCATGATATGAGGCTTGGATGGGCCTGGTTCAATCCAATTTGGGTTGGATTAGAACTTAGCTCAAAAGGGTCTCTTAGGTCACTTTGGGTCAAATGGACCTAAATGGGTAAATTGGTTTGGTTTTGGCTTGATTCAAGTTTAGTTGAACTCATATATGAGCCTAAGATTGAAATATAAATTCAACTACAATCAATTTGGAGTGTAATAGATTTTGGCTCATTTGAAGTTTTCAAGTCAAAAAGGCTAACTTGGGCTTAACTTAGGTTGACTTGAGTTTGGTTTGAGAATTGAAGTTTTTGTTTATATTTGGATGAGTGATTGAAGGAAAGATTGATCTATGAAGAAATCCATGGGGTTTGAGTTTATTTTGGATATCATTTGGCCAAGTTCAAGAAATTGGCTTAAAAACTTAAATTGGAGATTTGATTTGATTTGGGTTTATATTTCATTTATATTTGTGAATATAAATAAATGTATAAATGATTCATAAGAAAATCACTTGAGTTTGGAGTGATTTGGAAGTAAATTTGACCAAATTTAAGGATGTAGTTCAAATGGGTTGTAGTAGGGAATTGATTTATTTTTGGTCATTAAAGGGTGGGTTTCATTTATATTTGTGAATATAAAGGAAGGAATAAAGTTTGGGTTAAGATTTGATTAAGATTATGGAGGTAGGTCCATATGGCTCAAGAAAGGTCTTGATTTGGTTTGATTTAGTTTGATTTGAGTTTGCTCATTTGAATTTGAATTTCATTTATATTTGAATATAAATGAAGGAATGATTGATTTATAAAGAAATCAATCAAGTTTGACTTGGTTTAAAGGGGATTCTGTCTAAGCATATGAATGTGGTTCATATGGCTTAGGAAGTGATTTTGGAATTTGAATTTGATTTTGGGTTCTAGTCATTTGGAGTTAGGTTTGATTTGGAATTTGATGGATATTTGAGAAAATCAATTTAATTGGGTTGATTTGAATTTGATTAAGGCTAAGTCTATAACATAAAATCAAAGGGCTTAGGAAGGGTTTTTTTAGTTCGAATTTGATCATGGGTTTTAATCATTTGATTTGGAATTTGATTTGGAATTTGATTTGTGGTTTGGTTTGAGGAAGGAAGCATGGATTTGGGTTTAAGGCTATAGGGTAGGCAAGTTTTCCTAAATCTCTAGGGCATAACCTATTTCTATGGTTAACTCTTCTAAGTCTCTAGGCTTAGGTTAAGTATTCATTTAATCACTAGAAGTGTCTTAAGACTAAGGAGCTCTTGATGTCTACAAGAGTCCAAGGTCTATGATGAGAAAGTTGAGAGCTCACTCCAAAAGTCAGGTCAACAACGACTTAAGGTAGAACATGCCATTGTTAACCAGGTGTTGACCTATAACTATGCGTCATTTAAACTCAAGTAAATGACAGAGTTTAACACCCCCCTAATCGTAATCGAGATCGATCTAATTTGCTGCAATATGAAAATTCGACTTCATAATGCGTCGAAAGCATCAAAATTAATTAAATAGAAAATATCGAATCAATTAATGATCGATCCAAAAATTAAAATTAAAATTAATTTTTAATGAAATTATGTGCATATCAAAGTCGAAGCTCGATGTCTAAACGACCTCCGTTTGCAAAATTGATCGCTCGTCGTCATTTGAACGCGTTGAGACCTATCAAATGACACCTTCCGAGATCGACTCGGCAAAATGCGCGCGAATGTCGATCAATTCGAATGCGATGTCACACAATTTAGACCTAACTTCACTCTGACGTCGGCGTTGTCGAACGACCTCAATCACGAATTGATCGCGCGTTCGTTGGCCACAACTGAAACAACTAAAGTTGACACCCATATTGTTAGGGTTTAGTACATAAATTAATATCACATAAAATAACGTTAAATTATAATTAAAGGGACTAATGGCTGTTTAATCCCTTAAACCCCTTTAATTCCCTACCTAACCCGCCGCTCATTCAACCAATCAGAGGGGACCGCCAGCCCTAAAGGCCAAAACGATACGTTGACCCTCATTCCATGCCCTCTACCCTCATTTCGACTCTCTCTCTTTGAAGCCACATTCTCCTTCTCAAAGCTCTTGTTCTGCTCTCGGTTGATCAAAGCTCTAGGAGACACGACACGACGCTCCTTCCTATCACGACATTTCCCTCTCGTTCTCTTCGTTCTCGGTTTCCCTTTACGGCTTCCTCGTTGCTCTCGGCATTTCTCCCTTACGTTTCTGCTCCCAGTAGAGACTTCTTGAGGCGGTTCTTTCATCCTCGCTTCCATCCAGATCGCCTGAGAAACGAACCAGAATCATGAGCCCTAACCGACCCGGTCCCTTTGCATAAGCCAGCCGAAACCCCTTTCCTTCCTTTCCTCTTAGCATTCAAAACCTCCAAGTTGTTTCTCTCTAACCCTAAGCTTGTTCTTATGCATTTGAGTTTCTTTGGAAGTTAGGGTTTTGCTAAAAATGCTATGTCTTATGCTTGAGATTATGCTAAGAGTTTCCTTTAGGGATTTGGGATGAGGTATGACCCAAATCTAATTTTTTTTGGATTTTATGGTATTCAAGCTTGCTGAAAATGCTTTGGGATAATGTATGGCCCAACCTTTTTTCTTTCTTGCTATTTTCTCTTGTTCGTGGATGCCTACATTCTCTTTAGGTGCTTGCTGAAATTATTTTTTTTTGGAAAATGAATTGATTTGTTGTAATGGGTATGTGTTGGCTGAAATTGTTTTACCTAAGGAAATTGAATCGATTCTTTGTTTAATGGGCATGATACATGCTGAAATCATTTTACCTAAGGAATCGATTCTTTGTTTAATGGGCATGATACATCTGAAATCATTTTACCTAAGGGAAATCAGATTGCTTCTAATGTGTATGATACATGCTGAAAGTATTTTTATGAAAGGGGAAAACTATTAGCTTGTTGTCTAGAGGCATGAAGCTTGCTGAAATTTATTTTCCTCTAAGGGGGAATCAATCATCTTGTTATTTAATGGGTAAAATACTTGCTGAAAATATTTTTCCCTAAGGGGGAATCAATCATTTTGTTATTTGATGAGTATAAGGCTTGCTAAACTTTCTTATCTAAGGGGAAATCAATTAGCTTGCTGTTTGATGAGATATGATCTTTGTTGAATTTCATGCTTCTTTGCTTCAATTTATATCCTATGAAGGGAATTATATATATATCATGCCTCTTTCATATGCAAGTTGAAATCTGAAATTAAAAAGGATTTGGTTTTTCTTGCTATTATCTATGAGTTTCATTCTTGCATACTTGCATATGTGATATCTTATTAACAGAGAAATATGCTTGTGATAAGTACCTGTTCACATTGTTCCAACGTGGCAGAGAAATGTGCTTGCTATAAGTACCTGTTCACATTGTTCCAACGTGGCAGAGAAATATGCTTGCTATAAGTACCCATTCACATTGTTCCAATGCGGCGGGAAAACTTGTAATAAGTACCTGTTCATGTTGTTCCAACGTGGCAGAGTAATATGCTTGCTATAAGTACCTGTTCACATTGTTCCAATGTTTGGAAAACTTGTAAATTTTGCATGTTGTTCCAAGCGCGGAGAAATATGCTTTATTAGTACCGTTCACATTGTTCCAATCTCGGACTTGTAATAAGTACTTGTTCCAATGTGGCAGAGAAATATGCTTGCTATAAGTATCCGTTCACATTATTCCAATGCGGTGGGGAAACTTATAATAAGTATCTGTTCACATTGTTCCAACGCGTGGCGAAATATGCTTGCTATAAGTACTTCACGTTGTTCATGATGGCGGGAAAAGCTATTATGATAAGTACTTGCTCACGTTGTTCCAGCGTGGCAAGAAAATATCTTGTGTTATGCACCCATGCACGCCTTTCTTGGCGTGGTGGGCAAATAAACTTTTGAGGTGATCTCATATTTTCTTACCATGGTGGGAAGGCTTAGTCTCAAGCGACTATCGGGGATGACGGGAGGTAAATTTTCAATAAGAAAAAAAAAGGAGTTGAAATAATTATAAATGCTTATACTTTAATTTCATATACATGTGTGAATTTATTGCTCTATATAAGTCGTTCATTGTTCCAATGGTGAAACTTATGATAAGTACTGTTCATTGTTCCAACGTGGAAACTGATAAGTACTTGCTCACGTTGTTCCGTGGGAAATGCATCTTGTGTTATGCAACCCATGCACCTTTCTTGGGTGGTGGGCACATAAATTTTGTCTCCGACACCATGCGCCTTTCTTGGCGTGGTGGGCTAGTCTCCGGCAAAGACCCTATCTTTGGGATGGACGGAGGCAGAAATTTTCTTAAAAAAAAGGGGAGATAGAAAAGAAAGAATGAAATGCTTAGGTTAACATGTTGGCTTAAAATACTTCTTTAGGTCATATATGAATACTCATGCTTCAATCTCTATATAATGAAAGCTATCTTATTTGTGACAAGTATGACATAAAGTGGACTCTATCTAGCACTGTGAAATACACATTAGACATATGTTCAAACATAAATACCTCCCCTACTTTACTTGTCATTCACACCATGATTTGCATACATACATGAGATATGGTGAAGACTTGAAGCAAACACATGTGGAATAAATTAAATCTACCATATGACATGACATATATCAAGAAGATATCAAAAAAAGAAATGGTTAAGTTAGAAAAGAAACTCACAAGTATATGTGACACAACTTAACTCTTGATGCAAGATTGAAAGAACCTAAACTTGTGGTATAAGGGAGAAGAGGAGAGTAGAAAATGTAAGTACTTTGTGAAAGGGAAATCCCCTCTTATTTATAGGCTTCCTTAGCCCTCTCCTTTTGCCATCTATTCTTATGGCATCGACACGTGGCGCCTTGTCATAAATTGCATGCAAGGAAACCATCTAATGTAGTGCCATTTGTCATATTGCATGTACATGCATGGACATGTGGCATGCCCTTGTGCATCCTTATCTCCTTTTTTTTTTGAAGAGGAAAATAAAGTCTTTGCCATAATAAATTTAATGAGTATTTGTCCCCCCACTTGCCATGAGTTTGTATGTGAAGGAGGTGGATTTTAATTAATCCACTTGCCTCTTTTAAATGAAATATGACAACTACTCATATTTTTATATTCCCCTCTCCCTTATCAAGAGAAATAAATGGGCTATGGGTGATTGATCATATGGGCTTTCAAAAGTGATTATTTCAGCCCTTTAAGTTTGCTTATTTGCCATATAAAGAAAGGGTTTTTAGCCCAAACCAAATGCCTAAACTCATTCTAGGCCCATCACTTTATATTTGATCATATGGGCCTTCAAAAGTAATTATTTCAGCCCCTTTATGTTTGCTGATTTACCACATAAAGAAAGAGTTTTTAGCCCAAACCAAATGCCTAAACTCATTCTAGGCCCATCACTTTATATTTGATCATGTGGGCCTTCAAAAGTGATTATTTCAGCCTTTATGTTTCTGATTTGCCACATAAAGAAAGGGTTTTAGCACTAAATGCCTAAACTTATTAGGCCCATCACTTTATATTTGATCATGTGGGCCTTCAAAATGATTATTTCACTTTATGTTTTGATTTGCCACATAAAGGGTTTTAGCCAAACCAAATGCCTAAACTCATTCTAGGCCCATCACGTTATATTTGATCATGTGGGCCTTCAAAATGATTATTTCATTTTTATGTTTCTGATTTGCCACATAAAGAAAGAGTTTTTTAAACCAAACTCATTCTAGGCCCATCACTTTATATTTGATCATATGGGCCTTCAAAAGTGATTATTTTAGCCTTTATGTTTCATTTACATAAAGAAAGGATTTTTTAAAACCAAATGCCTAAACTCATTCTAGGCCCATCACTTTATATTTGATCATGGGCCTTCAAAATGATTATTTCCCACTTTATATTTGCTGATTTTAAAGAAAGGGTTTTAGCAAAATGCCTAAACTCATTCTAGGCCCATCACTTTATATTTGATCATCAGGCTTTCAAAATGATTATTTCAGCCTTTATGTTTTATTCACATAAGAAAGGGTTTTAGCCCAAATCAAATGCCTAAACTCATTCTAGGCCCATTACTTTACATTTGATCAAATGGGCCTCAGAATAATTTATTTATACCCTATTGATTTGTGACATAAAGGGATTTTGGCCAAAATAATATGCATATCATATTTTCCAAAGAGAGATGCTATCAATCCGGTTTGGTCTTTGGGCCGTTAAAGTTAAAAACCCAAAATATCATATTGAAACTTAAACTTGTAAATTGAACCTACATTTCAACTAGACATTCAATGTCCATACAATATTTTAAAAGAACAGATACTTGTATGTATGTTGAAGTGTTCAAATAATAGGGACATATGCAAGTTAGGTATAAAACAAAAGAACAGATGTTATATAATCTCGGTTTGGTCTTGGACGTTAAGTTAACAAAACTCAAAATCAAAATTGACATATAAACTCCAAATTGTCCATACAATTCCCAAAACGAATATCCGTATGCATGTTGGAGTAAATACTAAGTCAAATACAAAAAAAAAAGATGCTACATCTTCTTGATTTTGGTCTTGGGAATAAAGTTAACAAAACCTAAAAAAATTGATGTTATGAATAATAGATAATATAAAAAAATCTGTCTAAAGTCAAGCCCTCTTCAAACCAATGAAAAGGTTTATATTCTTAATTTGAGATTGAGGAGATAAACCAGAATTATTGAAAGAGCGAAATAATTAAAATCAATGATAAATGATCATATATTCAAATGAAAATCAATCATAAAATGATCAAAATCAAAATACAAAAATAAATAACAAAAAATGAAATATAAATAAAATAAAATAATCCATAAACTCCATCAAATTAATCATAATCATGCACTCAAATATTCCTAAAGCACAGGGGCGTGGCTCGTGTCCTCCGTGGTTTTTGTGATATGACACCACATAAATGGCGGTTCGACTTGAGCCCTCGGCCGTGGTTCACCGTGGCACCACTAAATTACGTCGGCCGCGGCCCGTATGTTCCCCAACTTTGCTCTTTGGTGAAATGTAGAATGTATTTGGTTGGGCAAAAAGCCTATGTTAGCTAAGGTTAGACTTATATTTGTCCCCAGCTCCCCAGTCTACAAGGACACCTTGGGCGTAACCCATGTGTTGACAAGGATCCTTCGGTCGGGTTGGGTCGACTACCTCCTCAAGCGGACCGGGATGCGGCGGGATGATGGAACCATGAGATCTTGAATAGCGTCATTGTTCACCCAAAAAAGCTTAAGTTAAAATAATAAATTTCATAAGTTCTAAGTTCCACTATTTTATATACTCATTATTCATTGACTAGCCTTAAGTGCTCTCATTGAGAGGGTAATTAACTATGAGCTTGCTTTTATAGGAAACCGAACGAGATATAAAAGTTCTCACCAAATGAGAATGAAATCTAGGTAGTGTCTTATCTACTATTCATCGCCTTACGAAATTATCACGACACTTAAAAACTCTTTCCTTTTTTAGAAGAGGTTGATGGTGAATTTTATCCCACGTTCTGGCGACTCCGCTGGGGAAAGGTTTCTCTTTCCATCTTTGGCTAGTCAAATCTAAGTTATAATTGCAGTGGAGTATAAAAAAAGATGAATGAAATAAGAAATGAAAATGAAATGGGAAATGATAAGTTAAACTTGACAACTTAAAAGCTTGCTACTCAAAGTCTTAAGTCATTTGAGATTTTATTTAGTGCATATGCTTAGTATGCTTTATCTTATCGTACCCATATTTTTGGAAGTAAGGTGATAGTGCAGTTATTTTTTAATTTTTTTACCAAATCTCCTCGAGAATGGCACTTCTGAGAACCACTGTCTTTGTTACTCGGCGTGGCAACATCCGTTTGGCAGCGTCATCAATCTTTGGAAGCAGAGCTACCATCCGGTTTAGTAGCGTGGATTTCCAACCATCTTGAATGAGCAAGTTGCTGAGCCTCGACTCTTGAAGTGCAAACTTCATCCCGTCATGTGCGAATCTCTGAAAAGGCGCTAAAGTTGTGACTCTACTCGGGTCACTTCAAAACAATCGGTCTTTGAGAGGCTCGCCTTGGAGACACCAATCATGAAGAGGGTTGTTACTGGGTGGACGGTCTCTTTTATCCCTCAAAATAATGCAATCCAGCCAGCTGAACCATTCGCCCCGGGGAGGCATGATGCTGAAGCTTCTTCATCTGGAAGCAAGCTTAGCCGGAGGCAACGAAGAAAAAGAAATCTTGAGCTGCGTGCTCAACACTTAATGCCCGTGCAGCCAGCTGCACAATCAATTATGGAACCAGCAGTGAGTGTTCCAACCCACAATCGGTTTGACAACCTTAAGTGGGTTAAGCGAGCTCTCTTGGTTGCTCAGCGGTCCTTCCGGACCCCCAGCGTTAGTTCCAGCTCCTCCTGAGGAAACCCAAACTATATCACACGAGTGCATCGGGTTCTCAAGTAGAGGGCCATGAAAAGAAAATACCAAGGTCTGTTATTAAGGATGCTAGGCTCGAGACTCATCTCGCAACTCAATGCCGGGGCGGACCAATCCATGTCCCACGTGAACATCGGGTGTGACACTTGGACCGTGTCAGAATCCCTGGAAAGGTCTCGGTGGAAAGGTAGCGAATATGGAGGCTAGCCTCAAAATGCTCTAGAGAAAAGTCATGGCATGACATTTGGTCTGAATTCCCAGAGATCTGCCCAAACTCAAATCTACCAGCGATGGGAGCCTAAAAAGAGGGCCCCAATGATAAAGGATATGGTAGACACGGTGAATCCTCCGGGGATCCGTCATCGATCAACTCCATCCCATCAAGAGGAGGTTAACTTGATCGAAGCCCTCTAGCGAAGAAATTTGATTCCACACTTGGAATCGGAAGTTCAGGAGCCGATCTAAAATTAGGTCCAAGAGAGAAGAAGAAGAGGAGGCAACTTGAAGTAGTGTATATGGTGCAACAAATTGTGAGCCATCTGTAATATCAACTAGGCGTGCAAGACTCAACGAAGAACAACAAAATGTTCAAATAGAAAGCATCCTCACGAGTCTTGGAGAGGAACAACAAGAAGAGGAAGAAGAAAGGGAAGAAAATCCCACCTTCATCGATACTATCACTTTGGCGCGAGACAAATTGACAGGATGAAAGCCAAAGATAAAGAAATCTTCGATTGAATATGAAAATGGCGAAATGATGATCTGAGATATGCGATGATGTAGTTGATGTAGAGAATATCGCGGCGGGTCCAACACTTGTCCCCAAATAATCATCAAGCCTCAAATGCCAGCGACAATCCTCAATAAATTTGATCTCACATGCTTCAAGGGTCCAGTGAGCGAAGCGAGGATTGAAATAAATGAGTCTGCTTCTCGATATACAAACTATATCGAAGCCGTGACCTCTCAACTTGATATTATCTTGAATGAGAAGATCCATATATACTGCGAGCGAGAAAAATTGGTGAGCAAAGGTAAGCCCATATCAGATGATCAAATTCCATATCAAAGGGATATTCAATGCCAAAGTTCAATCTATTCGACGAAATGGTAATCCCAAGCAACATCTAGCCCAATTCAAAGCATCCTGCGGTAACACTGCGTTATTATTCGCCAATTTTTTCAGTTTAACTTCAATGGAATCTGAGTTGTCAAATGACTCGATCAAAACTTTTGTCGAACTTGAAAACATGTTCGTTAAAAGATTCGCTAGCGCAGTCAAAAAGACAATGATTGCTGATCCCACCCTTGAGAAGAGGAAGAAAGATGAATCAAGGACCGATATATCACTTAAAATATGAGTATGAAATGTGAACAACAATTAGAGGAAGAGCATGCAATTCAATTACTGATGGGCAACATTGATGATAAGATGACGCCTTATCTTTGCATGGCTTCAATTATCACATTTCAAGAGCTACTTGATAGGGTGGCTAAATTTGAGAAATTAAATTTATCCCGTTCCGATGGCCAGCAAGATAAATCCAAAAGAGCAAAAGCTCTAGACCAAAGAAAGGTGAAACACATTTCACCTCATATAAGAAGGATACGTGTTAGTCTATAACGTAGACAAAGAAAGGCTACCTGTCTATCAAGAAAAACCAAGGCAATCGTTCAATCCTGCTCCACAACCCAAGCTCATACTTGGAGGTAATGATGTACCTCGAGGTCGCTTCAGTGAAGGCGAGCGACCAAAGCAAACAAAAGGAGTGAATGACTCAATGGCCCCGACCCTAAAAGAAAAGCCGAACAAAGAGTATTCTTTTAAGAGGGAAAGTGTGGCAAAATTGTTTAAACATGCACTCAAAGTAGGTCTCCAACTACCGAGTGACAAGAGGTCGACAAAGATAATCCTAATTATTGTCCATATCATGCTCGCCATCCCGCTGAAGATTGTTACATATTCAAAGATTGGCTCGAACAAAATATAGAAATGGAGAATTGTCGACGTGTATTGGCCCCAGGAAAGAATCCACCAAAGTAATCACCTCATCTCCGACTATCAAGATGATAAAGGAGAGAAGGTCGATGATGAAGGATGGCGCAGCCTCTAAAAAGATCAGAAAAAAAAAGCAATTGGAAGGCGTCAAGTATTCAGTGGAAATCACCACTTGAGCCCGTACTTGAGTTGAGACAAAACCTAAGCTATGGGAAGGCTAAGAAACCTGCCAAACAAAAAAATAAATTAAATAAAAAGAAGAAGACAGTAACACAAAATGTTACCACTACTATTGATGGTCGCAACGTAACACAAAGGATCATCAATAATATGGAAGATTATACAATCGCAAGACCTATCACGCTTGCGAATTCATTACAAATCTGGATCAATGAAGAAGCGAAGATCAAGAACTTCCACGAAGTCTTGCTTGATGATGCATGAAGTTGATAACAGAGAACTGCTTTCCCATGAAGATGAAGAGCTCACCATATCAACAAACATAAAAAATATGAAACTGGGCAGTGATTCTGAATCTTCTAGTCTATCATTAGATGATGCTGAAGAAATTGAGTCATCTGAAGATTCAGATGCAAATGAAGTAGCTCAAGTACAGTTGAGAAGTGGTCGAGTGCTACCATCCCAACAGAGGAAAGAGCCAATGAATAGAGATAAAGGAAAAGAAATTGAAATCAATGAAAAAGTTATCCCTAAGGATTCAAATAAGAAGCCTTCATCAAAAGAGATCGACTACAATATTCTATCCCATCTAAGGAAAATTTCGGCACAGCTTAGTGTATACGAAGCACTTCTAATGTCGGAAGATCTCCGTAACACCTTAATTAAAGCTCTCAAAGAGCCGGGAAAATTTGAAGCATATTTTGCTGAACGCTGTCTAATGGAGACCTTGCATGTTCAAGAGCCTCTAACCGTCACATTTTCAGAAGATGATCTAATGCTCGGGACTGCAGAGTATAGCCTCCTCAGATGTTACAAATGAAAAGTGATGAAATTATAATATACAATCTTAATTGATCCCTGCCTCCGCGTGAATCTTATGAATTTGAGAACTCTTAGATTATCTCTAGATGTATAACATCCGGGACAAGATAAAGTCATGGTTCAGTGGATTCAGGGGAAGGAGAAAACTATCGTCATTCGCCCTTCCTCTTAAATTTGGAGACCTTTACACGAAGCTAAATTTCATGTGATCGATGCATACTTCATTCGAGCCTTCGGGTTGACCATGGCTTCATAAGTATGGCATTGTCCCATCTACATTGCATCAATGTATGAAATATACAAAGGATGGAGAAGAATGCCAAATTATGGGCGACATGCAACCTTTTGCGGTGCATGAAATGAAGATATATCAAGATGCCAGCTACTTCCTTCCGAAGGAATCAAAGCTAGCAAAACAACTAGCAAATACTGCATCTACTTCAAAACCCATAAAAGAACAAGCAAAGAAGAAGGGAGAAGTTAAGAAGAATAAAGGAAAGGAGATTGTTCCGAATATTCCTGGGGATATAAAGAACAAGTCTAAAATCAATAATATTGTCCCTCATCTAGGCAGTGATACTGAAGAAGAAGATGAATGTGTTCCTTCTAAATCCAAAGGTCCGCATGACTCTTCCGAAGAGAAGAACATTTTGACTCGATTATGAGTTGAATGCTTTTGAAGGTGCAATGCACCTACTTTAAAATAATCATAGATACATCCAGCAGAGACTACACTGTAGTCACTGCTCCTCCCCAACATTTTAAAGAAATCACCCTCGAGAAACTCACAAAGTCGGTGAACCGGTGACCTTCTATGTACCTCCTCTCCTAGAAAACAAGGGCCGTGAAGCTGTTTATAGATCAGGGTGTCAAGAAGAAGATCTGATAATGCATTATCTGAAGAAGAAGAAGCTATGCCCACAAGAATACCAAAATATTACTCTCAAAAGATGCAAAACCTAATGCACAAATATGGGGTCCAGGTTGGAGCAAGTAAGCAAAGGACCAAGCTCTTTGAAATGATGTGGTACCCAAAAGGTTCTCAAACCATTGGTAAGAGAAATAAACACACTACCAAAGGCCTTGGTTTCTTCCAAGACAACGGTCCACAAGAATATACCACTATAACAGAATAGAAGTCGAGAGTGATGATGAGGAATGAGAATTTCATTCTTAATGTTAGTCTCACAAATAATGAAGAAGTAGAGGCCGCCTCAAGAGCTTGAAGATGGGGAGGCGCCTACTATGGATGAACTTAAAGAAATTAATTTGGGAACCGAGGAGGATCCTCACCCCACGCTCATCGTTCTACTTCCAAGACAAAGTGGAAGAATTAAAAACTTTGCTCGTGAATTGGATTGCTTTGCGGATATATGTTGAAATGCCGTGCTTATCCCATATATAGGTTCAACCAAGCGATGCGCATCCAAGCAAGCCTCTAGCGAATGAGAGGTTGAAAGTAATTGCGTAAACCAAGAAGCTCATTGAAGCTGGTTTTATTCAAGAAAAAATACGGACCGGATAGCTAATATTGTCTGAAGAAGAAGAATGGTCTGTGACCAGTATCGACTGTGATTTAAACAAAGCATGTCCAAAGGATGATTTTCGCTTCCTGTATCAGAACTATTAGTGGATAACACTTCAAACCATGACATGTTCTCATTTATGGACGGATCGTCACAAATCAAATCAAGATTGGCTCAAGATGAGAAGCATACTCATTCGTGCGAATTGGCATATATTGTTATTAGTCATGCCCCTTGAAGAATGGAGCTACATACCAAAGGCTATGACACGAATCTTTGACGAGTTGATTCATCAAAAAGTAGAGTGCTATGTTGATGACCTCATTGTCAAGAGTATAGATCGCAAAGATCATCTCCATGATTTAAGGATCGCCCTTGAAAGAATCAAAAAAATATGATCTCAAGATGAATCCTCGCGCGCCTTGAGTCTCTTCGAAAGTTCCTTGGATATGTTGTGCCGTGGAGGGATTGAAATCGATCCCAACAAAATCAAAGCGATTGTCAAAATGCCTCCTCCAAGGAGTCTTCGCCAACTTCCATACGGGACATCTCATATTCATTAGAAGATTTATATCAAATCACGATGTCGACCCTTTACAAAATTAATGAAGAAAGATACTCCTTTTAAGTGGGACGAAGAATGTCAAGAGGCCTTCGACAGTATCAAAAAATATCTGTTGAATCCACCTATTCTTGCAGCCCTAATCCGAGGAAAGCCTCTCATATTGTACACAGCAGCACTGGAAGAATCTCTAGGTGCTCTGTTGGTGCAACATAATGAGGAAGGAAAGAAGAATGCTCTATACTACATTAGTCGAAGGCTAATAGGAGCGGAAGCATTATTCTCCAATTGAGAAGCATTGTTTAATGTTAATTTTTGCTGCCCAAAAGCTACGTCATTACATGCTATCTCATAAAATTACCCTTATCTCAAGGATCGATCCGTTGAAGTTCTTGATGACAAGACCAACGTTGACAGGTCGCTTGGCACGATGGGCTGTCCTTCTGCTACAGTTTGATATTACATATGTATCCCAGAAAGCGGTGAAGGGGCAAATTCTGGCAGATTTTCTTGCTGCTCATCCCATCCCGGCAGATTCATTACTTAATGATGATCTTCCTGATAGCAAATCATGCACATATATGAAAAAGAAAAGCAACAAATGTGAGAATTGTATTTTGATGGAGCTTCCCATCGATACACTCAACCCTCAAATCTTCCAAAGGCTGGTCATCTGCCTCATCTTGATCACGCCTGAAGGTGGTATAATGAGACATTCCTATAAGTTAACTCAACCATGAACAAATAACGAAGCAGAATATGAAGCGTTGGTGGTAGGTTTAGAGGAAGCCATTTCCATGGGAGTCCAGAATTTGCAAGTTTATGGCAATTCTCAACTCGTCATTAATCAAGTATTGGGCCTTTACAAAATCAACAAGCTTGAATTGGCCTACTATCACAAATGAGTTCTCGAGCTTATGAAGCAAATTCCAAATGTCATTATGACTCGAGTCTCCAGAGCTAGGAATAACAAAGCAGATTGCTTAGCTAAATTAGCTAAAGAAATGGCAGTATGGATGACTACGACTACATACTAATTAGTGTGCACTCGAGTCCTAGAGCCAATAAGTTTAAGATCCTCACCGGAAGAGGGTCATCAAATGCAAATCAGGCTTATGTCCCTACACTCCCTTACAAATTACTTCTCAAAGTCAACAAGACAAGCTTCAAACCATTCCAGATGAAAGACTTCAACCCGAGGAAGTGCTAAAACCACACAATGAAATCCTTATTGTAGAAGAGAAGGAAGACTGAGACACTCCGACTACTTCAAGGAAGGCAAATTGCCAAGTAATAAGTCGATAGCGCACAACTTGAGAAAAGGCTAATTATATGCTTATATAATATCAGATAGATCCTTCGAGATGTGGCTATGATGTTTGGGAATAGAAGAAGCCAACAGTAATTGTTGAAATCCATCAAGGACTTTGTGGTGCACACCAATCAGTCCTAAAATGGCTTTCAAAATTAAAAGAATTGGATACTATTCCTATGGTAAAAGATTGTATCAATCATGCCAAGAAGCCATGAATGTCGTGTCCATAGTAACATAATTCATCGCCTCCAAATGCAATCCAACGATATAGCATCTTGGCGCTTTGAGTGCTTGGGGACGATGTAATTGGACCAATTGATCCGCCATCATCAGCTGGTCACCGCTTCATCTTAGCAACCACCGATTACTTTTCTAAGTGGGCTGAAGATGCACCATTTAAAGAGGTTATAGCTGAACAAGTGACTAACTTCTTTACCCACAATATCATCTACAGATTTAGTGTACCATGCCGAATCATTTCAGATAACGGATCAGCCTTCAAAAGTACTAAAGTTTACAAATTTGTTGATCGGCATAAGATTGATTGGCGATATTCATCAATTTATAATCCGAGAGTAAATGGCTTGGCTGAGGTATTTAATAAAACACTAGTCAAATTGCATAGAAAAATTCTCACAATAAATAAAAGGGAGTGGCATATCAAACTTGTGGAAGCGTTATGGGCTTACCGTACCACTTACAAAACTCCTACAAAGTCTACCCCTATGCACTGTGTTTGGGGTCAAGCGCTTTTGCCACTAAGTTGAACTACCTTCGCCCGAGTATTCAACAAAATCTCACCCAAGATGAGAATGCTCGCCTAGATGGAAGAGCTTCGCGCTGACGAGGTCGCCCAAGCTCGAAAATCTAGTCTATCGCGAGGATGTCCAGAGCATTCGATCATACAGTACATCCTCGAGCTTTTCAGGAAGAAGAATTGGTCCTGGTGCTGAGAAGACCAATCATCCCTCATCGCAGAATTGGCGATAAATTTGAACCTAATTGGGAAGGACCTTTTGTTATTGAAAAGGTATATCAAGGAGGAGCCTATCAGCTCGTGGACTTCAAAGGTGAAAGACCAATGCCCCCAATCAACGGTCGGTACTTAAAGAAATATTACACATGAAAGTGTGATGACAAATCGCATTTGAAAATCTTTATTGTCAAACACTTGTGAAAATTTTTATTGGAAATTCTCTTGTAACACAAGAATGCATTTCCAAAATAAAATAAAAAATTTCCCTGTTAGACAGGGGGCATTTTTTTAAAGTTTTATAGTAAAGTATCGGACGTTCCTGGTAAGACAGGGGGGGCCTTTCTTTCTCTTTGGGTTGACATCATGCCTAGTGCCGAGATCCCCACGTACATACTCAAAATTATGTGTTCAAATGCTCAAATTTAAAAGTCTTACTGACCAAAGAAGAAAACTTTCAAGTCTGCAAACTTCAAAAAAAAAACCAAGTTGGATATACATTTATCATCTCACTTCAAATCTAAAGGTTCGAGTTGGTGTATAAGGTCAGACTCAACATGCCAAAATATGGTCGAAGTCGCGTTCAACACTGACACACAAAGGCCATAGTAAGAGACCCCATTGCTAGCCGAGGATAAAATCCTTCATCAATTGCTCAAGTCCACGACTCAAGTGGGTGTATAAGGTCGGACTCAACACGCCAAAATACGGCCGAGTCGCTGACAGATCTGCTTACTCAACACGCCATAAAGATCGTAGTAAGGGATCCTCCTACTTCGTTAGTTAAAAGATAAGAGCATCCAAATCCCCAAATCTCTCCAACTTGGTGAGTTCAAGTGACCCGACGGGAAATTATCCCTATTGGTCAAGGTCATCTTTCAAAATTCTACAACAAGCAAAGATATCCTTACTCAAGAAGGCACTAAGCCGAAGTTTGGAATCAAATACAAATGTGTCAACTCCTTCAAGAGTCTATCAAAGAAAGCAAAGATCGAAGGAAATTCTTCTTCAATAAGTCCAATAAAGCAAAAGGAGGACCAAGAAGCTATCCCAATGTTCAGGGGCTAAATGTCAACTGGGAGTTTTGTCATCAAGATGTTCACTACATGTGCAAAGCACAGATCGATGACTCTTGCCATTGATCCAACACAAGCTCGAGTCATCGGCATTTATCCTTCTACAAGCCCAGCAAAGAAAAGGTGGGTAATTTTGTATCGCCTGACGAATCTCTGAGATGATTCAGGACTTTCCTCCATCAAATCCATCAAGGCATGAGGCCAGGATAAAGGGAGGCACAAGATACGAATCCTCAAGATGAAATCTTCAAGAAGTCCGTCAAAGCACAAAGCATAGGACCGAAGACATTTCTGTCTCATAAACTCCATCAAGTCCATCAAGGCACAAAGCCAAGGCAGGAGGAAATCGCAAATCCCAAAGTTCGAGATGAAATCTTCAACAAGTCCGTCAAAGCACAAAGCAGGACCAAGACATTCTCATCTCACACTCCATCAAGTCCAGATGCACAAAGCATAAAACCAATGGGATTTTTATCTTTTCAATAGACCATTAAACCTTTTAAGAAGAGAAATCATGGAACAACAGATGGCTCCTAGTGGATGTCCTATGGTTTGGGGTGATTGGGGATGACAGGGAATCATCTTAGGTGGCTTAGTTTGGTTGGCCAAGATGGATTAGTGGCTGCTAAGAGGGATTAGTGGGTGTCCTATGGGCTTCAAATGCTCCATTGGGGAGAGGTGAGCTGAATTCACCTCCCCATGAGTCATGGCCAACCCAACCACCTCTTGGGTCAAGTTGGTCAGTGTCATTAGAGCCTAGGTGGACCAATGTGAGGGTGCCAAGTTGCCAAAGAATAAAAATGACCAATTACATAGGTGATTTGTCTTATGTGATACCCTTGGCCAAAGGGTAGAATGGTCATTTGTCATTGTATTTGATTTAGACATATTCAAAATGAGTCAAAAGTGAGTTGGGCCAAATTTCATGTCATTTGGAGTTCATTAGGTTCAATTTGACTTAATTTGACCCATTTAGGTCAAGTTAGGTCATCGGGTTAGGTTGACCAATTGGACAAAATAAGTTAAATCAAGGGTTGGGTCAAGTTCATATGACTATTTAGGATGTGTTGGCATCATTAGTTTGGTTTAATTTGATTTAGATTTAATTTTGGTTCATTTGAATTCCTTTGTGTCAAATGGGTCAAGTTGACCAATTTGACCTAATTAACTAAATTGGCTTGGGTCATGGCTTAATTGAAGGTCAAGTTATATTCAAGTGTTTATTTTGTGTTGATTTGAATCATTAGTTTCAATGGATTTGACTTAGGTTGTAATTTGGTTAGTTTGGGTTCATATGGGTTAAAGGGTTGACTTGGTCAAAGAGCTAAGTTGACTTGGTTTGACCCAATTTATGATAATTGATCAATCTATGATGATCAACAATCATGTCATGAAGTTTGGATTAGCTTAATTCATTTTGATTTGGATTGAATTGGATTTTGGTTTATGTTGATCAAATTTGCCACTTTGGGTCAAGTGAGCTAATTAGGCTTAGTTGACTTGATTTTGGGTTGAGTTTGATTTAGTTGAGTTTATATATGGATTTGGGATTGATATAAAAATCCTATTGTAATTGGTTTGGGTTTAAATGAGTTTTGGTTCACTTTAAAATTTTAAGTCAAATGAATTAAGTTGGGTTTGACTTGGGTTGACTTTGATTTGGCTTGATGATTGTTGATTTCATTAATATTTGGAATAGTGATTGATGGAATGATTGATTTGTGAGAAAATAAATTGAATTTGGTTTGATTTAGATGGGATTTTGGCTAAGTTCGTGAAATTGATTCAAATGACTTAAGAAAGATAATTTGAATTAATTTGATTTAGTTTGATTTAGTTTTGATCATTTGAATGCAGATTTGATTCTTTTTAGGGAGATAATTGAAGATATAAATTGATTATGAGAAAATCAATTGATTTTGGATTGATTTAGATTTTGGCTAAGTTCATGAAACTGATTCAAAGGACTAAGGAAAGATTTCAAGTTTGGATTTGATCATGGGCTTTAATCATTTAGCTTGGGATTTGAATTTGGATTTGGATTTGGATTTGAATTTGATTGTAAGTTTGATAGAGTGAATCTGGATTGGATTTGGGTTTAGGCTACAAGGTAGGTGAATCTTTCCTAAGTCTTAAGGCATAGTCTAATCCTATGATTAACCCTTCTAAATCTCTAAGTTTAGGTTAAATGTTCACCTAATCACTAGAAATGTCTTATGACTAAGGAAGTCTTAGTGTCTAGAAGACTCATATGTCTAAGATGAGGAGATTGAGAATTCACTCCAAAATTAAGGTCAACAATCCATATGTCATTTTGATTAGTTAAAAACTTAACACAACATTTTATTTTGGAAACACCATTCCTTCTCAAAATAATGCCTATAATTAGAATTGATGATATCATAATATATTATGAAATGAGATGAAAAGGTTATATTCTGATTTACCACCAATCCTACGGAAATAATTATAAATGAAATGAATAGACTTAATAATAAGTCTATGAATATAAATTATTTAAAAGAAGAAATTTTTGATTTAACCATTAAACATAAAATCTCTTCTCTATCTATTCAAAATAAAAATCAATCTTGCCTTCAAGATATCCAAAAATCTATTAGTGGTGACAACCCAATAGCTTTTTGGAATCGTAAAGTTTACTCTGTGGAACTTTCGCACATTGATACTTTCAATAAACTAGACATTCCCACTAAAGCTTGTCATTGTCAGATGAACAAGAATTATCTTGTTTTATGCAAAAAAAAGATTGTTGAATTATTAGATAAGGGAATAATTCAACAATCCAATTCACCATGGAGCTGCACTGCTTTTTATATCATGAATGCAACCAAAAATGAAAGAGGAAGGTCGATACTTGTAATAAATTATAAGCATCTTAATAAAGTCCTTAAATGGATTAGATACCCTCTTCCCAATAAAAGAAATTTGCTTAACAAACTCCACAAAGCAGAAAATTTTCTTATGTTTGATTTGAAATCTGGGTACTGGCAGATTTAAATTAAAGAAGCTGACATATATAAGACTGCTTTTACCATTCCATTGGATCATTATGATTGGAATGTTATGCTATTTGAGCTTAAAAATGCCCCATCTGAATTTCAACATATTGTAAATAATATATTTGAAAATTATTTTCAAGATATTATTGTTTATATTGACGATATTGTTATATTTTTTAATTTTATAGATGAATATTTTAACCATTTAAAAATATTTAAATGGCTTATACAGAAAAATGGCTTAGTTGTCTCTGCTCTAAAAAAAATCAAATTATTTCAAACCGAAATAAGATTTTTGGACACAACATTTTTAATGCATCTATTATTCCTATTAATAGAAGTATAAAATTTGCTGATAAATTTTTAGATATTATCCTTGAGAAAAATCAATTCCAAAGATTTTTAAGCCCTTTAAATTATGTTGTTGATTTTTATCAAATTTGGCACAAGATGCCTCAACGCTTTTTAATCGCTTAAAGAAAGTCCACCGCCATGGACAGATCTGCACACCATGGCAGTTAAAAAAAAAATTAAAAAATATGTTAAAAATCTTCATTGCCTTAATCTTGCTGATTCTGATAGCTTTAAAATCATTGAAACTGATGCATCAGATCTAAGTTATGGTGGTATATTAAAACAACGACATAATTCTAAAGAGGAATTAGTCTGCTTTACTTCGAGTCATTGGAATCTTACTGAGACTAAAAATTCCATCATTAAAAAAGAAATATTTTGTTGTAAAATGAATTTCTAAATTTGAAAAATGATTTTCTCAATCAATGATTTCTCTTACACATTGATTGTTCATCTGTTAAATATATTACTGAAAAGGATGTCAAAAATTGAACTTCTAAATAAATTTTTGCTTATTGGCAGGCTCAACTGTCTGTCTTTGATTTTGATATTAAATTTATTAAAGGTTATGCTAACAAACTTTTTTATTTTTTTAACTCATAAATTTTTGTAGGGATAATAAGGGATGAATCACCCCTCAACGAAGGAAGAACCCCTCTAATTGAGGTGGTCCCTCTTTTCGAGGGGGAAGAGGCAGGGGAAAAGATCCATCCAACAGTTCTACTGTTGGAATGATCGACCTTCGAACTTATCTTTGTGGCTCCTCTTCTCAATCAACAATTGAGAAATGTGAATCTTCTAATGCAAAAGAGGCAACACCATCCCTCAAAGTTGTCATTATCCAATAACCTATTTATTTCACCAAAGAAATAAAAAAATATATTATAGAAATTAACCCATCAGATTATTCCATCAATAATCCGTGGGCATTACTAGGAAGATATTTTGGAAGTAATCCTTTCCCATTTGAAGCTAATCTATCAAGAGAAAATTATGATAAAATTTTAATACAGCTTAAATGTGTTGAAATTTCTCTTGTTTGCGATCAAGCCAACCAAATCATTATGTATAGCAAATGTATTATACATAAGATTATTCACTAAAGTGAATGAGGTTTAACTTCATTTCAAGAAAAAATACTCTTTCTTTCCGTTAATTTATAAAACAAAATTAGCGTAAATTACTGGTGTTATGTTCAAGTCACGATGAAGGCCTTTTTTTCTTATCAACAATAAAAGAAGGCATTCATGGATGTTCATCATGAATAAAGAGATTATTTTTAGAGATCTTCTAGCTTGGTTCTGCAAATGGTTGAACTACTTTGGAGCAGAATTAAATATTCTCCCTGATCAAATCAAGGAGATATTCAATGAATGGATGGAGGCCGCATCGAAAATGTGAACCATTAATCCTAAAAGAATGATACAAGGCCAAAATCTGACCTACTTTTTTACTAACTGGACAATTCAGTGGATTTGGACTTGGAATGTGCCTCTCGGAAATGTCTTTTTTAATCAATTAGACCTCAAAAGATAATTTTTATTAAAATGGTGGAACCAGATCAATATTGAGGATAAACTCAAACAGATTCGGATAATTATTAAAGCTTATTTGGAATTAACCATTCCACAAAAAACCATCAGACTTTGAGTTATCAATTGAAGATATTTTTGATAGCATCAAAATAAGATATCCACATGAGAATGAAATCTAGCATAAAGATAGATTAAAAAAGATGTATGAAGCACAATTTGCTAAAGTCTTCAAATATCCAATCTATATTTGTGACAATGGAGAATCATCTAAAGATGTTGACATTGAATCTATTGGTGAAAATTATTAGATTTCCTGCTCAATTATTATACGCGCTATCCTATTCAAAGCATTTCTTTCAATTATTTGGAGCTCTGTAAGAGCTGATGTGACCCAAAGCAACTTTACCAAAAGTAAAGCTTCATTTTGAGCTATCACAGAATAAAAAGACCAGATGTATAAAAAATGATCTGAAATGATCTTAGTATACTTGAATTAAATGAGAATTTGACACATAATATGATACAACGGAGATGAAGGATTCATGTAGCCGACCCCACCTAGTGGGATTAAGGCTTGTTGTTGTTGTTATTGTACAGAATAAAAAGACCTATTTACAACTGTAAAAAGTTTTCAGCCTAATAACTTTAGATAAATTTGTTTTCTTTATGTCAATCATCTTAATTATTATATCTTTGCTTAAAGATTAAGCAAAGTTATTGTATTCTGCTTATTATTTTCTTGTCCGCCTCCCTCTATATAAGGATGTCTCGTCTATCTTCTTATATGTGCTCATTTCTTTTTTCTCTTCATCTGTGTGCCTTCCTAGTCTTCCCTTTTGGTGTTCTAAAGTCTGTAAAAATTGAGTTAGTATTAAATAAGCAAGTTTGTTTATATTCTTAGTTTTGTTTTGTATCACTTTACTGGTACATATATATATATATATATCCTTGCTCAATAGGAATATTCATTGCACATTCAGAAAAAAGTGATAAGAGACAATATATTTGAAAGATTTACATGCATATCATATAATTCTTATGCATTTACATATCTAACAGGTAAATTTAGATATATATTTATCCAACATTTTATTATGCTTAAAAAGGTGCATTTCACTTTTAAAAAGTGAGTGATTATGATATTTTTGATGTGATATTAAAATTATGATGTGATATATATAAAAATTAAAGTTTAGGTGTTAGATATATAAATACATAAGAATTGTATGGTATGCATATAAGTCCCCCTAGAATATTTATTTATAAAACTCAAAGGAAATTGCAAGGCTAGTTAAAATAATACAGTGTGTAAATGAGGATATAGAGTATCTCTCTTCTCTATGTCAAGGTGACAACAATCTTACGACAATGGTTGGACATTAACAGTCATTAGCAATTGTTAAGAATGATTGCCTTTTGTTGTCTACTTGCATCTCTCAGATCTAGCTTTTGGCTATCTCCCTTCTTTACACTAAAAATTGTGTTTTATTTAAAAAGTTTTAGGAGAGGAATTCAGTAACTTCAACAAAAATTCAAAATAGTTCATTAAATTATCGGTGTTGATTCTCTCGATCATAGATCATTCTTTTAGGCCTTAATGATCTCAAAGATTGTTCTTTTAAGCTTATTAGATTCCTCTTATTAAACTACTTGATTTCAATATAAATATATCAGATTCGGAGATCATTTTACTCTGTCATTATGCTTCAAATGTTTGATTTAAATTAGTCTCATTTGGATTTTGATTAAATTACTTTTGATGTTGATGAGTTCATCTCACGAGACACTTATTTCAACTATAATTTATTAAAATTAGAGTTTAAATAACCCTAAATTTAATCAAGAAAAGTTTGATTAACACATGTTACATTGAGATCCATGTGTCTGTATTATACATTAGTTGCTGCATGCATAGTTCAATCTCAATATAATATATCGCCACTACTTTCAGTTGCTTATGTGCATTACCCATCAGTGATCAAATTACATGTAGTTCCAATAGAACGATATGCAGTTATAGTTCTCTGCAATAAATTATGGCCAAAACTTAAATGAGAAAACTCCTCTAGTATTCATGTGTCAGGCCATCATTTGAAGAGAAAGCACCAGTAGCTGTCCGGCTCATGCATGTGATGAATCAAAGTATAGAAACCAGTTACGAGAAGTATGAATGAAGTTGTAATTAGCAGAAAATGACGACAAAATATCCATGAACCGTCCATTGCAAGCAATGACCCGAAGTTGTCCCATGGATCAAACAGATCAAATCTGATAGCAAATTGGGAGGCTTGGTGTCCTTCATATTGGGAGCCTGGAAAGAGCAAAACATAGTGCAGGGATACCATAAATTAGATAAACGTTCATTATCAACTCCATTTATTGAAATCAAAATAAAATGAGAACAAAATGTTCTAACCAATATCTATTAAATAAGAGAGAGAACCCAGGCATTATAAAACCAATGTAGTTGAGATTGAAAGATTGCTTTCTGAAAAATACTTAAGTATCCATAGCAATGGGAATGAACCCAGAGGGGATTTGAAGACAGAAGCTGTAACGATACAAGGATAAATCACATGGTTCCAATTAATGCATCGTGTACTATATAAGCTAGTATATGTAATAACAACTCAGAGATGACAAAGATAAGTATAACAGAAGACAAAATTATAAAATCATTAGATTTTAGAAGAAGCACAAGAGATCCAAAGCCATGCAAATATATATTAAAATTAGATTGTATAAATGGTACCCTCGAGAGAGCTAGAGAATAAGGTAAGGATAGTGAATATTTTCATGGTCTGTTATAACCTTTACCACACTCACCTGAGGATCCCCGTAAAATGTATGACTTTCTCTAAGTTTAACCCTTATAAATGTTGAGATAACAATCATCATTTTACTCTATCGTCCTTACTACAGTTGTGGTGATCATCACATTTGCAACGTCTTCTCCCTCACTTCTAAATGTTACACAGGAAAGCTTACCGTTAATAATAACCATTATTCCCACCACTCTTATCATTATTAGGTGAGGCCATCGTCCCACAAAGAATTTAGGGCACCACCATCCATCTTTATACGCCGCGCTATGTATTTTGTGACTAGCTTGTCACGATTTTAAAACCTTCTTAGAAGGGAATCAGCGATAAGTTTTAATATTTATCTATCGTTAATCTATTATTATTTTTAAAAAATAATTGATGATAATTAGCTTCTTAGCTAAGTAATATCTTTTTGGCCATAATTTTAATTTGAATATTTTTATTTCAAATTAAAATTTTGTCAGAAAATTTGTGATGGAAGAAGAATTTCATTACAGTTACTCTTGTGATGAAGGTCTTCAAGAGATTTGCAATGGCATTTGGACGTTCTTGCAAAGAGATATTTTCTTTGCTTGTTTTTATCCTATTTTTTTCATGATTATTATTAATGGATGATGGAATCATAGCCTTTTATGACTAAATTATGATTGGATGATGCTATTCTTAGGCTGCTTAATCATTCTACTAAGACCTATTATAATCTTTTAATTCAATCTAATAATTCACAATATTTCTGGACCCTAACAGAAGATATACACCAGTGTTTAACAGAAAAATTAAAATACATAAAACACCTAACAGCTACAGGCTCCCAAAAGTTTCAGGCTTTCTTTTGTGTGGTGACGAGTAATGAATCCATTGGTGGACGAGAAATCAAGGGGCATCACAGTCATCCATTTAGTTCCACAGATATGTCCTGCCCCACCTTCATGGCTCCTAAGCTCTGGAAGTCAGTCCACTGGCACGAATAGTAGGCCGTCATGCTGCCACGTGTCTCATCCCTAATCCCCAGTATGTGGCCGTTAGAAACTCCACAAAGCCAGCCACAAAATAGGAAGCAGAGTGTCGACCACACCTATATACATTAATATTCTTATATATACAGACCTCCTATTTCCAAGAGCCTTGCTGCAATCCATTGGCTCAGTTCTTGTGTGTTGTGAGATCCATAAGATCTCTTCAGCCATCACTTCGAATCATGGCCTCTTCTGTTTCAACTGTGGGGGCCGTCAATAGAGTACCAGTACTGTTCTCTTCCTACTTTTGGTTCAAATAATTCTATCTTCCATTGAAATAAAAGAGAGAAAAAACTTTGTACTGCGCTTCAATCTTAGCCATTTGATTCATCTAATTTAGTCAGGGAAATATTTAGCCATTTTATCTTACGTTGCTATATTGTTTATTTATTTATTTTATGGATGTACTTGACTTTATTTTTTGGTCATTGGTCACATGAATAATTCTTGAAGTAAGGAGTGCCTGTTTTTTTTGCTTTGTGGTTGCAGCTCAGCTTGCATGGCTCAGGTTCAGGAGCATCAGCACCAAGCTCAGCAATCTTCGGTAACAGCTTGAAGAAGGTGAACTCAGGCCTTAGCCATGGAAGGATCTCTACTGCGACGTTCAAAGTCATGGCGGCTGATCTGGATGAATCAAAGCAGACTAAAAAGGACAGGTGGGCCGGGCTTGCCTATGACATATCAGATGACCAGCAGGACATTACCAGAGGAAAGGGAAAGGTGGACTCCCTCTTCCAAGCTCCCATGGGTGATGGAACTCATGTTGCTGTCATGAACTCCTATGAGTACATAAGCCAGGGCCTCCGACAGTAAGTAGCAGAAGATCCTTCCTTTCAAGGTTCTTAGACCTGCCTGTTTCATATCGTCTTTATAATCTGATGGTTTAAATGCTTTTTGAGTAATACAGTTTCAAGCTCGACAACACTATAGATGGTTTTTATATTGCTCCAGCTTTCATGGACAAGCTTGTTGTGCACATCAGCAAGAACTTCATGACCCTGCCCAATATCAAGGCACTGACAACTTACAAAACTCACTCCTTTAAGCTTTCAGATTCATTAAAATTGTTGGCTGATTTGCTTATGTGAGCCATTCATGTCACAGGTCCCCCTCATTTTGGGTGTTTGGGGAGGCAAAGGACAGGGAAAATCTTTCCAATGCGAGCTTGTGTTTGCCAAGATGGGTATAAAGTAAGTTTTCTTGGATTATTCCCTTGACCGTTATCAGTAAATTAAACGGTCACAAAATTCATCAATTTTGATCGTGTAAATTATCTATTTTACAAATTCAACACAGCCCAATCGTGATGAGCGCTGGAGAACTAGAAAGCGGAAATGCAGGAGAGCCTGCAAAATTAATAAGACAGAGATACCGCGAGGCCGCTGATATCATAAAGAAAGGAAAAATGTGCTGCCTCTTCATAAATGACCTTGACGCAGGAGCAGGAAGGATGGGAGGCACTACACAGTACACTGTTAACAACCAAATGGTTAATGCCACCCTTATGAACATCGCTGATAGCCCCACCAACGTTCAGCTCCCAGGTCTATACAACAAGCAGGAGAATCCTCGAGTTCCTATTATCGTCACTGGAAACGACTTCTCCACCTTGTATGCCCCTCTCATTCGTGATGGTCGCATGGAGAAATTCTACTGGGCGCCGACCAGAGAGGACAGGATTGGTGTTTGTATAGGAATTTTCAGAACTGACAATGTTCCTCAGGAAGACATCGTCAGGCTTGTTGATACCTTCCCAGGCCAGTCCATTGGTAAGTCATCTTTAAGAAAGTGATCTAAAATTTGCCGAAGTAGGCAAAGTCTGATCATAGTTGCTTCCAAATTCTGTTTTTTTTTTTTGCAGATTTCTTCGGTGCTCTCAGGGCGAGAGTGTATGATGATGAAGTGAGAAAGTGGGTTGAACAAGTTGGGGTTGATTTGGTTGGGAAGAAGCTTGTGAACTCGCGAGAGGGGCCTCCGAATTTCGAACAGCCGAAAATGACCGTTGAGAAGCTCCTTGAGTACGGTAACATGTTGGTGAATGAGCAGGAGAACGTGAAGAGGGTGCAGCTGGCTGACAAGTACTTAACCGAAGCTGCTCTTGGAGATGCCAATGAAGATGCCATGAAGACTGGATCTTTCTATCGTTAGCTCTCATGGCCTCGAGTGCCAGACCGAAGGTTTACAACCTTATTAAAATTTTTCTTTTTCGTGATCATCTGTTTCTGTAACTATGGACTAGCTTTTCGAAAGGTTAATGGCTTACATATTCGAGATTCTTGTGCAGGCAAAGCGGTTCAATAAGTTCTGTTTCCAAAGCCAGAAGGATTTTGTTCGTTAAGTGAGGATGGTAGCTATTTGTACCAGTTCTAGGGATATTAGGAATATTGTGTGGAAACTATTAAGGGTGCGATGTTCTCTGATATAGGAAATAATATCCTTTGTGTAAATTACATACGACTGCATAAGTAATTTTGTTGTACGGTATTATCTAAAGGGCTATTGTTTTTTTTTAATCTCCAATGATTATCAATTTCATTTAAAACAAACACTCCCTTTTTTCTATTTTTTTTAAACTAGAAGACAGAGTACCATTGAGCAGGGAAAAGAATACACTGATAAATTATTAGTAGACTGGATGAAATGTAAGTTTTCATACTTAAAAAAAATAGAAAAATAAAAATTTTATACCATTGCAAGCCAGGAATAATCTTCAATTTTTGTAAAATTTGCATTGAGAAGACTCTCTAATACTCAAGTTGATGACTAAGCTTGAAGAAGAATAAAATTTAATTTGAATTTAGCAGAATTTTCCCTTGAAGAAGAAGGTAAAAAGATCCCTCTACCTTGCCCCTTGTAGGATATATAGGACTATTAGGAGAACCTCATCAAAAATATCGCTTCAATGAGGGCTTTTACGACCTTCCAATTGATTAAAGGGTTTAGACTTGACCCACATTGACTTTCAGATCTGTGTTAGACCATCATGCACCTAATAATGATTAAGAGATCGTTAGAGGGCTTAGTCTCAATGATTAGATTGATGAAGATTTGTATTGATGTCTCTTAAATTTTTGTGCACATAATATATTTCATCATTGTCAAGTGATGTATAAACATAAACTAATATTGACATAATTGTCTTTCTAGTGTAGATGCTAGAAGGATGATCATCAAGTATGAATATTAACATACAATAACCTATCATGCAATAACCTTCTGAGCATGTATTATGACAAATCTAGTGTAGATGCTAGAAGGACAATTATTAAGAGCTTTTTATTGTTGTTGACCTATAAGTAATTTTTATATACTTAATCAAGCAAATATATTGAAATTAGCAAAAATTAGATGCAGCGTTGTGAAAATAAGAGTTGAAAGTATATGAATCGTAACCGAAACCGATCGAGATGTCCTCCGACTGTGAAATCAACTGGAGCAATGCGTTCAGAATATCAAAATCAATTTAAATTGATATTTCACTTCGATCAATTACCATCTAACGAAGGAAAATAAATAGGATAGACAATTTCATGTATATTGAAGTCAAGAGGCCTCGATGCTTTCCAAATGAACTCCTTTCACGAAACAGACTATGCTGTTGTCGCCGAAACATCAAAAACTATCAACAAAGATCTTTCACTACCGATTCGTAAGTGAAAATGTTCTGCACTCACGCCTAAATTAATCAAATTTACGATCATTATCGCCTAAACGACCATCGTAAAATGATTACGTTGTTGAATCCGGAACTTCTAATTTATCTAGAAATGACACCCATATTATGGGAGTCTAATTTCGGCAAGATTCACAAAAATTTTGATATGATATTGTGAAAATTAGACATCTAATTTGATTAAATACAGGTCGATTTAATTTTATTAATTAAATTATAATATGATTAATTAGATTATGTACTTTTTCTAAATGCGCTATAATGACATTCGAAATTGCACTCCAATTTTAAAAATCCTGCTTAAACTCATAAGGAAAGTAATTAATCAGCAATTAAGGGTCTTAATCTCCTTTTCTTTCCCTCTCGGTTGGAGGCAGAGGGGGATCCTCTTGTGAACCCAGTAGCAAAAAGAAAATCTTCTCTCCCTCGCCCTCTCTATTCGCTCAAAGGAAGCAGCCGAATGTAGCCCTCTATCGTTCGACTCCCTCTTTCGTCCGCCCTCTCTCCACTCTCTTTCCCCCGCTCTCTTTCTCTCTCGAGTCGTTCGACCAAAACTCCAAGAAGGTAACGAGCTCCGACCCTCTCTTCTTCTCTTCCTAGCCGAACGGCCCTAGCTGAGCGATTCAACTCTCTCTTCTTCTCTTCTTGGCCGAACGGCCCTAGCCGAGCAGTCCGACCCTCCCCTCCTCTCTTCCTGGCTGAAAAGCCCTAACCCAACAACCATATCTCTGTTTCTTGTCCGTGCAAACAGAGCCGCAAGCCCCTTCGCTTGCGCTCGACATGCTCCCAATTGGAACCAAGCTAGTCGCATCTCTCTCTCTCTCTCTCTCTCTCTCTCTCTCTCTCTGCATCCGGTTCCCCTCTATGGCATCGGCTTGATCCGAAATCCTGAAAGCTCCCTTCCTCCCTTACAAACAACTGTAGCCGAAAGGCCACTCCGTCATCAGATGGGTTTCTCTTGGCATACTTTTTTCGGCATGCCCTCCATGATTCCTCCTTGATCATTCCCTTTGCTGCAATTAAGAAGGAACTCCGTCATTATGCAGGTTCCTCTCAGTTTCCGGCATTTCCCTCACCTATTCAACCCAAATAATTAACCTATTAATATCTCCTATTCAATTCTTTCTAGCTGAACTCATGCAAAATTATTATTGTTATCGTTGGTGGATGTGTAAAAATGCTTGAATGTGTTAACAAAATTTGTATGTATATGTATTTGTTTTTTTTATAAGACCTCGTCACGCTCATCAGGGCAAGACGAGATGAAAATCGGCCAAGGTGTTTCAAAACACCAACCATCACACTCATCAGGGCGTAACGGGTAGACCAAAATTGTTAGATGCAGCTGTCCTATGCCTAAATGCTGCCAAAATTTCATCGAATTTTTGAGACTTAAACTTAAAAAAATATTAGATTTAATGTTAAGTTAAATATAAAATATAAAGTCCTAAAAAAAAAGTGAATTTATAATTAAATTTAAAGGAGCTCAATAAATATTAATATCATATAAGAGTAAATTAAGTAAAAAAAATGAGTTCATTCACTTAATTCATCACCAAAAATGAAGGTTGAGTTTATTGCTTCATAGATTAAAATAAATGAGGATATTCAAGTCAAATGCAAGTGAAACATGAGGAGGATAATACCAAACTCATAAGAGACTTATAATAAATTTGAAGTCTAGTTTTCAAATAAAAAAAATAGATTAGACTCAAAGAGATTTATGAATTTGAAGTAAACTAAATATTTTGATAATAAATATAAATTTAGCACTTCAATATCTCATTTCAATTGATTTAGAAGATGATCTGATTGAAGATCTGATGAGAGCATAGAAGATCTTCTTGGAATTGGAATGCAGTTTTCAAATCATAATCCACTTCAAATGAATTGAAGAAAATCAAAGAATTCATAAGAGATATTTTTATTGAGATCGTATGATTGCTAATAAGCATAATCAATGAATCCTTGGAAAATGTTTGAAGCATATTATTCGTTTTATTAAATACTCGAATTGGATCAAGGAAAAATTGAATAGAGTTCATTATAAGTTTGAGAATTGTCAGTAGATATAAATGAGAGTCTATTGAACATTCAAAGACTAATCAATTTTGAATAAAAGAAAGTAATTAAATATTATTCCGAAGGATTTAATAGGCTATTAGAATAGTTTAAAATGCTTTAAACACTATCGAATCTACAACTTTTTGTACAAGCAGACAGAAGGCGATACTAAATTAAATTCTACAAGAGTTATGGAGCTTCCTTCAATCCAAAAATTAGAAAATTTTTATTCTAATTTTGATTTTCAAAATATATAATTTCATTAATTTGGTGAAATATTTTAAAAATACTACGCTTCATTAGAGATTTAAAGTGCAAATTTTAATTCGAAAGGCCAAAAAGTAAGTTGAGATTAAATAAATTTGAAATTAATCTCATAATTTAGAAATAGAATTACCTAAATTATTAAATACTCGTATGAGCCCCGACGCATATACCAAACACCTAAGCTTTGTGTTTGAGGATGTTGCGCACGGGTTTTAAAAAGATGAAGAAGAATGTTGAAATCAATTCAATCATTTATGACTATATGCATTCAAGCTAATGAATGTCGTCAATGTTATTTCAAGTCAATAAAAGATATAAATATTCAGCTCCATAGAATGTGATTACAGTAGGCCTAATCTTCTATGTTTGAAATAGAGTTGATAAGGTATACTAAATGATCAATTTCTAAATGAACTTAAATTACATTAGATTGTAAGACCCAATCCTCTATATTTTCAAAAAGAGTTGACAAGGTCTACTAAATGATCAACTCCTAAATGAATTTAAATTATATTAGATCATAAGACCTAATCCTTTATATTTGCAATGGAGTTGACAAGGTCTGTTATGATATTAATTTTTTAAAGAATGTAAATTACACATAAGTCACTAACTCGACCCTCTACTAGCAAATAAGTAGAGTTGACAAAGTTTATCCCGATGATGGCTGCGTTGATTGAAAAATCTCAATCGGAGGGGATATTATCATTAAAAGATACTTGAGCTCTAAACTAATTCATCATAAAACTAAATTTTAACTAAGTAAATATCTAAACTAAATAAAATTTATTATTTAAATGCTTAAAATAAATAATTCATCCACTCATCCACCATCATTTATTGGGGATGACAGATTAAGAAAACTCTAGCTCACAAAGTAGCTAATATTAAGTCAAATAAATCACTGTATTCAAACTCAAATACTCTCATGCTAGTAATGATGTGGCTCGTGTCCTCTATCCACGTGGTTTGGCCAACAGACTCCACATATGATGCGATTACGACCAGAGTGGTATAATCGAGTGGTTGCTGCCAAATGACACCATTATATTACGGTCATGACTGTAGCCCGTATGTTCCCCAATGACTCAATCGCTTGAGTTATGAATCATATGATATATTTGATAGACACAAAATGTTTTTGTAAGCTAAGGTGGACTTAAGCTTCTCTCTTTAGATAAACACCACCCTAGGTCTATAAGGATTACTTGGACGATGTAACCCATGGTTGCAGATATGAATTCTTTGATCAGGTTGGGTCAACTATCTCCTCTGACTAAGTAGACTAGGGACCACGACAGCTCGAGATGACGGAACCATGAGATTTAGATCGGGCACATCATCATTCCACCAATCATAAGCTTTAAGTTAAATAATGATGAATTTCATAAATTATAAACCCTAAATTTTAAACTTCATATGCTGCTACTATACACTATGCAATTAGTGATCTAACGACTAGGCTTAATTGATAGTTCTCTCTTAACATTGAGAGGGGTAATTAACTATAGCTGCTTGCGCCTATAAGAAACCTGGAACTAGATCTAAAGTCCTCATAAAATGAGGGTAAAATCTCTGGGTAGTGTCTTATCTACTATTCTATCTGCCTTCTGAAACTTTCACTGACACATAAATCATACTCTTTTCATCGAGAGGTTGGTGGCGAAGTTTCGGAGCTCACAGATTTCTGGCGACTCCTCTGGGAACTGGTTTCTCTTTTTCATCTTTGGTTAGTCAAATTTGGAGTATAGTAGTAGTGGAGTATAACTAATCAAAATTGAAATGTAGTTATAGAATGAAAACCTCTAATAAACATAATAATTTATTGATTATGATTTATTTGCTTGAAATTTTCTTTTGAATCTATTGTATCTCTACATTTTGAAAATATGGGGTAGAATATTTATTTCTAATTATTGATCCCCATCTTTCATTTGTACAGATGGATCTTCAGAACACTCTGTTCATTATAAAGTTGAGCCGGGGTCTAACATCCATCTGGCTAATGCTATTATCAACATTGAAGACACTAGAGCTATCATTCAGTTTGGTATTGTGGACTTTCTGGTAATTGCAGCCAAAGCTAATGTCACATCAATCCAGGATACATCTACACATCGTGCACATCAGCCTGTATAATAGAGAAAATTTATTGAAGTAGTTACTACTGAAGCTCCCCAAAAGAGAGCTTTTTTGTTTCAAAGATTGGGGGCATTTTGTCACTCTGACTATGAAGAGAACTATTGTTGGGCAGAAAGTCTCAGTCATGCCTGTAAACACCACTCTGCCAATTGAACCTTTCGTACCAAGAAAGCATGATCATGAAGCTTCCTCGTATGGAGGAAAATTATCAAGAATGTAGAGAAAAATGATGAATAGCGAACTATGAGCTCAACAACTACTGTCTGAACAACATACTATACCGTTAGTCTCAGAACCAGGAGCGAGTATTCCCACCCAGAATAAATTCAAGAACCTGCAATGGGTAAAGAGGAATAGCTCTACCAGTGAGCTAAAGCAATCTTTTTGGGACCGATCACTACATCAAGCTCCGGTTCCCTAATTCTGAAACCTTATCTATTAGAGTGCATCTAGTGTTGAAGGTTGCTAAGCAAATAAGCCTAATGAAAAGAAGAGTCCAAAGGCCTGTGATAATCGAAGCTGATAATATTTCATCTGGTAGACTACCACCTGTTGTGAGAGCTCGTGATCAATTCAAGAAAATCCCATATGGTGAGCATCGAAGCATGACACCTAGACCATATGTTAGGGAATCTACTTTCTAAAGGTCCTAATAGAAGGGAAAGCAAGCTTGGAGGCCAAGGTCCCAAAGAGAAATTGTTGAAAATAAAGGAAAAGGCGTGACATCTGGTTCGCACTCCCGAAAATTCTCCAATGATAAGAACCGAGAAAAATGGGTTCAAAAGAAGAAATCTTTTGATGATGAATTACAAGATAGTCAACACCCAGGTGAACATTTCAGGGAATCCCATTGTCGGTCAACTGAATCTCCATGAAAGAAAGTTGACTTTGATCATTGCCCTCCGGTTGAAGAGAGGTTTGTCTCGAATCCAGAACCAAAAATTCATTGGAGGAGATGTTCTGAAGTCATATTACAAGAAGATAAAAAAAATGATGAGGATACTATGGAAGTTGAAGTAGTATATATGATACAACATGTCGGAGAACCATCTGGTGCACGACAGCACCAACATAGATGGCATGGAGCTACACCTCCTATTCATATTAAAGAACCAACCCTTGAGAAAACAAAAAGGGGAGCTTCAAGCACATCCTCAGGTGATGAAGAGGAAGAAGAACTAGATAGAGAAGAAGATAACTCTTTCTTTGCCGACACTACCACGTTAGCCCAAATATAGAAATGAATGCAATGATAGATGAAGGCAAAGGATAAGGAGATCATCCAATTAAATGCAAAGATGAATCAATTAATGGCATAAATGAATGTAACACTATAGATGATGCAGAGAAATGCAGCAGTAGTGCCAACATATATTCCATCTATCAACCATCCGACAGATAATGCTACACCTGTTGATCCACCAGTTGACTCAATGCCTCAAGCTTCTAGAGCTCAGAATGCACCCGAGGGGAGAAATGAAGTCAATCAACTAGCTCCTCAACCCATTCATCAAGATGTGCCTAACATATCTGAGCCCATGGTAATAGCTTGATTGGAAATAATTATAAACAAGAAGATCAAAGCTATCATTTCCATTGACCAGGCAAAAAAATTGGTAAGCAAAGGTCGTTCATACCCAGTAGAGTACGATCAAGTGCCATACCCTAAGGGTTATTTGGTGCCTAAATTCAATACCTTCAATGGCACTGAAAATCCTAGACAACACTTGGCACAATTCAAAGTAACATGTGGCAATACAGGAGGAAATGATGCACTATTATTCAGCCAGTTCCTTAGTAGTTTAACCTCAACTACTTTTGAATGGTATGCTGAATTGCCTAATGACACGATCAAGACTTTTGCTGGATTAGAGATGATGTTCGTCAAGAGATTTGCAAGTGTAATTAAGAGGATTACAATTGCTGACCACGCCTTAGAATGAAAAAGGAAAGATGAGTCAGTCTCTAAATATATTTCATGTTGGGAAAACATGAGCATGAAATATGAACAACAGCTAGAAGAGGAACATGTAATCCAATTGTTGATGGGTAACATCGATGATAAGATGACACCATACTTTATACATGGCCTCTATCTCAATATTTCAATAGTCATTGGACTGAGTGGCCAAGTTTAAAAAGTTGAATCGCTCAAAATCTGAGGGTCACTCAAAAGATAAAGAAAAATAAATTCTTAGATTCAAGGAGGAATGAGTCTCACTCAACCTCCTAGCTCGAGTAGTGGAAAGCGACCAAGTTACAATGTTGATAATGGAAAGCATCCCGCTTATACAGATGAAGGGGGGAAAGCAATCAGTTAACTCACAATCAAAGAAATCAATAAGAGATGATGAGCGGGTGCACTCATCTCTAAAAAATAAGATGAGTAAGGAATACTCTTTTAAGAGGGAGAGTGTGGCTAAGTTATTCCACCAAGCACTTAAAGAAGGATTAGAATTACCAAAATCCAAAAGACCCGAAGAGTCACGTCAAACTGATAATCCAAAATATTATCCATATCATCAGGTAATTAACCACTCAATTGAAGATTGCTATGTTTTTAAGGATTGGCTGGAGAAAAAATATAGAAAGATTGAGTTCACACTGTCTGATAGTGTCCTCATTCATCCTAAAAGAGAATATGCTAAGATGGTTATGTCCACTTCAATACCATTGATGAAAAAGAAGGCAAAAGAAAAAGTAATACAAGATGAGCAATGGGAGATAATTATCTCTAAGAAGACCGTGAAAATGTTGAAGCAGCTAAAAGATGTCTCTAATGTTAAGTGGAAATCACCACTTGAACCTATATTGGACTTAAAAGAAATTCCTAAACCAAGCATTTTAGCTTCTCAACTATATTTTGGTAAGGCTATTTCATCACAGCACGAGGAGCAGACTGCTAAACGTAGACCTCATAAATCAAAGAAGTCAGTTAAGAAAAAGAATAGTAAGAAGAGAATTATAATTCAAAAGATCATCAATAATATAAAGAAGTATCATCAACTAATAAGGCAGACTATCAGGTTTGCTGATTACATGTCAGGACTTCAGATCACTGAGTCAAATGAAGAAGGAAACAATAATAAAGACTTGCTTCCTAGAGAAACATGTCGAGTTATTTCGGTGGTGTCGAATAGCCCCCAATATGATCCATGCCTCGATAATTGGAATCAACCAGCTTTGAAAAATGCAATATGCAAAAATGAACTCAAAAAGTTTATCCCGCAAAGCAGGAGAATTCCTAAACCTATAACATCAAAGTCATGCTTGATGGTGCGACAAACAGAAGACAGTTTAGAAGAAGACTTATGCTTTCCTAATGAAGATGAGTCTGAGCCTTCAAAGACATCCCAAATGGGCTGCTTGAAGTTTGGCAATGACTCTGAAGCATCCTCATAGTCCTCCGGGGTAGATGGTGACTTTGAAGGAGCTACCTCATCTGAAGAGTCTGAGTCGAATAAAGTAGTCCAAGTGCAACTAAGGAGTGGCAAGATACTACCACCTCCATTAAAGAAAGGGCTGTCAAATAAGCACAAAACTAGAAATGAAACAAAAAATATTAAAGTTAATGAAGATATCATTCTTAAAGACCCTAAGAAGAAGGTGAATTCAAGTGGAAGAATTGATTAAAATATCCTATCGCATCTGAAAAAGATCCCTACACAATTGAGTGTGTATGAGGCTCTTTTGATGTCGAAGGACCTCTGGGAAATGTTGATTCAAGCTCTTAAAGATCCGAAGGGATATGAAGCTTATTTTGTTGAACGACGCATGATTGAAGTTTTGCAAGCTCAAGATCTACTAATGATCACTTTCTCTAAAGAAGATCTTATGCTCAGGATAATAGAGCACAATCGCACATTATATGTAACTGAAGAAAGTGATGGAATTATAATCAATTGAATTATGATTGACCCAAGTTCATCAGTAAATCTTATGAGTCTACGAGCACTTAGGTGGCTATCCTTAAACATTCATCATCTTGGACGAGATAAATTGATGGTCCATGGCTTCAATAAAATGGGGTAGAGAACTCTTGGATCTTTCATTCTACTGCTTAGGTTTGGAGAACTCTATACCCAAGTAAATTTCATGTGATAGATGCCAACACCTCATTCAAAGCTCTATTAGGCCATCCTTGGCTCCATGAATATGATATGCTTCCATCTACTCTATATCAATGTATGTAGTACATAAGAAATGGAGAAAAACACAAGATTCTTGGCACTATTCAGCCATTTGCAATTCATGAGGCAAAAATTTATGAGGATGCAAAGTATTTTCTTTCAAAAGAAAGTAAGCCTCAGCAATCTACAGCTCCAACTTCAAAAACTATGAAGCAACCGAAAGAAGAGGAGGAGTGAAAAGGAAGAAAGGTCGCTGTATTAAATCTCTCTAGAACTTATGACACATCACCAAAGCTAAAGAGGCATGTTCCTCATTTTGGCAGTGATACAGAGGGAGAAGAAGTTATTCCAGTTGAACTCAAGGAAAAATGTGAGCCTTCAACAAAAGCAAATGAGATAAATAACCTTGATTTTGATTATGATTTCAAGTCCATCTATGCAAGTTAAGTTCAATGTGTCTCTTCTAGAAGGGCTACTAACCTATTAGTATCAAATGATTCATTCATAGTTACACCAGTTCCTCCCCGATATTTTAAAGAAGTCACATCGCATGATGTTCATAATATTGAGGAACTAAAAATCTTTTATGTACCACCACTACCTGGGAGCAACAAATTGGAACTTCATTCTATAGATCTGAGGAATGCCAACACTATGATTCTGAATGGCTTATTCAATACTCAAAGTTTGAAGAGATGATACCCACCAGAATGCTGAGATACTATCCTTCAAAAATCCAAAGGATGATGCAAAAACTTGGAATCGATGTCAGAACTGATAGATGGTGAGCTCTCTTCTTTGATAACTTATGGAGTTCAAAGAGTCCACAGACTTGAAACAATAATTATACAACTAAGGGTCTCAGATACATCTAACAAAAGCATCATCAAAGGAACACTTGCTATATAGTAATCAAAAGTGAAATTGAAACCAAAATTGAAAATGAAGATGACTTTTATGAAGTCGTTCTCACAATCGATGGAGAAGTAGAAGCCAAATCGGCACCTGAAGAACTTGAAGATGGTGGGCAGATGTCTACCATAGACGAGTTGAAAGAAATTAATTTGGGGATTGAAGAAGAACCCCATCCAACCTTCATTAGTGCCTTTCTGCCTTATGATAAGGTTGAAGAAATAAAAATATTACTTTGTGAATTCAGGGACTGGTTTGCTTGTACATATTCTGAGATGCCTGGCTTATCTCCTGATGTGATAGTTCACAAGGTAACTATCAATTCCAATTCAATACCAGTCAAACAAGCTCCTAGAAGACTGAGGCTAAATGTTGAAGAACGAGTGGTCGTAAAAACAAAAAAGCTAATTGAAGCAGGTTTCATTCACGAGGATAAGTATGCAGATTGTATATCAAACATTATTTTCATAAAGAAGAAGAATGGTCAAATTCAAGTCTGCATCGACTTTCGAGATTTAAATAAGGCATGCCCAAAAGATGATTTCTCGCTCCCTGTGTCAGAATTACTAGCAGATAATACCTCCAACTATGACATGTTCTCCTTTATGGATGGATCATCAGGGTATAATCAGATCAAGATGGCTCCTGAAGATAAAAAATATACATCATTCAGAACACCAATTGGTATTTATTATTACACAGTAATACTGTTTGGATTGAAGAATGTCAGGGCTACATATCAGAGGGCCATGACATGCATCTTCGATGAGTTGATTTATTAGAAAGCAGAATGTTATGTTGATGACCTCATCATTAAAAGCATTGATCGAAAAGATCACCTGGAGGATTTAAGGATTATCTTTTAAAGGATCAGGAAGTGTGATCTTAAAATGAATCCTCTTAAATGTGCTTTTGGGGTTTCCTCAAAAAAATTTCTTAGATATGTTGTAAGAGACAGAGAAATTGAGATTGAACCCAAAAAATCAAGGCGATTATGGAGATGCCTCCACCAAAAAACCTTCGTCAGCTTCGCTCTTTACAAGGACAACTCGTATTCATTCGGCATTTTATATCAGACCTTTTAGGAAGATGCCAACCTTTTGCGAAGCTAATGAAAAAGAATGCTCCATTCAAATGGGACATGGAATGCCAAGAAGTATTTAAGAGAATTAAAAAGTATCTACTCAATTCGCCAACTCTAACAGCTTCTATCCCAGGGAAACCTCTTATCTTATACACTACAGCCTTAGAGGAGTCCCTCAGGGCTTTACTTGCGCAACACAATGAAAAAAATAAAGAAAGCACGTTATACTACATTAGTCGAAGATTAATAAGAGTCGATGTACACTAATCTTCAATAGATAGGCATTATTTAGCACTGATATTCATAGTCTAAAAGCTTCACCATTGCATTCTTTCTCATAAAATCACACTAATCTCAAAGGTCGATCCATTGAAGTGTTTGATGACAAGACTATGGTATTTATGTTTAAAAATATGTATGGGGGACACCATGTACTTATTGAGGCGATTGGATATAACATTAAGGAATAGTGCATTAACTCGAAAGATAGAAATCTCTACCCTATAATGGACCTAATCACCTAATAAGGACTCCTAAGGCATGATGGGTCTTCGAATGTACTAGAGATTTTTCCCCTACTTTACATGGATGAATAAAGTAGGGTTTATTTAAACTAGGTTCTAAAGTTCCCTATGGGGGTAAGCCGCCATAGTTAATTATATCCTAAGGAAGGTGAGTTCCTTAAGAGTACTCTCAATTAAAGTAATAAATTTTTGTCTCTAAAGATTTCAAAGATAGGACTATCAATAAATTGGCTATGTTTGGAAAATTAAGTGGGATAGATCAAAATGAGAGACTTATTATTAAAGTAAAAAGGAGATGAGTAAGGGATGTTCATGATACTAAGAAGCCTAGTGAGCATCCCAAACTATCCAATGGTTGGGCTTTATATATTTGAAATTGGAGAGAATTATATATTTGAGTTGAAATTTTATTAGAAAACTAAGACTTATAATCCCACAATATAAGATTGTGAAAATGCCTAAGAGGTGAGGATTTATGCTTGTAGCCTGAGAGGAAATAGTTACCTCAGATCCTAAATCTATAGAGTTTTAGCGAGGGCCAAAGCACATCCTAAATCTAATGCGAAAAATGAGTATATTGTTTACCTTTACAAGAGAGGGTAAATCACCCGACTACTGGACTTATAACCGTATGGAGTGGCAGCCAACTAACTTCTCCTACATTTTAAAACCATGTAGTCAAGTCATACATTTTACAAGATAATTAGGTTGTTATTATTTAGAAAGAAACTAAAGTCCTTAAATCCACTCCCCTAAGGGACTAAAGTATGAGTGGTATGAATAATGACTTAGTCTAATAGAAATTTTATCAAATTTTATTTGATTTTGGACTCTTCATTTTGACAGAGGTTATAGGATTTTATATATCTAAATGCATGATAAAATAAGATTATTGGCTAAATCAGAGAAAAATAGGTATTTTCCACCACAAGGGAGACCCTCAAAGGTCAAGTCTTCTCCTATAGTGCAAGGATGAAAATCGTCTCTTAACAAGGATGAAACAAGATGATATGCATGATATTAAGCATGCAATATTTAGCTAAGAGATTACTAAATCTTTTAATTATCTTGATTTAATGCCTAGGCTTTAAATAAGATTATGAGTTATTTAAAAAATTAGTTATGAGTTGTAGTTGGGATAGAAGAATTAATTTTCCCTAAGAGCCTAAGCGGATCCAGGCCACACATTAAATCACCATTCATGAAGAAACTAGGAAAATACATGTCATTTCTATTCACGATTATTAATAAAGCATCAAACAATTTATAAACTCAACGTAAAAGAATAATAGGCCAGTGCTGTCGGGTACTGCCGTACAACCTGAAAAGAGAAATGGGTAGCCAAGCTCTACCCTTATACAACCCGGTATATGAAAGAATAATTACAATTACAAAAATGAATAAATGCTATGGGGGGTCTTCATATCTTCTTTCTTCATGTCTCCTTCATTCCTCCTTTGGATTTGCTTGCTTCAAAGGCATCATAGGGGCCTCCCAGGACAAAGCCTTCTAGCCTTCGCTCATCTTAATCCCCCATAACAGTAATCCTAATTTCTAATGCACAATTGCATTAAAAATGGGAAAAGTAAATCTAACTACACCTACAAAATAAGTATTAGCTAAACACACCATACAACCCAAGCAGTTATATGTATAATTTGGACTTAGCACCCTACACATGGGTAACCAAGTCCACCTATTCTAATTTAGATTATGCTTAGGGGTTAAGAAACTTGTAAAAGAGAGCATTCATATTTATTTTAAGAACCCCTTAAGCATAATCTTCAGCATAAAATATGATTAGGCTAATCACGGCCTAACGTCCAGTCTATGAAGTATACACCTTAACTTCCAATCTACAATAATATATCACAAAACAAATATACAATAAACCATGCACTGCCCTAACATAAAGCTAAAAATAGTGACTTAATTTAATATGTGTGTATTAAGGCTTGTGTGGTATGTTTTAACTAGGCTTTAGAGTTATCATTCTCTAAGTATGAAGGACATTTAATTATGAAGGGTTGATTTTATTTTAAGTGGTTTAATTGATTTGTAAATTTTACTTAATGTTTCTTTCGTTTCACTTGATTTACACTTAAACAACTAAATGTTATAAAGCGAAGGAAAGAAAGAATCACTCTCTTTTATCCCTACCTTAAGTCACATCTAAAGAAAATTAATTAAATGAATTCCATTTAATGAATGACTTATTACATATTTTAATTAGTCCTAGGTTTAGGTTCACTTAAAAAAATCTCATTCAATAAGAAAGACATATTAAGATTAGTTGGAATTAATTACTATCACATAACACATATTTGTTCATTTCTTTCCATCATATATATCATGTATATGATTAAGTCCTAAACATAACTATACATGCAATTTATACCTTAGCACACTTAAATGATGAATGTAAGCAAATGTACTTGGAATTGATGTTTCATTTAGTTGAATTATTTTGCCATATTAATTTAAAGCTGTATCTAAATTCTTAAACAAAAGCATATAAAAGAACTCTAAATCATATGACTAATCAATTCAACCACTTGAACAAAATATGAATGCATATCCTTTTAATAGAAAGAGGGGGTCTTTCATTTATTAGCTAAATACACATTCAAATGTATTAAAGTTTTAAGAAAGTACGTCACCATTATTCTACACCAAGGGAGTAAGGTAGGAACTTTCTTGGGGCTACATAAAGTCATGCATCTCCAGAATGTCTAGACTAATGTACTCACTATTCTTAAATAGATATGGATGTATAAGCAACTATAAGAATAGAAAAACCCATGTAAAAGTAGAAATTTGGTTCATTTAATTTAATTATGTAAATGAGTTAAAGCGATATCCCAATTCTAATGTCAAGAAACATAAGAATGAAATCAAACGGGTACGTCGTCATTGTTCTACACTAGGGGAGTGAGGTAGGAACCTCTTTGGGGCTGCTTAAAGCCGTGCATCCCCGTAATGTCTAGACTAATATACCCATTAACATTCAAACTTATGCAAATCAACATATGGATGTAAGAAAGAGTCTTCACTTCATACACTAAGCTTATATTCACATGTACCTCTTATGTATATGTAACTAAAGTCATAAAATATATTATTATTTATTAATAAGCTTTTGAAAATATATTTGAGATTTAATAGTGATAATAGCCACATATATTTCTAATTAAGTCAACACATGCAAATTTGACATAAAGAAAATCATTTTATTTAATTAATTTTTGAAAGAAATGAATGCATGACTACAAGTGGCATGCAATATTTTAACATGATTGGAAAGAAATAAAGTAACACAAGCATGTAATTTCATTCAATCCAACTAATTCCTAAGGACAATCAGATTAAATAAGCTTATTTAGAATAAATCAAAGTTTCTTAAAGCCATTTTTGATTTCATGTTTGGTTTGATTTAAGGGATGTGAAAGAGGTTTTCTAATCCTAATCCCCTTCCTCATATGTGTGAGTTAATTTGATTTAATGAAAAATAATTAAATTGATTTTATGGCTTAATTAGGTTGAGGTATGAATAAAATCAATTAATTAAACGCTTCCCTACATCACCTTAAGTTAATTAACTAAATAATGATGAGCCAACATGAGATGCAACCATATAGAAAAGTAAATTAACAATGCCCCTAAGAAATGAAAGGGGCCTAATGAAATTGACTCATAATTAATAGTTAATTAAGCTTAAGAGATTTTATTAATTACTTTAATGATTTTCTCACACATGTAAGCTAATCATAATTTCATTAAATTTCTTTAAATTATTAAACATCTAAGGAACTACCCAAGGTTGTTTAATCAAAGATAAGAATGAGTTAGATTTTAAAATAATTTAATTAAGCCCTTAATTAGTTGATTAAATTCTTTGATTATATTTTAATTAGGATAATGAAGTTAGCTTAGGGAAAGAGATCAAGGAAGAGGCCACAATCCCAATCCCTAAGCCATTTCAAACAATCAATTAGGCTCTGAAATAATTAGACTCCCTTTTCTTTTAATTGATTAATTAAGTGGCTAATTAAGCACTTAAATTTTGATTAATTTGAAACAAATGAAGAGGCTTAATGAAATGGTCATAGAGAGTAAACCTAAATTATTTTCCTAAGACTTTTCACTATTAATAGATGGTAATAATCTTAATTAATTAATTTATTTATTATTCATTTGCTTAATTATCATTAATTAAGGTAGGAGAGTAATTAAGCCTTAGTCAATCAATTTTCTTAATTAAATTTCTAATAAATTCCAAGAAAAATAGGGGAGGCAGAGGTCATCCTCCTAAACATCTGTAGAAAGTTTGAAATTAATTAGATAATTAATCAGAGAGTAATTAGGCTAATAAAATTTTTATTAAACCTTAATTAAACAAAAATTACTGTGAAAAATTAATTAATAATAATTTTCTTGGATTCTCTTCTGAAATACCTTTAAAATGAGCCCTCATTTATATTTCTTGGATTTTTTTATAATTAGTTATAAATTTTAGAAGTTTTGGCCTTAAAAATTAACTAAACAACCCTAATTAAACCTTAATCTCACCAGCGCCATGTAGCTCGCTAACGCGGTGCACTTTCCACATGGCACCATGAGATTGGTTCTTTAAGTAGTCACATCTGTGCATCTTGTCAGCAGATGGCAGATGCGCTTTTCCATGGACCATTTGATCTAAGATCGAACGACCACGATTAAATCTCACAATTAAGGAGAAAATAGAGAGGAATCTATGCATGATTAGATCAGGACCGTCTGTTCCAATCATGCAGGATGGACAACCTGTGATCTATCTCCTCTTGAGCGGTAAGAGACGGATGTCGTCCATCTTTCTCCGTTTGATCTGAGCTCACCAAAGCTCGGATGGAGATTAAATCAATCCCACACCTTCGGGGAGGCAAAACAAAGAGATCCAATGGTGATAATCCCAAGACATGAAACTTTCCTTCACAAAAGACCAACCCATTTTCATGCGAGGATCAGTTTTGAGTAATTACTGCATCAGAGCTTGTGACCAGTGGTTCCAATGATTGAAGAAGTTTCATTTGGTAGAAACAAAGTTCTATTAAGCCTCACGAGCTTTGATTTGAGATGGTTTGCTCTAGAGACCAACACATAAGGCATAATTGATCGGTCTTGATCAAACTCCTATCTCCAGCTACTTAGAGTGGACTAGGGAGGCTAGGCATACCCCATTTGGCAATGAGGTGGCTGCCCAAGTGATAAGAGAGTGGACTTTGCCAAATGGGGAAGGAATCCTATGTGAGAAGGTTTGCCTAATGGATAATTCCCTTTGGTGGAACCCACTTTACTTTTGAGATGGTTTTGGGCTGACCTAGGGTTAATTTGGGTCAGGTTTGGTCAGCCATCGAGCTCCCATAAGTTTGTTTTGGGTACTTTAGTTTCATTTGGTCAAATGGGTTCATATGGGTTCATGTTGAGTTGGGTTGACCAATTGGTCAAATTGGGTCAAACCAAGGCTTGGGTTAGGTTTTAATGATGATTTTAAGAGTTTTGGTTCAAGTGGTTTTGATTAATTTGGTGTAGGTTTGATTTTGGCTCATTTGAAATCAAATGGGTCAAATGAGTCAAGTTGACTAATTTGACCAATTTGACCATATTGGGTTTGGCTAGTGTTGTTCATATTCAATTGGTTAGTTGAAAATGATTGTAGACTTTGGTTTGATTTGACTTGGGTTTAATTTAAATTTTGGCCAATTTGACCTTTTAGGACAATTTGGGCTAGATTGGGTCAAGTTGACCAATTGGTCAAATTTAGCTCAATCATGGCTTTGGTCAAGTTCAATAAATGATTTTGAATGAACTTGAGCCATTGGTTGCAATCAATTTGGGTTAAATCATAATTTGACATATTTTGGCTATTTAGGCCAATTTGGGTCAACTTCGGTCAAATGGTCAATTGGACTTGCTTTGGCTTAATTAATGGTTTGGTCTTGTTCAATCATTGATTATGAATAGGTTTGAATCAATAGTTTCAATCAATTTGGTATATGGTGGGTTTTGGTTTCATTTGGGCTAAAGGTTGACTTGGTCAAATGACCAAGTTGACTTGGTTTGACCTAATTTGTTGACCTCACTTTTGGAGTGTGCTCTCAACCTCCTCCTCTTAGACTTAGGATTCTTCTAGACACTAAGAGTTTCTTAGTCATAAGATACTTCTAGTGATTAGATGAATACTTAACATAAGCCTAGAGACTTAGAAGGGTTAATCATGGGATTAGGCCATGCCTTAGAACTTAAGGAAATCATCTACCCAGATTCTAAACCTAATCCATATACACCTTCTCAAATAAAACCCAGATTCAAATCTCAAACCAAATCTCAAATTCAAATTCAAATTCCAAATTTGACTCCAAATGATTGAAACCAAAAATCAAATTCAAATCCTAAGACCCTTACTAAGCCAGATGAACCACCTTCATAAGCTTAGCCAAAACCCCCTTTAAATCAAATCAAATTTAATTGATTTCTTTATGAATCAATTATTCCTTCATTTATATTCACAAATATAAATGAAATCAAAATTCAAATGACCAAAACTATATCCAAAATCAAATCCAAACTCAGTCTAAGCCCTTTAAGCTAATTCTTTGGACTTAGTCAAATTCTATCCAAATTGAGTCAAAATTAATGGATTTTCTCTTGAATCAATCATTCCTTCAATCATCTATCCAAATATAAATGAAACTTATAATCATCAAACCAAATTCAAGTCAACCCAAGTCAAGCCTATCTTAGCCCTTTTGACTTGAAATGTTTGATTTCAAAACTTATTAGACTCCAAATTGATTGTAGTTGGATTTATATTTCAATCCTAGGCTCACATATAAGTCCACTAAACCTAAATCAAGCCAAAATTAAACCAATTGGCCAACTTAGGTCCACTTAACCCTGACCTAAAGGACCCATTTGAGCCAACTTCCAATCCAACCCAAATTAGATTGAACCAAGCTCACCAAAACCTTCCACCATGATTATTGATCACCCTAAGATGATCAATTGCAATGAATTGGGTCAAACCAAATCAATTTGGTCCTTTGACCAAGTCAACCTTTAGCCGAAATGAAACCTAAATTTGCTAAAACCCATCATATATCAAATTGATTGAAACCATTGATCCAAACACATTCATAATCAATGATTGAACATGACCAAACTCTCAATTGAGCCAAACCAAATCCAACTGGTCATTTAACCTAAATTGACCAAAATTTTCCTAAAAAGCCAAAAAGGGTCAAATACCAATCTAACCCAAATTGATTGCAACCAATGGCTCAAGTTCATTCTAAATTTATTATTTAACTTGACCAAAGCCATAATTGAGCCTAATTTGACTAATTGGTCAACTTGACCCAACCTAGCTTAAATTGACCTAAAGGGTCAAATTAGTCAAAATTCAAATTAAATCTAAATTGATTCAAACCAAAGGCTACGTTCATCTTCAATTATCCAATTGAACATGAATCAACCCATAACCCAAGCCAATTTGGCCAATTTTGATCAAATTGGTCAACTTGACCCATTTGATTCCAAATGAGCCAAAATCAATCCTAAGCCAAATTAAATCAAATTGATCATACCAAAATACTTCAAATTATCATTTGAACATAACCTAAGCCTTGGTTTGACCCAATTTGACCAATTAGTCAACTTAACCCGATATGATCCAATGTGACCTATATGACCCAAATTGGGCCAAATCCCTTGAAACCAAGTCACGACCCATTGGGAGCTGATCAAACCCGACCTAAACTCATTTAGGATCAGCCCAAAATCAACCCAACCTAATTAAATCCCTCATGGATCCTCCCCCACATAGGATTTCACTCAATCTCATTTAATTCTCCCCATCACATGCATTCAACTCTTCCGCAACACTTGCATTCAATGGAGCTGATCCTATGACAGCAAATGAAGACTTTGGGAACTAAATCTAATATCCTCAATCAGCCATCACCACCTAATAAACCTTCCCATCACCCTTTAAGGGGAACTTTTGGCTACCATTAAAATAGGGAGAATAGAGATAGTAAAGGGATATGATTTTGGCATTAAAGAGTCTCTTAGAGCTCCCAAAGCAACCAACAACCAATTACCCACTTCTCTTGAGCTAAAAAAACCAAAATTGGGTGGATTCTGGGGAGGAAATGGCGGTAATTGAAGAATACATCATTCCAAAGTGAAGGCAAAAGTTTAGTCTCATTCCAAGGCTTCTTTCTCCACTCAAGAGTGTGCTCGGATCATCACCACCACCGAAAACCATCTCTGACGAGGTAATTTCATCAAACTTTGACCGGCCTTAAGGAGCTTTGTTTGTGGTAATGTATGCACAATTTTAGAAAATTTCCTTAGATTAGCTTTGCATTTTTCATTTTATATCATCCCCATGAGAATCAAAAAGTTTTTCAGTGAAGATCCCCATGAAATCGAGCCCAATCGGATGAAATTTGGTTCAAAATTATGAAAATTGCTAGAAATTACTGTTCCGTCCACCAGATTTCCTGCCAGCCATCCGATCCCACCGTTCAGGGATCGGACAGCTCAGATCACAAGATCGTGCAGTTCGGATCCACAATTGTGCAGTTCGGATCCGTGGATCTTGCGATTCGGATCTACCGATCCCGTGGTCCTGATCATGCAAATCGATGTGACTGTCCAATTAACGATCAGATGGTTAGATCTGATCCGCACGTCCTTATCCCTTTCTCGCTCTTTCGACTAACACCGCACGCACTGTCGCGTGGCCGCGTACCCGCGTAAGTGGCTATTCATCTGATGCCGTCGATTGCGACGGCGGGTTAAGTGGGAAAATCACCATTTTTTTGATTTTAAAAATTATTTAAGTTACCTAAAACTTTGAAAATTCATAAAAAATAAAATACATAGCAAAAAAATTATAAATAAGTCCTCGTTGGATCTGTCTTTTCGAGAGAAATCAAATAAGCTAAAAATCTCCAAATTCCATTGAATGGTTTGAGCTTAATTTAAGTTTTAGTGAAAATCAAATTTTATTAAGTAGTCTAAAAATACAGGTCGGATTAAGTTAAAATTATTAGGAATCGAAAGTAAAGTTAAAGCACACATATCATAAAAATCTCTAGTAAAAAGGACTTCTGGATTGGGAGAAATTAAAATTTTAAGTTCACATTATCCATTTTAATAAAATAAACCAAATAATAATCCACAAAATTACAAAAAAAATCTTCAAAATAACTCAAATCACTTCAGTTGACATCTCGGACTCTTAAGAAAATAATGTGATTTTCTGAATCCTAATGTATCTTAAACAAACACTTAAGATTAAAAGTTTAATCAATTAAGGAACTAATTAAAACATAATCTAAAAATAATTTAAACATAAATTGAACCCCAAACAAACACTTTCTGTAATACTTAAATGATTAGTAATCAAACCTTAAATCAGAAAAATATCATGTATCCCTCAAATGAAATTAAATTTAAACATAATTGAACCTCATTGAGTTAATGAAATTCAATTAAATGATTAGTTTTTTAAATTAAACTCATAATTAAATAAATCAATGAAATTTTAATATAAAATTAAATGAATCTTGCTAAACCAACACCAAGTATTGAATCTTAATTATATGAAACTACTTAACAAATTAAAAATAAACTGAACATTAATTAATCATTAAATAAACTAAAAATCAAATTGATTAATAAACTAATTCAACATAATCATTTAATATTAATCAAATTAAACCAAATAAAGTTATAGTAAACTTAATTAACATATGATTAAATCACAACCATTTGGAATAAGATAATTAATTATCCATTAATACATAAACCTAACAATTAAATCAAATATAAATTCATAAATAAAGCGTTAAATGAAATTTAATGAACATAATGAATGAAATCAAACTTAACTAAAATTATGAATAATAAAGTTGAACTGAAATAAAAATAAACAATTAACTCACTTAATCTAATCAAACACCTAATTAAATAAATTTTAAGTAAAACACTTAATTGAACTTATTAAATCAAACCATTCACATGTGGGCAATTAAGTCATTAATTTATAATTAAACAAATCTTTAATTAATCTAATAATTCAAAATTTTAATTATTTTTAATCAAAGCAAATTAATCAAACATGTAATTAATGCAAACTTAATTAATTAATCCATCATCTTAATAAATAAAAGTAATTTATATAAATTACATTAAAACTAACTCTTGAATTAAGCTTAAATCAAACCCCTAATTAAATTTAATAATTAATCACACCCCTCAAGTAAGCTAATTATGTTAATCAAATTAATCATATTAAACTTAAGCTTAATCAAACATAAATTTGAACATAATTAAAATGCAATTAAATGCCAATCAAATCCTAAATTAAATCTAAATCATTAGGTCATTAATTACATCATTAACCTAAACAAATATGAAACCAAATTAAAAATTAAATAAATATTTATTTAATTTAATAATTAACTTAAACACACTTCTAAATTAAACTAATTATATAGTCACTTTAAACCTAATCAAACCTTTAGAAATAAAGCTAATCAAATCAAATTAAATCAAATAAAGAAAGACTCTTATCAATTAATACATGATCAAATTAAATCTAGTTCAACCTACCTAAATAAGATAAACTAATTAATTATTAAAATGTGTAAAATTAAAACATAAACTAAAATCTAATAAACATGATAAATGAATGAAATTAAAATGAAATTCTAATCATATATAATCAAACTCTGTTAAAATCAAAACAAACATTCAATTAACTTTATCCAATCGAACTATAAATAATAAATCATAATCAAATCAAATAAACATAAAATTAAATAAAAACTCTAAAGTTATTAAATCATATCCAATTTCTCTAAATTTCAATTAATATTAAAATAAGTCAAACAAAAATAAAAATCAAATAAAACAAACCTATTGAATTAAGATAAGAGATTAATCATCAAACTGGAGAGATAATCTATACATAAACTAAATGACTAAATTCAATAAGGTAAACCCTTAATTTAAATTCAAATAAAAGAATACATTAAACTTCAAATAAATCATTATTAAATTAAAATACATTCACCAATCTAAATCAAACTTAAATGGAATAATGAAATCAATGAATTTAAACAACATCGAAATGATATTAATCATATGAAATTAAGGAATTAAATTAAAACCCAGAGGAAAGAAACTAGAGATTGAATTAAAGGATATTGAGTTATTGAAATATTAATTAAATTAAAACATCTAATCTAAAATTAATTAATCGAAAAAACATGGATTTAAACAAACTTAAATTTCATTAGATATTAAGGATATTGAATTATCAAATTTTAATTAAAGCAACACATTTAATCAAAAATTAATCAATCAAATACATGAAGATTAAACAAACTCAAATTCTAAAATATAAATCAAATCAAATAAATGTTAACCAAATCAAATAAATTACACAAATTCAAATGGGCTAATTAAGATACTTAAGGACCTTAGTTAGACTCTTTAGAAAGTTAGGATGTAGAACAGGGTGAGTTTCGTCTACAAATGGAATTCATTCTACTCTTCATTCTTGAAAACCTAAACATCACTTTAACCAAATAAAAGTGAAATGAAAAATAAAAAAAATAAATCATTAAATTATTTAAATTGAAATCACCCAAAGGTAATATTTAAACAAATTTAAACTCTAAATTGAAACTCAAATTAAAGAAGCATAGTAAAGTCTTGTTACACAAGCCTTCTTTTCACAAACTAGAATACTAAGTCATCGACCCTAGAATTAGGGTGTGTGTTTCATAGACTAGATGCTAGGTCGTTATTAGCCTAATCATATTTTCTGCTGGGGGTTGTGCTTAAGGGGCCATTGTAATAAAAATATAAATATTTTTATTGTGTAGGTTGCTTAGCCCCTAAGAATAACTCCATCAGGATAGGTGGGCTTGGTTACCCATGTGTTGGGTGCTAAGTCCAAATTATTCATATAACTGCTTGGGTGTATGGTGTGTTTAGCTAACATTTATTTTTCAGGTGTAGCTAGATTTACTTTCCTTCTTTTAATGTAATTTTGCATTAGGAATTAAGATTAGTGATTTGGGGGATTAGGATGAGTGAAGGTTAGAAGGCTTTGTCCTGGGAGCCCTCGTGATGCCTTTGAAGCAAGCACATCCAAAGCAAGCTCAAATGAAGAAATGGAGGAGATATGAAGAATAAAGACCCCTATAGTATTTGTTCATTTATGTAATTATAATTATTCATTTTTAATCTGGGTTCTATAAGGGTAGAGCTCGACTACTCATTTTTCATTTCAGGTTGTATGGCGATACCCGACCGCACCGACCTTTTATTCTTTTACGATAGCTTTATAAAATTATTTGATGTTTTGTTTAGCTTGTGCATTAGAAAAAAGCATGCCTTTTCATAGTTTATTTATGATTGGTGATTATTGTATGGCCTGGATGCAATTAGGCCCCTAGGATAAAAATTAAAATTTCTACCCAAACTAATAACTCATAACTAAACCTCTAAAATAACTCATAACCTCATATAAAATCCTAGGCATTAAATCAAGATAATAAAATATTTATTAATCCCTTAGGTGGATGATTAAATGTATAATATCATGCATATCATATTCTTCCACTCTTGTTAAGAGAGGGCTTCCATCTATGCCAAAGGCTTGACCTGTAAGAGGCTTTGATGGAAAGACACCTCTTTCTCTTCTGATTTATCCCATAATCAATTTCTTATGCATTTAGGCATATAAAATCCTATAGCCTGTGTCAAAATAAAAAAAGTCCAAAAATCAAATAAAACTTGTTAAAATTTTGCATTAGATTAAGTTATTATTCATGCCCTTTGATCTAGTCTCTTAGGGAGTGAGTGTAAGGACTTAGTTTCTCTTCTAAATAAATAATGGACTAACCATCTTGCAAAGCATATGACTTGCCTACATGGATTTAAAGAATAGGAGGAGTTAGTTGGCTGCCACTTCAAGCGATAATAAGTCTAGCAATCAGGTGGTTTATTCACTCTTGTGGAGGTAAACAATATACCCATTTTTGTCTTAGATTTAGGTCGTGCTTTTACCCTCGCCAAAGCTCCCTAGATTTAAGATCTCAGGTTGTTATTTCCTTTTGCGGTCTATAAGCATAAATCCTCACCTCTTAGAAATTTTCATAATATTATATTATGGAATTATAAGTCTGATATTTCTAATAAACTTTTAACTCATACAAATAAATTTCTTCAAATTCAAATATATAAATCTCAACCATAAGATATATTGGAGTGCTCACTAGGCTTCCTAGTATCATGAGCACTCCCTACTCATCTCCTTTGGTTTTGATAAGTACTATTCTCTTTTGATCTCTCCCACTATATTTCCAAAAACACAACCAATCCTTTGATAGTCCCATCTTTGAATTCTTTGGAGACAATAATCGCTTACTTTAATCGAGAGTATTCTTAAGGGATTCATTTCCCTTAAGATGTAATTAACTATAGAGGCTTGCCTCCATAGGGAACTTAACGAACCCGATTTAAATAAACCCTGCTTTACTTTTTCATATAAAGTAGGAGAAAAATTCTTGGTATATTTGAAGACCCATCATGCCTTAGGAGTCCTTATTAGGTGATTAGGTCCATTATAGAGTAGTGACTTCTATCTCTCAAGATATTACACTATTCCTTAATGTCACACACGATCACCCAAATAAGTACATCTACGAATCTACGTAGTGCCCTCTCATATATACACACAAAGCACCCAAATGCCAAAAATAAATACCACACAATTCAAGGTAGTTGATCACCCTAGGATGATAAGAGATTTGGATGGGCTTAGTTTAATCTAATTTGGGTTGCATTAGGACTTGGCTCAAAAGGGTCACTTTAGGTCACTTTGGGTCAAGTGGACCTAAATGGGTCAATTGTTTTTGGTTTTAACTTGATTCAAGTTTAGTTGAACTCATATATGAGCATACGATTAAAATATAAATCCAACTGTAATCAATTTAGAGTGTAATGAATTTTGGTTCATTTAAAGTTTTCAACTCAAAAAAGCTAACTTGGGCTTGACTTAGATTGACTTGAGTTTGGTTTGATAATTGTAGTTCATGTTTATATTGGGATGAGTGATTGAAGGAAAGATTGATTCATGAAGAAATTCATGAATTTTGAATTGATTTGGATAGGATTTGGCTAAGTTCAAAAAATTGGCTTAAAAGGCTAAAATTAGATATTTGACTTGATTTGGGTTAGGTTTTGGCTATTTGGATTTACATTTGTGACTATAAATGAATATATAAATGATTTATGAGAAAATCACTTGAGTTTGGAGTGATTTGGAAGCAAATTGACAATGTTTAAGGATGTAGGTCAAAAGGGCTTCAGTAGGGAATTGATTTAGTTTGATTTATTTTTGGCCATTGGAGAGTGCGTTTAATTTATATTTATGAATATAAAATAATGAATAATTGATTTATAAAGAAACCAGTTAATTTTTGATTGATTTGGTTTAAGATTTGATTAAGCCCATGGAGGTAGGTCCATATGGCTTAATAAGGGATTTTGGTTATTTGGATTTAGTTTGATTTGGTTTTAGCTATTTAACTTTGAATTTCATTTATATTTTTGAATATAAATAAAAGAATAATTTGTTTATAAATAAATCAATTAAGTTTGATTTAGTTTAAAAGGGGTTTTGGCTAAGCTTATGAGAGTGGGTCATAAGGCTTAGGAAGGGATTTTGGAATTTGCATTTGATTGTGGGTTTCAATCACTTGGAGTTGGATTTGATTTGGAATTTGATTTGAGATTGAATGGATATTTGAAAAAAATCAATTAAATTGGGGTTGATTTGAATTTGGTTAAGGCTAAGTCCATAAGATAAAATCAAAGGGCTTAGGAAGGATTTTGGAATTTGAATTTGATCATGAGTTTCAATCATTTCATTTGGAATTGATTTATAATTTGGATTTGAATCGAATTTAAGGTTTGGTTTGAGGAAGGAAGAATGGATTAGGTTTAAGGCTATAGGGTATGCAAGTTTTCTTAAGTCCCTAATGCATAACCTATTCCTATGACTAACCCTTCTAAGTCTCTAGGCTTAGGTTAAGTATTCACCTAATCACTAGAAGTGTCTTAATACTAAGGAACTCTTAGTGTCTACAAGAGTCCTAGATCTATGATGGGGAAGTCGAGAACTCACTCCAAAAGTGAGATCAATAAAGGGCACCCAATAGGTGTAGTGTAACTAACGGGCACACCGTACGTATTGGTGTTGACCGAGATGATCAACAATGTCCAAAGGATTGTAAGTGCTAATGAAAATGATCTACTCCTAAACTTGAGATATAAACGAAATCAAGATCTTAGTGCAATGCAACTCAACTTATGCGCAAGGCATAAGAGATGAAGAAAGGATCCACTGAGGGATCAGGTATGTGAACCTTCCATTAGAGAAGCAGGTTCAGATTATCCATAGAAAGGATAAGGGTTTGAGTTTGTTTGATTTTATTTAAGAAGAAAAGATCCCCTGGGGATTAAGATTTGTAACCCATCGAGGATGAGTGCATGAACCTTCCACTAGGAAAGCAGGTTTAGATTATCCACCAGGGATAGGGATTTGATTTGGCTTGATTTCATGAGGGCTCTACTAGAGAGAGGATATGATTTGCACCTCGTTGGGGAGAAATTTGAGTTGAGTTAATTGGTGGGCATCTACTGGGGATGATAATTTGATTTGTTGGCTTATGATTTGAGGTTCTAGAGGGGAGAGGATGTGATTTGGTTTTGAGGGCACATCTGCTTGAGATATGAGCTCGGATCCACTAGGGATAAGATGGGTTCAATATATGGATTTCTTTGGTTTATGTATCTACTAGGGATAGAAGTAGATGGATTTAATTTAGATTCCATTAGGGATGGATGATGATTTTGATAAAATGGACCCTGTCGGTGTGTGATGGATCCACTAAGAAGGGGTTAATATCAGCCTAGTCCTATCTTAGATTTACAAATACAAAGGGATAGTCTACCGACCATTTGGTAGGACTAACCAACCTAAGGGTTGCCTTTCAGTGTGCAATGGTCAAGTCAAGAAGAAAGCTAGTAGACTTACAACTCTCTAAATAAGGAACCACTGGGGTGATCAGTTGATAGCACAATAAATCGAACCCGACCTAAGGTGACTATTGAGCAAATGCCACTGTGGAATCATATCGACTCAAGAATAGTCAAGATCCATTTAATTTTAGATGGACCTTATTGGTGTGTGATGGATCTACTAAGAAGGGGCTAATATCAGCCTAGTCCTATCTTAGATTTAAAAATTCAAAGGAATAGTCTATTAGCCATCAAGTAGGACTGTCCAACCTAAGGGGTATCCTTTGGTGCGCAATGGTCAAGTCAGGAAGAAAGCTTGTAGACTTACATCCTCCTAAATAAGGAACTACTAAGGTGATCTGCTGGTAGCATAATAAATTGAACCTGACCTAAGGCGACTATTGAGTGAATGTCTCTATGGACTCACATCGACTCAGAAATAGTCAAAATTAATTTCATTTTAGATGGACCCTATCGGTGTGCGATGGATCCACTAAGAAGGGGCTAATATCAGCCTAGTCCTGTCTCAAATTTATAAATCCAAATGGATAGTCTACCGACCATCAGGTAGAACTAACCAACATAAAGGTTACCTTTTGGTGTGTAATGGTCAAGTTAGGAAGAAAGCTTGTAGACTTACATCCTCATAAACAAGGAACCATAGCTTGAATCATTTTAGCTTTGTACAAGTCGAGGTTCTGGTATGCCCAGAGGCGTCTCTACTCCAAACCTTTGATCTCTTTTAACTGTAACTTGGCGTTCTGGTCCGTGGTGATTTTACAACCCATAGCTATACTTAATGATGGGAGTTGAACTTCTAATGGTAGGATTACATCAGACCCATACACTAAAGAGAAAGGGGTAGATTGAGTTGGAGTTATATATGTGGTGCGGTAAGCCCACATGGCTTTAACTAACTACTCATGCCACTATCGCTTGTTATTGTCGAGTGCCTTCTTTAATATCTAAATGAGAGTTTTGTTGAAGGCTTCTTCTAAGCCATTTGCCCTAGGGTAGTAGATGGTAGAATATCTCCAATCTATGATATGTCTCTAGGCAAAGCTGTTGATTTTAGTGCTCTTGAATACAGTACCATTATCAGATATATTTCATTATGGCACCCCAAACCAATATAAGATATTGTTCCAGAGAAACTGGAGCACATGCTGAGCTGTGACTTCTCTAAGTAGGATTGCCTCTGCCCACTTGAAAAAGTAGTCGGTGGCAGCTAGAATGAACCGATGACCCTTAGAAGAAGGAGGATCGATCGGACCTATTATATCGGTACCCTAAACACTCAAATGGCCATGAGGCCAAGGTAGGATGTAGAATATTAGGCAGTTGGTATAAGACCACACCGTGCACCTAACATTGGTGGCATCACCTAGCTACATCCATGTAGTCTGTGATCATCAAAGGCCAATAGTATCCTAGTCTCTTGATCATGGATTTCATCTTTGGATCAGATTGATGTGCTCCACATAAACTTGAGTGTACCTCAGTCACGATCATACGAGCTTTATTTTTGTCCAATCTTCATAATCATATATGATTAAAGGACCGTCGATACAAGGTGCCATCCATGAGACCGTAGGAAAGGGCTCTCTTCTTCACCTAATGTGTAATGACTTCTCTTGAGATAGTTTGCCTATATTTAGATAATCCATGAATTGTTGTCTCCAATATAACTCCTCATCTTTTTTGGCAATGATAACCTCCTCTTCAAGAGAGAGTCTCTTAATGAGTTCAGTGTCAACAAGAGATAAGACTTGTCTATTTTTTATCCTTATTGGTATGGACTCAGCTTTCGAACATGCAGACTCTTTGGCAAGCTTGGCTAATGCATCTGATACTACATTTTCTCCTCGAGGAATCTTATAAATGGTAACCTCTGGGATTTGAGCCAACAATTTCATGGTGTACTTGTGGTAGTGATGGAGCTTAGGCTTCAGAACCTTATAAGACCCAGCAATTTGTTGATAACTGGTTGAGAGTCCCCAAAAATATTGATATTCTAGATGCATAGCGTAATAGCTAACTCCAGACCGATAATTAGAGCCTCATATTTGGCTTCATTGTTGGTGCATGGATTGGACAGGTGATATGTGAATCTCATCCCATCATGGTCTGGAGTTAGGAGAACTATTCTTACCCCTACTTTTCCTGGAAGAGTAGATTGTGGTTCTTCTCCTTTTATATTTATTTTTTCTTTTCTTTTTCTTTTCTTTCTTTTTGTCCCTCTTAGGGATCTTGACTAGATTTTCCAAAATGGACTTGTTGGTTTTAGGGAATAAAATAAGTTGCATCCTCATATATCCCGACCTTATGAACTGTGAAGGGCTTGAGATCTCCTTTGATGCAGTACTCAATTCCATCTCTTATGAACTTCATGCACTGATGTAGAGAGGATGGAACTATGTTGTTCTCATGTACCCATGGTCTCCCAAGCAAAGCACTGAAAGATGTATCCAAATCTATGATATGAAACTTGGCTTCAGTCTTCTAGTCATCTATCTCTAATGACAACACTATGGAGCCTAAGACCCTCTCACCTTATTCATTGAGTCCCCTTAACATCATCCTCTCCTTTTTAAAGTTTAGAGATGTTGATCCTCAAGTAGGCAAGGGTTCTTAAACTCATAATTTTGACTGATGCACCATGGTCAACCAGAACTCTCGATATTCTATATCTGCCAACGTCCACTGTAATGTAAAGAGGGCGGTTATGGTTGGTTGTTCCTAGAAGCAAGTCTTCATCACTGAATGTAACTCCTAAGATATCCTTTGAGTTATGTGTCTCCTCTTCAGTAGTGGTCAATTGAGCTAAGCATATCCCTGGATCAATAAGAGCCTTGACTAGAGATTCTCTCATATTTTTGGATAAGACAAGGGTGTTATATATGCTTAACTTAGCTGATAACTTTCTAAGATATGCTAGAATATTATAATCAACTTTGACTTGGTCCTCCATAAGCGTATACATGGGTGGAGCATCCTGTGGAGGGGCTATCTGCTCACTAGAACCAATGACTTGTTTACCCTTTTTGAGAGGTGCTATCCTATGAGGTAGAACTTTACCTCTACGCAGGTTGACTTTAGTGACTTTTTGGAATGATGAACTTGTGAAAAGTTCTTCCTTCTCATCAGGTATACCTACAGCTTCTCCTATGGGATCCTCAGAGTCAAATGACTCTAAGTCAATTTCAAGAGGTGAACCCAATTGATTCATAAATAAAAAGTTTGATTCTGAATCAGAAGAGAGTGGATCAGATCTATCATTATTATTTTCTATACTTGGAGAGTTTTCAAGAGAAATAAAATCTAAAGTATCAGAAGTGGACAATATGTAAGCGAAAGCTTTCTTCATTGATTTTTTTTAGGTGGAGGTACATGATAGAAATCTAACAAAGTAAATGAGGTAAGGGATTTAATGCCCTTGTTCGCTGATATAACGCTCCTGCTGGTAGAAGAGGAGCTAGTGGAGGAAGAAGTAGTAGCTACAACTGTGGATGGAGTGCTGGACTCGGACGGTGGTTGCACTACAAAACTATCCCAGGCAAGTAAGGTGGACTGTTGCTGCTATTGGTTGTCACCTTGTTCAAGTTATCTTTGAAAACTTACAAACATTCCTTGGTGTTGGAGATTTGAGCTACCTCAGCCACATGTAGAGAGAGTTTTTAATTTTAGAAACTTTTTTTAGAGGTCGGGATAAGGCAATTTCCCAACCTTCTTTGATCATAAGAGGATCGCAAGTTTCCCTAAGAATTATCCTAATAGAACTGGAAGGTTGTCTACTAAGTATTCCTTGGGGATGAGTATGGTGCCTGACTTGTAGTTACTCTCAAGCCAGTCCTTAAATATGATACAATCCTCTAAGACATGACTAATCATGTGGTGGTAGGGGTAATAGTTAGGATCATTACTCTTGCCCACATCCTCCGGCCTCTTGGGCTCTGGATACTGAAAGTCAAGTTTCTTCAAGAGATTCTTGAAGATTTTCCTAACTACCTCCCTCTTGAATGAATTTGGCTTATACAATCTATCTGTAAGAGTAGGTGGGTAGTAGCTACCTGGTGAGGGGTAGGCGTACCACTACTGGGTAGGCTGTTGATGTAGTGGGAATGACCATTATGGCGGCTGATATGATGGCCGAGGTGGTGGCAGAGGAGATGCCAAAGGAGGTTGCTAAGCTCAAGGTCTCTCATACTGGACTCTGGCTGACTGTTTCCCTCTATCCACTAACACAACTATCCCTGGTTTCTTTTTGAACACTTTCTACAGCTTGGGTCGAGATGATTGGTAGGGAAAGGGTGATTGTTTGGCTTCTTCTTATATGCTAGATGCCTTGTTAATTAGTTTCTAAAATGTCTAACTTGTAAATCCCTTAAGCATGAAGGAAACCAGGTCATGAATATTTTTGAGGAGAATCTCAATGGCATGTTGTTCAGATAGCTACGACTCGCATTTCATGCTCAGGTTTTGCTACCTGAGAATATAATTAACAAGGGACTCATTGGAAACTTGTGTCACTACAACATGATTGCCTACAGTCATTCTTAGATGAGCTCCTACAAACCTCTTGATGAAGAGGTGCTCCAACTCAGCAAAATTTCCTACTGACTAATGGGCAGTTCAGCATAAGAATCAAATGCAGGCCCTGCTAGGCTACTGATAAAAAGTCTGAACAATAGTGCAACACTGTCACCGATGTTGCATCAAACGGCTCTGAAATGTGTGATATGCTGATACGGGTTCCCACTATCATCAAATATTTTGAAGGAAGGTGGCAGAAAACTTTTAGGGTATTGAACTACATCAAATTCCTCTGGGTATGGTCTACCCTTTGGAATAGATGAGCTCCCCCGGGCTTGCGCCACCTACTGCTCTATCATATTTTTGATATCATTCTCATGCATGGAGGTCCATCTATAACTTTCCTATACAAACTACCAGGGCCATCCTCTACTGGAGTGCACTTAAGATGCTTTAAGGTATGCACCAACTATGGACGATCAACTATCATGGGAGAGGGCTGTGAAATTGGGGCTGAGTTCTGTAATGTTGCAACTACTGCCATGAACTCCTCAATCTTCTTCCCCATTTTGTCAATGTGATAATCCCACTGTCTGAGCTAGTGGAGGAGGTCGAGTGAGAAGTGTCGTCTTCCTTGAGCACGACACCTTCCTAACTAGTTTGATCCCGCTGTAAGGATCCTTGAGTGTCAACCATGTGGACCTTAGCTATATCATCCAGCATATCATCCTCATCAAGATCGAAGCTAACCCTATTCTCATCCTGATCAGAGCAGTCACTCCCAAAAATCTATCTCTTCTTGGTTAAGTAATCCACTAATATGTCATCTAGTGATCAATCTACTATGCATGGATGGACTAAGATAAGTATTCACTGACTGCTAGCTGTAGGACTGTGCTCATCTGCCTCTATGCAATGGACACTACCTACTATCAAGATTTCCTCACCAAAAGGATCAACTATCATGGGAACCATGTCTATGTCCACTCCCCTCTCTATCTCTGTATGTTGTGGTGAAGATGGTGCAATGATAATGCTCTTGGGTCATCACTCCTTCCTAACCACAGCTGAGGAGGTGGATTGAGCAGGGGAGCTCAATCTCACCTCAACATGTGAAATGGATGGAGTGGGATTCTTGGGCTGTACCCGGATCACCAGAGGGGAAGGTCTCTCCCCGGATGGGGGCTTCTGAATCTTGGCAGGAGTGAAGATGCTATGAGCTGAACTAGTGATGGTGGATGATGAGAGGAGTTATGTGATGGCAACACCAATTGCTCCTCAACTGGAGATATCTTTCTACGATGGGATATGCTGGTAAAAGCAATCTTATCTTAAGATCGGCCCTGATAGGGTGACGATCAAAAAAATCCATCAAAGCAGAGGCTAGCGACTACCAGGCATACCTCCGTCACTCTCTCTTGCCTGCATGGGTAGATACTCGAGCCTTTACGGGCCTTTATCTATGGATATGAACCCTAACACTCCCAGGGATCATGGATCGTAAGTCAAATAAGCTACTGAACTTCGAGCGTCTGTAAGCTCTGCCTACCTGACGTAGAACAGTCTTAAGTCTGGTGTAGGGCCTCCTATGCTCCCTAGTCGGTGTCTCATAGTATGCTGGTGGTAGAGGAAAAGCAGCAATTCTCTGATAATCCTCCTCTCCATCTGAGGCTGAGAGGGGGTGGAACCTACTAGCACTCAGAAATGGAGAGGTCTCACGGGGAGAACCCTCCTCAGCTATATGGGAAGCAGTGTCAAGCTCTCTGGCTGCTTGCTCATGACTCTGTTTAATCTTTCAATTTTTGTTGTAGTGCTACGTGCAAGTGAGCAAAGTAGAGCGGGAAGTAGCACCTATCTCAAAAGTGGAGGAGACTATCTCAGAGGCTAAGAGAGCCTTCCCCTTTGGGGTGACCAACGAGGAGGTAGCAACTCTCGCTGGAGCTATGGCAGGGGCAACTAAATGGGCAAGTGCTAAAATTGACAGTGAACGGGGCATGGGAACCATTGCAATCTTTTTCTTTAGTGAGAGAAATTCAGAGTCTGATGGGATATCCAAGCGGTTGAGTGGCATCTGTCCCACACCTCCTCCCTACTAACGGTTGTGAGGGCTGCCCCCTCACAAGTAATGCTGACCACCTCAAAGCCACGACCAAAATAAATCAGGTTAGTGACATCAGTCGTGGTGAGATTGGCCTGATCCAAGGAAAAGAGAAGATGAACTTGCTATGAGCCATGATCACTGCACTGACTGGAAGCTGGACTGACTGATTGTACTAAAATTACTATATTTATTGATACATAATTAAGTCAGACCTTCACCTTGATGTTTGCCTTCAATCATTGACTTCTATACTTAATTTGAGATTTGAACCCACACTTAACAAATTTAAGTATGCTAAGTGGGGTTCATTGAATTTTGAAGAGATTTTTGATATTTGGAGGAGAGACTTTGCCATATGATTTTGATTTAGAACCCATACTCAACCACTTTAAGTCGGTTGGGCGGGGTTCGAATATTTGGAGAGGCCTTTGAAGATATTTGCATTATGTATCTTGTTTAAAATTTTGATTTGAAAGAACCTTTAGTTAGCAAATTTAGGTACGCTAAGAAGAGGTTTGGATTATATGTTTAAAAATTTTGTGAAAGTATCTTTGCTTGTGATGATTGGTTATGTGTGTGATATATGTTAATTTGAAAATGAGGCTACTTACTTAACAAATTTGGTATGTTAAGTAGAAGCCAAATGTGTTTGATATGTGTTTGAAAATGAGACTCTCACTTAACAAATTTGGTATGTTAGGTGGGAGCTAATTGTGATTGTGATTTGTGTTTTGAAAGTGAGACTCTTACTTAACAAATTTGGTATGTTAAGTAGGAATCAAATGTGATATAATTTGAAAATGTGATTCTTACTTAAAACAAATTTGGTATGTAAGTAGGAATCAAATGTGACATGATTTGAAAATGGGATTCTTACTTAACAAATTTGGTATGTTAAGTAGGAATCATATGTGATATGATTTGAAAATGAGATTCTTACTTAATAAATTTGGTATGTTAAGTAGGAATGAAATGTGATATGATTTGAAAATGGGATTCTTACTTAACAAATTTGGTATGTTAAGTAGGAATTAAATGTGACATGATTTAAAAATGGGATCCTTACTTAACCAATTTGGTATGTTAAGTAAGAATCAAATGTGATTATGATTTAAAAATGAGATTCTTACTTAAGAAGTTTGGTATGTTAAGTAGAAATCAAATGTGATATGATTTGTGAAAATGAGACTCTAATTTAACAAATTTGGTATGTTAAGTGGGAGCCAAATATGATATAATTTATTTTTGAAAAATGAGACTACACTTAACAAATTTTGTATGTTAATTGGAAGCCAAATGTGATATGATTTATGTTTTGAAAAATGAGACTCTCATTTAATATATTTGGTATGTTAAGTGAAAGCCAAATGTGATATGATTTATATTTTGAAAATGAAACTCTCACTTAATGAATTTGGTATGATAAGTGGAAGTCAAGTGTGATATGATTTGTGATAATGAGACTCTTACTTAACAAATTTGGTATGTTAAGTGAAAGCCAAATGTCATATGATTTATGTTTTGAAAATGAGACTCTCACTTAATAAATTTGGTATGTTAAGCAAAATCCAAATGTTATTGTGGTGAAAATATTATCATCTTCATCTTATCCCCTTTTTTGAGAAGAGGATAGATGAAAATAAAAAATATACGCTTGTTGGGATGCAATGTAGATCTGCAGATGTTCTCATGAGGGTGATCAAGTATGACATTGAGGAATAGTATACTATCTCGAGAGATAAAAGTCACTACCCTACAATGCACCTAATCACCTTAATAAGGACTCCTAAGTACTATGGGTCTTCGTATGTACTAGAGATTCTTCCCCTACTTTACATGGAAAAATAAAATATGATTTATTTTAAATCGAGTTCATTAATTTTCCTATGGAGGCAAGCCCCCATAGTTAATTACATCCTAAAGAATGAGATTCCTTAAGAATACTATCGATTAAGGTAAATGATCATTATATCCAAAGATTTCGAAGGTAGGACTATCAATTGATTAATTTATTTTGGAAGATCAAATGGGATTGATCAGGAGGAGGGAGTTATTATTGAAGCTAAAGGATGATGAGTAGGGGATGCTCACGATGCTAGGAAACCTAGCGAGCATCCCAAATTATCCTATGGTTGGGCTTTATATTTTTGAAATTGAAATGATTTATTTGTTTGAGTGGGATTTTTATTAGAAATCTAGGACTTATAATTCCATAGCACAAGATCATGGAAATGCCTAAGAGGTGAGGATTTATGCTTGTAGCCCACAAAGGGGAGAAGTAACCTCAGAACCAAAATCTAGGGAGCTTTGGCAAGGGCCAAAGCACGACCTAAATCTAAGGCAAAAATGGATATTTGGTTTACCTCCACAAGAGAGGACAAACCACCGACTGTTTAGACTTACAACTGCCTGGGGGTGGCTGCCAACTAACTCCTCCTACAATTTTAAATACACGTAGGCAAGTCATAAACTTTTTCTAGATAGCTAAGCTATTATTTATTTAGAAAGAGACTAAGTCCTTAAACAAACTCCCTAAGAGACTAGATCATGTAGGGCATGATTAAATGACTTAAATCTAATGCAAATTTTTATTTTGGACAATTTATTTGACAGAGGCTATGGGATTCATATGCCTAATGCATGAGAAATTTGATTATGGGCCAAAATTAGCAAGGAAGGAGGTGTGTTTCCACCATGGCTCTCAAAGGTCACGCCAAGTTTCCTGGAACGGGTGGAAGCCCTCCAAATCAAGAGTGAAACAAGATAATTTTTATGAATGATGTGAGAAATAAAATACAACATCCAGCTAAAAGGTTGCAAATTCTTTTATCTTGATTTATAACCTAGGCTTTATGTGAGGTTATGAGTTATTAGTTTTTTGTTTTGAGTTATTTAGGTTGGATAGAAATCCAAGTCATTCATCAAAATAAGGAAGAAACTAGAAAAACATGCCATCTTAAAGCACAAGCTAAATAAACATCAATCAATTTATAAAGCTAGCGCAAAAGAATAAAAGGTCGATTATGGTCGGGCTCCACAGTACAAACCTAAAAAGAAAAATGTGGGTAGGCGAGCTCTACCATTATACAACCCATATTATAAATGAATTAATTACAATCAAAATGATTTCATGTTATGGAGGGGGGATGGGGTTCTTCATTCTTCACTCTTCTTTTTTCCTTTTGACTTGGTTGGAATGTGGCTTGCTCCAAGGCTTCACATGGTACATAAGATTTGATATTATAGCCAATGTTCATCCTAATCCCCCATAACATTCATTCCAAATACTAATTATAAAATTACATGAAAAGGAGAAGTAAATCTAACTAAAACATGTAAAATAAAGATTAGCTAAACAAACCACACAATCCAAGCATGTATATAAATAAATTGGACTTAGCACCACATACATGGGTAACCAAGTCCACCTAACCTAATTTGTATTATGCTTATGGGTATAAGCAACCTGCACAATAAAAGTATTTATATTTTTATTACAGCGCCCCTTAAGCACAATCTCCTGTAGAAGATAATGATTAGACTAAGATTGTCCTACCATTTAGTCTATGCACATACACCCTAACATCTAGATTAAAATATTATATCACAAAATAAAAGCGAACATCAAACCATGCACCACCCTAACCTAATGCTAGAAATGGTGACTTAGTCTAATGTGTATGCCATTTTAGGTTTGTGTAGTATGCTTAGTTATGCTTTTAAGGTTGAAGTTTCCTAAGTGTGAAATGGTACAACTTAAAGGGTGAATTTATTTAAGTGATTTAGTTGATTTTGTTGATTTTATTTGACGATTTTATTTAGTTTGAGTGAACCTATATTTAATTACTAAGTGTTGTAAAGAGAGAAAAAGAGAAGAGAACTTCTCTTTCCTCCCTACCTTAAGTAATTTTTAAGGTCGATTCATTAGTGATTTTTGCTTAGTGAATATTTTATTGTGTGTTTTATTTAATCCTAAGTTTATATGAGCTCTAAATAAACCTATTCAACAAGAAAGATATTTTAAGATTAAGTAAAGTGAATTACTATCAAAGCCTAACTAAGAATACACAACACTCTATTTCTTTCCAACATGTGTAACATGCATATGAATGATACCTAAGCATATTTATACATAAAAATGTAAATACTTGGCATACTTTCATGATGGATGCTAAGAGATATTTCTTAAGGAAATTTGGAATGTTTCATGTATGCATATTTTTGTTAAGTAGAAAAGAGGAATTCTTCTATCCATTATTCATATGTACATTTGCATATATAAAAGACATAAGTGAGTATGTCGCCATTATTTTCTACACTAGGGGTGTAAGGTATAAGACCTACTTGGGGCTACGTAAAGCCTCATAATCCCAGGATGTCCAGACTAATATACAACTTTTCTTAAATATATGTGCATGTATAAAAAGAGATGAATGGAAAAGAATCATGCAAAGAGTTTATGTTAGTTGGTTTTATTTGTTGGTTGTTTAATTTAGATGTGGAATGTGAAGATCCTTCTTAAAGGTTAACATAGGAATGAATAGGAATGGATTTAAGCAAGTGGTGTGTTCTTTTCAAATGAACTATACACTTTGCAAATCCTATTCAAAACTATGTTAAAAGAAAAGAGAAGGAAAAGTCACATAATGCACATCTTATATTATACTCACATGCAAGCTCATAAGTAATTATAAGTAGCATACCTTTCATTTGTAATCTTTGATTTATTGGTTTTAAAAATAATTTGGAATTTAATAGTGATAGTAGCCACTCATATTCTTACTTTAGCCAAAACATGCAATTTGACATAAAGGAAACATTTCATTTTAATTTGATTTTTCAAAAGACATGAACACTTGATTTTCATATGACATACACCTTTATCATGCTAAGAAAAAAATAAAGTGATGTAAGCATGTAATTTTACTCACCCTAATTAATTACTAAATACAATCCTATGGAATAAGATTATTTAAATTGAATCAAAATTAGTTTAAGGAAATTTTGATTTGGTTTTGAGTTTGATTTGAATTTAGAAAATATGAGAAGGTTAGCTGGTCCTAACCCATCTCCCACATGTGTATATTATTTTAGTTTAATTTTTAGAACCATTGAGTGGATTTTATGTTTTGCTTAGGTTAAGGTGTTCATTAAGTTCATTAATTATCCCTTACCTACACCACTTTAACATATTTAACCAAATAATTATGAGCCAATATATGACATAAAACTACAAGAAATTTAAACCAGTAATGCACCTAAGAAAGAAAGGGGCCTAATGCATTTGGTTCATGATTAATGATTATTTAAGCTAAAGGGTTTAATTTAAGTACTTTCATAACCCTCCCCATACATATGGGTTAGATTTGATCTCCTTAAGCTTACTTAGGTTATTGAATACCTAAGCATCTACCTAAGAAGGAATTGATTAAGTGATTAAGTTTCTAGATTAATTTTCAATTTTGAGTTTGGTTAATTAATTTATTTAATGAAATGATCAAATCATTAATTAATTTGTAAATTAATTAAGTTTTCATTCAACTGAAATAGACTTAGGAGAAAAGATTTAAAAGAGGCATCCTAATCCCATTCCCTAAGTCTATCCACTGTTCCAAGGTGATTAATAAATTTAATTAATGAATTTATCATCATTTAATAATTTAATTGATCATTTAATTGATTAAGGGGGTGATTAAGAGTGAATCAAGCAATTCCCCTAATTAAACCATTAATAAATTCCAAAAAAATTAGGGGAGGCAGAAGTCATCGCACTAAACATACCTGAGAAGTTTAGAATTAATCAATGGAAAATCAGGGAGTAATTAACATAATTACATTCCCAACAAAACCTAAATTGCATGAAATTTATTGTTCAAAATCAATCAAACTTAATTTTATATTATTTCCCTTTGAAGTATCTTCAAAATGAATTTGAGTTTGTATTTTTCTAATTTTTCTACATTTAGTTATGTAATTTTGAAGTTTATGTGATTAAAACTTAATAAAATCCATAATTATGCTAATCCCATCGCCATGCTATGTACTGATGCGATGATATTTTTCCATATGGATGATTGTTATTTAAGCTTATCACAGTTATCACATCCTTTATCGTGGGTGTCGCGTGATTTTTCCCTAGACCGTCCGATCAAAGATCGGACGGTCAGTATTAAACTCGCAGTTCTAATAGGATAAAATAGAGGTTCTCACGTGGATTACTCAGGATCATCCATCCAAAACAAGCGGGATGGACGGTCCATGATTTGTCCCTGCACTCGCCTGCGGGAGATGGCAACTGTCCATCCCCCGTGGCTTGATCTGAGCTCGATTGAGCTCAGATTGAGCTAAAATTGAACCCACACCATCAACATACAAGGAGATGAAGATCTAATGATCAAAATACAATGGGATTACAATTCCCTTCAAAAATGACCAAAGATAATTCTTCCTAAGCTCAATTTTGATCCATACTTCATTGGAGGCTATCACCGGTGCTCCTAACCATAAAGGTAGCTTCTTTTAGTGGAGATGAGGTCCTATTGAAAGTTTGAAGGCTTGATATGGGGTGGATCTTCCTATTGGTCAAAGCACCCTTGAAAGGCTTGCATCTTTGATCAAACTCTCCCTTCCCATGCCTTTGAAGCTTGGAAGAAGCTGGGGATCAACTTGATTGGATCCTCTGATGGTGCTTGAAGAAGGAATTAAACTTCTATGGAGAATTGAGCAAGTTGACACTCTCACTTGCCTCCCCTATTTATGGTTTAGGCAAACTGAGAAAATGAGAATTCAAATTAGCTCGAGGAAGCTTGGAGAAGCTTGGGAATGCTTGCTCTAGCTTCATATCACTCAATCGAATGGAAGTGAATTCAATTCAAGTGAAATAAGGAGTATATGTCCCCCTCTAAGGATCAGATGATCGAGAGTGTAGATGTGGTTTTGATCAAATTGATCACCTTGAGTGGGTTATTTTGGCCGTTAGATGTGGCACATGGTTCCATTTTGGTAGAGGGAGGTAGTGGAGAAGTTTCCATATGCCAAAGAGAGTGTGGGAGGTGATCCCATGTGCTCATTTTGAGTGGGGTGGTTGGTTTTGGGTTTGGGTTTGGGTTGGGTTTGGCTGCCCCAAACCCATTGGGTAATGTGCACCATGATTATTAGTGTCCATTTAGTCCACTAAGAGAATACCAAGTGTCCATGAATAGGAATTGACCAAAGTCTAAGTGGAATTAGCCATGTGTTACCCCTTGACCTAGGGGTAAAATGGTAATTTGGCTTTGATTTCATTTTGGGTAGATTTAGAATAGTTTGAAATTGGGTTGGGCCAAATTTCAAAGAATTTGGAGTTGATTTGATGTCATTTGGCTCATGTTGACCCATTTAGGTCAAAATGGGTCAACTTGAGTCAAGTTGACCAATTGGTCAAACTGAATCAATCCAATGGTTGGGTCAAGTTCAAATGGCCATTTGAAATGTTTGGGTATTGTTGGTTTGGTTCAATTTGGTTCATTTGATTTCATTTAGGTCAAATGGGTCAAGTTAACCAATTTGACCCATTTGACCCAATGGGCAGGTCATGGGTTGGTTTAGGTTTGGTTGGTCATTTGAAATATGTTGCAAGCTTTGGTTTCAATCAATTTTGTCTTGGTTTGATTTTGGCTCAATTTAACCTTTTAGGTCGAGTTGGGTTCATGGTCAATTGGGCTAGGTTAGGTCTAGTTGGCAAATTGGGACTTTGGTCAAGTTCAACAAGAGATTTAGAATGAATTTGACCCATTGGTTGCAATCAATTTGACTTAGATCAATATTTGACATATTTTAACTTTTTAGGTCAAAATGGGTCAACTTGGGTCAAGTGGCCAATTGGGCTAGGTTAGGCTCAAATGATGACTTGGTCAAGTTCAAACATTGATCATAAATTAGTTTTGATCAATGGTTTCAATCAATTTGGCATATGATAGATTTTAGCTAAGTGTTGACTTGTTCAACCCTTAGGTTTGACTTGGTTTGACTCAATTTAAGTGATTGATCATCTCATGATGATTATTGCTCACAATGCGGGGCATAGGTGGGCTTAGTTCAATCCAATTTAGATAGGATTAGAATTTGGCTCAAAGTGAGTACTTTTGGTCACTTTGGGTCAAGTTAGCCTAAATGGGTCAATTGACTTGATCAAGGCTTGATTCAAGTTTGGTTGAACTCACATATGGACTTATGATTGAAATATAAATCCATTCGCAAGTGATTTGGAGTCAAATGGGTTTTGATTTATTTGACAATTTCAAGTTCAAAGGATGAACATAGGTTTGATTTGGGTTTGAGTTTTGAATTTAGTTTTGGTTTGATGATTGAAGTTTGTGTTTATATTTGGATTCATGATTGAAGGACTGATTAAATCATGAAGAAAATCCAATTTGGATTGATTTGCATTTGATTTGGCTAAGTTCAAGAATTTGAATTGAAGCATAGGTTGGATTTTGATTAGATTTGGGTTTGAGTTTTGAATTTAGTTTTGGATATTTGAATTTATATTTCATTTATATTTGTGAATATAAATGAGAATATAAATGGGTTATGAGAAAATTTTTTGAGTTTGAAGTGATTTGTATTTGAGCTAAGTCCATAAGATGGAATCAAAGTGACTTTGGAAAGATTTTGGGATTTAGACTTGAATTTTGGATTTAGTTTTGGTTATTTGAATTCATAATTCATTTATATTTGTGAATATAAATGAGAATATAAATGGGTTATAAGAAAATTTCTTAAGTTTGAATTGATTTGGATTTGATTTGAGCTAAGTCCAAGGATTGAAATCAAAGGAACTTAGGAAAGATTTTAGATTTGCAATTCAATCATGGGTTTCAATCATTTGGAATTAATAAATGATTTTAGAAAATACATTGGAATTGATTTAAGGTTTGTTTTTGGAATTGAACTTGATTTGAGTTTAAGGTTGATTTGAATTTGGAGTTTGACTTGAAAGAAGAAAGTGAGGATTTGGTTCAAGCTATAAGGTAGGTAAATTTTCCTAACACCTCTAAGGCATGACCTATTCCTATGGCTAACTCTTCTAAGTTTCTAGGGTTAGGTTAAGTGTTCACCTAATCACTAGAAGTGTCTTAAGACTAAGGAACTCTTAGTGTCTAAGAGGGGTCCCATGTCTAAGATGGAGAGGTTAAGAGCTCATTCTAAAAAAGAGGTCAACAGTGATATGAGTTGTTTTTGAAAAATGAAACTTACACTTAACAAATTTGGTATATTAAGTGGAAACAAAATGTGATATGACTTGCTTTTGAAAATGAGACTATCACTTAACAAATTTATTATGTTAAGTGGAAGTCAAATATGTTTTAATTTTCTTTTGAAAATTGAGACTGACACTTAGCAAATTTGGTACGTTAAGTGGAAGTCAAAAATGCGATGTGATTTTTTTTGAAAGAGGGGAAATCTGTTTAACAAATTTGGGTATATTAAATAGAGCTCAATTTATTTTTTGTGACTTTGGAAATGGGACTCTCATTTGACAAATTTAGGTATGTCAAATGGAGTCCAAAATATGTCATGATTCCATGTGTGTGATTTCCTGCTTTTGAAAAAGATGGAAACTCCAACTCTAGCATATGTGAAATATGTTAAGTGGAGTTTCAATTTTCATGCTATGATTTTATTTGAAAATAGGATCTTCATTCAACAAATTTGAGTGTGTTGAATGGGGATGGTCATTTTCAAAAGTGTGCTTTTGGAAAAGAGGGAAACTCCAACTTTAGCATATGTAACATATGTTAAATGGAGTTTCAATCTTCATGCTAAGATTTTAGTTGAAAATAGAATATTCATTCAACAAAATTGAGTATGTATAGTGGAAATGACTATTTTCAAAAAGATGCTTTTGAAAGATGATTTTTTGATTTTGATTTTGAAAAGAACTCCATGTAACAATCACAGGGATTATTAGATGAGGTTTGGTTATATGAGCTTTGTGCTTTTTTTTAAAAAAGTTTCTTATGAATCTTGTGCAAAATCTTTTGTTATGTGAATTTTGAAATAGAGCTTTTAGAAAGTGACATTTTTACAAAAGAGTTTATTTTCTTAAATATTGGAATGAACCTTGCCCACCAAGCTAGTGGAAAGGAGGTTCTAAATTTTTGTCATCTCCTTTCATTAGTTAATTTTATTTTTCACCTATTGGGAACCCAATAGGGGTTCTAAGACCTACAATGAGTGAGATCCTAAAACCTAGAGGATGTTGGCTAGCTTTGCTTGAGAATAAAATAAGCTAGGTGCTAGCAAAAGGAAAGATAGTCTTAGACTCATATGAAATACAAGTCTACTATTAATGCTTGGAGACAACAATTGTCTACTAGAGATGGAGAGAGGAATGTTCCCCAATGGAGTCGCCAAAGAAAATCTATGGTGCTTATTTTTAAATATATATATCGGGGACACCGCATAGATCTAAGTGTACTTATTAAGGTGATCGGGTATGATATTAAGGAATAGTGCACTAGCTCTAAAGATAGAAATTAGTACCCTATAATGTACCTAATCACCTAATAAGGATTCCTAAGGCATGATGGGTCTTCAAATGTACTAAAGATTTTTCCCCTACAATATATGGATAAATAAAGTAGAGTTTATTTAAACCGGGTTCTAAAGTTCCCTATGGAGGCAAGCCCCCATAGTTAATTATATCTTTAGGAAGGTGAGCTCTTTAGGAATACTATCGATTAAAGTAGGCAATTATTGTCTCCAAAGATTTTAAAGATAGGACTATCAATAAATTGGTTATATTTGAAAAATTAAGTGGGATAGATCAAAAGGAGAGACTTATTATCGAAGCCAAAAGGAGATGAGTAGAGGATGCTCATGATATTAGAAAGTCAAGTGAGCATCCTAAACTATCCAATGGTTGGGCTTTATATATTTGAAATTGGAGAGAATTATTATTTGAGTTGAAATTTTATTAGAAAACTATGAATTATAATCCTACAATACAAGATTGTAGAAATGCCTAAGAGGTGAGGATTTATACTTGTAGCTCGAGGGAAAATAATAACCTCAGATCCTAAATTTAGGGAGCTTTAGTGAGGGCCAAATCAAGTCCTAAATCTAAGGCAAAAAATGTGTATATTGTTTACCTCTACAAGAGAGGAAAATCACCCGACTGCTGGACTTATAACCGTCTGGAGTGATAGCCAGCTAACTCCTCAAATATTTTAAAACCATATGGTCAAGTCATATGTTTTCCAAGATGATTAGGTTGTTATTATTTAGAAGGAAACTAAAGTCCTTAAACCCACTCTCCTAAGTGACTAGAGCATGAGTGGTATGAATAATGACTTAGTCTAATGCAAATTTTATCAAATTTTGGACTCTTCATTTTGATAAAGGCTATATGATTTTATATGTCTATATGCATGATGAAATAAGGTTATTGGCTAAATTAGAGAGAAAGAGGTATTTTCCACTACAAGGGAGACCCTCAAAGGTCAAGTCTTCCCCTATAGTGCAAGGATGAAATAAGATGATATGCGTGATATTAAGCATACAACATTCAGCTAAGATATTACTAAATCTTTTAATTATCTTGATTTAATGCCTAGGCTTTAAATGGGGTTATGAGTTATTTAGAAAATTAGTTATGAGTTATAGTTGGGATAGAAGAATTAATTTTCCCTAAGAACCTAAGCGGATCCATGCCACACATTAAATCACCATTCATGAATAAACTAGAAAAATACATGTCATTTCTATTACATAATTGTAAACAAAGCATCAAACAATTTATAAACTCAATGTAAAAGAATAATAGGCAGCGGTAAATCAGCAACCCAAAAGAGAAATGGGTAACCGAGCTCTACCCTTATACAACCCGGTATCTAAAAGAATAATTATAATTACATAAATGAATAAATGTTATGGGGGGTCTTCATATCTTCTTTCTTCATGTCTCCCTCATTCGTCCTTTGGGTTTGCTTGCTTCAAAGGCATCACGGGAGCCTCCCAGGATAAAGCCTTCTAATCTAACCTAAATTGGATTGAACTAAGCTCATCTAAACCTCAATCATGATCAACAATCATCATGGGTGATCAACCACCTTGAATTGGGTTAAACCAAGTCAAACCTAGCCTTTGACTAAGTCAACATTTAACCCAAATGAAACCCAAACAAGCCAAAATCCATCATATTCTAAATTGATTGAAACCATTGACTCAAACTCATTCATAATCAATGATTGAACATGACCAATCCATCAATTAAGCCAAACCAAGCCTAATTAGCCACTTGATCTAAGTTGACCTAAATTGGCCTAAAAAGTCAAAATGAGTCAAATCATGATTTAACCCAAATTGATTACAACCAATGGCTTAAGTTCATCCCAAATCACTTACTTAACTTGACTAAAGTCATGATTGAGCCCAAGTTGACCGATTGGTCAACTTGACCCAACCTAGGCCAAATTGATCAAAATTCAAATTAATTCCAAATTAAATCAAACCAAAGCCTACAATCATTTTTAATCAATCAATTGAACTTGACTAAACACCTAACCCAACCTAATTTGGTCAAATTGGTCAACTCGACCAATTTGATCCTTTTGAATCCAAATGAGTCAAATCCAAACCTAAACCAAATCAATCCAAATTAATTAAACCAAAACATCTCAAATCATCATATGAACCTAACCCAAGCCTTGGTTTGACCCAATTTGACCAATTGGTCAACCCAACCCAACCTAGCCCAAATGGAACCCATTTGACCAATCCAAGCCAAACCACTCAAATCCAACTCATGGGATCTTGTGGGCTGACCTAACTCAGTTTAAACTCATCCTAGGTTAGCCTAAGTCCTCCCCAAAAGCCATGTGGGCCCCACCTAGGGGATTAGCCATCAAATAATAGGATTTAAACTTCAAAACCAATGAATCCAAGCCAAAGTCAACTCTCTCATCCCCATGGCAGCCCCTTAGCACTCCGTGGATCTTTCTCCTGACCCCACCTAACCCACCTAGCCCACCTAGCCCACCTAACCCACCCTAGGTCGGCCAAGGACCTTTGGGAGGTGAGTTGACTCACCTCCAAACCAAATCGAGCACCCATTAGATCCAAACTATTGGACCCTTGCACAATCGATCCATGGCGGCCTCCCATCACTCCTCCCATCCCTGGCGTGCCACCCTAACTTGATGGAGTCAAGTTTGATGGCCAGATGGTGGCAAGCCAGTGCAAATTATGCGCATGCTGTCGTCCATCCATGATGGGAAATTAAGGGGTATACCCCCTCAATTTGAGCAAGAAATCACAGAAAATTTCATCGTGCGCTTTCCCAAGCCATTTCTAAAATTGCATAGAGTGATTCCAAGCATTCCTAAGCACTCCAATATCTGGATTTCCCATTCTCATGCAAAACTAAAATAGGAATGGGGAATCTCGATCCATACTCCCACACTTTGCAATCAAACCCAAATTCCTCTTAGCCACACCATCACCATACTCGAAGCAAATTAAACTAATTCCCAAGCTTCCAAGCCACGGGAGGAGTAGTTCGATCAGAGCTGAGCCCCTTGCATGCGTGGGTTGGTCAATCGAGAATTCTAGCCAAAATTAAGCTCAAAGATCTTCAACAAGGCCCTGCCTCAATTAGGAGAAGCAACCTCTAGCGTTAGACCGCCGTACATTAGCTCAGGTTAGGTAATTTCTCAAACTGAGCCTTGTATGGAAAAGTGAGTTAGTCTTTTGTGATAAAAATTCAAAATTTATGGATATTTGCTCGTTAAATGTGTGTCTCCCTTCTCCAAAGGTGTAAGAAGAATTTGGAGACAATTTGAGCTCGGGTGAGATCGGTTCAAACGAGGGAAGACAGATGACATCCATCTTTCGTTGCTCATGAACGGGATAGGTCATGAGTCGTCCATCTCACGTGATTGGAATGAACGACTCTAATCAAATCCCGCGATAGCGCCTTCAATTTCTTTCCTAAACTGTGGATCGAATTGTGGCTGTATGATCTTAGATCTAAAGGTCCACAGAGAAAGCGCATCTGCCGTCGGCCGAGTCAACGCGCGGATGTGATTACTTAAAGTAGCCAATCCCATCATGCCACATGGAAAATGTGATGCATCAGTGTGCCGCGGCAGCCGCAACGTAGCCCGATGGGATTAAGACTTTAATTAGGGCTAATTAATTGATTTTTAATTTTGAAACTTCCTAAAATCATAACTAATTGTAAAAAAAATCTAAAAAATACAAACTTAGGCTCATTTTGAAGATATTTCAGAGTAGAATCTAGGAACATTATTATTAATTGATTTTAAATAGTGATTTATAATTTTATCAAAAATCTAATTAGTTTAATTACACCTTAATTAAATACTCAATTAATATCAAATTTTCTATGGATGTTTAAGGGGATGACCTCTGCCTCTCTTATTTTTTGGGGATTTTATTGATTTCTTAATTAAAAAAATCACTTGATTAAGCCCTAATCACTCTCTTAATCTAATTAATCATAATTAATGAATGAACAATAACTTGATTAATCATTTAAACATAATTACTTCTCTTGAACATTAAGATAACTTAGGGGATGTGATTGGGGATACTTTTTTTAATTAATTTTCTTAGCTTTCTTTACTGTTAAAAATAAAATTAATTAATGGTTAATGGAATGATTTATTGATTAATTAAGTGATTAATCTTCAAGATAAGGAAATGAGAATCTAATGAAATGTTTAAAATGATTTAGGGATTAGGATTAGGGCCTTGCCTCTAATCCTTTCCCGTAAGCCAATTTCATGATTCAAATTAAAACATAACCAAAGTGTTTAATCAATTAATTATAGGCTTAATAAAATTAAAATTTAAAATCAATTCATCCACACCTAAGGAACCCTTAATTGATCTTGGGTAGCTCCTTGGGTACTCAATAACCCAAGGTGAGGGATAATGAAATTATGGTTGGCTCACATGTGTGAGAAAATCATAAAAGTAATTAAGTGAGATCCTTTAAACTTAATTAACTATTAATCATAAGCCAATTGCATTAGGCCCATTTCATTTCTTATAAGCATTGCAAATTTACTTTTCATATGATTGCATATCATATTGGCTTATTATTAATTAGTTAATTAACTTAAGGTGATATAGTTAAGGGTTAATTAATTCACTTAATTCATACATTAACCTAATTAAAATATAAAATTAACTTAAATATTCTTCATTAAACCAAATTAATTCATATATGGGGAATTCGGTTAGGATTATCAAACCTCCTTCATATTTCCTAAATCAAATCAAACTCAAAGTTAAAAATGTCTTTAGAGAATTTTAGTTTATTTTAAATAGCCTTATTTAATATGATTGTCTTTAAGAATTAATTTGGGTGAATGAAATCATGTGTTTACATTCCTTTATTTCTTTCCAATCATGCTAAATAATACTTGTCATATGAAATCATGCATTCATTTCTTTTAAAAATTAATTAAATAAAATATTTTCTTTTATGTCAAATTGTATGTGTTGACTTAAATTGAAATATGTGTGGTTATTATCACTATTAAATCAAAAGCTATTTTTAAAAGCCTATAAATCAATTATTATAAATGAAGTAATGTCAATTACAAATATCTATAAGCTTGCATGTGATGATAATATAAGATATGCATTATGAAGTTCTCTTTCCTTATCTTAACATGGATTCACATAGGATTTGCAAGTGAATAGTTCATTTGGAAAGAACACAACATTTTCATAAATCTATTCCTATGCATCTCCATGTTAAGACATAGGAAGAATTTCATATTACATATGTAAATCATACAACCAAATCAAACATAATTTCTTGCATGATTCCTTATCCATGTGGTTTTTTTTGTACATTCATATGTATTTGAGAAAAGTGGTATATTAGTTTGGACATCCCGGGGCTACGAGGCTTTAAGTAGCCCTAAGTAGGTCTTGTACCTTACGCCCCTAGTGTAGAAAATAATGATGTCGTACTCACTTAAAACGGTTATACATATGCATGTATGATGTGGCCAATGAATAAGAATTAAAAATCAAATAAATCAAACATAAGTTTTCCCATCCTTATAGTTATTTATACATCTACATGTATCTAAGAAAAATGGTATATTAGTCTGGACATCCCGGGGCTGTGAGACTTTAAGTAGCCCTAAGTAAGTCTTGTACCTTACGCCCTTGGTGTAGAAAATAATGGCAATGTACTCACTTAAAAATTTTATACATGTGAATGTGTATCTAGCTAATGGATGAAAAATCCCTCTTTTCTATGTAAAAAGGCATACATTCATAATTCAATAAAAAAATGAAATATTTAAATTCCAAATACACTTCTTTGCATTCATCATCAAAGTATGCTAAGATTTACATTGCATGTATAGGTATGCTTAGAATTATTCATATGCATGATATACATGATGGAAAGAAATGAATGAATGTGTGTTATATGATAGTAATATATTCTAATTAATCTTAAGATGCCTTTCTTATTGAATAGGGTTATTTAGAGTGAACCTAAACTTAGCGTTAATTAAAACACATAATAAGCCATTCATTAAAGAAAACTAAGTTAATTAACTTACCTTAGAAATGACTAAAGGTAGGGATAAAAGAGATATTCCCTCTCTTTCTTCTCTTAATAACACTTAGTTGTTAAATGTAGGCTATATAAAATAAAATAAAATGCTAAGTAAAATCTTCAAATCAATTAAATCACTTAAGGAGGAATCAACTCTTTTTAGATTAAATCCCTCACACTTAGCAAATCATAACTCTAAAGCCTAGTTAGGGCATACCACACAAGCCTTAACACATGCATATTAGTTTAAGTCATTATTTCTAGCTTTACATTAAAACAGTGCATGGTTTGGTGTATGTTTGGTTTTTTGATATATTATTTTAGACTGGATGTTAGGATGTATGTGCGTACTCTAGATGTTTGGTCGATATTAGCCTAATCATATTTTATGCAGGAGGTCATGCTTAAGGGGCCACTATAATAAAAATATAAATATATTTTTGTTATGCAGGTTGCTTATCCACTAAGCATTGCCTAAGTTAGGACAGGTGGGCTTGGTTACTCATGTGTGGGGTGCTAAGTCCAAATTATTTATATAACTGCTTGGGTTGTATGGTGTGATTAGCTAATACTTATTTTGTAGGTATAGCTAGATTTAATTTTCTTCTCTTTTAATGTAATTTTACATTAGGATTAGGATAAGTGTTATGGGGGATTAGGATGAGCATTGGTTATAAGACCAAGTCTTATACACCATGTGATACCTTTGGAGCAAAAAACATCCTAATCAAACCAAGAGAAAGAAAGAAACGGAGCAAATCAAAATGATGAAATGAAAGATGAAGAGTGAAGAATGGAGAATGAAGAATAAAGACCCCCCCATAACACTTATCATGTTATAATTGTAATTATTATTTCATTATGTCGGGATGTATGAGGGTAGAGCTCAGCTACCCATATTTCTTTTCGGGTTGTACGGTGGTACCTGACCACATCATCCTCTTATTCTTTTGTGATAGATTTATAGAATTATTTGAAATTCTCTTTATCTTGTGCATTTGAAATATCATGTTTTTTCATAGTTTCTTTATGATTGGTGCTTGTTGTGTGGCCTAGATGCGATTAGGCTCTTAAGATGAAAATTAAATTTTCTACCCCATTAACAACTCATAACTAAAATTTTAAAATAATTCATTACCTCACATAAAAAAGCCTTGGCATTAAATTAAGATAATAAAATATTTAGCAACCCCCTTAGGTGGATGATTGAATGTTGAACATCATGCATAATCATCTTGTTTCAGTCTTGCTAAGAAGGGGCTTCCATCTTTGCCAAATAAAATGGGCTTAACCTTTAAGAGCTTATGATAGAAGAACACTTCTTTCCCTTTGGCCCATAATCAATTTCTCATGCATTTAGGCATACAAAATCTCATAGCCTGTGGCAAAATAAAGAGTCCCAAATTAAATAAAATGTGATAAAAGTTTGCATTATATTTAAGTCATTATTCATACCCCTCATGCTCTAGTCTCTTAGGGAGTGAGTTTAAGGACTTAATTTTTCTTTTAAATAAATAAGAACCTAACCATCTTGCAAAAAATTTGACTTGCCTACATGGATTCAAAGCGTAAGAGGAGTTAGCTGGCTACCACTCCAGGCGGTAATAAGTCCAGCAGTCGGGTGGTTTACTCTCTCTTGTGGAGGTAACCCATATAGCCACTTTCATCTTAGATTTAAGTCGTGTTTTGGCTCTTGCCAAAGCTCCCTAAATTTAGGATCTGAGATTATTGTTTCCCTTTGTGGGCTACAAGCATAAATCCTCACCTCTTAGGTATTTCCATGATCTTGTATTGTGGAATTATAAGTCCTAGATTTCTAAATAAAATTTCAACTCAAATAAATAAATCTTCTCAATTTCAAATATATAAAGCCCAACCATATAATAGATTGGAGTGCTCACTAGGCCTCATAGTATCATGATCACTCCCTACTCATCTCCTTTGGTTTCAATAATAACTCTCCCCTTTTGATTTATCCAACTTGCTTTTCTAAAATACAACCAATCCTTTGATAGTCCTATCTTTAAATTCTTTTGGAGATAATAATCACCTACTTTAATCGAGAGTATTCTTATGGGATTCACTTTCCTTAAGATGTAATTAACTATGGAGGCTTGCCTCCATAGGGAACTTAACGAACTCAGTTTTAAATAAACCTAGCTTTACTTTTCTATGTAAAGCAGGGGAAAAATCTCCGGTATATTCGAAGACCCATCATGCCTTAGGGGTCCTCATTAGGTGATTAGGTACATTATAAGGTACTGACTTCTATCTCTCGAGATAGAATATTATTCCTTAATGTAGTACCCGATTACCTCAATGAGTACATCCTCAGATCTATGTGGTATCCTCTAACATATACACAACACACAAATGCAATCCAAAAATAAACACCACAGAGATCAAGGAAGAGGCATCAATCCCAATCCTTAAGTCATTTCAAACAATCAATTAGGCTCTAAAATAATTAGACTCTGTTTCTTTTAATTGATTAATTAAGTGGCTAATTAATTACTTAAACTTTGATTAATTTGAAATAAATGAAGAGGCTTAATTAAATGGTCATAAAGAGTAAACCTAAATAATTTCTTTAAGACTTTTCACTATTAACAGATGGCAATAAGCTTAATTAATTAATTAATTCACTATTCATTTACTTAATTATCATTAATTAAGGTAGGAGAGTAATTACATCTTAATCAATCAATTTCTCTAATTAACTATCTAATAAATTCCAAGAAAAATAGGGGAGGCAGAGGTCATCCACCTAAATATCCATAGAAAGTTTGAAATTAATTGAATAATTAATCAGAGAGTAATTAGGCTAATTAAAATTTTAATTAAATCTTAATTAAAAATAAATTACTATTAAAAATTAATTAATAATAATTTTCTTGGATTCTCCTCTGAAATACCTTTAAAATGAGTCATCAATTATATTTTTTAAATTTTTCTACAATTAATTATGAATTTTGGAAGTTTCAGTCTTAAAAATTAATTAAATAACCCTAATTAAACCTTAATCTAATCGGCGCCATGTGGCGCGCTAACATGACACGATTTCCACATGGCACCGAGGGATTGGTTCTTTAAGTAATCACATCCGCACGCCTCATCAACTGGCCGTAGATGTGTTTTCCTATGGACCGTCCGATCTAAGATCAGACGACCATGATTAAATCCCATGGTTAAGAAAAAAAGAAAGAGGAATCTATGCGTGGTTAGATCAGGACTTTCCATTCGCGGAATGGATGACCCGTGATATATCTCCTCCTGAGCGACGAGAAATGGATGTCGTCCGTCTTTATCCATTCGATCCGAGCTCACCAATGCTTGGATAGAGATCAAATCAATCCCACACATTCAGGGAGCCAAAATGAAGAGATCCAATGATGGAAATCTCATGACATGAAACTTTCCTTCATAAAAGACCAACCCATTTTCATACAAGGATCGATTTTAAGGAATTATCTCATCAGAGCCTATGATCGGTGGTTCCAATGATTGAGGAAGCTTCATTTGATAGAAATGAAGCCCTGTTGAGCCGCACATGCTTTGATTTGAGGTGGTTTGCTCTAGAGACCAACACATGAGGCATAGGTGATTGGTCTTGGTCGAACTCCTATCTCTGATAGCTTGGAAGCTTGAGAAATGATTCATTTGGTATTTACTAGGTCTAAGGAAGGTGTGTGCAAGTTTGATTGAAGTTTGGTTGAGGGATGGATGAATTTGAATCAAGGGAGGCCTCCCCTATTTTGGTTTGATGTAAAACTGAAAAGGGAGAAAATGAGGGAGCTTGGAAGCTTAGGGAAAGGTTGTTGGAGACTCTCCTTCACTCTCTCTTGCTCAAACGAAGTATAATGGATAAATTCTCGTTTGAATTGAGAGGGTATATCCCCTTAATTGCTGAGGTGGATTAACGGGATTCAATTAATTGTCAGCCACAGGAGGTTGCCATCGACTCCATGTGGTACCCTAGGACTGAAGGAAGCTATGGTAGGAAGCCCAAGGTAAGATATGAGGTGATTGAGTTTGCTTGCTCCTTTGGGTGCTTAGGTATGAAGGGAGGTGACTTGGTTCACCTCCCTTTGGTCCATGGCCGATCCTAGTGGGCTTAGAGTGGACTAGGGAGGCTAGGCATACCCCATTTGGCAATGGGATGGCTGTCCAAGTGATGGGAGAGTGGACTTTGCCAAATGGGGAAGGAATCCTATGTGGGGAGGTTTGTCCAATGGCTCATTCCCTTGGGTGGGGTCCACTTTGCTTTTGGGATAGTTTTGGGCTGACCTAGGGTTAACTTGGGTTAGGTTTGGTCAGCCATTAGGGTTCCATGGGTTGGTTTTGATTACTTTGGCTTCATTTGGTCAAATTGGTTCATATGGGTTCATGTTGGGTTGGGTTGACCAATTGGTCAAATTGGATCAAACTAAGGTTTGGGTTAGGTTTAAATGATGATTTGAAGAGTTTTGGTTCAAGTGGTTTTGATTAATTTGGCTTAGGTTTGATTTTGGCTCATTTGAAATCAAATGGGTTAAGTTCACCAATTTGACCAAATTGGGTTCGGTTAGGTGTTGATTCATGTTCAATTGGTTAATTGAAAATGATTGTAGGCTTTGGTTTGGTTTGATTTGGGTTTAATTTAGATTTTGGCCAATTTGACCTTTTAGGTCAATTTGGGCTAGGTTGGGTCAAGTTGACCAATTAGTCAAATTGAGCTCAATCATATCTTTGGTCAAGTTCAATAAATGATTTAGAATGAACTTTAGCTATTGGTTATAATCAATTTGAGTTAAATCATGATTTGACCTATTTTGGCTATGTAGGACAATTTGGATCAACTTGGGTCAAATGGTCAATTAGACTTGGTTTGGCTTTATTAAGGGCTTGGTCATGTTTAATCATTGATTATGATTGGGCTTGAATCGATGGTTTCAATCAATTTGATATTTGGTGGGTTTTAGCTAGTTTTGGTTTCATTTGGGCTAAAGGACTTGGTCAAAGGACCAAGTTGACTTATTTGGACCTAATTCAAGGTAGTTGATCACCATAGGATGATTGTTGATCATGATAAGAGGTTTGGATGGGCTTAGTTTAATCCAATTTGGGTTGGATTAGAACTTAGCTCAAAAGGATCTCTTTTGGTCACTTTGGGTCATGTGGACCTAAATGGGTCAATTCATTTGGTTTTAGCTTGATTCAAGTTTAGTTGAACTCATATATGAGCCTAGGATTGAAACATAAATCCAACTACAATCAATTTGGAGTATAATGAATTTTGGCTCATTTGAAGTTTTTAACTAAAAAAAGCTTACTTAGGCTTGACTTGGGTTGACTTGAGTTTGGTTTGATAATTGTAGTTTATGTTTATATTCGGATGAGTGATTGAAGGAAAGATTGATTCATGAAGAAATCCATAGGTTTTGAATTGATTTGGATAGGAATTGGCCAAGTTCAAGAAATTTCCTTAAAAGGCTAAAATTGGAAATTTGATTTGATTTGGGTTTGGTTTTGGCTATTTGGATTTATATTCCATTTATATTTATGAATATAAATGAAGATATAAATTATTTATGAGAAAATCACTTAATTTTGGAGTGATTTAAAAGTAAATTTGACTAAGTTTAAGGATGTAGGTCAAAAGGGTTTAAGTTGAGAATTGATTTAGTTTGATTTATTTTTGGTCATTAGAGGGTGAGTTTCATTTATATTTGTGAATATAAATGAATGAATAATTTATTTATACAAAAACCAATTACTTTTGGGTTTATTTGGTTTAATATTTGATTAAGCCTATGGAGGTAGGTCCATATGGCTTAAGAAGGGATTTTGGCTATTTGGATTTAGTTTGATTTGGTTTTGGCTATTTGAGTTTGGATTTCATTTATATTTATAAATATAAATGAAGGAATAGTTGATTTATAAATAAATCAATCAAGTTTGATTTGGTTTAAAGGGGGTTTTGGCTAATCTTGTGAGAGTGGGTCATAAGGCTTAGGAAGGGATTTTGGAATTTGCATTTAATCTTGGGTTTCAATCACTTGGAGTTGGATTTGATTTGAAATTTTATTTGAGATTGAATAGATATTTGAGAAAACCTATTAAATTAGGGTTGATTTGAATTTGGTTAAGGCTAAGTCCATAAGATAAAATCAAATGGCTTATGAAGAATTTTGGAATTTGAATTTGATCATGGGTTTCAATCATTTGATTTGGAATTGATTTATAATTTGGATTTGAATCGAATTAAGGTGTTATTTAAGGAAGGAAGCATGGATTGAGTTTAAGGCTATAGGATAGGCAAGTTTCCTAAGTCCCTAAGACACAACCTATTCCTATGGCTAATCCTTCTAAGTCTCTAGACTTAGGTTTAGTGTTCAACTAATCACTAGAAGTGCCTTAAAACTAAGGAACTCTTAGTGTATACAAGAGTCCTAAATCTATGATGGGGAAGTCGAGAACTCATTCCAAAAGTGAGGTCAACAAAGAAGAAAAATCTATGGTGTTTATTTTTAAATATATGTATGGGGGACATCATGCTGATCTGAGAGTGTACTTATTGAGATGATCAGGTACGACATTAAAGAATAGTGCACTATCTCAAAAGATAGAAATCGCTACCCTATAATGGACTTAATCACCTAATAAGGACTCCTAAGGCACGATGGATTTTTGAATATACCAGAGATTTTTCCCCTACTTTACATGGATGTTAAAAGCATTGATCGAAAAGATCACCTGGAGGATTTAAGGATTGTCTTTGAAAGGATCAGAAAGTATGATCTCAAGATGAATGATGAATTCCGATAAGTGTGCTTTTGGGGTTTCCTCAGGAAAATTTCTTGGATATATTGTAAGATATAGAGGAATTGAAGTTGACCCCAACAAAATCATGGCGATCGTAGAGATGCCTCCATCGAAAAACCTTTGCAAGCTTCGCTCTTTACAAGGACAACTCGCATTCATTTGGCATTTTATATCAGACCTGCAAGGAAGATGTCAGGACTTTACGAAGCTAATGATAAAGAATGCTCCATTCAAATGGGATGAGGAATGCCAAGAAGTATTTAAGAGAATTAAAAAGTATCTACTCAATCCTCTAATTCTAACAGCTCCTATCCTAGGCAAACCTCTTATCTTATACACTGCAGCCTTAGAGGAGTCCCTCGGGGATTTATTTATGAAACATAATGAAGAAAATAAAGAAAGCGCATTATACTACATTAGTCGAAGATTAATAGGAGCCGAAGTAGGCTACTCTCTAATTGAGAGGCATTGTTTAACACTGATATTCGCAGTCCAGAAGCTTCGCCATTACATGGTTTCTCATAAAATCACACTAATCTCAAAGTTTGATCCACTAAAGTCTTTTATGATGAGACCAACATTGACAGGTCATTTAGCTTGATGGACAGTACTCTTATTATAATTCGATATTATGTACGTACCCCAAAAAGTAGTGAAGGGACAGAGCTTGGTAAATTTTCTTACTATGCATCCTATCCCAACTGATTCACTGCTTAATGATGACTTTCCTGATGAGCAGATTTTACTTATTAATGAAAGAGAAAAGCTACAGATCTCAGAGATGTATTTTGATGGAGCGTCATCGATTAAGCCAGTACAACCTCCAAACCTACCCAAGGCGCGAGCTGGTATTGGCCTCGTCTTCATAACATCTGACGGAGGCATTATAAGACATTCATATGGTCTGACCGAGCCTCAAACCAATAATGAAGCTGAGTATGAGGCTTTGATATCTAGTCTTGAATATGCTATTGCCATAGGTATCCAAAATTTGCAAATTTTTGGAGACTCTCAGCTGATCATCAATCAAGTTTTGGGAATCTATAAGATCACCAAGCTTGAGTTAGCCTATTATCATAAGCAAGTTCTCGAGCTCATGACAAAAATTTTGAATGTTACATTGACTCGAGTCTCTCGATCGAAAAATAGTAAAGCAGACTGCTTAGCTAAACTAGCCAAAGAGATGGTAAGCATGGACGTCGAGCACGTGTTGATAGATGTTTTCACCCATCGAGTTCTACAGCCAGTGAATCCATATTCCCCGCTGGAAGAGGGAGCATCAAGTGTAGACCAACAGAATGAAATTCCAATTGATCCTCACACTCCAAGAAAAATAGCTAAAACTTAACAACAGAAGCACACTCAAAAAGAATGCAAATTCGAAGAACCTTTCGAAGTACAACAAGAAGCCTTCATATTAGAAAAACTAGATGATTGGAGACAACCCTTCATCAACTATTTTAAAGAAGGCAAATTGTCAAGCAGCAAATCGTTAGCCTCACAAATGGAGAAGAGAATACTACGATATGCTTATGTCAATGATATTTTATATCGCAGATCTTTTAAACAAATGTAGCTACAATATTTGGGAAAGGAAGAAGCTAGTAAAGTGATATCTAAAATTCATGAAGGACTTTATGGTGCACATTAATCAGGTCTTAAGATGGTAATCAAAATCAAGAGGATGGGTTATTATTGGCCATCAATAGTGAAATATTGTATCGACCATGCAAATAAGTGTTATGAATGTCAAGTACATGGCAATATTATTCATCAACCTCCATATCCACTACATCTAATGGTCGCATCTTGGCCATTTGAGTGTTGGGGAATAGATATAATCGTGATCCGATCCGTGTCATCGCTTTATCTTAGAATTATTATTTTTTCAAGGGTCAAGCAACTCCATTTGAAGAAGTTACTGCTGATCGAGCCGTCGAATTCTTCACTCATAATGTTGTCTATAGATTCAGTATACCACGACAAGTCATCTCAGATAATGGCTCAGCATTCAAGAGTACAAAGATCTATAGATTCGCTGATTGATATAAAATCAATTGGTGATATTCATCAATTTATAATCCAAGAGCCAATGGTTTGGCAGAAGCTTTTAATAAAACACTAATCAAGCTACTCAAAATGATCCTCATGAGAAACAAAAGAGAGTTGATTATCAAAATGCTCGATGCCTTATGAGAATATAGAACTATTTATAAGATGCCAACTAAAGCCACTCCTTATGCTTTAACTTTTGGAGTCGAAGAAGTTTTACCACTAGAAGTCAAACCTCCATCACTTTGAGTAGCCATCCAGTATAATCTCACTCAAGGGGAGAACACACGCTTATGGATGGAAGAGCTTTACGTGCTTAACGAAATCTAACTTCAAGACCAATAAAGCTTAAAAATCTATCGAGCATGGATGTCTAAAGCCTTCGATGGAACAATGTGTCCTCGAACTTTTCATAGAAGAGAGTTGATCTTAGTGCTGAGAAGACTGGTAATCCCTCACAAAAGAATCGATGGTGAATTTAAAGATAATTGGGAAGACTCTTACATCATAGAGAAGGTATACGAAGGAGGAGCCTACCAACTTATTGATTCGAGTGGTCGACGGCCTATGCTACTCATCAATGGTCGTTATCTCAAGAAGCATCATATCTCGGTGCATATGATTGCTTGATTAGATAAACATTATATTTATGACTCCTCATATTATATATATATGAAATGACACTCAAAAATTCTCTTGCATTACGAGAATGCATTTTTGAGTTGAGATGAGATTCCCCCTACAAGATAAGGGACATTTTATATATTTATTTAGATTGATATTGTGCTTTCTATCGATATCCAAAGATGAAAGTATATATATATATATATATATATATATATATATATATATATATATCAATAATAAGTCTCATCTAATATTAGCTTGAAAATCCCCCTATCAAATAGGGGGCATTTTTTTAATTTTTATATTAACAAAGCACTCATATCTATTTTGGGTTGACATCACGTCTTGTGCTGAGATCCCCAAATAACATTTAAAATTATATTTGTTTAAGTCACAGGTGACTATGTGAATAATAGGCAAGATTACGTCCACTTAGGACATGTAGAGGACAACTTCAAAGGCTCCCGAGCTCATCAAAATCTCAAAGATCAAGAAAAAAAGCTTCCATGTTTCGTCAGACTCACTAAGCCCAAATATGACCAAGTCGTCAACAAACTGTAAAAGAAAGGCAGCAAGGAAAGAGCCACTCTCTTGTTTTCCTAATGACTACGGTTGTCTATCCTCCAAAGCTTATCCAACTCAAAGAATTTAAGCGATCCAGATATGAAAAATCTTTCCAATTGATCGACGAATCAAGAGAGGATCAGTGGAGAAGTCTGACCAACCACAATGCACATACCTACACAACTTCTTCAATAAGTCTGACAAAGCAGCAAGCTCAGGGTCGAAGAAGCCAACTTGAAGTTCGTAAAAGGCTCATAGCTGAACTAAGAGAATTTTGTAGTCAACCAGTCTATGAAAACACCAGGTGTCAGACTGACGATTTTTTTCCATAGACCTAACACTTGTCTTGAAGACTAGGTCGCTGGCTCGCATCCTTCAACAAGTTCACCAAAAGCAACAAGCAAAAGGTCGAAGGTATGCACATTCTCCAAACAAGTCAATTCAGACAAATTAACTTAATCCTTTAACAAGTCCACCAAAGCAATAAGTAAATGATCGAAGATATGCATGTTCTCATGACAAGTCAATTTGAACAAGTCGGGTTAATCCTTCAATAAGTCCACCAAATCAATAAGCAAATGACCGAAGGTTTGCACATCCTCCTGACAAGTCAAATTAGACAAATCAAGTCAATCTTTTATCAAGTCCATCAAGCTCAAAGCTAGGGCAGAAGGGCATATATATATATATATATATATATATATATATATATATATATATATATATATATATATATATATATATATATATATATATATATATATACACACCAAATTCTTCCTTCACCAAGCCTGCTAAGCATGAAGCTAAGGCAAAAGGAAGATTAAAGATACAAACCACTAAGGTGAGACCTTCGACAAGCCCATCAAAGCATTAAGCAAATGGCCGAAGGAGTCTCTCTTCCTACCTGATGAGTCAATAAAGACAAATCAGGTCAAATCATATATCGTCAACTAATTTGCAACAAACATGGTATGCTTCATGCATGCACCATATTTGTTGGGGGCATTTATTGACCTATAAGAAATTTTCATATGCTTAATTAAGCAAATATAATGAAATTAAAAAGAATTAGATGCAACGTTGTGAAAATGAGAGTAGAAAGCATATGAATCGTGACCGAAACTGATCGAGATATCCTCCGACTATGAAATCAACTGGACCAATACATTCGGAATATCAAAATCAATTTAAATTGATATTTCACTTGGATCAATTAACATCCAATTAAGTAAAATAAATAGGATAGATAATTTCATGTATATTGAAGTCGAGAGGCCTCGACGCTATCTAAATGAACTCCTTTCACGAAACGGACTATGTTGTTGTTGCCAAAACATCAAAAACTATTGAACAAGACCTTTCACGGCCGATTCGATCAAATGTGAAGCAAATGACAAGGCTCGAAGTGTGATGACGCCTAAATTAATTACAAATTTGCTTCGATCGATCTCGACATTACCCGAATGATATCCTATCGTAAAAAGGATTAAGTCATTAAATCTGGAACGTCGGATTTATCTAAAAATGACATCCATATAATGTGAGTTTGATTTTTCCAAGATTCACAAAAATTTTGATGTGATATTATGAAAATTAGACATCTAATTTAATTAAATATAGGTTGATTTAATTTTAATAATTAAATCAAAATAAGATTAATCGGATTATACACTTTTCCTAAATGCTCTATAATGAGGTTTGAAAGTGCACTCCAAATTTTAAAAATCCTGCTTAAACTCATCAGGAAAATAATTAATCTATAATTAAGGGTCTTAATCCCCTTTTCTTTCCTTCTCAATTGGAACCATAGGGGGATCCTCTCAAGAACGCAGCAGCAAAAAAAAAAAAACTTCTCTCGCTCGCCCTCCCAATTCGCTCGAAGGAAGCAGCCGAAGGTAGCCCTCTCTCGTTCGACTCCCTCTTTCGTCCGCCCTCTCTCTACTCTCTTTCCCCCGCACTCTTTCTCTCCCGTGTCATTCAACTGAAACTTTAAGAATGTAGCGAGCTCCGACCCTCTCTTCATTTCTTGGCCTAATGACCCTTGCCGAGCAGTCCGACCCTCCCCTCCTCTCTTCCTGGCTGAACAGCCCTAACCCAACAGCCGCATCTCTCTTTCCCGTCCGTGCAAACTGTGCCATAAGCCCCTTCGCCTATGCTCGACATTCTCCCAATTGGAGGCCAACCAAGCTAGTCACATCTCTCTCTCTCATCTACTCTTTCTCCCGCATCTGGTTCCCCTCTACGGCATCGGCTCGATCCATAATCCTGAAAGTTCCCTTCCTCCCTTACAAATAATGGTAACGAAAGACAATTCTGTCATCATACGGGTTCCTCTTAGCATACCCTGTTCGGCATGCCCTTCACAATTCCTCCTCCGATCATTCCCTTTATTACTTCCGAGAAGGAACTCCGTCATCAGGCGGGTTCACGTTTGTTTCTAGCATTTCCCCCACCTATTCAACCCAAATAATCAACCCGATAATCTCTCCTATTCAATTCTTTCTAGCCAAACTCAAAAAAAATTATTATTGTTGTCGTTGGCGAATGTGTAAAAATGCTTGAATGTATAAAAAGAAATTTGTATGTATATGTGTTTGTTTCTTTATGCAGGTTTGAAGACCTCATCACGCTTATCGCAAGATTTAAAATCATTCGATTTCAAAACACCAACACGCTCATCACGACGGGTAGTTAAAATTATTAGATGCATCTAAAATGTCTTTGAAATTTTATCGAATTTTTGGGACTTAAACTTTAAAAAAAATTTATATTTAACATTAAGTTAAATATAAAATATAAAGTCCTAAAAAAAGTGAATTTATAATTAAATTTGAAGGAGCTCAATAAATATTAATATCATATAAGAGTGAATTAAGTAAAAAATGAGTTCATTCACTTAATTCATCACCAAAAATGAAGGTTGAGTCTATTGCTTCATAGATTAAAACAAATTAGGATATTTAAGTCAAATGCAAGTGAAACTTGAGGAGGATAATACCAAACTCATAAAAGACTTATAATAAATTTGAAGTCTAGTTTTCAAATAAAAAATGGATTGAACTCAAGCAAATTTATGAGCTTGAAGTGAACTGATTTTTTTTGACAATAAATATAAATTTAGCACTTCAATATCTCATTTCAATTGACTTAGAAGATGATCTGATTGAATATCCAATGAGAGCACAGAAGATCTTCTTGGAATTGGAATGTAGTTTTCAAATCATAATTCACTCCAAATGAATTGGAGAAAATCAAAGAATTCAAAAGAGATTTTTTTTTAATGAGATCGAATGATTGCTAATAAGCATCATCAATGAATCCTTGAAAATATTTGAAGCATATTATTCATCTTATTAAATACTCGAATTAGATCAAGAAAAAAATTTAATATAGTTTGTGAATTATCAGTAGATATAAATGAGAGTCTATTGAACATTCAAAGACTAATCAACTTTAAATAAAATAAAATAATTAAATATTATTCCAAGGGATCTAATAGGTTATTAGAATAATTTAAAACGCTTTAAACGCCACTGAATCTATAACTTTTCGTACAAGCAAATAGAAGACAATACTAAATTAAATTCTACATGAGTTATGGAGCTTTCTTCAATCTAAAAATTAGAAAATTTTCATTCTATTTTTTATTTTCAAAATAAATAATTTCATTAATTTGGTGAAATTTTCAAAGCTAAAAATACTTGCATGTGCTTGAACATAGAGATTTAAAGTGTAAATTTTAATATCTAAAAAGGTTGTGCATGCTAAGTTGAGATTAAATAAATATGAATTTAATCTCATAATTTAGAAATAAATTTACCTAAATTATTAAATACCTGCATGGGCCCCGACGCATATACCAAGCACCTAAGCTTTGTGTCTCAGGATGTTGTGCGGGTTTTAAAAAAAGAAGAAGAATGATGAAATCAATTCAATCATTTATGACTATATACTTGCAAGCTAATGAATATCGTCAATGTTAATTCAAGTCAATGAAAGATATAAATTCAGCTCCATAGAATGTGATTACAGTAGGCATAATCTTCTATGCTTGAAATAGAATTGATAAGGTCTACTAAATGATCAACTTCTAAATGAACTTAAATTACATTAGATCATAAGACCCAATCCTCTATATTAAAATAAGAGTTAACAAGGTCTACTAAATGATCAACTCCTAAATGAATTTAAATTATATTAGAACACAAGACCCAATCCTCTATATTTGTAATAGAGTTGACAAGGTCTGTTATGATATCAATTTTTTAAAGAATTTAAATTACAAATAAGTCATAGACCCGACCCTTTACTAGCAAATAAGTAGAGTTGACAAGGTCTACCCTGATAATGGCCACATTGATTGAAAAATCTCAACCGGAGGGGATATTATCATTAAAAGATATTTGAGCTATATATTAATTCATCATAAAACTAAATTTCAACTAAGTAAATATCTGAACTGAATAAAATTTATTATTTAAATGCTTAAAATAAATAATTCATCCACTCATCCACCATCGTTTGTTGGGGATGATAGATTTAGAAAATTCTAGCTCATAAAGGAGCTAATGTTAAGTCAAATAAATCACTATATTCAAACTCAAATAATCTCATGCCGTGACGCACCGTGTTCTCTCGTTTGGCGGCTCCACATATGATGCGCACGACCGTGAGTCCTCGTGGTTGCCACCACCAAATAACACCATTATATTACCAATGCATCAGTCTATTTGTTCCCCAATGACTCTTCCCTTTGAGTTATGAATTTTTGACCTCATTTTTATAATGAGCTCTCAACTTCTCAATCTTAGACATAGGACTCCTCTTAGACACTAAGAGTTTCTTAGTCTTAAGATATTTCTAGTGATTAGGTGAACACTTAACCTAACCCTAGAGACTTAGAAGAGTTAACCATAAGGAATAGGTTATGCCTTAGGAGTGTTAAGAAAACTTGCCTACCCTATAGCTTAAACCCAATCCTTACTACCTTCTTTGAAGTCAAACTTCAAATCCAAACAAACTTCAAATCCAAATCAACTTCAAATTTAAATCAATTTCTAATCCAAACAAACTTCAAATCCAAATCAACTTCAAATTCAAATCAACTTCAAATCCAAATCAACTTCAAATTCAAATAATATTCAAATTCAAATCAACCTCAAATCCAAATCAACTTCAAACTCAAATCAATTCCAAATCAAAATTCAAATTAAATTCCAACTTAAATGACTTTTCTCAAATCCTTTAAATCAATTTCAAATTCAAATCACTCCAAATTCAAAAGCTTTTCTCATAACCCATTTATATTCTCATTTATATTCACAAATATAAATGAAATAAAAATTCAAATAACCAAAACCAAATCCAAAAATCTTTCCTAAGTCACTTTGATTTCATGTTATGGACTTAGCTCAAATCAAATCCAAATCACTTCAAACTCAAGAGATTTTCTCATAACCTATTTATATTCTCATTTATATTCACAAATATAATTGAAATATAAATTCAAATAACCAAAACCAATTCAAAACTCAAGTCCAAATCTAACTTAAATCCAACCTATACCATTTCAAGTCAAATTCTTGAATATAGCTAAATCATTCTCAAATCAATCCAAACCTTTGGATTTTCTCTTCAAATAATCAATCCTTCAATCATAAACTCATATATAAACATAAACTTCAATCATCAAAATAAAATCAAACTAGCCCAAGTCAAACCTATGTTCACCCTTTTGACTTGAAATTGTCAAATGAATCAAAACCCATTTGACTCCAAATCACTTGAATTAGATTTATATTTCAATCATAAGTCCATATGTGACTTCAACCAAACTTGAATCAAGCCTAGATCAAACCAATTGACTCATTTAGGCTCACTTGACTCAAAGTGACATAAAACACCTTTTTGAGCTAAATTCTAATCCAACCCAAATTGGATTGAACTAAGCCCATCTAAAACTCACATTATAAGTAACAATCATCCTAAGATGATCAATCACCCAAATTGGGTCAAACAAAGTCAAACCTATCCTTTGACCAAGTCAACACTTAACCTAAATGAAACCTAAACTAGCCAAAATCTATCGTAGGCCAAATTCATTGAAACCATTGATCTAGACCAATCCAAAATCAATGTTTGAACATGATCAAGCTATCATTTGAGCCAAACCTAGCCTAATTGACCACTTGACCCAAGTTGACCTAAAAAGTTAAAATATGTCAAATCTTGATCTAAGCCAAATTGATTGCAACCAATGGATCAAATTTATTCTAAATCGCTTGTTGAACTTGACTAAAGCCTCAATTGGCCAACTAGACCCAACCTAACCAAATTGACCATGAACTCAACTTGACCTAAAAGGTCAAACCAACTTAAAATCAAACCAAACCAAAATTGATTGAAACCAAAGCTTGTAATATATTTCAAATGATCAACCAAGCCTAAACCAACCCATGACCTAACCCGATTGGGTCAAATGGGTCAAATTGGTCAACTTGACCCATTTGACCTAAGTGAACTCAAATGAACCAAAATCAAATATAAATCAAATTGAACCAAACCAATGACACCCATAGGCTACAAATGATCATTTGAACTTGACATGACCCATAGTTTGACCCAATTTGACCAAGTGGTCAACTTGACCCAAGTTGACCCATTTTGACCTAAATGGGTCAACTTGAGCTAAATCATATCAAATCAACACCAAATTCATTGAAAATTGACAGAATCCATTTTTCAGTCATTCCAAATATGCCCAAATCAGAATCAAAGCTAAATGACCATTTTACCCCTAGGTCAAAGGGTAAGCTATGGTCAAATCCACTTGGAATTTGATTAATTCCTTTTCATGGCCACTTAGCATCTTCCTAGTGGATCATTTGGACACCAAGGGAGGTGGTGCACATGACCTAATGGGTTTGGGTCATCCATGACCCAACCCAAGGCCAAACCGACCACTCCACTCAAAATTCTCCACATGGATCACCTCTCACACTCACCTAGAATATGTGCACCACCTCCATTCCACTCCTCTGTCAAAACGAAAGCACATGGGATCCCTAACAGCCTAAACAACCCATTTAATTAGAGCAATTGAAGGAAAACAGCAAGGCAAGCTATGACTATCCGTTCTAAGTAGGGGGAGATATACTCCCCCTCATTCCAACTCAATGCACACTCATTGAAGTTGATTGAGCTAGAGTGATCAAAGGCAAGCATCCATAAGCTTCCAAAGGTCATTTCCAAGCTTCCCAAACTTCTCCTTCTCGATTTTGCTTAAGCTGAAAATAGGGGAGGTGAGGAGAATTTCCACTTCACTCAAATCTCAACTACACCTCAATTCACTTGGCAAGCACCATCAGGGAGGCAAGTTGAGCTCACCCAAAGCATTTTCTAAGCATCCAAGCCACGAGAAGGGGGACCTAGACCAAAGCCACAAGCCATTGAAGAAAGCTTTGGTCAATTGGAAGATCCACTACAAATTGAACCTTGAAACATTCAACAGGATTTCGTCTCCACTAGATGAAGCTACCTCCAGCATTGGAAGCACCAGTGATAGCCTCCGATGAGGTATGACTCAAAATCTAGCTTAAGTTGAAAAATCTTTGGTCCTTTATGAAGGGAATTGTAATCCCATTGAAGTTCCACCGTTGGATCTTCTTCTCTATGCTTCTAGATGGTGTGGGTTGAATCTCAGCTTTATCTAAGCTCAAGTGAACTCAGATCAAGCCATGGAGGACGGATGGTCTTTATCTCCCACACGAAAAGATAGGGATGAATCATGAACAATCCATCCTGTATATTTTGGATGAACAATCCTGATTAAATGCATTAAATCCATTGATTTAATCCTTCATAACCGCAGGCTTATTCCTGACCATCCGATCCTTTATCGGACGGCCTAAGGGAAAGCGCGTAGCACCACTGGCTAACGCCATAATTGATTTGATAACTTAAATATCCAATCCCGTTGCACCACATGGAAAGCGCGCGTTGCATTAGTAGTCCACGTGGCACCGACGGGATTAGTTAATTAATTATGGCTATTTAATTACCCTTTAATAATAGAAACTTCATAAATTCATATTTAAATATAAAAAAAATCCAAAAACTATAAACTTAAGTTCATTTTAAACATAATTCAGAAGGGAATCCAATAAAATAATTTCTAATTGATTTTGAATAGTGGATTTTCCTAATTAGGGTTTAAGTGAAAATCTAATAACCTTAATTACTCTCTAATTACTTGATTAATTAATTCCAAGTTTCTTAGGCATGTTTAATGGGATGACTTTTGCCTCTCCTAATTTTCTTGGAATTTATTAATGAGTTAATTAGGTATTTTAATGAATGAACCCCTAATCACCTTCTTAAGGTAATCCCTTAATTGAGATAATTAAATAATGTTTAAGTCAGTAGAAGGTTTATGGAATGATTTTGAGATATTTTTCTTAAGCTATTCCCTAAACCCTCTTTCTTCCTTAATCTAAACCTAATTAAAGATTAATCCACTAATGATCTACTTAATTAGCTTAATCAAACTTCCAAAATCAATCTGAATTTAATCATTCTTTTTCCAGGTAGATCCTTAGGTGTTCAAAAGCCTAAGATAAGTTTAAGAAAATCATAATCCATCTCACATATATAAGATGGTTATGAAAGTACTTAATTAAAATCCTTTAGTTTAATTAATCAATAATTATGAGCTAATTGCATTAGGCCCCTATTTTCCTTAAGGTGCATTGCTGATTTAAATTTCATGTGGTTGTATATCATATGTTGGCTCACAATTGTTTGAATAATTATGTTAAAGTGGTATAGGTAAGGGGTAATTAATTGATTTAATTCACATCATAACCTAAATAAAATATAAAATCAAGCTAAATATCTTAAAATTAAACTAAACTAACTCACACATGTGGGAAATGGGTTAGGACCAACAAACTCTTTTCATATTTCTTAAATCAAATCAAACTCAAAACTAAAACAAAATTGCTTTAAAGAATTTTGATTCACTTTGAATAATCTTATCTTATAGAATTGTCCTTAGAAATTAATTAGGGTGAATGAAGTTACATGCTTACATCACTTTATTTCTTTCCAAGCATGCTAAATGGTGAATGTCATATGAAATCATTCATTCATATCTTTTGAAAAATCAAATTAAATAAGATGTTTCTTTTATGTCAAATTGCATATTTCGGCTAAAAGTTAAGAACATGAGTGGCTATTATCAATATTAAATCAAAAACTATTTTCAAAACCTATAAATCAAAAATTAAAAATAAAGGTATGCTACTTATAGATATTTATAAGCTTGCATGTGATTATAACATAAGATGTGTATTTGGTGTTGCTTTCCTTCTCTTCTCTTAATATGGATTTGTAAAGTGTATAGTTCATTTGAAAAGAACACAACACTTACTCAAATCTATTCCTATGCCTTTCCATGTTATGACTTAAGAAGGATCTTCACATTTACACATGTAAATTGCATAACCAAATAAAATAAAAATCTTTTGCATGACTCTTCATCCATGTGCTTTCTTTTTGTATATGCGCATGTATTTAAGAAAAGTGGTATATTAGTTTGGACATCCTGGGGTTGTGAGGCTTTAAGTAGTCTCAAGTAGGTTTTATACCTTACACCCCTGGTGTAGAAAATAATAGCGTTGTACTCACTTATGCCTTTCATACAAAATGATTAATGGATAAAAGAATCCCTCTTTTCTACTTAAGAAAATCATGCATTCATGAAGCATCCAAATTTTCTTAAATAACATCTGTTTGCATTCATCATTAAGGTGTGTTAAGATTTTGCATTACATGTATAGATATGCTTAGGATCATTCATATGCATGGTATACATGTTGGAAAGAAATAAATGGTTGTGTGTTATGTGATAGTAATTCACCTTAATTAGTCTTAAGATGTCTTTCTTATTGAATAGGTTTATTTAGAGAAAATCTAAACTTAGAGTTAATTAAAACACATAATAAAATATTCACTAAAGAAAAATCATTAATGAATCTACCTTAGAAATTACTTAAGGTAGGGATAAAAGAGAAGTTCTCTTCTCCTTTCTTATCTTTACAACACTTAGTAATTAAATGTAGGTTCATTCAAACCAAATCAAATCATCCAATAAAATTGACCAAATTAACTAAATCACTTAAAATGAAACCACGCTCTAAGTTGGATCCTTTCATACTTAGAAAACTCCAACCTTAAAGCCTAGCTAAGACATGCCACACAAGCCTTAAATGGCAAACACATTAGGCTAAGCCACAATTTCTAACTCTATGTTAGGGTGGTGCACAGTTTGATGCCTGATTTTATTTTGTGATGTAATATTTTTAGACTCGATGTTAGGGTGTATATGCGCATACTAGATGGTAGGGTGATCTTAGCCTAATCATGTCTTTTGTAGGGGATTGTGCTTAAGGGGTGCTATAGTAAAAATATAAATATTTTTGCTGTGCAGGTTGCTTATACCTCTAAACATAATCTCAATTAGGCGAGCTGGACTTGGTTACCCATGTGTAGGGTGCTAAGTCTAATTTATTCATATAACTTCTTGGTATGTGTGGTGTGTTTAGCTAATCTCTATTTTGCAGGTTTTAGTTAGATTTATTTTTCTCATTTTTATGTAATTTTTGCAATTAGGATTTGGAATAAATGTTATGGAAAAGTGGATGTGAACATTGGTCATAAGACTATATCTTATGCACCATGTGAAGCCTTTGGAGCAACCACATCCCAACCAACCAAAAGAAGGAAAAAAAAGAAAGAGATGGAAACATGAAGAAAGAAGAAATGAAGAAATGAAGAATGAAGGCCCCCATAACATAAATCCCTTCTAAATTATAATTATTCATTTGTAATATGGGTTGTATAAGGCTGGAACTCGGCTACCCATTTATTTTTGGGTTTGTGTGGTGGAGCCCAACCATAAAGGCATTTTATTCTTTTGCGCTAATTTTATAAAATTGTTTGATGTTTGTTTAGCTTGTGAATTAAGATGACATATTTTTTCTAGTTTCTTCATTGTTTGATGAATGACCTGGATACGATTAGGCTCTTAGGGAAAATAAATTTTCTATCCAATTAATTAATTCAAAATTAAAATCAAATAACTCATAACCTCACCTAAAGCCTAGGGCATAAATCAAGATAAAAGAATTAACAACCCCTTAGCTGGATGTTGTATGTTTCATATCATGTATAAAATCATCTTGCTTCACTCTTGCTTATGGAGGGCTTCCACCTTTGCCAGAGAACATGGCTTGACCTTTGAGAGCCATGATGGAAACACACCTCTTTATTGCTGATTTTGGCCCAAAACTACTTTCTCATGCATTATGCATATGAATCCCATAGCCCGTGTCAAATTAATTATCCAAAAATAAAAATAAACTTAACAAAATTAGCATTAGATTAAGTCATGAGTTCATACCCTACATGATTTAGTCTCTTAGAGAGCGAGTTTAAGGACTTAGTCTTCTTTCTAAATAAATAATAGCCTTGCTATATTGCAAAAGCATAAGACTTTCCTACATGTATTTAAAATCGTAGGATGAGTTAGTTGGTGGCCACTCCGAGATAGTTATAAGTCTAACAGTCGAGTGGTTTATCCTCTCTTGAGGAGGTAAATCATATGCCCATTTTCTCCTTACATTTAGGTCGTGCTTTGGCCCTCGCCAAAGCTCCCCATATTTAGGATCCGATGTTGTTGTTTTTCTTTGCGGGCTATAAGCATAAATCTTCACCTCTTAGGCATTTTCATGATCTTGTATCATGGAATTGTAAGTCCTAGATTTCTAACAAAAATTTAACTCAAACATATTATTCCTCTCAAAATTAAAAAAATATAAAACCCAACCATATAATAGTTTGGGATGCTCGTTAGGTTTTCTAATATCGTAAGCATCTCCTACTTATCTTCCTTTGATTTTGATAATAACTCCCTCCTTTTGATCAATCCCATTTGATCTTCCAAAAATAACCAATTGATTGATAATCTTATCTTTGAAATCTTTGGAGACAACGATCATTTACCATAATCGAGAGTATTCTTAAGGAATCTCATTCCTTAAGATGTAATTATCTATGGGGGCTTGCCTCCATAGGAAACTTAACGAACTTGGTTTAAAATAAACCCTATTTTACTTTTTTATATAAAGTATGAGAAGAATCATACATTCAAGACCCATCGTTTCTGGGAGTCCTTATAGTGACAGTCCATTGTAGATGGTGACTTGCCTCTCTCATAGTACATCATCAATATCGTACCCGATCACCCTAATAAGAATATCTGCGGATCTATGCGGTGTCCAACAAGCATTTATTTTATTAAGCATGATATAAATGAAATTAAACTCAATAAGATTAGCATATGAGGTTGTATGCAACTAAATCAACTTAAAATTGTAACCAATCAAATGTGTCATAATGCTGAATGCAAAGAAAAATTATTTGTAAGTATTTGACTAATAACCACAATATTATGATTTACTCAATCATACAAACTATAATTCATTTATTATAGCTCACACCAAAATTATATATTACAAATATTCGCATGACAAAATGATCATAATTACAAAATTAAATAATATGAAGTATAAGTTTATCAAGTTTAAGAACAACAAAAATGAATTGCTCAACTATTATAGCACATGAACAAATAATCATAAAATTATGACATGAGCACATAAATCATCAAACCAATGATATATCAACCCAAAATATGATTAATCAAAAGGTAATATATGTGTTGGAATCTTCAAAATTACATTTGAGATCATTTGAACTTCAATTTTAACTAACTCATAATCGAATTGAATGTCTCAATGAGATGAACCTATAAACATCAAGAGTATATCTCACACCAAAATTATATATAACAAATATTCGTATGACAAAATGATCATAATTATGAAGTTAAATAATATGAAGTATAAGCTTATCAAGTTTAAGGACAACAAAAATGAATTGCTCAACTATTATTGCACATAAACAAATAATCATAAAATCATGACATGAGCACATAAATCATCAAACCAAATGATATATCAACCCAAAATCTGATTAATCAGGAGGTAATATATGTGTTGGAATCTTTAGAATTACATTTGAGATCATTTGAACTTTGATTTTAGCTAACTCATAATTGAATTGATTGTCTCAATGAGATGAACCTATAAACATCAAGCGTAGATGAATCCAAATTCGAATATGACTAAATTAAAACTTTGAAGTGTGATTAAAAACTTCGAAATATTAATTAAAAAGTCGAATGATCTACAAATCTAGTGTGCTTATATTGAGATCATGGGGATCGATGAGATGAATTATACTAATATAAGGTTACTCAAATCTATGGTCATTAAGTCACTTAAATGCTGAAACAATGATTTATTGTTGATGGAATTAACATAAGCCGCCTGATTGAATATTTTGTGATTTTGGTTGAATTTATCATAACACTCCTTTTAAAATTCAATAAATATGATCTCATTTTTATCATGAAGGAGTCAAAAGACTAATTTTAAGAGCTTAAAGCTAGCCACCATCAACAACTATCGTCAATCACCACTAGCAATCATTATTGATTACCATCAATAGTTATAGCTCAACCACTATCAAACGACTATTTTGAATTTATTTATAGGATGTTGTGTTCTAATTTTTGCATAATTTAATAATAGATAAGATTATTTTAAATTTTGTGATGCCATCTTGTGTAATAAATGAGAAAAAAAAAATTAAATTTTATAAACTCAGATATATAATTGATTATTTTGACTAGGTGATTCTTTACCCTTATAAAATTTTTCACATAAAAATTTTTACTATCTCATAATACATTTAATCGTGTATGTGCTCGATATTCTTATCAAGCTAAGATTTAATTTACATTTAATGCTACAAATTTTGTAGTATGTAACAAAAGTATTCAAACTTTTTGATTAATTAATAAACAACCATGAACTAACTCTAATTGAGCTGCACTACAAATAACCTATTAAACATTTGATTTATTTACAACCCTAGTTACATTGATATGAAAGTTCATACACATATCAATTAGGAGTCAATACATATAGAAGATTGCCTCCAAGAGCAATATATTTAACACAACAAACTAGTTAAGAAAGGAAAGGATTAAGGCTTTTCTTCAAAGTTTTTTTTATTTTTATTTTTTGTGATAAGAGATGAGGATGCTTAGATGGATGACTGGATTTACTCTAAGAGATAGAATGCAAAATGAGTATATTCGGGAAAAAGTTGGAGTTCTATAGATAAGATTGGGGAGAGTCGCCTTTTTGGCCTAATCTAATTGGGAGAGTAGATGCATTAGATTTGCTTAATGTTAAGAAAAGAGTAGACCCAAAAGACTTAGTTAAGATGTATAAAAATGATCTTAGTACTTGATTTAAATGAGAATTTGACACATAATGACACAATGGAGACGAATGAATTCCACCTAGTGGGATTAAGGTTTGTTGTTGTTGTTGTTGTTGTTGTTGTGATAAGAGGTAGATGAGAAAAATATTCAAGTGTCCATTGGATATTTGGCCACATAAAATGATGCCTTAGATGACACATAAAATATCAAATCATCTTATGATTTAATTTGAAGAATAGATATATTAGATGTGCCTTATATTAAGAAAAATAAAGATAGTCCTAAAATAAGTTAATTATGATGTATACAAAATGATATTAATTTATTAAAATTAAATAAAAATTTTATACTTAATAAAATATAATGAAAAAAAATGATTCATATAACCGACTTCATATAATGAGATAAAAGCTTGTTGTTATCCATTGGATGTTTATTTTTATTAATTTTTTCCCTAAATTTTACTTAGGAAACTACTTTTGAAAAGAATATAATTGAAACTAGGGTTGAAAAACTTTTTTTTTTTCCAAAATTTTATTAGGCAACTTTGCTTGGAAAAAAATAAAGTACAACGAACAAAAATAGAGAGTATAAGCCATCCCAGATGAGGCCTAAAGGTCCATATAGGGCAATTGAGTCTGTAAAAATCTATTAGAAGATAATTAGATTTTTTTAAAAAAAAATTGATTATAGTTATTTTAGCTATAGTGATATAATTAAAAAAAAAACCATTTCTTACCGCAAAAATTTTTAAAAAACAACAAAAAATATAGTCAACTATAATTATTTCAGCTATTTAAAAAGGAAAAAAAACATGTGAGAAAACTGCCCCAAACAAATCATAAATCTTAGGAGTTTTTAAGCTAAGCCACTAAATCATAATGCCACCTGAAGAGAGAATTTAAATCTCTATAAAACAGTATAGATTGCTGCTGCTTCATAAGATTACACTAGAACCACTTGGAAAATCCTTGAAGCAGGAAAAAACAACAAAACCTAGTAAGAACATAATTTCACCAAAACCTTATCATCACATTGTAAAAGAATCTAATTCTTTCATCAAAAAGACAATTTTTAAAAGGTTTGGATAAGTGTGTTGTAATCAAACTTTGAAAGAAAAAAAAAATCATAACTATTAAAATTTTGCACTCTTGTTTTCATTTCAATTTCAACATTCACATCCAAGATCATCTACAAATTTACAAGCACCTTTTAAAATTTGCTGAACAATCATGCCTAGAGTTGTTCAACCTCTTAAAAAGCCAGCTCTCACTATGAAGAACCAAATATTTTAAACAGAATCACGTAAATGTGGAACCATCGTGGTTATCTTCTTCTTCTTTGATCTCATCATCTTCCTCGATGCCTCGACCGGCACCACGAATCACATCATCATCAAGAGCTGCAGGATTCCAACATTTAAATAGAACATTCACCCACTAATTATTTCAAGTCTAGAGAAGAAAATTTACCTGACATTAAGGTTTCAACTTCATCTAGTGAAAATTCAGATTGTTGATCGATAGGTCCAGGTTGATTGAAAGCCAGCCAGCTACAGTCGGTGTCTGGTGAGAATAGTGGGTGATTTCCCACCCAGTCATCAACAATATCAATATTATCAACTGAAATAGGATCGAAGCATCTGCTCTTCAAAAGTTGCCTGTGAATTAACATAACACAACTATCAAAAATCAAAACATGTAAGAAAAATGTTTCTGCAAAAGAGATTCTGGTCATGATCAGAAACCAAAATCTGCTTCTTGACAAGCTCCTGGTTCGGATCTTTTAGTTACCTTTGCTGTAACCGAAGGTTATAGCGAACATATACAAGTTCACATAGCCGTTGGCGCTCTGTAAAATTCAATTTTTCATTATGAAGTTGTTCAAAAGGTATATGAGTCCGCTCAGGTCCCCTTGCACTGCAAGTTTGACTGAGGATATGAATGGCCAAACGTGTTAAGTTTGGGCAACTACCACCATATGTAGACCACCATTCAGCTATAGAAGGAATTCCATGAAAATAAATTCAATTACTTAAAGCTAGACTATAAAGAAAATAAAAAAGAAATTTACTTTAATACCAAGATTTTTTTAAAAAAAGTCACAGGTTTGCTATCTCACCCGGTAGTAAAGCATGTCTAGCCCTGACTGCTATCTTCCTTGAAAAATCTCGATCAGCGACCCTATAATAATTTAGCTCCTTCTGAATTTTATCTTGAACCTTTGCCTCAGGCACTAATCTCTCTATACAATCCAACATTCCTGAAGAAATTTCATTGGAGATTTGCCCCTGTGTGCTGTAGAATAACTGGGGATTCAAGAAAAAACCAGCAGCATGAAGAGGACGAGGCAGCTGTTTATCCCATCTCCAATCAATAACATCCCAGTAAGGCATGTAATCACTCTTCTTCACAAATTCCTTTCTTATTGCTTCCTTAGCTAGATACAAACCTACATAAACATAGCCCATTGCAGGCCTCTTCTTGCTTTCGACTAGTTTCAACAATCGCACAAGCGGTTCAGTAATCCGATTGATTGCAGCACATGAAATCCAAAACGGCAAATTAACAATAAGATTAGCCATTGCGATCCCATCTGGCTTCTTGGAGTATGATGATTCTATCCAGTCTTCAGAAATGACCATGTTTCTCAGCTCCTCTTGCAAAGAGACCAAGCTCTTCAAAGCAACAAAGTTCATGGCTGCACGGCTGCTGGCAGGAGGTAACAAATCTTTCCCATGGGTGTACTTCTTCATCATATTAAGAACAGGCACATTTCTATATATGAACCTAGTTAAGGATTTCGCATTCTCTATTGTATCGATCATTGAATCCATTTTAGAAAAATCTTCCAATATACCATCAATGCACTGAGAAGCACAGGAACTCCAGAATAAAGTAGGGAAGGTCTCAGTCAATCGTTTCCCTGCGATGGCATGGGTGTCAGAATTACTGGTAATCACCTGAACCACATTGCTTGGGCCAACATCCTCCACTACATGCTTCAACAGCTCATACAAAGTATCAGCAGTAGCAACAATCTCTGTGGCATCGACGCATCTCAAAAACATAGTTCCCTCATGGCAATACACCATGAAGTTTATCAAAGTCTTCTCCATCGTCGACCACTCATCAGCCAATATCGAGCATCCTGTGTGACTCCAAGTCCCCTTGTAATGCTCCAAAGTGAGGTTCACTTCCTCGACCAATCTTTTCAAAATGCTTCCACGGAAGTCATGATAGGAGGGGAGTTCAAGCCCTGGCCCGAAAGCAGCAATGGCTTCCACCATAGGCTGGAAATAAACAGAATTAACCGCTTCAAGAGGCACACCGGCCTCGTACAAGAACCGCCCAATTGAAGAATAAACTTGCTCCTTATCCACCGCTTGAGCCGAACATGACCTGTTTACCCAGGACCCATCATTGCTCATGTGATTCATAGAGGAATTCTTCGCCCGCCGCTTCCTTCCCCTCTCAGCTGACTTCGCTGCGCGAGGCAGGGGAGCCGCAGTCCCATCCTCCTTGGATTCCATCTGAACAGTGCCAATATCGAGCATGTCATTCAGAGGCACAATCTGCAGAGCGGAATTAGCGGAGGGATCAATTTCGCCTGCGGCAGCAGAGATTTCTGCAGGATTCAGATGACCAACCTCCTCTGCCAGCTTAATCTTCCGCTTCTTCCTAACGGCCGCGCCATCTAGGCTGTGTTGCATCGCCTGCTGGACCTCCAGGGGAACCTTAGGGCAACAGGCGGCATTTCCCTTGTGACGCGCGAGGTGCTCCTTGATTCGGTGGATGCCGCCGCCGAGGAAGAGCTTCATGCAGTATATACACTTAAGCTTCGTCCGGCCGTTGGAGCGGATCATGAGGCAATGCTTCCATGCCGGGTCGTGCTTCTGGTTGCCGATCGGCAGCACGATCTCCGACGTAGCCATCATGGAAAAAGGGTGAAGCTTATATACTATCAACAGAAATAACTGGCCCCCCTGCGCTAGCCCTAGGGTTACGTGGTGGAGATGGAGTGGTTCGTTTATGTGTTTCTGTGTAGGTTGACTTTTTGGAAAGGCAAGTCAAATTCGGGAAAAGGGGGGAAGTGGAGTTACGGAGTCACTTGCCTGGGTTCTCGCGATTCACGAGGCGAGCTGGGCGACCACTGGCTCTCCCCGGGGAGGTTTTTCTTTCGTCCTTCCGGAACCGATAGAGAAAGAGGAGGCGGTTCGGTTTGGATTTTATAGAAGGGAAAGGGGTTCAGATTAACCACCGGCTAAACCGGCTATTGCTACGAGGGCGGTTATAATCTTTAAGGTTCTAATAATAGGCCTACGATATTTTTAAACCCGGTTTGACCCATCGCCAGGTGTAGAAAATCACTCAATAGGTCTAAAACGATTGGGGGGTTTTTTCGGGTTAAATTTGCTAGTCAGGGGAATCGATTGTGATCGAACCACCCGGTGGCAGCCGGTGAATCTAGGGTTTGAACCGGTTTTAGGTAGGGAAAACCGGGCTGCCGCTTGTTGTGGAGGAGCGGCCGCGAGAGGGTCGGTCTGTTTGTTCGGCTGGTGTTCGCTCCGGCTCAGATCGGCCGGAGAGTTTCTTCTAACTCTGGATCGGTTCTCACTGTACTTGTTTTCTTCTATTTGGAGGGAAAGCTCGCACCTTTCATTTTCGGGGAGCTATATTTTGCGCTTCTGCTGCAATAGATTGGTCGACAGGGTAAAACTCTTCATGAAAGGGGTTTTGGAAAGACATGAGGAAGCTTGCATGTTTTTTGCGTTTCTGGTCGTTTTCGCGCCCCATTTCTGAAATTTTTATATGTTCCTTCGGTAGAAGTTGTTGGCTTTGGTTTTCATTGTTGTTTTGAGGTTAGGATTTAGAGGAAGAAATGTAAATTGGTGAGTAGATGTTTGGATTAGGATGTCAATTTTTTTTGTTTTGTTGAAGCATTTAGGGGATGTTTGGTAGCAGGATTTACGCAATATTTATGCTAAATTGTGTATGCCATTTCAAATCCTGTAGTTTTTGAAATCCCATGTTACTCGTTTTAGATTATAGCGGTAGAGAAGAATCGCATTTCTACTCTTGCAGCTCGGAGGTAAAACTCTATTCACATCACATCGGTCTAGCTGATCTTGTTTGAACAAACCTTTCTCAAATTCTCTTCTTCCTCCAAGCGTCCCGTCGACAAGCCGCAACTAATCAGGTCACGGTCGTCTTCCCTAGCGGCGGTCTCTTGAGCCCCTTTTGCAGACCTACAGACCGGGGTTATCTTTCAATCGACTGACAAAGGCCCCTGTTACAGTTAACGTCTTCTCCCCTGGAAATTTTTCCGGTGAGAGTTTAATATGCCTAGAAGCCGAAAAAAATCTAATTTTTGTGTAATCTGCTTCTTTGTAACCCCTTTGGCTAATCTTGATTAATACTATGCATTTTCCCTCTGTTTTGTAACCGAAGATTATTTGAACCTATTAAAGTTACAAGATTATAGATTATATCAACGACTGGCGCTCAACTACTTGATCAATTCCATTCCTTTCCCACTACAGCACTTTCCTACAAGGATAACCATTACATAGAACTGCTGCTATATCATTTGGTGTAGCCAATTCTTGCATTCTTGTACATTATACAACTGTCCATATAGTTATATACTGTGTATCATTGAGAGAGTTCTAATAAAATTTTCACCTTTATTTATTCTATCTCACTGTTCTCTCTTCTTCATCCTTCCACCATTGATTTCTTTCGTTTGGATGAATCAATCATCTGAAGGGTTTGCGAACAGCTCTCCCATTAACAATCCCCTTACTCCATACTAACTGTATCATTATAATAATCTTGGCAGTGTGCTGGTGTCGCAAATCCTGACAAGGGACAGTTATGTCTCTTGAAGTAGAGCAATAGTGATCTCATTTTCCGCCAAAAATAAATTGGGTTTCATAAATGGAACCATTGCAAAACCTAAATGTAATGATCCTGAAATTGTTCCTGCATAGATAGGAAACAGTAGTATCATAATTTCTTGGATACTCAATTCTGTATCCAAATTGAAATTTCGGCCAGCATCTTGTATACAGAGATTGCTGCCTCCGAAATATGGAATGATCTTAGAGATCATTTTAAGCAGAGCAATAACTCAAAAATATTTTAATTGCGGCAAGAATTACTCAATCTTAGACAAGATTAGAATTCAATCAGCGCGTATTTCACCAAACTAGAGGCAATATAGGAAAAGCTGAATAATTACAGATCAATCTTCTCATGGGGAATGCACATGTGGATGAGTCAAGGAGTCAATAGGAACTGAAAACTTTTTTAAGAGCTTAGACAAGAACCAATATCAACATTTAATGAAAATGCTATCCAATCACCTATTTACCGTTACTACAAAAGATCTAGATTAGACATCCGAAATGAATAATTCTTTTGATATTGGTAATGAAAATGCATCGTACTTTTTAGGTCGTGCTTATCTCTCTTTTTGATGACAGATATCACTTGATAAGCATTGGATTGTTGACTCAGGTGCTTCTAAGCACATTTGCTTAAGTGCAAATGCATTTTTCGTCATCAGAAATTCTACTCAAATTATAGCTAGCATATGTTGAGACATTAAGGGTCTGTTTGAGGCAGTTATAGTTTTTGTAAAGATAGTTATAAAGTTTCTATGAAGAAAGTAAGTTTTTAGAAAATTATTGTGGGTGTCAAATAATTTTTTTTAAAAAGGTCAGATAATAATTATTTTTATAGTCACCACACTTTAATAGCTTTGTTTTTCAAAAATAATTTTTCACAACTAAACTTTCTAAAAAGTAACCAAAAGTTGATAGTAAAATCTAACTGTGGTTGTTTTTTGATAATAAAAGCAACCAGAAAATTATCTCAAATGTACTTTAAATTAACACTTAATTTTATTTTATTCATCATAGAATTCAAATTTCTTGCCTATAATTGATCTTTTAAGTGATTAATAGCTTTCAATAAAAATTCTTCATGACATTTTGTAATCTAGGAAAATAGTGACATGATAGTGATTGACAAAGGTGAAAGTCAAAGATACCTCTACATTTTAGATACAAAAAGTTCAATCAAGAAACTTACGTTAACAACATGACTGCACACTTATCACAATAGGTTCGGTGACCCATCCTATAAGATTTTAAAGCACCTCAAAAGCTAATTAATTTTTTTCAAACTTGCTTGCAATGAGACCCAAGTTTGCCACATTGTCTATGGCCAAACAACACCGCCTACCTTTATCATGAATCCTGTTGGCTACCATGATTCAAGTTGTTTGTTGGTAGTTGGTATCGGGTGTTCTCTCTCTTAAATATTCTTCACTTGGCATCCTGCATGTATATTATATCAGATATTGAAGCTGGTTATGGGTTTATGCTCCCATACAAAGAAGATGAGTGTAGGGAAACCATCTCTCACAAAACTATTTGTGTATGTGTTAAAGAGAGAGGGTCAGGGTAGCTGCGTCTGCATCTGCTTCCCCTTGGTTCTAGGTTTTATATGCTTTCTTTCTTCTCGAATGGCTTCAAAGATCAGCCAATAAAGGTAGTTGATCAATGGTGATTAAGTGAAAATAATAAGATAATGTTAGTCGAACAATGATGGTTAGATGATGACAATTAGGATGATCAGGTGATGAAGGCCGATGATCGGATTACAGTGTGATCATCAAAATCTTGATGACATAGATCATCAAAAAAATCAATGACAGAGCATTAGAGTTCTTTGTATCTCCAAAACCCCCTCCCAAGTGAAGAATAGGTTAAACTTATAATTTTAAGAGTAGAAGTTTAGTTTTGGTGAAAATTTCAATATAATTCATTTGACTACTCATATCGATCTATTTGATTATAGATAATTTGTCTAGCATTTAAGTGCCTTAAAGATATCAGAATTAAGTGATTTTATATTCATTGGATTTCTATCATTAATATATTTGTGGGCTCTGAAAATTCGCCACCGACCTCTCGATGAAGTGAGTACGACTTGATATGTCAGTGAAATTTTTAAAAGGCAGACGAAATAGTAGATAAGACACTACCCAGAGATTTCGTCCTCATTTTGTGAGGACTTTAGATCTAGTTCCAGGTATCCTATAGGTGTAAGCACCTATAGTTAAGTACCTCTCCCAATGTTGAGAGAAAACTTTCGATTAAGGCTAGTCGTTAGATCGTTAAATGCATAACGTATAGTAGCAGCATGTGGAGGTTTAGAATTTAGGGTTTAGAATTTATGAAACTCACCATTACTTAACTTAAAGCATATGGTTGGTTGAATGATGATGTGTCTGATCTAGATCTCATGGTTTATCATCCATTCCAGTACTTAGTCAGAGGAGGTAGTTGACCCAATCTGATCGAAGGATCCTTGTCAGTAGCCATGGGTTGCATCGTCTAATCTTTGTAAACCTAGGGTGGTGTTTGTAAAAAGAGATAATCTTAAGTCTACCTTAGTTGATAAAAGGGCTTTGTGTCTATCAAATATACCCTATAATTTATAACTCAAAGGGTTGAGCCATTGACAAATATATGGGCTACAGTCATGACCGTAATATAATGATGCCATTTGGTGGAAATCACCTATTGACCTCACTTTTGGAGTGAGTTCTCTACTCTCTTATCATAGATCTAGGACTCTTATAGACACTAAAAGCTCTTTAGTCTTAAAACACTTCTAGTGATTAGGTAGACACTTAACTTAAGCCTAGAGACTTAGAAGAGTTAGCCATAGAAATAAGTTATGCCTTAGGGACTTAGAAAAATTTGCCTACCCTATAGCCTAAACCTAATCCATACTTTCCTTCTCAAATCAAACCTCAAATTCATACTAAATCAAATTTCCAAGACTCATAATCAATCTTATGTTCAAATTCAAGATCAAGATTTCTCCATAAAATCTTATGATTAAAAAATTCAAAACCCTTCCTAAGCCCTTTGATTTCACCTTATGGACTTAGTTTTAACCAAATTCAAATCAATCTCGATTCAATTGATTTTCTCAAATATCAATTCAATCTCTCAATTATTTATCAAATCTAAATCCAAATTCCAAACCAAATAATTCAATCTCAAATTAAATCCAAGATCAAAATTCCTCCTTAAGACTTATGTCCCACTCTCATAAGCTTAATTAAATCTCCACCTAAATTATCCCAAAGTTGATTGATTTTGTTATAAATCAATTATTCATTCATTTATATTTGCAAATATAAATGAAATACATACCAAAACAGCCAAAACCAAATCAAAATAAATCAAGCCAAGCCAAATTCCCTCTTAAGCCCTATGGACCTACCTCCATAGGCTTAATCAAATCTTAACTCGAATCAACCCAAAATTAATTGATTTCTTTATAAATCAATTATTTATTTATTCATATTCATAAATATAAATGAAACCTATCCTCCAATGACCAAAAATAAATCAAACTAAATCAATTCCTTACTTAAGTCCTTTTGACCTACATCCTTAAGCTTGATTAAATTTTATTCTAAATCGCTTCAAACTTAATTGATCTTCTCATAACCCATTTATATCTTCATTTATATTCTCAAATATAAATTAAATATAAATTCAAATAGCCAAAATCAAATCCAAAATTAAATTAAAACCCAATTCAAGACTTTTTAGCCAATTTATTAAACTTGGCCAAATCATATCCAAATTAAGCCAAAACTAATAAATTTTCTCATGAATCAATCATTCCTTCAATCATTTAGCCAAATATAAACATAAACTACAATTATCAAACCAAACTCAAGTCAACTCAAGTCAAGCCTAAGTTAAACCTTTTTGACTTAAAAACTTCAAATGAGTCAAAATTCATTAGACTTTAAATTGATTGTAGTTGGATTTATATTATAATCCTAGGCTCATATATGAGTTCAACTAAACTTGAATCAAGTCAAAATCAAATCAATTGACCTATTTAGGTTCACTTGACTCAAAGTGACCTAAAGATCATTTTTGAGCCAAGTTCTAATCCAACCCAAATAGGGTTGAACTAAGCCCATCCAAACCTCATATCATGATCAACAGTCATCCTAGGGTGATTAACTACCTTGAATTGGGTCAAACCAAGTCAACTTGGTCTTTTGACCAAGTCAACCTTTAGTCCAAATAAAACCTAAACTAGCCAAAACCCATCATATACCAAATTGATTGAAACCATTGATTCAAATTATGATTGAATATGATCAAACCCTCAATTGAGCTAAACCAAGTCTAATTGATCATTTGACCTAAGTTGACCTAAATTGGCCTAAAAAGTTAAAATAGGTCAAATAATGATTTAACTCAAATTGATTATAACTAATGGCTCAAGTTCATTTCAAATCATTTATTGAACTTGACCAAAGCCATAATTGAGCCCAATTTGACCAATTGGTCAACTTGACCCAACCTAGCCCAAATTGACCTAAAAGGTCAAATTGACCAAAATCCAAATTAAACTCAAATCAAATCAAATCAAAGCCTACAATCATTTTTAATTAACCAATTGAACATGAACTAACACCTAACACAACCCAGTTTGGTCAAATTGATCAAATTAGTCAACTTGACCCATTAACCCATTTGATTTCAAATGAGCCAAAATCAAACCTAAGCCAAACCAACCCAAATCATTTGAACTAAAACTCTTTAAAATATCATTTGAACATAACTCAAGCCTTCGTTTGACCTAATATGACTAATTGGTCAACCCAATCCAACATGAACCCATATGAACCCATTTGACCAAGTGATGCCTAAGCAACCAAAATGAACTCATGGGGCTTTGGTGGTTGACCAAACCCAATCCAAATAGATCCTAATTCAACCCAAAATCTGCCAATAAGCAAAGTGGGCCCCACCCAAGGGGATTAGCCATTGGACAAACACCTTTGCACTGGATTCCATCCAAAAAGAGGCAAAGTCTACTCTCCTCTTTCCTTAGCAGCCCTAAACTTTGCTATTTGGAGTATCATCTGCCCCATAGCCCACTCTAAGCACACTAGGATCAACCATGGACCAAGGGAAACCCAACCTCATCCCCTTCACTCCAAGCCGAACCCCATGGACAAAGGGAGGAGGAAATCAGCCACCACCTACCCATATCAGCCTTGGAGACTCTTCCCAAGACTTTCCCCACTTAGGTCGTGCCACATGGACTCGATGGAGACAAGTCTGGTGCCCTGGTGGCAGTTGGCGACCGAAATTCCGGGTTCGATCCCGTCCATCCATCATGTTCAATTATGGGGTATACTTCCCCAATTCGAACGGGAAGTGATGGCATTCTACTGACTTGAGCCTCTTGAGTGATTTCAAAAACCTAGAGCCTTCCCAAGTTTCCCCTCGCCAGAATTTCTTCTTCCCATGTGAAATCGAAATAGGGCAACCCCCATTCGATTTCACCACTTCCATTCTTCCATCAAATTGTAATTCCCCCTTTCCTCACCATCTTTGCGACTCATCAAAGCCATTTGAATCTTCCTTTAAGCTCCAAGGCCGCTAGAGATAGGAGTTCGACCAAAATCGAATGCTTAAAGAGAAGATCTTGGTCTCTAGACCAATCCACCCCAAACCAAAGCAATTGCAACTCAGCACAGCCTCGTCTCTACTAGAAGAAGCTTCCTCAATCGCTAGAATCGTCGGTCTTAGCTCTGGTGAGGTATGGCCATTAAAACTGATCCTTAGCTCATTTTTGGTTGGTCTTTTGTGAAGTGAACGTGAATGTGAGTCGATCATAGCCGTTGGATCCCTTTGATCCTTCGTGCGAAGGTGTGGGCTCAATTTGGAGCCAATCTGAGCTCTGGTGAGCTTGGATCGTACGAGAGACAATGGACGAGTTCCATCTTCCACCTCCTATGTAGAGGAAGGATCACGAGCCAAACATTTCGCGTGATCGGAATGGACGGCTCTGATTAGATCATGCTAGAGCTGCGATATTTCCTCCCTTAAGCCTCGAGTTTGATTCGCGTCGTCCGATCCAAGATGGGACGGCGGGGATCAATAACGCGTCCACCACCAACTGACAAAGCGTGCGAATGTGATAATTTATAGAACCAAACCCATGGTGCCACGTGGAAAGCGCATCGCATCAGCGCGCCGCGTAGCTTCGACAGGATTAGGCTTAATTAGGGCTGTTTAATTAATTTTTAATGCTGAAACTTCAAAAATTCATAACTAATTATAGAAAATTTCAAAAAAAATAAAAATAAATGTAGCTTATTTTGATGGTATTTTAGAGGAGAGTCCAATAAAATTATCATTAATTACAGTGGATTGGTAATTTCTGCTTAATTAAGCTTTAATTAAAAATTTAATTAACATAATTACTCTTTAATTAATCATCTGATTAATTTCAAACTTTTCAGAGATGTTTAGGGGGATGATCTCTACCTCTCCCATTTTTCTTGGAATTTATTAGCTGATTAATTGGGGTAATCAATTGGTTATGCCTTAATTACCATTATAGCTTAATTATGGATAGTTAATCAAATAAATAGTAAATTAGTTGATTAATTGAGCTTAATGACCTCTATTAACTGTGAAGGAACTTAAGGAAATGGATTGAGACCTTACTTCTAATCTTTTCCTTAACACCCTCTCGCCCCCCCCCCCGCCCCCTCATTTTCTTTATAGAGTTAATTAAGAATTCACTAAGCACTTAATTAACCAATTAACTTAATTTAAATTTGGATTGCTACATAACTTAATTAATCAAGCGAAGGACTTGGGGATAGGGATTGATGCCTCTTTCCTAAAGCCAATTTTATCTCACTAATCAAGGATGATTAAGGCTTAATTAATTGATTTATGGTTTAATTAATCTAACTCTAATTTTAAATCATCTTTAATTGGATTAATTAAACTTTGGGTAGATATTTAGATGTTAATAATTTAAAGAAGCTTAATGAAATTATGATTGGTCTACATGCATAGAGAAATCAAAAAAGTAATTAAACAAATCTCTTAAGCTTAATTAATTAGAAATATATGTGGTTATTATCGCTATTAAATCTCAAATATATTTTTAAAAGCTTATTAATGAATAATATATATGTTGTGACATTAGTTACACATACATAGGAGGTGTATGCGAATATAAGCTTAGTGTATGAAATAAAGTTTCTTTCTTTTGTCAACATATTGATTTGCATAAGTATGAATGATAGTGGGTATATTAGTCTGTACATTCCCGGAACACACAGCTTTAATTAGCCCCAAAGAGGTTCCTACCTCACTCCTCAGGTGCAAAATAATGGTGATGTATCCATTTGATTTCATTCTTATGCATTTCAACATTAGAATTTGGATATAGCTTTAATTCATTCACACAAATAAATCAAATTCTATTTTTTGCACGATTTTATATTCTTATAGTTGCTTATATATTTAAGAATAGCAGGTATATCTAGTCTGGACATTCTAGGGACGCACGTCTTTAAGTATCCCCAAGGAGGTTCCTACCTCACTCCCCTGGTGCAAAATAATAGCGAAGTACTTGCTTAGAACTTTCATACATTTGAATGTGTATTTAGCTAATGAATGAGAATCATCTTTTTCTACAAAAAAATTATTTATGCATTTTGCATTTAAGTGTGGTAAAAATATATTGCATGTGTAGATGTGTTTAGGACTTAATCATATGTATATTATATATGTTGGAAAGAAATAAACAAACATTTGTTATGTGATAGTAATTAACTCCAATTAATCTGAAGATGCCTTTCTTATTGAATGAGATTATTTAAAGTAAACCTAAACTTATGATTAATTTAAAATAATATGTAACAAGCCATTCACTAAAGAGAATTAATTAATTAATATGTTTTAGATGTGGCTTAAGTTAGGGATAAAAGAGAGTGATCCTCTCATTTCTTCTCTTTATAACGCTTAGTTATTAAGTGTAAACCAAATGGAACAAAAGAAAACATTAAATAAGAATTCCTAAATTAACTAAATCACTTAAAGTGAAACCACCATTCAAATTAAATCTCTTCATACTTAGAAAATTATAACAAAGCCTAGCTAATGCATTCCACAAAATCCTTAATAAACACACACCTTAGATTAAGTTACCACTTTTAGCTTTATGTAGGACGGTACATGGTTTGATGTATATTTGATTTTATGATGTATTATGAGTATAGGCGGGGGGCTCTAAAATAAATGCTCTTAAAATAAATGCAGGTTGTTTAACCCCTAAGCATAATCTAGTTTAGGACAGGTGAACTTGGTTACCCATGTGCAGGGTGCTAAGTCCAAATTATATATAACTATTTGGATTGTATGGTGTGCTTAGTTAACACTTATTTTGCAAGTGTAGTTAGATTTACTTTTCCTATTTCTGATGTAATTTTGCATTTGGAATTAAAATTAGTGTTATGGAGGATTAGGATGAGCGAAAGCTAGAAGGTTTTGTCCTAGGAGGCCCCGTGATGCCTTCAAGGCAAGCAAATCTAAAGGAGGAATGAAGGAGAAATGAAGAAAGAAGATATGAAGAACCCCCATAATATTTATTCATTTGTACAATTATAATTATTCTTTCATATACCGGGTAATATAAAGGTAGAGCTCAGCTACCCATTTCTCTTTTTGGGTCGTATGACAGTACTTAACCGCACCGGCCTATTATTCTTTTATGTTGGATTTATAAATTGTTTGATTCTTTGCTTACAATTATGTAATAGAAATGACATGTATTTTTCTAGTTTCTTCATATATGGTGATTTAATGTGTGACCTGAATCCGGTTATGCTCTTAGGAAAAAAATAAATTTTCTATCCCAACTACAAATCATAACTAATTTTTCTAAACTCATAATCTTATTTAAAGCTTAGGTATTAAATTAAGATAATTAAAAGATTCAGCAACCTCTTAGCTGGATGTTGTATGCTTAAGATTATGCATGTCATCTTGTTTCACTTTTGCTAAGAGAGGGTTTCTATTCTTGCACAATACGAGAAGACTTGACCTTTGAGGGTCTCCCTTGTGGTAGAAAACACCTCTTTCTCTCTTATTTAGTTAATAACCTCATTTCATCATGCATTTAGACATATAAAAATTCTATAGCCTTTGTCAAAATAGAGTCCAAATTCAAATAAAAATTGATACAATTTATATTACACAAAGTTATTATTCATATCACTCATGCTCTAGTCTCTTAGGGAGTAGATTTAAGGGCTTTAGTTTCTTTCTAAATAATAACATTCTAACCATCTTGCAAAACATATGACTTGACCACATGATTTTAAAGTGTAAGAGGAGTTAGCTAGTTGTCACTCTAGGCAATTATAAGTCCAGCAGTAGAGTGGTTTACCCTCTCTTGTGGAGTTAAACACTATACCCATTTTTATCTTAGATTTATGACATGTTTTGACCCTCGCTAAAGTTTCCTAGATTTAGGATCTGAGGTTGTTGTTTCCCCTCAATCTATAAGCATAAATCCTCACCTCTTAGGCATTTTTATAATTTTGTATTGTGGAATTATAAGTCATAGCTTTCTAATAAATTTTAACTCAAATATATAATTCTCTTCAATTTAAAATAAATAAAGCTCAACCATAAGATAGATTGGAATGCTCACTAGGTTTCCTAATATATTGAGCATTTTTTACTCATCTCCATTAGCTTCGATTAATAAGTCTCTCCTTTTGATTTATCCCACTTAATTTTCCCCAATATAACCAAATTATTGATAGTCCTATCTTTGAAATCTTCGAAGACAAAAATTGCCTACTTTAATCGACAATATTCTTAAGGGACTCACCTTCTTTAAGATGTAATTAACTATGGGGGCTTTCCCTCATAGAGAACTTTAGAAATTGGTTTAAATAAACCCTACTTTATTCATCCATGTAAAGTAGGGAAAAAATCTCTAGTATATTCGAAGACCCATCATGCCTTAAGAATCCTTATTAGGAGATTAGGTCTATTGTAGGGTAGTGATTTCTATCTTTCGAGATAGTGCATTATTCCTTAATGTTATAGCTGATCACCTCAATAAGTACACCCTCAAATCTGCGTGGTGTCTACCATATACATAAATCAAAAACAAACACCACACCACCTAATCAGAGGACTCTGGTCGTAACCGCATTATTGACTTCACTTTTGGAGTAAGCTCTTAACCTCCTCTTCTTAGACTTAGGACTCTTCTAGACACTATGAACTCCTTAGTTATAAGACACTTCTAGTGATTAGGTGAACACCTAACCTAAGACTAGAGACTTAGAAGTGTTAATCATAAGATTACGCTATGCCTTAGGGTTTAAGGAAATTACCTATCCCATAACCTAAACTCAATCTAGCCACACTTTCTCAAATTGAACCTAGACTCAATTCTCAAACAAAATCTTAAATTCAAATTTAAATTCCAAATCTAATTTCAAAATTTGATTCCAAATGATTGAAACCCAAAATCAAATTCAAATCCTAAAACCGCTTCCTAAGCCATATGAACCACATTCATAAGCTTAGCCAAAACTCTCATTAAATCAAATCAAACTCAATTGATCTCTTTATAAATCAATTATTCCTTCATTTATATTCATAAATATAAATGAAATCCAGATTCAAATGACCAAAACAATATCAAAAATCAAATCCAAACTCAGTCTAAATCCGTTAAGCCAATTCTTTGGACTTAGCCAAATTCTATCCAAATCAAGTCAAAACTAATGAATTCTCTCTTGAATCAATCATTCATTCAATTATCCACCCAAATATAAATGAAACTTATGATCATCAAATCAAATCGAAACCAACCCAAGTCAAACCCAACTTAGCCCTTTTGACTTGAAAATTTTAAATGAGCCAAAATCCCTTAGCCTCCGTGATTGATCGTTGAATTTATATTCCAATCTGTGTATATAAGTTCAACTAAACTCGAATCAAACTAAAATCAAACCAATTGACCCACTTAGGTAAACTTGACCCAAAGTGACCTAAAGGACCCATTTGAGCCAACTTCTAATCCAACCCAAATTGGATTGAACCATGCTCATCAAAATCTTCCACCATGATTGTTGATCACCCTAGGATGATCAATTACAATCAATTGGGCCAGACCAAGCCCAATTGGTCATTTGATCCAAATTGACTCAAATTGACCTGAAGGACCTAATTGGGTCAAATCATGATCAAACCTGAATTGATTGCAACCAATGGCTCAAGTTCATTCCAAATTGATTATTGAACTTGACCAAAGCCATAATTATACCCAATTTAATCAATTGAGCCCAATTGGTCAATTTGACCCAACCTAACCCAAATTGGCCTAAAGGATCAATTTGGCCTAAATCCAAATTAAATCCAAATTAATTCAAACTAAAGCTAATTTGGCCAATTTTGGTCAAATGAGTCAATTTGACCCAAAATGACCCATATGACCCAAATTGAGCCAAATCCCTTAAAACCAAGCCAAAACCCATTGGGGGCTGATCAAACCCGACCCAAACTAATTTGAGATCAGCCCAAATCTAACCCAACCCATTTAAATCTCTCATGGATCCTCCTCCACATAGGATTCCACCCAACCTCATTTAATTTTCCCCATCACATGCACTTAACTCCTGTCCAACATTTGTATTGAATAAATCTGATCATATGGCAGCAAGAGAAGACTTTGGATCAAAAATCCAAAGTCCTTAATCAATCTATCATCCATCCCAACCACCTGAACAAGATGACAATCAATTTGGAGCCAAAAAATTTAAAAAATATTGAATTTTTGGCCATTATAAAAGGAGGGGGAGATGAGGCTTTAGATCTCTTCCTCCCACCACTATGAAGCCCCCTAAAGCTCCTCAAAGTAAAAAAGGAACCCATCCTTCACTTCTTTGAGCCATTTTTTAGCTCAAAAATACAAGTAATTGCTCTTCCCGCGAGGCGACAGTAGACATCAGAGAAGGTGACATTCCGAAGGGAGGCAAGGACTAAAGATCATTCTAAAGCTTCCTCACATACCTAGGAGTTTGCTCGGATCTTCACCGCCATTGAAAATCATCCCCGACAAGGTAAATTTTGTCAAACCGTAGACGGCCTTAGGATTTTACACATTTTGTATTAATTTTCTCCTGATTTTAGGAATTTTCCTTAGATAATCCAGCATTATTTACTTTAAATCAGCCTAATTAGGAAATAGAATTTTTTCAATATGAATTGATGTGAAAACGGTTCCATTTGGATAAGTTTTGGCTTAGAAACCCTCATTTTTTTCCCAAAACCCTCGAAAATGCCGTTTCATCTCTCGCTCAAAACCACCGTCCATTATGGTTGCGGATCGTCGAATTTAATTGCATGTGGATTGCGCGATCAAAGCCTTCAGATCACATGATGCGATATCAGATCATCATGACTCGTGGATCGGACTGATCGTCGATCCGAAGCCGATCTAAAGTGATCTGGATCATCCGATCGCGCGCGCGACCGATGGCTCGATCACCCATCCCCGACCTTTGGATCACGTAATTTGATCTGGATCGTCTGATATGTGATCGAACTGTCCAGATCGAGCCGCGGGTCGCTTTTTCTTTCCGCCCAAAGACGTCGCGCGTATTTGTTTTTTAAAAGGAAAAAAATTAATTTTAATCACCTTAAAATTCAAAAATTCATAAAAAATAAAATACCTAGCTAAAAATTATAAATAAGGGCTCATTGGATCTGTCTTTTCGAGAGGAATCCAACAAATTCAAAATCCCTAAAGTTTACTGAGTATTTTGAGCTTAATTTAAGTTTTAGTAAATATCAAATTTCATTAACTAAACCAAAAATACAAGTAAGATTAAGTTGAAATTTTCAAGGATTGAAATTAAAGTTAGAACACACCTACCATAAACATTTCAAGTAAAAAGAACTTCTGAATTAAGATAAATTAAATTTTGAAGTTCAAATTATCCATTTTAATAAAATAAATTAAATAAAAATTCAAAAAATTTACAAAAATCTTCAAAATGGCTTAAATCACTTCAATTGACATCTAAGACTCTTAAGAAAATAATGTGATCTTTTGAATTTTAATGAACCCCAAATAAACATTTATGATTAGGGTTTAATCAATTAAAGAGTTAATTAAAATATAATCTAAAAACAATTTAAATATTAAATCAAAATCAGAAATGAAATAGCACTTAAGCAATCATTAATCAAACCTCAAATCAGAAAATATCATCTTTAAAGGAGATTAAATTTAATATGATTCAACTTGTTTAGGTCAATAAAACTCAATTAAAAGATTAAATCTTAAATCAAACACAAAATCCAACAAATTTAGGAAACTTTAATCATTTGATACTAATCGAATTCAACCAAATAAAATTAAAGTAAACTTAATTAACATATGATTAAATCACATCCATTTGAAATAAGATAATTGACTAATAAATATTTCAACCTAATAATTAAATCAAACAAACATAACAAATGAATCAAATCAAATAAAACTCTAATCATAAATAATCAAACTTAATTAAAATGAAATACACAATTAATTCACTTAATAACAACGATGGTAATAACAATAATCTTTTCATCAAATCAAACTTAAAGAAAATACTTAACTAAACCAAATCACTCACATGTGAGAAATTAAGTCATTAATCTCTAATTAAACAAATCCTTAATTAATCTAATGATTTAAAATTTTAATTACCCTTAATCAAACTTAATTAGTCAAACATCTAATTAATGCAAACTTAATAAATTAATCCACCTTAATTAATCAAAATTAAATAAGTCCCATTAAAGCTAACTCTAAAATTAAGCTTAAATGAAACTCCTAATTAAATTTAATAATCACACCCTTAAATAAACTAATTAAGTTAATCAAATTAATCATATTAAACCTAAGCTTAACCAAACATAATTACATTAATCTCTAATTAAACAAACCCTTAATTTATCTAATAATTTTAATTGACCCTTAATCAAACTTAATTAATCAAACATTTAATTAATACAAACTGAATAAATTAATCCAACATCTGAATAAACTAAATTAATTTTATAAATCACATTAAAGATATCCAAATAAAAAAAACTTAATTAATATACTAATTAATTTAATCACATCTATTAAACAAATTAATTAAGTCAATTAAATTAATCATATTAAACTTAAGCTTAATTAAACATAAAATGCAATTAAATGCTAATCAAATCCTAATTTAAACTTAAATCATTAACTCACTAATTGCATCATTAACCTAAATGAATATGAAATAAAAAAACAATTTTTACTTAATTTAGTAATTTGATCACACCTCTTAAACAAACTAATTAAGTTAATCAAACTAATCACATTAAACTTATGTTTAATCAATTAAAATGCAATTAAATACTAATCAAAACCTAAATTAAACCTAAACCATTAGTCATTTAATTATCATTAGTCAATAAATATGAAACCAAATTAAAAATTAAACAAACCTTTATAATTAACATAAATACACTTCTTAATTAAACTAATCACATTATCACATTGAACCTAAGCAAACCCATAGACCAATAAAGCTAATCAAATCAAATTTAATCAGATTAAACTAAATTAAGAAAGACTCTCATCAATTTAATATGTAATCAAGTCAAATCTCATTCAACCTACTTAAATAAGATAAACTAATCAACTGTCCAATGTATGAAATCAAAATACAAACTAAACGTTGATGAACATAACAAATGGATGTGATTAAAAATAAAATCCTAATTACAAAGAATCAAACCCAATTAAAATCAAAATAAAATTTCAATTAATCTAATCTGATCAAACTATAATTAAATGAACCACAATCGAATTAAATAAACATAAAGTTAAATCACATAACTATAATCAAAGAAAAAAGTTAAATATTAATTTAAAAGGATATTGAATTATCAAGATTTAATTAAATCAAAACATCTAACCTAAAATTAATCAACCAAAAAAACACATGAACTCAAATAAACTTAAATTTCATTAGATACTAAAGATATTAAATTATCAAGATTTAGTTAAATCAAGACATCTAATCTAAAATTAATCAACCAAAAACACATGAACCTAAACAGGCTTAAACTTCATTAGATATTAAGGAGACTGAATTATCAAGATGCAATTAAACTAAAACATCTGATCCAAAATCAATCAATAAAATACTTAAACAAACTCAAACTCTAAATCCTAAATCAAGTCAAATAAATTACACAAATCCAAATGGGCTAATTAAGATACTTAAGGACCTTAATTAGATTCTTTAGGAATTAGGATATAGAATAGGGCGAGTTCTGTCTACAGATGGAATTCATCTTACTCTTCATTCTTGAGAACCTAAATATCATTTCAATCAAATAAAATTGAAATAAAAATGAAAAGTAAATCATTAAATCATTTAAATTGAAATCACCCAAAGGTAAAAATTTAAATTCAAACTCCAAATTGAAACTTAAACTAAAAAAATCTAGTAAAGTCTTGTCACACAAGCCTTAAGCACACAAATTAGAATACTAAGTCACCACTTCTAGTGCTGAGTTAGGGCGTTGTATGTATGATATTGTGTTTTGTTTTATGATGTAATATTTTAGATTGGATGTTAGGGTGTATGTTTCGTAGACTGGATGTTAGGTCGTTATTAGCCTAATCATATTTTCTGCAGGGGGTTGTGTTTAAGGGGCTGCTATAATAAAAATATAAATGCTTTTGCAGTGAAGGTTGCTTAGCCCCTAAGCATAACCCATGTTAGGATAGGTGGGCTTGGTTACCCACGTGTGGGTGCTAAGTCCAAATCATTCATTTGACTGCTTGGGTTGTATGGTGTGTTTAGCTAACATTTATTTTACAAGTGTAGCTAGATTTACTTTTTTTATTTTTGATGTAATTTTATATTAGGAATTAGGATTAGTGTTATGGGGGATTAGGATGAGCAGTGGCCAGAAGGCTTAGTCCCTAGGGTGCCCTGTGATGCCTTTGGAGCAAATCAAATCAAAAGAAAGAGAATGAAGAAATGAAGAAAAGAAGACCCCATAGCATATATATTATTTTTGCAATCTCGGTTGTATAAGGGTAGAGCTCGACTACCCATCTTTCTTTCTCTTTTGGTGTGCAGAACCAGACTGGCCTTTTATTTTTTTAGTGGTCTATAAATTATTTGATGTTGTGTTTAGATTGCATTAGAACAACATGCTTTTCATAGTTTCTTTATGATTAATGTTTGAATGTGTGCTTTGGATGCGATCTTAGGATTAATTTTTCTACCCCAACAACTCATAACTAAAATTTTAAAACAACTCATAACCTCACATAAAAGCCTAGGAATTAAAGCAAGATAATAAAATTTTTAGCAACCTCTTAGCTGGATGAATGAATGCATAATATCATGCATGTCATATTCTTCCACTCTTATTAAGAGGGGGCTTCCATCCTTGCCAGAGAATCAAGGCTTAACCTATGAGAGCCTTTGGTGGAAGGCACCCATTTCTCTCTTGATTTGGCCTATAATCAAATTCTCATGCATTTAGGCAAATAAAATCTCGTAGCCTGAGTTAAAATAGAAAGTCCAAAGAATCAAATAAATTTGATAAAATTTACATTAGATTAAGTCATCGATTCATACCACTCATGCTCTAGTCTCTTAGGGAGTGAGTCTAAGGACTTAGTTTCCTTTCTAAATGAAGCCATCTTGCAAAGAATAAGACTTGCCTACATGGATTTAAAGCATAGGAGGAGTTAGCTGGCTGCCACTCTTGGCGGTAATAAGTCCAGCAGTCGGGTGGTTTATTCCTCTTGTGGTGGTAAATCATATACCAATTTTTGCCTTAGATTTAGATCATGCCTTTATTTTATTCCAAGGCTCCTTAGTTTAGTAATTTGAGGTAGCTGTTTCCTTCTAGTTACAAGTATAAATTCTCACCTCTTAGGCATTTTTACAATCTTATGTTGTGGAATTATAAGCCTTGACAATCTAATAAAATGTCAACTCAAATAATTAACTCTCTTCAATTTCAAAAATATAAAGCCCAACTATAGCATAGATTGGAATGCTCACTAGGCTTCCTAGTATCATGAGCATTTCCTACTTTCTCCCTTTAGATTCGAAAAATAAGTCTTCTCCTTGATCAATCCCATTTGATTTTCTAAAATAGCCAATACTTTGATAGTCTTAACCTTGAAATCTTTGGAGACCCTAATTGTCTACTTTAATCGAGAGTATTCTTAAGGAATTCCCATTCCATAGAATGTAATTAACTATGGGGGCTTACCCCCATAGGGAACTTAATGAACCTGGCTTAAAATAAACCCTACTTTACTTTTTCATGTAAAGTAGGGGAAAGATCTCTAGTATATTCGAAGACTCATCATGCCTTAGGAGTCCTTATTAGGTGATTAGGTCCATTATAGGGTGGTGATTCTTATCTTTTGAGATAGTACATCATTCTTTAATGTCAAACCCGATCACTTCAATAGGTACCACCTAAAATCTGCTTGGTGTCCCACATCCCAAAAATAAACACCACAGATTTTTCTAGCGACTCTGCTAGGGATAGTTCCTCTCTCCATCTTTAGTCGACAATTATTATCTCCAAGCATCGATAGAAGACTTATATTTTATATAGGCCCAAGACTATTATTCTTTTCATTGGCACTTAGCTTATTTCACCCTTAAGCAAAGCTCGCCAACATCCTTTAGGTTTTAGGACCTCACTCTGTGTAAGTCTTAAAATCCTTATTGGGTTCTCCCAATAGGTGAAAATTAAAATTAATCAAATAAAGGAGATGACCAAAATTAAGAACCTCTTCACCATCCTGATGGTGAGGCAAGGTTCATCCCATGAACAATAATAAATTAAAACCCTTCTACAAAATAACATGTCTTTCCAAAAGCACTTTTCAAAATCCACATAATAAAAGAACTTTACACAAAAATTTGTAAGAAATTTTCAAAAAGGCACAAAACCTTGTTTAACAAATCCTATGATTGTTACAAGGAGATTCCTTTTTCAAAATCAAAATCAACAACTTTTAATGTATTTTTTTAAAAAAGCACATTTTCTTTGGAAATAGCTATCCCCATCCCACACACTCAAATTTGTTGGATGGAGATTCTATTTTCGAATTAAATTATAATATAAAATTGAAGCTCCACTTAGCATACTTTACATGTTCTAGAGTGAAGGTTCCCCTCTTTTCGAAAAGCAATAAACCATACACACACAAAAGAGAAGTCAAGACATATTTGAACCCCCCACTTGACATACCCAAAGTTGTCAAATGGGAGTTCTCCTTCCCTTGGAGAAGGTAGAGCAAATTGAATTATATTTGCATTTGTGTGATAAAACTCCTTCTTGCTAATGTCTTGGACTTCAAAACACATTGGGAGCTCATTTGACATGTCCAAGTATGTCAAATGAGAACCCCCTATTTTTGAAAATCATAAGGACAAGTTGAACTCCATTTAAAATACCCAAGTTTGTTAAATAAGTTCATTTTCTTTTAAAAATCGTAAACACATTTGACTTTTACTTAACATACCAAATTTGTTAAGTGAGAGTTTCATTTTCAAAAAAAAAATCATAAACACATTTGACTTTCACTTAACATAATTTGAGTTTTCATTTTCAAAATCATAAACACATTTGACTTTTCACTTAACATACCAAATACGTTAAGTGAGAGTTTCATTTTCAAAATCACAATCACATTTGACTTTCATTTAGTATACCAAATTTGTTAAGTGAGAGTTTCATTTTCAAAAAATCATAAACACATTTGACTTTTACTTAACATACCAAATTTGTTAAGTGAGAGTTTCATTTTCAAAAATCATAAACACATTTGATTTTCACTTAACATATCAAATATGTTAAGTGAGAGTTTCATTTTCAAAATCACAATCACATTTGACTTTCACTTAGCATACCAAATTTGTTAAGTGAGAGTTTCATTTTCAAAAAATCATAAACACATTTGACTTTTCTTAACATACCAAATTTGTTAAGTGAGAGTTTCATTTTCAAAAAAATCATAAACACATTTGACTATCACTTAACATACCAAATATGTTAAGTGAGAGTTTCATTTTCAAAATCACAATCACATTTGACTTTCACTTAACATAGCAAATTTGTTAAGTGAGAGTTTCATTTTCAAGAAATCATAAAAACATTTGACTTTCACTTAAGATACCAAATTTGTTAAGTGAGAGTTTCATCTTTAAAAAAATCAGAAACACATTTGACTTTCACTTGACATACCAAATTTGTTAAGTGAGAGTTTCATTTTCAAAATCACAATCACATTTAACTTTCACTTAGCATACCAAATTTGGTAAGTGAGAGTTTTCATTTCAAAATCATAAGCATTTGACTTTCACTTAACATACCAAATTTGTTAAGTGAGTTTCATTTTCAAACTCATAAAAACATTTGACTTTCACTTAACATACCAAATTTATTAGTGTGGGTCTCTTTTCAATGCACATTTGATCCCTATTTTTAACATACCAAATTACTCATCTTCAAAAAAAGCAAATTTATCTCATCACAACTTTCACTTAACATACCAAATTTGTTAAGTGAAAGCCTCATCAAACACAAATCAAACACATCATCTTCTTAACATACCAAATGTTAAGTAAGAAGCCCCATTTTAAAATATCATCAAATCTTTAAAATATTTCAAACACACAATCACAACCTTTTCTTAGCATACCCAAATTTGCTAAGTATTGGTCTTTCGAACTATCAATATTTTCAAACAAGATGCATAAAACACAAATATCTCCAACAAAATCTCTTCTTAAATTTTAGAACCCCGCCCAACCTACCTAAATCGGTTGAGTATGGGTTCTAAATCAAAATCAAATGGCAAAGACTCTCTTCAATATCCAAAATCTCTCTAATATTTTGATGAACCCCACTTAACATCCTTAAGATTGTTCAGTTTGGGTTCAAATTCAAAATCAAATCTTAAAATCAATGATTGAAGGTGAATATCAAGGTAAGTGTCTGACTTAGCTACATTTCAACAATGCATTTGGTGCAATCAATTCTTTTCCTCATGCATCTATGGCTCCCAAAAGTGTTTTCCTTCCCTTCTAAACTTGCCTGGATCGGTATTCTCTCTCTCCGGCTCCACCAGGGTGTACTTTGGCCATGGTTTTGAGGGGGTGAGGATTTTGTGAGGGGACCCTCACCTTAGTAAGGAGAGGTGGTGGGGCCCATTTGATTTGATATTCCATTTGATTGTTTCCTCCACTAAAGAGGAAGGCCATTCGCGCTACCTGCAGTGCTCGGTTTTGTGCCGTTGTTCCACTTGGGTTAGTTTCTACTCTGTACAAGACTACCCCTCCTTGGACTCCATAAAGAGGAAGACTTTCTTTCTTTCTGATATAGTCTCCTCCATGTTTGAGGTGGGTGTTAGCTCTTGCTCTGCCATACCTACATGTACACAGCGCCGCAATAAGAACCACAAGATCAAGCGGCATCACAAGAGGGTGGAGAGAGAGATGGATGTCGCTTCCCATGTGGCTGAGGAGAGATCTTCCTGTGAGACCTCTCCACATTTGAGTGGTAGTAGGTTTCACTCCCTCTCAACCTCAAATGGAGAGGACTATAGGAGGATTCTTTGCACTCCACCACCCACCATATTTGAGCACCCTAGGGAGCACGGAAGGCCGGGCTTAGAGTCTTATGCCCGGGTTGGCGAGCTTTCGGCTGGAGCATTTGATCGAGGATAGTTATCTAGGAGAGTCGAGTCGATCGAGGGAGAGAGCCTTGGAGGCTCAAGCATGATTCAGGCGAATAGGAGAGATAAGTTTGTCGAGGCGTTGGACCTGCTCGATGAATTTTCACATCTACGATCGTTCTCATCATCCCCTGTTCTCTTCATGGAGGAGTAGGCCTATAGTCGAGGGATGGCGGTCCCCACTCTCACTCATTGCTTCTCCAGCTCACGGTATCCCCATTCCAACCAAGATCCGAAGCCCCGGGAAATAGACACCATTGGTGATCGACCCTCCATCCATCCATTATTGAATGGGGTCGAGCTCTCTATTCAACCTCTCGCTATGGAGAAGGAATGGCAACCCAAGGTGGTGAGTCACCATCGGCTTGCGGTCTCCAAGACATGGTGAGGATAGATAGATGTATCCCGAGATCCTCCGATGTTGACGGTGGGTGGTGACATATACTTATTAGTGAGCATCCTCCAGAGATAGTAATGCAAGCAATGTATTTTTGAGTGGTAGCCCCTCACCGGTGTGGCGGTGTTTGTCCTGCATTAGATGCTCTTTAGATGAGATCATCGCCGATCTATTGAAGAGGAACTCTATGGGGATGATTGTTCTGACGAAGAGGATGCTAAGGTCAATTTTGATCCGGATGGGGATGATCTCTTGGAAGACTCAGCAAAAGTCCATATGGTCAACACTAGGGGTTCCCTCCTTAGGGATCAACATAGCCAGAAGGGTGTTGTAGTTGAGGAAGAAGACACAGCTCATTCAATCCAACACCTCTGTCAGCAACTGAGGTAGAGAGATGAGCATATCAGGAAGATGGAGAAAAGAGTTAGCAGCAGTCCTAGCACTTCAAGGCTAAGCTCCATTAGTACAGCCTACTCCCTTAGAGACCGACCACCCTGGGTTGTTGCATGTTTTAGATCAGCCCAAGAGTATATCTCTCGTGGACCAGGATAGTAGCAGCATGCATAGGAAGGTGGTGAACAACACCTCCATGCAAGAAAAAGATATTAAGTAGTTAGTGGAGCAGCAAGTGAGGGATGCATTAGCACAAGCCCGATGTGGCTCATATATTCCAAAGGGTAGACCCTACCTGGAGGAATTTGATAATGTCCAATATCCTAAGGGTTTTGTGCCTCCTTCCTTCAAAATTTTTTATGGCAGTGGGAACCCCTTAACAACACATAGCACATTTCAGGGCCGAATACTACAATGCTGGTGGCAGTGATGCACTTCTATTATGTCTCTTCATCAGTAGTTTGATAGGTATGGCATTTGTTTGGTACGCTGAACTACTTAATGATTCAGTGAAAACTTTTGCTGAGTTGGAGCACCTCTTCATCAAGAGAATTCTTTGGAGCGAAGTAAGGTGACCTTGTGGAAACAAAATCCCAATGAGTCCCTTGATTATACTCTTAGGTGGCAAAACAGTATGAAATGCTGAACCTCTTTTAACATGCTTCTAAAAGAATATTTACATGGCCCGTTGCTTTCATGCTCAAGGGATTTACAATCAAAATCTTTGAGAAGTTAATCAATAAGGAGGCTAGCCTACAAGGGGAAGCCAAATAGTTATATTTTCAAGACCAATCGTTTAAAGCTAAAATTCAAAATAAGCGGGGATAGTAGTGTTAGGCAAAGGAAAGCGGTAGCGAGCTCATTATGAGACCTCAGACATTGTGACCTCCATTGCCACCTCTCACCACACCGGCCCGGCATATCGACCACCGCCATAGTGGTGCGCCACCTCCTCCACAATATACTCAGCTGCGGTACTCATATCCATTGTCAGGTAGCTATTATCCACCTACTCTCGCTGATAGATTAAATACAACATATTCATTCAAATGGGAGGTAGTTAGGAAGATCTTTAAGAATCTCTTAAAGCGACTTTCATTACGAGCCCAAGAGTGAAGATGTGGGCAAGAGTGATGATCCCTTGCCTATTGATGTCTTTGGAGGATTGTGTCACCTTTAAAGCGGCTTGAGCGTGCGTTAGAATTATTATCTCCAAGAAATACTTGTTAGAATAACCCTCCGGTTCTATTAGAGTAATTCTTATGGATACTTGCAATCCTCTTAAGATAAAAGAAGGTTGCGATATTGCCTTATCCCAAACCTCTAAAATAGTGGTCTCTAAGATCAAGAAGCTTTCTTTACAGGTGCCTGAAGCAACTCAAACTTCCAACACCAAGGAAGGTTTACAAGATGCCAAAGAAAACTTGAAGAAGGTGTCAGTGAGCGAGCTACCTTACTTGGATAGCATAGTATCCGCAAACTCCATCCAGCACTCTTCTTCTTTCTCTCCACTAGCTCCTCTTCTAATAGGAGCATTGTATCAACAGAGAACTATACCCATTTCTGCTTACTTTATTAGATTTCTATCATGTACCTCCATCTAAGAAGAAATCAATGAAGAAAGCTTTCACTTATCTTGTCCACTTCGATACTCTAGATTTTATTCCTCTTGAAAACTCTTCAAGTCTACAAAATAATAATGACTCTAGTTTGATCATTTCTCTTTTGATTTAGAAATGGATTTTCCATTCTTGAATCATTTGGGTTCACCCATTGAGATTGATTTGGAGTCATCCGACTCTGATGATCCCATAGGAGAAGTTGGAATGAGGAAGGTAGAACTTCATTTCATTCAGAGGTCGTTAACCTTCCAGTGGCAAAGTTCTACCTCAAGGGTGGCACCTCAGGATAAGGGTAAGCAAATCATTGATTCTAAAGATAGCCCCCTCCAGATGATCCACCCATGGATATGCTTGTGGAGGATCAAGCCAAGGTTGACTACAATGTCCTTAGAAAGTTGTCTAAGTTAAGCATATATGATGCCCTTATCTTATCCAAAGAGATGAGAATTCTAATCAGACTCGTCTTGATCCGAGATATGCTTAGCCGGTGGCTCATAGTTCGGAGGACACTCTAGGAGTTACATTGGGTGATGAAGACTTGCTTAGGGGCGACCAAGCACGCCTTTACATTGGTGGATATTGGAAGATACATGATGTCCGAGTTCTTGTGACTGGTGCATCGGTGAATATTATGAGTCTAAAACCCTTGCTTGAGGATTGACATCTCAAACTTTCAAAGAGAGGATGATGTTGAGAGGATTCAATGAACAAGGCAAGAGAGGCTTTAGGCTCTATAGTATTGCCATTAAAATTAGATGATTGGAAGAATACTGCCAAGATTATGGACTCAAATACATCTTTAATGCTTTGCTTGGGAGACCATGGATACATGAGAACAATGTGGTTCCATCCTCTCTACATCAGTGCATGAAGTTCATGAGGGGTGGGATTGAATAATGTGTCATAGGAGATCTCAAGCCATTCACAGTTCATGAGGCTAGAATATATGAGGATGCGACTACTATCTCCCTCAAAATCAACAAGTCTATTCTTGTAAACTTGGTGAAAGTTCAAAAATAAAAGAAAAAGAAAAGGAAAAAGAAAAAGATAAAGAAAAAGAAAAGAAAAAAAGGAAATGAGAAAGAAAATAAAAGGCGAGAAACTTGGAGGAGAAAGTAGAGCCTTAGATTCCCCATATTACTCCATTCAATATATGGGTAGGACTCGACCTCCACCAGTGAGGAAGAGGCGGATCCGACATGCTGAGGAGAAGACCTCCTTATTGGCCATCCAATAGGAGTTATGTCCCCCAAGACTACACCTACTATATAGACTTAGAATCTAGTTGATGATGAGTCATATATGATTAGTACACTAGCTACAATAGATCTCCATGCAAGTAATGACGGTGATGAGACTGAAGCAAAGCATAAGTGTATATATGTGTCTATACAACATCAGTTAAGAACTTTAGCTCTAACCCCACTTTCCTCACTAAAAGTTGAGGGTTTGGTAGTTAAGGAAGCCCCTAAGTCTTCCACAAATGTAAAGATGCAGAAGTTCTTTTTTGGACCATCATCCTCATGTCAAGAAGCTGGTGTAGAACTTGAGGATGAATCATATAAAGATTTAATAGAATTACCTTTTGATTGGTATTCGTCTTGTGTTCTTAATTTAGCAAAGAAAGGATTAATTCCACGTACTTAGTCTAAACATAGGTCGGATTACTTTGAAAGGTTATGGGATAACAAATCTGAACATTCACAATCAAAGAGACTAGGATTGATGTGGGTCGGTTGATGATGGATTACTTAGTCATCACCAATCATTTAGAATCTGATAGGTTCTTTTTAAATCATGCTAACTTATATGAGGAGGTGTGCTTAGAAACTTTAGATGATCCAAATGACTTTGAAGTCAAAGATGCACCGCTAGAGTTTGAAGAGGAGATAAGATCAACTATCGATGAGCTCAAAGAAATCAACCTAGGCGAAGATCCACATACATATATCGTTCTCATTGAATGAAAAGAAACCAATGGTTTAGTGAAGCTGATTGAGTTTAAGGATTGCTTTGCATGGAGTTATGAAGAGATGCCGGTATCTCACGACATAAATAAACTAGCAACTAACTTCCTATCAGTTCCTAGGCATGCGATTAGACATTGAACAACAGGTCACTTCTACAATTAAGAAATTGATCGATGCTGGCTTTATTAGGAAAAAAAATATCCTACATGGTCGGCCAGTGTCATCTCAGTTAAGAAAAAGAATGGCCAAATTTGCATATGCGTTGATTTTAGGGATCTAAATAAGGCATGCCCAAAGGATGAATTCTGACTTCCTATATCAAAATTAATGGTGGACATTGCCTCAGCTCATGTGGTATTCTCCTTTATGGATGGGTCATCACCAAATTAAGATGGCCTGAAGATGAAACCTTTCAACCCGTCGAAATATATTATATATAAGGTCATGCCTTTTAGCCTTAAAAATGCAGGTGCCACATACTAATGGGCCATGACTCGAATCTTCGATGAACTCATTCATCATCAAGTTGAATGCTATGTTGATAATCTCGTTATCAAAAGTAAAGAAAAGGAAGACCATCTCTTTGACTTGAGAGTAGTTTTTGAATGGTTAAGACAATACAACCTCAAAATGAACCCCATGAAGTGTGCATTCGGAGTAGCTTCAGGAAAATTCCTTGGGTTTATTGTTTGACAATTGAAATCGATCAGAAAAGATCATCAGCGATATTAGAAATGCCACCCCTAAAAGCCTAACAACTCGTCATTCAAGGTTGGCGTATCTAAGCTTCATTTTCAACTTATCGGAAGATGTCGGCACTTGTCAAAAAAGATGCCAAGTTCAAATGGGATGATAAGTGCCGGCATGCTTTGAAGACATCAACAATATCGATGATGAGCCCTAGCTTATCCGCAAGCTCATATTATATACTCTTTAGATGACTCCGGTGCTTTGTTGGATCAAACAATGATGAAGGAAAGGAGAATGCTCTCTATTATTAGTCATCTAATCTGGGCAAACTATCTATTAAAAAGCATTGCCTAGCTTTAATCTTTGCATCCCAAAAGCTACGACACTACATGCTTTCTCATAAGGTGAACTTGATCTCTAGAGTCAATCCACTGTAATATCTCATGACACGGCCAACCTTATTTGGATAGTTGACACGTTGGTCCATGATTTTATCTCAGTTTGATATAACATTTGTACCCCTACGTGTCGTAAAAGGACAAGCACTTGCGGATTTCTTAGCAGCACATCCACTCCCTGTTGATTCTTCGCTTAACGATGATCTCCCCGATGAACAAATCATGAACTTAGGGGGTACTAGTGCTCACCGCTGGGAGATGTACTTTGATGGTGCAACTTCCTCTCAAAGAAGAACCATAACTTACTATCCCGGAAGGCGGGGTAGAATAGTTCTCCCAACTTGACCATGATATGATGAGATTCTCATATCATCCAATCCATGCACCAACAATGAAGCGAATATGAGACTTTGTTGGTATGAGTTAGTCATTACACTATGCATCCAGTATCAACATCTTTGGGGATTCTCGTTAGTCATCAACCAATCGATGGTCCTACAAAGTTCTAAAGCTAAGCTCCATCATTACCACAAGTACACTATGGAGTTGTTGGCCCAAATCAGGTTACCATCTATAAGATTCCTCGAGGAGAGAGAATGTGAGCATATTAACCAAGCTTGCCAAAGAGCATGTAGAAGATGAGTCCATTCCAATAAGGGTCCAAAATAGACAAGTCTTATCCCATTGATCTAACTCATCAAGATTCTCTCTTGAAGGGAGGTTGCCATTACATAGGATGAGGAGCCGGTGGAGGCAACATTCATGATTATTTAAATGTAATTAAACTACCTCAAAAAGAAATCAGCGGTGTGAAGCGAGCTTCCTCTTGTAGGCACCTTGGAAGTCCTTTGATCATATGTGGTTACATTGTCTGGACAAACATGAAACCCATAGGATCGTGACTGAGGTACACTCAGGGTTATGTGAGGCACATCAATCCGATCCAAAGATGAAAGCCAAGATCAAGAGACTAGGATACTACTGGCCTTCGATGATCACAGATTGCATGGACATAGCTAGGAGATGCCATCAATTTGGTACGTGTGGTCCACATCAACCTCCCAACATTACATACATTGGCCTCATGGCCATTTGAGTGTTGGCGACATTATTGTGGTCGTCATCCTCCTTCTTCCAAAGGTCATTGATTCATTTATTCTACTACTTTCCTTCCAAGTGCAATTCCACTTAGAGATCACCTCAACATGCTCCAATTTTTCAAGAACCATATCGTATATAGGTTTGGCCTCGATGAATTCGATAATGATGCGCATTCAAGAGCACAAAAATCAACTGCTTTGCTCGGAGACACAACATAGATTGGAGATATTCTACCATCTACTACCCAAGGGCAAATGGGTTAACAATAGCCTTCAACAAAACCCTCATTCAAATACTGAAGAAGACACTAGATGACAACAAACAATGATGGCATGAACAATTGGTTGAAGCTTTATGGGCTTATCATACCATATATAGAACTCCAACTCAATCTATCCCATTCTCTTTAATGTACGGGTCCGAAGCCGTTCTACCATTAGAAGTCCAACTTCCATCACTATAGATAGTCGTGGGTAGAAAAATCACAACGGAACAAAATGCCAAGTTATGGTTGGAAGAGCTCGAAGGTTTGGAGGAAAGATGCCTATGGGCATGTCAAAACCTCAAGTTATACAAAGGTAAGATGATTCAAGCTCATAATAAGTTGGTCTGTCCTAGAGCTTTTCAAGTAGGAGAGCTTGTTTTAGTTCTAAGGAGACCAATTGTTGCTCGTTGAAAGATAGGAGGCAAGTTTGAACCCACTTGGGAAGGCCCTAATGCCATAGAGAAGGCCTACCAAGGAGGGTCTTACCAACTCATAAATTGTAAAGGAGAGCGCCCGATGCTTCCAATCAATGGACTCTACTTAAAGAAATACTATTCATAAATCTTGTTTAAAAATAATTATCAATAAAATTTCTTTTCATCTCAAATTTCATTTCTTCTGTGTTAGAAATATCTTTTGCTTGAATCCACCATGATATATTTAGGGTAGGTGTAAAAGTCCCCCAGTGGCATCCTATTCCTTCATATCAAGCACAAATATACATATCTTTCTTTCAGGCTATTTTGATGTGAGAGCAAGCCCTCTATGGCACTCACTCATTAGCCACTCTAAGTTAGGTCTACATGCTACCTCACTAGTATGTTACCCTAGTGGTTCTTGTTTGGAGGGTGTGAGTCCATGTGCTTTCTTCTTAACTTGACCATTGCACAATGGCCTTGGTTTGGTAGTCTTCACACGCATGAACTACCTTGTGGTGGCTTTATTTAAGAAGATGTGAGTCCCAGCGCTATCTTCTTGAACTAGCCACCATACTCTGATTAAGTCAATTTTCCTCGAGGTTTAGGTGTAAGAGTCCCCCAGTGGCATCCTATTCCTTCATATCAAGCATAAACACACATATCTTTCTTTTGGGCTATTTTGATGTGAGAGCAATCCCCCTGTGTCACTCACTCATTAGCTGCTCTAGGTCAGGTTTGATTTGTTGCCCAAAGTAACTGATCACTCCAGTGGTCATTTATTGGAGGATGTGAGTCCCTACGCTTTCTTCTTTGACCATTTTGACACAAACACAATTAGTTTCAGTCTTCTTTAGCGATAGCTATCTCATGGTTGATCTATTTAAAAGATGTGAGTCCCTACGCTTTCTTCTTGAATCATAATCACTAGGTGAATATATTTGAGGTTTAGGGTAAGTCCCAGGCTCCTTTCCTCTTGACTGTTTGAGTTGATATAAGTCCCAGTGGCTTCAAGTGTAGCCTTAGGTCGGATGCTGTCGGCGATAGATTACCAGAGTCAATTCCACTTTAGAGATGCCTACCTTCTTTCTAGTTATTTAGCATAGCACCAGGTTGGTTGATATTTGCTATGCTAATACTCACCCGGTGGGTCACTCTTGGCGGATGTAAGTCGCTTTCTCCATGAGTTGGCCAGAATACCTATGATATATGACTAGCCATGTCATTTTCTAGGTGTTGGATCAAGCCCCTTTGCCCTTCTGCATTTTATTTGGATCACATCCTTTGAGACCCCATTTAGACACTACAGTTACTTTTGGATTGACTCCCCTTTTGGTAGCCACCCTTGTTGTTGAGAATTTGTTCGGATATGCGGATTCTCCTTGGTTTTAATAAATTTGAGATAGGTCTAGGCTGATATAAGCTCCTTCTCAGTTTGATCCCTCGCAAACTAACAGGGTCCATGATAAAACTAACTAAAATAAATAAATAGACAAAATATTTGCTTGTGGATTAGGAATTCAAGCCCCAAAGGGCCCCTTTTCCAAGCAGGCATCCTATCTTTAGGCGGTGTATGAAAACTATAGGAATTGCTTACTTGAGTTGAGATAAAATCCAGGTATTTCTCAGTCTTAGGTTGGGTTCAACTTGTTGTGCCACCAATGAGTTACCGGGGTCTTTGCTATGAAAGATATAAGATTACGCATTTTTCCGGCCATTGCAAATAGCAGGCGTGGTTGGCTAATTTATTGTGCAAGCAATCGATCATCCCAGTGGTTCCTTATTTCGGAAGATATAAGTTCCCGTGCTTTCTTCCTAACTTGACCATTACAAATCAAAAGACACCCTTTAGGTTGGTTAGTTCTACCTAACGACTGGTAGACTATCCCTTTGGATTTATAAACTTAAGATAGGTCAGGCGATATTAGCTCCTTAATAAATCCATGCTTTGGGTCCATCTAAAATTAAATCAATTTTGACTATTCTTGAGTCGATATGAGTCCATAATGATATTCGCTCAAATAGTCACCCTAGGTTGGGATTGATCTATTGTGCCATCAATAGATCACCCCAACGATTGATCCCTACTTTGGAAGATGTAAGTCTGCTATGTTTTCTTCCTAGTACAGTCATTGCACACCGAAAGGCAACCCTTAGGCTGGATAGTCCTACCTTGTGGCTGGTAGACTACCCCTTTGGACTTGTAAATCTGAGACAGGTCAAGGCCAACATAGCTCCTTCTCAGTGGGTCCATCACACACCAACAAGGTCCACAATATAACACAAAAAATTAAATTAAATTAAATCAAATCAAATTAATCATCAGGACTACTCTTGAGTTGAGGTAAGACCCTCAGCGGCGCTCACTCATAAGTCACCCTTAGGTCGGGTTCAACTTGTTGTGCCACACCAGAGTTATCCCATGTCTTTGCTTTGAAAGATATATCATTCTTTCCAACATGATTGTTAGTCACTTAGGTGTCCAATTTGTGCAGCGATTGATCACCCCAGTGGCTTGTTTAGGAAGATGTGAGTCCCACTTTCTTCTAACTTGACCATTAAAAAGGCCCCTTAGGTTGGTTAGCCCTACCGGTAGGTATCCCTTTGTATTAAGATACATCTAGGCTGATATTAGCTCCACAGGGTCCATCTACAATTAAAGTAATTCTAACTATTCTTGACTTGATATGAGTCCACAGCGGCATTCACTCAAATAGTCACCCTAGGTTGGGATAGATCTATTGTGCCATCAACAGATTACCTCAATGGCTGATCCCTCTCTGGAAGATGTAAGTCTGCTATGCTTTCTTCCTAGTACAGTCATTACACATCGAAAGGAAACCCTTAGGCCAGATAGTCCTACCTTGTGGCTGGTACCCCTTTGGACTGATAATTCAGAAGGCGACATAGCCTTCTTCTCGGTGAGTCCATGCAAAAGGTCCACAACATAACACAATAAATTAAATTAAATCAGTTCAAATCAAATTAATATAAATCAAATTAATTATCGGGACTACTCTTGAGTTGAGGTAAGACCCCCAGCGACACTCACTCAGTAGTTACCCTAGGTCGGGATTGATCTATGCCATCCCAAGATCACCCAAGCGGCGATCCCTACTTTTGAAGATGTATATACCTTCTTCTAGTATGCATAAGGCAACCCCTTAGGCGGATAGTCTTATGTGAACTTTGGACTATAAATCTAAGGGCCAAGGCCCCTGTGGCCTTCTTGGTGTGGTCCATATAGGGTCCATAATAAAATAAATTCAAAACCAACCTCCCTAGTGGAGTCAAATTAATATATCAAACAAACCAAATTTCTCCCGGTGAGGCAAATCAAATTAGCCTCTAGTGGAGCTTAGATCTAAATCAAACAAATTCAATCGAGTGCACTTCCCGGATATGCCTCAATCTAGAACCCTTATCACCAGTGGAGCCATAACAAATTAAACCAACCTCCTTAGTGGAGTCTGATCAAACAAATCAAAGAAATCCAATTAAATTCTTATCCCCAATGGATACACACCCAAATAAATCATATTCACAATCAAACTTAGATCCATATACCCAGCAGATAACTTGAACCTGTTTCCCTAGAGAAAGGTTCATGTACTCAATCCCTAGTGGATTCCTTGCTCTCTTATGCCCTTGGCATAAAGAGGCATTATTAAGATTGTGATTCTATCTACCTTTTAGGTATAGATCACTTCCTTGTTTTTACAACCTTAGATGTTGTTGATCATTTGTCAATGCTAAATGTGCCGGTTACACCACACCTATTGGGGTCTTTTGGTTGACCTCACTTTTGGAGTGAGCTCTTAACCTCCTCTTCTTAGACTTAGGACTCTTCAAGAACTTCTCATAAGATGCTTCTAGTGATTAGGTGAACACCTAACCTAAGCCTAGAGACTTAGAAGTGTTAATAATAAGATTAGGTTATGCCTTAGGGTTTAAGGAAATTACCTATCCCATAGCCTAAAACCAATCTAGATACACTTTCTCAAATCAAACTCAGACTCAATTCTCAAACCAAATCTCAAATTTAAATTTAAATTCCAAATCTAATTTCAAAATTTGACTCCAAATGATTGAAACCCAAAATCAAATTCAAATCCTAAAACCCCTTCCTAAGCCATATGAACCACATTCATAAGCTTAGCCAACACTCCCATTAAATCAAATCAAACTCAATTGATCTCTTTATAAATCAATTATTCCTTCATTTATATTCATAAATATAAATGAAATCCAAATTCAAATGACCAAAATAATATCAAAAATCAAATCCAAACTCAATCTAAACCCTTTAAGCCAATTCTTTGGACTTAGCAAAATTCTATCCAAATCAAGTCAAAACCAATGAATTTTCCCTTGAATCAATCATTCATTTAATTAGCTACCCAAATATAAATGAAACTGATCAAATCAAATCAAACCAAGCCAACTTAGCCCTTTTGACTTGAAAATTTTAAATGAGCCAAAATCCCTTAGACTCCAAATTGATTCTTGAATTTATATTCTAGGGCTTGTATATAAGTTCAACTAAACTCAAATCAAATCAAAATCAATTGACCCCTCACTTGACCCAAAGTGGCCTAAAGGACTCATTTGAGCCAACTTAATCCCAAATTGGATTGAAGCTCACCAAAATATTCCACCATGATTTTTGATCATCCTAGGATGATCAATTATAATCAATTGGGTCAAACCAAGCCCAATTAGCCATTTGATCCAAATTGACTCAAATTGACCTGAAGGACCAAATCGGGTGAAATCATGATCTAACCCAAATTGATTGCAACTAATGGCTCAAGTTCATTCCAAATTGATTATTGAACTTGACCAAAGCCATAATTAATGCAATTTAATCAATCGAGCCCAATTGGTCAATTTATTTAGCCTAAAGGGTCAATTTGGCCTAAATCAAATTAAATCAAATTAATTCAAACCAAAGATCACATTCATCTTCAATTTGAACATGAATCAACCCATAACCCAAGCTAATTTGGCCAATTTTGATCAAATAGATCAATTTGACCCAAAATGACCCATGACCCAAATTAGGCCAAATCCCTTGAAACCTAGCCAAAACCCATTGGGGGCTGATTAAACTCAACCCAAACCCATTTGGGATCAGCCTAAAACCAACCCAACCCATTTAAATCTCTCATGGATCCTCCCCCATATAGGATTCCACCCAACCTCATTTAATTCTCCTCATCATATGCACTTAACTCCTCCCCAATATTTGCATTGAATAAATCTGATCATATGACAGCAAGAGAGGACTTTGGAGAAAAAATACAAAGTCCTCAATTAATCTATCATCCATCCCAACAAGCTGACAATCAATTTGGAGCCAAAAATTCAAAAAATATTGAATTTTTGGCCATTATAAGGAGGGGAGATGAGGCTTTAGATCTTCCTCCACCATCCATTCCCCAAAGCTCCCAAAGCAAAAGGAACTCATCCCACACTTCTTTGAGCCATTTTTAGCTCTAAAGTAATTGCTTTTCTTTGAGGAGGTAGACATCGGAGAAGGCGATATTCCGAAGGGAGGCAAGGGCTAAAGATCACTCCAAAGCTTCCTATAAACCTAGGAGTTCGCTCAGATCTTCACCATCACTGAAAATCATCCTCAGTGAGGTAAATTTTGTCAAACCATAGAGAGCTTAGGATTTTACACATTTCCTATTAATTTTCTCATGATTTTAGGAATTTCCCATAGATAATCCAACATTTTTACTTTAAATCATCCTAATTAGGAAATAGAATTTTTTTAGTGTGAATCAGCACAAAAATAGGTCCATTTTGATAAGTTTTGGCTTAGAAACCCTCATTTTTTTCCAACAAACCCCTAAAAATATTGTTCATCGCCTGCAGCTCAAAGCCACCGTTCATCCTGATTCAGCGGATTGGTGGATCAGGCTTGGATCACGCGATGGGGCCGATCTCTTAATGCGATCGGGCTGATGTCGCCGCGATCGGATGGCGCGAATCACATGATCTGAGCTTTGGATCACCTAAAGTGATCTGACCATCGATCGATGCGGTTGGATTATGGTCATCCACGGCGTGATCGACCTGGATCTCTCGATCCATCTGACCATCAATCTGATACGGACAAGATCAGCGGTGCTTTCTCTTCCGAAGTGTATTTTTTTAAAAAAATTTAATTTAGATCACCTAAAACTTTAAAATTCATAAAAAATAAAATACCAATGAAACATTGGATCCATCTTTCCGAGTGAAATCCAACAAACTCAAGATCCCTAAAGTTTACTAAGTATTTTGAGCTTAATTTAGGTTTTAATAAGAATCAAATTTCATTAATTAAACCAAAAATATAGATAAGATTAAGTTGAAATTTATTGAAACTAAAGTTAGAACACACCTACCATAAAAATTTCAAGTAAAAAAGACTTCTAGATTAAGAGAAATTAAATTTTGAAGTTCAGATTATCCAATTTAATAAAATAAATTAAATAAAAATTCATAAAATTTACAAAAATCATCAAAATGGCTTAAATCACTTCAATTGACATCTAGGACTCTTAAGAAAATAATGTAATATTCTGAATCTTAATGAACCCCAAATAAACACTTATGATTAGAGTTTAATCAATTAAAGAGTTAATTAAAATATAATCTAAAATCAATTTAAATATTAAATCAAAATGAGAAATGAAATAGCACTTAAGCAATCATTAATCAATCCTAAAATAAAAAAAATATCACCTTTAAAAGAGATTAAATTAAATATGATTAAACCTGTTTAGGTTAATAAAACTCAATTAAAAGATTAAATCTTAAATCAAACCCAAAATCCAACAAATTTAGGAAACTTTAATTATTTGATACTAATCAAGTTCAACCAAATAAAATTAAAGTAAACTTAATTAACATATGATTAAATCACATCCATTTGGAATAAGATAATTAATTGACTAATAAATATTTCCTTTAAACTAAATCAAATAAAATAACAAATGAATCAAATCAAATAAAACTCTTATAAATAATAATCTTAATTGAGTAAATAACAAACAATTCACTTAATAACAATGATGGTAATAACAATAATCCTTTCATCAAATCAAACTTAAAAGAAAATACTTAAACCAAATCACTCAAATGTGTGGAAATTAAGTCATTAATCTCTAAAAAAAATTAATTAATTTAATTTTAATAATTACCCTTAATCAAACTTAATTAGTTAAACATCTAATTAATGCAAACTTAATAAATTAATCCATCACCTTAATTAATCAAATTAATTTAAATAAGTCACATTAAAGCTAACTCTAAAATTAAGCTTAAATCAAACCCCTAATTAAATTTAATAATCACTTAAATAAACTAATTAAGTTAATCAAATTAATCATATTAAACCTAAGCTTAAGCAAACATAATTAAGATGCAATTAAACACTAATCAAAACCTAAATTAAACAAATCATTAAGTCATTGTCTAATTTAAACAAACCCTTAATTAATCTAATAATTTTAATTGACCCTTAATCAAACATTAATCAAACATCTAATATGCAAATTTAATAAATTAATCCATCATCTTAAACTAAATTAATTTTTATAAATCACATTAAAATTAATCCAAATAAAAAACTTAATCTACTAATTAATTTAATCACATCTATTAAACAAATTAATTAAGTCAATTAAATTAATCATATTAAACAAACATAAACAATAAAATGCTAATTTTAATTTAAACTTAAATCATTAACTCATATCATTAACCTGAATATGAAATCAAATAAAATTTAAATCTTTTGCTTAATTTAGTAATTTTGATCTTTCAAACTAATTAAGTCAATCAAATTAATCACATTAAACTTAAGTTTAATCTAAAAAATGCAATTAAATACTAACTAAAAACTAAAACCATTAATTACATCATTAGTCTAAACAAATATGAAACCAAATTGAAAATTAAACAAACCTTTTAATTAACATAAATACACTTCTTAAAACTAACATAATCACATTGAACCTAAGCAAACCCATAGACCAATAAAGCTAATCAAATCAAATTAAAATAAATTAAAAAAGATCAATTTAATATGTAATCAAATCAAATCTCATTCAACCCTTAAATAAGATAAAACTAATCAATATGTAATCAAAATACAAACCAAATGTTAATGAACATGACAAATGGATGTAAAAATAAAATCCTAATTATAAAGAATCAAACCCAATTAAAATCAAAATAAAATCTCAATTAATCTTCAAATACAATTAAATGAACCACATAAATAAACATAAAGTTAAATCATAAAATCAAAGAAAAAGTTAAATATTAATTTAAAGGATATTGAATTATCAAGATTTAATTAAATCAAAACATCTAATCTAAAATTAATCAAAAAACACATGAACTCAAATAAACTTAAATTTCATTAGATAAGATTATCAAATTAAATTAAAACATCTAATCTAAAATTAATCAACCACATGAACTTCTTAAACTTCATTATAAGGATATTGAATTATCAAGATGCAATTAAACTAAAACATCTAATACAAAATCAATCAATAAACAAACTCAAACTCTAAAACCTAAATCATCAATAAATCAAATTAATTACAATTAAATGGGCTGATTACTTAAGGATCTTAATTAGATTTAAAAGGATGTAGAATAGGGTGAGTTCTGAATGGAATTCATCCTTCTTCATTCTTGAGAACCTAAACATCATTTCAAATAAACTGAAATAAAAATGAAAATAAATCATTAAATCATTTAAATTGTAAAATCACCCAAAGGTAAAATTTAAATTCAAACTCCAAATTGAAACTTAAACTAAAAAAAACTTAGTCTTGCCAAGCACACACATTAGAATACTAAGTCACCACTTCTAGTTAAGTTGTTATATGTATGATGTATGTGTTGATGTAATATTTTTAGGATATGTTAGGTGATGTTTATTTGGATGTTGGTTATTATTAATCAATCATATTTTAAGGAGATTGCTTAATGTAATAATAAAATATAAATATTTTTATGTTGTTTCTTAGCCCTAATAAATATGTTAGGACATGTGGGGTGGACCCATATATATCTAAGTCCAAATTATTCATATAAGCTTGGGTGGTATGGTGTGTTTATTTGTTTTGTTTAGGTGTAGCTAAATTTATTTACTTTTTTTTGTAATTTTGCATTAGGAATTAGGATTAGTGTTATGGAGATTAGGATGACGGTGAGAAGGCTTAGTCCACTGATGCCTTTGGAGCAAATCAAATCAAAAAAAAAAAAAGAAATGAAGAAAGAAGAAGACCCCCATAGCATATATATTATTTTTTGTAATCAGGTTGTATTCATATCTTTTTTTTCTCTTTTAGGGTTATGGTGAAAAAGCCTTTTTTATTCTTTTATGGTAATCTATAAAATTATTTAATGTTGTGTTTAGATTGCATTAGATCATGCTTTTCATAGTTTCTTTTTGATTAATGTTTGAATGTGTGGCTGGATGCGATGCTCTTAGATAAAATTAATTTTTCCCAATTAACAACTCATAACTAAAATTTTAAAACAACTCATAAGCTCACATAAAAGCCTAGGAATTAAATCAAGATAATAAAATTTTAACCCTTTGGATGAATGAATGTATAATATCATGCATGTCATATTCTTCCACTCTTGTTAAGAGGTTGCTTCCATCCTTGCCAGGAGAATCAAGGCTTAACCTTTGTGGAGCCTTTGGTGGAAGACACCTATCTCTCTTGATTTGACCCATAATCAAATTCTCATGCATTTAGGCATACAAAATCCCATAGTCAAAAACAAAGTCCAAAAGAATCAAATAAATTTGATAAAATTTGCATTAGATTAAGTCATGGATTAATACCGCTCATGCTCTAATCTCTTAGGGAGTGAGTCTAAGGACTTAGTTTTCTTTCTAAATGAACAACAACTTAGCCTTGCAAAGCATAAGACTTACCTACATGGATTTAAAGTGTAGGAGGAGTTAGCTGGCTGCCACTCTAGGTAGTAATAAGTCCAGCAGTTGGGTGGTTTATTCTCTCTTATGGAGGTAAACCATATTCCCATTTTTGCCTTAGATTTAGGTCGTGCCTTTGTTTTATACCAAGGCTCCTTGGTTTAGGAATCTGAGGTAGCTATTTCCTTTGGGCTATAAGTATAAATCATCACCTCTTAGGAATTTTCACAATCTTATATTGTGAAATTATATATTCAATCCCAATAAAATGACTCAAATAATTAACTCTCTTCAATTTCAAAAATATAAAGCCCAAATATAGGGTAGATTGGAATGCTCACTTGGCTTCCTAGTAACATAAGCATTTCTTACTTTCTCCCTTTGAATTTCAAAAATAAGTCTTCTCCTTGATCTATCCCATTTGATTTTATAAAATAGCCAATCATTTAATAGTCTTAACCTTGAAATGTTTGGAGACCCTAATTATCTACTTTAATCGAGAGTATTCTTAAAGAATTCCCATTCCTTAGGATGTAATTAACTATGGGGGTTTGCCTCCATAGGAAACTTAATAAACTCAATTTAAAATAAACCCTACTTTACTTTTTCATGTAATGTAGAGGAAAGATCTCTGGTATATTCAAAGACCCATCATGCCTTAGGAGTTCTTATTATATGATTAATTCAATTATAGGGTGGTGATTTCTGTCTTTCGAGATAGTACATCATTCCTTAATGTTGAACTCGATCAATTCAATAAGTACCACCTAAAATCTACATGGTGTCCCTCATCCCAAAAATAAACACCACACACATCATATATGGAGCTTATTGGCCAAATCATGTGGACAGAGGACATAGGCTACGTCCTTACTAGTGTGAGATTATTTGAGTTTGAACATACTGATTTATTTGACTTGACATTAGCTTCTTTGTGAGATAGAGTTTTCTTAATCTATCATCCCCAATAAATGAAGGTGGATGGGTGGATGAATTGTTTACTTTAAGTATTTAAATAACAAATTTCATTTAGTTCAGATATTTACTTAGTTGAAATTTAGTCTTATGATGAATTAGTTTAGAGCTTAAGTATCTTTTAATGATAATATTCCCTTTGGTTGAGATTTTCAATTAATGTGACCATCATCTGGGTAGACCTTATCAACTCTACTTATTTGCTAATAGAGGATTGGGTCAATGGCTTATGTGTAATTTAAATCCTTTAAGAAATTGATATCATAACATACCTTGTCAACTCTATTGTAAAAATAGAGGATTGGGTCTTATGATCTACTATAATTTAAGTTCATTTAGAAGTTAACAAGTTAGTATACTGCTGATCTCATTTTTAAAATGAGCTCTCAATCTCTCCATCTTAAACATAGGACTCCTCTTAGACATTAAGAGTTCCTTAATCTTAAGACACTTCTAGTGATTAGGTGAACACTTAACCTAATCCTAGATATTTAGAAGAGTTAGCCATAGGAATAAGTTATGCCTTAAGGGTGTTAGAAAAATTTGCCTACCTAATTGCTTGAACCAAATCCTCACTTTCTTCTTTCAAGTCAAACTCCAAATTCAAATCAACCTTAAACTTAAATCAACTTCAATTCCAAACCAAACCTTAAATCAATTCCAATGGATTTTCTCAAATCATGAATCAATGCCAAATGATTGAAACCCATGATTGAATTCCAATTTTTAATTCCTTTCCTAAACCCTTTGATTTCATCTCATAGACTTAGCTCAAATTTAAATCACTTCAAACTCAAGAAATTTTCTCATAACCCATTTATATTTTAATTTATATTCATAAATATAAATGAAATATAAATTCAAATAACCAAAACCAAACCCAAAACTCAATTCCAAATCTAAAACCTTTTCTAAGTCACTTTGATTCCATCATATGGACTTAGCTCAAATGAAATCCAAATCAATTCAAATTCAAGAAATTATCTAATAACCCATTTATATTCTCATTTATATTCACAAATATAAATGAAATGTGAATTCAAATAACCAAAACCAATTCAAAAATTAAACCCAAATCTACCCCAAAATCTAACTTATGCTTCATCAAGTCAAATTCTTGAACTTAGCCAAATTAAATTCAAATCAATCCAAACCTTTGGATTTTCTTGATGATTCAATCATTCCTTCAATCATGAATCCAAATATAAATATAAACTTCAATCATCAAACCAAAACTAAATTCAAAACTCCAACCAAATCAAATCCATGTTCATCCTTTGAACTTGAAATTGTTAAGTGAAGACTCCAAATCACTTGCAAATGGATTTATATTTCAATTATAAGTCTATATGTGAGTTCAACCAAACTTGAATTAAACCTTGATCAAGTCAATTGACCCATTTAGGCTCACTTGACCTAAAGTGACCTAAAGTACCCCTGAGCCAAATTCTAATCCTACCCAAATTAGATTGACCTAAGCCCACCTATGCCTCACATTATGAGCAACAATCATCATGGGATGATGAATTACTTAAATTGGGTTAAATCAAGTCAGACTTAAGGGTTGACCAAGTCAACACTTAGCCAAAATGAAACCCAAACTAGCCAAAATCCACCATAGGTCAAATTGATTGAAACCATTGATCTAAACTCATTCATGATCAATGGGTGAACTTGACCAAGTCTTCATTTAAGCCTAACCTAGCCAAATTGGCCGCTTGACCCAAGTTGACCCAATTTGACCTAAAAAAAGTTAAAATATGTCAAATCTTGATGTAAGCCAAATTGATTACAACCAATGGGTCAAATTAATTCTGAACCACTTGTTGAACTTTACCAAAGCCTCAATTGGCCAACTAGACCCAACCTTGCCCAATTGACCATAAATCTAACTTGACCTAAAAGGTCAAATTGAGCTAAAATTAAATCAAACTAAAATTGATTGAAACCAAAGCTTGCAACACATTTCAAATGACCAACCAAATCTAAACCAACCCATGACCTAACCCAATTGGGTCAAATGGGTCAAATTGGTCAACTTGACTCATTTGACCTAAATGAAATCAAATTAATCAAAATGAAATATAAACCAAATTGAACCAAATCAATGATGCCAAAACATTTCAAATGGTCATATGAACTTGACCCAACCCTTGGTTTGACCCAATTTGTCCAATTGGTCAACTTGACCCAAGTTGACCCATTTTGACCTAAATGGGTCAACATGAACCAAATGACATCAAATCAACTCCAAATTCTTTGAAATTTGGACCAATCCAATTTCAAACTATTCTAAATCTATCCAAAGTAAAATCAAAGCCAAATGACCATTTTACTCCTAGGTCAAGGGGTAACTCTTGATCAAATCCACTTAGAATTTGGTCAATTCCTTTTCATGGACACTTAAAACCCTCTTAGTGGACCAAGTGGACCCTAATGGAGGTGGTGCACATGACCCAATGGGATTGGGTTAGCCAAACCCAACCCAAGGCCAAAACTGACCACCCAATGGGAAATTCTCCACATGGAATCACTTCCACTCTCATTTCAAGCACATGGAAGCTTCACCACTCCACTCCTCTACCAAAACTAAATCATGTGAAGCTGAAAATAGCCTAACCAACTCACTCCATGGGATCAATTTGATCAAAATGGAAAAACACTTCTCGGCGTCCGATCCTTGACGGGGGAGATATACTCCCCCTCATTTCACTTGAATTCAAATCATTCACACTCGATTGAGCTTTAGGAACTTAGAGAAAGCTTCTCAAAGTTCCTCCAAGCTTCCTCAAGCATTTCCCATTTCTCCATTCTCGATTTCTTCAATCCAAAAATAGGGGAGGTAGGAAGAAATTTCACTTTGCTCAATTCACCACCACAAGATAATTCCTCTTGCAAGCACCTTCAAGGCATCAAGTAGAGTTCATCCAAAGCTTTTTTTCAATCTTCTAAGGCACAGGAAGGAGGAGCTAGACCAAAGCCAAAAGCCTAGGAGGAGGAGTTTAGCCAATTAGAAGATCTACTCAACCTCAAACCTTCAGACCTTCAACAGGGCTTCATCTCCACTAGACGAAGCTACCTCGATGGTCAGGAGCGCCGGTGATAGCCTCCGGCGAGGTATGCCTCAAAACTGAGCTTAGGTGTAGGATTCCTTGATCCTTTGTGAAAGAAAGTATCATCCCATTGTAATTCAACTGTTAGATGTCTTTATTCTTGCTCTTAGATGGTGTGTGATCAATCCCCACTCAATCCGAGCTCAAGTGAGCTCGGATCAAGCTCTAAGGGACGGACGGTTGCCATCTTCCATAGGTGAGGGTGGGGATGAATCATGGAACGTCCATCCCTCATGTTTTGGATGCACGATCCTGATTAAAACACGTGAGATCCACTGATACCATGGGCTTGATCTTGGCCGTCCGATCTTTGATTGGGGCCGCCGCGTATAGCGAAACTCATGCGACATAAGATGTGACAACTTAAGTGATGAATCCCATCGCTCCACGTGAAAAGTGCGCGTCGCGTCAGCGATCCACGTGGTGCCAACTAGATTAGTTAATTAATTAGGCCTCCTAATTAAGTTTTAATCACTCAAACTTCAAAATTACATAATTAATTATAAAAAAATTGCAAAAATACAAACTTAACTTCATTTTAAAGATAATTCAAAGGGTAATAATATAAAATTAATTTTAATTTATTTTGAATAGTAATAATTACTTTATTTGAGTTTTTTGGGGATCTAATTATGTTAATTACTCCTTAATTACTCCAATAATTAATTCCAAATTCCCTAAGGTTAATTGATGGGATGACCTCTGCCTCTCATGATTTTCTTGGATTTATTATTAGATTAGTTTAGGTAATTGCTTATTTCATCTCTAATCATTCTCTTAATCAATTAAATGATTAATTAACCAATTAAATGATGAAAAATCCATTTAGTAAATTTGTTAACCACCTTGGAATAGTGAATAGACTTAGGAAATGAGTTTAGGAGGCCTTCTCCAAATCTTTTCCCCTAAGTCTATTTCATTTGAATGAGAACTTAATTAGTTTATAAATTGATTAATGATTTAATTATTTCATTAAATAGCTTAATTAACCAAACTCAAAATCAAAAAATTAATCCAAAAACTTAATCACTTAATCAATCTTTTCTTGTGTAGATACTTAGGTGTTCAATAACATAAGTTAGCTTATGGAAATTATTTCGAACCTACATGTGTGGGAAGGGTTATGAAAGTACTTAATTAAACCCCTTAGCTTAATTAATCAATAATTTTGAGCCAATTGCAATAGGCCCTTTCTTTCTTAGGGTGCATTACTGATTTAAATTCAATGTGGTAGCATATCATATGTTGGCTCATAATTGTTAGGTTAATTATGTTAAGGAGGTGCAGGTGTGGGATAATTAATAAACTTAATTCACACCTTAACCTAAACAAAACATAAAATCAATCTAATCACTTAAAAATTAAACTAAATTGATTCACACATGTGGGAGATGGGTTAGGACCAGCAAACATTTTCACATTCCCTAAAATCAAAACAAACTAAAAATTAAAATAAAAATCCATTTAAATAATTTTAATTCTCTTTAAATAATCTTACTTTATAGGATTGTCTTTAGGAATTAATTAAGATGAATGAAACTACATGCTTACATTACCTTATTTCATTTCCTAGAATGCTAAATGTATATGTCATATGAAAACCATGCATTCATGTCTTTTGAAAAATCAAATTGAATTGAAATATTCTCTTTATATCAAATTGCATGTTTTTGGATAAAGTAAGAATATGAGTGGCTATTATTACTATTAAATCCAAAACTATTTTTTAAAAAGCTATAAATCAAAGATTGGAAATGAAAGGTATGCTACTTATAATTACTTATAAGCTTGCATGTGAGTATACGATAAGATGTGCATTATGTGACTTTTCCTTCCCATCTCTTTAACATAGTTTTGAATATAATTTGCAAAGTGTATAGTTCATTTGAAAAGAAGACAGCACTTGCTTAAATCCATTACTATTCATTCTTATGTTAATCTTTAAGAAGTATCTTCTCATTTACACATGTAAATTAAACAACCAACAAATCAAACAAATAAACATAAACCTTTTGCATGATTCTTTTTCATAATTTCTTTTTACATTTGTATATATTAGTGGGACATCCAGGGTTGAGGCTTTAGTTAGCCCTAAGAAGTTCTTGTACCTTATACCCTTGGTGTAGAACAATGGCATCGTACTCACTTATGTCTTTTATACATGTAAGTGTGCATTTGATTAATGAATAAAATAATCCCTCTCTTTTCTACTTAACAAAATCATGCATCATAAAACATTCCAAATTTTTTCTAAACAACTTCTCTTAGCATTTCATCATCAAGGTGTGCTAACACTTTGCATATATATATATATTCATTAGATCATGTTACACATGTTAGAAAGAAATAAAGTGTTGTGTGTTTTGTGATAGAAATTCACTTTAATTAATCTTAAAATGCCTTTCTTGTTGAATAGGTTTGTTTTGAGTCCATCTAAACTTATGATTAATTAAAACACATAACAAAACATTCACTAAATAAAAAATTACTAATGAATCTACTTTAGAAATTACTTAAGGTAGGGAGGAAAGAGAAGTTCTCTTCTCTTTTCCTCTCTTTACAACACTTAGTAATTAATTGTAGGTTCATTCAAACCAAATCAAATCATAAAATAAAATCAATCAAATCAATTAAATCACTTAAATGAAACCACCCTCTAAGTTGAATGCTTCATACTTAGAAAATATAATCTTAAAGCCTAGCTAAGACATGCCACACAAGCCTTAAATGGCACACACATTAGGCTACATCACCATTTCTAGTCCTATGTTAGGGCGATGCATGGTTTGATGCTTGCTTTTATTTTATGATGTGATATTTTAGTCTGGATGTTAGGGTGTATGTACGTAGACTGAATGGTAGGACGATCTTAGTCTAATCATTATCTTTAATAAGTGATTGTGCTTAAGGGGCGCTGTAATAAAAATATAAATGCTTTTGCTGTGCAGGTTGCTTATACCCTTAAGAATAATCCAAAATAGACTAGGTGGACTTGGTTACCTATGTGCGGGATGCTAAGTCCAATTTTATTCATATACATGCTTGGGATTGTGTGGATCGTTTAGCTAATCTCTGTTTTATAGATTTTAGTTAGATTTTCTTTCCCTTTTCATGTAATTTTGCAATTAAGATTTGGAATGAATGTTATGGGGGATTAAGATGAACATTGGTCATAATATCATGTCTTATGTATCATGTGAAGCCTTGGAGTAAGCCACATTCCAACCAATTCAAAAGAAAGAAAGAACTAAAAGAAGAAAGGAGATTGAAATGTACCCCCAATAACATGAATTCATTTTGATTGTAATTAATTCATTTGTAATCTGGGTTGTATAAGGGTAGAGCTCAGCTACCCACATTCTTCTTTTTGGGTTTGTGCGGTGGAGCCTAACTACAAATGCCTTTTATTCTTTTGCGCTAGCTTTATAAATTGTTTGAGGTTTGTTTACCATGTGCATTAAGATGGTATGTTCTTCTAGCTTCTTCCTTGCTTTGATGAATGGCCTGGATACGATTAGGCTCTTAGGAAAAAATAAATTTTTTATCCAATTAATTAACTCATAACCTCACTTAAAGCCTAGGAAATAAAATCAAGATAAAATATTTAGCAACCCCTTAGCTGGATGTTGTATGTTTTCACATCATTCATAAAAAGTATCTTGCTTCACACTTGTTATGGAGGGATTCCACCTATGCTAGAGAACTTGGCTTGACCTTTGAGAGCCATGGTGAAAATACACCTCCTTTCTTGTTGATTTTGGCCCACAATCAAATTTCTCATGTATTAGGCATATGAATCCTATAAGCCTATGTCAAATGAATTTCCCAAAAATGAAAATAAAATATAACAAAAGTTTGTATTAGATTTAAGTCATTAAATCATGCCTTATCTGATCTAGTCTCTTAAGGTGTGTGTTTAAGGACTTAATATCTTTCTAAATAAATAACAGCTTAGCTATCTTGCAAAAGCATATGACTTGCCTACATGTATTTAAAACCATAGAAGGAGTTAGTTGGTGGCCACCCCCAGGCGATTGTAAGTCCAAACAGTCAGGTGGTTTATCCTTTCTTGTGGAGGTAAACCATATGCCCATTTTTTTCTTAGATTTAGGTCGTGTTATGGCCCTCACCAAAGCTCCCTAGATTTAGGTTCAGAGGTTGCTACTTCTCTTTACCGGCTACAAGCATAAATTCTCACCTCTTAGGCATTTCTATGATCTTGTATCATGGAATTTTAAGCCCTAGATTTCTAACAAAAATCTAACTCAAACAAATAAATCACTTCAATTTCACAAATATAAAGCCCAACCATATGATAGTTTGGGATGTTCGCTAGGTTTTTTAGCATTATGAGCATCCCCTACTTATCTTCCTTTGGTTTCAATAATAACTTCTTCCTCTTGATCAATCCCACTTGATCTTCGAAAAATAAACTAATTGATTGATAGTCCAATCTTTAAAATCTTTGGAGACAATGATCATTTATCTTAATTGAGAGTATTCCTAAGGAATCATGTTCTTAAGGGTGTAATTAACTATGGGGGCTTGCCTCCATAGGGAACTTAATGAACTCGGTTTAAAATAAACCCTACTTTACTTTTTCCATGTAAAGTAGGGGAAGAATACCTAGTACATATGAAGACCCATAGTCTTTAGAAGTCCTTATTTAGGTGATTAGGTCTATTGCAGTGTGGTGACTTCTATCTTGCGAGATAGTACATCTTTCCTCAATATCATACTCGATCACCCTAATAAGAATATTTGTGGATCTATGTGGTGTCCCAACTAAGGCATATTTTTGTTTTCATCTATCTTTCAAAAAGGATAGATGAAGATGAAAATTTTCACCATAAATTTTTCTAGCGACTCCGCTGGGGAAGGTTCCTCTCTCCATCTTTGGTAAATGATCATTGTCTCCAAGTATCGATAGTGGATTTATATTTTATATGAATCCAAGACTATCTTTCTTTTCCGTTGGCACTTAGTTTATTTCATCCTTAAGCTAAGCTAGCCAACATCCTTTAAGTTTTATGACCTCACCCCGTGGAGGTCTTAAAACCCTTGTTGGGTTCCCTAATGGTGAAAATAAAAATTTAATAAAAAGAAATAACTAAAGTCCTCCTTTCCATTTCTATGGTAAGGTAAGGTTCATTCAAAAATAAAGAAAAATAAATCCTTTAAGAAAACATCAATTTCCAAATAGCACTTCTTCAAAATGCACATAATAAAATATTTACACAAAAATTTTTTATAAACCAACCTCATCTAACAATCTTCATGACTGTTATATGTAGGATCTTTTCAAAAATAATAATCAACAATCATATTTTTCAAAAGCACAAATGAACGTCTTCACTCAATTCATCTTGATTAAGATTTCATTTTCAAAAAAAAAAAAAAAAATAATAATAATAATAATAATAATAATAATAATGAACAATCATATTTTCCAAAATCACAAATGAACATCTTCACTCAATTCATCTTGATGAAGATTTCATTTTCAAAAAAACAAATCAACAATCATATTTTCTAAAAGCACAAATAAACATCTTCACTCAATTCATCTTGATGAAGATTTCATTTTCAAAAAAATAAAAAAATAAAAAATAATAATAATAATAATAATAATGATAATAATAATAATAAACAATCATATTTTCCAAAAGCACAAATGAACATCTTCACTCAATTCATTTTGATGAAGATTTCATTTTCAAAAATAAAATTCAAAACCATATTTTCAAAAAAGCACAAATGAATATCCTCATTTGAATGAAGATTTCATTTTCATAATAAAATCAATAAACATCTTATCAAAATTAACAATCTTCTTTTCAAAATTTAAAAATATTTGGATTCTTCATTCAGCATACCCAAATTTGCTAAATGAAGATCCTGTTTTCAAAGATCAAAAACATCAAAATATGAAAAATGCTTGGATCCCTCATTTACCATACCTAAATTTGCTAAATGAAGATCCTCTTTTCAAAATCAAAAAAATCACAACAACATTTGGGATCTCTCATTTAGCATACCTAAATTTGTAGTGAAGAACCTCTTTTCAAAAATCAAAATCATAAAATCAAAACACACATTTGGATTTCTCTAGCATACTTAAATTTTCTAAGAATCCTCTTTTCAAAATCAAAATCATAAAATCAAAACACACATGGACCCATTATTTAGCATACCTAAATTTGCTAATTAAAGAATCCTCCTTTTCAAAAATCATCAAAATAAAACACATTTGGATTTCCTTAGCATACATAAATTTGCTAAGAATCCTCTTTTCAAAATCATCAAAATAAAACACATTTGGATTTCCTTAGCATACTTAAATTTGCTAAGAATCCTCTTTTTAAAATCATCAAAACAAAACACATTTGGATTTCCTTAGCATACCTAAACTTACTAAGAATCCACTTTTCAAAATCATCAAAAATAAAACACATGGATCCTTTGTTTAGTATACCTAAATTTGCTAAGTAAAGATCCTCTTTTCAAAAATAACAAAATATTTGGATTCTTCATTTAGCATACTCAAATTTTTCTAAGTGAAGATTCTATTCTCAAAATTTACACATGATTAACAAGCAAGCAAAAGAAGAAGAAAATCATTTTCAAACACCTCACCTAGCATACCCAAATTTTTTAAGTGAGTAAATTTCAAAATCCAAATCAAAACAAAATCAATTGACCCTTTACTTTAACATACTCAAATTTGTTAAATGAAGGGTCAACAAACTCAAAAATAAAATTTAAATATGAACCTATGGAAGCATCAATCTCTTCAAAAATATTTGAACCCAATTTCAACATGCACAAATTTGTTGAAAATGGATTCTACATTCAAAAATCTCCTTTCCAATCAATTCAAAAATCTCTCCTCTAAATTCATTTGAGCCTAACACTTTCAAGTTTTTGAGTGTGGGTTCAAATTCTAAATCAAAATTCAAAAAGCAAACAAAGTAAAAATATGATTCAAACTTGTTTTTCAACATTGCAAACTTTCAATCAATTTTCAGTCAGTTTCAGTTCAGTTAGATCAGTTTCAAATGGCAGCATAGAAATATGTCTTTACATTTTCTTTGGAGATGGACTTGGCCTTGGATCGGGGCAGTCTCCATCAGTCTAACTTCGCCCACCTCATCCTCTTTGTCTGAGGCTTTGAGGGGGCTAGGATCACATGTGAGGGGACCACCCTCACAATAGTCAGTAGGAGCATGGTGGCCAGGCAAAAGTCGGTCATCCAGATTGAGTTACCATCTAATTTAGAGATTCTCTCGCTAAAGAGGAAGGTTGGGGTTCAGTAGTAGTAGGTGCGGTGCACCTGGTTGTTCCCTTTGCCCCGGTGGGACATTCATTGGAACCTTCCAAGGGGAAGGCTCCCTGATTCTAGGGTTAGTCTCCTCTGCCTTCGAGGTTGGTTCTAGTTTTCATACTGCTCGACCTACCAAGACTCAGCACCAAAGCAAGAACCGCATGATCAAGCCATATCACACCCACATAGTCAGGGAGTTGGAGGCAGTTTCTGAGGCTGCCATGGAGGAGTCACCTAGGGTAATGTCTCCTCTTATTATAGAGAATAAGTTTCACCCTCTCTCTGGAACTGATAGAGAGGATATTAAGAGAATTTTAGTTTCACCTCCACCAGCAGTTCATTTTGAGGCTCCTATCAGTGAGAGGAGAAGGTCATATGCTGGCCTTAGGTCAATTCTTCGCCAAGTTGGTGCAGCCTACGGACGATCAGAGTCTGGGGCTCAATTTGATTTTAGATCAACTATCCCCCATAGTGTGGGCAGATAGATCCGGTAGGAGAGAGCTAGGGGAGGCCTGCATACATGCCAGGAGGCGTGCTGTAGGCAATCGGTTGCTTACCCTCATGACTTTCCGTCGGTTGCACCACATCATCATACTAACATCATCTTACTGATAGGTACTACCCATCATAAGAGAGGAGCTCCTACTCAGAGAGAGTCGGTGGTGCCTCCACCACACCGCTCTACCCCACATCCACCATCTCCAGTCCAAGTCCCATCATCCACCATTCCAATAAAGGCCATGAAGATCGCATCCGGGGAGAAGAGAACTCTAGTAGTGATTCAACAACGGTTAGGAGATCCCATTCCATCTACACTACCTACGATGGCAAGGACAAGCTCTCTCGTGTGACCGTATGCCTTAGTTGTAGTGAGGAGGGAATGGCAACCTCAGAGTATCGTATTCATCCCATCGCCACCACCTTCACAGCAGGCTATGGAGATTACAACAGTAGAGGGAAGAGGAGACAGTTCAATCGTCCCCATGACCATAGATCCTCCTAGGAGTACTACTCCATCCAGATCCAGTGACAGCCAGGAGCATCTTTCTTCTAGCGAGCGTAGCCCTCATAGGGTTAGCTCTCCAATAGCGAGGTTAGATGTCTATTTGTTCATGATAGTGATCCTACTACCGGCTAGCCTCGATCTTTTGTACCTGTTTAGTTAGACTGATCCCTAGATGACATTATGGTATAATATCTAGTGGAGAAGGAGGAGATCTTAGGATATACCTGGTTTGATTTAGAGGATGAAAAGGTCCATTTTGATCCTAATGAAGATGATCTGTTAGAAGATTCAGTGGGGGTACACATGGTAGACACCAAGGGTTCCCTCCTTCATGATCAATAGACCTTGGAAGGTATTATAGCCGAGTACAAAGATACAACTCATTCGACCCAACACCTCCTACAAAAAAATAAAAAAATAATAAAAGGATGAACAAATAGAAAGGATGGGGAAGAGGCTTGAAGACTTTCTAGCAGTAGTTTTAGCACTTCACTACCAAGCCCCGATAGTGCATCCTACTATAATAGAGACTGGTCAGCCAAAGTTGTTGCATGTTTTGGATCCAGTCAAGACTTTACTCCAGTAGAGCAGGGTAACACCAATTTGTATAGGAAGGTAGTGGGTAGTACCTCCATATGAAAAAGGTCATCAAAACCATGGTTGAGCAGCATGTGAGAGAAGCGTTGGCTCAAGTTCAAAGAGTATTATTGGTTCCAAAGGGTAGACCCTACCTAAAGGAATTCAATGACATCCAGTATCCTAAGGGTTTAGTGTCACCTTCTTTCAAGAGCTTTGATGGCAGTCGGAACCCAAGGTAGTACATAGCACACTTTAGAGCCAGTTATTGCAACGCTAGTGGCAGTGACACTCTTTTGTTCTATCTCTTCGTCAGTAGCTTAGCAGGCATAGCCTTCGATTAGTACGCTGAACTTCCAACAATTCAGTGAAGACTTTTGCTAAGTTGGAATAAGTCTTCACTAAGAGATTTGTTGGAGCTCAGCAAAGGGTGACTGTGAGCGATCTTGTTGTGGCTCAATAACACCCTGGTGAGTCCCTCATTGATTATATTCTCAGATGACATAATTTGAGTATGAAATGCAAACTGTAGCTGTCTGAACAGCATGCCATTGAAATTCTACTTAAGAATATTTATGGCTCAGTCGCCTTCATGCTTAAAGGTTTCACCATTAAAATATTTGAGAAACTAATCAAAAAGGCGGCTAGCTTACAAGGAGAAGCCAATCAGTTGCCTTTCTTGGATCAATCAACAAAGCCAAAGTAGCATAAAGCTTATGAGAAGAAACTAGGGGCAGTGACAACAGTAGACAAGGGGAAGCAGCCGACCAGAGAGAAGTATGAGAGACCTCATGCTCCACAGCCATTACTTCCACCTCCTCTACCACCACCGAGGCCATCCTATTGGCCACCACAGCAGCCTCTACGGCCTTCACTTCCTCTTCCTCAGTCATATCCATAACAGCAGCGGTACACATATCGGTCGCCAGGTAGCTATGGTCCACCTTCTCTTTCAGATAAACTAAACAAACCATATTCATTTAAGAGAGAGATAATCAGGAAAATCTTTAAGAATCTCTTAAAGAAACTTAATTTTTAGCTACTCAAACCTAGAAGGCTGGAGGAAGTGGGCAAGAGCAATGATCCTAACTTTTGCCCCTACCACCACATGCTAGATCATGTTTTGGAGGATTGCTTTACATTCAAGGATTGGCTTGAGCATAGCCACAAGACAGGCACCATAGTTATCCCAAAGGAATACCTTATGGAAAACCATCCAGTTCCATTAGGGTAATCCTTAGAGATATCTGTGATCCTCTCAAAACTAAAGAAGGTTGGGATATCTCCTTATCCTGAACCTCTAAGAAAATTATTTCCAAAATTAAAAAATTTTCCTTGCAGGTGCCTGAGGCAGCTCGAACCTCCAACATCAAGGAAGGTTAGCAAGTTGCCAAAGATAACTTGGGAAAAGGGAGAGTCTATGCCACCGGATAGCCATGTAAGCAACCATACCAAGCTCCTCCAATCCACAATTATAGCTACTACTTAAGCGAGCACTTCTACTTTAGCTTGCTCATCCTCTAGTAGACAACTTGTATTGGATGATGAGGGCATCAAAGCCCTCACCCCATTTACTTTACTAGATTTCTACTATGTACCTCCTTTAAAATCCAAAAACTCAAGGAATAAAGCTAGTTTGAATTATATTTGTGTCACTTCTGATGGGTTGTCTAACTCTACTCTTTTAGAAAGCTCTCCAAGTCTAAACAACAATTATAACAACTTTGATATTCCTCAAAATACCTTTCCTCAAGAACTTGATTAAAATTAAAATGCAAAAGAAAAAGTAAAAGAGGCAGAAGAAAAAGAAAAGAAAAATGAAAGTTCAAGTGAACGAGAAAAGGACATCAAGGAAGAACTAGAGCCGCATATCACATTCCACCCACAGTTCATTCCATCATATGGACATGTGGGTAGGATGACTCAACCTCCACCAAGCATAGTCAAAGGCAGAAATAGAGGCAGTTCTAGAGGTGGAAGACCTCCTAGTTGGCAGCCAACCAATGGGAGTTATGTTCCAATTCACAGGAGTATCCCTACTATTCACATAGACTTGGAATCTAGCTCAAAAGATGAGTGTCATAAGATTAGTATACCAACCAACCCCTCTTAGGAGGTTTCATTGGAGGTGACACTCGAGTCAGACAATGAAGAAGGCCAGGCCTCCAAGAAAAGCACAAATGTATTTGAATCAAATTTATGTGATACTATCAGACAATAATTGGGAACCTTAGCTCTAACCTCACTTTCATCTTAAAAAGCTGAAGGTTTAGTAGCTAAGGAAGCCCCTAAGTCTTCCATTGATGTGAAGCAAAAGAGATTCCTATTGGGATCATCATCCTCAAGTCTCGAAGCTGATGTAGAACTTAAGGATGATTCATATAAAGAATTAATGGAATTGCCTTTTGATTGGTACTCGCCTTGTGTTCTTAATCTTGCAAATGAAGGTTTGATTTCTTATACATGGTCTAAGCATAGGTCAGAGTACTTTGAGAAGCTGTGGAATAATAGAGGCAGGGATGCATAATCAAGATCAAGATTAGGATTCGATGTAGTGGGTGGGTGATGGCGATTACTTGCTTACCAATCAATCATCAGATAGATTCTTCTCAAACCACACTAGCTCTTATGAGGATGTGTATTTAAAAACTTAGATAATCTAGATGATCTCCAAATTAAAGATGCACCGCCAGAATTTGAAGAGGAGATCCATTCAACAATCGACAAGCTTAAAAAAATCAACCTCGAAATAGAAGAAAATCCATGCCCTACATACATCTGTTAGTTGTTGAGTGAAGAAGAAACTAATGACTTAGTTAGGCTATTGATTGAGTTTAAAGACTGATTTGCATGAAGTTATGAAGAGATGTTCAGATTATCTCCTGACGTAGCAGTCCACAAACTAGCAATAGATCCTAATGACAACCCTATCAAGCAAGCTACTAGATGCATTTGATTAGAAATCAAATAATAGGTCATTTCTAAAGTCAAGAAAGTGATCGATGCTAGTTTCATCAGGGAAGAAAAATACCCTACTTGGTTAGCCAGTGTCGTACCAGTTAAAAAAGGAATGGCCAAATTCACATATGTGTCAATTTCAGGGACTTAAATAAGGCATACTCTAAGGATGAATTTTCTCTTCCTATACCAGAATTAATGGTGGACATTGTCTAATCTCATGTAGTATTCTTCTTTATGGATGGGTCATCTAGCTAAATCAAAGATGGCCCAGGATGAAAACTACTTTTGAACCCTCAAATCAAAATTATTATAAGGTCAAGTCTTTAGGTAAAATCTGCCATACCAATGGGCCATGACTCAGATTTTCAATGAACTCATCCATCATCAGGTTGAGTGCTATGTTGATGATCTAGTAGTTAAAAGCAAAGGAAAAGAAGACCATCTCTTTGAATTAAGAGTAGTTTTCGAACGGTTAAGATGATATAACTTTAGGGAAGTTCTTTGGGTTTGTTGTCCGACACCAAGGAATAGAGATAGATCCAGAAAAGATCAAAGATATCTTAGAAATGACCCCCCCCCCAAAGTTTAACTCAACTGGTCTTTTCAAGGTTGGCATATCCAAGATATTTCCAACCTATGGAAAATCTCATTTTCAGCACTTGTCAAAAAGGATGCCAAGTTTAAGTATGATGACAAGTGTCAACATTCCTTCAAAGATATCAAGCAATACTTGGTGAAACTACCCGTTCTAACATCCTCTATCTTGTGTAGGTCATTAATCCTCTCAAAGCTGCATTGGATGACTCCCTCGGTGCTTTTTTGGCCCAAGCCAACAACAAAGGAAAGCATAATGCTCTCTTGCCTCGGTATCTTTGATCCATGTTAAAGCGAAACCCCACTAGCTTTAATCTTTTGCATCCCAAAAGCTATGACACTATATGATTTGCAAGGTGAACTTGATTTCAAAATCAATCCACTATAGTATCTCATCATGTCGGCGTTATCAGGAATTCGGTGCTCTACGTTGGTTTGATATTCTCATAGTTGACCCCTGCGAGTTAAGGACAAGTAAGCGATTTCTTAGCAACACACCCACTTCCTGTTGATTCTCCACTTAGTGATGATCTCCTTGAAGAACAAATCATGAAATAAGGGGAGGTGGACAACCTCCATTGGGAGATGTATTTCGATAGTGCAGCTTCCTTTCATAAAGGAGAAGAATCATGATCTACTCTTCCAGGAAAGGCAGGGGTAGGAATAGTTCTTATAACTCCAGACCGTGATGTGATAAGATTCTCATACTAAATCTCCAATCCCTGCACCAACAACTGTTGACCTCAATTTTGGAAGAGGTCATTTTAGCAATGAGATGATCTCATGCTCAAATAGCAATTTCCTAATTCAACATCCAAGCCACTATGCTTAGTAACTTACGAAATGCATTTTGAGTTAAATCCAATCTACTTGGTTCGATGCAAAATCAAGTCAAATATCCAACATAAATTAAATCAAGCCCACTTGGTCAAAAATCCACCTACTAAAATTTGATGAAATTAAATCACTAAAAATATTTCAAATGATCAAATAAACATGTTTGATCACAATGAAAAATAAATTTTAGTCCATTAAGGCCTAGATTAGGTAAGTTAAATTCCTTAAATCAAAATGACCTAAATAGGCTACATTGAACTCAAACCCAAGAAAAATAAAAAAAATTCCAAATTGATTATCCTAAATCATATGGGGATGATGATGGGACCATAACCCAATTCCCTATTGGGTGTAATTGGATCAAATGGGTTATTTGACCCATAAAAAATTAGGTTTAATTCATTTAACCCAATTTGGGTTATGTGTGTTAAACAAGGCAAAATGAATAGGAAAATTTAAATCACTTTCAACTAATGCATTCAGATGGAGACTAATCCTCTTAAGCCTTACTAATGAGGGAATTAAGTAGTAATTAACCTCCTTACATAAGGAACTAAATGACAAAACCCAAAATGAACTAAAAAAATTCACCAAGGGAAGGTAAAATCCATTTTTCCTTCCCTATCTCCCCACCTCTTCAGCCTAAACACTTGTAAGGCAGAGAGGGGGATCCTAGGAAGCTCTTAAGCTATGTACATACCCCTAGCCAACCAAGAAATAAAAAAAAAATCTTTAAAGATCTTGGCTAAATAGCAAAACAAACACACACTCTTCCCCAAGGAGAATGAAAGCTCCCTTCACCTTCATACATCCAAACTGAAGCCAAAATGAAAGCCCTTCCCCTCCCAAGTGTCCTTAACCATTGCAAACCACCAAAGCTAAAATTTTTGATCCAAGGGTTGGTCTAGGGATCAAACTACAAAGAATTGGCTCAATTCCTCTGGTATAAAGCTTTCTCTCGAAGGGACAAAGCTATTGGATTTGATTTCAACCATTGAAACTCCCAGAATTGAGGTATGCCATTAACGACCCCCCTTTTCTTCTTCAAGCTTTTGGTTGTGGTCTTTTTCAAAGAAAATGTGATCTACAGCGAGATCAAACATTATAGGATCATAGGATCTCCTTAAACGATCATGTAGCAATTGAATCACTTGATTTCATGCTCTAGATCATCCACAATTGACAAAATATAATGAACTATTCTTGGCTCCTGCAGAGGTTGGGGGAGATGAAATCAAGACCATCCGTTTCATTTAAAAGAAATGGACAGTCCAGATCTAAGCGCACTACTGATTAAAGTATGTTAAGGAACCGTGGGAGTAACCGAGACCGTCCGATCTTTGATCGAACGGCCCACAAGAAATCCAACATTTTAGCTCTGGCTGACGTGGACACCATGTGCCTCCGTGTCGACCAACCTGCGCACACCACGCCGCGGAACATGCCATGTGGCATGCGGATCCCGCACGGGCCCCTTTACTTAAAAATGTTAAAAACTGTTAAATAACAAATTAAAATATAAAAAAATTAGAGAAAACTATTAAAATTTATATAAAATTAAATAAAAATTATAAAAATTCAAATAAGGGCTTTATGGATTTATCTTGATGAGAGGACTCAATAAAAATTAAAATCCCTAATTTTTATTGGATATTTTTTCCTTAATTTAGGTTTAATTAAAAAATATTAAACCTAAATTACTTCAAATTAATAATTCAAATAATTTAAAACTTTAGGGAAATGAAATTAAGTATAAAACACACCCTAGATGAATTATTGGGGATTTAATTCTCTGAATTCTAAGGAAATTGAAATTTCACATGCTTAAGCCATAAATTAATTACATTAATTAATCCATAATGAAATAATTAGGAAATTTTAATCTAACAACCTTAAATCACCATAATGAACTTCAGTGAACATTAAAACATCACTTAAACTCAATTAAACCTAATAATCCATAAATTAACCTAATTAGGCAATTAAATGAATTAAATAATTCAATTAAATAACCTGAAATTAATAAAATCATAGTAAATCAACCAATTAGCCAAAAATTATGAATAAACCCTCATTGGAAAGGTATTTTAGTGAAAAAAATTAGAAAAATAAAAACCCTTAATGAATCTTAATAAATTAGGCTTAATTAAGGTTTTAATAAAATAATTAAAATCTTAATTACCCACTAATTACAAATCTAATCAAGATGAAACTTTGAAAATCTAAAATTGGAATGTAACCCCACTTGCCAAAAAATTTTTAATTCCAATTGATCTTTGGATTAGGAGTTATTAAAATTTTAAATTCTTAGGTTAATGTTCATCAATTATTGGGTTAAGGAAATTAATTACTCCATTAAATTAAATGGTAATTCAAATCAATTTCAATCAAACAACAAAAAAATATCAAGGAACTTCTCTAAATAACTTAAGTCAATTGAAGTGATAAAATTCAATCTTTGGTTGATGAAATAAAACCTTAGGTTAATAAGATTATTAATTAACTTAAACATTAAACTTTAAATCAATAAAATTTAATAAAACCACTCATCTCTAATGAATTTAAGAATGAATCTAAAACATAGGTCAATTAAATTAGATTAAATAATTAACCTAAAGTACTTTAGGTTAAGCCTAATCCATGAACAAACCTAAGGTACTAATTCATATTAATTATGGGCTCTGAAAATTCGCCACCGACCTCTCGACAATATTGAATTAAAGAAAGTGTATTAAATGTGTCAGTGTAATTTTCAAAAGGTAGATGAGATAGTAAAAAAGACACTACCCAAAGATTTCATCCTAATTTGGTGAGGACTTTAGAACTAGTTCTAGGTTTCCTACAGGCGTAAGCCCTTATAGTTAATTACCCCTCTCAATAAGTGAGAGAGAACTTTTGATTAAGGCTAGTCATTAGATCACTTAATTTGTAGGTATAGTAGCAGCATATGGAGTTTCAAAATTTAGATTATGAAATTCATCGTTTCAGCTTAAACCGGATGGTTGGAGGAATGATGACATACCCGATCTAGATCTCATGGTTCCGTCATCTCGGACAATCGCAGTCCCTAGTCTACTAAGTCAGAGAAGGTAGTTGACCCAACCTGATCGAAGGATCCTTATCAATAACACATGGATTATGTCATCCAAGAAATTCTTATAGACCTGGGGTGGTGTTTGTCTAAGGAGATAATCTTAAGTCTACCTTAGCTGATAAAGGGTTATTTACCTATCAAGTATACCTTATGATTCACAACTCAGAGGGTAGAGCCATTGGAGAGCATAAATCTGATCATTGTAATATATTAGGGACTAGCCAAACCACTCGAGAGGACTCACGGTCGTAGCACTTCATCTATGGAGCCCATTGGCCCCACCTTGATGGACATGGGCCACATCCTTATTGGCAAGAGATTGATTGAGAGTGAACATAGTAGAGCACTAGATTTAACATTGACTCCTTTGTGAGCTAGAGTCTTCTTAGTTTATCACCCCTGATAAATAATTATGGAAGGTGGATAGATTGAGTTTTGCTTTAAGCATTTAATGATATAATTTCATTTAAGCATTTTTTGATTGATATTTAACTTGAGTTAATTTGATTTAAAATTAGAATCATATTTTGATGAAAGTATCCTTATACTTGAGAACTTTAGATCCTATCGACTCTGTTTAGATCTTAATAAAGGATCAGATCTATCGTCACATGACAAAATTAGCTTCTCAGAGATTTTACTAAGTTGAGATTCATATAATAGATTTTTAAGTTTTGTTAACCCAGACCCAGTCCTTAGACTAAATCGAGAAGCAACCCACGCAGCATCCTCAAACATTTGAATTTAAGCACTCAGCATAGTGTCGGGGCCCATGTGGGTGTTTATAGCCTAGCTAATTTTACCTAATTAGTTTTATTGATTTTGAAAATCATAATTTATAAATGAAATTCTTTAATTTTTTGTGTTGAAGGAAAGCTCCTTCATTCATGCAGCATTTAGTTTAATGTTGCCTTCTGTCTACTTGTACAAAGAATTATAAATCCAGTGGCATTTGAATTGAATATAAAGACATCTTGCAAGTATCCAATTCATTCATTGAAAGTTTTAACAAGCTTTGAAGCACTTGGACAAGGCATATAGTTACTTCAAAACATATGTAAGCACTCATTCTCTTGTTCAAGCTCTTACATGTATCTCAAGATATCTAGATCAAGAAAGTGATTGTCATAGCATATGCATGAATATTTGTTTCTTTTAAAATGCTATGTGAATTTTAAAATATTTAGTTTGAAGCAAGAATATTTGCCTTGAAATATACGTCACATCATATATTTAAGCTTTTCACATATATTTTGATACAACTAGTCTAATGTGAACATATCTCATAATGTATGAAAATGTCACATTATTATATTTAAAAGCTTGCACAAGTTTGACACGAGTGAATGAAGCTACAAATTGCTTTGAAACATGTGCAATCATGTTTCTTTGAAGTTCATTGCATGCTCGTTGTTGAGCTTTCAACTTCATTATCAGATTTCTTTAAACTTCTCTTTTTTTTTATTTGCTTTCAATTCATGCACCGTAATGATGAACTCTATTTAAGTTATCTTTAAAGAGCTATGTTAATACATATCTGTGATTCTTGTTCTTAATGAGCTATTAAATTGAACATAATCTCATTTGAAATCATATATGGATTCCATCATCATTTGAAACCTAACACTTTATGAGTCAATGTATTTTACTTAACTACTTCTATTGCTCAAACACATGTTATAACACTGTTTAAATATTCATTAAAAAGGTTATGAAACATGCTCATTGATAAGTTGTATGATTGTGTATTTAAGCAAACTATTAGACTCTCTATAAGCCTTTATATTTCTTTTATGCATTTGTAACTTCACATTTGTTAGGCTCAAAATTTTGATTTAAGTCTTTTATTAAATTCCATTTAGACTCTTTGATTGTCTCTTTTTTCATTTTTATTTTCTAAGTCTAGAAATTTGATGAAACTTCAACGGCCTCTCGACGTCATTCCCGCGTAGGGGGGCTGCATTAGGAGTGTTTCGGCTTTCTCGGTACGCCCTCATGAGCATAGCAAGTGGTGTCTTATGACACCACAGCTGTTTTCACACCCACTATGCCCTAATGGGTATTAACAGGGTCTTGAAACCTGCAAAAAGAAATACAATGCATGTATATTCATTTCATTTTTTTCTAAGTCTAGAATTTATTTAAAATTTTGATAGCATTTTGGCTAGGGGGAGCGATATCTAACGGATGATGAATTACTCGGTACGCCCTCATGAGCATGGCAAACAGTGTCTTGCAATACTACAACTAATTTTTTATCTCGTCGCGCCCTCATGAACACGACGAGGCCTTCAAACCTATAAAGAAACACAAGCATGTATATATTCACATTCACACATTGATCCCACATGTTCTAACTCAATTTTTCTATGCGTTACAATGATTGGCAAGGAAACAGTGTTGTGTATGCTGAAAACTAAGAGAAGAACCCATCTCATGATGGTGTTCTTCTCCAGTAGCGGTGAAGCAAAAATTGGAAGTGTAATGCAAGGAGGGCGACACCGGAAACTGAAAGAAGAACCTGCCTCATGACGGTGTTCTTCTCCGGTTACGATGAAGAAAAAATGGAAGTGTAATGCAAGGAGGGCGATGCCAGAAATTGAAACAAGAACCCACCTCATGATGGTGTTCCTCCCCAGTTACGGCAAAGGGAAAGGTCAGAAAGGGAGGTAGAAATGGGAGATGCCAAAAATCGGGAGAAGAACCCGCCTAATGACGGTGTTGCTTCTCAGTTTCCATCATTTGCAAGGGAAGAAATAGGGGTTATTTGGCTATAGGGGTAGTGGAACATACTAAAGTGCTTATCATACCAAATTTGATTATAAACATCACGTACGCACATACGCAATCTGCGAAGGGCATGTTGCTCAGCTTCTACCTTGGCCCTTAATTCTGATGTTTTTGGACCACTTAATTCCTTTGGTGCCTTTCAAAGCTCAAGACAACCATTTTGGTATCGTTGAACTACTGCCCCTCTAACAAATTTTCTTGGTCCCAGGCCTGCACGTCGTGGAAGACTCTTAGAATTCAGTGTAGTCTGATTTCTAGGGTAGGTGGAGAGTTTGTTATGACTGGGATTCTCACGTTGTGTATGACCTTTATAATTCAGTATCATCCCCTCCCTGGAGGAGATGGACAATTCATCATGGCTAGCCTTGTTCTCTACCTTGGTTCAAGAGGAGCGATACTTGGGTGCCTGTTGGAGAAGTGGCGAAGGGATGGTGACTTTCGGCTGTGGGCTGGAGAGGGGCAATCGGTCTTGAGGGAAAAAGGAAAAAAACCTATTATCTTGCGATTTTCTTGGAGGGAATGGTTGTGCATGTGAGACAGTTTCCATGCGTGAAGAGGAGACTGAACGAAGGAGGTCATGCATGAGGGAGGAAAGCTCATTCAGTTCTGTATGTGAAGATAAATAGGTCAGCTCAGGTTAGGGCAGGGATCGATTTATTAGAGTGGAATTAGGGCATTAAGATTATATTAGGGATTTTAAACTAATTTTTTCAATTGATTAAATGACTTTAATGTGAATTTTATGCCAATAAATCACATGGTCAATATATAACAATTTTAGCTTTTTTTTCAAAGTTTTGAATGTAACGGTGAAGTCCATTTCATAATCGGAGCCCATTTGGTTCAAGACGGTGTCAAATTGGGTCCATTTTAGCTCAAAATGCACGTCAGTGCTTTCAAACCTTGATTTTCATACAAACTTGTCCAAATTAAGTGTGAATAGACTTATTTTGATAGATTTTAATTTTTTAAGCTAACGGTGCAATCAATTTCATGAATGGAGGTTATTTGATTCGCGTCGGTGCTTCTCGACCTCTATATACATGCAAACGCATTGATGAATCAAGCGCTTGATCAATTGATCATCAGGTCATACAATAGTTATATTTTGACCCATTTTGATGTTCTAAACATGATGGCAAAGTTCGTTCATCGATCGGAGGTCATTTGAGTTAATTTTGAGGATGTCCTGTGTATTTTAGCCTCGATTTGCATGCTGCCACTTCTGATTATTCGACCTTTGCAAAGACTCATCTGAATTAAGCATAGACAATCTCAATTGATAGTTTTCACTATTTTGAATCTAACAGTATAATCTATTTCATGAACAGAGATTGTTTGGACATCATCATAGCTTTTTGACTTCGATATGCACATTGACACATTAATAGCTTGATCGTTTGAGCGGTTTATCTTTAGAATATGCAATATTTATATTCTGATCAATTTTGACATTTTGAACATGATGTCAAAGTCTGTTCATCAATTGGAGGTCATTTTGACCATTTTGGTGACATCTAGTATATTTTGAGCTCCAATTTATGCACTGTCACTTCCCAAGTTCGTCGAATTCAACTTGTGGGATTGACTCAACTTATGACATATTTGGAGGTCAACATTAATGAACTTAAACCTTAAGCTTACAAATCTATGATTTAATGACTTAAGTGAAATTGAATGAAATCAAACTTTAATCCAAACTCTTTAAATTAACATGAAAAAAAATCAAATAAATTAAATCAAACAAAGCAAGTCAAACAAATGAAACAATTCAAACCAAATCTAAAATTTAAAAGGAAAAGAATAAACATAAATCAAATCCAAACATAAACAACATCCAAAAGATTAATTAAATACTTAAAGATCTTAGTTAGACTTTTTGGAAACTTCATTATGAATTAGGATGTTGAATGGAAAGAGCTCCATCCAAAAATGGAATCATTCCATTCTTCATTCTTGAAAACCTATACAACTTTAACCAAATAAAATGAATATAAAATGAGAATTAAATCACTAAACCATTTGAACTGAAACCACCTGAAGGTAAAAATTAAATAAAATTCAAACTTCAAATTAAAACTTGAACTTAAAGGAGCTTAGTAAAGCCTTGCCACACAAACCCCTCTTTTGCACACACTAGATCAATTAGGTCACAGACTCTAGATCTAGGTTAGATCATTCTATGATTTTCTTTAATCTTTGTGTTGTGCTTCACTTGTCTGTGTGGTGTATTACTTTAGACTGAATGCCTAGGCTTGTTTGTTCGTTAGACTAGATGGTAGGGTGTTCTATTTAGATTTAACATTATTTTTTGCAGGGGACTATATTAAAGGGATCACTGTAATAAATAAATCATAAAACTATTGTTTGCTAGCAAGTGCTAAAAATCCCTTAACATATAGGTCAGGTGGGCTTGGCAAGCAACTAATGCTAAGCCCATATATTTGTGAAATATAACTGCTTTGTGTGTTGTGTGTATTTCCTAATGTATATTTTGTAGGGCTTATGATTTCTTTTTAATTTTAAATGTAAGTTTAAGCTTAGAATTAGGTTAGGATCTATGGGTCTAGGATTAGCAGGAGCTGACCCAACCAGGAGATGGTGCAATGGTCCCCTATGGAGCCCAATGGATGTCCCTAAAGAAGGAGACTTTTTTGGAAAGAAGACCCATAGATCTAAACTTATAGTTATAGGTTGGGTTGTATAAGGGTAGAACTCGGCTCCCCATTTTCTTTCTTCTGGGGTGTATAGCAGTACCCAATCACATTGGCCTATTTTTCTTAATTTAATTTGGCTTGATTTATTTTGGGTGTGCATAGAAACATCATGCTTTTTCTAAGTTTCTTTCTGTGTTATGTTTATGCTGTGATAAATTCCTAGACGTAGGCTCATAAGATAAACTAAATTTTCTACCCAACTAAATCAATCAAAACATAAAAAATAAATACAACTCATAATCTCATATATTAGCCTAGGCATTAAATCAAGATAATAAAATATTTAGCAACCCCTTAGCTGGATGCTTTAAAATCATGCACAAATTATCTTGTTTCACTCTTGATAATAGAGGACTTACATCCTTGCCAGAGAAATTGGGCTTAACCTTTGAGAGCCTATGATGGAAGAACACCTCTTTCTCTTCTAATTTGGCCCATAACCATTTCTAATTGCATGTCATTAGTCATAAAATGCATACCTATGGCCTAAAATGAATCTTGAGTCAAAGTTTATTAAAATCTAAAAAATGTGCATTAATTAGATGCATCTTCATACCCTACATGATCTTAGGGATTAGGGAGTGAGTTTTCCTAAAAATGCAATAGCACAGCCATCTTGCATTCATGTGACTTGACTTCATGAATTTAAAATATGCTTAGGTGGTGTTAGCTGATAGCCTTCTCAAAGCAAGTTGTAAGTCTAGAAAAGTCAGGGATAAGCTAGTTCCCTCAAGTGAGGAGAATGGCCAATGATTCCCAAGGATATAACTAGGTTGAGCCTCTGACATGTGTTAAAAGCACCGATAAATTAGGTTATGAAGCATCTTTTTTAGAAATAAGTCTTCAACCTTAAGCATTTATGCAGTCTTGTGTTACTAGAATCTAAGCCCTAGATTTCTAAAAAAATGAAAACTCAAAGTCTAAAATTAAATCTCAAATTTGAAGCCCAATCATAGGATAGTTGAAATGTATACTAGGTATCCCAGTATCAATAGATATTTCCTACTTTTTCCCCTTTTGACTCTTGAAAATAACTCTCTCCAATTAGGACCTCTCCCAATTGAATTTACAAAAAAAAAAAATTAATCCTTTGAAAGCAACCTTAGTAGTCTTTAAGAATAACCACTTATTTCTTTAATCGGGAGTATTCTTAGGAAGAGACCCTTCTTAAGATGTAATTAACTATAGAGGCTTGCCTTTATAGGGAACCATGATCCCAGAATATAATAAACTCATTTCTACTTTTTCATGTAGTTCAGGGGAAATTACTCTCGTACATGAAAGACATATTAGTGTTAAGAGTCTTTTATTGAAATGATCAAATCTATTACAAGAGAGCATGTTTATCTTTCGAGATAATATGTTTATTCCTTAATGTTGTATTTGGTTATCTAAATATAATATTCCTAAACTCTATGTGGTGTCATTTTTTTCTCTATTCTAGAGAAAACACCAACATATTTTCTAGCGACTCCACTCGGGAAATGGTTCCTCTCTCCATCTTTAAAAATAAAGGGTTACTTCTATATATGGCCAGTGTATTAGTGCCACTCATCGGTCAGGACTGCCCTTTTTTTGTTGGATATCTCTCCATTTCATTCTTGGTTGAGTCTATCCAACATCTTGAATAGAGGTTCTAGAACTCTTTGTTTGTCATAGTTAAATGATTGGGTCCTAGAACCAAATCCTGAAATAAAATGAGAGCTGAGAGAAATAAATGAAAAATAAATCATTTTTGTTAAGACCTAAATATGGTCAAGACGGATTTGAAACCATTCTAATATGGAAAAGAAATGTCAAATTTAAAGAAGTAAGAAAAGTACTTCAAAATTTTAAAAGCATATCTCCAAAAATAATGTCTCAAAGTTAAACTTATCCTTGATCTTACTTTGGCTTTATACTAAAGCTAAAGAGAATGAGGATAGGGTCCTTGAATGGATACCCTTTGTTTTACTACATTCAAAGGTGGAAAATACCTAAGGATGTAGATTGAAATAAAGGAGTTACTTCAAATTCTGAGAAAATCTAATTCAAAAGGAGGCATAGTTGTGCCTATTTCCCCTTTACCACCATGATTGAAGTTAGAATTGCATTTAAAAAAGAGTGATAAAAATAAAAATTACCCCAAAAGAATGCCATATTGACCTTAGGCAGAGATTGATTAAGGAACTAAATTTAAATCTTCTATTCTTATTGAAGAAAAGTTTACATAAATGCAAATCAACTTTAACCTTAATTTATTTCCACAAGTCCACTAAAATATTGGAAAATTAGTTGTTCAAGCTAATTGGCCAAATCTAAGAAGTGACTTGGAGGTAACCCTCTTTTAGACCTTTTCAAAACCTTAAATTCTTAAGAGTTTAGGAGAGAGTCAAAAGAGGAAGATGACATGACATAAACAAAAAAAAAAGGTGACAGGATTTACTTTTGCTCCTAATCAATAGAAGAAAAGAGAGAGTAGCGAAAGAGAATCCTAATTCTCCTGATAAAGTTGAAATGAATAAAATCTAAACTAGTAAATTTAAATCAACTTTCTTAATGAGAGTTTTCTCTCATTAAACAAAATTATATTTCATGAATAACTTTAATTAATTTTAAGGCCAAATCAAGAAAAGAAAATAAATGAAGAGTTTAATCCTTCTAAAGAAATCATGACCTTAAGATTGGATTCTAAGGGTGATATTTCTATCTCTTGGAGTAAAAATATGAAACTTTTACCTTTGGTTAGTTGATAGATAAATCACTTAGGACTTTGTTAGTCCAAATGAATGAAAAATGCCTTAATTTTTAATACTAAGGCATTATATGCTTTCAATACAAAGTGAATCTAAGGAGAATCCTTTGCAATGTCTTATGACCTATTTGACATTGTCTTAATGTCAAGTACGGTGGTCAAAGATTCCATTGTAAGCTGAGATTACCTTTAATCTTATATGTGCTATAAAAGAATGCAAGTCAAACTTGACTTTCTAATAGCACATCATCTACCCTAGAGGGTCTTCTTTTAAATGATGGTCTTCTAAATGAATAGATCATGAGGTATATTGATCTATTGAGGATAGAGTTAGACCTATCTTCCCTCCATATCAAAAGGAAAATTTTGAACTCAAATTCAAAATGGTAGAGTCATACCACCTCAAATGGCATTAAAAAGAAATGGCAAATAAGTCATCTTCAAAATGTGATGTTTTGCCCATCTTAGAGAAGTTGTTTGCAAAATCAAGCATTATAATTCTTTGTTAAAAATAAAATGAAATATGAAATAAAATAAAATGAAATATGAAATAAAATAAAATAAAAAATGAAAAGGAAATGAAAGTAAAGCAAAGCATTACATAATCATGTAATTTGCCTTACTTAAATATAAGCAACTTCCTAAAGTGGCATTCCACTATAACGAAGTTCTAGGGCTATCTTCTATGATAAAGATAGACTATTAAAAACTTATTAACATCTTAGTCAATGTAGAAAATTTAAAAGAAGAAAATCTCCAAAATATATGTTGATCCAGGTGTCGATCAACATTAATTATAAACACAAAAGTGAATTTATATAGACCCAATTCTAATCAAGCTTTAATAAGATGGTGCCATATAAATTCAATCAAATAAGGAAAGTAGTTTTCAGTTTCATGAAAATTTAATCTTGAAAACTCAACCAAAAAAATAACTTAATTTCAATCACATTGTTGATTAAAGATAAAAAATTCAAACATAAAAAGAGCAACTTAGGAATTCATGAAACATCTTTAAATGCTCTTGGATGAACCTATCCAGCCTGAAAAAAATAATAATAAAAAAAGGAATCAAATGAAAATAAAAAGAAGAAACATATTGATTATTGAAGTATGTTCATATTCATCCTAAAGTGTTGAGTCTTTAGGATATCATTCAGCTACTCCTAAATGACCTCACTAAATATTTGATTCCAATAGAAAATATTGATTTCAGAAGTGTAAACTTTTCAAGGAAGTCATTGTGCCAATCTTAAATGACTCACTCCACTAAATAATTTTGAATTGAGAAGTGTAACATCTTTGGAAAGTCATTATGCCAATCTTAAATGACTTCACTAGATTTGTTGTTCCATGAAAAGATGAAAAGGAAATTGAAATATTGGATCATATTTTATGATCAACCAAGCAAAGACTTGAATCATATTAAAAAGCCAATCAATCAAATGTTGTATTTAGACAAAAGTCAAATACATCAAATTTACTAGCAAATCACTTAGTGGAGTCATTTCATAAAGAGTGAAATGTTATGAAAATGAGTCAAATACATCTATCTTCTTAGTGACTCTTGTAACTCAGAAAATTACCATATGTATCCTTTCATAAAGAAATGAAATTAGAATATTACCAAAAGAAAGAAATAATGAAAAGTAAAGAGATGGAAGGATTATATCTAAGAGCAAAAGGATGAAGTCTAAAATTTCTAAGCATGTAGACATTTTTAACTTTAAACTTCTCCACGTCAAAATAAAGTGGTAGAGTTAGAAGTTAGAAATTGTCCCTAGCTAAACAAAAATAATCAAATATCTCATGCTTTGTCATCTTAGCCTTTGCCATGATTGGGTGAGCTTGCTTGGCAGGTTAAATAAAAAATAACAGATCTTCTTTTGCAGGAGTCTATATCTTTTGAATGGCAGAGATTCTATTAAGTATACTTTGATTCCATTTCTAATGAAACAAAAATACCCAATGTAAATGGACATTTTAACTTTAAATTTCTCCGCAACAAAATAAAGTGGTAGGGTTAGAAGTCAAAAATTATTCTTAGCTGAACAAAAATAAGCAGATATCTCATACTTTGTCATTTTTTCCTTTGCCATGATTTGATGAGCTCGCTTGGTAGGTTAAAAGAAAAGATAGTGGATCCTCTTCTCCAGGGGTCCATACCCTTTGTATAGCAACGGTCTCATTGAGTATACTCTTATTCATTGCAAGTGGCCTATAACCATAAACGAAAAAAGTTATGGAGTCGTAGAGCCATTACAAGTTAAAAAGCTTAAGTAGTTTGGGTCCTAACTTACTTTTCAAAAGGCACTCTATCACATTGCATGAATGTTGTTTAGATGTGTTTGGAGATTTATATAGTCTTCAAGTTTGGGATGCACTCTTAGAATTTGAAGAAAAATCCAACTCCACAATTGACAAGTTGATATCAATGATCTAACTCTTTAAGGAGTTAGCTATCGATGATTTGATCAGGCTATCTTTTGGGTTTAAAGACTACTTTATCTGGAAATAAATTGAAATGATCTCTAGATGTAGAGGTTTATAAACTTAAGCTTGATGCCATTTAAATAAACTAAGTCTCTTGATGATTGTGGTCAAATTCCAAAAGAAAAGCAAATATTGCAAAATTAAAAGCTAGAAAATTAGGGTTGTACATGAGAAGGAAACATTCTTCATGGTTAGCTAACATCATTAACAAAAAAAATGATAAAAAGAAAAGAAAAAGATCAAATCCATGTGACCCATATCTTGGGGATAAGGTAGAATCTTTACCTTAAAAATGGGTTCATATTACCCACACTTCATTTAAAAAGACTTTCATGCATAAGATTATCCTTCTTTTGGATAACTTATCTAAAAATTATCAAATTAAAATAATTCTAGAAAAGAGGAATTGAAAGCATATGATATATGACATTCAGAATCCTTATAAGAATGTTTTATTATAAAGTCATATCATTCAATCTCAAAATATTGGGACAATTTTGCAAAAAGGGTCATGATCAAGATTTCTTATAATCCCACTTTCAATTAGGTAGAGGGTTATATTTAAAATCTTGCCAAAAAAATAATAAAAAAAGAAAATAAAATAAACTTCAATATGATTTGAAGAACAATCCTATTACTACATATAGAGTCTTAAAATTTACTTTTGAAGTAATTTCAAAGACCTTGTAGTAAAATATAGAAGGATCAAAGATGCAAAATAAGAACTTAATCAAAGACAATTATGAAATTTTATTTCATAAATCCTTTAAAAGAATAATAAATTAACTGGAGAAATTCAATTTCAAACTTATTAGGAGAATCTAATTTCTCTAATAAGTTAATCCTTTCAATTCCCTTATTGATTAGGGATAAAAAATATTCTCTCCATGAGAATCCAAGAGATTATCTTGATTCTCATTCACTTTAGAAAGCTTTAAAGGAATCTCTTGATCTTTATTAAATCCAAGAGAAGGCCTTATAAGCTATTGATTCATGTCAACAAAGCAAAAATGACATACTTGTCCAAACAAAAAAAAAGAAGTTCGATTTGAGAAGCACCGGTTGACTTTGGTTCTTACTGCCTAAAGAACTACACAGTCACATGCAAGCGCAAAGAGGTAGAATTCTCAGGTTAGTACCCTATGATGTCTTGCCTTCAATGAATTAGACATCTAGCATGGTTCATTGTAACTTTGAGATATAAAAAGAAAATTGATGAACTTCTATGCTCATGGCATAGTAAAGCATTGGGTACAAAATATACCCAAGTCTTCCTTCAAAAATAAATTTCAACTCTTTGAAACATTCTTCACTAAACTTCTTCATGTGTAAGGAGTATTAGTGAAATCAAGAAATGGAAGCAAACCTTCCATCACCCTTTCATCAAATTAGAGTAATCAAGTAAGGTAAGTCTATGAGACTCTTGCTTCTTACTCAAAACTTTTGAGGATTAAGATTAAGTGACTTTCACCCTTTTTTTCCTCATCCATATCACCTATAGGTTGGGAGCAAGCCCTTTGTGGCACCTTTCCTATACATGGCTTTAGTTAGAAGCAAGCCCTTATGGCATCTTTCTCAGGTCCTTCTGGGTTTGGAGTAAGCTTTCGTGCACCATTCCCATGAAAAACTATCTTTGTAGGTTTGGAGCAAGCCCTTCGTGGCACCATTCCTACTTTCCATAGGTTGGGAGCAAGCCCTTTGTGGCACCTTTCCTATACATGACTTGAGATGGGAGCATGCCCTCTGTGGTACCTTTCTCATGTCCTTCTGGGTTTAGAGCAAGCCCTTCATGGCACCATTCCTATTGTGTACATGATTGGATCATGTCATTATGACCCCTTTCATGTTACACAAGCAATTTAGATTGGACCAAGTCTTTATGACCCCTTTCTAATTATGAGAAAGATGTAAGTCCCTCAGTCAGCATTCTTTCTAAACATCCAGAAGTAAGTCCTCAGTCGGCATCCTACTTTTGTGTACATGATTGGATCAAGTCATTGTGACCCCTTTCATGTTACACAAGCAATTTAGATTGGATCAAGTTTTTATGACCCCTTTCTAATAGCCAAAAAGTTATAAGTCCCTTAGTCAGCATTTTTTTTAAATATCTAAGAGTAAGTCCCCATTCGGCATCCTACTTTTGTGTACATTATTGGATCAAGTCATTGTGAACCCTTTCATGTTACACAGGCGATTTAGATTAGATCAAGTCTTTATGACCCCTTTATAATAGCCAGAAAGATGTAAGTCCCTTAGTCAGCATTCTTTCTAAACATCTAGGAGTAAGTCCCTAGTCGGCATCCTACTTTTATGTACATGATTAGATCAAGTCATTGTGACCCCTTTCATGTTACACAGACGATTTAGATTGGATCAAGTCTTTATGACCCCTTTCTAATTGCCAGAAAGATGTAAGTCCCTTAGTCGGCATCCTTTCTAAACATCTAGGAGTAAGTCCCCAGTCGACATCCTACTTTTGTGTACATAATTAGATCAAGTCATTGTGAACCCTTTCATGTTACACAGGCGATTTAGATTGGATCAAGTCTTTATGATCCCTTTCTAATAGCCAGAAAGATGTAAGTCCCTTAGTCATCATTCTTTATAAACATCTAGGAGTAAGTCCCTAGTCGACATCCTACTTTTGTGTACATTATTGGATCAAGACATTGTGTCCCCTTACATGTTACATAGGCAATTTAGCTTGGATCAAGTCTTTATGACCCCTTGCTAATAGCCAAAAAGATGTAAGTTCCCTAGTCAGCATTCTTTCTAAACATCTATAAGTAAATCCCCAGTCGGCATCCTACTTTTGTGTACATGATTGGATCAAGTTATTATGCCCCCTTTCATGTTACACAAGCGATTTATATTGGATCAAATCTTTATGACCCCTTTCTAATAGCCAGAAAGATCTAAGTCCCTTAGTCAGCATTCTTTCTAAACATCTAGGAGTAAGTACCTAATTGGCATCCTACTTTTGCGTACATGATTGATTCAAGTCATTGTGACCCCTTTCATGTTACACAGGCGATTTAAATTGGATCAAGTATTTATGAACCCATTCTAATAGACAGAAAGATGTAAGTCCCTTAGTCGTCATTCTTTCTAAACATTTAGGAGTAAGTCCCCAGTCGGCATCCTACTTTTGTGTACATGATTGGGTCAAGTCATTGTGACCCCTTTCATGTTACACTGGATATTCATGTTGGATTAAGTCTTTACAACCCCTTCCTAATAGCCAGAAAGATGTAAGTCCCTTAGGCGGCATTCTTTCTAAACATCTAGGAGTAAGTTCCCCAATAGACATCCTACATAGGTGTAAGCCCCCAGTTGGCATTCTATTTTGAGGATTGGATCATATCTTTAAAGACTCATTTCCTCTTTTTAGCTAATTAGGATGGATTATGCCCATAACGGCCTCATCTCATTAGTTAATCAGAAAGAAGTAAGTCCCTTAGTCAGCATTCTTTCTAATCAAATAAGAATAAGTCTCCTAGTTTGCTTCCTATTCAAATTTCTAAGGAATGGAATCAAGCCATTGAAGGCCCTATTTCTTTGGACTACTCAAATAGGATTAAGTCCAAGTGACTCATGTTTTGTAGTTGAAGTGCTGCGGATTAGGATCAAGCATTTCAAGCCTCTTCTCCCTAGCATAACTTTTGAGGATTGAATCATGCCTTTAAAAACCCCTCTCCTCTTCTTAGCTAACTAGGATGGATCATGCCCTTAACGACCCCATCTTATTAGCTAATCACATGAATCACCATTATTCTTAATTAAGAGTAAGTCCCTTGAAGGCATATTCTTTGAGCATAATGATTATATTAGGATTAGACCATTCTCTCGGTCCACCCCTAATGGCATTCATACTCATCTTAGAACTTAGTGAGTTTAAGTTCCTAAGAATGAGTCAAATCAAGATAAGTATAGGCATGCACATGCCTATCTTTCACAATCAAAATCAAATTTTAAACTAAAACTAAAATCAAAATCAAAATTTTGAATTTGTGCCCTAAGTTTATGCTTATATGTTCAATCTAGTCAACACCAATATGTGCAATGTATTCTAACTAATCCACTACACATATTGGCAGTCCATTTGTTGACCTCATTTTTGGAAGAGGTCAATTTAGCAATGAGATGATCTCATGCTTAAATAGCAATTTTCTAATTCAATATCCAAGCCACTATGCTTAGTAACTTACGAAATGCATTTTGAGTTAAATCCAATCTACTTGGTTCGATGCAAAATCAAGTCAAATATCCAACATAAATTAAATCAAGTAAATCAATGAAAATAAAATGGAAGTTGAAAGTCAAACCTAAAGTTAATTCTAGTCAACCTAGAATTGACTTAAGTGGGCCCACTTGGTTAAAAGTCAACCTACTAAAATTTGATGAAATTAAATCATCAAAAATATTTTAAATGATCAAATAAACATGTTTGATCACAATGAAAAAGAAATTTAAGTCCATTAAGGCCTAGATTAGATAAGTTAAATTCCTTAAATCAAAATGACCTAAATAGGCTACATTGAAATCAAACCCAAGAAAAATCAAAATAAATCCAAATTGATTATCCTAAACCATATGGGGATGATGATGGGATATAACCCAATTACCTATTAGTAGTAATTGGTTCAAATGGGTCATTTGACCCATAAGATATTAGGTTTAATTCACTTAACCCAAATTGGGTTAAGTGTTAAACAAGATAAAATGAGTAAGAAAATTCAAATCACTTTCAATCAATGCATATGGGATGGAGACTAATCCTCTTAAGCCTTACTAATGATAAAATTAAGTGCTAATTAACCTCCCTAATTAAGGAACTAAATGACATAACCCAAAATGAACTAAAAAAATTTACCAAGGGAAGGTAAAATCCATTTTCCCTTCCCTATCTCTCCACCTCTTCAGCCTAGACACTTGTAAGACAGAGAAGGGGATCCTAGCAAGCTTCTAAGCTATCTACATTCGCCTAGCCAACCAAGGAATTAAAAAATAAGCTTTAAAGCTCTCGAGCAAATAGCAAAACAAACACACACTCTTCCCCAAGGAGAATTGAAGCTCCCTTCACCTTCATACATCCAAACCGAAGCCAAACGAAAGCCCTTCCCCCTCCCAAGTGTCTTTAACCATTGCAAACCATCAAAGCCAAATTTTTTTATCCAAGGGTTGGTCTAGGGATCAAATTACAAAGAATTGGTTCAATTCCTCTAGCACAAAGCTTGCCCCTGAAGAAACAAAGCTATTGGAATTGATTTCAACCTTTGAAACTTCCTGAATCGAGGTATGCCATTGATGACACCCCCCCTTTTCTTCTTCAAGCTTTTGGTTATGGTCATTTTCAAAGAAAATGTGATCTCCAATGAGATCAAATCATATAGAATCATAGGATTTCCTTCAGCGATTGTATAGCAATTAAAATCACTTGATTTCATGCTCTAGTTCATCCATAATTGACAAAAATATAATGAACGATTCTCGACTCCCGCAGAAGTTGGGGGAGACAAAATCAGGACCATCTATTTCTTTTAAAAGAAATGGACAGTCCAGATCTAGGCATACCACTGATTAAAGTCCCCTAAGAAATCGCAGGAGTAACCTAGACCGTCGGATCTTTGATCGGACGTCCCACAAGAAATCTTGCATTTTCCCCTTAATTTAGGTTTAATTAAAAAATATTAAACCATAATTGCTCTCAAATTAATAATCTAATAAATTTAAAACTTTGGGGAAATGAAATTAAGCATAAAACACACCTTAAATGAATTTTTGGGGATTTAATTCTCTGAATTCAAAGGAAATTGATCAATCTGGTTCGAAGATGAAAGTAAAGATCAAGAGACTAGGATACTACTGGCCTTTGATGATTATAGACTGCATGAATGTAGCTAGGAGTTGAAATTAGTGTTAGGTACATGGTGTGGTCTTACATCAACCACCCAACATTCTACACCCTACTTTGGCTTCATGGCCATTTGAGTGTTGGGGTATCGACATTATGGTTCCAATCAATCCTCCTTCTTCTAAAGGTCATGGGTTCATCATAGCTACCACCAACTACTTTTTCAAGTGAGCGCAGGGAATTCCACTAAGAGAGGTTACAACTCAGCATGTGTTTTCATTTTTCAGGAACCATATTATATATAGGTTTGGGGTGCCTCGATGAATTATATCCAATAATAGTACTGCATTCAAAAGCACCAAGATCAACAGCTTTTCCAGAAGACACAGTATAGATTGGAGATACTCTACTATTTACTACCCCAGGGAAAATGGCCTAGTAGAAGCATTCAACAAAACTCTCATCCAGATACTAAAGAAGATGCTCGATGACAACAAGCGACAGTAGCATGAGCAGTTAGTTGAAGCATTGTAGGCATACTGCACCACGTATAGAACTCCAACTCAATCTACCTTGTTCTCCTTAGTGTATGGGTCTAAAGCCATTCTATTCTTAGAAGTTCAACTCCCATCACTAAGGATAGCATTGGGTAGCAAAATCATTACATAGCAGAATGCCAAGTTGCGGTTAGAAGAGCTCTATGGTTTGGAGGAGAGACGCCTACGGGCAAGCCAGAACCTTAAGTTATACAAAGTCAAAATAATTCAAGCTCACAACAAGCTGGTCTTCCTTAAGACTTTCCAAGTATGAGAACTCATCTTAGTTCTAAGGAGACCAATTATTACCCATCTAAAGATGGGAGGCAAGTTTGAACCCACTTGGGAAGGCTCTTTTATCATAGAGAAAGCCTACCAAGGAGGAGCTTATTAGCTTATTGATTGTAAAGGGGAACACTCGATGCTTCTAATTAATGGGCTCTATTTGAAGAAATATTACCCATAAAAATATGTTTGAAAATAATTACCATCAAAAGAATAAAATTTTATTCCAATTCATCAAAATCTTCTCTTCATACGAAGTGTTGTTTGCTTGTCTTGCGAATCTACCATGACATGTTTAGGATTGGTGTGAGAGAACCCAAGAGGCATCCTATCCTTCTTTCATAACACAAACACAAATTAAAAATAATTCCCTGGTGTTACTAGAATAGGTGTAAGAGAACCCCAAGAGGCATCCTATTTCGACTAGCACAACTAAGTTAGGTGTAAGAGAACCCAAGCGGCATCCTTTCTTGGTGGGAATCCCTGTTACCATCCGTGGCATCATTTAATCAAATTCTCTAAGCTTGTTTAGGGTATGTGTAAGAGAACTCAAGAGGCATCCTATTCCCTTTAACATAAGCACAAATAATAAACACATGTCTTTAGTCTCATGTTATTTTTATGTGGGAGCAAGCCCCTATGGCACTCACTCATTAGCTGCTCTAGGTCAGGTTGACATACTACCTTGCTAGTCTATCACCCCAGTGATCACTTGTTAGGTGGATGTGAATCCCCATAATTTCTTCCTAACTTGACCATTGCAAACCAACAAGCACATTATTAATTCAGTAGGCTTCACTCCATAGCCAGTAAGCTACCTCATGTTGACTCTATTTAAAAAGATGTGAGTCCCCGTGCTTTCTTCTTGAACTAACTATCACGTACTGATTAGGTTGAGTATACTTGAGGTTCAAGATAAGTCCTCCAGAGGCTCCTTTCCTCTTGACTACTTCTGAGCTGATATAAGTCCCCCAATGGAATTCACTCAATAGTCGCCCTAAGTCGGATGACACCTGTCAAGCCGAAGACAGACTATCCTGCCAATCAATTTTGTAATAGGAAGATGTGAGTCCTCGAGCTTTCTTCCTAGACTGATTATCGCAAATTGATGGGCACCTTAGGTTCGTTGATGTTCGCTATGCTGACAGCAACTCACCCGGTGGATACACCACTCTTGGCAGATGTGAGTCCTCATGTCTTCTCCCTGAGTTGGCCACCGAATACCTATGCAAATTATCTTGTCCAAGGTTTTGGATAAAGCCCTTAGTGACCCCTTCTTCTGCGAGCTTTCTATTTGGATCACGTCCTTTGAGACCTCATCTAGACACTACCTGGGTTACTCTTAGATTGGATAGTCCCCCTTTCCTAGTAGCTGCCCCTGTGGTTGGAGAATCTATTTAGCAGATGCATAGATTCTCCCTTGGTTTAGTGAAACTGAGATATGTCTAGGCTAACATGAGCTCCTTCTCAGTATGATCCCTCGCAAACCAGTAGGGTCCATGATAAATAGACAAAATAAATAAACAAATTAATTCACTTGTGGATTAGGAATTCAAGCCCCCAGTGGCTTCCTTTCCTAAGCAGGCATCCTATCTTTAGGGCAGTGTCACCAGAACTCCCTCTAGGAATTGCCTGACTACCTAAGTTGAGATAAGTCCCCGAGTTGGCACTCTCTCTATAGTCACCCTTAGGTCAGGTTCAATCTATTTACCATAAACAGGTTACCCTGGCAATCATTTTGCTTTGGAAGATGTAAGTCTACTACGCATTTTTTCTAGCAAGACTGTCAAAAAATGATGGACAACCCTAGGTCAAGTTGACATGTTACCTTGTTAATGTACCGCTCCAGTGGTCTTTTTGTAGTGAAAGATGTGAGTCCCTGAGCTTTCTTCCTGAATTAGCTACTGCAAACTGAAAGGCACCCCTTTGGTTGGATAGTTCTCCCCTTAGTCGGGAAGCTACCCCTTCAGATTGGTAAATCTGTGTTAGATCAAGGCCAACATAGCCCCTACTCAGTGCAGTCCATCGCAAACTGATGGGATCCATCAAAAATATAAGTAAAACTAAAATTAATCTTGACTATCTTTGAGCTGATTTAAGTCCCCCAGAAGCATTCACTCAGTAGTCAACCCTAGGTTAGGTTAAATTTGTTGCATAAGCAACCGATCACCCCAGTAGTTCCCTATTTTGGAAGATGTGTGTCCCTGCACTTTCTTCTTAAGCTTCACCATTGCAAACTGAAAGGAAATCCCTTTGGTTGGCTAGTCCTACTATGTGGTTGGTAGACTACCCCTTTGGATTGGTAAACCTGAGTTAGGTCAAGGCCGATAGGGCCCCTACTTAGTGCAGTCCATCGCAAACTAACAAGGTCTATCTCAAAATTCAAAATTTAAAAATCTGAAGAAAAATTCCTTCTAATCTCCCCAGTGGGGTTAAACCAAACAAACAACACAAATCAAATTCAACCTTCCTTCCTAATGGAGTTCAAACAATCAAAACAAATTAAATTAATCTAATTCTCCTCAGTGAAATGCAAGTCTTTCTGGTTCCCCAATAGATCCAGAATCCTAATCCCTCAGCGGATTTAACAACCTGTTTTCCTCAGTGGATGGCTTGAACTTTGCTCCCTCAATGGAGAGTTCACATTTTCATCCCCAGTGGAACACTACATCAACCAATCAAATCAAACTTCTCCTTAGTGATACTCAAATCAAATCAAACCTTTCATCCCTCAGTGGATGACTTGAACCTCTTTCCCTAGTGGAAGGTTCACACACTCTGTCCCTAGCGGATTCCTCCTTCGCTCTCTTATGTTGTTGACATGAGTATAGTCACATTACACTAAGCTCTTGATTCCTTCTACACCTCAGGTTGGGAGTAGATCATTTTTGTTAGTGCCTGTGATCATTCGGTGTAGTTAATCGCCTCGGTCAACACCAATACGTGCGGTGTATCTTGTCAGTCACACCACACCTATTGGGCACACTTTGTTGACCTCATTTTTAGAATGAGCTCTCAATCTCCCCAACTTAGACATAGGAATCCTCTTAGACACTAAGAGTTTCTTAGTCTTATGACATTTTTAGTGATTAGGTGAACACTTAACCTAATCCTAGAGACTTAGAAGAGTTAGTCATATGAATAGGTTATGCCTTAGGGGTGTTAGGAAAATTTGCCTACCCTATAGCTTAAACCAAATCCTCACTTCCTTCTTTGAAGTCAAACTCCAAATTCAAATAAACCTCAAACTTAAATCAACTTCAATTCCAAACCAAACCTTAAATCAATTCCAAATGATTAAAACCCATGATTGAACTCCAAATTCTAAAACCTTTCCTAAGCCCTTTGAATTCATCTTTTGGACTTAGCACAAATTCAAATCACTTCAAACTGAAGAAAATTCTCATAACCCATTTATATTTTCATTTATATTCACAACTATAAATGAAATATAAATTCAAATAACCAAAACCAAATCCAAAACTCAATTCCAAATCTAAAACCTTTCCTAAGTCACTTTGATTCTATCTTATGGACTTAGCTCAAATGAAATCCAAATCAATTCAAATTCAAGAAATTTTCTCATAACCCACTTATATTCTCAGTTATATTCACAAATATAAATGAAATATAAATTCAAATAACCAAAACCAATTCAAAAATCAAACCCAAATCTACCCCAATATCTAACCAATGCTTCTTCAAGTCAAATTCTTGAACTTAGCCAAATCAAATTCAAATCAATTCAAACCCTTGGATTTTTTTCATGATTCAATCAATCCTTCAATCATGAATTCAAATATAAACATAAACCTCAATCATCAAACTAAAACTAAATTCAAAACTCTAACCCAAATAAAACCCATATTCATCCTTTGAAACTTGAAATTGTCAAATTAATCAAAACCCATTTGACTCCAAATCACTAGCAAATGGATTTATATTATAATCAAAAGTCTATATGTGAGTTCAACCAAACTTGAATCAAGCCTTGATCAAGCCAATTGACCCACATAGGCTCACTTGACCCAAAGTGACCTAAAGTACCTTTTTGAGCCAAATTTTAATCCTTCCCAAATTGGATTGAACTAAGCCCACTTAAGCCTCACATTGTGAGCAATAATCATCATGAGATGATCAATCACTCAAATTAGGTCCAACCAAGTCAAACCTAAGGGTTGAACAAGTCAACACTTAGACAAAATAAAACCCAAACTAGCCAAAATCTACCATAGGTCAAAATAATTAAAACCATTGGTCAAAATCAATTCATGATCAATGTTTGAACTTGACCATATCACCAATTGAGCCAAACCTAGCCTAATTGGTCACTTGACCCAAGTTGACCTAAAAAGTCAAAATGTGTCAAATTTTGGTCTAAGCCAAATTGATTGCAACCAACAGGTCAAATTCATTCTAAACCACTTATTGAACTTGATTAAAGTCTTTACTAGACCCAACTTAGCCCAATTGACCATGAACCCAACTTGACCTAAAAGGTCAAATTGAGCCAAAATCAAATCAAACCAAAATTGATTGAAACCAAAGCTTGCAAAACATTTCAAATGACCAACCAAACCTAAACCAACCCATGACCTAGCCCAATTGGGTCAAATTGGTCAACTTGACCCATTTAACCTAAATGAAATCAAATGAACCAAAACCAAATATAAACCAAATTGAACCAAACTCATGATACCAAAATATTTCAAATGATCAAATGAACTTGACCCAACCCTTGGTTTCACCCAATTTGACCAATTGGTCAACTTGACCCAAGTTGACCCATTTTAACTTAAATGGGTCAACATGAGCCAAATGACATCAAATTAACTCCAAATTCTTTGAAATTTGGCCCAACCCAATTTCAAACAATTCTAAATCTGCCTAAATTAAAATAAAAGCTAAATGTCAATTTTACCCCTAGGTCAAGGGTAACCCATGGCCACTTGGCACCCTCTTAGTGGACCAAATGGACACTAATGGAGGTGGTGCATATGACCCAATGGGTTTGGGTCAGCAAAACCCAACCCAAGGCCAAAATTGACCACCCAATAGGAAATTATCCACATGGAATCACTCCTCCACTCAAATGAGCACATGGAAACTCCTCCACTCCCTTCTTCTACCAAAACTGAACTATGTGGAGCTTAAAATGGCCTAACCAACCCACGCATTATGATCAATTTGATCAAAATGGAAGAGACGAGCTCGACCGTCCGATCCTTCTAGGAGGAGATATACTCCCCCTAATTCGACTTCATTTCACATCTCTTTCATTCAATTGACTGATGGGAACCTAGAAGAAGCATTGCCAAGCTCTCCCAAGCTTCCTAAAGCTCTTTCCAATTCTCCATTTTTGGTTTAGCCTAAACCAAAAATAGGGGAGGTGAGGTGAAATCCAAACTCACTCAATTCAATTCCAAACTCCAATTCCTCTTGCGAGCACCTTCAAAGCACCAAGTTGAGTTCATCCAAAGCTTTTTCCAAGCTTCTAAGGCACGGGAAGGAGGGGTTCGACCAAAGCCGCAAGCACTTGAAGCTCATCTTGGCCAATAGGAGGATCCACTTAATCTCAAGCCTTCAAACCTTCAATAGGGCTTCATCTCCACTAGACGAAGCTATCTCGATGGTCGGGAGTGCTGATGATAGCCTCCGGTGAGGTATGAACAAAAACTGAGCTTAGGATAGATTTTCTTTGGTCCTTTATGAAGGAAAGTGTGATCTCAATTGAAATTGACCATTGGATGTCTTTCTTATTGCCTCTTGATGGTGTGTGTTCAATCCCCACTCAATTCGAGATCAAGTGAGCTCAGATCAAGCCTTAAGGGACGGATGGTCTCCATCTCCCACAAGCGAGGGCAGGGATGAATCATGGACTGTCCATCCCGTGTGTTTTAGGTAGACGGTCCTGATTAATCCACATTAGATCCGCTGATTAACCCTTTGGAAACCGTGGGTTTAATCCAGACCATCCGATCTTTGATCGGACGGTCAAAAGAGAAAATGCGTAGTGCTACCGGCTGACTGTGTAGTCGATGTGATAACTTAAATAATGAATCTCGTCATGCCACATGGAATGTGCACACCGCATCAGTGGTCCACATGGCGCCGATTGGATTAGTTATATAATTAGGCTATTTAATTATTCCCCAATCATAAAATCTTCAAAAGATACATAACTAAATGTAGAAAAATCTAAACAATGCAAACTCAACTTCATTTTAAAGATAGTTCAAAGGGGAATAATATAAAATTAATTATAATTGATTTTGAACACTGACATTTTCTTAATTAGAGTTTTATTAGGGATGTAATTATGTTAATTACTCCTTAATTATTCCAATGATTAATTCCAAATTCCCTAGGATTAATTAGTCAGATGACCTCTGCCTCCCATGCTTTTCTTAGAATTTATTATTGGAATAATTGAGGTAATTGCTTATTTCATCTCTAATTACTCCCTTAATCAATTAAATAATTAATTAACCTATTAAATTATGATAAATTCAATAATTAAAATTATTAACCACCTTAGAATAATGGATAGACTTAGGGAATGAGATTAGGATGCCTTTTCTAAATCTTTTCCCCTAAGTCTATTTCATTTGGATGAGAACTTAATTAATTTATAAATTCATTAATAATTTAATCATTTCATTAAATAGCTTAATTAACCAAACTCAAAAATTAAAAATTAATCCAGAAACCTAATCACTTAATCAATGCTTTCTTGGGTAGATACATAGGTGTTCAATAACCTAAGTAAGCTTAATGAAATCAAATCCAACCTACATGTGTGGGAAGGGTTATGAAAGTACTTAATTAAACCCCTTAGTTTAACTAATCAATAGTTGTGAGCCAATTGCATTAGGCTCTTTCCTTCTTAGGGTGCACTGCTAATTTAAATTCAATGTGGTTGCATATCATATGTTGGCTCATAATTGTTTGAATAATTGTTGGCTCATAATTGATTTAATTCACACCTTAACCTAAATAAAATATAAAATCAATCTAATGGCTCCAAAAATTAAACTAAAATAACACACACATGTGGGAGATGGGTTAGGACCAGCAAACCTTTCACATTTCCTAAATTCAAATCAAACTCAAAACCAAACTAAAAATTTCTTTAAAAAACTTTGATTCACTTTAAATGGTATTATTTCATAGGATTGTCTTTAGGAATTAATTAAGATGAATGAATTTACATGCTTACATCACTTTATTTCTTTCCTAGCATGCTAAATATTATTTGTCATATGAAATCATGCATTCATGTCTTTTGAAAAATCAATTTAAAATGAAATGTTTCCTTTATGTCAAATTACATGTTTTGGCTAAAGTAAGAATATGAATGGCTATTATCACTATTAAATCCAAAATTATTTTCAAAACATATAAATCAAACACTACAAATGAAGGATATGCTACTTATTATTACTTATAAGCTTGCATGTGAGTATAATATAAGATGTGCATTATGTGGCTTCTCCTTCTCTTCTCTTTTAACATAGTTTTGAATAGGATTTGCAAAGTGTATAGTTCATTTGAAAAGAACACAACACTTGCTTAAATCCACTCCTATTCATTCTTATGTTAACTTTGAAGGATCTTCACATTACACATATAAATTAAACAACCAAATCAAACAAATAAATACAAACTTTGCATGATTCTTTTCCATTCATTTCTTTTTTCATGCACATGTATTTAAGAAAAGTGGCATATTAGTCTGCGGGCATCCAGGGTTGTGAGGCTTTAAGTAGCCCTAAGTAGGTCTTGTACACCCCTAGTGTAGAAAATAATGCAATGTGTACTTATGTCTTTCATACATGTAATGTGCATTTGATTAATGGTTAAAAGAATCTCTCTTTTTTCTACTTAACAAAATCATGCATCATGAAGCATCCAAATTTTCTTAAGTAACAACCCTTAGCATTCATCATTAAGGTGTGCTAACACTTCCATTTGCATGTATAGATATGCTTAGGATTCATCTATATGCATGTTACACATGTTGGAAAGAAATAAAGTGTTGTGTATTTTGTTATAGTAATTCACTTTAATTAATCCAATAATGCCTCTCTTACTTGAATAGGTTTATTTAGAGTCCATCTAAACTTAGGATTAATCAAAATACATAATAAGACATTCACTAAACAAAAAAATCATTAATGAATCTATCTTAAAAATTACTTAAGGTAGAGAGGAAAGAGAAGTCCTCTTATCTTTTCCTCTCTTTACAACACTTAGTAATTAATTGTAGGTTCATTAAAACCAATTCAAATCATCAAATAAAATCAACCAAATAAACTAAATCACTTAAATGAAACCACCTTCTAATTTGAATCCTTCATACTTAGAAAACTCAAATCTTAAAGCCTAGCTAAGATATGCCACACAAGCCTTAAATGGCACACACATTAGGCTAAGTTACCATTTATAGTCTTATGTTAGGGTGATGCATGGTTTAATGCTTGATTTTGTTTTATGATGTAATGTTTTATTCTGGATGTTAGGGTGTATGTGTGTAGACTGAATGGTAGGGTGTATGTTAGGCTAAGTTACCATTTATAGTCTTATGTTAGGGTGATGCATGGTTTAATGCTTGATTTTGTTTTATGATGTAATGTTTTATTCTGGATGTTAGGGTGTATGTGTAAGAATGGTAGGATGATCTTAGTCTAATCATTATCTTATGCTCGGGATTGTTCTTAAGGGGTGCTATAATTAAAAAAAAATACTTTTGTTGTGCAGGTTGTTTATACCCCTAAGCATAATCTGAAAATAGACCAAGTGGACTTGGTTACCCATGTGTGGGGTGCTAAGTCTAATTTATTTATATACATGCTTGAGATTGTGTGGTTTGTTTAGCTAATCTTTATTTTACAGGTTTTAGCTAGATTTACTTTTCCCATTTTCATGTAATTTTTATAATTAGGATTTGAAATGAATGTTATGTGGGATTAGAATGAACATTGGTCATAAGACTATGTCTTATATACCATGTGAAGCTTTTGGAGTATCCACCTTCCAACCAACCAAAAGAAGAAAGAATAAAGAAAAAGAAGAAAGAAAAGAAGAAATGAAGAATGACCCCCCATAACATAAATTCTTTTTTTTTTTGCAATTAATTCATTTGTAATCCAGGTTGTACAAGGGTAGAGCTCAGCTACCCAATTTCTTTTCGGGTTCATGGAGTGGAGCCCGACCATGAAAGGCCTCTTATTTTTTTGCGTTAGCTTTATAAATTATTTGATGTTTGTTTAGCTTGTGCATGAAGATGGCATATTTTTTTCTAGTTTCTTCCTTGCTTTGATGAATGGCCTTGATGTGATTAGGCTCTTAGAAAAAAATAAATTTTCTATCTAATTAATCAACTCAAAACTAAAAATGAACAACTCACAACCTCACTTAAAGCCTAAGTTATAAAAATAAGGTAAAAGATTCAGCAATCCCTTAGCTGGATGTTGTATGTTTCACATCATGCATAAAAAAATATCTTGTTTCACTCTTGTTATGGAGGGCTTCCACCTGTGTTAAAGAACTTGGCTTGGCCTTTGAGAGTCATGGTGGAAACACACCTCCTTTCTTGTTAATTTTGGCCCATAATCTAATTTCTCATGCATTAGGCATATGAATGCTATAGCCTATGTCAAATCAATTATCCAAAAATGAAAATAAAACATAATAAAATTTGCATTATGTTTAAGTTATTAAATCATGTCCTACATGATTTAGTCTCTTAGGGAGTGTGTTCAAGGACTTAGTCTCCTTCTAAATAAACAACTGCTTAGCTATCTTGCTAAAGCATATGACTTGCCTACATGTATTTAAAATCATAGGAGGAGTTAGTTGACAGCCACCCCTAGGCGGTTGTAATTCCAAACAGTCGGGTGATTTATTTTCTCTTGTGGAGGTAAATCAAATACCCATTTTTGCCTTAGGTTTAGGTCGTGCTCTAGCCTTCACCAAAGCTCTCTAGATTTAAGTTCAGAGGTTGTTACTTCCCATTTGCGGGGAACAAGCATAAATCCTCATCTTTAGGCATTTTCATGACCTTGTATCATGGAAATGTAAGCCCTAAATTTCTAATAAAAATTTAATTCAAATAAATAAATTACTTCAATTTCAATATATATATATATATATATATATATATATATATATATATATAAAGCCCAATCATAGGATAGTTTGGGATGCTTGCTAGGCTTCCTAGCATCGTGAGCATCTCCAACTCATCTCCCTTTAGTTTTGATAATAACTCCCTCCTCTTTATCAATCCTACTTGATCTTCCAAAAATAAACCAATTGATTGATAGTCCTATTTTTGAAATCTTGGGAGACAACGATCATTTACCTTAATCGAGAGTATTCCTAAGGATTCTCATTCCTTAGGATGTAATTAACTATAGGGGCTTGCCTCTATAGTCAATTTAACGAACCCGATTTAAAATAAACCCTGCTTTACTTTTCCAGGTAAAGTAGGGGAGGAATCTCTGGTACATATGAAGACCTATATTCCTTAGGTGTCCTTATTCAGGTAATTAGGTCCATTGTAGGGTGCTGACTTCTATCTTTCGAGATAGTACATCTTTCCGCAATGTCATACCCGATCACCCTAATAAGAACATCTACGGATCTATGTGGTGTCCCAATAAAGCGGTATTATATTTTTGTTTTCATTTATCTCTTTCAAAAGATAGATGAAAACATAAATATAAATTTCACCACATATACCTTGTCAACACTATTTCACACATAAAGGATTAGACCTACCGTGATCATATTCTATAGAGTTGAATATTTATCTCTTTCATTGATTTGAATTAGCATACGAAGATATTCATTAGCTTGCATACATATAGTCATAAAGAATAAAATTAATTTCATCATTCTTCTTTCTTAACCCGTGCAACAACCTCAGACACTAAGTTTAAGCGCTTAGTATAAGTGTCGGGGCTCATGCAGGTATTAAATAATTTAGGTAAATTTATTTCTAAATTATGAGATTAATTTCAAATTTATTTAATCTCAACTTAGCCTGCACGACCTTTTCAGACATTAAAATTTATACTTTAAATCTCTATGTCCAGCACATGCAAGTATTTTTAGCATAGATAATTTCATTTAATCAATGAAAACATTGATTTTGAAAACCATAATTAGAATAAGAATTTTCTAATTTTTGGATTGAAGGAAGCTCCTTCATTTGTGCAGAATTTATTTTAGTGTCATCTTATGAAGTATATGAGGTTTATTTAAAACTGAAATTAATGCCTTCTATCTGCTCCTAAGTTTGTGTTGCAGATTCAGTGATGTGAAAGCATTTTAAACTTATATTGCAATTAAAATTATTGCATTCTTGCTTGCATTTAAATTATTAATGAGCTAAATGTAAGCAAGATAGTTATTTAGCCCGCACTCAAGAAAGAACAATTTAGTTTGCTGCAAACATCTTGCAACTCCTGTTCAACTTGTTTTCATATTAGAATGCTAGCTTTCAAGATTGTTAAAAGCTTCCTATGATCCAATTGTATGTTTAACTGAATTTCTCTTTATGTCATTTAGAGTGAATATGATAGGAGATGCACCCAGGTTCATTAATGAGTTGTTAACTTAATATGAGTCTCATTTAAATTTTTTAAACTATTTTTTAATTATGTAATATGAATTACAAAACATGATGTATGTGCACATCTAAAAGTCTTGGCTATGCTCATCGACAAACTACTTGGCTCCACCATAGATCATTGTTGCATAAGATACAATATAATCCAGTCATTCATTAAGGAGGTTCAACTATGCTTGCCAACATGTCACTTAGCCCCTCCATAGGTCTCTTATGAATCTCATTCAATTTTTTGTCTCTTTTTTTAACATGACACTTAACAAATTTCCTATGATTTTAGTTTTACATTAAAATGCAAACTCAGATAGACCTTGAAAGTGTAGCATTCAAATTTCTTTGAAGTTCATTGTAAGCTCTTCCCCTTTTTTTTTGGAAATTCATGTTTATGTTTGTTTTATGAAACTATTCTAACATAATTAAATTTCATTTTAGATTATTGCATTTTTTATGTGCTTGATTTCTTTTTAAATAAATCTTGATCTTGATTCTTCCCTTTTTTTTAAGTCTAAAATTTCGTCAAAATTTTAGCAACTTTTTAGCATAGGGAGAGCTACCTCTAACAATTTTGACCAGCCCATCACGCTCTGATGAGGGTGGTTATTGGTGTTTTGAAATGCATCAGTCAAGTTTCATCTTGTCACGCCCTGATGAGTGTGATGAGGCCATCAAACTTGCAAAAAATAACCAATATAGTGCAATATAGACACATTCAAGCATTTTTACACATCCACCAACAACAACAATTATAATTTTGCATGAGTTTGTCTAGAAAGAATTAAATATGAGAGATTATCGGGTTGTTTATTCGGGTTGAAGGTGGGGAAATAGAGAGGAACTGCGATGATGGAGTTCCCTCTTGTGATAAAGGGTGGACTCCAATCAAGAGGGGATCTGAAATACTGAAGATAGTCTTTGAAGGGAACTCGTCGATGAGGAGTTACTATCATGAGAGTGGTTGTCGAGAGGAACTTTCCTGATGGCAGGTTGCCTCTCGACTATACTCTAAGTCACAAAAAGGGAAAGTGAGTGTGATGTTGAGTATGAGGGAGGAGTCAGTGACTATTGGGTTGTGACAAAGCAAGATGGAAGATCGTCAAGGTAGGAGATGATGGGAGAGAGAGGACGGCTATTAGGGTGCTTGGCTAGAAAGGAAAATAAAAAAATATGAAGGAGAGGGAATCTCTTGCCTTGATGTATAGCCTTGGACGAGAATGTTGACCTCATTTTTAGAGTGAGTTCTCAACTTTCTCATCATAGGTCTAGGACTCTTATAAACACTAGGAGTTCCTTAGTCTTAAGACACTTCTAGTGATTAGGTGAACACTTAACCTAACCCTAGAGACTTAGAAGAGTTATCCATAGGGATAGGTTGTTCCTTAGAGATTTAGGAGAGACTTTCCTACCCTATAGCCCAAACCCAATTTTACTTTCTTCTTTCAAAACAAACCTTAAATTCAAATTTAAATCCAACCAATGATTGAAATCCATTACCAAATTCAAACTCCCAAATCCCTTCATAAGCCATTTGATTTTATCTTATGGACTTAGCCTTAACTAAATTCAAATCAACCCTAATCCAAACAATTTTTCTCAATTATCAAATTCAATCTCAAATTAAATTCCAAATCATAAACCAATTCCAAAATTCCAAATTGATTGAAACCCATGATCAACTCTAAAAACCAAATCAAGACCCTTCTTAAACAATATGAACCTACCTCCATAAACATAATCAAATATTGATTCAAATCAACTCAAACATGATTGACTATAAATCAATCATTCCTTTATTTATGTTCACAAATATAAATGAAACCCACCCTCCAATGACCAAAAATAAATCAAACCAAATCAAAACCTAAATTAGCCCTTTCAACCTACATCCCTAAGCATAAACAAATTTGCTTCCAAATCTCTCTAAACTCAAGTGATTTTCTCATAACCCATTTATATCTTCATTTATATTCACAAATATAAATGAAATATAAATTCAAAAGACCAAAACCAAACTCAAATCAAATCAAATTCCCAATTTTAGCCCTTTTAGCCAAACTTTTGAACCTGGCTAAATGAAACCCAAATAAACTCAAAACTCATGGATTTCTTCATGATTCAATCATTCCTTCAATCATGGAACCAAATATAAACATAAACCACCATTCCAAGTCAACCCAAATCAAACCCAAGTTAACCCTTATGACTTGAAATTCTCATATGAATCAAAACTCATTTGGCTCCAAACCAATTGCAATTGGATTTATATTTCAATCCTAACTTCATATGTGTGTTCAACCAAACTTGAATCAATCCTTGATCAAACCAATTGACCTATTTATGCTCACTTGACCCAAAGTGACCTAAAAGATCCTTTTTGATCCAAGTTCTAATCCAACACAAATTGGATTGAACTATGTCCATCTAAACTTCAATCATGATAAACAATCATCATGGGGTGCTCAACCACCTTGAATTGGGTTAAACCAAGTCAAACTTAGTTTTTGACCAAGTCAACACTTAGCCCAAATGAAACCTAAACTAGCCAAAGCTGATAATATGCCAAATTGATTGAAACTATTGACCCAAACCCATTCATAATCAATGATTGAACATGACCAAGCCATCAATTGAGCCAAACCAAGCCTAATTGGCCACTTAACCTAAGTTGACCCAAATTGACCTAAAAAGCTAAAATGACTAAAATTATAATTTAATCCAAATTGATTGCAACCAATGGCTCAAGTTCATTCCAAATCACTTGTTGAACTTGACCAATGCCATGATTGAGCCCAAGTTGATCAATTGGTCAACTTGACCCAACCTAGTCCAATTGACCTAAAAGGTCAAATTGACCAAAATTAAAATTAATTCTAAATTAAACAAACCAAAGCCTACAATCATTTTTAATCAACTAATTGAACTTGACTCAATAGTCGACCTAACCAAATTTTGTCAAATTGGTCAACTTGACCAATTTGATCCTTTTGAATCCAAATGAGTCAAATTCAAACCTAAACCAAACCAATCCAAATTAATTAAACCAAAACATCCCAAATCATCATATGAACCTAACCCAAGCCTTAGTTAGACCCAACTTGGCCAATTGGTCAACCCAACCCACCCTAAACAAAATGAACCCATTTTGACCAAATGAAGCCAAATCCCTCCAAACCAACTTATGGGTCCCTAGGGCTTAGTCAAACCTGAATCTAGCATGCCCTACTTCACTCCCAACTTAGCCTAAAAGCCAAGTGGACCCCACCAAGGGAATTAGCCATCAAACTATAGGATTTGAACTTTAAACCCAATGGATCAAGGCTAAAGTCAACTTGCCCATCCTCATAACAACTCCTTTACACTACATGGAACCTTCCCCTAACCCACCTAGTGCACCTAATCCACTCTAGGTCAGCTAAGAACCCTTGGGAGGCGAGTTGACTCATCTCCAAGCCAAATCGAGCACCCCATGGATAAAGGAAGAAGAAGCTTTGCACACCAGCCCTTGAGACTCCTCCCATTACTCAGCCCGTCACACACACACACACACACACACACACACATACACACACACACAATCCCTAGCATGCAGCTTAACTTTGATGGAGACAACTCCAGTGGACAGACAACGGTGGGCTAGGGCAAAGCACGCCCACACTCCCATCCATCAATGATGGTAAATTGAGGGGTATACTCCCTATATTTGAAGCCAATTTCACACACAATCAGCTCGTGTGAGTCCTTAAGCACATTCTGAACTCCCTCAGAGAAAATCCAAGGATTCCCAAGCCCTCTCCATTTGGCTATTGCCATTTCTGTGCGCAAGTCAAAATAGGACACCCTTCCCTTAAGCAATACTCCTTGTCTACCAAACCAAATCTAAATTCCTTGCACCCACACCATCCTCATACCCAATCGAAGCAAACCAAACCATTTACAAGCCTTCCAAAGCATCAGAGGTGTGAGTTTGATTGAAGCTAAGGCGTGCACGTATGTGGATTGGTCAACCGAGCACCTTAGGCCAAATTGAGCTTAGACTTCTTCAATAGAGCCTCACCTCAACTAGATGAAGCTACCTCCAATGTTGTACCACTGGACAATAGCTCTGGTGAGATAATTTCTCAAAATCATAGCTCTATGCCTCTATGTGTTGGTCTTTTGTGAAATAATCTTCATGTCAAGGGAATTTAGCTGTTGGATGTGATAGTGTGCTCCCTTAGATGGTGTAAGATCCATTTGATCCTAATCTGAGCTCGGGTGAGCTTGGATCGAATGGAGAAAGATGGGCAATACTCATCTTTCATCGCTCATGAATGGGATAGGTCACCAATCGTCCATCTCGCATGATCGAGATGAATAGCTCTCATTAAATCCCGCAGTAGATCCTTTGATTTTACCTTTAACCTGTGGATTAAACTATGGTCGTACGATCTTAGATCGGATAGCCCACAGAGAAAGCGTGTCCACCGCCGCTGAGTCAGTGCACGGATGTCACTACTTAAATAACTAATTTCGTTGCGCCATGTGGAAAGTGCGCTGCATCAGCAGCCGCATGGCTCGATGGGATTAAGGGCCTAATTAGGGTTAGTTAATTAATTTTTAATCCTGAAACTTCCTAAAATAATAACTAATTATAGAAAAATCCAAAAAATACAAACTTAAGCTCATTTTGAAGATATTTTAGAGGAGAATCTTAAAAAATTATAATTAATTGATTTTGATTAGTGACATTGGCTTAATTAGGATTTTATCAAAAATTTAATTATCTTAATTACTCTTTAATTAAGCACTCAATTAATCTCAAATTTTTTGTGGATGTTTAGGGGGATGGCCTCTGCTTCCCCTATTTTTTGGGATTTATTGATTACTTAATTAGGAAAATCATTTGAGTAAGCCCTAATCACTCTCTTAATCCAATTAATTATAATTAAGGGATGAACAGTAACTTGATTAATCATTTGAACATAATTATCCAGGTTAAATAGTAAGATCACTTAGGGAATGTGATTGGGGATACTCTTTCTTATTCATTTCCTAAGTCTTCTTTATCATTAAAAATCAAATTAATTAATGGGTTAATAAAATGATTAATTGATTAATTAAGTGATTAAATCTTTAAAATAAGCAAATCAAAATCTAATTGAATGTTTAAATGATTTAGGGATCAGGATTGAGGCCTTACCCTTGATCCTTTCTCCTAAGTTAATTTCATCATTCAAATTAAGACAACTAAAACATTTAATCAATTCATTAAAAACATAATGAAATTAAAATTAAAAATCAATTCATTCTAACCTAAGTAACCTTTTATTGATCTTTGGTAGCTCTTTGGGTGTTCATTAACCCAAAGTGAGACATAATAAAATTATGATTGGCTCACATGTGTGAGAAAATCATAAGAGTAATTAAGTGAGATCCCTTAAGCTTAATTAACTATTAATCATAAGCTAATTACATTAGGCTCATTTCATTTCTTAGGAGCATTATAAATTTACTTTTCATGTGGTTGCATATCATATTGGGTTATTATTAATTAGTTAATTAACTTAAGGTGATATAGGTAAGGGATAATTAATTCATTTAATTCATACCTTGTGGTGTTTATTTTTGAGATATGGGACACCACACAGATCTTAGGGGGTACTTATTGAAGTGATCAAGTATGACATTAAGGAATGATATACTATGACAAAAGATAGAAATCACCTCCCTATAATGGACCTAATCACCTAATAAGGACTCCTAAGGCATGATGGGTCTTCGAATGTACCAGAGATCTTTCCCTACTTTACATGGAAAAGTAAAGTAAGGTTTATTTTAAGCAAGGTTTCTTGAGTTCCCTATGTAGGCAAGCCCCCATAGTTAATTACATTCTAAGGAATGAAATCTCTTAGGAATACTCTCGATTAAAGTAGGAATTATAAAGTTCCAAAGATTTCAAGGCTAAGACTATTAAAGGATTGGCTATTTTAGAAAATCAAATTGGATAGATCAAGGAGAAGACTTTTTTTTTGGAATCCAAAGGGAGAAAGTAGGAAATGCTCATGATACTAGGAAGCCTAGTGAGCATTCCAATCTACCCTATAATTGGGATTTATATATTAGAAATTGAAGATATTTATTTGTTTGAGTTGAAATTTTATAAGAATGCTAGGGCTTATAATCCATCAATACAAGATTGTAAAAATGCCTAAGAGGTGAGGGTTTATGCTTGTAGACCTAAGGAAATAGCTACCTCGAATCCTAAGCTAGGGAGCTTTGGTACAAACAACAAACATGTCCTAAATCTAAGCGAAAGGTGGACATAATGGTCTACCTCCACAAGAAAACATAGACCATTCGACTGTTAGACTTGCAACCGCTTGGAGTGCCCGCCAACTAATACCTCCTACACTTTAAACCCATGCGGTCAAGTCCTATGCTTTGCAAGATGTCTAGGCTATTATTATTTAGAAAGAGACTAAGTCCTTAAACTCACTCCCTAAGAGACTAGAGCATGAGTGGTATAAATTCATGACTTAATCTAATGTAAATTTTATCAAATTTATTTGATTCTTTTAGACTCTTTATTTTGACATAGGCTATGGGACTTTATATGACTAAATGCATGAGAACTTGATTATGGGTTAAATCAAGAGAGAAATGGGTGTTCTGCCATCAAAGGCTCTCACAGGTTAAGCCTTTATTCTCTGACATAGATGGAAGCCACCTCTTAACAAGAGTGGAGGAATATGACATGTATGATGTTATACATACAATCATCTAGCTATGGGTTTGCTAAAAATTTTATTATCTTGATTTAGTTCCTAGACTTTTATGTGAGGTTATGAGTTATTTTAATATTTTAGTTATAAATTGTTAGTGGAATAGAAAATTTAATTTTATCCTAAGAGCTTACTGCATTCAAGCCACACATTCAAACACCAAACATGAAGAAACTAGATAAATGATGCAATTCTAGTGCACAATCTAACGACAACATCAAATAATTTTATAGACTACAATAAAAGAATAAAAGGCTGGTGCAGTTGGGTTCCGTCGTACACCCCGAAAAGAGATAAAATATGAGGAGCTGAGCTCTAACCTTAAACAACTCAGATTACAAAAATAATACACGCTATGGGGGCCTTCTTTTCTTCATTTCTTCCTTCTCTTCCATTTGATTTGATTTACTCAAAAGGCATCACAGGGCACCCCAGGGACTAAGCCTTCTAGCCACTGCTCATCCTAATTCCCCATAACACTAATCTTAATTTCAAATATAAAATTACATTAAAAATAGAAAAAGTAAATCTTGCTGCACTTGCAAAATAAATATTAACTAAACATACCATACAACCAAAGTAGTTATATGAATAATTTGGACTTAGCACCCCACACATAGGTAACCAAGCCCACCTATCCTACTGTGGGTTATGCTTAGGGGCTAAGCAACCTACACAGCAAAAGAATTTATATTTTTATTACAACGACCCCTTAAGCACAACCCCTACAAAAAATATGATTAGGCTAATAATGGCTAACATCCAGTCTATGAGGCATACACCGTAACATCCAATCTAAAATATTACATCATAAAACAAAACAATCATCACACATACACCGCCCTAACTTAGCACTAGAAGTGGTGACTTAGTATTTCAATGTGTGTACTTAAGGCTTGTGTAGTATGTCTTAGTTAGGCTTTAATATTAAAGTTTTCTAAGTGTAAAAGAATTCAATTTAACATGGAATGTTGGTTTCACTTTAAGTTGTTTAGTTGATTTTGTAAGTTTTAATTTGTGATTTATTTGGTTCCATAAGACCCTATACTTAACATTTAAGTGTTATAAAGAGAAGAAAAAAGATCGCCCTCTTTCATCCCTATCTTAAGTCATTTAATAAAGCACATTATTATGACTTAGTTTCTTTTAGTGAATGGTTTATTACATGTTTTAATCAGTCCTAAGTTTGTGTTCACCTTAAATAACCTTATTAAATGTGAAAGGCTTCTTAAGAATAATTGGAATGAATTACTATCACATGACACATGTTCATTCATTTCTTTCTATCATAGGTAACATGCACATGATTGGATCCTAAGTATACCTACACATACAATATGTCTTAGCACACTTAGATGATGAACGTAATAAAGTATATTTAAATTTTATATTTCATTTAATTGGATAAATATGAATGCATGTACTTTTTTAATAGAAAAAGGAGACTTCAATCCATTAGCTACATGTACACTCAAATGTATAAAAGTTTTAAGCGAGTATGGCACCATTGTTTCACACCAGGGGAGGTAAAGACCTCCTTAGGGCTACTTAAAGCTGTGCATCCTTGGGATGTCAAGACTAATATACCCACTATTCTCATATACATATAACTGTATACACAACTATAAGGATGAAGATTCATGCAAAAGGAGAAATTTATTTGATTGAATTATGACTTTCTATTCATTAGTCACATTGCACATACATATGTGTAAGAGATATGAGTAGGTATGGTGCCATTATTTAGCACAAGGGGAGTGGGGTAAAGACCTCCTTAGGGCTACTTAAAGTTATGCATCCCCGGGATATCCAGACTAATATACCACTCTTCTTATATACATATGAATGTATAATTAACCATAAGAATAAGAAGTCATGCAAAATGTTGTGTTTGATTTGATCATATGATTTACATATGTGATATAAAATTCTTTCTAAGACTTAGCATGGATATACATAGGAATGGATTTAGACAAATGTTGTGTTCTTTAAAATGAACTATACAATTGTAAATCCTATGTAAGCTCATGCAAAGCAAAGAGAGAAGACTTCATACCACATATCTTAGATAATAAACATAGGCAAACTCATAAATGTTTCATAATTAGCATCATTCCATGTATTTCAAATTATTTATATACTTTTCAAAGTAATATTTGATTTAATAGTGATAATAGCCATGTTTATTTTTAATTTAAGTTAACACATGCAATTAGCATAAAAGAAATCATTTTTTTAATTAATTTTTGAAAGAGATGAATGCATGATCAGCATTTAATATGATTGGAAAGAAATAAAAGAATATAAGCACATGATTTCACTCAATCTAATTAAATCTAAGGGCAATCATATTAAATAAGATCATTTAAAACAAACTAAAGCTTCTTAATGTCATTCTAATTTCATGTTTAATTTGATTTAAGAAATATAATAAGAGGTTTGTTAATCCTATTACATGCCCCATGTTCGTGATTTAATTTAGTTTAATAAGAAATAATTAAGTGAATTTTATAAATTAATTAAGTTGGATCCTTAATTAAATTAGTTAATTACCCTTACTTATGCTTCTTTAATTTGATTAACCACTTAATTATAAGCCATAAATGACATGAACATGTGAGGAAATAAAATTGTGATGCTCCTAAAGAACCTAATGCAATTGACTCATAGTTAAGGATTAAGTAAGTTAAAAGAATCTAATTAAGTACTTTTATTATTCTCCAATACTTATGGGTTAATAATAATTTTCTTAAAGGGTCTTTATGTTCTTAAACACATAAAGAGGAACCCTTAACATGATTATTTATATTTAAGATTTTATTTGATTTGATTAGTGTTTGTTGCATTTGCTTTGTATTTGTTTACCTTCATATAATTTGATTGATTAATTTTTAATTATGTTTTGATTCAATTAGATCTTGATAATTCAATATCCTTTTAAATTAATATCTAATTCTTTTCTTTGATTATAGTTATGTGATTTAATTTTATGTTTATTTGATTTAATCATGGTTCATTTATTTGTAGTTTGATTGGATTAGATTAATTATAATTTTATTTTGATTTTTATTGAGTTTGATTCTTTGTAATTAGAATTTTATTTTTGATCTCATCCAATTGCCATGTTTATCAAAGTTTGGTTTGTATTTTGATTTCGTATATTGGATAGTTAATTAGTTTATCTTATTTAAGTAGGTTGAATAAGATTTCATTTGACTACATATTAAATTGATGAGAGCCTTTCTTTATTTGATTTAATTTGATTTGATTAGCTTTATTGATCTATGGGTTTGCTTTGGTTCAATCTGATTTTTAGTTTAATTAAGAAGTGAGTTTAGGTTTATTATTAAATTAAATAAGGATTTATTTAATTTTTAATTTGGTTTCATATTTATTTAGGTTGATGATGTAATTAATGACTTAATGATTTAGGTTTAATTTAGGATTTGATTGGCATTTAATTGCATTTTAATTATGTTCAAATTTATGTTTGATTAAGCTTAAGTTTAATATGAATAATTTGATTAACTTAGTTAGCTTATTTAAGAGGTGTGATCAATTATTAAATTAAATGAAGATTTGATTAATTTTTAATTTGATTTCATATTTATTTAGGTTAATGATGTAATTAATGACTTAATGATTTAAGTTCAAATTAGGTTTGATTGGCATTTAATTGCATTTTATGTCTGGTTAAGCTTAAGTTTAATATGATTAATTTGATTAACTTAATTTGTTTATTTAAGAGGTGTGATCAAATTAATTAGTAGATTAATTAAGTGTTTGATTTGAATTAATTTTAATGTGATTTATAAAGTTAATTTGGTTCATTAAGATGATGGAGTAATTCATTAGGTTTGCATTAATTAAATGTTTAATTAATTAAGTTTGATTAAGGGTAATTAAATTTTTAAATCATTAGATTAATTAAAGTTTGTTTAATTAGAGATTAATGACTTAATTACCCATATATGACTTATTTGATTTAATAGTTTTAATCAAGCATTACTTAAATTTTATTAATTAAAGAGTTATTATTGTTATTATCATTTGATTAGATTAAGTGATTTAATTGTTAATTTTTATTTCAATTAAACTTGATTATTCATAATCATAGTTAGGTTTGATTTTCTTCATTTATTATATTCATTAGATTTCATTCATGTTTGATTTAGTTGTTAGGTTTATATTTTAATGGCTAATTAATCATCTTATTCCAAATGGATTGATTTTAAATGTGATTTAGTCATATCTTAATTAAGTATACTTTAGCTTTATTTGGTTTAATTTGATTAATATCAAATGATTATGCTTAATTAGTTTATTAATAAATTTGATTTTTTAGTTTATTTAATGATTAATTAATATTTAATTCATTTTTATTTGTTAAGTAGTTTCATATTATTAAGATTCAATGCTTGGTGTAAGTTTGACAATATTAGTTTGATTTAATATCAAAGTTTCATTGATTTATTCAATTATGAGTTTGATTTAAAGATCTCATCATTTAACTAAATTTCATTAACTCAATTAAGTTTAGTTAATTTTAATTTCTTTTGAGTGATATATAATATTTTTCTAATTTAAAGTTTAATTACCAATCCTTTGGGTATAATATCATTTCTGATTTTGATTTGATATTTAAATTATTTTTAGATTATATGTTAATTAATTCCTTAATTGATTAAACTTTAATCTTAAGTGTTTGGTTGGGGTTCATTAGGATTCAAAAAATTACATTATTTTCTTAAGAGTCCTAGATGTCAACTGGAGTGATTTAAGTTATTTTGAAGATTTTTCTAAATTTCTGAATTTTTATTTAATTTATTTTATAAAAATAGATAATTTGAACTTCAAAATTTAATTTCTTGCAATCCATATGTCCTTTTAACTTAAAAGTTTTATGATAGGTGTGTTTTAACTTTAATTTCAATTCTTTAAAATTTCAACTCAATCTAACTTGTATTTTTAGACTAATTATTGAAATTTGATTTTCACTAAAACCTAAATTAGCCCAAACCATTTCATGGAATTTGAGAATTTTTGGTTCCATGGATTCCTCTCAGAAAGACAAATCCAACAAGCTTTATTTGTAATTTTTTGTTAAGTATCTTATTTTTTATGAATTTCAAAAAATTCAAGAAACTTAAATAATTTTTAAAATTAAAAAATAGATGATTTTCCCACTTAACCCAGTTAGCATCACGCGGACGATAACGGGGCAATGTGGTGCCACATGGCACCGCACAATTGGGCACCACTATTATGCATGGCACGCAGTGCCACGGACTTGGCCTGCATGGTGCTGCGTTAGCCGAACGAGCAAGAAAGGGTTAGGGACGCGCAGATCAGATCCAACTATGTGATCACAGATCAATTTGTGTGATCACGGATCAGATCCACACCGTGTGATCTATGGATTTGAACTACGCAATCGCGGATCTGAACTACACAATCATGTGATCTGAACCGTCCGATCCCTGAATGGCGGGATCGGATGGCGACTGCTTTTTGGTGGGCGAATGGGGCAGAACACTATTCATCTAACAGGATTTTTAATGATTTTGAACCAAATTTTTTGTGATTGGGCTTATTTTCATAGCGATTTTCACCAAAAAATCTCTTGATTTGTATTAGGACTAAATATAATGAAAAATGTGGGGCTTCTCTAAAGAAATTTTTAAAAATTGTATAATAATCAACATAAATAGAAGTCCCTAAGGCTGGCTAAAGCTTGGCAAAATTATCTTGTCGGGGATGGTTTCCAGTGGCAGTGAAGATCTGAGTAAGCTCCTAGGTATAAGAGGAAGCTTTGGAATGAGTGTAGCCTTCACTTTTACTTCGAGAATGATGTATTCTTCAATTACCGCTGCTTCCTCATCGAAATCCACCCGGTTTTAATATTTTTAGCTCAAGAGAAGTGGGGAAGTGGTGGCTGATGGCTTTGGTAGTTCCAAGAGGGTCTCTGATGTTAAAATCAAATCTCTTTACTATCTCTATTCTTCCTCTTGTAATGGTGGCCAAAATTTGAATAAATGTGATGGGGAGGTGGTTGTGATGGATGATGGCTTGATTGAGGACTTTGGATTTAGTTCCCAAAGTCTTCATTTGCTACCATATGATCAGCTCCATTGAATGCCATGCATGGGGGGAGTTCAATGCATGTGCTGGGGAGATTAAATGAGGTTGGGTAAAATCCTATGTTGGGGAGGATCCATGAAGGATTTAATTGGGTTGGGTTTATTTTGGGCTGATCCCAAATGAGTTTGGGTCAGGTTTGATCAGCCCCCAATGGGTCATGGCTCGGTTTCAAGGGATTTGGCTCAATTTGGGTCATATGGGTCATATTGGGTCAAATCAGGTTAGGTTAACCAATAGGTCAAATTGGATCAAACCAAGGCTTAGGTTAGGTTCAAATAATAATTTGAAGTATTTTAGTATGATCAATTTGATTTAATTTGGCTTAGGATTGATTTTGGCACATTTGGAATCAAATGGGTCACATGGGTCAAGTTGACCAATTTGACCAAAATTGACCAAATTGGCTTGGGTTATGGGTTGATTCATATTCAATTGGCTAATTGAAGATGAATGTAGCCTTTGGTTTGAATCAATTTGGATTTAATTTGAATTTTGACTAATTTGACCCTTTAGGTCAATTTGGGCTAGGTTGGGTCAAGTTGACCAATTGGTCAAATTAGGCTCAATTATGGCTTTGGTCAAGTTCAATAATCAATTTGGAATGAAATTGATCCATTGGTTATAATCAATTTGAGTTAGATTGGGATTTGAACCATTTTGGCTTTTTAGGACAATTTTCTCTTTCATGGTGGACATTGCCTCACCTCAAGCAATTTTCTCTTTCATGGATGGGTCATCTGGCTAAAACCAAATCAAGATGTCTCCTGAAGATGACAGAAACACTACTTTTTGAACCCTATTTGGAATCTTCTGTTATAGGGCCATGCCTTTTGGCCTTAAAATCTTTGGTGCTATATACCGATAGACTGTTCGGATCTTCAACTCATCCATCATTAGGTTGAGTGTTACGTTGATGATCTAGTAGTTAAGAGTAGAGAAAAGGAAGGCCTCTTCTTTGACTTGAGAGTAGTTTTTGAATGGTTAAGAAAACATAACCTCAAAATGAATCCCCTAAAGTGTGCATTCAGAGTAGCTTCAAGGAAATTTCCTGGGTTTGTTGTCCAACACCGGGGAATAGAAATAAATTCTGAAAAAATTAAAGCTATCTTAGAAATGCCACCTCCTAAGAGTTTAACTTAGCTTAGATCCTTCCAAGGATGGCTGGCATATCTAAGACACTTTATCTACAACCTATCGATGAGATGTAAGCAATTCTTAGCACTTATCAAAAAGGATTCCAAGTTCAAGTGGGATGACAAGTGTCGGCATGCCTTTGAAGACATCAAGTAGTATTTGGCAAGGCCGCCAGTTCTAGCAGACCCTATCTCAGGCAGGCCACTCATTCTCTACACTACTATATTGGACAACTCTCTCGGCGCTCTGTTAGCCCAAGACAATGATGAAGGGAAGGAGAACGCTCCCTATTATCTCAGTGGTCGTCTAATTCCTACTGAAGTGAATTATCCACCTATCAAGAAACCTTGCCTAGCTTTGATCTTTGCTTCCCAAAAGCTACGACATTATATGCTTTCTCATAAGTTGAACTTGATCTCTAGAATAAATCCACTGCAGTATCTCATGACATGGCCAACGCTATCCAGACATTTGGCATGATGGTTCATGATTCTCTCACAGTTTAATATCACATTCATGCCTCAGGTGCGGTAAAGGACATATTAGATTTCTTAGCACACCCACTTCTCGATTCTTGCAATGATAATCTCTTTGATGAATAATTTATGAACTTAGGGGAGGCCGACAACCGTCAATGGGAGATGTATTTTGATGGTGCTGCTTCTTTTCATAAAAGGGAAGCACCGCGATCTATTCTCCTAGGAAAGGCAGGGGTATGAATAGTTCTACTAACTCCATACCATAATGTGATGAGATTCTCATACTATCTTTCCAACCCCTATACCAATAATGAAGCCGAATGTGAGGCTTTGATTATCAGTCTAGAGTTAGCCATCACTATCAGTGTCAAGAGCATCAACATCTTTGGAGATTCTCAATTGGTCATCAATCAGATTGCCCGGTCCTACCAGGTCCTCAAACCCAAGCTTCTTCATTACTATGAGTATATCATGAAGCTATTGGCCCAAATTCTTGAAGTCACCATCTACAAGATTCCCCGAGTATAGAAAGCAGTAGCAGATGCTTTGGCCAAACTTGCCAAAAAATTCGCATGTCCAGAAGATGAGTCCATTTCAATAAGGGTCCAAAATAGACAAGTCTATCCCTTATTGATGTTGAACTAATCGAGAGACTTTCTCTTGAAAGGGAGGTTGTCATTGCCAAAATGGACAAGGAGCTGGATTGGAGGTAACTATTCATAGCTTACTTGAACACTGGTAAACTACCTCAAGAAAAGTCACAAGCCCATCAGGTGAAATAGAGAGCTCTCTCCTACACTCTTGTTGATGGCACCCTGTACCGATGATCCTTTAACCAAATGTGGTTACGTTGTTTAGACAAACATGTTGATCATGGCATTATAAACTAGATACATTCAGGTCTATGGGGAGCACATCAATCCGGACCAAAGATGAAGACGAAGATCAAGCAATTAGGATACTACTGGCCTTCGATGATTATAGACTGTATGGATGTAGCTAGGAGATGCCATCAGTGTCAGGTACATAGTGTGGTCCTCCACCAACCACCCAATATTCTACACCCTACATTGGCCTCATGGCTATTTGAGTGTTGGGGTACCGACATTATGGGTCCAATCGATCCTCCTTCTTCCAAGGGGCATCGATTCATCTTAGCTGCCACCGACTACTTTTCCAAGTGGGCGAAAGTCATCCCACTTAGAGAGGTCACAGCTTAGCATGTGCTTCAATTTTTCAAGAACCATATCGTATATAGGTTCGGGGTGTCTCGATGAATTATAGTCGATAATTGTATTATATTTAAAAGCATGAAGATCAACAGCTTTGCTAGAAAACACGATATAGATTAGAGATACTCCACCATCTACTACCCTAGAGCAAATGACTTAGTGGAAGCATTCAACAAAAATCTCATCCAAATATGGAAGAAGACTCTTGATGACAATAAACGACAATGGAATGAGCAGTTGGTTGAAGCCTTGTGGGCCTACCGCACCACATACTGAACTCCAACTCAATCTACCCCATTTTTCTTAGTGTATGAATCTGAAGCTGTTCTACCTTTAGAAGTTCAACCCATGTCACTAAGGATAGCATTGGGTAGCAAGATCATTACAGAGTAGAATGCAAAGTTGCGGTTAGAAGAGATCGAAGGTTTGAAGGAGAGTAAACATGGTGTGCATCGATTGTACAAGGCCAAAATGATTCAAGCTCACAATAAGCTGGCCCACCCTAGGTCTTCCCTAGTAAGAGAACTTGTGTTAGTCCTAAGGAGACCAATTGTTGCCCATCAAAAGATGGGAGGCAAGTTTGAACCCACTTAGGAAGGCCCCTATGTCATAGAGAAGGCCTATCAAGGAGGATCTTATCAGCTTATTGTTTGTAAAGTAGAACACCTAATGCTTCCAATTAATAGGCTCTATCTAAAAAAATATTACTCGTGAAACATATCATCTTTGAAAACAATTATTAATTAATAAATAAATAAGAAGAAAATCTAATTATATTCTTCAAATCTTCTCTTCTTTCAAAGCGTTATTTGCTTATCTTGAGAATCTGCTATGACGTGTTTAGGGTAGGTGTAAGAGTCCCCCAATGGCATCATATCCCTCTTTCACAACACGAACACAATCTTTCAATGCTATTAGAATAGGTGTAAGAGAATTCAAGAGAAATCCTACTCCTTTTAACACATGCACAATAACAAACACAAATATTTTGTCTAGAGCTATTTGATGTGGGAGCATGCCCCTTGTAGCACTCACTCATTAGCTGCTCTACGTTAGGTCTACAAGCTACCTTGCTAGTATGTCACCCTAGTGGCCATTTATTTTGGAGAAGATGGGTTGGTAAGCTACCTCATATTGACTTTACTTAAGAAGATGTGAGTCCCCAAGCTTTCTTCTTGAACTACTCATCATGCACTAACTAGGTCGAGTATATCTGAGGTTTAGGTTAAGTCCCCCATAGGCTCCTTTCCTCTTGACTACTTTTGAGCTAATATAAGTCCTCAAGTGGCATTCACTCAGTAGTCGTCCTAGGTCGAACAGCACCTGTCGAGCCAAAGACAGACTATCCCAGTAGTCAATTCCACTATAGGAGGATGTGAGTCCTCTAGCTTTCTTACTATTCTGATTGTTGCAAATCGATGGGCACCTTAGGTTGGTTCATGTTCGACATACTGATAGCGTCTCACCTGGTGGATACACCTCTCATGGTAGATATGAGTCCCCACACTTTCTCCTTAATTTGGATACTGAATACCTATTGGATATATGACTAGCCATGTCATCTTCTCCATGGATTTGGATTATGCCCTTAGCATCCCCATCCCCTGCGGGCATCTATTTGGATCACACCCTTTGCGACCCCATTTAAACACTACTCGAGTTACTTTTGGATTAGACAGTCCTCCTTTCCTAGCAGCCACCCCTATGGTTAGAAAATTTATTTTGTGGATGCACAAATTCACCCTTGGTTCAATAAATCTGAGATAGGTCTAAGTTTATATAAGCTTCTTCTCAGTCTGATCCCTCATAAACTAACAGGGTCCATGATAAAAAAAATAAACAAACAAACAAAATTAATTCGCTTATGGATTAGAAATTCAAGCCCCCAAAGGGCCCCTTTTTCCAAGCAAGCATCCTATCTTTAGAACAGTGTTAGCAGAACTCCCTATAAGAATTGTCTGACTAATTGAGTTGAGATAAGTCTCTGGGTTGGCACTCACTCCGTAGGCGCCCTTAGGTTGGATTCTATCTATTTTTTCAAACAGGTTACCCCAGCAATCATTCTACTTTGAAAGATATAAGACTATGACGCATTATTTCTAACATGATTGTCGCAAATTGACGGGCAGCCCTAGGTCGGGCTTGATTTATTGCCCAAAGCAATCGATCACCCTAGTAGTCTTTTCTAGTGGAAGATGTGAGTCCCTGAGCTTTCTTTCCTTGAATTGATCATTGCAAATCAAAAGGCGCTCCTTTGGTTGGATAGTTCTCCCATCAATCGGGAAGCTACTCCCTTTGGTTTAGTAAATCTGAGATAGGTCTAGGCTTGTATGATCTCCTTCTCAGTGTAATCCATCACAAACTAATAGAATCCATCAAAATAAATCTAAAAATGAAATCAATATTGACTATCTTTGAGCTGATCTATGTCCCCTAATGGCATTCACTCAATAGTCAGCCCTAGGTTGGTTTCAATCTGTTTTCTTGCCAATAGATTACCCCAGCAACTGATCTCTCCTTTGGAGAATGTAAGTCTACTAAGCTTTCTTCCTAGTATAGCTACTACATACCTAAAGGCATCCCTTTGGTTGGCTAGTCCTTCTATATGTTTAGTAGACTACCCCTTTGGATTGGTAAATTTGAGTTAGGTCTTGGCCTCTGTGGCTCTTACTCAATGTAGTTCATTGCAAACCAATAGGGTCCATCCAAAAATCCAAATCTAAAAAATTGAAACAAATTCAACCCTCTTCCTTAGTGGAAATTTCTCCTCAGCAAAACTCAAATCAAATCAAACCTCTCATCCCCTTATGGATGACTTGAACATGCTTCCCTAGTGGAAGGTTCACACTCTATCCCTTAGGGGATTCATCCTTCTCTCTTATGTCTTGGATATAAGTAGAGCCACATTGTACTAAGCTTTGGATTCCTTCTACACCTTGGGTTAGAGGTAGATTATTTCTATTAGTGCTTGTGATCGTTCGGTGTTGTTGATTATTTCGGTCAACATCAATATGTGTGGTGTTCCTTGTTAGTCGTACCACACCTATTGGGCGTCCTTTGTTGACCTCATTTTTAGAATAAGCTCTCAACCCCTCCATCATTGACATAGGACTTCTCTTAGACTTTAAGAGTTTCTTAGTCTTAAGACACATCTAGTGATTAGGTGGACACTCAACCTATCCCTAGAGACTTAGAAGAGTTAGCCATAGGAATAGGTCATGCCATAGGGGTGTTAGAAAAATTTGCCTACCCTTAACTTTGAAATCTTCTCAAATCCATTTGAAACCCACTTAACACTTTCAAGATGTTGGATGTGGGTTCAAATTTCTAATTCAAATTCAAAAAATCAACAAAGATAGAAATTTGATCCAAGCTCATTTCCTATTGCAGATTCTCACCATCAGTTACAATACAGCTACAACCCAGTTTTTCAGTCTTTGCAGTTCATTTGAAATGGTAGGCTCATAGAAATTTGTTTTCACTTTCCCTCATGGCATGGATTTGGCTCTGGACCAGGCCAACTTCCCCCGATTGGATCATACACACCTTATCCATTTCAATAGGGGGTTTGAGGGAGTGAGGAGTGAGGGCACTCCCCTCACGACTATCAGTAGGACCGCGATGGTCGAGTAGAAGCTGGTCATCCAGATTCATCTACCTTATGATTCTAACATCTCCTCATTGAAGAGGAAAGCGGTGGTCCACCGGCTTTTTAGTTATAGCTGCCCTAGTTTTGGTGTGCCTGCGGTTTCTGCGCTAGGAGAGCTTCTCTCATTCGTATCCTCTAAGGGTAAGGCTCCCATGATCTCAGGGCTTGCCTCTTTTACTTTTGAGTATGGTCTGGCTCTCACTCCTCCCATCCTACCAGGACATAGTGTAGGAACTAAAACTGCATGATCAATCAATATCACACTAGGATTGTTAGGGAGATGGAGGCAGCTGCCCATTCAGCTGTTGAGGAGTTTCCCATTTTGACTTCACCACTGATTACAGTAAACTACTTTCATCCTCTCTGGGTGACAAAGAGGATAGGATGCTCCACCAGAGACATCGATATGATTTTCAAGCAAAAGGTCATCGGCCTCCGTCGGTCTTGCTGGTTGCAGCTTATGGACATTTAGAGTCTATAGCTTAATTTGATATAAGATCCATCATCTCCCGCAGTGTGGGGAAACATATTCATCAGGAGAGGGCTAGAGAGACCCATACATCTGCTCACATTACCAGTAGGGAGAGGCGGAAGTTCAATCACTAATCGGTAGCTTTCGTACTTGTTGATTTTCCAGCTCGGCGCACTATCCGCGCCGACCATACTAGTAGCATCTTACTTACTGGGACTAGTCATCACAGGAGGATAGCTCCTGTTCATAGAGAGTCAGTGGTGTCTCCACCACACCACCGTCCCATCACGGTCAGTCCAGATCTCCAGAGTAAACTATCTCATGTTGACTTTGCTTAAGGAGATGTGAACCCACGTGCTTTCTTCTTAAACTAGCCATCATACACTAAGTAGGTTGAGTATATTTCAGGTTTAGGTTAAGTCTCCCAAAGGCTCCTTTCTTCTTGACTACATTTGAGTCAATGTAAGTCCTCCAATGGCATTCACTCAGTAGTCGCCCTATGTTGGATGGCACCTGTCGAGCTGAAGATAGACTATCTCAGCAATTAGTTCCACTTTAGGAGGATGTAAGTCCCCGAGCTTTCTTTCTAGGCTAATTATTATAAACTGACAGGCTTCTTAGGTTGGTTGATATTCGCTATGCTGATAGTGACTCACCTGGTAGATACACCACTCTTGCCAGATGTGAGTTCCCATGCTTTCTCCTTTGAGTTGGCCACCGAATACCTATTTGATATATGACTAGCCATGTCATCTTCTCCAGGGTATTGGATTAAGCCTTTAGTCACCTCATCCCCTGTGGACATTCTATTTGGATTACATTCTTTGCGACCTCATTTAGACACTACTCGGGTTACTTCTAGATTGGATAGTCCCCCTTTCCTAGTAGCCACCCCTGTGGTTGGAGAATTTGTTCAGTAGATGCACAGATTCTCCCTTGGTTCAATATATCTGAGATAAGTCTAGGTGATATAAGCTCCTTCTTAGTTTGATCCCTCACAAACCAACAGGGTCCACATTAAAATAAACTGAACAAACAAAAAAATTTAATTCCCTTGTAGATTAGGAATTCAAGCCCCTAATGGCCCCTTTCCCAAGCAGGCATCCTATCTTTAGGGCAATGTCAGCAAAACTCCCTATAGGAATTATCTGACTACTTTGAGTTGAGATAAGTCTCTGGGTCGGCACTCTCTCAGTAGTCACGCTTATGTAGGGTTCAACTTATTGTGCCACCAATGAGTTACCCCGGTGGTCATCTTTACTTTGAAAGATATAAGTCTATTACACATTCTTTCTAGCACGATCATTGTAAACTGACAGGCAGCCCTAGGTCAGGCCTGATTTGTTACACAAGTGACTGATAAACCCAGTAGTTCTTTATTTAGGAAGATGTGAGTTCCTGTGCTTTCTTCCTAACTTGACCATTGCAAATCAAAAGGCACCCCTTAGGTTGGTTAGTTCTACCTAACAGTTGATAGACTATCCCTATGGATTTGTAAACCTAAGATAGGTTTAGACTGATATTAGCTCATTCTTAGTAGATCCATCGTACACCGATAGGTTTCATCTAAAATTAAATTAATTATAACTATTCTTGAGTCGATATGAGTCTACAGTGGCACTCACTCAAATAGTAGCCCTAGGTTAGGATTAATCTGTTATGCCATCAACAAATTACCCCCAATGGCTGATCCCTACTTTGGAAGATGTAAGTTTGCTATGCTTTCCTCCTAGTATAGTCATTGCATACCGGAAGGCAACCCTTAGGCCGGATAGTCCTACCTTGAGGCTGGTAGATTACCCTTTTGGATTTGTAGGTCAAGGCCAACATAGCCCCTTCTCAGTAGGTCCATCGCACACCGACAAGGTCAATAACATGACACACCAAATTAAATTAAATCAATATAAATCAAATTAATCATCAGGATTACTCTTGAATTGAAGAAAGATCCCCAGTGGCACTCACTCAGTAGTTGCCTTAGGTAGGGTTCGCTGTGTTGTCCATCCAACAGATCACCCCAGCAGCTTTTACCTCCTTTGGAAGTTGTAAGTCTGTTATGCCTTCTTCCTAGTATAGTCTTTGCACACCGAAAGGTAACCCCATAGGTCAGATAGTCCTACCTTATGACACATAGACTACCCCTTTGGACTTATAAATCTAAGACAGGCCAAGGCCCTCGTGGCTCCTTCTTAGTGTAGTTTCTCACACACCAACAGGGTCCATTATGAAATAAATTCAAAACTAACCTTCCTAGTGGAGTCAAATTAAACATATCAAAAAAATTGAACTTCTCCCCAGTGAGGTGTAAATCAAATTAGCCTCCCTAGTGGAACTTAGATCTAAATCAAATGAATCTAACCGAGTGTGCATCCACGGTGGATATGCCCTCAATCTAGATCGTTTCTCTTTAGTAGAGCCATAACAAATTAAACCAACCTCCCAGTGGAGTCAAATTAAATAGATCAGATAAACCAAACTTCTCTCTAGCGAGGCATAAATCAAATTAGCCTCCCTAGTAAAACTTAGATCTAAATCAAATAAATCTAATCAAGTGTGTGTCCCCTATGGATATTCCCTCAATCTAAAACCCTTCTCTTTAGTAGAGCCATAATAAATTAAACTAACCTCCCTAGTGGAGTCTAATCAAACAAATCAAAGAGATTCACTCAAATTCTTATCCCTAGCGGATAGCTCAAACCTACTTCCTTAGTGGAAGGTTCACATACCCAATCCCTAACAGATTCGAGCACATATCCCTAGCGGATATGCCTCCACATCAATTAAAATAAAAAAATAAAAATAAAAAACAAATTAAAATCAATTCAATCTTAATCCCCATCGGATTATAGATTCTTATCCCCATCAGATACACACCCAAATAAATCATACTCATAATCAAACTCAAATCCATATCTCCAGCAGATAGCTCAAACCTGTTTCCCTAGAAGAAGGTTCATGTACTCAATTCCCAGCAGATTCTTTCTTGCTTTATTATGCCCTTGGCATAAAGAGAGTTGTATTGCACTAAGATCATGATTCTATCTACCTTTCGGGTCTAGGTATACATCACTTTCATTATTTATTGCAATCTTCTAGATGTTGTTGATCATTTTGGTCAACGCCAATACGTGTGGTGTGCCTTGTCAGTTACACCACACCTATTGGGGGTCCTTTTGTTGACCTCACTTTCGGAGTGAGCTCTCAACCCCATCCTCTTAGACTTAGGACTCTTCTAGACACTAAGAAGTCCTTAGTCATAAGAAACTTCTAGTGCTTAGGTGAACACTTAACCTAAGCCTAGAGACTTAGAGGGGTTAATCATAGGGTTAGGTCATGCCTTAGGGATTAAGGAAATTACCTATCCTATATCCTAAACCCAATCTAGATACACTTTCTCAAATCAAACCCATGATTCAATTCTCAAATCAAATATCAAATTCAAATTCAAATTCCAAATCTAATTTCAAATTTAACTCCAAATGATTGAAACCAAAAATCAAATTCAAATCTTAAGACCCTTCCAAAGCCATATGAACCACATTCATAAGCTTAGCCAAAACTCGCTTTAGATCAATTCAAACTAAATTTTTTTTCTTTATAAATCAATTATTCTTTCATTTATATTCACAAATATAAATAAAATCTAAATTGAAATGACCAAAACTATATCAAAAATCAAATCCAAACTCAATCTAAACCCTTTAAGATAATTCTTTAGACTTAACCAAATTCTATCATAATCAAATCAAAACTAATGAATTTTCTATTGACTCAATCATTCATTCATTTATCTACCCAAATATAAATAAAACTTACAATCATGAAACCATATTCAAGTCAACCCAAGTCAAGCTTAACTTAGCCCTTTTGACTTGAAAATTTAAAATGAGCCAAAATCCCTTAGACTCTAAATTGATTGCTGTTGAATTTATATTTCAATCTAGGACTCATATATAAGTTAAACTAAACTTGAATCAAACCAAAATCAAACCAATTAACCCACTTAAGTCAACTTGACCCAAAGTGACCTAAAGGACTCATTTGAGCTACCTTCCAATCCAACCCAAATTGGATTGAACCAATATCACCAAAACCTTCCACCATGATTATTGATCATCCTAGAATGATCAATTGCAATCAATTGGGTCAAATCAAGTCAAGTTAGTCATTTCACCAAGTCAACCCTTAGCTCAAATGAACTAAAACTAGCCAAAACTCATCCTACTCCAAATTGACTGAAATCAATGATTTGAATCAATCCAAAATCAATATTTAAATATGACTTGACTACCAATTGAGCCAAACCAAGCCCAATTAGCCATTTGATCTAAGTTGAATCAAATTAGCCTAAAGGACCAAATTGGGTCAAATGATGATCTAACCCAAATTGATTGCAAAGAATGACTCAAGTTCATTCCAAATTGAATATTGAACTTGACCAAAGCCATAATTGAGCCTAATTTGACCAATTGGTCAACTTAACCCAACCTAGCCCAATTTAACCTAAATTCAAATTAAATCCAAATTAATTCAAACCAAAGATCACATTCATCTTCAATTAGCTAATTGAACATGAATCAACCCATACCCATGCCAATTTGGCCAATTTTGGTCAAATTGGTCAACTTGACCCAGTATGACCCATATGACACAAATAACCTGACCCAAATCCATTTGGGATTAGCCCAAAATCAACCCAACTCATTTAAATCCTTCATGGATCCTCCCCCACATAGGATTCCACCTAACCTCATTTAATTCTCCTCATCACATGCATTTAACTCCACCAAAACATTTGCATTTAATGGAACTGATCATATGGCAGGAAGAGAGGACTTTGGAGCAAAAATTCAAAATTTTTAATCAATCCATCATCCATCCCAATCACCCCAAACAAGATGATAATACTTTAGAGCCAAAAAAATTCAAAAAAAGGGTAGATTTTTGGCCACTATAAAAGGAGGGCGCAATGAGATTTCATTCCTCTTTCTCCCACCACTATTCAGCCCCCAAGAGCTCCCCAAAGCTAAAAGGAATCCATCCCCCACCTCTTTTAGCCATTTTTGAGCTCAAAAACACAAATAGAAGCTTTTCCGGTGAGGCGACGGTGAACATTGGAGAAGACGGCATTCCAAAGGGAGATGAAGGCTAAAAATCATTCCAAAGCTTCCTCACATACCTAGAAGTTTGCTCGGATCTTCACCGCCGTCGAAAACCATCCCCGGCGAGGTAAATTTCGCCAAACTTTAGCCGGCCTTAGGATTTTTGAAATTTTGTGTTAATTTTCTATGATTTTAGGAATTTTCCCTAGATAATCTTGCTTTTTTACTTTAAATCATCCTTATTAAAAAAATAGAATTTTTTTGGTGTGAATCGATCCAAAAATGACTCCATTTGGACAAGTTTTTACTTAGAAATCTCATTTTTTCCTCTTAAAAAAGCCTTAAAATACTATTCATCACCGGCGGGCTACAGCCGCCGTCCGATCTTGTGCTTCACGGGATCGGATGGCTCAGATCGCACGTAGATCACGCAATCTGGGCCTTCAGATCACCTGATACAATCTGGACCGTCTGATCATGCGGTTCGCATGATCGGATGACTCAGATCGCACATTGATCATGCGATCCTGGCCTCTGGATTGTGCGATCTGATATGCACCATCCGATCTGTGATCGGAAGGTCCAGAGTGAACCGTAGGTCACTCTCCAGACCGTTGACCTGTCTTCCCACCCAAATGGCTGATGTCAGTGCCTCGCGGATTTTCTAATTTAAAAAATTAATTTAAATCATGTGAAACTTTAAAATTTCAAAAATAAAAATAAAATACTTAATCAAAAATTACAAAGAGGGCTCGTTGGATTTGTATTTCTGAGAGGAATCCAATAAACCCAAAATCCAAAAATTTCACTAAGTATTTTGAGCTTAATTTGAGTTTTAGTGAAAATCAAATTTTATTAATTAAACCAAATATTTATGTCAGATTAAGTTGGAATTTTTAGAGATTGAAACTAAAGTTAAAACACAACTAAAATAAAATTTTCAAGTAAAAAGGACTTCTAGATTGGGAGAAATTAAATTTTGAATTTCAAATTATCCATTTTAATAAAATAAATTAAATAAAAATTCAAAAATTTACAAAAATCTTCAAAATGGCTTAAATCACTTCAATTGACATCTAGGACTCTTAAGAAAATAATGTGATTTTATGAATCCTAATGAACCCCAAATACATACTTAAGATTAAAGTTTAATCAATTAAAGAGTTACTTAAAACATATTCTAAATATAAATTAAATATCAAATCAAAAGTAGAAATGAAATAGCACTTAAGCAATCATCAATCAAAACTCAAATTAGAAAAATATCATTCTTCTAGGAAATTAAATTTAAAACGATTAAACCTATTCAAATCAATAAAACTCAATTAAACGATTAAATCTAAAATCAACTTAAAATTCAACAAATCTAGGAAACTTTAACATAGGTCAAACTAATATAACTAAACCTACACTAAGCATGGAGTCTTAATCATATGAAACTCTTTAATGAATATAAATAAACTGAAACTAATTAATCATTAAATAAACTAAAAATCAAACTGATTAACAAATCAATCTAACATAATAATTTGATATTAATCAAATTAAACCAAATAAAGTTAAAGCAAACTTAATTAACCTATGATTAAATCACATCCATTTGGAATAAGATAATTAATTAGCCATTAATACATAAGCCTATCAACTAAATCAAACATGAATGAAATCTAATGAACATAATAAATGAAGAAAATCAAACTTAACTATAATTATGAATAATCAAGTTTAATTTAAATAATAATAAATAATTAAATCACTTAATATAATCAAATGACAATAACAATAATCCTTTAATCAAATCAAACTTAAGTAAAACATTTAACTATATCAAATTGCTCACATGTGGGAAATTAAGTCATTAATTAAATAAATCTTTGATTAATCAAATGATTTAAAGAAAATAAGTTTAATTACCCTTAATCAAACTTAATTAATTAAACATTTAATTAATGAAAACTTAATGAATTAATCTACCATCTTAATGAACAAAAATTAATTTTATAAATTACATTAAAATTAATTCAAATCAAACACTTAATTAATCTACTAATTAATTTAATCACACCTCTAAAATAAACTAATTAAGTCAATTAAACTAATCATATTAAACCTAAGCTTAATCAAACATAAATACAATTAAATACCAATCAAATCCTAAATTAAACATAAATCATTAAGTCATTAATTACATCATCAATCTAAAACCTCATTCAACTTAATAATTAACTTAAACACACTTCTTAATTAAACTAATTACCTTTAAACTAATCCAATTGAATAAACACCTAATTAATGCAAACCCGATGAATTAATCCATCATCTTATTGAACCAAATTAACTTTTTAAATCAAATTCAAATCAAACACCTTATTAATCTACTAATTAATTTGATCACATATCTTAAATAAGATAATTAAGTCAATCAAATTAATCATATTAAACTTATACTTAATCAAACATAAATGCAATTAAATGCTAATCAAAACCTAAATTAAACCTAAATTATTAAGTCATTAATTACATCATAAACCTAAACAGATATGAAATCAAATTGAAAATCAAGAAAATCTTTATAATTAACATAAATACACTTCTTAATTAAACTAATCACATAATCACATTGAACTTAAGCAAACCCATCAACTAATAAAGCTAATCAAATCAAATTAAATCAAAATAAAATTAAATAAAGAAAGACTCTTATCAATTTAATATGTAATCAAATCAAATCTCATTCAACCTACTTAATAAGATAAACTAATTAACTATCCAATGTTTGAAATCAAAATACAAACCAAACTTTGATATACGATGGATGAGATTAATAATAAAATCCTAATTATAAGTAATCAAGCTCAATTAAAATTAAAATAAAATCTCAGTTAATCTAATCTAATCAAACTACAAATAAATGAACCACAATCAAATCAAATAAGCATAAAATTAAGTCACATAACTATAATCAAAGAAGAAAACTAAATATTAAATTAAAAGGATATTATTATCAAGATTTAATTAAACAAAAACATCTCATCTAAAATTAATCAATCAAAAACACATGAATTTAAACAAACTTAAACTTTATTAGAGATCAAAGAAATTGAATTATCAAGATTTAATTAAACCAAAACATCTAATCTGAGATTAATCAATCAAAAATATATAAATTTAAACAAACTTAAACTTCATTAGATATTAAGGATATTGAATTATCAAGATGTAATTAAACCAAAACATCTAAATCAAAATCAATTAATCAAATACTTAAACAAACTCAAATTCTAAATTCTAAATCAAATCAAATGAATTACACTAATTCAAATGGACTAATTAAGATACTTAAGGACCTTAGTTAGACTCTTTAGGACTTAGGATGTAGAATAGGGTGAGTTATGTCTACAAATGGAATTCATTCTACTCTTCATTCTTGAAAACTTAAACATCACTTTAACCAAAAAAAGTGAAATAAAAATGAAAACTAAATCATTAAATTATTCAAATTAAAATCACCCGAAGGTAAAATTTAAACAAATTCAAATTCTAAATTGAAACTTAAACTAAAGAAGCCTAGTAAATCCTTGCCACTCAAGTCTTAAGCACACACATTAGAATACTAATCACCACTACTAATGCTAAGTTAGGGCATTGTATGCCTGATGTTGTGTTTTGTTTTGTGATGTAATATTTTAGACTGGATGTTAAGGTGTATATTTCGTAGACTGGATGGTAGGCTGTGATTAGCCTAATCATATTTTCTGCAGGGGGTTGTGCTTAAGGGGCCACTGTAATAAAAATATAAATGTATTTTCTGTGCAGGTTGCTTAGCCCCTAAGCATAACTCATGTTAGGACAGGTGGGCTTGGTTATCCATATGTGGGGTGCTAAGTCCAAATTATTCATATAACTACTTGGGTTGTATGGTGTGTTTAGCTAACATTTATTTTATAGGTGTAGCTAGATTTACTTTCTTTTTATTTTTGATGTAATTTTGCATTAGGAATTAGGATTAGTGTTATAAGGGATTAGGATGAGCAGTTGCCAGAAGGCTTAGTCTATGGGGTGCCCTGTGATGCCTTTAGAGCAAATCAAATCAAAAGGAAGAGATGGAAGAAATGAAGAAAAAAAGACCCTCATAGCATGTATTGTTTTTGTAATCTGAGTTGTATAAGGGTAGAGCTCGGCTACCCATCTTTTTTTCTCTTTTCGGGGTGTATGATAGAACCTGACCATAATGAGCTTTTACTTTTTTTATGGTAGTCTATAAAATTTTTTGATATTGTGTTTAGAATGGCACTAGAATTGCATGCTTTTCCTAGTTTCTTCATGATTGATGCTTGAATGTGTGGCCTGAATGCGATAGGCTCTTAGGATGAAATTAATTTTTCTACCCCAATTAACAACTCATAATTAAAATTTTAAAAAAACTCATAACCTCACCAAAAAGCCTAGGAATTAAATCAAGATAATAAAATTTTTAGCAACCCCTTAGCTGGATGAATGAATGTATAATATCATGCATGTCGTATCCTTCCACCCTTATAAAGAGGGGGATTCCATCTTTGCCAGAGAATGAAGGCTTAAACTATGAGAGCCTTTGATGGAAGAACATCCCTTTCTCTCTTGATTTAGCCCATAATCAATTTCTTATGTACTTAGGCATACAAAATCCCATAGCCTGTGTCAAAATAAAGAGTTCAAAAGAATCAAATAATTTTGATAAAATTTTGTATTAGATTAAGTCAAGAATTCATACCACTCATGCTCTAGTCTCTTAGGGAGTGAGTTTAAGGACTTAATCTCCTTTCTAAAAGAACAACGACCGAGCCATCTTACAAAGCATAACACTTGCCTACATGGATTTAAAGCGTAGGAGGAGTTAGCTGGCTGCAACTCCAGGCAGTAATAAGTATAGCAGTCGGGTGGTTTATTCTCTCTTATGGAGGTAAACTATATACTCATTTTTGCCTTAAATTTAGGTCATGCTTCGACCCTCGCAAAGCTCCCTAGCTTAGGATTTAAGGTAGTTATTTACCTTTGCGGGCTACAAGCATAAATCCTCACCTCTTAGGCATTTCTAAAATCTTATGTTGTGGAATTATAAGCCCTAACAATCTAATAAAATGTCAACTCAAATATTTAACTCTCTTTAATTTCAAAAATATAAAGCTCAATCATAGGATAGATTGGAATGCTCACTAGGCTTCCTAGTATCATGAGCATTTCCTACTTTCTCCCTTTGGATTCCAAAAATAAGTCTCCTTTTTGATCTATCCCATTTGATTTTTTAAAATATTTAATCCTTTGATACTCTTAACCTTGAAATCTTTAGAGACCCTAATTGTCTACTTTAATCAAGAGTACTCCTAAGGGATTTCATTCCTTAAGATGTAATTAACTATGGGGGCTTTCCTCCATAGGAAACTTAACAAACCCGACATAAAATAAACCCTACTTTACTTTTTCATGTAAAGTATGGGAAAGATCTCCGGTATATTCGAAGATCGATCATGCCTTAGGAGCCCTTAGTAGGTGATTAGGTCCATTATAGAGTGATGATTTCTATCTTTTGAGATAGTACATCATTCCTTGATGTCGTACCTGATCACTTAAATAAGTACCCCCTAAGATCTGCGTGATGTCCCACATCTCAAAAATAAACACCACAATTTTGTGCCACCTTCCATCAAAAGCTTTGATGGTAGTGGAAACCCAAGGCGGCACATAGCACACTTCAGGGCCAATTGTTGCAATGCCTAAGGCAACAACGCTTTGCTTTTCTGCCTCTTCATTAATAGCCTAGCAGGGATTACTTTCGATTGACATGCTAAACTACCCAACAGTTCAGTAATGAAATTTGCTGAGTTGGAGAACCTCTTTATCAGGAGGTTTGCTGGAGCTCAGCAAAGGGTTATTGTAGGTGATCTCATTATAGTACAATAGCACCCAGGTGAGTCCCTTATTGATTATATTCTCTGATGGTATAACTTGAGTATGAAAATCTGAGCCATGGTTAAGACATGCCATTGAGATTCTTTTGAAGAATATCCATGGCACATCGCTTCACTATCAAGACATTTGAGAAGTTAATCAACAAGGCAGCTATCCTACAAGGAGAGGCCAAATAGTTGCCTTTTTAAGACCAATTGCCCAAAGCAAAGCCATAGAAGGTGTATGAGAAGAAGCTGGGAGTAGTGATAGTGGTACATAAGGGGAAGCAGCCAGCTAGAGATCAATCTAAGAGATCACAATCTCAGTAGCCTCCACCTCCTTTGCCACCACCGAGGCAGCTCTATAGGCCTCCATAGCCAGCACCGCTGCCTCCTCAGTCATACCACTAGCAGCAGCGGCATGCATACCCACCGTCGGGTAGCTATAGTCCACCTACTCTTTTAGATAAGCTTAACAAACCTTATTCATTTAAGAGGGAGGTAATCAGGAAGATCTTTAAGAATCTCTTAAAGAAGCCTAATTTTCAGCTACTCGAGCCTAGGAGATCGGAGGAAGTAGGTAAAAGTCATGATCCAAACTTTTTCCCCAACCACCATATGCTAGGTCATGTTTTGGAGGATTGCTTCACATTTAAGGACTGGCATGATCACAGCTTCAAGACCGGTGCCGCAGTTATCCCAAAGGAATATCTTATGGAATAACCATCCAGTTCCATTAGGGAATTCCTTGGGGATACATGTGATCCTTCCAAAACCAAAGAAGGTTGGGATATTTCTTTATCCAAAACCTCTAAGAAGATCATCCAGAAGACCAAGAAGCTTTCCTTGCAGGTGCCTGAGTCAGCTCAGACCTCCAACATCAAGAAAGGTTTGCAAGTTGCTAGTGTCAACTTAAGGAAAGGGGGAGCTCAGCAATAATAGTAGCAAGTGTCGGCCCGGGATAGCCCATTAGCATAGCCACTGATCGAGTCCAGCCTCTAGCCTATAGTCGTAGCTTCCACACTGGCAACTTCTTCCACTTCAGCTAGCTCTTCTTTTTCTACTAGTGGAACTCTTATATCAGCAGATAAGGGCATCAAATCCCTTACCCCACTCACTTTACCTGATTTATACTTTGTACCCCCAAAAAAATCCAAGAAATTGATGAATAAAGCTAGTTTGAATTACATATGTGTCACTTCTGATGGGTTGTCTTCTTTTATTCCTAATGATAACTCTTCAAGCCTAAATAACACTAACAATTCTGATCTTCCTCTTTTTGATTCAGAGTTAGACTTTCCTACTCTGAATACTATGGTCTTGCCTCTTGAGATAGACTTAGAATCATCCGATTCTGAGGGTCCCATAGGAGAAGCTGTAGGTGAGCCTAATGTGCAGGTAGAACCTTAAATTACCCTGCCATAAGAGATCACCAAAGTCAACCTCCGTAGTGGCAAGGTTCTACCTTCTAGGGTAGCCCCTCAAGATAGAGGGAAACAAGTCATTGGTATATAGGATCGAGAAGCCCCTCCATAGAATGCTCCACCTCTGGTTAACAATGGCGTTGTACTAACTTATGCCTTTCTTACCTTCATGTGTGCATGTGAAAATTGGATAAGAAATCTCTTTTCTACTTAATGAAAATCATGCATCATAAACTTTCAAATTTCTTTAAATGAATTACTTAGCATGCATCATAAAGTGTGTTAAACATTCTCATTTATTTGTATAGATATGCTTAGGACTCATCCATATGCATGTTATACATGTTGGGAAAGAAATGAAGTGATGTATATTTTCTGAATTTAGTTCATTTTATTTAATCTTAAAATGCATTTCTTTTTGTGTGGGTTTGTTTAGAGTTGATCTAAACTTAGAGTTAATTAAAACACTTAATCAAAACATTCACATTTTCAAAACCAAAACATGAATCTACTTTAGAGATTACTTAGGTTAGAGAAGGAAAGAGAAGTTCTCTTTTCTTTCCCTCTCTTTAAAACCTAGTAATTAATTGTAGGATTCACTTGAACCTATTCAAAAAATGAAATAAAATAAACCCAAAATGATTAAATCACTTAAATGAAACCCTCCTCTATGTTGAACATGCTTCACACTTAGAAAATTCTAACTTAAATCCATAGCTAAGCATACCACACAAACCTCCAAAGTACACACATTAGGCTATGTCACCACTTCTAGCTTTCGGTTTAGGCGGTGCATGATTTGATGCTTGCTTTTATTTTATGATACATATTTTAGACTGGATGTTATGATATATGTGTGTAGAATGAATGGTAGGGCGATTATGCTTAAGAGGCACTATAATAAATAAAAATATAAATGCTTTTACTGTGCAGGTGCTTATACCCCTAAGCATAATCAAATAGGCCAGGTGGACTTAGTCCCCCATTTGTGGGGTGATAAGTCCAATATACATGCTTGGGAATTTGTGTGGTTTGTTTAGCTAACATTTACTTTGCAGGTGTTAGCAAAATTTACTTTTTTTTTCATGTAAATTTTGTAATTAGGATTTTGGAATGATTATTATGGAAATTAAGATGAACATTGGTCATAAGATTTCATCTTATGCACTATGTGAAGCCTTTTGGAGCATCCACCTTCCAAACATCCAAAAGAAGGAACCAAAGATGAAAGAAGAAAAGAAGAATGATGAAATGAAGCTTGAAGACCCCCATAACAATGAATTCCTTGCTTAATTATATTTAAATCATTTATAATCTAGGTTGTATAAGGGTAGAGCTTAGCTACCTAATTTATTTTTTGGGTTTGTGTGGTGGTACCCGACCACAATGGCCTATTATTCTTTTGTGGTTACCTTTATAAATTGATTGATGATTTGTTTAACTTGTGCATTAAGTGGCATCCTTTTCCTAATTTCTTCATTACTTTACATATGGTCTGGATGTGAATTAGGCTCTTAGAAAAAAATAAATCTTTTACCAAACATAATAATTCAAAACTAAAAATAAAGAACTCATAACCTCACCTAAAGCTTAGGTTAAAAATCAAGATAAAAAATTAGCAACCCTTTAGCTGGATAAGTACTTCTTTTATAACATCATGCACAAATGCATATTATTTTTCACTCTTAATTGGAGGGCTTCCACCTTTGCTAGAGAAACTTGGCTTGACCTTTGAGAGACATGGTGGAAACATACCTCCTCCCTTCTTCCTAATTTTGGCCAATAATCTCATTTCTCATGCATTAGGCATCTGAATCCTATTAGCCTGAGTTAAAATAATTGTCCAAAAATAAAAATAAATTGAAATCTAAATTGCATTACATTTAGGTCATTTGGAGCATACCCTTACATGATCTAGTCTCTTTAAGGAGTGAGTTTAAGGACTTAGTCTCTTTCTAAATATATAATAGCCTAGCTATTTTGCATAAAGCATATGACTTGCCTACATGAATTTATAATCATACGAGGAGTTAGTTGGCGGCCACCCCTAGGCGGTTGTAATTCCAAGCAGTCGGGTGATTTGTCCTCTCTTATGGAGGCAAACCAAATACCCAATTTCACCTTAGATTTAGGTTATGCTTTCGGCCCTCGTCAAAGCTCCCTAGATTTAAGTTCTGAGGTTGCTTTTCCCCTTTGTAGACCATAAACTTAAATCCTCACCTCTTAGGTATTTTCATGATCTTGTGTTATGTGATCATAAGCTTTAAATTTCTAATGAAAAATTCAACTCAAATAAACTAAATCAATATCAAAAATGGAAAGCATAACCATAGGATAGTTTGAGATGCTCACTAATTTCCTAGCATCGTGGGCATCTCCTACTCATCTTCTTTTGGCTTCAATAATAACTCCCTCTCTTTGATCAATCCTATTTTATCTTCCAAAATAAACTAATCGATTGATAGTCCTACCATATTGAAATCTTTGAAGGCAATCATCATTTACCTTAATTGAGAGTATTCCTAAGGGATTTCATCCCTTAGGATGTAATTAACTATAGGAGCTTGCTCCTGTAGGGAACTTAATGGACCTAGTTTAAAATATATCTTACTTTATTTTTCCATGTAAAGTAGGGGAAGAATCTTTGGTACATATGCAGACCCATTGTCCTTAGGAGTCCTTATTCGAGTGATTAGGTCCATTGTAGGGTGGTGACTTCTATCTCTCGAGATAGTTCACCTCTCTTCAATGTCGTATGAAATCACCTTATTAAGAACATCTGCAGATCTACGTGGTGTCCCAACAAGATGTGTATTTTTATATATTTCTATTTTCATTTATCCTCTTTTCCAAAAGGAGGGGGGATAGATGAAGGAAAGAATGTATAAAAAATTTCACCATGAGGACCCAATGATTTGGTTGATGATGAGCTGAGAATCCTCAAAGATGTTGATGCTCTGGATGCATAGTGTAATGACTAACTCCAGACTGACAATCAGAGCCTCATATTCGGCTTCATTGTTGGTTAATGGATTGGACAGATGATATGAGAATCTCATGACATCATGGTCTAGAGTTAGGAGAACTATTCCTACCCCTGCCTTCCCTAGGATAGTAAATTATAGTTCTTCTCCTCTTTGAGAGAAAGCTACACCATCAAAATATATCTCCCAATGATGAATACTAGTGTTTCCTAAGTTCATGATTTATTAATCGAGGAGGTCATCACTAAACAGAGAATCAGTAGGAAGTAGGTGTGCTGCTAAGAAGTATGTTAGTGCATATCCTTTCACCACACAGAGGGGTACGAAAGTGATGTCAAACTACCAACCATCCAGTTAGCGTCGATCGTGTCATGAGATATTACAGTGAATTGATCCTGGAGATCAGATTCACTTATGAGAAAGCATGTAGTGTCGCAGCTTTTGGGATGCAAAGATTAAAGCTAGGCAATGCTTTTCAATAGATGGGTAGTTTTCCTCAGTAGGGATTAGATGATGACTGAGGTAGTAGAGAGCATTTTCTTTCCCTTCATCGTTGGTTTGAGCCAACAAAGCTTCAAAGGAGTCATCTAATGTAATGGGGTAGAGGATCAATGGCTTGCCCAGGATAGGGGCTGCTAGAACTGGAGGCATCATTAGGTAATGCCTGATGTCTTCAAAAGTATGCTGACACTTATCATCCCACTTGAACTTGGCATCTTTTTTGACAAATGCTAAGAATTGTTGGCATCTTCTTGATAGGTTGGATATGAAGTGTCTTAAATATGTCAACCACCTTTGGAATGATCTAAGTTGTGTTTAATTTTTAGGGGGTGGCATTTCTAATATCGCTTTGATCTTTTTCAAGTTGATTTTAATTCCCCGGTGTTGAACAACAAACCCAAGAAATTTTTTTGAAGCTACTCCGAATGCACACTTCAAGGGGTTCATTTTAAGATTATATTGTCTTAACTATTTGAAAATACTCTCAAGTCAAAGAGATACTCTTCCTTTTCTTTCTTTTGACAACGAGATCATCGACATAGCATTCAACTTGATGATGAATAAGTTCATCGAGGATTTGAGTCATAGCATGCTGGTATGTGGCACCGGCATTTTTAAGGCCGAACGACATGACCTTATAATAATAAATTTTGATTGGGGTTCAAAAGGCAGTGTTTCTTTCACCCTCGGAGGCCATCTTGATTTGGTTATAGCTAGATGACCCATCCATAAAGGAAAATACTACATGAGATGAGGTGATATCCACCATTAATTATGGTATAGGAAGTGAAAATTTATCCTTAGGATATGCCTTATTTAGATCCCTAAAATTGATGCATATGCGAATTTGGCTATTCTTTTTCTTAACTGGGATGCACTGGCCAACCATGTAGGATATTATTCTTCCCTAATAAAGATAGCATCGATCAATTTCTTGATTTCAGAAGTGACCTGATGTTCAATGTCTAATCGCATGCGCCTAGGAGCCTGCTTGACAAGGTTAGCATTAGGTTCTATTGCTAGTTTGTGGACTGCTACATCAGGAGATAAACCAGGCATTTCTTCATAACTCCATATGAAGAAGTCCTTAAACTCAGTTATTAGCTTAACTAAGTCATTAGTTTCTTCTTCATTCAATAAAGAACTGATGTATGTCAGACGTGGATTATTTTTGGTTACCAAGTTGATTTTTTGAGCTCATCGATGGTTGATCCGATCTCTTCTTCAAACTCTGGCAGTGCATCTCTAACTTTAGGCTCACTTATGTCATCTGAAGTTTTTAAACATACCTCTTCATAAGAGTTAGCATGATTTGAGAAGAATCTATTAGACTCCAAATGATTTATGATGACTAAGCAAGGGTTGTCATCATCGACTGGACCCACTGTGCCGAATCCTAGTATTGGTCTTGATTGAGGATGTCTGCTTTGGATATCCCATAGCCTTTCAAAGTAGTTTGACCTGTGTTTAGACCAAGTATATGGGATTAATCCCTTCTTTGCTAAGTTAAGAACACAAGGCGAGTACCAATCAAAAGGTAATTGAATTAAATCTTTATATGAATCATCCTCAAGTTCTCATCTCTTTTGATAAGACAAGGGCATCATATATGCTTAGTTTAGTTGGCAACTTTCTTAAGTGAGTGAGGACATTATAGTCAACTCTGGGATGATCCACCATAAGCATATCCATGGGTCAAGCATCCTGTGGAGTCGCTTCTTGATCACTAGAACCAATGACTTGTTTACCATTATCCAGAGGTGCTACCCTAGGAAGTAGAACTTTACCACTACAGAGGTTGACTTTAGTGACTTCGTGAGATGATTTAGTGAAAAGTTCTATGTGCTCATCAAGTTCACCTATAGCTTCTCCTTTGGGATCATCGGAGTTGGATGACTCTAAATCAATCTCAATGGGCAAACTCGAATGATTCAAGAATGAAAAATCCATTTCTAAATTACAAGATGAATGATCAAAATTAGAGTTATCATTATTATTTTGTAGACTTGGAGAGTTTTCAAGAGGAATAAATTCTAGACTATCAAAAGTGGATAAGATTTAAGTGAGAGCTTTCTTCATTGATTTCATCTTAGATGAAGGTACATGATAGAAATCTAATAAAGTAAGCAGGTTAAGGGGTTCAGTGCCCTTGTCCGCTGATACAATGCTTCTACTAGCAGAAGAAGAGCTAGTGGAGGAAGAAGTAACAGCTACAACGATGGATAGAGTGCTAGACTTGGATGATGGTTGTGCTACTATGCTATTCTGAGCAAGTAAGATGGACTATTGCTGCTGCTGCTGTTGGTCTTCTACCTCCTTCAAGTTATTCTTAGCAACTTGCAAACCTTCTTAGAGTTGGAGGTTTGAGCTGCTTCAAGCACCTACAAGGATAACTTTCTAATTTTAGAGATTATTTTCTTGGAGGTTTGGGATAGGGAGATACCCCAACCTTCCTCTATCTTAAGAAGATCGCTTGTATCCCCATGGATTACCCTAACAAAACTAGATAGTTGTTCTAATAGATATTCCTTAGGGATGACAATGGCACTTGAATTATAGCTACACTCAAGCCAGTCGTTAAAGGTAAAGCATTCTTCTAAGACATGACCTAGCATGTGGTGGTAGGGGCAAAAGTTTGGATCATGACTCTTGCCCACATCCTTCGGCCTCCTAGGCTCTGGTAACTAAAAATCAGGCTTCTTTAAGAGGTTCTTAAAGATCTTCCTGACTTCCTCCTTCTTCTCCCTCTTGATTGAATAAGACTTATTCAATTTGTTGGCAAGAGTAGGTAAATGGTACCTAACTGGTGGTGGATAGGGGTAATACTATTGATGTTGTGGGGGGGATACTATTATTGATGATGTGGATGGGGATACTGTTGAGCAGATAGTGGTGGAGGCCATTGTGGAAACTGAGGTGGCCGATATGATAGCCAAGGTGGTTGCAAAGGAGGTGGTTGAGGAGGCTATTGTGCTCGAGGTCTATCTAGTTGAACTCTAGCTGACTGCTTCCCCTTGTCAACTATTATGACTACCCCTGACTTTTTCTCAAATGTCTTTTGTGATTTAGCTTGGCTGACTGATCTTGGAAAGGTAACTGTTTGACCTATCCTTATAGACTAGCTGCCTTATTGATTAATTTCTCAATTGTATTAATGGTGAACCCTTTAAGCATGAAGGCAACCAGACCATGAATATTCTTGAGTAGAATTTCAATGGCATGCTGTTCAGACAACTGTAGTTAGCATTTCAAACTTAAATTATGCCATCTAAGAATGTAATCAACAAGAGACTCACTAGGGTGTTGTTGAGCTACAACGCGATCGCTCACAATTACCCTTTGCTGAGCTCTAAAAAATCTCTTAATAAAGAGCTACTCCAACTCAGCAAATATCTTCAATGAACCATTGGGTAGTTTAGCGTACCAATCAAATGTGATGTCTGTCAAACTACTGATGAAGAGATAGAATAAGAGTGCATCACTGCCATCGGCATTGTAACATCCAACCCGAAAGTGTGCTATGTGCAGACGAGGGTTCTCACTGCCATCAAAAATTTTGAAGGAAGGAGGTACAAATCCCTTAGGGTATTGGACAATGTCAAAGTCCTCTAGGTATGGTCTACCCTTTAGAACATATGAGCCACCTCGGGCTTGTGCTAATGCATCCTTCACCTATTGCTCCACTAACTACATGATATCCTTCTCTTGCATGGAGGTGATGTCCACCACCTTTCTATGCAAGCTACCACTATCTTGATCTATTGGAGAAGTGATCTTTGGTTGGTCTAGGACATGCGCTAACTCGAGATGATCTATCTCTATCGGTATATGTTGCAGTACTGAGGCCTGATTTTGAAGTGCATGGAGGGCTACTAACAAGTCTTCCATCCTCTTCTCCATTTGGTTCATCTGATCATCCTTTTGTTTAAGCTACTAACGGAGGTGTTGGGTTGAATGGACGACATCATCTTCCTCAAACACAATACCTTTCTGACTATGCTGATCTCTATGAAGGGAGCTCCTAGTATCAACCATATGGAGTTCGGTCGAATCCTCAAGGAGATCATCCTCATCTAGATTAAAGCTGACATTTCTCTCCTCATAATCAGATCGGTCATTCCCTAGAAGCTTTCTCTCTTCTCTATAAAGTACTGTGTCAAAATCTAATCTAGGGAACGATCTAACTGTGCCGGTACAAGTACGCATTGCTGACCTGTGGAGGGGTTGTGCTTACTGACGGAGATGCACCTAACACTGCCTATGACTAGAGTGTTGGATCTGGGAGGGTCATGACTGTTGTAAGAGATATGCTCATGGTTATTCATGGGTGGAGTAGTGTCCCTAGGGAGATCCACTATCATGGGGATTGCAGAACTATCCCCTTCCCCTTCTACAGTTGCTACTGTCATTGCCTTTGATGGTTGTGGTGCAACCACGACGCTTCATCACCACTCCTTCTTCACCAAGGCTGAAGTAGGGGGTTGAGTAGAGGAACTAGTCCTTACCTCAGTCAGTGGAGCAGATGAAGTGGAATCCTTCGGCCATAGTCAGATCACCAATGGGGCTTTCTTCTCCCCAGATGTTATCTTCTGTGCTTTTGTGGGCACGGTGGATGACGTGACCTGAATAGGTGATGGTGGGCGAGGAGTGGATCGATGTGGTAGCAAAAATACCCTACATTTTGACTTTGTATACCACTTTATCAACCTTTTATAATGACCAGATAGGTGGCTGGGACTTTCTCTCCTATCCACAGTTGGCCTCATGGTGTGTATGAGGTTTGGAGGCAATGTGGTATTCTCGATGGACCTCCTCTCCAGTGGTGAGGTGGAGGTAGAATGGTAGCAATGTGAGAGAACTTTCCATTTGGGGGAACCTTTCTCTGCAATGTGGGATGCGACATCCATCTCCTGAGCAGCACGCTCATGGTGCCGCTTGATCTTGTGGCTCCTATTGCGTCGCTGTGTGCAGCGCTGTGTATGGCTGAGCAAGGTAGTGTGAGAGTTAGATCCTACCTCGAAGGTAGGGGAGGCTATCTCTGAAGCCACGGCAGCCTTTCCCATTAAGGGGACAATCGAGGAGGTGCTAGCAGGCACCCGAGTGACTATGGGAACAACTGATTAAGTAAAAACTAGACTGACTGGAAAAACCTCAACTGCCTTCCTCTTCAGGGAAGGATACTCGATGTTAGAAGGTAGGTTGATCGGATGATGCCGCCCGACCACCTCATCTAATAGTAGTGAGGGTCGTCCCCTCGCAGGTGATCCAGGCTCCCTCAAATCCTTGGCCAAAGAACACTATATAGGTGGAGTCAGTCTGAGGGAGGTTGGCTTGATCCAAGGACAAATCCATCCCAAATGGAAAGGTGAAAATGAACTTCTAAGAGGCCATGTGTGCAAAAGGCACTAGATCGAGTTGTATATGCATTCTTGAAATATAACTTGTATCAAATTTCTGCCTTGATATTTGTTACACGCAAGTAACAGAAGTTTGAAATTTTGAACCCACACTCAACAATTCAAATATGTTAAGTGGGGTTCATTGGAGATGTTTGGATATTCAAGAGAGTCTTTGCCATTTGATTTTGATTTAGAACCCATACTCAACTGATTTAGGTAGGTTGGGTGGGGTTCTAAAATTTGAGAGATTTTCTTAGAGATATTTGTGCTTTGTGCATCTTGTTTGAAAATATTGATAGTTTAAAAGATCTCTACTTAGAAAATATGGGTATGCTAAGAAGAGGTTGTGATTGTGTATTTGAAATACTTTTGCTTGTGAAGATTTGATTGTGTGATATTTTTATTTGAAAATGGGGCTTCTTACTTAACAAATTTGGTATGTTAAGTAGAGGCCACATGTGTTTGATTTATGCTTAATGAGGAGACTTTCACTTAACAAATTTGGTATGTTAAGTGAAAGTCAAATATGACTATGAGATATATTTGCTTTTCTTTGAAGATGGGAGTCCCACATAACATATTTGGTATGTTAAGTGAAAGCCCCAAATGTGTTTGAGATATGTTTGTTTTTTCTTTGAGAATGAAACACTCACTTAACAAATTTGGTATGTTAAGTGAAAGCTCAAGTGTGTTTATGATTTTGAAAATGAAACTCTCACTTAATAAATTTGGTATGTTAAGTGAAAGTCAAATGTGCTTATGATTTTGAAAAAGAAACTCTCACTTAATAAATTTGGTATGTTAAGTAAAAGTTAAATGTGTTTGAGATATGTTTATTTTTCTTTGAGAATGAGACTCTCTCTTAATAAATTTGGTATGTTAAGTGAAAGCTCAAGTGTGTTTATGATTTTGAAAATGAAACTCTCACTTAACAAATATGGTATGTTAAGTGAAAGTCAAATGTGTTTATGATTTTGAAAATGACACTCTCACTTAACAAATTTGGTATGTTAAGTGAAAGTCAAATGTGCTTATGATTTTGAAAATGAAACTCTCACTTAACAAATTTGGTATGTTAAGTGAAAGTTAAATGTGTTTATGATTTTGAAAGAAAAGAACTTATTTAACAAACTTAGGTATATTAAATGGAGTTCAATTTTTTCTTATGATTTTTAAATGGGGGTTTTCATTTTACGTACTTGGACAAGCCAAATGAGATTCAAATGTGTCTTGAAGTGCAAGACTTTGGCAAGAAGAAGTTCTATCAGACAAATGCAAATGGTGTCAAATAGAATTCAATTTTCTTTACTTTCTCCAAGGGAAGGGGAACTCTCACTTAACAAATTTGGGTATGTCAAGTTGGGGGTTCAAATATGTCTTGACTTCTCTTTTGTGTGTGTATGATTTACTATTTTTTAAAAAGGAGGAAAACTTCAACTCTAGCACTTGTGAAGTATGCTAAGTGGAGTTTAAATTTTATATCATGATTATATTCAAAAATAGAATCTCCGTCCAACAAATTTGAGTGTGTGGGATGGGGATAGCTATTTCTAAAGAAAATGTGCTTTGAAATTAAAATTGATTAATTTTGATTTTGAAAAGAACCTTCATGTAACAATCATAGGATTTGTTAAACCAGGTTAGGTTATATGTGTTTTGTGCCTTTTACAAATTTTTGTGTAAAGATCTCCTATTATGTGGATTTTTAAAAAGTGCTTTTGGAAAGACATGTTATTTTGCAGAGGGGTTTTGTTTTCTTACTTTTTATGGGATGAACCTTGCCTTACCATCAGGATGGTGAAGAGATTCTTAATTTTGGTCATCTCCTTTGTTTGATTAATTTTAATTTTCACCTATTGGGGGAACCCAATAAGAATTTTAAGACCTACATGGAGTGAGGTCCTAAAACCTAAAGGATGTTGGCGAGCTTTGCTTAAAAAAGAAATAAGCTCGGTGTCAACGAAAAGAATGATAGTCTTGGGCCTATATTAAATATAAGTCTATTATTGATGCTTTGAGATAATAATTATCTACTAAATATGGAGAGACGAACCCTCACCAACGAAGTCACCAGAAAAATCTGTGGTGTTTATTTTATGATGTGGGACACAATGTAGATCTTAGGGTATGATATTAAGGAATAATGTATTATCTCAAAAGATAGAAATTATCACCCTATAATGGACCTGATCACCTAATAAGGACTCCTAAGGCATGATGGGTCTCAAATATGCCAGAGATCTTTCCCCTACTTTACATGGAAAAGTAAAGTAGGGTTTATTTTAAGCTGGGTTTGTTAAGTTTCTTATGGAGGTAACCTCCCATAGTTAATTACATCTTAAGGAATGAAATCCCTTAGGAATACTCTCAATTAAAGTAGGAATTAAATTCTCCAAAGATTTCAAGGCCAAGACTATCAAAGGATTTGTATTTTAGAAAATCAAAAGGGACAGATCAAGGAGAAGACTTATTTTTGGAATCCGAAGGGAGAAAGTAGGAAATGCTCATGATACTAGGAAGCCTAAAGAGCATTCCAATCTACCCTATAATTGGGCTTTATATATTATAAATTGAAGAGATTTATTTGTTTGAGTTATTATTAGATTGCTAGGGCTTATGATCCATCAACACAATGTTATGGAAATGCATAAAAGGTGAGGGTTTATGCTTGTAGCCCGAAGGAAATAGCTACCTCGGATCCTAAGCTAGGGAGCTTTGGTACAAACCACAAGCACATCCTAAATACAAACGAAAGGTGGACATAATGGTCTACCTCAACAAGAGAGGATAGGTCGTGTGACTGTTGGACTTACAACCACCTAGAGTGGTCGCAAACTAACACCTCCTATGCTTTATATCAATGCGATCAAGTCTTATGCTTAGCAAGATGGCTAAGTTATTATTATTTAGAAAGAGACTAAGTCCTTAAACTTACTCCCTAAGAAACTAGAGCATGAGTGGTATGAATTCATGACTTAATCTAATGCAAATTTTATCAAATTTGTTTGATTTTTTTTGGACTCTTTATTTTGGCACAGGCAATGGGAATCTGTATGCCTAAATGCATGAGAACTTGATTATGGACCAAATCATGAGAGAAAGGGGTGTTCTTCCATTAAAGGCTCTCATAGGTTAAGCATTTATTCTCTGGCATAGATGGAAGCCCCCTCTTAACAAGAGTGGAAGAATAGGACATGCATGATGTTATACATACAATCATCCAGCTAAGGGCTTGCTAAAATTTTTATTATATTGATTTAGTTCCTAAGCTTTTATGTGAGGTTATGAGTAATTTTAAAATTTTAGTTATGAGTTGTTAGTGGGATAGAAAATTAAATTTTATCCTAAGAGCCGATCGCATCTAGGCCACACAATCAAACACCAAACATGAAGAAATTAGAAAAAGAATGCAATTCTAATGCACAATCTAAATATAACATCAACCAATTTTATAGACTACAGTAAAATAATAAAAGGCCAGTGCGGTCGGGTTCCACCGTACACCTTGAAAAGAGAAAAAAGATGGGTAGCCGAGCACTACCCTTATACAACCAGAATTACAAAAAAAAATACATGCTATGGGGGTCTTCTTTTTTCATTTCTTCCTTCTCTTCCTTTTGATTTGATTTACTCGAAAGGCGTCACAATGCACCCCAGAGACTAAGTCTTCTGACCACTGCTCATCCTAATTCCCCATAACACTAATCCTAATTCTTAATGCAAAATTACATTAAAAATAGAAAAAGTAAATCTAGCTACACCTGCAAAATAAATGTTAGCTAAACACACCATACAACCCAAGCAGTTATATGAATAATTTGGACTTAGCACCCACATGGGTAACCAAATACTGTCTAGTGGGTTATGCTTAGGGGCTAAGCAACCTGCACAGTAAAAGCATTTATATTTTTATTACAGCAGCCCCTTAAACATAATTCCCTACAGAAAATATGATTAGGCTAATAACAACCTAACATCTATTCTATGAGGCATACACCCTAGCATCCAGTCCAAAATATTACATCATAAAACAAAACATTCATCATACATACACCACCCTAACTTAGCACTAAAAGTGGTGACTTAGTATTCTAAAATGTGTGCCTAAGGATTATGTGGTATTTCTTAGTTAGGCATTAATGTTAAAGTTTTCTAGGTGTAAAAGAATTCAATTTAACATGGAATGTTGGTTTCACTTAAAGTTTTCTAGTTGATTTTGCAAGTTTTAATTTATGATTTATAATCTAAGTGTCATAAAGAGAAGAAAGGCGATTGTCCTCTTTCATCCCTACCTTAAGTCATTTTCTAAACCATGTTATTATGACTTGGTTTCTTTTAGTGAGTGGCTTATTACATGTTTTAATCACTCCTAGGTTTGGGTTCACCTTAAATAACCTTATTCAATGTGAAAGGCTTCTTAAGAATAATTAGAATGAATTACTATCACATGACACATGTTCATTCATTTCTTTCCATCACATGTAACATGCACATGATTGTATTCTAAGTATACCTACATGTCTTAGCACACTTAGATGATGAATGTAATGAAGTATATTTGAATTTTATATTTTATTTAATTGGATAAATATGAATGCATGTCTTTTTTTAATAGAAAAAAAGAGACTTCAATCCATTAGCTACATGTACACTCAAATGAATAAAAGTTTTAAGCGAGTATGGTGCCATTATTTCGCACTATTGGAGTGAGGTAAAGACCTCCTTAGGGCTACTTAAAGACATGCATCTCTGGGATGTCCAGACTAATATACCCACTATTCTCATATACATGTACCTATATACAAAACTATGAGGATGAAGAGTCATGAAAAAGGAGAAATTAATTCGATCGAATTATGACTTTCTATTCATTATCACATTGCACATACATATATGTAAGAGATATGAGTACATACGGTGCCATTATTTTGCACCAAGGGAGTGAGGTAAAGACCTCCTTAGGGCTACTTAAAGTCGTGCATCCCCGAGATGTCCAGACTAATATACCACTCTTCTTATATACATATGAATGTATAATTAACCATAAGAAGAAGATGTCATGCAAAATGTTGTGTTTGATTCAATCATATGATTTACATATGCGATATAAAATTCTTCCTAAGCCTTAGCATGGATATACATAGGAATGGATTTGGACAAATGTTGTGTTCTTTTCAAATGAACTATACATTTGTAAATCCCATGTAAGCCCATGAAAAGTAAAGAGAGAAGACTTCATACCACGTATCTTAGATAATAAACATATGCAAACTCATAAATGTTTCATAATTAGCATTGCTCCATATATTATAAATGATTTATACACTCTTAAAAGTAATTTTTTATTTAATAGTGATAATAGTCACGTCTATTTTTAATTTAAGTCAACACATGTAATTTGGCATAAAAGAAATCATTTTGTTTAATTAATTTTTGAAAGAGATGAATGCATGATCAACGTTTAATATAATTGGAAAGAAATAAAAGAACATAAGCACATGATTTCATTCAATCCAATTAAATCCTAAAGGTAATCGTATTAAATAAGATCATTTAAAATAAACTAAAGCTTCTTAATGTCATTCTAATTTCATGTTTGATTTGATTTAAGAAATATAAGAAGAGGTTTGCTAATTCTATTCCATGCCCCAAGTTTATGATTTAATTTAGTTTAATAAGAAAAAATTAAGTGAATTTTATGAATTAATTAAGTCGTATCCTTAATTTAATTAATTAATTACCCTTACCTATGCTTCTTTAATTTGATCAACCACTTAATTATAAGCCATAAATGACATGAACATGTGAGGAAGTAAAATTGTGATGCTTCTAAAGAACCTAATGCAATTGGCTCATAGTTAATGATCAATTAAGTTAAAAGAATCTAATTAAGTAGTTTTATTATTCTCCCATACTTATGGTTAATCAGAGTTTCCTTAAAGAGTCTTTATGTTGTTAAACACATAAAGAGGAACCATTAATTTGATTATTTGTATTTAAGTTTTTATTTGATTTGATTTATTTGAATGATTTAGTTTAATTTATTTGATTTGATTAGTGTTTGTTGCATTTGTTTTGTATTTGTTTACCTTCATGTAATTTGATTGATTAATTTTTTACTTGATGTTTTGATTCAATTAAATTTTGATAATTTAGTATCCTTTTAAATTAATATTTATTTTTTTTCTTTGATTATAGTTATGTGATTTAATTGTATGTTTATTTGATTTGATTTAATCATGGTTCATTTATTTGTAGTTTGATTGGATTAGATTAATTGAGATTTTATTTTGATTTTAACTGAGTTTGATTCTTTGTAATTAGAATTTTATTTTTAATCTCATCTATTTGCCATGTTTATCAAATTTTGGTTTGTATTTTGATTTTATACATTGGATAGTTAATTAGTTTATCTTATTTAAGTAGGTTGAATGAGATTTGATTTTATTACATATTAAATTGATGAGAGTCTTTCTTTATTTGATTTAACTTGATTTGATTAGCTTTATTGATCTATGGGTTTTCTTAGATTCAATGTGATTATTAGTTTAATTAAAAAGTGTGTTTAGCTTTATCAAATAAGGATTTCTTTAATTTTTAATTTGGTTTCATATTTGTTTTGGTTGATAATGTAATTAATGACTTAATGATTTAGGTTTAATTTAGGATTTGATTGGCATTTAATTGAATTTTAATTATGTTCAAATTTATGTTTAATGTGATTAATTTGATTAACTTAATTAGCTTATTTAAGAGTTGTGATCAATTATTAAATTAAATAAAGATTTGTTTAATTTTTAAATTAATTTCATATTTATTTAGGTTAATGATGTAATTAATGACTTAATGATTTAAGTTTAAATTAAGATTTGATTGACATTTAATTGCATTTTATGTTTAGTTAAGCTTAAGTTTAATATGACTAATTTGATTAACTTAATTAGTTTATTTAAGAGGTGTGATCAAATTAATTAATAGATTAATTAAGTGTTTGATTTGAATTAATTTTAATGTGATTTATAAAGTTTATTTGGATCATTAAGATGATGGATTAATTCATTAAGTTTGCATTAATTAAATGTTTAATTAATAAGTTTAAATAAAAGTAATTAATTTTTAAAAAATTATATTAATTAAAGGTTAGGTTAATTAGAGATTAATGACTTAATTATCCATATATGACTTATTTGATTTGATAGTTTTAATAAAGCATTTACCTAATTTTATTGATTAAAGGGTTATCATTATTATTATCATTTGATTAGATTAAGTGATTTAATTATTAATTTGTATTCCAACTAAACTTGATTATTCATAATCATAGTTAGGTTTAATTTTCTACATTTATTATGTCCATTAGATTTCATTCATGTTTGATTTAGTTGTTAGGTTTATGTAGTAATGGCTAATTAATCATCTTATTCCAAATGGATTGATTTTAAATGTGATTTAATCATATCTTAATTAAGTTTACTTTAGCTTTATTTGGTTTATTTGATTAATATAAAATGATTATGTTGAATTGGTTCATTAATCAATTTAATTTTTAGTTTATTTAATGATTAATTAATATTTAATTTATTTTTATTTGTTAAGTAGTTTCATATGATTAAGATTCACTGCTTGGTGCAGTTTTGACAAGATTAGTTTGGTTTTATATAAAAGTTTCATTGATTTATTCAATTATGAGTTTGATTTAAAGATCTCATCATTTAACTAAATTTCATTAACTCAATTAGGTTTAGTTAATTTTAATTCATTTCAATGATATATGATATTTTTCTGATTTAAAGTTTGATTACCAATCATTTGGGTATTATATCATTTCTGATTTTGATTCGATATTTAAATTATTTTTAGATTATGTTTTAATTAATTACTTAATTGATTAAACTTTAATCTTAAGTATTTGTTTGGGATTCAATAGGATTCAAAAAATTACAATATTTTCTTAAGAGTCCTAGATGTCAATTAGAGTGATTTAAGTTATTTTGAAGATTTTTGTAAATTTTTGAATTTTTGTTTGATTTATTTTATTAAAATAGACAATTTGAACTTAAAATTTTAGTTTCTCCCAATCCATAAGTCTTTTTTACCTGAGATTTTTATGATATGTGTGTTTTAACTTTACTTTCAATTCCTGAATATTTCAACTCAATCTAACTTGTATTTTTAGACTAATTAATAAAATTTTATTTTCACTAAAACTTAAATTAAGCCCAACCATTTCGTGAAACTTGAGGATTTTTGGTTCCTTGGATTTTGCTTGGAAAGACGAATCCAACGAGCCTTTATTTGTAATTTTTCATTACGTATCTTATTTTTTATGAATTTTCAAACTTTTAGGTAACTTAAATAATTTTTAAAATCAAAAATAGGCAATTTTCCCACTTAACCTAGTAGCACAAGGCATTGTGGCAATGCAAAGTGGCATGATGAGCTCCATTGTACAATACGTAACGTAAATGGCCCACATGGTGCCACATCAACCGAACAAGCAGGAAAGAGATAGGGATGTGCGGATTGGATCCATCCATCCGATCACGGATCAAATGCTCGGATTGATCTGCATGACCTGGACCGCGCGATCTGTGAATCCAAACCGTGTGATCCATGGATCCAAACGATGCAATCTCAGTCATCCATTCCCTGAATGGAGGGATGGAATGGCAACTACTTTTTGGCACAAAAGCGGTGGAACACTATTCATCCGACAGGATTTTTCATGATTTTAAACTAAATTTTGTTTGATTGGGCTCATTTTTATGGCAATTTTCACCAGAAAATCTTTTGATTCGTATTATGACTAAATATAATGAAAAATGCAGGGCTTCTCTAAGAAAATTCCTAAAAAATATACAATAATCGACATAAATAAAAGTTCCTAAGGCCAGCTAAAGTTTGGTGAAATTACCTCATCGGGAATGGATTCTGGGTACGGTGAAGATCTGAGCGAGCTCCTAGGTGTAAGAGGAAGCTTTAGAATGAGTGTAGCCTTCACCTTGACTTTGAAATGATGTATTCTTCAATTGTTGTTGTTTCTTCACTGGAATCCACCCGATTTTAATATTTTTAGCTCAAGAGAAGTGGGGATGTGGTGGCTGATGTCTTTACGAGTTTCGAGTGGGTCTTTAATGCCAAAATTAGATATTTTTACTAGTCTATTCTTCCTCTTTTAATAGTGGCCAAAAATTGAATAAATGTGTTGGGGAGGTGGTTGTAATGGATGATGGCTTGATTAAGGACTTTGGATTTAGCTCCTAAAGATCAGCTCCATTGAATGCCATGGATGGGGGGAGTTGAATGCATGTGATGAGGGAATTAAAAGAGGTTGTATGGAATCCTATATTGCGGAGAATCCATGAGGAATTTAATTTGGTTGAGTTGACTTTAGGCTGATCTAAAATGAATTTGGGTCAGGTTTGATCAGCCCCCAATAGGCCATGGGTTGGTTTCAAGGAATTTGGCTCAATTTGGGTCATATGGGGCATATTGGGTCATATCAGGTTAGGTAGACCAATTGGTCAAATTGATATAAACCAAGGCTTAGGTTAGATTTAAATAATAATTTGAAATGTTTTGGTATAATCTATTTGATTTAATTTGGCTTAGGAATGATTTTGGCTCATTTGGAATCAAATGGGTCAAATGGGTCAAGTTGACCGATTTGACCAAAATTGGCCTAATTAACTTCGGTTATGGGTTGAGTCAAGTTCAATTGTCTAATTGAAGATAAATGCAGCCTTTGATTTGAATCAATTTGGATTTAATTTGAATTTTGGCTAATTGTCAATTTGGGCAAGGTTGGGTCAAGTTGACCAATTGGTCAAATTAGGCTTAATTACGACTTTGGTCAAGTTCAATAATCAATTTGGAATGAACTTGAGCCATTGGTTGTAATCAATTTGGGTTAGAATGGGATTTGACCCACTTTGGCTTTTTAAGCCAATTTAGGTCAACTTGGATTAAATGATCAATTGGATTCGATTTAGCTCAATTGAGAGTTTGGTCATGTTCAATTATTAATTATAAGTATATTTGATTCAATGATTTTTATCAATTTGGTATATGATGGGTTTTGGCTAGTTTAAGTTTCATTTGGGCTAAATGTTAACTTGGTCAAAAGACTAAATTAACTTTGTTTGACACAATTGATTACAATTGATCATCCTAGAGAGATCAACAATCATGGTGGATGCTTTTGGTGAGCTTAGTTTAATCCAATTTTGGTTGGATTGGAAGTTGGCTCAAATGGGTCCTTTAGGTCACTTTGGGTCAAGTGGATCTAAGTGGGTCAATCTTTTTGGTCTTGGTTTGATTCGAGTTAAGTTGAATTTATATATGAGTCCTAAATTGAAATATAAATGCAACGGCAATCAATTTAGAGTTTAAGGGATTTTGGCTCATTGAAATTTTCAAGTCAAAAGGGCAAGGTTGGGTTTACTTGGGTTGGCTTCGATTTGATTTGATGATTATAGGTTTCATTTATATTTGGGTGGATAACTGAATGTATGATTGATTCAAGATAAAATCCATTGGTTCTGAGTTGATTTGGATAGAATTTGGTTAAGTCTAAGAAATTATCTTAAAGGGTATAAATTAGATTTTGGTTTGATGTTGGATTTGGTCTTGGCCATTTGGATTTACATTTCATTTATATTTATGAATATAAATGAAGATCTAAATAATTCATCAAAAAATCACTTGAGTTTTGAGTGAATTGGAAACAAATTTGACCAAGTCCATGGATGTAGGTCAAAAAGGCTTAGAGGGCAATCAATTTAGTTTGATACATTTTTAGTCATTGGAAGGTGGGTTTCATTTTTATTTGAGTGGAGGAATAATTGATTTATAAAATCAATTGAGTTTGCTTTGACATAAAAGGAGTTTTGGCTAAGCTTATGAAGGTGGTTCAATGGCTTAGGAAGGGTCTTGAGATTTGAATTTGATTTTGGTTTTCAATCATTCAGAGTCAAATTTGGGATATGGATTTAGAATTTGGATTTGAATTTGAGGTTTCGTTTGAGATTTTAATTTGGATTTGATTTGAGAAAATGTATCTAGATTGAGTTTAGGCCATAGGATAGGTGATTTCCTTAAGTCCTAAGGCATGGCCTAATCCTATGATTAACCCTTCTAAGTCTCTAGGCTTAGGTTAAGTGTTCACCTAATCACTAGAAGTGTCTTATGACTAATAAACTCTTAGTGTCTATAAAAGTCCTAAGTCTAAGGAGAGGAGGTTAAGAGATCACTCCAAAAGTGAGATCAACAAAGGACTCAATGGTGTGGTGTAACCGGCAGCACACCAATAGGACCAAAATGATCAACAAAGACCGAAGATTGCAAACACTAATAGGAATGATCTATACCTAGACTCAAGAGGTGGATAGAATCATGATCTTAGTGTGATGTAGCTCTCTTTATGCCAAGGGCATAAGAGAGCAAGAAGGAATCCGCTGGGGATTGAGTACATGAAACTTCCACTAGGGAAGTAGGTTCAAGTTATCCGCTGATGGATAAGAATTTGAGTTTGATTGGGAATATGATTAGTTTGGGTGTGTATTCATTGGGGATAAGAATCTATAATCTAATGGGGATCAAGATCGAATTGATTTTAATTTGTCTTATTTTAATTAATGTGGAGGCATATCCACTAAGGATATGGGTTGGAATCCACTGAAGATAAGAATTTGATTGAATTTCTTTGATTTATTTGATTAGACTTCACTGGGAAGGTTGGTTTAATTTATTATGGCTCCACTAGGGAGAAGGGCTCTAGATTGAGGGCATATCCACCGGGATGTACACTCAGTTAGATTTATTTGATTTAAATCTAAGCTCTACTAGGGAGGCCAAATTGATTTGCACCTCACTAGGGAGAAGTTTGGTTTGTCCAATATGTTTAATATGACTCGATTAGAGAGGTTGGTTTTGAATTTAATTTGTTGTCCCTATTGGTGTACGATGGACCACACTAAAAAGGACCCATAGGGGCCTTGGCCTATCTTAGATTTATAATTCCAAAGGGGTAGTCTACCTACTATAAGGTAGGACTATCCGACCAAAGGGGATGTCTTTCTGAAATACATAAGAAGAAGAATGCTTTTACATCTTTCAAAGCGGAAAAGTCAAGTGATCTATTGGATGAGCAACACATCGAACCCTACCTAAGGCGACTACTGAGTGAGTTGCAAGTCAATTGAACACATATTTTGAAGCAGTTATGTACTCCTAATCGTAGCATTGAGTTTTACGCAAATAATGAGATGACTGTTATATATGCATATTTTATGAGAAATTAATTCAAATATAATACTTGAAAAAGAGTTCAATTGTCACTTGATTAATTTATATAATTTACAAGAAGTCTCTAAAACTAAGCATCAAAAGCCTCTATAATCATGTACATCTTCTAAATTACATAAAATTCAATGAAATTGAAAAAGAATTTTCATGGGCCACTTTATCTATCGGTGAAGTTGTAAGTCTCAATTAATCAATCCAATCCTCTGGGGGAAATACAAGTTGATAGGATTGATTCTAAATCAAATGTTCAATTACTAAAGGATGATTTGATTTTTACATTTGCATATGACCATCAAAGGTCTTGATAGAGAAATTTCTTATTTAAAATTCTAAGCTCTCTACTTCTATATGAAAAATATAATCATAAGTTTTAACTATTTACCCAATCCGCAACTAAGAAGCAAGCAGAGTTGATAAGGTATATTACCCTAGTGATGATTGTGCTAATTGTAAATTTCAATCAAATGGATCCAATCTCAAAATAAAATTATCAAATTATAGTATGCATGCTCAAATCATTCATACCCCGATGATGGCTGTGTTGAATGGTGAATTCAACTAAAGGGAATAAATATCATCAAGATATGCTCACAAGCTTAACTCAAATTAATCAAATTAAAATATCAATAGAAACATGAAATCATGCAAATCACTAAGTTATAAATGTCAAAGTGAAATTTAATATTTAAAACTTAAACCTAAAATCCAATCCACCTTTTGCAATTGTTTGTTAAAGGTGACAAATTAAGAAAACTCTAGCTCATAAAGGAGCTAATGTCAAATCAAGTGTTCTACTATGTTCACTCTCAATCAATCTCATGCAGGTAAGGACGTGACCCGTGTCCTATAATTATGTGGCTTGGCTAGTAGGCTCCACATATGACGCAGCTACGACTAGAGTCCTCTGATCGGATGATTGCTGTCAAATGAAACCATTATATTATGATCATGACCGTAGCCCATATGCTCCCCAATGGCTCTGCCCTTTGAGTTGTGAATCATAGAGTATACTTGATAGGGCAAAAAGCCCTCTATCAACTAAGGTAGACTTAAGCTTATTTGCTCAGATAAATACCACCATAGGTCTACAAGGATTTCTTAAACGACATAACCCAGGTGTTGCTAATAAGGATCCTTCGATCAGGTTGGGTTGACTACCCCCTCTAACTAAGTGGGCTAGGGACCATGACAACCCAGGATGATGGAACCATGGGATCTATATCGAGCGCGCCATCATTCCCCCAACCATCCGCTTTAAGCTGATGATGATGAATTTCATTATCTCAAATTTTAAACTCCATATGCTGCTGCTATACGCTATGCATTTAGCAATCTAACGATTAGCCTAAATCAAAAGTTCTCTCTCACATTGGGAGGGGCAAATAACTATAGGGGCTTGCACCTATAAGAAACCTAGAACCAGATCTAAAGTCCTCACAAAATGAGGGCAAAATCTCTGGGTAGTGTCTTATCTACTATTCCATCTGCCTTCTAAAAATTACACCGACACTTTAAAATCATACTCTCTTCATTTGCAAGAGGTCGATGGTGAATTTTCAAAGCCCATAGATTTCTGGCGACTCTGCTGCGGATTAGATTCTCTTTCCATTATTGGCTAGTCATATATATGCTATAGTAGCAATAAAATATTTAAAAATTCAAAACAAAAAATGGTGATTTAAATCTGTAATAAATTCAATTTATTAATGTATGAGGCTCTATGTTGAATGAATTATACTGTAGAGTATATTTTTATTACATTATTATTTTGTTCTGTAGTACCTCTGCATTCTGAAAGTATGGGGTGAAATAATAATTATTAATTACAAATCCTCATCTTTCACTTTTGTAGAATTCATCTACAAAGCACTCCTTTCACTGTCCAGCTAGGGCATAGTGCGAACATCTCCTTAGCTAATGTCGTCATCAACATAGGAGATGTTGGAGCTACCATTCAATTTGGTAGCTTAAATTTCCCAGCTATCATAGTTGTAACTCCTAAAGTACCCACCCGTGGTTTACTCATCTGAGGTCATACCGAAGGCCTCAGTTTACTAAAGCTCCTATTCATCATGCTCACCAACCAATTCAACAACCAACCGCTATTAAGAATTTCTCTCAATAGAGGACTTTAGTTTTTGAAAAATTAGGTCAATCTGAGACCCCTATGACGAAGAGAACCATCATTGGGCATACTGTATCTTTGATGCCTCATGGTACAACTACTTTGCCGATTGAACCTTTAGTACCAAGAAAGCATGATCATGAAACTTTCTCATCAGGAAGCAAATTAACCATAGGGCAAAGATGAAGAAGAAATGCTAAGCTGAGGGCTCAGCAAATCCAATTTGAATGACCCAGTGAACAAACAATATTGCCTCCAAAAGAAAGTATTCCTACCCATAACAACTTCGACAATCTAAAATGGATAAAAAGGAATAGCTCTACTAGGGAGGTGAAGAAGTCTTTTTAGACTCAACAACATCAAGTTCCACCACCACAAAGGAGATAGCCTGAAACACTATCCTCTAGAATACATAAAGTTCTTAAAGTAGCCAAAGAAAGAGGCTTAATGAAAAGAAAATTTCAAAGGCCTATGATAATTGAAAATACTGAAGCCATGCCAAGGAGGTTGCCATCTCTTCTGGTAACTAGTAATCAAGCCAAGTATGCTTGCAAGGTGAGTATCAGAGCATGACACTTAGATCACTTGTCTAAGAATCTGCTGCAGAAAGATCCCAGCGAAAGCATAAGCAGGTATGGAGGCTAAGGCCCCGTGATGAAATTCTGAATAAAGAAAGAGGTGTGACATCTGATGCACATGTTCAAAAATCTACCCCAAAAATAACTTATTAGAAATAGATACCTAAAAGAAGGGATATCACGGATAAAAGACACAATGGTCGAAACCTTAGAAAATCTTCTAGGGGATCCCATCATCGATCAGATTCACCTCCAAAAGAGAAAGATGACTTTGATCGTAGTCCTCTAATGGAAGAAGTGTTTGTTCCGTACACTGAACCAGAGATCCACTAGAAACGTTGATCAAAAATTCATGTACAAAAAGAAGGAGATGAGGAGGACACTATGGAAGTGGAAGTCGTCTATATTGTCAAAGATATAGATGAACTTTCTGCTCAATACCATCAGTAATATGAATTCAAGGAGCTTGAACCTGAATTTGATGTTTATGAAGGAGAGTCTTCACAAAAGCAAGTAGAAGTTGGATCTTCAATCTCTACTGAAGAGGAAGAAGAACTAGACCAAAACGAAAAGGGGATCATGGGAGTTGAAGCTATTTATATGGTTGAACCATAAAATGGTCAACCTAGAACAAGCTTTTACACTCAGCATCATCATTCAGCCCCAACAATAGCTATCCCTGCAAATGCATAACAAGAAGGACAATCAAGTTCTTCCCCTGAAGATGAACAGAGAGCAAAATAATAACAAAAAATAGAGGAAGAAGAAGAGCCTGTATTGATTGACATCATGGCGCTAGCTAGAGAGCAAAGACAATGCAGCATCAAATGAAAGTCAAAGATAAGGAAATTATATAGCTTGATACCAAGATGAATGACATGATGGTACAAATCAATATCATGATGGATATATTGTAGAAGAATATGACATCAAATGCAGCACCTATTTCATCTTCTAATAAACAGGTAGCTAATAATACAATCTATACCACCACCTGTACCTCAACTCCTATAAGATATACCGGCGAGGAATGAAGTTAACCAACAACCTCTTCAGCTAATAATTCAAAATGTGGCTAGGACACTTGAAACAGTAATAGTGCTCAGTTAGAAATAATAATTAATGAAAAGATAAAGGTAGTTATAGCTTAGAGCAAGCTGAAAAGTTATGAGTAAAGGTCGCCCTTACCCAGTTGAACATGATCAAATGGCATACCTGAAAGGTTACTCAGTGCCAAAATTTAATATATTCAGTGGGCTTGGTAACCCAAAGCAACATCTAGCCCAATTTAAGGCTGCTTATGATAACACAGAAGGACATGATGCATTACTTTTTTATTAGTTCGTTAGTAGCATGACCTCAGCTGCTTTCGAGTGGTACGCAGAATTGCCAAATGATTCAGTTAAAACCTTTACTGAGTTAGAGGTAATATTTGTGAAGAGGTTCACCGGTATAACCAAGAAAATAACAATCACTGACCTTACCTTGCTAAAAAAGAGAAAAGATGAGTCAGTGACAAAATTCATAACTTGTTGGCGTAACCTAAGCATGAAATATGAGCAATAATTGGAAGAATAATATGCAATCCAATTGCTAATGGGCAATACAGATGAGAAAATGGCACCATTTTTATATATGGCATCAATTACAACATTCCAGAACTTGCTTGATATGGTGGCCAAATTTGAAAAGCTAAATCACCCTAACTCAAAAATCTATACAAATAAAGCAAAGAGAAACAAACCTTTAGACTCAAGAAGAAATGAAACTCATACCGCTTCCTATAGTTCAAGTGGTGAAAAATGAGTAATCTATAATATGGATAATGAAAAACTGCCAATGTATAATGATGATAAGGGAAAGAAGCTCGTTCATCCTAATTCACATCCAAAATTAATATTGGGAGGCAATGATAAACCTCAGACTTTTTCAAGTGATGGAGAGCATCCAAAATAAGCAATAAGAGATGATGAGCGAATGCAGTCATCTCTTAAAGAAAAGATGAACAAAGCATATTCCCTTATAAGGGATAGTATGGATAGTGTGGCTAAATTATTTCAATAACCAGTCAAAGCTGGTCTACAATTATCAAAAATTAAAAGGCCTGAAGAAACTGATCAAGTCAATAATCCAAATTAATGTCCCTATCATCGGATGATCAGTCATCCTATTGAAGATTGTTATAACTTCAAGGATTATCTAGAAAGAAAGTATCAATGATGTGAATTTACGTTATCTAATAGTGTTTAGTCAACCCAAAAAGAGAGTCTACAAGGATGATTACATCCTCTTCTGTATCATCCATTAAAGACAAAAAAAGAAAAATTAATTCAGAATGAAGAATGGGAAACAGTAGTCTCTAAGAAGACCATGAAAATGTTGAAGCAGTTAAAAGGTGTCCCTAGTGTTCAGTGGAAATCACCACTTGAACCTATATTGGACTTAAAAGAGATGCCTAAATCAAGTATTTAGGCATCTCAATGGAATTTTGATAAGGCTACTTCATCATAGTATAAGGAGCAGTCTACTAAACATAGGTCTCATAAATCAAAGAAGCCGGCTAAGAAAAAGAAAAGCAAGAAGAAGTTTATAACTCAAAAGATTATTAACAATTTAAAGGAGTATCACCAGCCGACAAGACAACCATTTAAGCTTCCAGACTTTATACCTAAAGTTCATATTGTTGAATTGGATTAAAAAGATAATGGTGAATATTGTCCAGTAGAGACATGCTGAATCATTTATGTGATATCAGATGTCCTTTAGCAACAGTTACTCCAAAATGACAAGGGTAATTAGATAGACTCAACCAACCCATTAAAATTCTTAAAAAGAAAACAAGAAGAGCCTGAGGAGTTAACAACTAAATTTTGTTTAATGACTCAAAAAAAAGATAATAGTTCAAATGAAAATTTATGTTTCCCCGACGGAGAAGAGTCAGACTCATCGATATCTTCACGTGTGAAATGTATGAAGTTGAAAAATAAGTCTCGCCTTTTTGGTCAATCATTCAGAATAAGAAGTGAATGTGAGGAAAATATCTCTTTAGAAGAATCTGAGCAAGGCAAGGTGATTCAAGTTCAGTTGAAAAGTGATAAGTTTTACCACCATCATCAAAAAAGGTAAATGCAAATAAAGACAAAGGTTAACAAATTGAAGTCAATGAAGATATCATTCCCAAAAATCCTAAAATAAAGCATAAATTAAGAAAAAAAGATTAATTATAATATTCTATTACATTTGAGAAAGATCCCTGCATAATTGAGTGTGTATGAGGCTCTCTTGATATCAAAAGATCTCGGTGAAACTTTGATATAGGCTCTCAAAGATCTGAAGAGTTATGAAGCTTACTTTGCTGAAAAATGCATGACTGAATCATTGCAAACTCAAGATCTCCCTGTAATCACATTTTATGAAGAACATCTTATATTGGGAATAGTGGATCATAACCATCCTCCATATGTTACTGTAGAGAGTGATGGCATCTTAATCAGCTGAAAACTAATTGATCTAGGGTCTTCTATCAATCCTATGAGTCTAAAAGCATTAAGAGGATTATCACTTGATATCCAACATCTTAGGGGAGATAAGTTGATGGTTCATGGTTTCAATGAGAAAGGGTAGAAAACCCTGAGTTCTTTTATTCTCTTGCTCAAGTTTTAGGATTTATATATATAAGCCAAGTTTCATGTAATCGATGCTAATACATCATTTAGAGCTCTCTTGGGTCAGCCATGGCTGCATGAGTATGGCATGGTCCCATCAATTATGCATCAGTGTACGAAGTACCTAAAGGATGGAGAAGAGTTCAGAATTCCTAGCAATCTACAACCATTCTCCATCCATGAAGTAATCTATGAAGATGCAAAATATTTCATCTCTAAAGAGCCTAAGCCAACAGAGCCTCTTGAAGCGGTAGCATCCACTTCAAGAACTAAAAAGTAACTTCATAAGGTGAAAGAGCATAAGCAAAGAGGAAGAAAGAAGGTCATGCCAACTTTCCCTAAAGCACTTAACTTTACACCTAAATCAAGAAGATCAATTCCTCATTTGGAAAGTGACACACAAGAAGAAGAAAATATTCCTATCAAACTTAAAGGAACTTATAAGCTTTCAAGAAAGGCAAAGTATGAAATAAGTTATTCTGATTCAGACTATGATTTTGAATTTATTTACGAAAATAAGTTTCAAAAGGTCGCATCAAAGAGGATAGCTCAGCTAGCAGAGTCAGATGACTCCCTCAAAATTATACCCATCCCTCAGCAGTACTTCAAAGAAATCACTCCACTGGAGGTTCATAACATTGAAGAATTGATAACATTCTATGTGCCTCTATTGAGTGAGAGTGGCAAAATAGAAACTCTATTTTAGAAATCTGAAGAGTCTCAGCCTCATAATTTTGATCAGTCTACTCAACATGAAGATTCTGATGAGATAGTGCCAATAAGAATACCAATATACAATCCACAAAAATTGCAAAGAATTATTCATAAGCTTAGAATTCATATAGGAACTACTAAAAATAGAACTCAAATGTTTAATAGGATGTGGAGCCATGAAGTCCTCAAGCATCATGAAGAAGTGATAAGTTTATCACTAAAGGTCTTGGGTTCATCCATAAATCTCATCATAATAAAGTTTGTTATAATGTAATAGAAGTTAAAATCGAAACTAATAGTGATGAAGAAGAAGATCTCCATGAAATCCTTCTTACAAATGATGAAGTAGTAGAAGCCAAGCCTACGCCTAAAGAACTCAAACATGGTGGTCAAACAGCTACTATGGATGAACTCAAAGAAAACAACCAAGGAGCTTAGGATGATCCCTATCCAACTTTCGTCAGTGTCCTTCTACCTTATGAGAAAGTTGAAGAGCTAAAAATGCTACTTTGTGAATTCAGGGATTACTTTGCCTAGACATATTCAGAAATACCAGGCTTATCCCCTGATGTAGCAATTCATAAACTTGCCATTAAACTAGATGTGATGCTTATTAAGCAAGCTCCTAGGCGAATGAGATTGGAGATTGAAGAACAGGTGATTGCATAAACTAAGAAGCTGATCGAAGAAGGCTTCATCCAGGAGGAGAAGTATGTAGATTGGATAGCTAATATTAACCTAGTTAGGAATAAAAATGGTCAAATTCGTGTCTACATTGACTTCCGGGACCTAAATAAGGCATGCCCAAATATGACTTTTCATTACTAATGGACAATACTTCCAACTATGATTTATTTTCATTCATGGACAAATAATTGGGATACAACCAAATCAAGATGGCTCTTGAAGATGAAAAGCACATATCATTTAGGATGCTAATTGTTATATATTGCTACACATTCATGTCTTTTGGTTTGAAAAATGCTGGAGCTACTTACCAAAGAGTCATGATGCATATTTTTGATGTGTTGATTCACCAGAAGCTAGAATGTTATGTTGATGATTTGGTGGTGAAGAGCTTAAATCGTGAAAATCACTTTGAAGACTTGAGAATTGTATTGCAGAGAATAAGAAAATATGATTTCAAGATGAATCCTCTAAAATTCTCATTAGAGGTATCCTCCGTAAAATTTCTTGGGTATATTGTACGTCACATAGGAATTGAAATTGATCATACTAAAATCAAAGCAATTATGGAGATACCTCCACTGAAGAGTTTGTGTTTTCTCCATTCTTTACAAGGATAGCTTACATTCATCCATCGATTTATATCAAACCTATCAGGATGCTATTAACCATTTATAAAGTTGATGAAAAAGGATGTTCCATTCAAATGGGACAAGGAGTACCAAGAAGCATTCAATATCATTAAAAGCTACTTGTTAAATCCACAAATCCTTGCAGCGCCTACTCCTAGGAAGTCCCTCATTCTATACACAACTGCATTAGAAGAATCCCTTGGAGCATTATTGGCACAATACAATGAAAAAAGTAAAGAGAATGCTCTTTATTATATCACCGAAGGTTGATAGGAGCAGAAATGAGATACTCCCCGATAGAGAAGCATTGTTTGGCATTGATCTTTGTAGTCCAAAAGCTCTGTCACTATATATTATCTCATAAGATTACCCTCATCTCAAGGATCGATCCGCTGAAGTACCTGATGACAAGACCAACATTGACAAGTCGCTTGGCAAGATGGGCAGTATTGCTTTTATAATTTGATATCACATACGTTCCAAAAAAAATAGTAAAGGGACAAGTCTTAGCAGATTTTCTTGTTGGACAACCCATTCCTGTAGACTCTTCTCTTAATGATGATTTGTCTGATAAGCAAATTAAGTTCATTCATGAAAGAGAAATATCACAAATTTGGGAAATATATTTTGATGTAGCCTCATCGATCAAACAAGTCCAACCTCTAAATTTCCCAAGGGCAAGAGCAGGAATCAACATCGTCTTCATAACACGAGAAGGAATAATGAGATGATCATATAGATTGATCGAGCCAAGAACTAATAATGAAGCTGAATATGAAGCATTAGCAGTAGGTCTTAAAGAATTTATTTTCATAGGCATTCAAAACTTGTATATTTTTGGTGATTCTCAGCTTATTATAAATCAAGTAATGGATATCTATAAAATTAACAAGCTTGAGTTAGCTTTCTATCACAAGAAAGTTCTTGAGCTTATGAAGCAAATACCAAATAACACATTAACTCAAGTATCTCAATCAGAGAATAGCAAAGTAAATTGCTTAGCAAAATTAGCTAAGAAAATGGCAAGTATGAAGGATGATTATGTCATGATCGGGATATTTACTTGATGAATTCTAGAGCTAGCGATGTATCAATCTCTGCAGGTAGAGGGGTTATCAAATTCGACATAGTAAGATGTGATTTTGGTTGCTCATCATTCTCCCCAAAATTAATAAGGAGTTATAACAAGAACAGCTAAGCATGATATTGCTTTAGAAAAGCAGTATGAAGCCTTTATTGTAGAAGAGCCATTGAAGGTAACCCTTCATCGACTACTTTAAAGAGGGCAAATTGCCAAATAATAAATCACTAGCAGCTCAAATCAAGAAGAGAATGTTGTGTTATGCTTTTGTCAACAACACTTTATATCATAGATTCTTTGAACAAATATGGCTACGATGCCTAAATGCAAATGAAGCTAGCAAAGTGATGTTGAGGTTCATAAAGGACTTTATGGTGCACATCAGTTAGATCCCAAGATGGCAGTAAAGATCAAAAGGATGGGCTATTATTGGTCAACTTTTGTGAGGGGCCATATCAATCATGCTAAGAGGTGTCATGAATGCCAAGTACATGGGAATATAATCCACCAACCTCCAAATCCATTACACCTAACAATAGTATCCTGGCTATTTGAATGTTGGGGTACATATGTAATTGGACATATTGGTCCGTCGTTGCCATCTGGACACCACTTCATTCTAATAGCGACTGATTATTTCTCTAAGTGGGCTAAAGCTACACCATTTAAAGAAGTTTCTGCTGATAAAGTGATCAACTTCTTCACGCATAATATGGTCTATAGATTTGGAGTGTCGCAATAAATAATTTCTTATAATGGCACAGCTTTCAAAAATACAAAGATTTATAAATTTGTCGATCAACATAAAATTAATTAGTAATATTCTTCAATATATAATCCAAGGGTAAATAGTTTGGCAGAAGCTTTCAATAAGATATTGGTCAAACTGCTCAAGAAGATCCTCACTAAAAATAAGAGGGAATGGCATACCGAACTGATAGAGTCATTTTGGGTGTATCAAATTACTTACAAGATGCCAACTAAAGCCATTCCCTATTCATTAGTATTTGGAACTGAAATAGTTCTACCGCTTGAAGTTGAGTTACCATCACTTTGAGTAGCCATCCAATATAATCTAACTAAAGATTAAAATGGTCATTTAAGAATGGAAGAACTCGGCGCGCTTGATGAAGTTAGATTGCAAGCTCATCAAAATTTAGAAGTTTATCAAGCAAAGATGTCTAGGGCTTTTGACCAAATGGTACAGCCTTGAACATTCCAAGAAGGAGAATTAGCCTTGGAGCTGAGAAGACCAATTATTCCTAATCGGAGAATTGGTGGAAAATTTGAGCCTAATTACGAGGGCCCTTTTATCATTGAGAAAGTGTATCAAGGAGGAGCATACCAACTCATTGACTTAAAGGGTGAAAAACCAATGCCGCAAATTAATGGTTGATACCTCAAAAAGTATTACACATGATAAATATATTTTGATATAGAAATCCCCACAAGGGCATTTTTTTTAGTATATCTATTTAGTCGATATCGTGCATGCCGAGATCCTAAATAAATATACTTACTCAAGATGAAAAAAGGTTTTATGAAAATTCTCTACAGGTCATTTTAGATTTCTATACATAGATGAAATCAATGTTATACGTTAAAACCATTTCAAGATCAAATGTATCAGCTCATACATTGATATATCTTCTTAGATTATTTTAGAGCTTCCTCAAAGTGCTTTACAATTTCTCTTGCAAGACATGGGGCATTTTTATATATTTAGCTGAGTTGAAATCGTGCTATAAGACGAGATCCTTGAATATATTTTGATTCAGGTTGACATTGATCTTTACACTGAAATCCTTGAATATATCTATAATTATTATTGTTAAGTTGAAGGTTCTTGCAGGAATAAAAATAATTTATTTCTATGCATACAAAGACAACCCTAAATATCAAAAGTTTAGCTCTCATATTTGTCAAATTCTGAAGATCAAGTCAAAAGAACTTCTAATTTTGGAAGGTTAAATCAACTGAGTTAAAAAAATATCGACCTCTATATCTTGAAGTCTGGACACAAATGGGTTCTAAAGGTCGAACTCAACAAGCCCACAAATGGCTGAATTTTTGATGCTCTCCTCACTCAACAAGCCGCAAGAAAAGACCACAGTGAAAGAGCCCCCATTCGTTACTCCGATGATCAAATCATCAACTCATCACAGCTTAAGTCGAAGCCTCGAGTAGGTTCTAAAGATCAAACTCAACAAGCCTATAAAGGATTGGCCTAATTTATCTAACTTGACTTGTCAGGAAAATGTGTATACCTTCTATCCTTTGCTTGTTGCTTTTGGCAGACTTGTTGAAAGATTAACTTGATTTATTTGAATTGACTTGTCAGGAAGATGTGCATACCTTCAGTCTTTTGCTTATTGCTTTGGCAAACTTGTTGAAGGATGTGAGCCTACGACCTAGTCTTCAAGAGGAGTGTTAGGTTTATGGCAAGAAGTCATCAGTCCAATACTTGGTGTTTTAATGGACTGGTTGACTATAAAATTTTCTTAGTACAGATATAAGCTTTTTACAAACTTTAGGATAGTTTCTTCAGCCCTGTGCTTGCTACTTTGTTAGACTTGTCGAAGGAGTTATTTTTGACCTCCATTCGTGATACATCAGTCAAGTCGAGCTCAAAATCCAAATTCGATCGACTTTTGATGTAACGCCATCGGCGAGATCATGAATCACCAAAATCAATCAAAATGACCTCCAATCAGCGAACAGACTTTTCCATTGCATTCAGAATGTAGAAATTGGTCAAAATATAAATATTGTGTGATTAAATGATCAATCGATCAAGTGATCGAGTCGTCAACGCTCCTATGCGCATATTGAGGTCAAAAGGCTGCGACGATGCCCAAACAACATTTATTCATGAAATTGATTATGTCATTAGTTTCAAAACATCAAAATCTATCAAGTGAGATTGCTTGTGCTCAATTCGGATAAATCTATTTCAAAATCAAGCAGTCGAAAGTAATAACATGCATTTTGAGCCAAAATTAATCCAATTTTATGTTAACTTAAACCAAACAGCCTTTGATTGTGGAACAAACTGCATCTCTGCTTTCGGAATATCGAAATAACCTAAGATTGATATATATATTGACTATATGATTTCGTTGGTGTAAAATTTATTTTAAAGTCGATTAAGTACTTAAAAAAATAATAAACACATTTATACTTAAATCCCTAAATGACCCGATCCGGCTTGGTTCTCCCTCTTCACGTGCACGCACGCAAGTCCTCCTTCTACTCATTCAATGTCCCCTCTTCACGTGCATGCATGCAAACCCTCATCTACTCTGTTCTCCTCCTCTCTATGTCCAATCTCCCTTAAGACAACCATGATCCACATGATCCACTCCTCATCGTTTCCCCCCATGGCTCTGTTTTATTTTCCCACAACTTCAACTTCTTCTTGTCCAAGCTTCCTCATCTTCTCCCTCTCTCAATTTCCTCTCAACCCCAAGGATTGAACCAAAGCACATGGTAAGCTTCCCTCCTTCCTTCTCCATTTCCCTCATTTCTTCCTATCTAAAAATCATCCTCCTTCCCCCCATTTTTCTCTTAGCTGAAAATCATCCTTCTTCCCTCATTTCTTTCTTGGCCAAAAATCATCCTCCTTCCCCCCATTTTTCCCTTGGCCGAAAATACCTTACATTTCCCTCATTTCTTCCTATCAAAAAAAAAAAAAATCCTCCTTTCCTCATTCCCCTTTGGTCGAATTCCTCCTAGCCGACCTCCCCTTTTTACAAGCGAGGGTAGCCAAGAGGCAACTCCGTCATCAGACGGGTTCCTCTAGGTATACCTCCTCACTTCCTCCTCTAATCGAGCGTATAGTCACTGAATTACCTGTCTGACATTTTCTTTTTCCACAACCAAAGAGGAACACAATCATCAGGCGGGTTCTTCTCTAGGTTTCCAGAATTTCCATCACTTTTGCTACCTTTTCCTTTCTCTTCTTGCAACACTCCAATACTCAATCGACTTCCTCTACCCATTCAATTGTATATATATATATATATATATATATATATATATATATATATATATATATATATATATACTTGTCTTTATACAGGTTCGAATACCTTGTCATGCTCATCAGGGCATGACGAGATGAAATTCGACTATAGTGTCACAAAATATTGCTCGCTACGCTCATCAGAGAGTACCGAGTAAGCCAAAAAATTATTAGATGTTGCTCCCCCTATGCCGAAATGCTGCCAAAATTTCATCAAATTTTCAGACTTAGAAAAAAAAAGAATCAAAATTCATTAAAAAAAAGAGAGAAACACACAAATAATGAAATAATATGAAAGTGTAAAGTCTCAAAATTAAAATTAATTTTCAAAGAAATCTAACTTTAAATGATATTTATAAAGGATTTAATGATGCATCATAAACTTGAAAATGATTTGTTCAATGGATTTTAAATCATTACATTTTATGTGAGATATATGTAAAGTGATCTTAATTAAGCCCAATCAAGTTTAAAGAGCTTACATAGAGCTTGATAGCTCACTTAAGAGCAAAAACATAATTGAATTGATAATTTACCAATAAACACAAGCTAGACTTCCTAATGGGCAATTAATGATGTCACTGTTCACATTGAGCAATCAAACATGATCAAATGGATTGCTTGAGATTTGTGATAAACTTGAATTATCCTTGATAAATGTTTCTAATCCAAAATATATGAGCATGTGTGCATCTTAAGCCAAACTTGCGCTTAAAATTATTACACTAGAAGTCTATCAATGATCTAAAATGAAATATTTTTTGCGTGTGTCATAAGAAATATTTACATCTAAAATCCTCATATTGAAATATGTTCAGATGATACAAATTTTCAAGTGATTGAGTTGCACATGCATATTGAGGCAGTCTAATACTCAAATTATTGCATTAATAGGCATGCAAATAATCTAGAGTTGCAAGTCAATTGAACACATATTTTGAAGCAATTATGTACTCTAATCGGAGCATTGCATTTTGCACAAATAATGAGATGACTATAATATATGCATATTTTATGAAAAATTAATTCAAATATAATACTTGAAAAAGAGTTCAATTGTCTCTTGATTAATTTACATGCTTTACGAGAAGTCTCTAAAACTACACTTCAAATGCCTCTATAAGCATGTACATCTTCTAAATTACATAAAATTAAATGAAATTAAAAATTAATTCTCATGGGCTGCTTTATCTATAGGTGAAGTCATAAGTCCTAATTAATCAATCTAATCCTCCTTGCAAAATAGGAGTTGACAACATTGATTCTAAATCAAATGTTCAATTACTAAAGGATGATTTAATTTTTACATTTGCATATGACCATCAAAGGTCTTGATAGAGAAATTTCTTATTTAAAATTCTAAGCTCTCTACTTTGATATGAAAAATATACTCACAAGCTTAAACTCTTTACCTAATCCTCTGCTAATAAGTAAGCAGAGTTGGCAAGGTACATTACCCTAGTGATGATTGCGTTGATTGTAAATTTCAATCGGAGGGGTTCAATTTCAAAATAAAATTATCAAATTATAGTATGAATCCTCAAATCATTCATACCCCGATAATGACAGTGTTGAATGGTGATTTCAACCTAAGGGAATAATAACCATCAAGATATGCTCACAAGCTCAACACAAATTAATCAAATTCAAATATCAATACAAATGTGAAATCATGCAAATCACTAAGTTCTAAATGTCAAAGCAAATTCAATATTCAAAACCTAAAGCTAAAATCCAATCCACATTCTACAATTATTTGTTAAAGGTGACAAATTAAGAAAACTCTAACTCACAAAGGAGCTAATGTCAAATCAAATATTTTACTATATTCACTCTCAATCAATCTCACGCCAGTAAGGACATGGACCGTGTCCTCTAACTGTATGGCTTGGCTAGTAGGCTCTGCATATGATGCAGTTATGACCAGAGTCCTCTGATCGGGTGATTGCGGCCAAATATAACCATTATATTATAATCATAACCGTAGCCCGTATGCTGCCCAATGGCTCTGCCCTTTGAGTTCTGAATCATAGAGTATACTTGATGGGGTAAAAATCCCTCTGTAAGCTAAAGTAGACTTAAGTTTATCTCCTTAGATAAATATCACCCCAAGTCTACAAGGATTTCTTGGACAATGTAACCCATGTATTGCTGATAAGGATCCTTCAGTCAGGTTGGGTCGACTACCTCCTCTGACTAAGTAGACTTGGGACTATGATAGCCAGGGATGACAAAACCATAGGATATAGATCGGGCACGTCCTCATTCCCCCAACCATCCTCTTTAAGCTGATGATGATAAATTTTGTAATATCAAATTTTAAACTCCATATAATGCTACTATACGCTACACATTTAGGGATCTAACAACTAGCTTTAATCAAAAGTTATCTCTCAGCATTAGGAGGGATAATTACTATAGGTGCTTGCACTATAGAAAACCTGGAACCATATCTAAAGTCTTCACAAAATGAGCATGAAATCTCTGGGTAGTGTCTTACCTACTATTCCATCTGCCTTCTAAAAATTACACCGACACTTTAAAATAATACTCACTTCATTTGCAAGAGGTCTGTGGTGAATATTTGGAGCTCACAATTGTATAGGTCTGTGCATTGTGGTTGCTCAAACTTCTCCTCAAATCCTCTCTTGATTTGTCGATCAATTGGAAAGATTCTTCAGATCTAGATCGCTTAAATTTGTTGAGCTGGGTTAGCTTTAGAGGATAGACAACCGTAGTCATTAAACAAACAAATAGGGGCTCTTTCCTTGTGGCTTTTCTTTTACGATTTTTTGGCAACTCGGCCACATTTCAGCTTAGTGAGTCCAACAGAACTTGAAAGCTGTTTCTCTTGATCTTTGAGATTTTGATGAGTTTGAGAGGCGAACCTCTAGCCATTGAAGTTGTCCTTTGCATGTCCAGAGTGGACATAATCTTGCCTATTATTCGTATAGTCACTTGCGACTCACACAAATATAATTTTAAATGTTATTTGGGGATCTCAGCACAAGACATGATGTCAACACAAAATAGACATAAGTGCTTTTGTAATATAAAAAATTTAAAAAATGCCCCCTATTTGACAAGGGGATTTTTGAGCTAAGATTAGATGAGACTTGTTATTGATCGTGTATATATATATATATATATATATATATATATATATATATATATATATATATATATATATATATATATATATATATATATATATATATACATCTTGGGATATCGATAGAAAGCACGATATCAGCATAAATAAAAATATAAAAATGCCTACTATCTTGTAGGAGGAATTTCATCGCAACTCGAAAATGCATTCTCCCAATACAAGAGAATTTTTGAGTGATGTTTCATATATATATATATATATATATATATATATATATATAATATGAGGAGTCATGAATATAACATTTATCCAATCATGCAATTATGTGAACTCAGACATGATACTTCTTGAGATAACGACCATTGATGGGTGGTATAGATCGTCGACCACTAGAATCAATAAGCTGGTAGGCTCCTCTTTCGTGTACCTTCTCTATGATGTAAGAGCCTTCCCAATTAGCTTCAAATTTACCACCGATTCTTTTATGAGGGATTATCAATCTTCTAAGCACTAAGACCAACTCTCCTCTTTGGAAAGTTCAGGGATGTCCTGCTCCATCGAAGGCTTTAGAAATTCTTGCTCGATAGATTTCCAAGCTTTGTTGGGCTTGAAGTTTGATTTCATCAAGCGTGTCAAGCTCTTCTATCTATAAACATACATTCTCTTCTTAAGTGAGATTATATTGGATGGCTACTCAAAGTGATGGTAGTTCAACTTATAGTGGCAAAACTACTTCAACTCCAAACGTTAAAGCATAAGGAGTGGCTTTATTTGGCATCATGTAAGTTATTCTATATGCCCATAACGCCTTGAACATTTTGATATGCCACTCTCTTTATTCCACGTGAGGATCTTTTAAGTAGCTTGATCAGTATTTTATTAAAAGCTCATGCCAAACCATTAGCTCTTGGATTATAATTTGATGAATATCGCCAATCGATTTTGTATCAATTAGCAAATCTATAGATCTTTGTACTCTTGAATGTTGGGACATTGTCTGAGGTGACACATTATGGTATATTGAATCTATAGACAACATTATGAGTGAAGAAATCGATGACTCAATGAGCAGTAACTTCTTTAAATAGAGTTGCTTCAGCCCACTTGAAAAAATAATCGATTACTACTAAGATAAAGCGATGATCTACTAACGTTGGTGGCTCAATAGGTCCGATTATATCTATTTCCCAACACTCAAATGGCCAAGATGTGATCGTTGGATGCAGTGGATTCAGAGATTTATGAATGATATTACCATTGACTTGACATTCATAACACCTTTTTTGTATGGTCGATACAATCTTTCACCATTAACAGCCAATAATAACCCATCCTCTTAATTTTTATTGTCATCTTAGGACTTGATTGGTGTGCACCACAATATCCTTTATGAATTTCATATATCACTTTACTGGCTTCCTCATTTCTCAAATATCATACCACATCTGTTCAAAAGACCTACGATATAAAGTATGATTGACATAGGCATATCATAGCATTATCTTCTCCATTTGTGAGGACAATGATTTGGTGCTAAGCAATTTTCCTTCTTTAAAATAGTTGATGAAGGGTTATCGCCAATCATCTGGTTCTTCTACTATGAAGGCTTCTTGTTGTACTTCGAAAGGTTCTTCGGATTTGCGTCCCTTTTGAGCATGCTTCTGTTGTTGAGTTTTAGCTATTTTTGATGGAGTGTAAGGATAAATTTGAATTTCATTATGTTGGTTTACACTTGATGATCCCTCTTCCAACGAGGAATATTAATTCACTGGCTATAGAACTAGATTGGTGAAAGCTTCCATTAACATTTGCTCGTCAGTCATGCTTGCCATCTCTTTGGCTAATTTAGCTAAGCAGTCTGCTTTACTATTTTTGGATCGAGAGACTCGAGTCAATGTAACATTCAAAATTTGGGTCATTAGCTTGAGAACTCGCTTATGATAATAGGTTAACTCAAGCTTTGTGATCTTATAAATTCCCAAAATTTGATTAATGATTAGCTAAGAGTCTCCAAAAATTTGCAAATTGTGGATACCTATGGCATTAGCTTCTTCAAGACTAGTTATCAATGCATCATACTCGGCTTTATTATTGGTTTGAGGTTCAATCAAGCCATATGAATGTCTTATGATGCCTCCTTCAGGTGTTATGAATACGAGGCCAATACCGGCTCGCGCCTTAGGTTGGTTCGAAGGTTGGGCTGGCTTGATCATTGATGCTCCATCAAAATACATCTCCCTAATTTACAGGTTTTCTCTTTCATTAATAAATAGAATCTGCTCATTAGGCAAGTCATCATTAAGTTGTGAGTCAGTTGGGATAGGATGTGTAGCAAGGAAGTCTGCCAAGATCTATCCTTTCACTGCTTTCTAGGGTATGTATGTAATATTGAATTGTAATAAGAGTACTGCCTATCTAGCTAAACAACTTTTCATTGTTGGTCTTATCATCAAGAACTTCAGCGGATCGACCTTTGAGATTAACGTGATTTTTTGAGAAAGCATGTAATGGTGAAGCTTCTGAACTACAAATATTAGTGCTAAACAATGCCTGTCTATTAGAGAGTAGCGTACTTTGGCTCCTGTTAATCTTTGATTAATGTAGTATAACACGCTTTCTTTATTTTTTCATAGTGTTGTGCAAGTAAAGCCCTGAGGGACTCCTCTAAGGCTGCGGTGTATAAAATAAGAGATTTCCCTGTGATAGGAGCTACTAAAATTAGCAGATTAAATAGATACTTTTTAATTCTCTCAAATTTTTCTTGGCATTCCTCATCCCATTTGAATGGATCGTTCATTTTCATTAGCTTGGTAAAAGGTTGGCATATTCTTGACATGTTTGATATAAAATGTCGAATGAATGTGAGTTGTCCTTATAAAGAATGAAGCTAGAGAAGGTTCCTCAGTGGAGGCATCTCCACAATCGCCTTGATTTTGTTGAGGCCAATCTCAATTCCTCTATGTCTTACAACATATCCAAGAAACTTTCCTGAGGAAATCCCAAAAGCACACTTAAGAGGATTCATCTTGAGATCGTACTTCCTGGTCCTTTCAAAGACAATCCTTAAATCCTCTAGGTGATCTTTTCGATCAATGCTTTTAACGACGAGGTCATCACCATAGCATTCTACTTTATGATGAATCACCTTGTCGAAGATGCGTGTCATGGCCCTCTGATATGTAGCTTTGGCATTCTTCAATCTTAACGGAATGACTGTGTAACAATAAATACCAATTGGTGTTCTGAATGATGTGTGTTTTTCATCTTCAGGAGCAATCTTGATTTGATTAAACCCTGATGATACATCCATAAAGAAAAATATGTCATAATTGGAGATGTTATCCATTAGTAATTCTGACATAGGGAGTAGGAAATCATCTTTTGGGTATGCCTTGTTTAAATCTCAAAAGTCGATGTATACTCGAATCTGACCATTCTTCTTCTTTTCGGAACAATGTTTGCTATCCAATCTACATACTTCTCCTCGCTAATGAAACCTACTTCAATTAGCTTTTTTGTTTCCATGACCACTTATTCTTCAACATTCAATCTCATTCTTCTATGAGCTTGTTTGACTGGTATTGAATCAGAATTAATAGCTAGCTTATGAACTACCACATCAGGGGATAACCCAGGCATCTCAGAATATGTCCAAGAAAAATAGTCCCTGAATTAACAAAGCAATACTTTTTATTTCTTCAACTTTATCATTAGGCAAAAGGCAACCAACAAAGGTTGGATGGGGTTCTTCTTTAGTCCCCAAATTAATTTCTTTCAACTCATCTATGGTAGATGTTTGCGCACCATCTTCAAGTTCTTCAAGTGTTGGTTTGGCTTCTACTTCCTCATCGATTGTGAGAACGACTTCACAAAAGTTATCTTCATTTTCAATTTTAGTTTCAATCTCACTTTCGATTACTATATAGCAAGTTTTTTTATGATGCTTTTGTGGGATATATCTGAGACTCTTAGTGGTATAATTATTGCTTCTTCGAGAGATCTGTGGACTCTTTGAACTCCATAAGTTATCAAAGAAGAGAGCTCTCCATCTATCAGTTCCAATGTCTATTCCAAGTTTGTGCATCATCCTTCTGATTTTTAGAGAATAGTATCTCAACATTCTAGTGGGCACCATCTCTTCGGATTCTGAATACTAGATAAGCAATTCAGAATCATAGTGTTGACATTCTTCAGATCTATAGAATGAAGTTCCCAATCTATTGCTCCTAGGTAGTGGAGGTATATAAAAGATTTTTAATTCCTCAATGTTATGAACATTATGTAATGTGACTTCTTTGAAATATCAGGGAGGAACTAATATAACGATGACTGATTCATTTGATACTAATAGATTAGCAGCAATTCTAGAAGAGACACATTGAACTTCACTTGCATAGATGGACTCAAAATCATAATCAAAATCAAAGTTATTTATCTCATTTGCTTTTGTTGAAGGCTCACATTTTTTTCTTGAATTCAGCTGGAATATTTTCTTCTCCTTCTATATCACTACCTAAATGAGAAACATGCCTCTTTAGTTTTGGTGATGTATCATACATTCTAGAGAGATTTAATGTAGTCTTCTTTCTTCCTTTTTGCTCCTCTTCTTTGGGTTGCTTCTTATTTTTTGAAATCGGAGCTGCAGGCTGTTGAGGCTTACTTTCTTTCGAAAGAAAATACTTTTCATCCTCATAAATTTTTACCTCATGAACCATAAATGGCTAAATAGAGCCAAGAATCTTATGTTCTGCTCCCTTTCTTATGTACTTCATACATTGATGTAGAGTAGATGGAACCAAACCATATTCATGGAGCCAAGGATGGCCTAATAAAGCTTTGAATGAGGTGTCGGCATCTATCACATGAAACTTAGCTTGAGTATAGAGTTCTCCAAACCTAAGCAGTAGATTGAAGTATCCAAGAGTCCTCTGGCACATTTCATTGAAGCAATGGATCATCAATTTATCTCATCCAAGATGTTGAATGTCTAGGGACAACCACCTAAGTGCTCGCAGACTCATAAGATTTACTGATGAACCTAGGTCAATCAAAATTTGATTGATTATAATTCCATCACTTTCTATAGTTACATATAATGGGAAATTATGTTTCATTATCCCGAGCATAAGATCTTCTTCAAAGAAAGTGATCATCGGAAGATCTTGAGCTTGTAAACCTTCAATCATGCGTTGTTTAATGAAATAAGCTTCATATCTCTCTGGATCTTTAAGAGCTTGAATCAGCATTTTTCAGAGGTCCTTCGACATCAAGAGAGCCTTGTACACACTCAGTTGTGCAGGGATCTTTCTCAGATGCGATAGGATATTATAATCAATTCTTCCACTTGAATTCACCTCCTTCTTAGGGTCTTTAGGGATGATATCTTCATTAACTTCAATATTTTTGTCTTCATTTCTAGTCTTGTGCTTATTTGATAGTCTTTTCTTTAATGGAGGTAGTAGTATCATGCCACTCCTTAATTACATTTGGACTGCTTTATTTGGCTCAGACTCTTTAGAAAAGGTAGCTTTAGGAAGTCACCATCTACCCCAGAGGACTGTGCGGCTGCTTTAGATTCTCTACCAAGCTTCAAGCAGCCCATTTGGGATGTCTTTGAAGGCTCAAACTCATCTTCATTAGGAAAGCATAAGTCTTCTTCTGAAATATCTTCTGTTTGTCGCACCATCAAGCATGACTTTGATGCTATTTGTTTAAGAATTCTTTTGGTTGGTGTGACAAATTTTTTGAGTTCATTTTTACATATTGCATTTTTTAAAGCTGGTTGATTCTAATTATCCTAGTATGGATTACATTGGGGGCTGTTCGACGCCACAAAAATAGCTCAACGTGTCTCTATAGGAAGCAAGTTTTATCATCATTTTCTTCTTCATTTGATTCAGTGATCTAGATTCCTGACATGTAATCAGCAAGCCTAATAGTCTGTCTTATCGGTTGATGATACTCTTCTAGATTATTGATGATCTTTTGAATTATAGTTCTCTTCTTACTCTTCTTACTCTTTTTTTTCTTAGCGATTTCTTTGATTTATGAGGTCTACGTTTAGCTAATTGTTCCTCATGCTGTGATGAAGTAGCCTTATCAAAATATCGTTGAGAAGTTAGAATGCTTGGTTTAGGCATTTCTTTTAAGTTAAATATAGGTTCAAGTGGTGATTTTCACTTAAGACTAGGGACATCTTTTAGCTGCTGCAATATTTTCACAGTCTTCTTAGAGACTATTGTCTCCCATTGCTCATATTGTACTACTTTTTTTTTGCTTTCTCTTTCATCAATGGTACTAAAGTGGATGTAACCACCTTGATAGATTCTCTTTTATAGGATGAACGATAACACTGTCAGACAGTGTAAATTCACCCTTTCTATATTTTCTCTCCAGCCAATCCCTAAAAATATAGCAATCTTCAATTGGGTGGCTAATTACCCAATGATATTGATAATATTTTGGATTATTAGTTTGACCTGACTCTTTGGGTCTTTTGGATTCTGGTAATTCTAATCCTGCTTTAAGCGCTTAGCAGAATAACTTAGCCACACTCTCTCTCTCTCTCTCTTGAAAGAGTATTCCTTACTCCTCTTATCTTTTAGAGATGAGTGCACTCGCTCATCATCTATTATTGATTGCTTTGATTGGGAGTTAACTCATTAATTTTCCCCTTCATCCACATAAGCGGGCTGTTTTCCTTTATCAACATTGTAACATGCTCGCTTTCCACTGCTCGAGCTATAAGAGGTTGTATGAGACTCATTCTTCCTTGAGTCTGAGAATTTATTCTTTTTTACCTTTTCTGAGTGACCCTTAGGTTTTGAGCGATTCAGCTTTTTAGACTTTGCCACTCAATTCAATGACTCTTGAAATATTGAGATAGAGGTCATGCATAGATATGGTGTCATCTTATCATCAATGTTACCCATCAACAATTGGATTACATGTTCCTCTTCTACCGGATGTGTTCACATTTCATGCTCATATTTCACCATTGGAAATATATTTAGTCACTGACTCATCTTTCCTTCTTTATTCTAAGGTGAGGTCAGCAATTGTAATCCTTTCAATTGCACTGGTGAATCTCTTGATGAACACCATCTCTAATTCAGGAAAAGTCTTAACTAAGTCATTAGGCAATTCAGAGTACCATTCAAAGGTAGTTAAGGTTAAACTACTAACAAACTGGCAGAATAGTAGTGCGTTATGCACTAAATAACCCTTAGGGTATGGCACTTGATCATATTCTACCAGGTACAGGTGACATTTACTTACCAATTTTTATGCCTGGTTAGTGGCAATGATAGCTTTGATCTTTTCATTTATAATTATTTCCAATTGAGCTGCTATCACAGGCTCAGATATATTATGCACATCTTGAGGGATGGGTTGAAGAGCTAGTTGATTGACTTCATTTCTTCCCTCAGGTGCATTCTATGCTCCAGAAGCTTGAGGCATTGAATCAACTGGTGGATAAGCAGGTGTAGCATTAGTTGTCAGATGGTTGACAGGTGTAATAGATGTTGGCACTATTGCGGCATTTCTATACATCATCTATAGCTTTACATTCATTTGTGCCATCATTTGATTCATCTTTTCATTTAACTAGATGATCTCCCTATCCTTTGCCTTCATCTGTCATTGCATTTGTTTCTCCATTTGGGCTAACGTGGTAGTGTCGACAAAGAAATAGTTATCCTCTTCTTTTTCTAGTTCTTCTTCCTCTTCATCACCTAAGGATGTGCTTGAAGCTCCCCCTTCTATTTGATCAAGAGTTGGTTCTTCAATATGGATAAGAGGTGTGGCTCCACACCATCTATGTTGGTGTTGTCATGCACTAGATGGTTCTTCGACATGTTATACCATATACACTACTTCCACTTCCATACATCCTCATCATATTCTTCATCTTCTTGCAATTTGACTTCAGAATGTCTCCTCCAATGAATTTTTGGCTCTGAATTCAAGATAAACCTCTCTTCAATCATAGGGTTGCGATCAAAGTCAACTTTCTTTCATGGAGATTCAATTGATCGATGATGGGATTCCCTATAATGTTCACCAAGGTGTCGACCATCCCATAATTTATCATCATAAGATTTCTTCTTTTGAACCCATTTTTATTGGTTCTTATCATTAGCGGATTTTCGAGAGTGCGAACCAGATGTCACGCCTTTTCCTTCATTTTCCACAATTTCTCCTCGAGGCCTTGGCCTCCAAGCTTGCTTGCCCTTTCGTCAGGACCTTTCGAAAGCAGATTCCCAGATATTTGGTCGGGGTGTCATGCTTCAATGCTCACCATATGGGATTTGCGTGAATTGATCACGGGCTCTAACAACATGTGGTAGTCTACCAGATGAAACATTATCAGCTTCGATTATCATATGCCTTTGGACTCTTCTTTTCATTAAGCCTAGTTCCTTAGCAACCTTCAGCACGCGATGCACTCTAGCATATAAGGTTTCAAAATTTTTCTTTTGGGGAACCGGATCTTAATGCAGCGATCAGTCCCAAAAAGATTGTTTCAGCTCACTAGTAGAGTTATTCCTCTTTGCCCATTTTAGGTTCTCAAAATTATTATGGGTGGGAATACTCACTTCTAGTGCTGGGGCTAACAACACAGTATGTTGTTCAAACAGTAGTTGTTGAGCTCGTAGTTCGCTATTCATCCTTCTTCTTTGACTTCTTGTTAATTTTCCTCCGAACGAGGAAGCTTCATGATCATGCATTCCTGGTATGAAAGGTTCAATTAGCATAGTAGTGTTTACAAGCATGACTTGGACTTTTTTCCCGACAATAATTCTCTTCATAGTCAGAGTGTTAGAATATCCCAATCTTTGAAACACAGAAGCTCTCTTTTGGGAGCTTGAGTAACTACTTCAAGAATTTTCTATTACACGACATGTGCACAACATGCAGATGTATCTTGGATTGATGTGACATTAGCTTTAGCTACAATTATTAAAAAGTCAACACTACCAAATTGAATGGTAGCTCCAGCGTCTCTAGTGTTGATGATAGCATTAACCAGACGGATGTTAGATCTGTGACTTAGATTTACAATGAATGGATTGTTCTGAAGATCCATTTGCACAAATGAAAGATTGAGATCAATAATCAAAAATAAATATTCCACACCATACTTTCAAAATGCACAGATACAACTGAACAAAAATAAAATAACATATTCAAAAGAAAATGTTAAACAAATAAAATCATACTCAACAAATTATTATGTTTATTAGAGATTTCATTCTATAACTAAATTTCAATTTTAATTACTTATACTCCACTGCTACTATACTTTAAATTTGACTAGCCAAAGATTGAAAGAGAAACTAGTCCCCAGCAAACTTGCCAGAAATCTATGAGCTCCAAAAATTTGCCACTGACCTCTTGATGAAGAGAGTATGATTTGATGTGTCGGTGAAATTTTTAGAAGGCAAATGGATTAGTTGATAAGACACTACCCAGAGATTTCATCCTCATTTTGTGAGGACATTAGATCTGGTTCCAGGTTTCTTATAGGAGCAAGCACTTATAGTTAATTACCCCTCCTAATATTGAAAGAGAACTTTCGATTAAGGCTAGTCGTTTGATCGTTAAATGCATAGCGTATAGTAGCAGCATGTGAAGTTTTAGAATTTAGGGTTTAAAATTTATGAAATTTACCATTATTTAACTTAAAGCATATGGTTGGTGGAATGATGACATGCCCGATCTAGAATGGTTCCGTCATTTCGGGTTGTCGTGGTCCCTAGTCTACTTAGTCAGAGGAGGTAGTTGACCCAATCTGACCGAAGGATCCTTATCAACAGTCATGGGTTACGTTGTCTAAGTAATCTTTGTATACCTAGGGTGGTGCTTGTCCAAGGAGACAACATGAAGTCTGCCTTAGTTGACAAAAGGGCTTTATGCCTAACAAATATATCCTATAATTTATAACTCAAATGGCTAAGCCATTGGAGAACATACGACCTATAGTCATGACTGTAATATAATGGTGTCATTTGGCGGCAACCACCCAATCAGATGACTCTGGTCATAACCACATCATATATGGAGCTTATTGGTCAAACCACATTGACAGACAACACGGGCCACGTCTTTACTAACATGAGATTATTTGAGTTTGAACATAGTGATTGATTTGACTTAACATTAGCTCCTTTGTGAGCTAGAGTTTTCTTAATCCGTCATCCCCAACAAATGATGGTGGATGGGTGGATGAATTATTTTCTTTAAGTATTTAAATAATATTTTTTATTTAGTTCAGATGTTTACTTAGTTGAAATTTAATTTTATGATGAATTAGTTTAGAGCTCAAGTATCTTTTGATGAACATATCCCCTCCTGTTGATATTTTCATTCAACGCAACCATCATTGAGGTAGACCTTGTCAACTCTAATTATTTACTAGTAGATGATCAAGTCTATGGCTTATATGTAATTTAAATCCTTTAGGAAATTGATATCAAAATAGACCTTATAAACTCTATTGTAAACATAAAGGATTGGGTCTTATGATTTAATGTAATTTAAGTTTATTTAGAAGTTGATCAGTTAGTATACCCTGTCAACATTATTTCATGTAGGATTATGCCTACCGTGATCATATTCTATGGAGTTAAATATTTATCTCTTTCATTGATTTGAATTAGCATATGGAAACATTCATTAGCTTGCATATATATAGTCATAAAGAATCGAATTAATTTCATCATTCTTCTTTCTTAACCCACACAGCATCCTCAAATACTAAATTTAAGCGCTTAGCATAAGTGTCGAGGCCCATGTGGATATTTAATAATTTAGGTGATTTTAATTCTAAATCATGAGATTAATTTAATATTTATTTAATCTCAACTTAGCCTACTCAACCTTTTCAGACATTAAAATTTATACTTTAAATCTCTATGTTCGAGCACATGCAGGTATTTTAGCATAGATAATTTCATCTAATCTATGAAATCATTGATTTTAAAAATCATAATTAGAATAAGAATTTTATAATTTTTGTATTGAAGGAAGCTCCTTCATTCGTGCAGAATTTAATTTAGTGTCGCCTTATGAAGTATATGAGGTTTATTTAAACCTGAAATTAACACATTCTGTCTGCTTCTAAGTTTGTTCTGTAGATTCGGTGGCATTGAAGGCATTTTAAACTTATATTGCAATTCAAATCATTGCATTCTTGTTTGCATTTAAATTATTAATGAGCTAAATGTAAGCAAGATAGTTATTTAGCTCGCACTCAGGAAAGAATAATTGAGTTTGCTGCAAACATCTTGCAACTCCTGTTCAACTCACTTTTATATCAGAATGCTAGCTTTCAAGCTTGTTAAAAGCTTCCTATTATCCAATTATATGTTTAACTGTATTTCTCTTTATGTCATTTAGAGTGAGATATTATAGGAGATGCACCCAAGTTCATTGACGAGCTGTTAATTTATTGTGAATCACATTTAAATTTTTTCAACTATTTTTTTATTGTGTAATATGAGTTATAAAACATGATGTCTGTGCACATCTGAAAGTCTTGGCTATGCTCATCAATAGGCTACTTGGCTCAACCATAGATCATTGTTGCATAAGATGTAACATAATCTAGTCATTCATTAAGGAGTTTTAACTATGCTTGCCAACATGTTACTTAGCCTGGCCATAGGACTCTTATGAATCTCATTCGATTTCTTCTCTCTCTCTCTCTCTCTCTCTCTCTCTCTCTCTCTCTCTCTCTCTAAACATGACACTTAACAATTTCCAATGATTTTAGTTTTACATTGAAATGCAAACTCAGATAGGCTTTGAAAGTGTAGTATTCAAATTTCTTTTAAGTTCATTGTAAGCTCTTCTCCCCCTTTTTTTTGGGGGGAAATTCATGTTTATGTTTGTTTTATGAGACTTTACAATTGAACATAATTAAATTTCATTTTAGATTATTGTATTTTTGATGTGTTTGATTTCTTTTTAAATAAATCTTAATTATTTCCCCTTTTTTTTTAAGTCTAAAATTTAGTCAAAATTTGAAGAGCATAGGGAGAGTTACATCTATCAATAACCACACGATGAGTGTGACGGTTGGTGTTTTGAAATACCTCGATCGATTTTCATCTTGTCACCCCCTGATGAGCATGACGATGCCTTCAAACCTGCAAAAAGAAACCAATATAATACAATATATACACATTCAAGCATTTTTACACATCTACCAACAACAACAATAATAATTTTGCATGAGTTAGGCTAGAAAGAATTGAATAGGAGAGACTATCGGGTTGATTATTTGAGTTGAACAGGTGGGGGAAACGTCGGAATCCGAGAGGAACTCGCCTGATGATGGAGTTCCCTCTTGGCTGTGGCAAAAGGAATTGGACTCCAATCAAAGAGGGGATCAGAGTAGCTGCATAAGATAGTACTGAGGGAACCCGTCTGATGACGGAGTTGCCTCTCGGCTTCGAAAAAGAGTGGTTGCTGAGAGGAACCTACCTGATAGTAGAGTTGCCTCTCAGCTATATTCTAGGTCGCAGAAAGGGAAAGTGAGTGTGCTGTTGGGTATGAGGGAGGAGTCAATGGTTGTTGGGTTGCGACAAAGCAAGACAGAATATCTTCGAGGTAGGAGATGATGGGAGAGAGAGGACGGCTACTAGGGTGCTTGGCTGGAAAAGAAAATTAGGAGATAATAAGGAGAGGGAATCTCTTGCCTCGATGTATAGCCTTGGACGGGTACTGGAGAGAAACATGCAAGAGGAATGAGGAAAAAGGGGTTTAGGCTAGAAGAGAGACGAACGGACCCGAGAGGAAGGGAGGTCGATGTATCTCGGCTCGGTTCGGCTGGGAGTTATGTCAAATGAACGGGCATGATTGAGGAAGCGAGGTTGGGTTCTGGTTTGTGATTGCGGAGGACTGAGCAGGCATGGAAGGAACCGTGTGGGTCGGATGGATTAGTGGGGCTGACCGACAATTTAAGAGATGTGAGAGAAGAATCGGAGAGGCGTTGGACCTTCTATTTGGCCACAAGCTCGTTCCGAATGGAAGGGTAGAGAGCGGCTGGTTCGATTTCTCGTTTAAGGGAAAACGAGATTGGAAGAGAGAGACGAAGACTTGCGGCTGTCGAATGGTTCGAGTAGGGTATCCAGTTGGAAGAAAATTTTAAAATAAGTATGATTTAAAATATAATTAGTAATTTAAGTATTTTAAAAATAAAATTTAAATATAGATATAATCGTCCGTTTAACGGGCTACTTATTTGCCACTTACAAGACAGTTGCTCGTTAAACGGGCGACTTACATGTAACTTATGTGCAACTTAAATACAAAATAATTTAAAATAATAGTTACATATAAGTCGTCCGTTAACGGGCGACTTTCATATATGTAAGATGCAAAAGCACTATACCTATATTTAAATTTTATTTTTAAGATACTTAAATTACTAATTATGTTTTAAATTATACTTATTTTAAAAATTTCTTCTATCGGGTTGTGGGCATTGTCCTAAGGTTAGATAATAGGATTATTTATAAAAGTAATTATTTATTTGAATTGAATCAACCTTAATTTTAATTTTTGTGACGACACTATTATTTAATAAATAAATATAAATATATATATATATATATATATATATATATATATATATATATATATATATAATTTGAAACTGTGCTCCGTGACACTTGAACGGGCGCATCCGCTTAACGGCTCCAGGTCGCTTGATTTGGAGAGCCTTATTTGATAGGTTTCGATGTTTCAACGACAATGACTCAGTCCACTTTGTGAAAGGAGCTCATTCGAATAGCGTCAAAGCCTCTCGACTTTAATATGCACGAAATCGTTTGTTCTATTTACTCTCTTTCATTGGATAGTAATTGATCAATATAATATTTCAATTCCAATTGATTTTGCTATTCTGAACGCATTGGTGTAGTTGATTTCATGATCGGAGGACACCTCGATTAATTTTGATCACGATTCATATACTTTCAGCTCTCATTTTCACGACGCTGCATCTAATTCTTACTAATTTCAATATATTTGCTTAATTAAGCATATGAAAATTACTAATAAGTCAATAATATTTTATTTGACTATAAGCATATAATATTTGAAGATTTGATCTTTTAATTAATATCCTAAAGTTATTAATTATAGTTGATTATTTAATTTGAACTAAATTATTATGTTTTGCTTTTAGGCGTAAGCATGAATCGGAGAAATAGGTAGCCAACAGGAAGGGTACTCCTTGGGATCGGAGGGAAATGAGATTTTGTTTCATGCGACTTATTGATGAGAGGAACCAAAGTCAAGCTAAGATTAGAACTTACCTGGTGGTCTTTGGATCCACAAGTCTGGCCCTTTAAAAATCATAACAGGCGAAATAAGTTAAGATGCACTTTAACTATATGCCTATGAGAGTCAGTTCATGAAGTGCCCGTGAACTTATTTATGCTTAAAATGAGAGCACACAACTCACTCTCTTCTTTCAATAACTTGGCTCCATAAGACCAAATTTCAAAAGAGATGAACTCAACAAGGCGTTATTGAGCTAACAGTAATTCACCTATTTAGGCGATCAACATTCTTCAAATCAGACGGTCGACCAAATTATTATTATTTTTTTCATTTTTGATCATTATTATCATTAATTATAAATGAAATCTATAATATAATATACAAGATATTTATCTAAGTCTATAAATAGAGCGTGAAAATGCAAATTCATATGATCATGTGCTAAGATTTTTAAAAGCAATAAATCTCTCTCTCTCTATCTCTCTCTCTCTCTCTCTCTCTTTCTTCTTCATTGATTTATTTTTCAAATCATTATTATATTTAATTTAGTTATTAATCTTATTTCTTTTTAAAAATTTACATAAAAAAAATTTATTTTGTATAATTAGAATTGTTAGAGTATGCTGATTATAAGATAACTATTCATTAACTTTTTCAAAAAAAAAAAGAATTTATAATATCTAGATATCTTTTAAAATAAATTATTTTTTCATAATAATTTTGTAATTAATTAAAAAAATTACATGGCTTCGTTTGGCTAGACTTTTTAGGTGTATTTAGGTTCTCAGGCTGTGAAAAGGTGTTTAATTTTACTGTTTGAATAGAGAGCTTTATTAAACTGTGTTTTTCCAAAATTTCGTTTTAGTGTCATCTCAAAAAGCGAAAGGAAAACACCTTTTCAGTCGGAGGAAAAGAACGTCAGTAAATAATCCTCCATTTAAGAACGCGTTGTATTTGCATTATTAGAAAGTGGACAATTCGATCATTTACAATATTATTTTTAAATTCTGCTTCATATCGATTTAACAATGCGATAAACTGATAATATTTCCGAATCAGTCACATGAAAGTAACTGCCAGCCTTATTTTAGAAATTTATAAGGCTGTCTTTAAGAATTATTCAATCAGCTTTTTGGAAAAAAAATAAATAGATAAAACAGAACCAAAAAGCATATTGCATACCAAATGCCTTCAGATACTTTGTTTTTTTTTTTTTTTTTTTTGTTTTTTATAATAATAATAATTTAGCACGCTCTCATTTTGCTTATAGTTCATACAAATCTTGGAATCCTTTTATTTTAAATTTTTTAATTTTAATTTAATATATTTGACAGTGAAAATTATTTTTTAAATAACTTAAATTTATACTCCTTTGAAGATGCTCGAATATTATTATTTTAATTTAAATTAATTAGATAATGATTATTAGTAATAACAAATATCATAAAATAATTCAAAAATATATATTATATTCTAAATCTTTATCACCATCATAATTTCTAATCAAACTCATTCAATCACACATGATTCAAATATTCAACAATTAATCATTGATCCTGCTATGCTAGAAAATCGGCCGCTAGAGTGAAAGTTCACGCCTTGTTGGAAGTCCAAAGACAATACACGTAATCAAAGAAACAAAGACACCTGCAATTTTAACGGAAAACCTCGAAAAGAGGGGAAACCACGGCCTAGCCCAAGAAAAAAGCTTCCACTGTATCTGAGGTACTGAGTCTTCCGATACAAGATTACGAATGCATATGAGGGAGGAAAACCATGTAAACGATCAGTAATGGTTCTTTGTAGTAAGTGGAGACAATTATGGCGATGGTGATGGTGGTGATGATCAGGTAGGACGGCTTGGAGGATCTTCAAGCTTCAGAGCTTCTTCTTCCTCCTTGCTTTGGCTTTTCCTCTTCTTCCTTGTTTGGATTCTTCCTCTTCTTCCTTGTTCTGATTCTTCCTCTTCTTGTTCGACTCTTCCGCTTCTTCCTTGTTCTGGACTCTTCCGCTTCTTGTTCTGACTCTTCCTCTTCTTTCTTGTTTGACTCTTCCTTTTCTTCCTTGTTTCAGATTGATCGAAGGATCAGGACGGCTGGTGGCGTGGTGACGACTGGCGGTTCCTCCTCTTCTTCCTTGCTCCTCCTCTTCTTCTTCCCTTCTTCCTGTTCTGACTCTTCCGCTTCTTCCTTGTTCTGACTCTTCCTCTTCTTTCTTGGACTCTTCCTTTTCTTCCTTGCTTGTAAAGGATCACTGACCATGCGGGTGGTGGACGACCGTCGAGCTGGCTCCTCCTCTTCTTCCTGCTTCAGCCTCCTCTTCTTCTTCTCCTTCATGTGAGGAATGAAGGCCTATTTATAGATGGGAGGAGGAGGCATTCTTGAAATTCATGTAAGCGCCCATACCCCTCGACGGACGGCTCAGATGATTCCTTCGATCATTTGATGTATTTTGAGCATCTGGATGCCCAAATGAAGTCGGAATTATGAGATCTTAGGCTCGTTAGATCCGCTCGTGACACGCCGATTTGACTTATAAACACTCCATATTTGAGAGTCTGTTTTAGGATTTAATTGATGTCCCAAAGATTCCAATGATATTTTAAGTGCTTGATCTCGAGCTTTTGACTCAAAATCATATCGCCGACATCAAGATTTGTGCTTTGACTAGTTGTATTTTGAGAGCCATATCGCTCTATTTTTTTGGATGACATTAGCTTAATCATCCAAAAATATGTGTCAAATGCTCGAAAATAACGAATTCTTCAACGAAAGGTGCGGGCCCATGAATCATACATTTTGAGAGAAGAAATCATCATAAAAATACAATATTATGATTATAGAAGTAGATGTGTAGCCGTAGGCATGAGAATTTGAGGTTACGGATTATTTGGATACTTACGGAAGTTTTCGCGCTCGGACTGGAGGCACCTGCCTCAATGGAGGGCGATGTCTGCCGTCACATCGAGGCCTACAGCAAGGCTGGTTTGCCGCTGACGACGTCGGCCGCTGGGTCGCTCCGCTGGTCGATTCATGTCGCAGATCGGTCGGGTGACGCGCCCGTCCGGTGACGACATACCTCCTGAACGGGTGAGGTCCAACGGCTGTCAGGCGCTGGCTATGGTCTGGGCGCCAGGTCAGTACCATGCCGGCAGAGTTTTGAGCCGTTTTTTGAGGGGTTTTTAGCCGTTTTTTGAACCGTTTTTTGAGCCATTTTGTGCCATTTTTGAGCCATTTTATGCCGTTTTTGATCCGTTTTATGCCATTTTTTAGCCATTTTTTGAGAGGTTTTTACCCTTTTTGCCCCTGTGAGGGGCTATAAATCCCCCCCTAGGATAGGAGGGAGAGGCACACCTTTCCCCTCTCCCTTTCTTCTTGAGTGGGTCCTTGAGGATCAAGAGGGCGATCAAGAGGCGATCAGGGAGGCGATCAAGGCCCACCTGACGCCGTGGTTCCACTGCTCGCCCCATCGCACCGTCGGACCGTCGTTAGGGCGATCAAGGCCCACGGACGCCGTGGTTCGCTTTCCGCCGGCGATCGTCCCTGATCGTCAGAGGCGATCAAGGACCACGCACGTGGTTCCGCCCTCGTCCGATCTGGTCCCGGGATCATCGGGTTAAGAGGCGATCAAGGCCACGCACGTGGAGTTCTCCGCCTCGCCCGCATCGTCCCGTCGGATCATGTTAGAGGCGGTCGCACGTGACGTCGTGGTACGGTTCCGCCTCGCCCGCATCGCCCCGGGATCGTCGGGTTAGAGGCGATCAAGGCCCACGGCATCGTGGTTCCAGCCGGCCTCGCCCGGCGCATCGGTCCGGATCGTCGCCAGAGGCGATCAAGGCCCACGCGACGTGGTTCCGCTTTCGCTTCGACCGCCCGTTGGGAGGAGGCGCCCACGGACGCCGGAGTCGCTTACCGCCTCGCCGACCGGGTTGGGAGGTGATCGCGCTCACAGCGTCGTGGTTCCCGCACCGCCGACCGGGTTAGAGAGGTGATCAAGGCCCACGGTATACGCCGTGGTTCCGCGCACGCTTGTGACCGCCCCGTTGGGTTGACGCGCCCAGATACGTGGTTCCGCTTACTCCGGCCCCGTTAGAGGCGATCAAGGCCCACATACATACGCCAGTTTTCCGCCACCGGACCGTCGGGTTGGTGGCGATCCGCCCACGATACGTGGTTCGGCGCACCGCCGCCGAACCGTCCGGTTGAGGCGATCAAGGCCCACGATACGCCGCCCCGGCGACCCTTTACGCCCCGTAGAGGCGATCAAGGCCACGATAATGCCGGTTCCGCTTACCGCCTTCGCCGACCGTCCGTTAGGGCGATCAAGGCCCACTGACGCCGTGGTTCCCCGCTCGTCGACCATCCGGGTGGCGATCAAGGCCCACGGTATTTTGTGGTTCCGGCTACCGCCTCGTGACCGTCCGGGTTGGTGGCGATCAAGGCCCACCAGATATCGCGGAGTCCACCGTCGACCGTCCGGGTTGCGAAAGCGCCCACGGTATACGCCGTGGTTCCGCACGCCGACCGTCCGTTAGAGGCGATCAAGGCTCACGCAGATAGCCGTGGGTTCCGGCGACGGCCACGCCGGACCGTCCGTTAGAGAGGTGATCACCGGAGACGGGGGCTGACGAAAATGCTCGATGATGGTGGCCACGGTGATAACCACGACGATGGTGGACGTGGGACCGGCCATAGTCGGAGGCGGACCGGCGACGGTAGCCGGTGGACCGCCGGACGGGCGGGACCGCTGCGGTCGGGCCGACCGATGACGATGGTCTCAGCCTCCTCCTTGTAGGAAATAAGATTTCTTGAAACTGATGGATGGTTCAACGCTTGAAATTGATGTCGTTAACTTGCATGTTAGAGATATAATTGAATCACGAGATTTTGACCCATCCGAGGTTGTTTGTCAGAGTGTTATCCGATGACGTTAACTGTGGAGTGGGTACAAAGTTTTGACCTTTCCCAGTTATTGGTGAATATTATTCGCCGACGCTAACCGTATGGAAGAGGCCGGGGAAGTCCACCAGGACTTTTGACCTTTCGGGTTGTTTGTCGAAGTTTTGCTTGATGACATTAACCCGTATGGAAGAGGCCGTGGGAAGTCCACCAAGGACGTTTTGACCTTTCCTGGGTTGTTTGTCAGAGCTTTTGCTCGATGACATTAACTCGTATGGAAGAGATCGCGGGAAGTCCACCAAGGACGTTTTAACCTTTCCTGAGTTATTTGTCAGAGCTTTTGCTCAATGACATTAACCCGTATGGAAGAGATCGTAGGAAGTCCACCAAGGACATTTTCGACGGCGGCGACTGACGTCGGTAGTCGGTGCGGATGACCGGCGACAATGGTGATGACCGGCGAAGATTGCCGGCGATAGTTGGGGCAAAGGACCGCGACGGTAGTACGGTGACCGCTATATGGTTGGCCGACGGGGTGGTAAGAAGAATCGCATTAGCGGTAATTAACGCGGTGGCCCGCATAACGGCCACAATGGTGATGGTGGCGCGGACCGACGACGGTAACACGGTGACCGCACGGCGAGGATTTTGACATATTCGAGGTTGTTTGTCGAGTATTTGCTCACGACGAACCTCTGTGGAAGAGGTTGAATTGAATCGCCGAGGTAGTCAGCGATGATGGTCGAGTCGGCGCGATACCGGCGACGATGGTGATGACCGCGAAGAGTGACCGCTACAAGGGTTACGGCCGACGGGATGGTTGGCGAGCGGCCCCGCGACGGTGACCATATCGACCGGGTCGCGGCGCAGCGACCGTGGTTGACGACAAAGGACCGCATGACCGGCAATGACCAAAGAAAATTGTCGCTGATGGTCGGCGGCGAATGCACAATAGGCGGCGAATCGGACGGCGGACGGGCGATATTCAGCAGAATCGAATGTCGGCGGCGATGACCGGCGATCGTGGTCCGTTCCTACTTCGTGGAAATAGGATTTCTTGAAACTTCAATGGATAAAAGTTGATGATGTCGCCAACTTGCACGTATGGAAGAGGCCGGGAAGTCCAGGACTTTTGACCTTTCCGGGTTGTTTGTCGAGTTTTGCTCGATGACATTAACCCGTATGGAAGAGGCCGATGTCCACCAAGGACGTTTGACCTTTCCCTGGGTTGTTTGTCAGAGCTTTTGCTCGATGACATTAACCCGTATGGAAGAGATCACAGGAAGTCCACCAAGGACGTTTTGACCTTTCCCGGTTGTTTGTCGAGTGTTTACTCCGACGTTAACCCGTATGGAAGAGGTCGCGAAGTCCACCAAGGACGTTTGACCTATCCCGGGTTGTTAGTCGAGTGTTTACACGGCGACGCTAACCCGCATGGAAGAGGTCGCGAAGTCCACCAAGGACGTTTGACCTATCCCGGTCAATGAGTGTTTACCGATGACGTTAACCCGCATGGAAGAGGTCGAATATTTGTATGAGCTTGTAGCCGAGTTGACTATTGATCTTTGCCTTTCAGGTGTTGCGACTTGCTTATCTTTTGAGATTAAAGTTGCCCCCCGCCCCCGGCGTAATCAAGAAACAAAGTTTGATGAATCTTCATTCTTCGCTTGCGCTCTCTAAAAGCTTGAAATGATCCACCTCGATGGTGGTTTTGATCTTGTTGGGAAACTTGGTTGTCATATAAGATGAAATAATGGGAATCGCCTTCCCACGGCGCCAAACCGCTATGCGCCGAAAACCAGATAGAAAAGACGCCTTTAGCCTTGTGAAGTCCAAAGACACACACGTGTAATTAAAGAGCAAAGCAAGAGACACTGCAATTTTAACGTGGAAAATCTCAAAAGAGGGGAAAACCACGGCCCAGCCCAAGAAAAGCTTCCACTATGTATCTGTTTCAGAGTACAGAGTCTTCCTGAGACAGGATTACAGAATTGCATATGAGGGAGGAAAAATAGCTATGTATAGGTTGTAATGGTTGCTGGTAGTAGGTGGAGATGTAAGGACAATTGGCGATGAAAGTGGCCGGTAATGGTGGTTGATGACCGAAGGGTGCGACTTCTTGAGGATCTGCTTCGAGCTTCTTCTTCCTTCTTGCTAGATTCTTCCTCTTCTTCCTTGTTCTGACTCTTCCTCTTCTTCTTCCTTGGACTCTTCTACTTCTTCCTTGTTACTTCTTCCGCTTCTTCCTTGCTCTGATTCTTCTTCCTTGTTCTGACTCTTCCGCTTCTTCCTTGCTCGGACTCTTCCGCTTCTTCCTTGCTCGGACTCTTCCTCTTCTTTCTTACTCGGACACCTCCTCTTCTTCACTTGTTTCAGCTCCTCTTCTTCTTCACTTCACTTGGCCCCCCCTTCATGTGAGGAATGAAGGTCTATTTATAGATGGGAGGAGGGGCATTCTTGTAAATTCATGTAAAGCCCATACCACTCCCCTCGATCGGACGGCTCAGGATGATTCCTTTGATCATTTGATGTATTTTGAGCATTTGGATGCCCAAATGAAGTCGGAATTATGAGATCTTAGGCTCATTAGATCATCCCGTCGAGACATTCGACTATTATAAACACCCCATATTTGAGAGCTGTTTTGGGATTTAATTGATGTCCCAAAGATTCCAATGATATTTTAAGTTTGATCTCGACGGTTTGACTCAAAATCATATACTTTCGACATCAAGATTCTTTTGACTAGTGGTATTTTGAGAGATATCGTTGCTCTATTTTTGGATGACATTAGCTTAATCATCCAAAATATATGTCAAATGTTCGAAAATAATGAATTGAAAGTTTTCAGGCGTTCGGACATGCGTCCCATCTGTCAGGCTGGCTGATGCTATGGGTCTTCAATGGAGATGGGTCGCCCATCGGTCAAATCTCCGAGAAGGTCAGCGATTAATCGGATGCGGGCGGTCGATACGCTACGATCATGTGGGCTGGCCACGGGTCGCTAACGGTACGCTGCATGGTGGAGTCTTCGCGCATACATGGTCAGGCGTCGGTCATACCCGTCTGGGCATTCACAGGATCTGCTCGGGTCGGCGGGTCGTCCGGTCATGCGACGCCGGGTGAATACCGATGGCGGGTCGGAGGCTGCAGGCGATCGTATACATTATGCGTCTGGCTCATGCCTTGGCACATGGTAATACCGTTGGTCAGATCCATATATACCGGGTCATACATACCCATGTATACGCTGGTCATAGGATCATGGTCATACCATGTCCTACCGAGAATTCAATTTTTCTTGAGCCATTTTGAGCCGCTTTGTGCCATTTTGAGTCATTTTTGAGAGATTTTACCCTTTGTCCCCTGGGGCTATAAATACTAGGTAAGAGGGAAAGGCACACCTTTCCCTCCTTCTTCTTGAGTGGTCATTTGGAGGCAATCAAGAAGCGATCAAGAGCGCTCGTGGAGCGACCAGAGGCGATTAAGGAATCAAGGCCCACTCTGATGCCGTGGTTCCGGCTTTGACCTTCCGGGTTAGAGGCGATCAAGGCCCACTGATACGTCGGTTCCGCCACCTCGTCTGACCGTCGGTTAGAGGCGATCGCGCCCATGGTATACGTCGTGGTTCTAGTTTACCACGCCGGGCACTGGTGATACGTCGACCCGGGACGCCCCCGACCGTCCGTTAGAGGCGATGCGCAAGATACGCGGTTCCCACGGCCACGCCGACCGTCCGTTAGAGGCGCACGATACGCCGGGTTCCGGCGCCACGCCGGACCGTCCGGGAGGCGATCAACCCAGATACGTCGTGGCACGGCCACATCGGACCGTCCGGGAAGATCAAGGCCCACGATACCCGTGGTTCCGCACACTCGTGACCGTCCGTTAGAGGCACCGGCTCATCAGATACGCCGTTCCGCTATCGGTTTCGCCGACCACCGTTGGGAGGCGATCAAGGCCCACGGATACGCCGTCGTGGTTCCGTTTGACCGCTGGATCGTCCGCCCGGAGGCGATCATCGGAGACGGGGGCTAACGAACATGCTCGGCGATTGAAGGTGATAACCAACACGATGGTGGTGACCGGTGGGGATTGCCGGCGATGGTCGAAGCCGGCAGTGACCGGCGACGGTAGTCGCCGCTGCGGACCGAAGGTTGGCGCCGACGGGTGGTCGACAACGCGAATCGGCGAAGTCGACATGGCGAATCGGTGGCGGGATGACCGACGAAGATGGTGGTGACCCGGGAGATCGGGCGATGGTCAGCGGAAGGACCGGCTGAATGACCATTGCCAGATACGGCTACCGACGGGTCGCAATGCAGAATCGGCGACCAGAATGACTGGCGACCGGTGGTCAGTGGGATGACCGACAACGATGGTGGTGACCAGCGGAGATTGGCGGCGATGGGAGCGCGGACCGCCACAAATCGACCAGAACGACCGCGGGTCACGGTGGTAACCCGACCGCGGGTTATCGCCCGACGAGGGTGGCCTGCAATGCAACTGACGATATCGGGATGACCGCCAAGATTGCCGGCGATGGTAAGCGGACGGGCGACGCTGTCCGGCGACGTGACCGCGATCGGTCGGCGAGGACCGGCGCATGGTCGGCGGGATGACCGCGAGATGGTGGTGCCGGAGATGACCGACGAGATCGGCAATGGTCTACGGCAGGACCGCTACGCGCCGTGACCGTAGTGGTTGGCCGACGGGGTGGTCGGCACGAATCAACTAGCCGACGGCGTGGCGACCGGCCGGGGTAGGCGGATGACCGACGACGATGGTGGTGACCAGCGAAGGTTGCCGGTGATGGTTCAACAATTGATAATTGATGTTGTCAACTTGCATGTTAGAGATATAATTGAATCCGCTGAGGATTTTTGACCCATCCGAGGTTGTTTGTCAGAGTGTTACCCGATGACATTAACTAGAGTGGGTACAAAGTTTTGACCTTTCTAGGTTATTGGTGAATATTATTCGTCCGACGCTAACTGTATGGAAGAGGCCGTGGAAGTCCACCAAGAACCTTTGACCTTTCCCGGGTTGTTTGTCGAGTTTTGCTCGATGACATTAACCCGTATGGAGGCCGGATGTCCACCAATTTGACCTATCCCGGTTGTTTGTCAGAGCTTTTGCTCGATGACGTTAACCCGTATGGAAGAGGTCGCGAAGTCCACCAAGGACGCACCTATCCGGGTTGTTAGTCGAATTTTACCGATGACGCAACCCGTATGGAAGAGGTCAATTGAATATTTGTTTGAGCCAGCGAGTTGACCATTGATCTTTGCCTTTTCAATGGTATTGTTGACTTGCTTTTCGAACTAATAATCAATCAGATATCCAGAATTTTTGATTTGGATAATCTTTTGAGATTAAGAGTTGCCCCTTAGTTGGAGGCATGTTCATTTGAGTCGATTGATATGGAGGTCATGGAGGGAGATCACGACTGCCGGGTTGTTTTTTTTTTTTTTTGATGGGACTGTCAGTCTGCATTTCCTGGGGTACTTTTGTGTTTCCCTGCATATTGTTCAAATTGTTTACGATGGGCATTAATAGCTTCATCGGCGGAGATTTGTGCTTCTATACGATGAACTAAGTATGAAGGGACCGTGTCCCGATTAATGACGAATAGAAGGCCCTCGAGAGTCCTCCAAGGAAAACCCTCTTAATAGTTCGGGTCTACCTGTGTATTTGGCTTCTAAGGAGAACCTCTGGAAGTATTCTTTGAGTGATTCACCTTCGTTTTGTCGAATGCCTGAAAGATGAGAGGAATCTTTAATGATTCTCCGGTTTGCAATGAACTGCTCCACAACCCAAGAACGAAGTTAAAGGTATGGATGGATCCCCTTGGAAGAGAGTAGAACCAAGTGCAGCTTGCCCTTTGAGGGTAACGGAAAGACCGCAAAGCAAAGGTGTCGAGCTCGCTGATATGCATGATAGTCCCAGAAGTGGTCGATGTGTTCGTGGGTCTTGTCCCATCATAGGAATCAATGCTGCTTGAAACCCACGGAATTGGATGTTGAAGAATGGCTTCAGCTAAAGGTGAGGACTCCTCATAACCGCGGTGTGGGTGAAGATGATTTCTATCTTGAAGGTGAAATTCATCTGTACTAAGCGTCGCTGTCAATGACGAAGCGGATTAACAAGATGACTTGTGTGAAGCTATCAACAACTATCCATCGGATTAGTAACCGGTTGAGACGCCATGGATGAGTGGAACTAGATCAAGGAGATCGCGCCTCTCCATGCGGGAACTCAATGTCGGGAGGATTAGCGCTTTTGACCTCCTCCGGGCAACGACATCTTGGGGAGATATGGTCGTAGTAGCTGCGTTGTAGTCCTGCAAAGTTGGATCATCTTATTTTGAGACTCCTCCATTCGACCGGACACGATCTTCCAAAGAGATTCCTTCACCGACATGATCATTGGGGAGGAAGTGAGGCGAAGGTTACGCCCCTTGGTTCAAGGATTGGTTTCGGGAGTTGGAGCGGGAGGCTCCGTTGTGACGAGTGTTGTGCCTATTGGCCATAACGTGGATGTTCACGGAAATTGTGGTTGAAGGGTTTAGTATCCCACGACGGCCAAATCACTGCGTTAAAAAAATCCCTCGATGAGAGTACTTTAGCCTTGTTGTGAAGTCCAAAGACACACACGTAATCAAAGAGCAACAAGAGACACTAATTTTTAACGTGGAAAACCTCGAAAAGAGGGGAAAATCACGGGGCCTAGCCCAGTAAAAAGCTTCCACTATGTATCTGTTCAGAGTGAGTCTTCCGATACAAGATTGAATTGCATATGAGGGAGAAAAAAATGTATGTAACGATCCAGGTGGTTGCCGGTAGTAAGTGGAGATGTAGGGACAATTCATGAAAGTGGTGATGGTGATAACCAGAACAGGTGCGACTGGCTTGAGGATCTTCTTCAGAGCTTCTTCTTCCTCCTTAGGCTTTTCCTCCTTCCTTGGATTCTTTCTTCCTTGTTCTGATTCTTCCTCTTCTTCCTCTTTGACTCTTCCTGCTTTCTTCCGCTTCTTCCTTGTTCTGACTCTTCCTCTTTCTTATTTGACTCTTCCTAGATTGATTGAAGAAGGATCGACTTGCAGGGTGGCAGGGGTTGACGACCGTCGGCTTCTCCTCCTCTTCTTCCTTGCTTAGCCTCCTCTTCTTCTTCTTCCTTCTGACTCTTCTTCCTCCTTTCTGACTCTTCCGCTTTCTTCCTTGTGACTCTTCCTCTTCTTCTTCTTGTTTGACTCTTCCTTTTCTTCCTTGTTTGGCGAAGGATCGACGGCGATGATGGTTCGACGACCGAGCTGGCTCCTCCTCTTCTTGCTTCAGCTCCTCTTCTTCTTCCCTTGGCCCCTTCATGTGAGGAATGAAGGCCTATTTATAGATGGGAGGAGGGGCATTCTTGGAAATTCATGTAAGGCCCATACCACTCCCCTCGATCGGACGGCTCAGGATGATTCCTTCGATCATTTGATGTATTTTGAGCATTTGGATGCCCAAATGAAGTCAGAATTATGAGATCTTAGGCTAGATCCGCTCCGAGACGCCTTCGATTTGACTATAAACACTCCATATTTGAGAGCTGTTTTAGGATTTAATTGATGTCCCAAAGATTCCAATAATATTTTAAGGCTGATTCGAATCTGCTACTCAAAATCATATCGCCTTCGACATCAAGATTTGTGCTTTGACTAGTAGTATTTTGAGAGCCATATCAGATCCTATTGAACTTACTCCATTTTTCCTTCAAATTTATTTTTTTAAAATTTATATTATATTTAATTTTGGAAAAAAAATAAATAGATAAAACAGAACCAAAAAGCATATTGCATACCAAATGCCTTCAGATACTTTGTTTTTTTTTTTTTTTTTTTTTGATAATAATAATAATTTAGCACGCTCTCATTTTGCTTATAGTTCATACAAATCTTGGAATCCTTTTATTTTAAATTTTTTAATTTTAATTTAATATATTTGATAGTGAAAATTATTTTTTAAATAACTTAAATTTATACTCCTTTGAAGATGCTCGAATATTATTATTTAAATTTAAATTAATTAGATAATGATTATTAGTAATAACAAATATCATAAAATAATTCAAAAATATATATTATATTCTAAATTTTTATCACCATCATAATTTCTAATCAAACTCATTCAACCACACATGATTCAAATATTCAACAATTAATCATTGATCCTATTGAACTTATTCCATTTTTCCTTCAAATTTATTTTTTTTAAATTTAATCAAATTAATCTCTGAGGACCAATTTATGACCCAATCAATTCAATCGACCGATTCGATCCAATTCTCATAATGCGTCCCAGCAATGAACCCAAAGAGCCTTATTGCACATTGCTAATTGCACCTACCAAAAACCAACAAATGCTCCTTTGAAGATGCTCGAATCATATATTGTATTGCACAAAAATTTCACATCAATCAAATTTATGCCCTTCTTTACTAAACATATAATAACTACATTTCATCTACTATTTATTCACCAACTAAGATATATCACTCTAACTTTTGATAGAGAGAAGAGTAAATGGAAAGGGCAACCACAGTGAGATCCACTTTCAAAAGCTTTTTTTTGTCTCAATCAACTAATTGAGATGTAGATGTTATTATGTTAAAGAGAGAATTTATGTTCAAATTTAGGGGCATTTACATATATAGCATACAATTCTTGTAGATTTGATTAAGATAAATCTTCGTAATAAGATTGGCATCGTAGTTAAAAGAGGGTTGGAGGGTCGAGCCTTAAAAATAGATTTAATATTTTATTAAAGCATTTTGAATGTTTTAGTATAAGAGGTATGTACATACATGAAACACAATTCTTATATATTTACATATCTAATACCTAATTTTTATATTTATATAAATAATACTTGAATTTATAATATTTTAATAAATAATATCATTATTAATTTTTTTTAAAGTGAAATATATTTTTTCATGCATAATAATTTTGTATCATTTATGTAAATTTTATTATATTATATTTTTTCCATAAATTTTAGATTTTTTTTTATATAAAAAGAGATGAGACACTATCTTGCATTATATAATGGAAATTTTGATTTTAATATTTTTATTATTAAATTATAATTAATATGTAACCTTGCAACATGACATAATCATTCATTTAGTGAATCTATATATAATTCTTATTTATTTTCTTAACAATCTTTTTTTTTATATTTTTGTTCTACACGATATGTACCCACAATGAAGTAAATTGCCCACTCATAGATTAAAATACATAAATATTTAATCTAATAATGATATCAATTAAACTAGAAGAAAAGTATTAAATAAGATGTTGAATTTTTGATAAAGATATTTTTGTAAATTAATTATGTGAGAATTATAAAAATGGCCGTTCATTATGTGTTGAAAATATAATAAAAGAGGGTGAATGTAGATCTATTGAACTCACATTATGATAATATCGGGGGCAGCGATGCGATGTGAAAATATATTATATGACCATTTGATAATTAAAGTTTGATTATATTTTAGAATATTTATAATGAGAATTGATACATCCTCATAAAATTAATCGATCAAGACGAATCGCAATCAAGATGAAATGCTTTGATCTAATCACCATTTCAAAGAAACTTACAAACCCGACCATCTCGGCGAGACTAACATAAGAACATCAAGCATACCGATCCAGCTCAATCGAATCGTTTATCGAGACATGGGATCATGATCCGCCAAATGGTCACCAAACCGACATATTTATAGTCGATCGAAGGCTCGACTAATCCAACGAATCCAAGATCACCCAATTACATCATTAAGGCACCCGATCATCAAAATACACCGTCTTATCGGGGATCGATCCGGCCGTCCGATGGGAGTGGTTGAGTTTTCCAATTTACAATGCCGCCACTCCCAAAATCTATAAATAGAGCTTCATTCTCACCTTGAGGGGATCAATTTGATTTGAAGACCAGAGCTCGAGAACCACCACACCGACGACGACGCATCTATCACCACGCGCTACCACCAAGAGTGTCAAGATCGTGAGCTCGCCTAGAGAGATCGCCCCAGGGACTAGAAAGGACCAGCCGCCCTTTCTCCTCAAGATCAAGAGGTTGCTCCTAAGATGCCTCACTCGGGGGAAACTTTTCCCTGGGTTGAGTCGACCATATTGTATTTTTCTACACTCTAATATTGTTTCCTCAGAACACCTTCTTCTCCGAACTAACGAGAAGCAAGGACCTGTATCTTTTGAACACATAGTGAAAGTTCTACAGACTGGGCAAGGCCCCGTGGTTTTTTCCCTTAACGGGTTTTCCACGTATAACCCCTGTGTTCATATCCCCTGCTAGTGTGTTGATAATTTTGGGCTGAAGATCTGATCTACCGGAATAAAATTCTAAGACGCACGCTTATGCCGTCTGGAAACAATTCCCCCATTGCTATATCTCCAATATGGTTGGTAAACGGATTTCGCCAATGCTCCTCATTCTGGATCAAGGATGCCAAGTCTCCAACACTTCTACATAAGACTTCCGTGTGAGGTCCCCCCTCTTTGGAAGATCGCGTTCAAAGGATGGAGGATTCCCGAACCAAATTCTTCGACTCTGCGAGAGGACGAAAACGCTCCAACACGCCTGAAGAGCCACGTGTTCCGCACCCTCGATAATCCATTTTCTTCGAGAATGATTACCCGAAATCAACAAGTAGAGAACCCTTGGCACCACATCCAGATTGAACTTCGATACCGCCTACTCACCCCACACGAATTCACCAGATCGGTGAAACTCCACGTCACCTTATACGCGATGAACTACGATGCGTGAAGAGTTCGCGAAACAATCAATGATCCATTCTCCGCCTTTCCAAAACTCCCCCCACCGAGATCATCTCGCACCCATTCGAGATTCAAGCTTCCCAAAGATGGACCCCTACGATGGCACAACCGATCCGAGCATATCGATCACTTTCAAACGATCATGCACATTCTGCAAATGACTCTCTTTGTGTCGTATTCCCTGACTCTCAAAGGACGCTCGTGATTGGTTCTATATTCGCCGCTAAGGGTCCGTCCGATCATTTGGAGAGCTCGCCAAATTTTTGTGTAAGCTTCGAACAAGAGAATCATCGAGATTCATCACATCTCCTAATGTAACGATGGAGAGTCCCTCAAAGAATACTTCCAGGTTCTCCTCAAGCTCAGATACCGTGAGTAGATCCGAACTTTGAGGGCGTGCTTCTGAGGACTCCGCCAGATACTTATTCATCATTAATGCGGAGATCCATTCCTATGCGACACTGTCCACCAAATAGAGGCACAAATCTCACGACGGCTATCAATGCTCATCGCAGCTTGAACCACCAAGCAAAGAAGCGGAAGAAGGTTCCCAAAGGTGATGTTCAAACATCTAAAAGAAGAGAGGCGAACCTCCCCCAAAACCTCCTCCAGGGACCTCGATGACTCAATCGAGAGGAAATATACGGCTCAACACGCCATGCGAACATCCTACTGCTATTCAGAAGAGGATAGCCAAGTGGCACGACCTTTAAAGCCCGGAATTGGAAATCAAGAGAAATTCGCCACTTTCACCGCATGAGGGCACACCATCAAGAGTGCCACCAATCAAGGAGGAGATTGAAAGACTAATACGTGGTAGGCCGCTTTTATACAAAACCAACCCGCTTCAAAGAATGCTGGGGCAACCAGAGGAACCGCCAAGCGGCCGGAGAGATAAATAATTGCGGAGGGCCGTTATCAGCCAAATATTCATTGCCGCCTTCAAGAGCCGAGAGTCAAGAAGTCTGGGTTGACCATTCTATCACCTTGATGATTTAGAGGCTTCAGATCCCACATCAAGATCCCCTTGTCATCAATGCAGGGGTCGGTGATCCATGCTTCAATATTAAAAGGATATTGATCGACAATGGGAGTTCGGTTGATGTTCTTTTTTACTCCACTTTCCTTAGCATGGGTATAGAAAGAGAGAAGCTTCAACCCGCGGCCGGTCCACTGTATGGATTTGATAATCGACCGGTATTAGTGGAAGGGACAATCAGTCTTCCCGTAACTCTTGGAGAATTTCCCCGACACGCAACCCACTTGATACAATTTATTGTAGTCAAGTCTGAGTCCGCGTACAATGCAATATTTGGGAGACCTCTCCAGTCTATATTCTGCAATACATCTGCCTCACCTCAAGATGAAATTACACCACGGGCGCGAATGGAATCAGATAGCACAAGCGCTATATCAAGCAAGCCCGACCATTTACGCCAAGAACCTCAACATCGAGAACTGACCACGAGATGAGGATGCCTCGAAAGGGCTTCTCCAGCTTGAAGATGTAATTTGTCTTCCTATCTCTAAGTTGATCCATCGCGAAAGGTGAAGGTGGGATCGCGTCGCCTACTAATCGAAATCGATCAATCGTAGATTTTCTCGCGTAAAATCAAGATATCTTTGCCCCGGAGCACATATTCTAGGCATTGACCAAGTCATTACGCACTCCCTCAAAGTTGACTCAACCTACAAGGTGATATGTAAGAAAAGAACCTTCGCTTCAACGACGTCATAGAACAAGAAATCACCAAACCGGAAGTCAAGTTCATTCGAGAAGTCTACTACCCCACCGGTTGGCTAACGTAGTGTTAGTCAAGAAGGCCAACGCTCTGGAGAATGTGCATCGACTACACACCTTAATCGCATGCCCAAAAGATAGCTTCCCCTTCCTCAGATCGACCAACTAGTTGATGCGACATGACATCGAGCCGAAGCTTCATGGATGCTATTACAATCAAATCGAATGAACAAAACAGATGAGGAAGCAACATCCTTCCAAACAGATAAGTGACTATACTGCTATCAGGTCATGCCATTCGGACTAAAAAATGCTGGAGCAACATATCAATGCCTTATGAATAAGATCTTCAAGGATCTTATAGGGCACAATATGGAGGTGTATGTTAATGATATGCTGGTGAAGAGCTTGGAAATATCACAAAGATATTTCGACCGCAATGTGCTTTGACATTCTTCGACACTACAAGATGCGGCTCAACCCAAGTGCATTTTGGAGTTTCCTGGAAATTCCTAGCTTCATGGTCACTGGGGATAGAGGCCAACCCAGAAGATAAAAGCACTCAAGGACATGTCACCTCCAAGAACGATCAAGGAAGTCCAACGCTTGACCGGAAGGATTGCGCTTTATCACGCATTCTTGGCCCGCCAGAGATAAGTATCTACCATTCTTCAAAATCTTAAGGGTGAAAATGGATTCCGGGATAGATGAATGTCGACCGCTTTTGAGCAACTTCGAGTCTATTTAGCTTCCCCCCCTCTATTATCAAAGCCTATCCAAGGAGAGAAGTCGCACATCTATCTTGTCTTTCTTCTCATGCCGTAAGTTCGTCGCTGAGGAGAATTCATTACAACGACCCATTTACTATGTCAAGAAATCCTTTCGATACCGGGGGACGCTATCCACTAGCAGATAAGACAAATATATTCTAGTGCATTCTCGCATCTAAAATTACCGCATTTCGTGCCCACACCATCAACGCCTACACTCATCTTCCATTAAGAACTATTCGCAAAAGCGATGTATCCGGAAGGTTGATGAAGTGGTCGAGCTTGAGAGTTTGACATCCATTTTCTTCCACGCCCCGATATAAAGTCACAAGTGCTCAGACTTCGTTGTAGAATGTACCATCCCATCACCACAACAGATCATTCATCACTCCATGACAAATCAATGGACATTATATGTTGATGGAGCTTCGTGTACTTCCCAAGGAGCAGAATTTTGCTTATCTCCCCAAGTAAAATAACTTTAGAGTCACTAAAGTTCCCTACCACCAATAATGGAGGCCCTCAGAAGGTGACTAAGGCTCGCCATTGAGTGAGGTCCGAACTTAGCCATCTACACGACTCATGCTTGTGGCTCTGTGTTGAAGGAGACTTCGATACCCGCCATCCGCATGCTTAAGATCACCTTTTGGCAAAGTCACTTCTTGCCGTAATCGAGACCCATCGATAACTCATATTCTAAGGGAGCGTAACACGCGAAAGATGCCCCTCTCCAAGTTAGCCACAACAACGTGTGAGAGATCTTTTCAAGAGAAAATACATAGAGGACATCCACTTTCCCAAGATTCAAGGCCCCTTGGGTGATACAATCTCTGGAGGACCCAAAAGAATCTTCATGGATTGACCCGATCATGTCCTTTCTTCAAAGCGGGCCTTGCCAATGACCCACCGATGCTATCCGCCTCACGTAGAATTGAACTTCACCATAATCGATGAACTCTACAAGCGGTCCTTCTTAGGGCTCTACTTAAAGTGTCTACCACCTTCAGAGGCTAACTATGCAATGCGAGAGGTTCATTCAGGAATTTGTGGTGAACATTTGGGAGGAAAAGCCCTCGCCCTCAAAATCATGAGGCAAGGTTTTACTGCCTACAATGAAGAAGGATGCATTGGAGTTTGTAAAGAAGTGTAACAAGTGTCGCTACATTCCAATCTCACTCATACACCATCTCAGAACTCACCACAATCAGAGCCCGTGCCCTTGCTCAATGGGGATCGATATAATGGGACCCTTTCCCATTACCGGCAACGAAAAATTCATAATCTTGGCCGTTGATTACTTCACAAAGTGGGTGGAACCTGAACCGCTGGCCAAAATCACCGAAACAAATGCCAAGCAATTTGTCTGGAAAAATATTATTTGTCGTTTCGGCATTCCAGCAAAAATCATCACCGATAATGGACGCAGTTCACGAAAGACATTCACATCTTTCGCCAGAGCATATCCGCTTAATCCACACCGTATCCCATCCACGCAAATGGGCGTAATCAAGTCACCAAATACTAAAAGGGCTAAAGACACGAACCACCACCGGGCAATGGGTCAAGAACTATCCAATGTTCTTTGGGCTTACCGACTACATCAAGGACCCTACCGAGAAACACCGCATAACTGTTTCGAACCGAGGTCGTTATTCCGCGACATCGGGTCCCGAGCCCTAGGACCCATAACTTTGATGCCGACAGCAACGACGATAAGCTTCAATTCCATCTGGATCTCCGCAAGAGACCCGCACATGTCAAGACTCAATGGCTTTATCGAAAGGATTGCTCGAGGTTTCAACCGGGTAAAGCCATATCTTGGGGACCTCGCCCTCGAAGTCTCGACTCGCCAGAAAAGGCCCACAATGTAACAAACTCACCAATTTGGGAAGGCCCGTATGTGGTGGTGTCTAAAATCAAGCCCGGCACGCTTCAAGCATGATAGTATGGGAAGACTCTCCCACGCACGGAATGCTACAAACCTCCGGTACTACCGGTGATGTATCGCCTTTTTATTCTAGTGAATGCGAAAAACATTATCATCGTATGTTTGTATTGCAATTATTGTTATCGAATTAAACATTTATCGATACTGCTTGTCATTCTTATTGTCCAACCTTGGCATCAAGGTGTTTGGATTTATGTTTCTATCTATGTTAAAGTTCTCATACTTATTGTGACTTTTCTTATGCTTGCATTTTAAAACACCCGACTCAAGAGATAATGCAACTATTGTTGTATCTCATTCGTGGTAAGATCGATCCTCGGGAATTGACCGATCTTCCTATAGTTAACATCGTCGAGTAACGCTCTGATAAACAACCTTGGATAAGTTGGCAATCCTCTATAGACTGCCTACAACTTTCTCCATAAACAGGTTAACATCATCGAGTAAACGCCCATACACAACCTAGATAGATCGAGAGGTTCGAGAGAACCTCTATAAATATATTCCGTGTCATCAAGTAACGCCTCGTAATGATCTTAGAATAGATCAATTATCCTAAAGGATTCATGATCTCTTCTACGCGAATCTTTATCATCGAGTACACTTTGACACACAACTTAAATATTCACAAATAATTTTGTGGATTGTTAATATTTCTCGAACATACAAGTACAATCAACCAAATAATATATACAACACCAACATAAAAGGAACTACAACTACACGCTTGATGGTCTCATCAGATGATGAAGAACTATCTGAGTCATCCTCGCCGCTAAGGGTCTGGGAAGCTAGGCTAGAGAAAGGACCTCAACACCAGCCTCCTAGCTGCATCGTCCAAGCCTTCAAGAAACCTCGATGAAGCCTTCATCAACACTGCCGCCCAAAGCCTTCACCTCTACATCATACACGTGGTCTCGCCTCCTCAACGTGATCTCAGATGATACTCAAGGTTGTCGAAGTTCTTGAAGTCCTCCACGCCTGTGATCCGCCCCGCTTCCCGAGATAAGTGCGCCTCTTTCTCTCAAAGGCGAGCGTAACTCGGTTCTTGCCTCAAGACTGAAACCTTCTAAAAGATCTTCGATCCTCAGGCAACCAACCTCGCTCTAGCCTCCACTAATTCATCCCGAGTCCGCTTCAACTTCGAAAAAGAAAGAGAAGTCGCTTGAGTCGCCAACTCGTCCTGCACTCATCAAGTTGATTCTCCAACACCTGACATCTCTTTACTTTCTCCACATACCGCTTCTTATATTCACCATGGAGAAACTTGACCTTCACGAACTCAATTCCGCCATTCAAGACAAATGTTCATTTTGAAGTCAAGTTCTTGCTTCTTCAAGATTCAAATAAGAAAAATTACGTTAAGCACAAGGAAATGGGAAATAAAAGATGATGAACGCAAGAAGGATTGTTACCGCTTCATGTCGACACCTACGCAGAATGATTCAACACGCCCCTCGAATGAAGATCCTTGGGACGACTACTGGCCCGACTCTTTTCTGTATCACCATCACCATCACCTCTTCGCCCTTTTCCTCTTCTCTATTGGAGACGGGTCCTTCTCGGAAGAAGCCAGGACGCCGGGAGATCTACTGAAACCTCTTTGTTGGGCTTTCAACGCAATCGCATAAGACCGCCGGGATGAATAGAAAGCTCGCCAACAACAAAGATTCCTCCCACAAATCTGATATATCAATCTCAAATCAAGATCTTCAATATTCTAGAATTTCCCGCAGATATCTTCATCACCAACTCAGGGAATGGGTAAATCTCTCGCCTTTCCCCATTTCTCGAAGACCCCCATTCTTCACAAAAAAGAATCGCTGCCCAACTCTTGGGAGGATCCTTCGTCCGGAGGGTCAAGTAACTCGCAGTGATACACCATGTGCATCGCAGTAAACTTGCACATCCGCGGTAATCAAGCGTCGCACCGCTCAAAAGACTATAAGTCCCATCACGATCGCCATTGCCCCTCGCCAAAACTGGAAATGCAAACCTCATGTCGACAAAATGGCGATCATCTCGGGATGGGGAAACCGCAATCCCGCCCAAACTCATCTCGTAAGTGGTGAAATACTCCTCGGAGTTTGGGCTCTAATTTCTTCTGACACTTAAGAACCAAATCATTCTAAAATAATATTTTTTCAAGCACGATCAATGTGTCTCCCGTGATCGACTACCCCAAATCTCCTCCCATTTTAGAAGGTTCCCTCACGCCTCCGCTATAGGGTCTGACGTGTCTCTTTCAAAGATTCTCACCCATCTACAAACATCGGCAACTCGTACGATCGAGATGAAAATTATTCCAAGGAGAGTGCCCAAACTCCCACCAAAACTCCCACCAGGGGGAGGGCTATGCACTCTGGCTTGGTGGAGATGAGGAGGTAGAGGTTGATCCAAGAAGAGTGCCCAAACTCCCACCAGGGGGAGGGCTATGCACTCGGTAGAGGTTGATCCAAGAAGAGTGCCCAAACTCCCACCAGGGGGAGGGCTATGCACTCTAAGAGGAGAAGAGAAGATGAGAAAAGTGTGCCTTTCCCTCTTACCTTAGGGATTTTTATAGACCCCTTCTAGGGCAAAAGCGTAAAAACCGCCTAAAACCGCTCAAAATCATCACAGCGTTCGGTTCGCTGGCCAGGCGCTGCGCCTCATGGCCCAAGCTCATACCGCCAAGGCTGGCCAGACGCCTCGGAAACTGCTGCCACGGCCTGATGGCCACCGTCGCATCACTGGTCATGGGTCCGCTACCACGGCTGACCTCCGGCCCACGGGTTAAAATCGCTGGCCACCCCGACTGTCGGCCACCGAATCCTCGGGCGCGAACTGCCGGTCAAACTATCGCCCGCGTTTCAACCTTCTTGACGCAACCGACACACCGAATTCGACTAGCTTCCTCGCTAAAGTTCAGCTGGCCTACACTGACCCCGCAGACTGATCGCCCACTCCCGGCTCACGGCCACTTCGAACTCCTCGGCTTCGCGCCCGCAGCTGATCATGGCTCGCGACCAAGGACCATAGCGGCTGGCGTAATGTATGCAAGACACGCCGCTGCACTGCCAGACGCCTGTATACCATGCGCTGAACCCGCTCGCACGGATCACCAGAATCAAAATATCGCACCCACACATACCTATGCGATTTGCTCCTCGTGACGCCTTTCCATAATATAATATCTTATGAAGACTGTTCTTCAAAATGCGCTTGATGGACTCTCTTCAAAGAATTTGCTATTTTCAAGTATTTGACATATATTTTTGACGAGATAATGTCACCCAAAAATAGAGAATCGATACATCCTAAAATTAATCCGATCAAGCGAATCTCAAGGCATTTTCGTAAATGCTTCGATCTAATCACCGATTTCAAGAAACTTATATAACCGACCGCCTCGGCGAGACGAACATAGAACATCAAGCATAGTCCGATCCGAAGCTCAATCGACTCGATCAAGCTATCGGAGCATGAAAATGGATCGATCCGCCAAATGGTCACCAAAATCGACATATTTATAATGATCGAAGGTTGCCAAGACGAATCCAACGAATCTAAGATCACCCAATTCGACATCATTAAGGCACCCGGATCATCAAAATACACCGTCGACGAGGGGATCGACGGGTCCGATGGGATGGTTGGAGTTTTCCACGAATTTACAATGCTCGCCACTCCCAAAATCTATAAATAGAGCTTCATTCTCACCTTAGGGGACCGAATCGATTTGAAGACCAGAGCTCGAGAACCACCCGACCTTGACGCCGACGATCTATCACCACCACCGCATCACCACCGAAGTGCTCAAGATCGTGAGCTCGCCTAGAGATCGCCTCAGGAGACTAGAAAGACCACGCTCCTTTCTCAAGAGATCAAGAGGTTGCTCCCAAGATCGGTTCGCCGCTTTTGGGAAACTTCTCCTTGGAGTTGACCGATATTGTATTTTCTACACTAATATTGTTCCTCAGAACACCTTCTTCTCCAACTAACGAGAAGCAGGATCAATCTTTGAACACATATGAAAGTTCTCTGAGGCAAGGCCGTGGTTTTCCTTAACGGGTTTTCCACGATAACCCCTGTGTTCATATCCCGCTTGTGTGTTGGATAATTTTTGGGCTACGACGAAGATCTCGCATCTACCGGAATAAAATTCTCTAGCACGCAATAAGAATATTTTATTTTTTAGCCTGATATGATTAAGTACAGTGGTTGTCAGAAAGCTGTAGTCTGATTTTTTAAAAAAAAAATTTATAATACTTATTATAATTTCTTAAATAATAATTTCACCTATAATCATTTTAATATTATTTTTTAGATAGCCCAAAGATATCCTATCCCTTAAAAGGCTAAATTTTCAAAATAAATCTGATTAATAATTTAATTAAATTAAGTAAATTAAAAATAGCCTACGCTAGTTAACGAAGTTAGAACCGACTGGTCGCCTGCCACTCCGCGATTGATCCAGCCCGATCGGATCGGCCCGATTTTAAAAAAAAATTAAATTAATCCTATTTTTTTTGACCATATCACACTCATCAGGTGTCAGATTTTGGCGTGCTTGGTATTGTTAGAAAGATAATGAAAAATTCTACAACTTTCATGTTGATAACTTTCAATCGTCCGGTGAGCTGCAGTTTTTGCAAATGTGTGAATTCTGAAATTATAAAAAATAAAGATATTATGGTAGTCACAATTTTTTGGCCATAGCTTATCGTGGTCAGCTGGAAAGATAATGAAATATTCTATAACTTTCATGTTGAAAACTTTGATCTAATGTTTGATTAATTTGTAAACGTATAAATTCTGAACTTTCAAAAATTAAATATATTGCGGCAGCCCCAATTTTTTTGGCCATAATATAAGGATTCTTGAATTTATATGATTCTTTGGTAATATCAAATACTTTCATTATATTGTATATATAAATTGAGTTTGAATATTTATGTAATTTCAATCTTTACTCCTTGCAATATATTTAATTTTGAAAGTTCGTAATTACAAAATCAAAGCCTGATTCACAAATGTTTTCAACATGAAAGTTATAGAATTTTTCATTATCTTTCCAACGATACTAAGCACGCTAAAATCCAACCTCTGATAAGCATGATATGGCCAAAATGCCATTAAATATCTTTATTTTCTGAACTCGTAATTCACATATTTGCAAAAAATGCGGCTCATCGGAAGAGATTAATCAAAAGTTATCAACATGAAAGTTGTATAATTTTTCATTATCTTTCCAACGATACTAAGCATGCCAAAATCTGGCACCTGATGAGCGTGATATGATCATAAAATAGGGACTATCAATTTAATTTTTTTTTAAAAAAAAATCGAGGTCAGTCGGCCGATCGGGCGTCGACATTGCTATTTTATTTTTAATTTTTTAAATACCTAATTAACTAATTAAATTATTAATCAGGCCTGTTTTGAAAATTTAGCCGCCTTAAAATAATAAATTTAATTAATAAAATCTTACGATTGCGATGATTAAGTTATATGAGAGGAGTCGTCCAAATCTCATCGGTTTTTTAAAAATGGTCAAAGTGTCAAGCCATATCTTTTGCTTGATTAAATATATTTACAGTACTGCCCTTGTATTTTCGGTAATGAATATTTATATGCGTTGTGGAAACAGTAAACTTTGGCTTTTAAATAAATTTATCAACTTTGTATTATTTTGGATAAGTATTTTCATAATTAATGGCGCATCTAAAACAGATATAGAGATTATGTCCTAAGTTTTAATCCCAACGGGCTGTAACGAGTGCCTCATTTTAGATTATTATTATATTAAATAAAATATATCAGATAAATTTTATTTTTAAAAATAAGGAAAAAAAAATTTATAGCAGCCCCATGCCCATGCTTGATTTTAATATATATATTCTGATTTGAGGGTTAGGTTAATTAATCTAAAAATTAGACTAACAGCCCATAATTCAATGAGGGCAATTTTTATGAAGAAAATTGAATTATGATTAGATTTAAGATCTATTTAGGATAATTATGGCAGTGTATATAATATCATTTAGAGTGTTATATTTGGATTATGATTTGTATAATCTATGATGTAAAAATTAAATTTTTTAACTTAATCTAATTATCTAGGATGACACTCACAAAGTTGAAACTTAACTTTTATAAAATAAAAAATTTATATTTATATCAAAACTTTTTTTAATAATTTATTCTATAGCATATCGATTATTATTTTTTTATATAGATATATTTATTTCAAATATATTTTTAGTAATAATGAATTCAAAATTCTTAAGTTATTTTTTGAAATAAATATAATATAAAAAATTAATTAAAATTTTATTAGTCAATTTTAATAAATTTTTTATTTTATCAAGAAATGTGAATATATATATATATATATATATATATATATATATATATATATATATATATATATATATATATATATATATATATATTGTTTTATTTTTGTTTTATGTATATATTGATAGCAACACGTTACGCATTGAATTGTCTGTACTCGAAGATACAGAACGCATGTATTAGTGTTGTACAGCCGGAGATTTTTTTTTTTTTTTTTTTTTTTTTTTTTTTTTTTGAGACTGATGGAGGAAACCGTAACAAACCGGAAAATGTCAAATCAAAATATAAATAAATAACTTTATCCACACGAGAGGCATGTATGACGCCATTTGTTAGTTATAAAAAAAGGAAAAAAACGAAAGAAAAGATAAAAATGCTCTTGTTATGAAGGTTCGTGCAGTTTGTTGATCAAATAATTTCTATTGTTATATAATACCGAATGGAGAAAATTATGTTAAAAAATTCAGAAATATATTTTTAAATTATTAGGCTTATTTTTAGAATATATATAATATTTAATTAATCAATTAACTATTGTATTATCTATATCTTAAAATCTAATATAATTAAACTTTTTGTTGTCAAGATATGCTAATATTTTGTTCTTAAAAGGCATGTAAATGTTGAAGAAGAGTTTTATTTAGCTCAATTTCATTGAATCAATGTATTAATATCCCTCAATTAGTTCAATGGATCATAATGAAACTCTAAAAGGCCAAATAAGGTTCATGCATGAGTAGGCTTGAATTAGCCAAAAACGAAGTGGAGTGATTGAGACATGGTTAATCATCTTGTTTGAGAAGGGTGATATCTAACTACAAACAACTGACCATCAAGGGATAGTAGGTCATCAGGTAATATCAACAATAAATAAGAAGCTCGTTTAACAATCTTAAATATTATCGACCTGTTGTTATTTGATCATGCGAAGTCGAAAGCTTAAAAAATCTTTGATATATTTTTATGAAGCATACAATCTACTTCATAACAAATTATTCATCTTGAAATATCTTTTTTTTTTTTTATGTTGAGAAACATTTTTCAGAGTTATAAGTGCATGTGTTTATTTAGTTTGGCTCATTTATGCTACCATAAGTATTTAAATGAAAAAAAATATAGAAAAATATGTGCACATAATGAAATGTTGACACGCTTAAGAGATACTTAGTAGTGCTTATGATAATATATGTTATCAATAAAATTAAATTTAATGCATGTAGAGTATCTGTCATTCTATGTTAAATGTCGTATCTTTACTACAATCCAAAATGTCAGATCATTATATCATTTCAACATCATATCATCACATAAGATATATGCCTAACATATGCTTTGTTGCATCAATAATGTGGATCTTCCAATTATATTGTAACAATGGAAACTCTCAATCATTGAGATGCTATTCACTTTGGCTTAAAAGTTTCATGATTTTATCCCATTAGTGTAATTTCTTAAGAATGTTCTCATGCAAACACATTTAACTTAGATTTTATAATAAAAGTATAATTAGTACACCAGAAAGCATCTTAATGTTAAGATCGAGTTCAACTTCATTATACTTACGGGGTATTAAAATTTCTCCAATGTAAGTAACTAACATGCTTATTAGTATTCTATATCAACAATCATGTACTAGGCAGTTCAAATTTGAGAGGTAGCCCCTACAAGTTAAAAAAATTTCCCTTGTCATGTAACACTTTAACCTAATTAGAGTTCAAGCGGTGTCTTTATACTTATAGAAAAGCTAAAACCATTAAATACAAATTTAAAAAAAGTACATTACACTCATAATACCTTATGGGACTTACGAGGATTTACTTATACACTTTATTTTGGATCTACTTATGATAGTTAGAGGTTTATAGTGGTGGATAGACTACTTAAGTAGTCGCATTCCTTATAATAAAATAATGATGCACCATACCTTTTGTAACAAGGCTCTTTTTTAAAGATATAATTAGCTGACATGGCTTACCCCCCATCGCAATCTTTAATACATGTGTGAGATTTGTTTAATAATATTGAAAGTCAAATTAAAATTCTCTTCAGCCTTTTCATAATTATGCTAATGGGAACATTAAAGAAGTGAATATAACTTTTCTTAAGAAAATAAATAAGAAATTGAAATCTATAAATAAATCGATATATAATAGGTTTAGAAGGCAAGCATGCCATTGGTATTAATCTACTATTTATAAATTATCCTTGATGTAAATTCTCATTTTTCTCTTTTTCTTCCTTAAAGGATCCTCCCTCATCAAAAGGAATACTTGCTTCCATCTTTGATAAGAATTTCTCTACTTTTAAAATAAAGAGAGCAATACATAACAAATTGAAATTTGAAAAATAAAAATAGATAAGTTAAAAGAGGCGACTCATATACTTATCTTCAAAAGTCATCTTGACCATTAACTTGAGTGTGTAAATATAATCATTCAACGTCAATTATTTGCATTCATAAGCCACTCCTAATCATCTATTAGAGTTAAATGCTAGGAAAACTTATCTTTTATAAACTTCCTTAGTCTCATCTTAATCAACTAACTCTTAATAAACTTGATAAAGAAATATTTCAACTTTCAATATTTGACCTAATTCATAAGGAGATCTTAATATACTAAAAAACACTATCATCTTTAAAGGTCTTAATTAAAAACACATATTAGAAAAAGTAATTGTTTTATTTTACTCTTTATTGTCAATTGAAGATGATTACAAAAATGACACTTGTAAAAGAACTAAATATTATGTTAAACAGGGATGGTATTATAAAAATTAATGATGTCATTTATCTCTTGTCGAAATTAATCTTTTTAGAAACATAACTTATCATCATACAAAGAGTTAGACTACCCACCAAATGCCATAGCTATGATAGTGAATTTCTTGTCATTTAAATTATAAATATTTAAGAGTTAATATATAAAAGAAGTGAATTGATACTAACAACAACAACAACAATAAGCCTTAATCCCACTAGGTGGGGTCGGCTACATGAATCCTTCGCCTCCATTGTGTCCTATTATGTGTCAAATTCTCATTTAATTCAAGTATACTAAGAGCATTTTTTATACATCTTAACCAAGTCTTTTTAAGTCTACCTTTCTTAACATAAGGCAAATCTAATGCATCTACTCTCTAATTGGGTCATCTGACGGCCGATGCTTTATGTGGCCAAACCATCTGGCGACTCTCCCTAATCTTATCTACCACCTGAGCTACTCCAACTTTTTCCCAACATACTCATTTTGCATTCTATCTCTAAGAGTAAAGCCACTCATCCACCCGAAAGCATCCACATCTCAGAACACTTAACTTAGTCTTATGCTTCTTTTTGGCCAACATTCTTAAGTCATTGTGTCTTACCACCATCTTATAAAATTTTCCCTTAAGTTTAAGTGGAACTTTTCTATCACATAAAGCCGATGCATTCCTCCACTTCAACCATCCAACTTGAATTCTACTAATAACATCTCCATCTATTTCACCATCATTTTGAACAATAGAGCCTAAATATAATCGCCACTCTTATTAATGACTTGATCACCTAAAGTCAAACACTACCACTAAAAAACTTCTACAACTAAAATTACACTCCATATATTCGCTTTAGATCTACTTAAACGAAAACCTTGACTCTAAAGTTGACCTCCATAATTCAAGTTTCGGCTCCCTCTCTAGTCTTATCAACAAGAAGAATGTCAAAAAGCATACACCAAGGTACATCTTCTTGTAAATGCCTCGTAAGAACATCCATAACTAAAAAAAAAGGGCTTAATGTTGATCCTTGATGTAATCCAATCAAATAGGAAAATATTTTGTCAATCCTCCTTGTGTTTGGACACAAAATTTCTATTATACATATCCTTAATGACTTGAATATAACCAATATTAACTCCTTTCTCGCTCTAGAACTCTCCAAAGAACATCTCTAAAGACTTTATCATAAGCTTTCTAAATCAATAAATATCATATGTATCCTTCTTACTCTCTATGCTTCTCCATCAAACCTCTTAACAAATGTATAGCATCCATAGTAGATCTACGCATGAAACCAAACCCATTGTGAGAAACTTCTATCACATCGTAACCTATGCTCACATTTCTCACATAATTTTAATGTATGGCACATTAACTTAATTCCTCTATAATTTGCACACTCTTGTGCATCACCTTTATTCTTTAATATAGGAACCAACAAACTTTTCTCCACTCATCTCGACATCTTTTAATCTTTAAAATAACATTAAAAAGATTTGTAAGAAATTCCTTGATCTCCTAAACATTTCCACATCTATTGGAATATTATCCGTCTACCGCTTTTCCACATTTCATTTTCTTTAAAGCTTCACTAACTTCATTTACTAATACGATGATAAAATGAAATTCTCTATTTTTGTTTAGGTATTAAGGTTGCTAAAATCAATCGCATTCTTCGGATCCTTCATTGAAAAGTTTGTCAAAATACCTCATCCACCTATTTTCAATATCTTTTCTAAGAAAACACTTTATTATTTTCATCCTTAATACCCTCACTTGAACTATGTCTTTACTTCTCCTATCTTTGGTTGGCTAACTTATACATACATCTTTCACCTTCTTTGGTATCTAATCTATTGTATAAATCGCTAAAAGCTAATTTTTTGCATCATATATTGCTTTCTTAGAATCTCATGCCATTTTATATCTTTCCCAATTTTTCGAATTTTACATCTAAACCAAGCTTTATAACAATGCTTTATTTTATTTTTTTCTTTCTCACACTGACTCCACCACCAACTATTCTTATTAAAAGAAGCTTTTTCTTTTGATTCTCCAAGCACATCTTTAACAACTTGTTTAATTTCACTTGATATTTTTTCCACATAACGCTTTTATGAACATCCCAAATTCTAATTTCTTGTAGCTTGTTCTTTTTATTGTATTCTTTAAGTGTCCCCATCTAATCCTAGGATAATAATTTAGTTTATTTTTTCTCTTACAACCTTTCATCTTAAAATCTAAAACTAATAATTCGATGTTGGGTACTTAAAATTTCACTTGAATGACCTTACAATCTTTACAATCTAAACGATCTATTTTTCTTATAAAATAATCAATCTGTTTTTACTAGATCCATTTTTATAAGTAATAATATGCTTATCTCTTTTCTTAAATAAAGTGTTAGCAACTAAAATCATGAAGCAAAATCTAATAGTCACCTTCTTCATTAATACCCAAATCCATAACCACCATGAATACTTTTAAAATCATCTACCACTCTACCAACATGTCCATTTAAATCTCCCCAATAAATATTTTTCTTCAAGAGGTATCTTTTGTATTAGTCTCTCTAATTCATTCCAAAATTTTCTTTTGAGCTACCTCCAAACCTACTGAGGAGTATGTATATAATTTATAACATAATCGATAATCTTAGACAATAATCTTTAAAGATATAATATCTCCACATCTATTAATACTTATAACATTATCCTTCAAACTTTTATCTATAATCATACACCATTTCTATCGACTTTTACCCAATACCAAAGTTTAAAACCTAAACTATCAATCTCCTTGCCTTCTCTACCAACCCATTTAGTTTCTGAACACATAAAAATATTTATCTTTCTATGAACCATAATATCTATTAATTCCATTAATTTACGTAAGAGTACCTATATTCCAAGATCCTAACCTAATTCTAGTTTCATGGACTAACTTCTTTGCTCGCGTCCATAATATGGGAACCTGCTTATTTAACATCGTGCGGCCTGCATGCTCTAAGACATTTTTCATGATTTAGTTTATACACAAGGCCGCCTGTGGATCAAGATTAACACAATGATTTAAAGGATTCATGTCATGATTATTTCAACAAATTTTACGCTGGCTGTCGACTACCTAACGCAACCCTCCACTTTTTGTTATATAAATACAACAAAGAGATAAAAGATTAGAATTTAAATAAAAAACGAAAATTTTGTATTTAGAATAAATTTTTATATATAAAGAGAATGAGAATCACAAACTATTTTTATTGATATATATATATATATATATATATATATATAATTTATTTATTTTTAACCATATAAGTTTTCATAATATTGCCAAAATATCTCATGTAACCCGACACTTTTCGTGCTTAGGGTGTTTATGGTTGCGGTTATTTGTCTCGGCATTCAATTCTTTTGGAGTATTTTCTGGCGGAGATTCATGTTTTAGGTATTTGATATGTCATCCATCTCTTTTCCCTTCTTTCTTTCAAGTCAAAATTCCATTTTTTTCGGGTTCTTGCCGTCTATAAACCAGATCTAGGGATTTCCTCTCCTTTCCTCTCCATCTCCATCTGATCACCCATTCCGTCCGTCTTCGATGTCCTCTTCTTCTCTGGTGGCGACGGTGACTTCGAACTCGTATTGGTGCTACAGTTGCAGCCGCTTTGTTAGGGTTCGGCTGGGCGACGCCATCGTCTGCCCCGACTGCAACGGAGGCTTCCTCGAGGAGGTCCGCAACCCTCCTGTTGCCTCCGCCGGCGTTCGCCGGCGGACAACATCCTCCGGTGAGCAGCCGTTTTCCACAGCTCGTCGCGGTGATGCGGTGCCCCGCCGCAGCCGCCGTGCACCGCTTGGTAACCGCTCCTCCTTCAACCCTGTCATTGTCTTTCGGGGCTCCACTTCTGAGGCTACACGGCCAAGCGAGGGCAACAACTTTGAACTCTATTACGACGATGGTACAGGTTCAGGGCTCCGCCCCTTGCCTCAAAGCATGTCGGATTTCCTCATGGGCTCCGGATTCGATCGTCTCCTTGAACAGCTAACCCAGATCGAGAGTGGCGTTGTGGCCGGAGTGAGGAGCCACGAGAACACACCGGCCTCCAAGGCGGCGATAGAATCGTTGTCCACAATTATTATCACTCCTAGCCATGTCGCAATGGACTCTTACTGCGCTGTTTGCAAAGATGCATTCGAAATTGGTGCTGAAACTCAGGAGATGCCATGCAAACACATCTTTCATCGAGATTGTATTTTGCCATGGCTCTCGTTGAGAAATTCATGTCCTGTTTGTCGCCACGAACTGCCTACTGATGCGGGAAGAAGGGGTGGAGATGTTACCGGGCAGGCTTTAATGGGCACGGAGGATAACTCAGTTGGGCTTACCATCTGGAGACTTCCTGGTGGTGGGTTTGCAGTGGGGAGATTTTCTGGTGGACGTAGAGCTGCTGAGAGGGAGCTTCCTATGGTTTATACAGAGATGGATGGTAGTTTTAGTTCTGGTGGAGCTCCCGGAAGGGTGTCATGGTCTTCAAGAGCGGGCCATTCAAGACAAAGGAGAGGGATTGGCAGAATGATTCGGAACTTCTTCTCGATCTTTGGGTGTTTTGGTTCTTCTTCTTCGTCCTCTGTGTCATCTTCAAGGTTGAGATTATCTTCTGCATCAGAATCTTCTCAAAGGAGCTGGAGAGATACAACACTTAGTCGTTCGCACAGGCTTAATGGTTGGTCTTATGAAGATGGAAGTAGAAATGAAATGGCTAGGTGGTGAAGAAGGAAGGCTTCTAAATAAAGAACTGCTTTTTTATCATCCATTTTTGGTCAAGAAAATATAAGCTTGGAAGCATGTCAGTCATGCTATATTTCTCATCAGTTTATCAAGTGAAAAGCAGCTCTCCCCAGGCTTCAATTCTGCTGTGATCATTGGAAGAAATTCGTCAAATTTTTGTATTGGGACATGTATGGTTTAATTCGTCCTTGTGACAAAGAAGTTACATGAATTCGTGTGCGGTAATTGTTTCATACTTATCTCCTTCGTTTGATTTCTTTCTATGGTTTGTTCATTTTGAAATTTACTTTTTGTATTGTGGCTTTGTTGTTTATATGTGATACTGTTATTGAATAGAAACATTAAAATTATCTATTCTTCTCTATGTTACACGATCTGCTGAGAAGTGTTATCTCTGGAGCACACTTTTAATGAAACTTTAAAGTTTCACTTTATTTACTATTCTGTGCTAAGGGCTTTAACAATTCATGGCAGGATGTTATAAGTATATAATATTTGTAATAGTTTAAAGCTGCTTATCTGTGTGAGTAAGTTTCTTATGGAATTGAGAAGACTTGGTTGCTTGGTCTTACTGCTCTTTATAGTGTATGGATTGCTACTCTATAAATTTTGTTATATTGTTAGATTAAGTTGTTTTTGTTAAGATCAGTGGCAGTGTGGCACCTAATCTTTGTAATGTTTTAAAGCTGGTTTTTTTTAGTGTGAAACTGAGAAACCGTGTTTATTTTGTCTTATTGCTGATGTTGATTGATGTAATGGTTGCTGCGTTATAAATTTTTGAATTTTTTTGATTAATTTTGCATCTGTAAGGCTAACTTTTTCTTCATGGAAAAGTGGGTTCTTATTATGCTTTGATGCAGAACGCTTTGCTAGTTGCAAGTCTCAATAATATGGTGATTATATCCATTCATGTAATGCATTTGATCTCGAAAAAAATGGAGCTTTGATCAGACCTCTTGTTAATTCATTCGTTTTCTAATTTCAAATGATTTATGTATGCTTTTTGCTGATGACATTCTTCTTGTTTATAAGACCAGAGAGGGAGTCCAAGAGAAACTTGAATTATGGATGTCAACCTTAGAGTCTAAAGGTTTTCGTTTAAGTAGATCTAAAACTGAATATATGGAGTGTAAATTTAGTTGTAGAAGTTATAATGGTAGTGTTGTGATATTAGGTAAACAAGTCATTAAAAAGAGTGAGTGATTTAGATATTTTGGCTCTATTGTTCAAAATAATGGTGAAATAGATGGAGATGTTATTAGTAGAATTCAAGTTGGATGGTTGAAGTGGAGGAATGCATTTGACCTGTTGTGTGATAGAAAAGTACCACTAAACTTGAGAGAAAATTTTATAAGATATGGTAAGACCGTAATGATTTATGCTGAGAATTGGTCAAAAAGAAGCATAAGATAAGTTAAGTGCAGAGATGAGATGGTGGATGAGTGACTTTACTCTTAGAGATAAAAAAAATGAGTATGTTGGGAAAAAGTTGGAGTAGCTCCGTGAGATAAGATTAGAGAGTCTCCTAGATGGTTTGGCCACATAAAGCCTCATGACTTCGGTTAGAGAGTAGATCATTAGATTTCTTATCAAGAAAGGTAGAGATAGACCTAAAAAAGACTTGGTGAAGTTGATAAAAAACCTCAATATACCCAATTGAATGAGAATTTGACACATAATAGGATAAAAGAAGATCTGTAATCGACTCACAGTGAGTTGTTGTTATTGTTGTTGTAAGTAACGTTTTATTAATATATTTCAGTTTTAACCGGAGTTTTTGATCTTGTTTCATATTTTAGAATTTTCTTATAGGATTGATCAGTTTATTAGGTGAATTCCCTGGTGTAAGCATATTTCTTTTGAATTAAAATTTGAATTCTTTGGTGCTTATCCTCTCCATCCCCCCAAGTTCACATTTAGCATTCTACTGTCATTATCATTGTGTATTTATTTTTGTAGTTAATGTGTAATCTTTAGTTGTCATTATTTTAATTGTTATAAGCAATATGATCATGTACGAATTTAGGATATGTTTGACTATTTTGTCTTATTGGTAGGATATTCAATTCTAAATAGAGATTGAAGGGCTCTTGTAAGTATTCAATTCAAATCATTTCCTAAATTTATTCAATAGTTTTTGTAAAAATATTTTAGTAACCACTTCCCAAAAACCCTACTAATGATTATACTTATTAACAAACTCATCCACCTTATCGGCTTAACCTAATCCTTTGTAGTCACTCCCTTCCTTTTTTGTATATTACTTGTCTTTTCTCTCTCACAACCCCACCTGACTCTGTAGACAGATCAAGATTGGCACATGTAGGAGTGTAGGTGAGTGGAGGGGTAATACCTTTAAAATGTGCTCTAATACCCAATTCTCAAAGAGAAGGTCGACAATGGGGAGGTTGTGATGGACTCTAGTATCGTTAATCATTGGAAGGCAAAAGCTGTTGTAGAGGAAAGTTAGGGAGGTAAGTTGAAATGTGACTGGAGAAGTGAGGAATGAAAGCCTCAGCAGGGAAGCAAGCGGCAAGGAGAGAGGAAGAAGAGCCTCATTACTAGAGATAAAGAGTAAAGAATTGTTCCCCTGAGAGAATGCTTGGAGAAATCTTTTTTTTATTCATGGTCAGCTTTATTTTAATTGCAACTAAAGACTCACCATTATAAAAATATGTAAAGTTGCTTTGAGCAAACGTTAAGCCACCCCTAGTAAAATCTATAGGTCTCATGTTTGATTCAGCAAAGTAAGACTTTTTGCAAGTGCCTGAGTAAGATTTGTGTATATCTTCATTTTCAGATCTGTGACTAACTGGAGTTCTATGCATTGGATAGTATTTGGGGTATAAACGAGTTGAGTCGAGTCGAGTTTAGACTTAATCGAGTTAAGCTTGTTTAAACCCTGTTGAGCTTGAGCTCGACTCGAGCTTAATTACCAGGCTCGAGCTCGACTCGATTTAAAGAAAGTAAAGCTCAAGCTCGACTCGAATGGTCGAGCTCGTTTAAAAAGCTCGATAAATTATTGAACCGATAATGTGATACACGAAATAAATTATATAAACGAGCTCCGATAAGCTACCAAAGTCGAAGTCAAACCAAATTCCGAGCTAAAATTTTTCGAGCTTGTTTATGAGCTTCGAGTGGCTCGACAAGCTTGACTCGTAATAGCCGAGCTCAAAGTAAGTTGACTCACTTACACCCCCAGATAGTATCAGTATTTTGCTTGATTCATCTTATGTATCTATCTCTGAGTTCCTTACCCCCCTTATTCCTCTTTTCATCTCCGATTTCTCTCTCTTAAATTCTTCTCCATCCCTGAACATATTAATCTCTCTCTCTCTCTCTCTCTCTCTCCAATTTTCTCTTTTTGATATCCTTTCCTTTAGACCACGATTTTTACCTCTCTAATTCACAGTATATTCTTCCCGAAAACAATTTTTGTTCACACTTGCATCATGGACTATTGATTTCCATTATATATATAGCAAAGACACTTCAGTTCCATAATTTAGTTGACCAATTCTTTAGATTGCCATTGCTATTAGAAGAGATTCTGTAACAACATGATTTACTTCTGGTTTGAACCTCTTACTTTGAAATACCCGGAATAAATTTTCTTTTATTCACCCATTTGTTGGCCTCACCAACCATGTTGACAATTGTTCAACTATTTCTTTGTTTATCAAATTAAAGATTTCACTTGGTCTTTTCATACAATTGTAAGCAATTGATCCATCAGTTCTGAAATTTGTTAAGTCAATATATTTGAAATCTAGAATCTGAAAGAAACTGGTCTATTTTATCAATTTTATAAACCTAATCGATCTAAACTGAAATTTTATTTTGGATTTTCAGTTAGGTTTAGTACAAACAAACAAAAAAATGTAAATTATTATAGTAATTTTTTATGGAAGAATTATATCATTTTATCGAAATATTTCATACAAAATCAAATAATTATATCATTTTATCAAAATATTTTATACAAAATTAAATTATTTTTTAACAAATGAAATTAGTAAGACATAAATCTATCATTGAAATTATTATTGTGAGAAAATTTTTTAAAAAATGTAAAAAAAAGAAATAGTTATTTTGAATTTAATTAGATTAAGATAATAAAAAATTGATTTGGAATTGATAATCAATTACTATTAAATCCAAAAACTTGTCAGCTTTGTTTAAGGTGAGGGTAATTGAAGGAATCAGTGCATTCAGATGAGACCCAGGCGTTGATACTAAAGCAGGATTTGGTTTATTGCAAACTCTTTTTTTTTTTAAAATAATTTCTTCAAAGAAGAGTATTTTATTTTATTTATTTTTTAAAAGTTGAGTGTCAAAATAGAAACTTGATGAGTGCTTTCAAATGAATGATGCCATGTTTTAAGTTTTGTATTGGTTTCTGTTGATGTTGATCTAATTTATTATTATTATTTTTATTATGGGACATTTATATACATAGAATACAGTTTTTATATATTTACATAGCTAACACTCAAATTTTATTATTTATATAAATAATATTTAAATTTTTTGTATTACACCAAAAATAATATTATCATTAATTTTTTAAGCAAATTGAATATTTTTCTTGTATAGAAAGGATGATATAATATATGAATTTATATATATATATATTTCGAGTTTGGATACAGCTTTAAAACATATAGAACAATATTACTGCTAAGTTGATTGCTTCGTACGTAAGTATTATGTTGTTTAAAGAATGATGTCATTTTCAGTCATGTAAAGACAAATTATTGTATTTGAGAGTTTTCAAAAAATATAAATATAAATAAGTTTTTATCTAATCTATAATTTATAAATAAGATAATTTTGGAGGATTAAATTGATAAACTTGTTCAAAAATTAGGGATTTTTTTTTAATCAAAGGTAAGAAGATTTTAGCTCATTAAAAAGAGTTTATTTATGTCGGTCGGTTTATATGTAAATGGGGAAACATATCATATAAAGAATTTATCATTAATGTTTTATTTTTTACATGATTTATTTCAATTAAACTCATTTCTATTTTTAGCTTTATGCTAACAAATCTCTTCTATTGGTTTATTATTATTATTATTATTATTATTATTATTATTATTATTATTATTATTATTATTATTATTATTATTATTATTATTAGGTTTTATTAATTTAGTTTTTAAATGATTAATATTTTATTCTATAATTTAATTTAAAATTTATAATTTATAATTGATGAAGTTATTGAAACTGAACATTTTTAGTGCGTCTAAGATAAATGCAAAAATAAAAAGAAAAAGAAAAATCAAGTCTTAATAGTATATACAGCCGATATAATATTTTAATTAAAATTTTATCTCGGTATTTAACTTTATATATTTTTTCCGAGTATTATATATATATATTACTAGTAATTTGATTGCTTCGTATAAAAGTATTATGTTATAAACAAAATGATGTCATTTTCAGTCGTGTGAAAACAAATTATTATATTTGAGAGTTTTAAGAATTATAAAGTTTAGATAAATATTAATTTTAATTACATTAAAGTTAAATTTAATGAATTCATCGATTTTTTTAATCACAATTGTGGTATATTAGAGGTGTTGGAAGAGTTTAAAATGGCTGAAGTTTTATCTAAATATTTATCATTTTTTAAAAAAAGTGATTCCTAATTTTAAGCAACCCAATGACTTCGTGAATTGGTGATTTCTCATTAATATATATATATATATATATATATATATATATATATATATATATATATATATATATATATATATATATATATATATATATATATATATATATATATATATTTACATGATTCATTTTATCTCCACTCATTTCTATTTTAAGATTTATGATAAGCAAATATCTTCTATTGAAATAGATTTGTATTTTATATATATATATATATATATATATATATATATATATATATATCGATGTAAAAATTAATGAATATAAAATCTTCCTCCTATTAGTCATAAAAAGAAATCTCAAAATTTTAAATTTAATTTAAGATAAATGCGATGCATAAATAATAATAATTATTATATTTGTTAAAATAAAATTATTGCCTTTAAGATCTATTAAAATTTTAATAAGAATATAAATCATATTCCCAGTGCTATCCACGCACAATTTAATGACATTTTGAATCAACTTTTTGAACAGTAAATCCTTAGAGGGGGAAGTGCTTTCAATGAACATTAACATCATAAGAATTTTATATTTGAATGTTTTTTTTTTTCAGTTCTTGTATTGTCTACTTGATAATTGAGATGAAAATTTTACTTCAAATTTGCAAACAAATTATCTTGATGATGATGAATAATTATTACTTTTAACTAGAGAAGAGAAGATAAAATCTTTAAACCCAAAAATATTTTCTTTTTTATGTCAGAATAAAAGTGTAATATCATCATCTAATTATCCAAATTATAAAGGTATATATAGAGTCAAATGAGAAGGCCAAGATTGTCTCCTGTATTAGCTATAAATATATACATTAATTACCAAATTATTATATTTAACTAGCTAATACTTGCAAAAATAAGTTAATAAACCCATAAAGTGAGATTATTTTCCCTTTGCTATGATCATTAGGTTATTGTTGACTCACCAATAGTTAAATTCATTGTTCAAAAGTTTTGTAAGTTCATGACACAACACAAGAAATTATCAAAGACCAGCCAATTGCTATATCAATTTTCACAATAAATTACTAACAAATAAATTTATATTTTATTTTGCAGAGTTGTAATTAATCCATAATATTTGATAATAATTAATCATAACTTCATTATTTGATTATAATTAATTTGTTATATTTAATTAGTGTGCTCATCATTTGATATTTTTAGAATAAATAATACCTAAATCATACATTTAAACATCTAAACACACACACACACACACAAAGTTGCTATTTGCCTCTTTAAAATAACTTGATTCATCATTTAGAGTTCTTCTTCAATATGCAAAATATTTAAATAAGTCTAACAAATTGGTCATCATCATCATGATTGTAAAAGAACTTAAAAAATATTAGATGTCTTTAAACAAGAATGTTGTCATCAAGTATTTAGTTATTCATGCAAGAATCACAAGGATTACGGAGCCAACATGAATGAGTTCAATAAATTAAGTGAGGGTTTCTAATAAGAGATTTGAATAAACCTTCTCATATCTTTAAATCAGAGCTACTTGGTTAAAAATACTCAAGATCTTGTATATCCATCATCTCTAACTAGAATTGAATTATAAACAAATGAAGTGATTCATTAGGCTCTTATGTAATATTCAAAGGATTTTTTGAATTTTTTAGTTATCTTTGCTTCTAACAAACTAGGTGATAGACGTAATGGCACTCAATGAGGAAAATTATCATAATTGCGCATCCTTAAAGATAGTGAAGAAAATGTGACATTCCACTATGTCATTGACAATAATTTAGAGATAAATAACTCAAAGCATAATGGTAGGTTGAATCCAACTTTTTGTAGTTGGGTCCAGAAAGACTACTTTACTTCACCAGTAGAGCTATTCCTTTTTACCCACTTTAGATTGTCAAAGTTGTTATGGGTAGGAATACTCATTTCTAGCAGCAGTATCGCTTATTCACTAGGTCGTTTGAAGGGAATTTGTTGAGTTCTCAGCTCAGTATTTCTTCTTCTTCTCTACCTTCTGGTTAATTTACTTCCTGATGAGGAAGCTTGATGATCATGCTTTCCATATATGAAAGGTTCAATCAGTGAAGCAATTGTGCCATGAGGCATTAAAGACATAGTTTGCCTACTAACGATTTTTTTCATCACGGGGGCTTCAAATTGACCTAGCCTTTTAAAAACTGAAGTTCTCTGCCGAAAGAACTTTTTAATAGCAGTTGGTTGCTGAACTAATTGGCAAACGTGGCTAGTAGGAGGTTCAATAACTTGAGTCTTTAATCTAGTAGGAAACTAGGCCATAATAGTCTCAGTCGAGTAGGCATTAACATGCTCAATTAGATGCTTAATAGCTCATTATGGGATACAAATATCTCCATTACTTATTTTGGTATAACATGATTGTTTATGAGAGATAGGGAATGCAATAGCTCAATGAGAAGCTTGGCAGTGATTTGTATGAGAAGATACTAAGAATCTAAGCCATGTTCTTGGGACAATTAAATGATACAAACTAATTGAGGGAGTTCATTAAAATAATCTTATGTTATGTTCTATCATACCCACACCAAATTATTAACCACTTATTTGTAAGCAAGAGCTAAAGTCAATGACATGAGATGAACAATATAAAATAACAAGAAAATACAAAAATCATATTGGTATAATATTCATTTTAGTAGTGACTAAACTTCATTAAATAAGAACTATTGAAAACTTTAATGAAGAGGGTAGGTATCATAGACGAGTTCTCCGAGCTAGTGTCATGATCCAGTTATAGTAAAAACTCATAATTATCAAATGAATAATCAAAATCTTTGAAAAGGGTGGTGCACAAGCAAGCAATTCATATCATCAATTTAGGCGACTTATTGAGTCATAATTCTAGGCAAGTAAAGACATTAGGCAACTCAAGGTATCATGACTTAAAATTTTAAAAATTATGAGTGAACTAAATAAGATGAATTACCAAATCTAATTTTAACTTAACTATTGAGTTGATCAATCTCATCCATATAAACAAATATGAACACACTATATTATCTAAATAAAAATACTATGTGCTTGCTTGGGATTAAATTTATGCTGTATTTTTTGTTTTTATTTTTATGTTATTTTTAAAAATATGTTTATTTAGTATATATTTTTAAGTATTTTTATTTAGTGTATTTATTTTTAAAAATACTTAAACATTTTTAAATATTTTTAAAAAATAAATGTCACTATGATGACAAACAGCCTCTAAACCGTCCATCTAAAATACTTCACTCACACCCTACCGCTGCACCGCACTTAATGCTACTCCGCAAGGATCGCAATTTCTTGTAAAAATCCGATTTTTTTTCCCAGTATTTGAATTCGAATTATCGTAAGCCAGCAGTATTATTGAGATCGGTTTAATATATTGATTTCTCATCAAGATCAATAGCTAAAATACCCAAAAAGCCAGCCAGCATCGTTGTGAAACAGCAAGCAGGAAAAGACGTAACCAGGAAAGGAAGGAAGCAACAATGGCCCAGCTCTGCTCCCTTCTTTCCCTACCCCTATCGCCCCACTTTCTGTTTGGTACTCCCCAATTTTCCAACGTTTTCTTCCAATTAGTTAACTTCACCTAACAAAGCCACTGCTCATCAAAAGCTAGTAGAAACCAATATTCAATATAGAAAAACCAAAATAAAATACTCAAAAACTAAGTTTTATTAAATTTAATCTTCTTCTCCCTTACTCAAATCCGACTACAGATTCCACAGTCATGCCCTGCATGCTGCAGCATTAGATCGCAGATCCAACTACAACAAAGTACAACCTAGTAGCTAAAGCTCACAGCTTTTTATTATACATAGCTAGCAAAAAAAAAAAAAAATTAAGCAAGATGGCTAATTTCTTCATCTTCTCCTTGCTCTGTTCGCTGACATCTATACAAGTGGAGAAGAAAATCTCGCTTGAAGAAGAAACAAAACTGGAGAAAGAGAGAGAGAGAGAGAGAGAGAGAGAGAGAGAGAGAGAGAGAGAGAGAGTGTCGAATGCTAGTGATTAAGCCAAGTCTCGCCAGCAAATGAGCATAACGACGCAGCGCCGCATGATATAGAATCTCGCCCTCTGTTCTTTCACTAGGCTCGCGCACCGCCGCGCAAATGACCGCCCTGCTGCGGCGTTCAGCCTTCTTTCCCTTGTTGATTCTTTCGTGGCAGCTGAAGCTTTTTTGTTTCCCTTCTTTTCCAGCTTCAGCTTCTCGTTCACGTTGAGCTTCATCTTGTTGAGAGAGAGGGAAAGTGTGAGAGAAGGAGGGGGCCTGGATGAAGGGAGTGGCGGATATGCAAGGGAAAGGATATTTATAAAGTGCAGAGGAGTTCTGAGCAGTGTTGGCCAGCAGGGGAGAAGCCTTAGCTGATGATCAGTTGTACTCGCAACATTTCCCGATGAGAACTACTTGTTTACTTTAGTGTACTATTAAGTGCAAAAATAAAAAATAAAAATAAAAATAAAAAATAAATAAAAAATCCTTTTTCATATTCTCAGGGAAATTTAAATTAAGAGAGGTTTTAGCTTTGAATTTTTTTTTACTGGGGATGAATGTGATAGGAGCCGGTTTGGTGCCTATGAACCAGATTTGATTTACTAAGAATGAGCGGTTCAGCGGCAGCTTCCTTAGCCGTTAGATTACACAATTGGACTATTTCCGTTGGATTGAACCTTTGGGTATCGATGTCTGGGTTTACTTTCCACCGTCGGATATATGTCTTGGTGAGTGGATTACATGCGACAGAGGCTGCGTCGATCGATCGCGTGCGTTGGAATTTGACTTCCGGGAATGAATCTAGGTCGTTGATTCAATATGACGCGGCTATTTCTTGGCCGTGAGATCAGGCTTCTCGGAGAAGCTAAAGCTTTAACCCTTATCTTTTGTTTCTCTCGACAGTTCGAGCCGTCGACGCTCCAGGAGAAAGGAGAGGCTGAGGGAGAAGAGAGGGAAGCTAGGGTTTCTGGCCGGAGCTACGGGAGGATTCCGGCGAGGAAACTTAGGGAAGATGAAGGAAAGAAGAAGAAGAAGAAGAACTAAGCCGGAAGAAAGAGATTCTTTTCAGAAATATTGATTACATTTGTTTATCTCTCTTTCACTCTATTTATACTATATTCTTCTACTATCCTACTAGATTTACTACTTCTTTACAGTTTTCAAGAAGTTATTTTCTGTTTTTACAGTTACTTTTTGTTACAAGAACCAGATCTCTTTCTGTTAGGGCTAGAGGTGGAGTACTTCTTATAGCCTTGTATCTTTTTAGTCTTTCTTTAGTTTTCTTATAGAGACTTTTGTCTTGTAATTTCTTATTTTACTGTGTAAAATCCTTTAGCCAATTTGAGGCTTTTCTGTGGCTTGTGCTTCTGATGTTATTTTGTATATTTGAGATCACATCATTACACCCTTCCCAAACATTGACCTTATCCTCAAGGTCAAATCAGAAAACACTTTTTGGAATTCTTCAATTGATACCCAAGATGCATCTTTTGTTAGCATCCCATCCCATTGGACCAAAATTTTCTTCATAGCTTTATCTGTTTGCATTCTTGTCCTTTTTTCTAGAATTTTGATAGGTCTGACCACAGGCTGGCCTTCTATGCATTGAGTTGGTAAGATTGCTGGAAGTAGCTTGGAATCCTGTCTGTATTGCTTTAGTCTAGATACATGAAAGATATTGTGGATCATTGCTGTTTCTAGAAGTTCTACTCTATATGCTCTTGTCCTATTTTTTTAAAAAATTTTCTTTGTAGCTTTGTGTAAGATTTCTTGAAACTCAAGTCTTCAGTTCGTAGTTTTACTAACACTAGATCATTTACCTTGAACTGAAGCTCCCTTTTGTGTTTATTAGCCATTTGCTGCATTCTATTTTGAGCTTCCTGTAAGTTTGTCTTAAGTTGATGTAGGATCTTGTCCCTCTGTTGTATTACTATTTCTACCTCTGTGTTGGTAGCTATGTTACCATTATAGGATATAATTATGGGTGGAAGTCTGCCATACACTATTTGAAAAGGAGTTATTTTTGTGGAAGTATTGATGGATGTATTATAGGAGAATTCTGCCCATGGAAGAAATTGTAATCAATTTCTTGGTGTCTCTAATACAAAGCTCCTTAGATATTATTCTAGTATTCTATTTGTGACCTCTGTTGGCCATCTATCTGAGGATGATTAGCACTACTGTGGCTTAGTGTTGTTTCACTTAATTTGAATAGTTCCTACCAAAAAAGTACTCATAAAGATTGGGTCCCTATCTGAAACTATGTCATGTGATATTCTATGTAGTTTGGCTATGTCTGAAATAAAAATCTGAGCTATATAGGTAGCTGTAAAACTGGCTGGAAGGGCTGAGAAATGTGCATACTTGGATAGTCTGTCTACCACCACTAGTATAACAGTTTTGTTGTGAGACCTGGGTAGTCCTGTGATAAAATCCATCGATACTTTCTCCCAAATGGCTGCTGGTATAGGTAGAGGTTGCAGTAAACCTGCAGGCTTCTGACTGTCATATTTAACTTATTGACATATAGGGCATGTGGAGATAAAATGATGTATGTCCTGCTTCATCTTTTTCCAGTAAAACTGTTGAGTAATTCTGGCTAATGTCCTTTTAATTCCATAGTGTCCTCCTACTGGAGTTGAGTGTAATTCTCTCATAATAGTATTTCTTATTTCTGGTTCTTTAGATATGATAATCCTGTCTTTATAATATATCAGTCCATTAGCAATTCTATGCTTTGGAAACAAATCTGGGCTTTCTGATATTTGCTTATACAATTGTTGTAGTTCAGGACTAGACTGTGTTTTTTCTTTGATCTGTTGTACTAAATAAGTGAATTGTTGAGTATAAGCATATAAACTTTATTGTGTAGAGCCTTCTGCTATTAGTTGCTCTTCTGCATTGTATATTTTTCTAGATAAGGCATCAGCTACCTTGTTTGTGATCCCTGGTTTATATTCTATTGTATAATCAAAGCCAAGGAGTTTAATAAGGAACCTTTATTGTTCAGGAGTCTGAATTATTTGTTGTATTAATTCTCTTATGCTCTTTTGATCAGTTCTGATGATGAACTTGTTGCCTAACAGATACTGTCTCCATCTTGCTACTGTTTCTATTATAACATAGAGTTCTCTGCATAAGTAGATGCTTTCTATAATGATGAAGATAATTTCTTACTAAAGTAAACAATAGGGTGACTATTTTATATTAAGACCGCTCATATTGCAGTGCCAGATGCATCTATTTCTATTATAAAGGACTAAGAAAAATTAGGGTAAGCTAATACTAGTAAAGATGTCATTGCTTGTTTCAGCTGTACAAATATTTTTTGAGCTTCTTCAGTCTATTGGAACTGTTGTTTAGCTAGTAATGAGGTCAATGGTGCGGCAATTCTTTGCATATTTTTTCAAACTTTTCGTAGTAGCACTGTTAAAGAATCCTCTCAATTGCTTAACCGATGTTGAGTTGTCCATGACCTGGGTGCTTATTTTTTTGGTCCACTTCTATGCCTTTGGCTGATAAAATATGGCCTAAGTATTATATCTTTTCTTGAATAAAAGAATATTTTAATGATTTAATAAATAAGCTATGGTGTTTCAGCTTTTCTAATACTGCTTGCAAGTGATTTTGATGTTGCTCCAATGTAGGGTTGTATATTAGTATGTCATCAAAGAATACTAATATAAATTTTCTTAGAAAAGGCTTTAGAACTGTGTTCATCATGGCTTGGAATGTGGAGGGTGCATTTGTTAATCCAAATGGCATTGCAATAAACTCATAATGTCCCTCATGTGTTTTGAAGGCTGTTTTGTATATGTCTTTTTCAGCCATTCTGATTTGATGATAACCTGAGCGTAAATCCAGTTTTAAAAAGATGGTTGCTCCATGTAGTTCATCCATTAGCTCTTACAGTTGGGATTGGAAATTTATCGTGGATAGTGATTTTATTTAAGGCTCACAAGCCGTAATCTCAAGTTCCATCTTTTTTTTTATTAGTGGTGCTGGAGATGAGAAAGGGCTGGTGCTTTCTCTGATTATCCCAGTGTCCAGCATTTCCTTGATTAACTTTTCAATTTTTGTTTTCTGGAAATGTGGGTATCTATAATTTTTAACTCTAATTGGCTGAGTTCCAGGTGCCAAGTTGATATGATGATCAATGTTCCTTTGTGGAGGTAAATTATTTGGAGCTTGAAAAGTTTCTTGATAGTGGTGTAGTATTTACTGAATATTGGCAGGTAAGCTTTGTAACTCATTTGCTATAGCCTCTGTAGATCTTGGAACTTCTGTAATTTGCAGGTACGAGGCTATTTCATCTTTGTTTTGTAGTTTTGTGAATTGGTGTAAGATAATGCTTTGAACATTAGATGTTGTGTCTCCTTGTAATTGCACCAATGTATCATTATACTTGAATTTCATAGTCAACTTCTTGTAGTCTGTTGTACATTCTCCTAACTATTCTAACCATTATACTCCTAATACAACATCTGCTTCTTGCATTGGTAGCAGGTAGCAGTCAGTTATAAAGGTATATCCTTGGTGCTTGATGGGTATGTTGGAACATACTCCTGCACATTTCAATGTTTCACCATTTTCAACCAATACTTTAAAAATAGATGCAGGTGTAACTGTATGATCAATAAATTTGGCTAATTTAGATCTAATAAAATTATAGGTTGACCCACTATCAATCAATACATGTACTATTTTGTTACCAATCATTTCTTGCAATCTTAGTGTTCTGGGATTGGATTGACCTATAAAGGCATTGAAACTTATTTATGAAATTTCTTCCTGTAATAATTGATTGTCTGTCTCAGTCTCTTGCTGCAGGTGGCACTCTTGGTCATCATTGACCACCATTAGAGCAAATAATTTTGATTTATAGGTATGTCCTCTCTGATATTTTTTATCACAGTTGAAGCAAAGTCCTTTCTTCTTTCTTTCTTCCAACTGTGTGGCTGTGAATCTCTGAATTGATATGTTCTATTTGTTGTGACTGTTGTTGTTGTGAATGGGCATTGTTGGAGTAGGCAGTAGGGGTTGTTGATATGGCTGTTGCTGTTTTACTGCTAAAAATTGATGAAATCTGGAAGTTCTTGGCATAGATTCTTCATCAGCTAATCTATCTTCTATTAGTTTAGCTAATTTGGCTTCTTGAAGAGAGTTGTAAAGCTCTAACTTCTCTCTTTATATCTTGTCTTAGCTTCAATTCAAAGCAACTTTATAAAATTGGGGAATGCACGATTACTAACTCTTCAAACTCATTATAAAATTCTTGTTGTTATTTTCTATTTCGTTTGGCTAACTCTCCTCTTAAATCTCTGTATAGAGAGGGTCCAAACCTCTGAACGATCTTTGAATTGTTGCCATGAATGCAATTATTTATTTAAATGCATCCATTGATACCAACTTAGAATCCATATATCTTATATGAATTTTTGATCCTCGATGATTGTAATAGTGGAAAGCGTGCACTTTTTAAATAGCCATCCCCTTGGATTTTCTCCATTAAACCGGGGCATGTCTACCTTAACAAGTCTAGTGTTTTGCATGTGTGTTCTATTTTGAGGAGTAAATTCTGTAGGAGATGAATTACATACCTGGGATTGTTGCTGTTCTTGACAATATTTATCCAATTTATCCTCAATAACTGATAGCCTTCTTGATACTTCATTCAATATGATAGTGATGGAAGTCATTTGTTCATCATTTTTATTGAGTTTTCCAACACACTCTTCCAATGTCTTTGTTGTGTGTCTTGTGCCTTCTGCCATTGATGTATGTAGGAGTCAACAAGGGCACCAATGATAGGAGCCGGTTTGGCGCCTGTGAACCAGATTTGGTCTACTGAGGATGAGCGGTTCAGCGGCTGCTTCTTTAGCCGTTGGATTGCGTAATTAGACTATTGTCGTTGGATCGAACCTTTGGGTATCGACGTCTGGGTTTACTTTCCATCATCGGATCTATGTCTTGGTGAGTAGATTACATGTGGCAGAGGCTACGTCGAGCAATCGCGTGCATTGGAATTTGATTTACGGGAATGAATCTAGGTCGTTGATTCAATATGACACGGCTATTTCTTGGCCGTGAGATTAGGCTTCTCAGAGAAGCTAAAGCTTTAACCCTTATCTTTTGTTTTTCTCGATAATTGCGATGCTCAGAAAGGAGAGGCGAGGGAGGGAAGCTAGGGTTTCTGGCCAGAGCTATGGGAGGATTCCGGCGAGGAAACTTAGGGAAGATGAAGGAAAGAAGAAGGAGAAGAAGAACTAAGCCGGAAGAAAGAGATTCTTTTCAGAAATATTGATTACATTTATTTGTCTCTCTTTCACTCTATTTATACTATCTTCTTCAAATATCCTACTATATCTATTACTTCTTTACAATTTTCAAGAAGTTCTTTTCTATTTTTATAGTTACTTTTTGTTACAAGAACCAGATCTCTTTCTATTAGGGCTAGAGGTGGAGTACTTCTTATTTTTCAGTTAGTTTGTTGCTGTATTTGTAGCTGAGTTGTCAAGATCCTTTCTTGCTTCTTGTTTTCAGTTATCTGTTATTTGTTGTAGTCTGATCTGGCTCTGTCTAGAGTTATTGTTGCTGTTGAAGTTTGAATAGCTTCTGTCTCTGGATATTGTTGCAGGATCTACTTTGGAAATGCCATTATTTTTTTTATTCTAGCAATCTGTAATGTTGTGTTGTTAACTTTGTTGAAAGTTGTTCTGTAATATTTTACTAGTCTTGTATCTGTGTAATTCTCAATGAATTCTGTTGATCTGAACAGTCTTATAGCCTTGTATCTTTTCAGTCTTTCTTTAATTTTCTTACACTGACTTCTGTCTTGTAATTTCTTATTTTACTAAGTAAAATCCTTCAGCCAATTTGGGGCTTTTCTGTGCCTTGTGCTTCTGATGTTATTCTGTGTATTTGGGATCACATCAGAATGTAAATTGAAAGAGATATCAAAATTTGCAAATTGTATTGTGTTCATCTTTAATGTAATTTTATAGGTTAAGAAAACTAGCTTTTTTTTCTCTTGTTGGTAGGGATCATTAGACTCAAAAAATGAAAGAAAATTGTGATCATAGTAAGCCTCAATTAGATAAAAAACAATCTCTAAAATATTATATTATATTTATTTAAAAATTTAAAATAAATAATTAAACTATATGAATTAAAAATATTTATATAAGAATTTTAAGATAATTGTTACTTGCTATATAATTTATGATGGTAAAATAAATATTTTATATCGTAATATTGTTCATAGATCTTCATACATAACAACAACAAGCCTTTATCCCACTAAGTGGGGTCGGCTACATGAATCAGTCGTCTCCATTGTGTCATATTATGTGTCAAATTCTCATTTAATTCAAGTATACTAAGGTCATTTTTTATACATCTTAACCAAGTCTTTTTAGGTCAACATCCATATTTCTTAACATAAGGAAAATCTAATGCATTTACTCTCCTAATCGGGTCATATGACGGTGAGGCTTTATGCAGCCAAACCATCTAAGGCGACTCTCTCTAATCTTATCTGCCACTGATGCTACTCCAACTTTTTCCCGAACATACTCATTTCACATTTTATCTCTAAGAGTAAAGTCACTCATCCACTTGAGCATCCTCATCTCTGTAACACTTAACTTAGTCTTATGCTTCTCTTTTATTGGCCATCATTCTGCATCATAAGTCATTGTAGATTTTACCACCATCTTATAAAATTTTTCCTTAAGTTTAAGTGGAACTTTTCTATCACACAACAGGCCAGATGCATTCCTCAACTTCAACCATCCAACTTGAATTCTACTAATAACATCTCCATCTATTTCACCATCATTTTGATCAATAAACACATTATATAAAAGCATGCAGCTTGATTCAAGTGAAATATTTACTACATAGATATATATAACAAAACTCAGTCAATCTTTCTAATTATAGGTGGGAAGCCAACACTTGGACATATAGTTTGGCCGCTGATAAATGTGGGGAGAAATATTGAAGAAGAAGTGGAAATATTTAGATTTAAGTGTCTATCAGTAGTTAAGAGACAATCAATATTTACATAAGGCATGGTTGGTGGATGAAAGTAGGAAAATTAAGATCAGGTAACAGTAATAAGTTAATAAAGGTCGAAGAACAATAGTTAGAAGATGAAAGTTAAGTGATAGGTATTAAACAATGACATATGATCTAAGATCTTAAGGCTTTAAGGTAGCATAATTCGCTTTATAATGAATTGTGTTTGGTCCTACAAGCTCATAGCCCTTTAAATCACCTTAAACATAATATCTAAGACTTGGGGTGAGTGACTCTTATCTCTATTACTCCTTACAACTTCATATCATTCTAGACATTGACTTTAGGATCTTGACATGTTATGATTCACTTAAGAGTAAAAAATATTAAAGAATCTTTTAATATAGTGTGGGCTCCAAAAATTTGCCAACGACCTATCGATGAAGAGAGTAAATTAAATATCGGCAAAATTTTTAGAAGGCAGATTGAATAGTAGATAAGATACTACCCAGAGATTTCACCCTCATTTTATGAGAACTTTAGATTTAGTTCCAAATTTCCTATAGGCGCAAGCACTTATAGTTAATTACCCCTCTTAATGCTGAGAGAGAACTTTCGATTAAGGCTAGTCATTAGATTGCTGAATCGGTATCTTATAATAGCAGCATGTGGAGTTTTAAAAATTTGAGATTTAAAATTTATGAAATTCATCATTATTTAACTTAAAGCGGATGGTTGGGGGGAACGATGATGTGCCCTATCTATATCCCATGGTTCCATCATCTTGGGCTGTCGTGGTCCCTAGTCTACTTAGTTAGAGGAGGTAGTCGACTCAACTACATAGAAGGATCTTTGGCAACAGCCATAAGTTGCGTCGTCTAAGCAATCCTTGTAGACCTGGGGTGGAGTTTATCTAAGGAGATAAGCTTAAGTCCCACTTGAGCTAACAAAGAGCTTTTTATCCTATCAAGTGCACCCTATGATTCACAACTCAAAAGGTAGAGCCATTGGGGAACATACAGGCTACAGTCGTGATCGTAATATAATTGTGTCATTTAGCGATGACCGCCCGATTAGAGGACTCTCTTCATAACTGCATCATGTGTGGAGCCTACTGGCCAAGCTACATAGTCAGAGGACACAAGCCGTATCCTTACTAGCATGAGAGTAATTGAGAGTGAATATAGAAATACACTTGATTTGACTTTAGCTCCTTTGTAAGCTAGAGTTTTCTTAATTTTTCACCTACAATAAATAATTGTCAAAGATGGATTGAGTTTTAGCTTTAAGTTCTTTAAAGATTGAATTTCATTTAAGTATTTAACACTTAATAACATGTTGTACTTTGCATTTGAATTGATACTTAACTTATATAATATAACTTGACTTGAAATTTTAAACATATGTTGATAGTAATATCCTCTCCGGTTAAAATCTTCATTCAACACAGCCATCATTAGGGTAGTTTATTATTTGGCTATTTTTAGATCTCGTTGACTCTATTAATTTAATAATAGAGGATTATATCTACAGTCATGTGATAGAATTAGCTTCTTAGATATTTTCTCAAATGGAAAAAGTCATAACAATATCATTAGGTTTAATTAACCCAGACCCAGTCCGCAGACCCAACCAAGAATCAACCAACACAACATCCTCAGACACTAAGTTCATGCTTTCAGCATAGTGTCAGGGCCTATGTGGGTTATATATGAATGTTGGGATACTTGTAGGTATTCATTCATTCATTTTGCATCCAACTTACACATTCATTTCATTTAAACAACTATACACGCTTCAAGACAGTTGAAATTGAATTTAAGAAATTTCTGAAAATACATGTAAATATTTTCATTTTAAACTTTGCATGAGTTTTAAAACATCCTGTTCAAATACTAAGTTGCATTCTAACGAATGAAGTATTCCACCATTTAAGTGGTTTACACACATCTTAGTACGATAGGATCAGATATAGAGTTATCTAATAATACGTTTAAGTATTTCAATTATTTGAAAGCTCCCACAAGCTTTGAAGCACTTAGATAAGGCATATGATTACTTCAAAACATATGTAAGCACTCATTCTTTTGTTCAAGCTTTCATATGTATTTAAAGACATCTAAATTAAGAGGACAATTGCACAAATATTTGCCTCTTCTAAAACACTTTGAGTCTTCGTGAATTGAAGCAATGATGTTTGCCTCAAAGTGCATGTCAAAAATATATTTTTTAAAAGTCTTTCGCATACGTGTCAATGCGGCGTAATTGAATATGAGTATATCTCATAGTATATGAAAACATCATATTGCTATATTCAGAAGCTTGTGCAAACTTAAATTAAGTAAAATATTAGCTCATTAGACATGTTTCATCATTTGAATGTTCACATGCATATCAAAGGCATTTAGACTAGATGGAATGAAAATAATACTGTGAATATGCACAATGAATCATTTCATTTGGATACTTAGCGTGAATCACAAAACTATAGCTTTACATGAGACTATTTCATGATATAGGTTCTCTTCTTTTTTTGATATTTCCATGAAATAATGAAATGATTGATATTTGAATGTTTGCATGTGCATCAAAAGCATTTGGGTTAGATGACAGATGTATCTTTGTAATACATGTAAAGATCATCCAAAATCCTTCATTTTCAAGCTCACCAATCATGAGTTTCTTCAATTGGGTTATCTTATAATTCAACGAATCATATTGTTTCCATGTCTGACATTTATCATATCTTTCCAATTTCTCATTACATAAAATTTAATTGAGCGGCTTCATAATAATTTAAGATCAATCATCAACGGTAGGGTACTACCACTATTCAATCATTCTCTCATTCTCTTTGAATTTTCCTATGAGAGTTATTATGAATTTAATGCATTCAAGAGGATTATGTTTGCAATTCAAGCTTGGTTTTGACTTTTCAATCATTCCTTATAAGTTCAGCTGATGCTCGTAGATTTAATTTTAATTTTATTTTGAATTTTCATATCTTAATCTTTAGTTTATAGTGATTCATTCATTCAAGTACTTTATTTTTCTTAGTTTAGAATTCGGCAGCCTCCCGGCGTCATCCCTGCATAAGGGCTATCTCGAGAGTCTGAGCATGCTTGCTGCTCTACCAAAATTGCGTATGAGTGGTATAAATCATGGCGTAAGTATCTTCTATCATACCACAGTACCAAGAGCGTGTATAGGTTACCTGCACAAAAGAAATCAATTAATTTTTCTTATCACGCTGTGAGCGTCGCCTATGAGTTTTTCTCGAGTACAAAGAACGCGATGAGTTCCACTGCTTCATTCGAGATTTTAAATGCATTTAAGTTTGACCCTTTTTTTAGGATTTGGAAGCTTCTTTTATCTCATCAACCTCTTCAACCTGCATGTCAGTAGTCCATAAGGGAACAAAAATTTAAATTAAGTATATTTTAATTGATAATTAACAGATTAAGCATCGGTAAAAAAAATTTAACTTTAGGATCGCGATAAGTAGCGGGGTCACCCTCATCGCCAAGGTGGCGTGATACTTATCGACAAACATCAGTCGCCCGATTAGTTAACGACTGGTTTCACGGTAGAAGCCAGCCGCTAACTTATAGAGGCGGTAAGTTTTGGTCGCCCGATATGTGACAACTTTGTTGTCAATTTTTTTTAAAAAAAGAAGTCATAATTTTTACAACGAAAATCAAAGTATTCAATCAACACCAAATGTACATCCAAGTAAAGATTGCATTCTAAACAAAGACACAACTAAGTGCTGAAATAAATAACCATTCATAATAAAATAGAGGAGAATCATATGCTATGGAGAAAAAGTGAAATAAATAGCTGTAAAAATCTAACTATAACTCAATAGCTACAAAATAATTATTCCTCCCATACTATCGTTGACAACGGCATCTATATGCTATCGCAGCACTATCTGGAGTATAGTGCTCAGGTGACTGCAATGGACGATCGCGCAACTGATGGGAGACATCATATGTCCCCTGAGCCTGGTTCGCATCATCTGACCCAATGTCCGGCTGCGAGTCTCGTAGAGATACCCAATCCTGAGATTGGGTGCTCTCTGGAAAAGATGATGGTCCTAGATCAGCATAGGTGGATGGCCCTATGCCCATGTCTATCGTTTGCGCAGCCAGAGCAGAATCGTAGACATGTGTCATATCTTGTGACATATGCTTTGCTGTGATGCCCCGGACCCTGCAATCTTTGATATGTGTCGTCAAGCTCAGATCCCGCATCATCTGCTCGTACTTATTGATGGTGAACTGATAGTCCACGTCATCTGAACGTCCGAAGAAAGGCTGAAAAATATCCTCCGTCGCCAAAATATGATCCGCTTACAGTAAACTAGTTTAAAATGTTACTACGTAAATATGTGGAAATAATAACTAAGAAAATATGCAAATTATAGAATTATCTTAACATATGCTCGCTTGGTGGGTGCTCTAGGGTGTGCGTCGTGTAGGTCAAGCGCCGGTAAGTACGATTCCACGACCTAAACCGATCATGTCTTCTGCGGTGATAATGCGTCGGTGTAATATCGTCGTGCGTGATCTGCGGGCCTCCCACAGAGTGATGTACTGCTGATGGTACTACACCCAGTCTGTATCTGCTTTCCCTTTGCCATTGACTCTAATGAAACTGGAGTCCATCGGGGCTACATCTGTGCTGGGCAAGTGACCAAACTGAAGAAAGACTCTGTCAGGAAGGTGCCACTCCGCCCTCTTTCAACTAATTAGTGGAACCCATGCTAACCAGATGTCCTCACCAGCTAGATAAATATCAGCCAGACGACCTCTAATTTGAATGTCGTATGGCTCCCAAGTCACCTGTATGTGTCACTGCATGTTAGACAATAGTTTAACAGTATTTGTTGAGAATGATGTATAACAATTGAAAGAAGTACCTGGCTTAGTAGAAGCCCATCTAACTCATCCCTAAAAAATCTAATATTTCCGAATGACATCTGATGCACATATCTCTCATTTCACTTGATTAAAAAAAATATCATATACAAGTCAGTTAGTTGCATGTCATTATGTTAAAGCAAGCTATAAAGATATTAATTTTCTTACACAGCGTCTTTGAGCCCATCAAGATCTCTAGGGTAGGGGACATGCGTCGGTACCAACATGCCAAGACCAGTCTGTATCAAGACACCATGTTGGCCCTCTTCGACTGACTCATGTAACTCCCTGTATAAGTGGGCTAGCACAGCACCGCCAATAGATAGAGTGTTGAATGTATCAAGATCCTCTATCAATGGGAGATCGCAAATGCACCTCGACACGGCGTGTCATGGTAAAAAACTCCCAAGAAGGAATAAAACATAGGCTCGCACATGTCTGATGAAGTCCAACTCAAGGAGGTCTATGTAGGACTCCCTGAAAAATGTCCAACGTAATCACCTGAGTGGCATACAGGTCTGAGCATGTGTCTGGCCCATCCTAAATGTCGAATGTACTGTGGGGTCAACTGGGTCATGATACACAATATCTGGAATCAGATGCCCACCTATAAGCTCATCGCAGTAGTCCAGCCAACTCTGCCACTGCCTACCATGTCCTACAATAATAGGACCGAAAATCGGTGGTCCTTCAATGCGCAAACCCAGGATCATTACGACGTCCTGCAATGTCACTGTCATCTCTCCCACAGCAAAATGAAATGTGTTGTTCTGGGGAGACCAATGCTCAACTAGTGCTGTCAGCATGTGATGGTCAAGTCTGATGTACCGCAGCTAGCTAATAGGATAAAGTCCGAGTGCGCGGAGTGCAGTTGAGAACCGTGGGCACGTGACGGGCCACTCTCTGAGCATAAGAAGGTGAGATGCTGCCTCCAAAATAGTCTCCTGCAATATGAAAAAGCTTAGGTCAAGTAACATAACACAACGTAAATGAAACACACCTAGCAAGTTTTATCTAGATGTGCGACCACGTGTTTGCCATGAAGTAAGGCTATGCTGGGATGAACCTCTGTAGGTGCGGGTCCAGGTGCATCATCAACTAGCTCAGCACGCCTCCTCTGATGACGTCTAACCGGTCTAGAAGGCTCTCAGCCATCGTACCTGTAATAAGAAATGGAAATTTATTAGAGTACTGATATAATTGCAGAGACAAAGAAAAACTATGCATATTCAGTTAGGATATATCTAAACACAAACTAAACTCATCGCCTACTAGAAGGGTTATGTGGGCACGATGTCCGGTAATGATCGATTGATTTACAACTACTACACATGCGATTGCTTTGTGATGCGCTCTCATCCATTGTGTTCTTGTACCTATGTGATCGTGGCCTACCTGACCTGACTTTAACTACTGGCGACATCAAAGGATGTAGACCCCAATCTGCGTCGTACTCTAGCCAAGTGTTTCGATCATGCAACACATGAAAATTAGAAGAGTATGTCTACCCGTACATCGTCATGGTGTAATAGCTTGACACATAAGCCAGATGATTGATTCTCCTATGTACTAGAACTGCTATGGTATGACTACCACATATGTCGGTGTTAGTACCCGCATGAATTGATCTTCCTTGAAATCAACTCTGAAGGAGCGACAATTCCTGTCCAACACTTGCACCTCATTTGTGTTAATATTGACTGGCTGTGGGAAATGTCTAGCCTCCCACTAAAATTTTCTTAGGATTGTTTGGGTTCGTGAAGAGAAGGTGAATTCGGTGGGCGGTCCGTCTAAATCAATTGAACTTGCCCGCTTATAGAATAGACTCATGATGTTATAGTAAATTACAGTTATCAATCCTTGAATTGGTAGTCCCCATGCATGTTTAAGTACACCATTAAAACTCGATGCATTTGTGGTCGGTATGGTACGCTTCCCACCATCATGAATCAATGTCCACTTCTCCACATCACGTTCTACCAACCACTGATATGCTTATGGTTTAATTTTTTTGATGTCAGCCATGTTGCGGTTAAATATATTGATATCATCGGTGCTGCCTGTCAAGTACATTTTTTGCACATAAACTCAACATCTGTAATACCCATTTTTCTCACTGTCTTCTTAAAGTTTTCCCTAATATGTCACAAGAAATGACGATGTGCGGCCCATGGAAATACATCGCGGCACCCACGAACCAACCCTGAATGCTTATCCGAGATTACACAAAAATCGCCCCTTGATGAAACAATTGGTAGCAGTTGTTGTAGGCACATAATGAACCAGAGCTAGGATTCGTTATTCTCAGATTTGACCACCCACAAAAGCAAGGGGAAATAAACCGTTGTTTGCATCAATACCAATGGCCATGAGCAACGTACCCCGATACTTGCCCAAAAGGAACGTCCGGTCCATGATGAGAATAGGTCGACAATATCCCCAACCAGTAATAGATGGTCCAAAAGCCGAGCAGTCTCAAACGCATGTATCGATGACATAATCAGTAAGCGATGCAGGCGGTCAGAGAATCCATAAACAATGCTAGGGAGCGATATGACTCCTCCTAACTACCAAATATTGCTCTGATACTCTTACGTCTCGCATCCCAGGCCTTCATGTAAGAGACCTTGATGTTAAATTTCGATTCCATCTTTCCTATGATCTCTCGGGTTTTGGTCAATTTGAAATCGCGTGCGGCATTATGAAGTAACTAATAAACTTAGAAGTGCATTGGCGATGTCCCGAACCACGATGGTGGCAGCGTGTGCGGTGAACCTAAAGTTGATAACCTCCAGCCTCCCAACTTCTTGCTTACACGTACGCCATTGGCAAGTCTGTGATGATCTTTGCGCATATAACGTAAATTCTTGATTGGATGTCACACGGCTGGACATTATTAAGAATGGACCGCCGATTCTCAAGCTCCTTCTTATTTGAGAAACACATGCCTTCATATAACTACCGAAACTTGACATCATCGAAAAACACGAGCTATCGATGGACCATCAAACACAATATCGCATCCCGGTCTTTTGGTAATTACGTGGCGAGCATCATGTGGAAATCATAACATCGCAATCCGCCGAATTCCAGATTGAATGACTCTGAAGAAGATCATGACCGATACTGCTGTCCTATAAATTGGCATTACTAAGCAAAGACTCATCATCAGCATCGCTATCATCAGATGCAGTGCTTGATTCACTATTCATCATTCATACTCATCATCAGGTAGTTATCTAGATGAACTAGGTTGATCATGCAGTTGTGCTTGAATAGGCATCTCGATTCTGCATTTAAATATATATCATCTTCTTAAAAAAATAGAAGATACCCTACACAAAACAAAAATAAAAAATACCAACAGTGATGTCGAGGTGAATGTCTACATTATCTCCTGTTCGTGATAGTATTGTTGCGGTTTGTTGAACTCGTGAGCATTACTAGAGGTCATTACGCGCATGATCGGTGTTAAGCCGCATTGTGGCTTTATTTCCACGTAAAGAATCAATGTTTGGCGGAAGCTTGTCCCATACTACGAACATCATCATCAACGATACAATCCCGCATCTATAGGAAAATGACATGTAATCTCCACTGCGAAGTTATCAATGTCATAACACAGAGACCAGAGCACTTTTTATTTTAAATCTCCTAAGCTTGCATGACGTGACACTCGTTGGCGATTGCCACCAATGAGCCGACCATCAATGATCGGTTGCATCATAGAAGCTGAATAAAGGAAGCGAGATCCTGACTCATTCTACTATTAGCTCAGCAACCAATGTTGCAACAAAACCTAACAATTCACTCAAAATCTATTACAAAAATACATATTGCTCACCTATTTATACACCTAACAATTAAGCAAAGTAAAAAATGAACTACCAAATTACCTGATCCCAGCATGTCGTATACCCTAACCACGGTAAATTTTAGGACAATAATTATGAAAAACATGAAAAACTTTCCTCTACATTATTGCTAATTCAAAAAAGCAAGGAAGAAAAAAAACAAACTTACAGTGGAGTGGCAAAAGCTTCTGATCTTGACGCGATCTCGACTGAAAGCTTTGTGAAAGTCGTTTGGTGGAGCCCGTTAATGCCAAAAATCCAAAATGGTGGAGCCACGATGGGGTCGTGCATACGAGGAGAACGGAGGGGCCACTTTACACAAGCGAAATAGAAAAAAAACTGTCGGGGCGATTGGTGATTTAGAAATCGCCGGTTGTCCACTTATCGGCGTGGCCAAACTCGCCCTTGCTGATAAGTTAGCGGCGATTTCTTCGAAACCATTGCTAACTAATCGGCGATTGACTAGTTTGGCGGTCTATAAGCGGTCACGCCACCGACTATGAGGTGACGATCGCCCACTTATCGGTACCAAGTTAAATTTTTTTTTATCGATACTTAATCTGTTAATTATTAATTAAAACATACTTAATTTAAAAATTTGTTCGTCCATAAGGTGAGATTATCACGTAGAAGCTGCATGATGAGAGTGCTATCCTAATATGATTCCTCTCCGAGGGAGTCAAGCTCTATAATAGCTTCGTCAAATGCCTGCTTCGCCATATTACAAGCCCTATCCAGTGCATTCAAGATCTCATTTCATGGCTTCTCGCTTATCTATTTTTTTATCTTGATAAAAAAAACTTGTTGATCTTTGCGACTGTCATCAAATTTTTTAGGTGCAGAATTATAATGCTGCATGCCAGGTCCAGGTGACGGCGGAAAGTCTAAATCCCTTTCTCCCAGGCAGCTAAAACACGGTGAATTGGTTACCGAATCCCGTTTCATTTCAGCATCCAAAGGGCCTCCCACAACTCTACCATCTACATCTCCATGGCTCTCCATTTCCACCATCACCAACAAATTATTAAACCGAATTCCCGTGTTTTGAATTCAATGCTCCGTCCTCAATGATACGTAACCATCATCCGAAATTAAGCAAAATTAAAAAAGAAGTTTGAGTCGGAAACCAGCGGCCAAAATGAAGTTCCAACTGCAATCGAACATTAAGTCAATGGTGGAGAAGATTAAAGTGAAACTAGGATAATAAAAAAAAAACCTTCACATTCAATTCGAGCATCCCTTTGGTCTTCCAAAAACGATGAACCTGACTGCTAGAGAGAAATATTGGCCGTGAAAGAGATCTAGAGCCGAACCCTAGAAAGGAGTCTGGAAGAACGCTGTTGGACGGAAGAGGAAAGTGCAGCATGGAGCTGGAGTGCGGGTTTGGTGCTCGGCTCGATGAAGGGAAGGGCCAGAGAGAAGTTTGGCTTGAATGGAAGTTGTCGAGGGAGGAACGGGCTTCGATCTGTTGTGGGAAGAACGAACTGGTTTCGTTCGGCCTTGCGTGTGTCCAACAGGTGTCGAGAGAGAGAGAGAGAGACAGAAGGATGCTCAGCTTCGGCTTTAAGTGTTTGGTCGCATGACAGGGAACGAACGGAGGCAAAGATCGTTCGGTTCTGCCTGTGTTCGGACGGAACAGGATTGGGAGAAGAGGGGAGGTTCCGGGTCTGTTGAGAGGCACGGAGGAACGGGAGCGGAGAGCATCTCGTTCAACTAGCACAAACAAAAATGCCGAAGAGGGAAATGACAATTTTTTTAAAATTAGTATGATTTAAAATGTAATTAGTAATTTAAGTATCTTAAAAAAAAATTTAAATATATGTGTATAGTCCATTTAACGGTTGCTACAAATTAATCGGCGTTAACTTGCCCTTCGCTTTGTTTAGCCTTTATCCCAGTTCTTGGTTTAATCTATAGTGTATGGTCGCTTAACAGACTTACATTATATTATTTTTTAAAATATTTTGAAAACTTGGTTAGATTTAGGTTCAACTATTATCTTCCATTAATATTTTATCTTAAATTACATAAATATATGAATTCATTAATTTATTTTATTTTGATAAATTTTTTTAAATAAGCATATTTTTAATGATCTGCATATATGTTTATGCTATATTTTACAAGTATTTGATTAATTAGTAGATAAATATAGTTTAAATATTTTTTTTACTTAATTTCAAATTTGTTTAAGATGAAGATTTTTTTTTATTAAAAAATAATGACATTGTAAAAAGTGTAAAACTACATGAACTATTCTCAAGAATTTCTTTAACCACACACACACGAGATATATATATATATATATATATATATATATATATATATATATATATATATATATATATATATATATATATTTACTTGATAATAATTGAGTAAGAGTCACTTATATAATTCTATCTATCTTTTGAGATGATTATTCATGCAATTTGAAGTAACTTTTTTCCTTGATTTCTACATATTTGTGTACATATGTAGATATCTTTATATACTAATGATCAAGATATTATGTCAATCATTTAAGATATTAGACTAAATATTAATATTTATCCTTATTCATGTGGACAAACTTTTTGATCTTATGTGCAAATTATTAAAAACATACTTATTTATAACTGACTCCAGTTTATATATAAATAAATTTGGAATTAAATAAAAATCCATTTAAATTATATTTTTCTACTAATTAATCAAATACTTATAAAATGTAACATAAAAATATGTGTAAATCATTAAAAACATACTTATTTATAAATTTTTTTATCAAATGACAGATAATAGTGAAACTTAAATCTAACCAAGTTGGCAAAACATTTTAAAAAAAAATAGTTATATGTAGTTAATCGTTTCGACGACTTTCATCTCTTTCTCTAAGTTAAGCGGGTGACTGATTAGATTAACGGTGACTAATGTACATCGATTCGACGTGCGAGTCGCCTGTTTAAAAACCGCCACTATATCTAAATTTAATTTTTAAGATACTTAAATTACTAATTATATTTTAAACCATACTTATTTTAAAAATTAGCCTGAGGGAAATCCAGAGGGAAAGGAATTAGATTTTTTTTTGTTCGTTCCACGTGCGTGTGTGACGACGGGATAAGGGGGTAAGGGTGGTATGGGAAAGATGACGTGGCAACTTATTATTGGTCGAATGGGAGGTGGAAGCATGGGAATGGGCGGTTGCGTGTCCTAAGGCATTGACTGATATGATTAAGAGATAATTAGGTGGATTTATCTCGAAATACTTGCTAAGTTCGATGAAATTTTAAGCACGATAACTTTAGTAAAATTGGATATCTATTATAGGTAATTTCGACGTAAGGTAATTTTGACGTTCCGGATGCAATGACGTAGTTCGTTTCATGATCGCAAGCTGTTTGGTTCAAGTCGGCGCCGGATTTAGTTAATTTTAGTTCAAAAATGCGTATTATCGTTTCCGACCACTTGATATTTCCGTAAACTTGTCTGAATCGAGCGTGTATAGTCTTATTTGATAGATTTCAATATTTCAAAGCTAATGACGTGATCAATTTCGTGAACAGAGGTCGTTTGAGCATTGTTGCGGCCTTCCAACTCCGATATATGTGTTACAGTATTGACGGCTCGATCTCTTGATTGGTTGACCATCAGATTGTGAAGTAGCTATATTTCAATCAATTTCGATGTTCTGAATGCGATAGCGAAGTCCGTTCGTCAATCGAAGATCGAATGAACAAATTTTTGGCGACGTCCAGTATATTTCAGCTTTGATTTGCACGATATTGCATTCGAAGCCCGTCAAATTCATCATGCTTACTCTATTTAACTTGTGTAATTTATGTGGAGGTCAACATATAGTAAATTTAAACATACACTAATTAATGAATTTGAATATTGCATCTTAATTACAAGGCCTCCCATACAAGCTTAACACACACCATGAATTTTGACAGGCACATCTTTGAGCATCCTAGAGTAAGGTATTATTTTCTTATTAATGATGGGATGCCATAACTCTTTGATTATGTGCATTAGAATAAATATATATTTTTTATAGGTGTTTGAATGCTAAAATGCCAAATGTTGCTTAGCATAATGCTGTGTTATGTTAATTAAAATATCACAAAAAAATCTTTATGTATGTATGTGATGCCTTTTGTATTCTTAAGTTTTTTTATGTTTTCTCTAGTCTAAGAAAGCAATGTAGGTGAGACGATCCAATGTGGTGGAAACCCAAGTGTGAATCATGTCAAGCTAGATTTGAAATCCCTATTGATTATTTTTATACATGCATAGAAATAAGAAATTAAATTAAGTAGAGCCCAACGATATTTATTTTTTTATATTTTATTAGTGTATTGTAAAACTTAATTGTTCCTAGAATTATATATTACTATAATACTTATTCAATTATATTTTTATTACTTTTAAATTACTACTATTTTTAATTTATTTTTGCGCTGTTATTTGTTCGGAATGACATTAAGTTCTTAAGAATTAACTTTTATCATTAATTTATTAAATAATAAATACACTTATTTGTTTTTATTTCATAAAAAATGCTTAAATTATATTTAAACTAATAACTTTAAAAATAATCAATCTTTTGCTCACTTTTATATAAAGTTATAGATAGTAATTTAGCTAACTATATCATTTGTAAAAAGTAGCTCATCTTATAACTTGTAAATAGTTTTCCATTGATGCAAAGTATATAAATTCTTTGCAAGTCCCATGATTAGATTAATTATTTTTCATACTAAGATAAAAATAACTAAATAAAATTATTAAAATTTTCATTATCATATGCATGCTTATACTTCAATAATCAGGTTGTACTTTTTTTAGTGAAAAAAATATAAGTCACATATCTTAAATAATATTTGCCAACCCTATCTTTCCTTTTATAAAAAATTCCTAATGTCATCATTTCAAACTTTTTAAGTAGGTTTAGTTGGTTGTCTCTTTCAAATGGGATAGTAAGGCCATAATTTGTAAATTCTTAGCCTCTTTAAGTATGAGTTGTAAGTTTCAAGATGATCCATACTTTATAGGTATGCTAATTCATAGTCATAGATGTGAATTTGAGGTCGATATCTTAAATTATTATATCATAAGTCCTTATTTTAGGTCATTCTTTCAAGATGATCCATACTTTTTGATAACATAAGGTTTAACTATGAATCACAAAAGAGAATAGACTCACAAATTAGACACCAGAATTTTCTAAGTCAAATGTTCCTAGTTTATCATTCTTTGGATTCCTTTTAATCTTTTCAAGATTGATATGTTCTCACTTAAAATTCCAAAACTCATGATATCATTTCATGTTATCTTTAATATTTTAAAAATATTGTTATGGTTTAATCTAAAATTTTTCTTTGGCTTAATCCTTCATGAAGTAATTAATCATAAGAGATGCTCTTATGAGAAATTTGAACTCATTATTTTTATAAAACCAATATTGAGAAAGACAATATATATATATATATATATATAATAATAATAATAATAATAATAATAATAATAATAATAATAATAATAATAATTTTAATGAGTCAACAAAGAGAAAAATCTCCCCCTTAAATCTTATTTCGCTATATTGCTCTAATACTAAATTATGTGATGAATATGGTGGCGTTTATGGCAGGTTTTGGTAATAATTATTTTTATTTGGAGATAGATGTAGTATAGCTTCTTTGTTTTCTTCCATTTAATTACAATTCTTTTGTCGATCCATCCATTAAGAAAAATATAAGAGTTAATTTATCCGTATGAACAAGTTTGTGAAACCATAAAATTGTTTGACCTTATGGATCATGTTTTGGAACTGCTTCATGCAAATCGTAGGATAAAGAGATAGACAACCTTAAATGTATTTTCGTGATAACTAAGCTTTTACATTATTACTTCTCGGTTTTATTGTCCCGTCTAGCATCTTCTATGTTTGGCATCCATTAGGGTTTAACTGCAAGTTGATTTCACAAAAAAGAAAAACTTCATTGTTGCACAATCTTTTCGTCATTTTGGTGGTTTAGTGCAAGCCTTCTGCCTCCGATGAGGTTTCTTCAGAGCAGTCAGGCGATGGAGAAAATATTATATGCAGAATTCTGATGTATCAGGACTCTAATAAAAATAAAATACGTGATATTAAATAATTTTTTATATTTATTTTAATATAAATTAAAAAAATTAAGTATAGACTAGCCTTATGATAACACTGTAGAAAATGAGACCGGCTGGTTTCTCTTCCACTCCTATCCCAGGTACAACCCCAATCTTTTTGCCACGTGGAAATCATGATGGGCCACGCAGCTGCTGCTCCGTCACCTCTACCTCGATCCTGAGGTTCCCTATCAAAATCTAAAACCACGACTTTCGACGTGGAGCGCGTGGCAGCTGAGCAGCGGCCATCTGCTCGGAACCACCCGTCCACCGCCGATGTCTCGCTGTCAGCGCCTGAGTTGTGGCGCCAGCAGCGTAGGAGCACGTGTAAGTTAGGTCAACAGTGAGCGTGATCGGTTGCTAATACAGATATTGACGTGTCAAGCAGGTCAAGGCGACACGTGAGTAGAAAGAAAGTTTGGATTCCGGTGCCTCGTTGGCGTGTTTGTGGGTCGCAATCGGGAAAAGAGGACCGTCGCTCGGACGTGACCGCCGGTAACGTAATGGAAGCCTACCGTGGCTGCACGTTAGTGGTGATTCGCAGGAATAACTTGCCCCTTGGCTTTGATGAGAGAATTATATTGAAGTTTTTATAATATAGAAAAAGCTGAGAAAGCTCTTTAGGATTTACATGCATATCACATAATTCTTTTATATTTATATATTTAATATTTAAATTTTTATAATTACGTACATAATATTTAAATTTTAGCATTACATTCACCATTACTAACTTTATTAAAATGGAATACATTTTTTATATATAGATTTTGAGGTGATGATATTAACTACTAATAAAAAAAAGTCAAAACTAAAACCACCACAAAAAATAATTTCTATTACTTCTTAACCCTTATTTTTGACATTTATAATTAAGAAAGTCTAGAAATTATTATATGCCATCATAATTTTAATTATCTTCGACATACATTTGGGATGAAGATGGAAATTCATAAGAAGTGTAAAGAGCTAGTTATCAAGAACTCCTTGAGTGTAATTTAATTGAAGTCTATTCATAAGCTAGTAGAGACTTGACTTGATAAATGACTCATGAGCTTAGCTTGATGAGCTCATAAGTTAAACTTGAGCAAGACAAGTGAACTCTTCAACTCATGATTTAGCTCATATATATATATATATGCACTTGCAATACATTAAAATTAAAAATTAAGTTTAATTTTTTAAAAAATATATATTCAAAAAAAATCTCTTTCTCTCATTCCCTCTTGCTTGCTTTAATTAATTAATTTTTATTTATTCCAAATCTTTTCATTATTTTTAACATTTTATTATAATAACTACTTGGTTTATCATAATATATAATTCAACTTGTAATTAAGCTTAAGTTAAACTCCTAGAATTATGTATAAATTTGAGCTCAAATTAGATGAATTAATCAAACTCAAGTTAGGGGTGACTTGAAATCAACTCAATATATGTACACCCTTGTGAATAGTGGAGAAAATTAAGGGTATGACATAGGATGTGTAATTGACTACTTAATGAAATGGCAATTTATTACTAGCCTTTCTACACAAGCCATGTATTTATGACCACTTAATGATTTTATTATGGCAAATGGACAAGCATGTTCCAAATTAGGGTTGAACAAAAAAAAGTGGAACAACAACAATTATTAACGCATGGGAAGCATCAAGATATTCATATAATCATGGAACCTAACCATGTAATATATTTTTGGTGTTTATTTTTGGATTGAAAAGGACACAACGCAGATTATAGGAGGTATTCATTAAATAAATGATCGAGTATGACATTCAGGGGTGATGTGCTATCTCGAAAGATAAAGACATCACCCTGCGATTGACCTAATCACCTAATAAAGACTCTTAAGGCATGATGGGTCTTCGAATATACTAGACACAACACAGATTGTAGGAGGTATTCATTAAATAAATGATCGAGTATGACATTCAGGGGTGATGTGCTATCTCGAAAGATAGAGACATCACCCTACGATTGACCTAATCACCTAATAAAGACTCTTAAGGCATGATGGGTCTTCAAATATACTAGAGATTTTTTCCCTACTTTATATAGATGAATAAAACAATGTTTATATTATTAAGTCAGGTTTTTAAGTTCCCTATGGAGGCAAACCTCTATAGTTAATTACATCCTAGAAAATGAGATTCCCTAAGAATACTCTCAATTAAAGTAAACAACTATTATCTCAAATGATTTTGAGATTAGACTACCAAAGGATTGGGCTATTTTGGAAGATCAATTGAGAAAGTTCAAGGGAAAGACTTATTTTTGGAATCCAAAGGAAGTAAGTAGAGAATGTTAATGATATTAGGAAGCTTAGTGAGCATTTTAATCTATCATATGGTAAGGATTTATATATTTTAAAGTGAACAGATTTTATTCATTTGAGTTTAAAATTATATTAGATTGCTAGGGCATATAATCCATCAACATATGATTATAGATATACCTAAGAGGTGAGGATTTGTGCTTATAGCCTGAAGGAAACTAGCTTCCTCGGATCCTAAATCTATGGAGCTTTAACACAAGTTAAAGCACGACTTAAATCTAAGTGATAGGTGGACTTAAGTGTTTACCTCCATAAGAGAGGATAAACCGTCCAACTTTTGGACTTATAATCGCTTGGAGTGGCCGCCAGCTAACACCTCCTACATTTTAAAATCATGTAGTCTGATCTTATGAATTGCAAGATAGCTAGCGTAATTATTTAATTCAAAAGAGACTAAAGTCCAAAACCCACTTCCTAAGAGACTAGAGCATGAGTGATATAAGCATATGACTTAACCTACAAGTGCAAAATCTTATCAAATTTTATTTCATTTTGACATGATATTTTAGATAAAGGCTTTAGGATTTCTTTATGCCTAAATGCATAATGAAATATATTATTGGTTAAATTAAAAGAGAGAGGGTGAGGCTCTGTCATCAGGGGTTGCTCTCATGGGTCAAGCAATCCCTATTGTGTAAGAATGGAGGCCCTCATATTTCGTAAGAGTGGTAGAAGATGCATGCATGATGTGAGACATACAACATATAACTAAGGAGTTGCTAAATCTTTTAATTATCCTGATTATAACCTAGGCTTTATGGTGAGATTATGAGTTGTTTAAAACTTTAATTATGAGTGATTAGTTGGATAGAAAATTTATTTTAGCCTAAGAGTCTATCGTATCCAGGCCACACATTAAAGCATCAAACATAAATAAACTATGAAAAAGATGTAATTCTGATGCGCAATCTAAATAAATCATCAATCAATTTTATAAACTAATGTAAAAGAATAACATGTCAGTGTGATCGGGTGCCGCTGTACAACCCAAAAATGAGAAAATATATGGGTAGCCGAGCTCTACCCTTATACAATATAGTATATGAAAGAATAATTACAATTAGAATGAGCACAGGCTATGAGGGTCTTTATTTCTTTATGTTTTCATTTCCTCAAATCCTCCCTCTTTTCCTTTGATTTGATTTGGTTTGCTCGAAGGCATCACAAAGCACCCAAAGACTAAGCCTTCTAGCCACTGCTCATCATAATCTCCTATAACACTAATCATAATTCTTATTATAAAATTACATTTATATAGGAAAAAGAAAATCTAACTACACTTAGCGCTCTGCACATGGCCTCACCTGTCTTAACTCGGATTATGCTTAGGGGTTTAAGCAACCTGCAAAGAGAGCATTTATATTTATTTTTAAGCATCCCCTGTAGAAAATATGATTAATTTAAGAGTGACCTAACATCCAGTGTACGAAGCATACAACCTAACATCCAATCTAAAATATTGCATCACAAAAATAAAGTATACATTACACATACACCGTCCTAACTTAAAAGTAGAAATGGTGGCTTAATTCTAATGTGTGTGCTAAAACTTTGTGTAGTATGTCTTAACTAAGCATAAGAGTTATGCTTTTCTAATAGTGGAAGAATTTAATTTGTCATAAAGGTTGATTTCAATTGAAGTTGTTTAATTGATTTGTGAATTTTTATTTTATGTTTTATTTTATTTTGTTTCATTTGATTTACAGTTAACATCTAAGTGTTATAAAGAGAGGAAAGAGGATTACCCTCTTTCATCCCTATTTTAAGCCACTTTTTAAAGCATATTTTTATGACTTGATTCTCTTTAGTGAATGACTTATTACATATTTTTATTAATTCTAAATTTAGGTTAACTTTAAATGATCTTATTTAATATGAAAGACATCTTAGGATTAATATAATTGAATTACTATCACATGAAATATATTAAATTATTCATTTCCATCACATGTAACATGCATATGATTCAATCCTAAGTGTATCTATACATACCATATATTTTTGGCATACTTAAATGGTGATGAATGCATGTGTTTTGGGATTTATATTTCATTTGATTGAATCATTTATTATATGTAAATTAAAGCTCTATCCAAATTCCTATATAAAAATACATAAGAATGAAATCAAATAAGTACGTGTCATTGTCAACTAAGGAAGTGAGGTAATCAAATGATCTCTTGGGGCTACTTAAAATCTCATATTTCCGGGATGTCCAGACTATATACTTATTAACATTCAAGCTTATGTAAATCTATATATGAATCATAAGAAAGAAAACACTATATTTATAATAATATAATTCGATGACTTAGATGATTTTGGATGTATGTATTCTTTAATAACAAAAGGGGATTTTCATCTTTTAATTAAGCACACATACACATGTATAAAAGATATAAGCAAGTATGTCCCATTAATAGCCAGGTGTTGACCTCATTTTAGAGTGAGTCTTCAACCTCCTCAGCATAGACCTAGGACTATTATAGACACTAAGAGCTCCTTAGTCATAAGATACTTCTAGTAATTAGGTGAACACTTAACCTAAGCCTAGAGACTTAGAAGAATTAATCATAGGATTAGGATATACCTCACAGACTTAAGAAAATCCTCCACCCTATAGCCTAAACCTAATCCGTATGCACCTTCTCAAATCCAATCCAAATTCAAATCTCAAACTAAACTTCAAATCCCAATTCAAATTCCAAAATATTTGATTGAAATCCATGATCAAACTCAAATTCAGAACCCTTCCTAAGCCCTTTGATTTTAACTTATGGACTTAGCCTTAGCCAAATTTAAATCAATCACAATTCATTTGATTTTCTCAAATATCAATTCAATCCTTCAATCAAACTATCAAATCCAAATTCAAATCCAACTTCAAATGATTCAATCTCATGATCAGATTCAAGTCCAAAATTCTTCATAAACTTTATGATTGAATTCCATAGACTCAGCCAAATCTCCACTCAATTCAACCCAAAATTAATTGATTTATTTATAAATAAATTATTCCATCATTTATATTCACAAATATAAATGAAATATAAACCTAAATGATCAAAACTAAACCAAACTAAATCCAACTAAGACCCTTCTTAAGCCATATGAACCCACTTCCATAAGCTTAACCAAATCTTAACCCAAATCAATCCAAAATCAATTGATTTTCTTATAAATTAATTATATATTCATTTATATTCATAAATATAAATGAAACTTGCATTCCAATGATCAAAACTAAATCAAACTAAATCAATTTCCTTCTAAGCTCTTTTGACTTACCTCCATGAGCTTGGTCAAATTTGCTTCCAAATCACTCCAAACTCAAGTAATTTTCTCATGAATCATTTATATCTTCATTTAGGTTCCCAAATATAAATGAAATATAAATTCAAATAGCCAAAATTAAATCCAAAATTAAATCGAAACCCAATTCAAGCCTTTTAAGCCATTTCCTTGGACTTAGGCAAATCCTATCCAAATTAAGTAAAAACTAATGGATTTTCTCTTGATCAATCGTTCATTCAGTAATCTATCTAAATATAAATGAAACTTACAATTATGCAGCCAAATTAAAATCAACCTAAGTCAAGCCCAACTTAGCCCTTTTGACTTGAAAATTCCAAATGAACCAAAACCTATCATAGCCCAAATTGATTGCAGTTGGAGTTATATTTCAATCCCAGGCTCATATATAAATCGAACTAAACTTGAATCAAGCTAAAATCAAGCCAATTGACACACTTAGGCTCACTTGACCCAAAGTGGCCTAAAGGACCTTTTTGGACAAAGTTCTAATCCAATCGAAATTGGACCAAACCAAACCTATTCAAATCTCATACCATGATCATTGATCACCATAGGGTGATCAATTGCCTTGAATATTTTACTAAGACAACCCTCAGCCCAAATGAAACCTAAACTAGCCAAAACTCACCATACACCAAATTGATTGAAACCATTGATTCACACCAACTCATAATCAATGATTGAACATGACTTGACCTTCAATTGAGCCAAACCAAGTCCAATTGGTCATTTGACCTAAGTTGATCGAAATTAGCCTAAAGGACCAAATTAGGTCAAATCATGATCCATCCCAAATTGATTAAAACCAATGGCACAAGTTCATTCCAAATTCATTATTGAACTTGACCAAAGCTCTAATTTGGTCAATTGTACCCAACCTAGCCTAAATTGAACTAAAATATCAAATTAGCTAAAATCTAAATTAAATCTAAATTAATTCAAACTAAAGCCTACAATCATCTTTAATCAACCAACTGAACTTGAACCAACACCCAACTTAAGCCAATTTTGCCAATTTTGCCAATTTTGTCAAATTGGTTAACTTAGCCCATTTGACATATATGAATCCAAATGAGCCAAAATCAAACATAGGCTAAATTGATTGAAACCACTTGAACCAAAATACTTCAAATCATCATTTGAACCTAACCTAAGTCTTGGTTTGAACTAATTTGACCAATTGGTCAACCTAATCCAACATGACCCAAATTGAACCCATATGACCAAATTAAGCCAAAACCCATGAAACTAACCCATGACCCATTGAAGGCTAATCAAACTCGACCCAAACCAATTTTGGGTTAGCCTAAAGTCACTCCAAAAGCCAAGTGGGTCCAATCCAAGCCATTTTCCATTCTTTACATAAGATTCCACTCATAAATGGCAAAGTCCACTCTCCCATCGCTTGGCTGCCCTCACTCTCCCCATTTGGGGTTTGACCTAACCTCCTAGCCCACCCGAAGTGAGCTAGGACTTGCCATAGACCAAAAGAAGGTGAGTTAACTCACCTCCCTTACAAATCAAGTACCCATTAGATCCAAGCATGGAGATCAAACCATATCAAGCCTTAAGCCACCTCCTAAGCACTCCTCAAATCAAATCAAGCCACGTGAACATGATGGCGACACTCAGCTGTTGGGGCGAAAAATGGGAGATCCAATCGTCCACACAACAAATTGAGGGATATACCCCTCAATTCAAACTAGATTTCACTTGCATTGATTGTCGAGCTCTGAGGGGTGAAATGAAATACCAAGGCCTCCCATTTTGGATTTCTATTTCTCGAGCAAGGACAAAACATGACACTCCATCTTTGATCCAAACTTCTTCCTCTCTCAATTAAATTTCAATTACTCATCCATACACCTTTCCCACACCTCATCGAGGCTACCCAAAGCTTCCTTGAAATTCTAAACCCACTGAAGCTACGAGTTCAATCACCACCCAGCTCCAAATTGACGGAAGTTGGTTCATTGAGCGAACAAGAAGAAATTGGCTCGCGTGCTACTCAGTAGGGCATCATCTCTATTAGACAAAGCTACCTCCATCAATCCCACGTCGGTCTTGAGCTCTGGAGAGGTAATTTCTCAAAACCATAGAAATAAAGAATTTTTCATGGTCTTTTGTGAAGAGGATTTGCATGAGAATCAATCTTGATCGTTAGATGTGTGTGGATCACTTCCCTGATGGTGTAGGATCATTTTGAAGCTCATTTGAACTCGCGTGAGCTCAGATCAACTGATCCATGGTGGACGGGCTCCGTCGTTTATCGCTCACGAAAGAATGATCAAGGGTCATCTGTTATGCATGATTGGAACTGACGGCTCTGATCAAATCATGCTAGATTCGTTGCTTGATCTCTCCTTAGCCGCGGGTCTGATCTTGGCCTTCCAATATTAGATCGAACGGCTCACAGAAAAGCGCATCTCGTTGCTATCTGAGTCAGCCACAGATGTGACAACTTAAATAGCCAATCTCATGACGCACATGGAAAGCGCACTGCGTCAATGCGCAACGTGGTGCCAATGGGATTAAGGCTTAATTAGGTTAATTTAATTAGTTTTTTAAGGCTAAAACTTCCATAATTCATAAATAATTATAGAAAAATCCAAACAATATAAATGAAAGCTCATTTTAAATGTATTTCAAAGGTGAATCCATTAAAATTATTCTTAATTAATTTTAAATAGTGCTTTTGGCTTAATTAAGAGTTAATTAAAAATTAATTAATTTAGTTACTCCTTAATTAATCATCCAATTGATTTCAAACTTTCTAAGGTTGCTTAGAGGGATGACCTATGCCTCCCCCATTTTTCTTGGTATTTATTGGATGCTTAATTAGGAAAATTGATTAGTTATGCTCTAATTATGTTTTTAACTTAACTAAAGATTAATTTAGCATGGGAACAGTAAATTAATTAATTAATTGGACTCATTTTGCATTGATTAACATTAAGGAGGTTTAGGGAATGTGATTGGGGAATTTTTTTTCTAATCTTTTTCCTAAATTTCATTTACTTTTCAAGAGAAATTAATTCAAAATTAATTACTTAATTAGCTTAATTCAATTTTAAAAAAGGATATGATTTTCCTTAATTTATTCATAGATAGGTCTTTAGGTGTTTAATAGTCTAAAGAGATTTAATGAAATTATGGTTAGCTCACATGTGTGAGAAAATCATAAAAGTAATTAATGTGAGTTCCTTAAGCTTAATTAAATAATGATTGTGAGCTAATTGCATTAGACCCATTTCATTTCATAGAATCATTACTATTTACTTTTCAATTCATTTTCATATTACATTGGCTCATAATCATTTGATTAATTACTTTAGGGTAACATAGGTAAGGGTTTAATTAATTGATTTGATTCACATCTTAACCTAATTAATCCCTAAAATTGACCTAATTCCTTTTCATTAAATCAAATTAACTCACATATGGGGGAATGAGATTAGGATTAACAAACCTTTTTCTCTCTTTTCTTAAATGAAATCAAACGTAAAATTAAAAGTGACTTTAAGAAGCTTTGGTTTATTTTAAATGATCTTATTTAGTATGATTATCCTAAAGAATTAATGAGATTGAATGAAATCATGTGTTTATGCTCCTTTATTTCTTTCAAATCATATTAAATGTTGTATGTCACTTATAATCATGCATTCATCTCTTTAAAAAAATCAATTAAATGAAATGATTTCCTTTATGTCAAGCTTGCATGTGTTGTTTAAATTAAAAATATGTGTGGCTATTATCACTATTAAATTAAAATTATTTTAAAAAGTATATAAATCAATTATAATATATGAAATGATGAAAATTATAAATATTTATAAGCTTGCATGTGCCTATAGCTTAGAACATGTGATATGGAGTTCCCTTTTTTTAATCTTCATGGATTTGCATAAGGATTGAATGTTAACAAGTGTATAGCTCATTGGGAAGGACACACCATTTGTTTGGATTCATTTCTGTGTATCTCTATGTTATAATCTACATGGAACTTTATCTCACTTATATAAATAATTCAATTAAATCAAATACAACTTTTGCATATTTTTTCATTCTTGTAGTTATTTGTACATTCGTGTGTATTTAAGAGTAGTGGGTATATCTAGTATGGACATTCCGGGGATGCAATGATTTAAATAGCTCTAAGGAGGTCTTTACCTCAATCTCTTGGTTTAATAATGGCAAAGTATCTGCTTAAAACTTTTATATACTTGTATGTACATTTAGCTAATGAATGAAAATCTTCCTTCAATTAAATCAAATACAACTTTTGCATGATTTTTCCATTCTTGTAGTTATTTGTTTATTTATGTGTATTTAAGAGCATTGAGTATATCTAGTTTGGACATTACGGGGATGCAAGGCTTTAAGTAGCCCTAAGGAGGTCTTTATCTCACTCCCTTGGTTTCACAATGATAAAGTATTCGCTTAAAACTTTTATATACTTGTATGTGCATTTAACTAATGAATAAAAATCCCATGTTTGAAGATTTTCATTCATTTAACTAATGAATGAAAATCTTCCTTCAATTAAATCAAATACAACTTTTGCATGATTTTTCCATTCTTGTAGTTATTTGTACATTTATGTGTATTTAAGAGTATTGGGTATATGTAGTCTGTACATTTCGAGGACACAAGGCTTTAAGTAGCCTCAAGGAGGTCTTTACCTCACTCATTTGGTTTACTAATGATGAAGTATCTGCTTAAAATGTTTATATACTTGTATGTGCATTTAACTAATGAATAAAAATCTCATTTTCTATTAAAAAGACATGCATTTCTATTTGTTCAAGTGATTGAATTGATTGATCATATGGTTTAAAGTCTTCTTTCTTATATTCATGTGTATAAACTCACATATGTTTGAATGTCATAGGTATATAGTTTGGACATCCTGGGAACAAAAGGCTTTAGCTAGCCCCAAGGAGGTCACTTGATTACCTCACTTCCCTGGTTAACAACGACACATACCTATTTAATTTTATTCCTATGTATATTTATATAAGAATTTAGATAGAGCTTTAAATTAATATGATAAAATGATTCAATCAAATGAAACATCTAAATTACAAATATATATGCTTACATCCATCATTTAAGTGTACTAAGACATATTGTATGTGTAGGTGTACTTAGGATTTAATCATGTGCATGCTACATGTGATGAAAGGAAATGAATGAACATGTGCCATGTGATAGTAATTCATTATAATTAATTTTAAGATGCCTCTCTTATTGAGTATGATCATTTAAAGTGAACCTAAATTTATGATTTATTAAAAATATGTAATAAGTCATTCACTAAAGAAGAATTGATTAATTAATATACTTTAAAGTGACTTAAGGTAGGAATGAAAGAGACAAATCCTCTCATTTCTTCTCTTTATAACATTTAGGTGCTAAATGTAAGTCAAATGAAATAAAATAAGATGTTAAGTAAAATTCTCAAATCAATTAAATGACTTAAAGAGTGAAATAAACTCCTCTTGATTAACTCCCCCACACACACACACACACACTTTCCATACCTAGAAAATCATAACAAAGCTTAGCTAAGGCATACCATACAAACCTTAATACAAACACATTAAATTAAGTCACAATTTCTAGCTTTATGTTAGGGCGGTGTATGGTATGATGTATGTTTGGTTTTATGATGTATTATTTTAAACTGGATGTTAGGGTGTATGTTTTCTTGGCTGGATGTTAGGTCATGATTAGCCTAATCATATTTTCTACAAGGTATTATGTTTAAGGCGTGCTTAAAATAAATATAAATGCTATCTTCTGCAGGTTGCTTAACCCCTAAGCATAATCCAAGTTAGGACAGGTGGGCTTGGTTACCCATGTGCAGGGTGCTAAGTCTAAATTATGCATATAATTGCTTGGGTTATATGGTATGTTTAGCTAACACTTATTTTGTAGATGTAGTTAGATTTACTTGTCTTATTTTTAATATAATTTTGTATTAGGAATTAAGATTAGTGTTATGGGGGGATAAAGATGAACATTGGCCAGAAGGCTTAGCCCTGGGGTGCCATGTGATGCTTTGAAGCCTACTAAATCAAAAGAAGTAAAATATATGAAGAAATGAATGAGATATGAAGACTTGAAGATTTTGAAGACTCCCCCCCCACCCATAACATTTATCATTTGTAAATTGTAATTATTCTTTCATATTCCAGGTTGTATAAGGGTAGAGATCGGTTACCCATTTATCTTTTTAGGTTATACGGCGGTACCTGACCGCACCGACCTCTTATTATTTTGTGTTAGATTTATAAAATTGGTTGATGTTATGTTTAAATTATGCAATAAAAATGGCATGCCTTTTCATAGTTTCTTTATGAATGATGATTTAATGTGTGGCATAGATGCGATTAGGCTCTTAGATAAAAAATTAATTTTTCTACCCCAACGACAACTCAAAACTAAAGTTTGAAAAAACTCATAACCTCACATAAAGCCTAGATATTAAATCAAGATAATTAAAAGATTTAACAACCTATTAATTGAATGTTGTATGTATAATATCATGCATTCATATTACTTCACTCTTGCTAAGAGAGGGTTTCCATCCTTGCATGATAGGGGAAGACTTGACCTTTGAGGGTCTCCTCTGTGGTGGAAAACACCTCTTTCCTGTTGATTTAGCCCATAATCCACTTTCATCATGCTTTTAGACATATGAAAATCCTATGGGCTTTGTCAAAATGAAGTGTCAAAAATTAAATAAAAATTGAAAATATTTGCATTAGATTAAGTCATTACTTATACCACTCATGCTATAGTCTCTTAGGGAGTGGGTTTAAGGACTTTAGTCTCTTTTCTAAATAATAACAATCCAACTATCTTTCAAAATCATATAACTTGCATACATGATTTTAAAGCGTAGAAGGATTTAGTCGGCTGCCTCTCTAGGTAGTTATAAATCCACTAGTCATGTGGTTTACTCTCTCTTGTGGAAGTAAACCATATATCCATTTTTGCTTAAATTTAGGTCATGATTTGGCTTATGCCAAAGCTCACTAGATTTAGGATATGATGTAGCTGTTTCCTTCGGGCTACAAGCATAAATCTTCACCACTTAAGCATTTTGATAATCTTGTATTGGTGGATTATAAGCCCTAGTGATCTAATAAACTTTTAACTCTAACAAACTAATTTTCCTCACTTTAAAAATTATAAAGCCCAACCATATGATAGATTGGAATATTCACTAAGTTTCCTAGTATCATGAACATTCCCTACTCATTTTTTTTGGCTTCGATAAAAGGTCTCTCATTTCGATCTATCCCGATTGACTTTCCAAACATAGCCAATTTATTGATATTCTTTTTCTTGAAATATTGGGAGATAATAATTGCCTACTTTAATCAAGAGTATTCCTAAGGAATTTTCATTCCTTAAGATGTAATTAACTATGGGGGCTTGCCCCCATAGAGAACTTTAGAACTCAGTTTAATATAAACCCTATTTTATTCATCCATGTAATGTACGAAAAAAATCTTTGGTATATTTGAAGACCCATCATGCTTTAGGAGTCCTTATTAAATTATTAGGTATATTGAAGAGTAATGCCTCTATCTTCGAGATAGTACATTATGCCATAATATCATACCCGATCACTTCAATAAGTACACCCTCAGATCTGTGTGGTGTCACCCCCTCCCCCCCATACATCTCAAAAATAAACACCACACCAGGGAAATGATGTAATCAAATGACCTCCTTGTGGTTACTTAATGTCTCATATTCCCGGGATGTCCAGACTAAACACTTGCTATCTTAAATACATATGAATGTATATATAACTATAAGGATGAAAACTATGTAAAGATTATATTTTCATTAATTGAATTATTTAGGCATATGAATTAAAGCTCTATCCAAATTATAATACTAAAATACAAAGGAATGAAACTAAATGAGTACGCGTCATTGTTAAACCAGAGAAGTGAGGTAATCAAATGACCTCCTTGGGGCTACTCAAAGCCTCGTATTCCCGAGATGTCCAGACTATGTACCCAGTATTGTTCAAACTTATGCAAATCTATATATAAATCATAAGAAAGAGAGCTTCATCTAACGTGTTTAAGCTATAAACACATGCAAATCCTATATGTATTCATAACTACTATCACTCCACATGTTATTATCAATTTATAGACTTTGGAAAAATATATTTGGATTAAATAGTGATAATAGCCACACATATATTAAGTTAAGCCAACACATGCAAGCTTACATAAAGAAAATTCATTTGATTCATTTAGATTTGAAAACATGAATGCATGAAATCATATGACATACAATATTTAAAATGGTTGAAAAGGAATAACTAAATATAAACACATGGTTCATTCAACTAAACTAATTCTTAAGGATAATCACATTAAATAAACTCATTTAAAGAAAATCAAAGTTCATCATTAATTTATGATTTATGATTTTGATTAATTTGAAAGAAGAGGAGAATTATTTACTATTTTAATTCCATTCCCATATTAGTGAACTTAATTGGTTTACAAAGAGATAATTAAGTGGATTTTGTGAATTAATTAAGTTGAATCCTTAATTAAATCAATTAATCACCCTTACCTATGCTTCTTTAATTTTATTAATCACTTAATTATGAGTCACAAATGACATGAATATGTGAGAAAATAAAATTGCAATGCTCCTAAAAAGACCTAATACAAATGGCTCATAATTAAAGGTTAATTAAATTAAAGAACCTAATTAAGTACTTTTATGACTTTCCCACACTTATTGGCTAATCATAATTTCCTTAAAGATCTTTATGTTATTAAACACATAAAGAAAAACATTGCTAATTAGCTATTGTGATCATGATTTTAATTTAATTAATTAAATAACTTAATTAACTAATTAATTCCTTAATTGATTTTCATATTAATTAATCCTCTTTAAAATGAAGTGGACGTAGAAAAAATATTCGGAAAGAGGTCTTAATCTTCTTCCCTTATCTATTCACTGTTGAACAATGATTAATAAGTTTTTAATTAATTAATTTTAATGTTTTGGATGCTAATTAATTATTTAGTTAATTAAGAGAGTAATTAGGTTCAAATGATCAATTTCCCTAATTACACTAGCAATAAATTTTAAGAAAATTATAAGAGGTAGAGCTCATCCCATTAAATCATTTCCCGAGGTTTAGAATTAATTGCCTTAATAATTATGGCTTAATTAAGCTAATTAAGTTTATAATTAAACCATTATTAAGCCTTAGTTGCCGTTGAAAATTAATTAGAAGTATTTTTAATTAATTCCCCTCTAAATTACCTTTAAAATGAGTATTTATTTATATATTTTTTATTTCTCTATAATATGTCATAATTTTTTAAAGTTTAAGCCATTAAAATAGTTAATTAAGCCTTAGTTAAACCTAATCTCATTGGCGCCACGCGGACCGCTGACGTGGCATTCTTTTTCACGTGCGCCATGAGATTGGTTATTTAATCGCGTCTGAGTCAGTGCTGACAACAAACACGATTTTGTCCCCACCATTTGATTTAAGATCAGACAACGAAGATTAAACCCGCGGTACTTAAGGGATAAATTAGATCAAATCTAACAGACTAATCATGAACGTCTGTTCCGATCATGCAAAGTGGATGGTGCGTGATATATCATACCCAAGCGATGGGAGACAGACACCATATGTCTTCCTTCGCTCGATCCGAGCTCACCAGAGAACGAATGATCATGAAATCGATCTCACACCTTCACGATGAAGATTGCAAGGGATCTACCAGTCAAAAATGCATGACATACAACTTTTCTTTGAGAATGACCAAAGTTTTTGCTCCAAAGCTCGATTTAATGGAAATCCTCGCTGGAGCTCAAGATCGGTGCTGCAACGCTTAAGGTAGCTTTGTCTGGATGAGGTGAAGCCCTGCTGAGAAGCTCACATGATAATTCCTAGCCACTTGCTCTATGGACCAATGTCTATTGATTTGCAGAGGGACGTCAATCGAAGTAGCACCTCCTGTGGTCGGGGAGCTCGGGAGAAGTTTCGTTCTCACTCGACGGGGGTAAGGGAAGGTGTGGGCGAAGTTAATTGGAGTTCGATTGAGGTTTGAGGGAGTTGGGTCATATGGTGCCTTGCCCTATTTCAATTTGAGGGAGTCCGACATCAGGAAGTCTCGGGGAGCTTGGAGAGCGCTCTGGGATTTTGAAAATCACCTTAGGAACTCTCTGAGGGTGAATGTGTTTGAATTAAGTCAAAATGATGGGGTATACCTCCCTTGGATTGGGCGGCTTGGATTACTTCCTCATTTTTGGCTAGTCAGCCACCGTCTGGGCCCTGGAAAGGTCAAGGTCAGTTTCATGTGGCTCAGTTTGGTTGGCCACAGGCTTTAGTTGGTGGCTCAAGGCACCTCCTTCATGATTAGTTATCCTTTAGGTTCAGCCAATGTGGGGAGGTAAGTTAACTCACCTCCCTTTGGTCCATGGACAACCTAGCCCACTTAGGTTGGGTCAGACAGGTAGGTTAGGTCCTATTTTCAGTGTGAGGTGGTTGCCAAGTGGAGAGAAAGAGAGTTGACCTTCCAAAAATGGGTTTGAACCCATGTGGAGAGGTTTACCTAATGGACCAAAGGTCAAATTAGTCTCAATTGGGTTAGGTTGATTTTGGACTGACCCAAGGTGATCTTAAGATGGGTTAGGTCAGATTTCAATGGGTTTGGACTTAGTTTGAGTGGGTTTGGCTCAGTTTGACCCATTTAGGTCAAATTGAGCTAGGTTGGATCAAGTTGAACAATTGATCAAATTGGGTAAAACTAAAGTTTGGGTCAAGTTCAAATGATGATTTGAAGTGTTTTGGTTCAATTCATTTGAGTCAATTTGGCTTGGATTTAATTTTGGCTCATTTGAATTCAAATGGGTCAAAATGGGTTAAGTTGACTAATTTGACCAAATTAGCCAAATTGACATGGGTTAGGGGTTGATTTGGGTTAGATTGATCAATTTAAGATGGTGGTAGGCTTCATTTAGGCTTGGATTTGATTTAAGTCAATTTGACCCTTTAAGTCAATTTGGGCTAAGTGGGTAATTAGGTTCAATTGAGGCTTTGGTCAAGTTCAACAATCAATTTGAAATGAACTTGAGCCATTGATTGCAATCAATTTGGGTTAGATCTTGATTTGACCCAATTTGGCCTTTTAGGTCAAATTGGGTCAACTTGGGTCAAAGGGCCAATTGGGTTAGGTTTGGTTCAATTGGTGTTCAAGTCATATTCAAAGATTGATCTTAGGTATATATGAATCATAGGTTTCAATCAATTTGGCTTGGGTTGAGATTTGGCTAGTTTGATTTATGTAGGTTAGGTGAGTTGACTTGGTCAAATGACCAAGTTGACTTGGTTTGAACCAATTGATCATAATTAATCAATCATGAATGATTGATGATCATCATAGAAGCTTTTGGCAGGTTTGATTCAATCCAATTTATGTAGGATTGGAATTTGGTTCAAATATGTCAAATTGGTTGGGTCAAGTGGATCAATTGGGCTCAGTTAAATCGATTTTAGGTTGGATTGAGTTTAGTTAGATTTATATATGGATTTAAGATTGATTTATAGTGTTGATTGCAATTGATTTAGGTTCAAATGGGTTTTGGATCCTTTGAATATTTCAAGTCAAATGGGTTAGGTTAGGTTTGATTGAATTGATTTTGGCTTAGGTGATTTGATTAAAAATTTCATTTATATTTGGGATGATGATTGGGGAAATAATTGATTCATGAGAAAATGAATTGAGTTTGACTTGGATTGTAGGCAATTTTGGCTAAGTCCATGGGATTAAATCATATGGCTTAGGAAGGATTTATTTGATTTGCTTTTAGTTTGGCTTGATTACTTAAGTTTGATTATAAATTTCATTTATATTTGGGATGATGATTGGAGAATTGATTGATTCATGAGAAAATCAATTAAAATTGATTTGGATTGAGGGGAATTTTGGCTAAGTCCATAGGATCAAATCATAGGCTTAGGAAAGGTCAATTTGATTTTGTATTTGGCCATGGGTTTCAATCACTTGATTTGGAGTTTGAATTTGAATTTGGTATTTGAATTTCGATGAATTATATTTAAGGTTTGGTTTAGCTTAAGAAGGCAAGTATGGATTTGGTTAGGCTATAGTCTAGGTAAATTTTCCTAATCTTAAGGCATATCTTAATCTTATGATTAACCCTTCTAAGTCTCTAGGCTTAGGTTGAGTGTTCACCTAATTGCTATAAGTGTCTTATGACTAAGGAGAATCTGGTGTCTAGAAGACTCCTAAATCTAAGGAGAGGAGATTGAGTCCTCACTCTAAAAGTGAGGTCAACAATATTCTAAAGCCTACTATAAGTACTTCATGTTAGGTCACATATATGCTTTAGGACACCTTATGAATGCTAAACCATTATAAAAAGAACTATGAGCTAGAAATCTAACAGGAAGAGCCAAGTTCTTTAATTTAACATTTATGCTAAGTA